>OX451735.1:1539909329-1541251201 GCA_948472305.1 Vicia faba
TTATTGTGTTGCCTGACAGAATAATCTTTTTTGTGTAGCTCCCGGAAAGAAATGTCTTGATCCCATGACCATTTACTAGTTAATGACGCATGTGATGCTATATGACCTAATGAGAAGTATGTATGTGAAGGATGTGAGATGCCTACGCGAGACAGTTTTATTAAAGGGGTAGGACAAATTTGGGGTATGACAAAGATTGTTAAAGGACAACTCAAACAAACAAAAGTAGTATTAGCAGAACCCTTAGCGGGAGCATCTATCACCATACTACCATTCATAGTAGACAATTTAAATCCCAACATTGTAGCATATTCAAGTGAAATAAACGAATGCGTAGCACCAGTATCAATAATAGCAATCAACTTAACATTGTTAATAAAATATACCTCGAATCAAGTTATACCTTCTTAGGAACCTCCAAACCACTCAAAGCAAAACACTTCTACCATTAGTTTAAGCAGAAGTAGCAGTATTCTTCAATTTTTGACACTGGGTACTGATGTGATCATGTTTACCATAATTGAAACAAGTCGGACCATTATTCTTGCACTCATAAGTATGATGACCTATCTTATCACATTTGTAACATCTCAACACCTTATTCTCGCAACTATCATAATGGTGACCTTGTTCGCCACACTTAAAACACTTGACCAAAGCAGGAGCTCCTTCCCCACTTAACTTCTTCTCATCAGAAACTTTCTGTTTTCCCTTTGTCAGTAGGAGCACTATATGGCTTACCAAGATCTTGGTTCTTCCATTTCTTCTTATTATAACTTTTTATAAAAAGAAGACTTGGCTCTAGTATCTTGATCATAGATTCTACACTTATTCAATAGCACGGGAAACTGGTGAATCTTCTGATATCCAATTCCATGCTTAATCTCAGGACACAATACATTCTCAAATTTGATACTCTTAGATGCCTCAGCTGCCAGTAGCATACTCAGGAAATCTAGTAGCATACTCAGCAATAGTCGAATTCCCTTGTTTCAGCTCAAGAAATCCAATCTCCTTCTTGCCACGCACATCTTCAGGAAAGTACTTCTCCAAGAAAACAGCTCTGAAAACAATCCAAGTGATCTCTATACCCAAAATAACCATCCTCTGACGTGCGTTGTCCCACCAGTCTTCAGCCTTCACAACCAACACGTGGATACCAAATTACACCTTCTGCTCCTCTGAGCAAGACAACACTCTGAATATCTTCTCGGTCTTTCTGAGCCAAACATGTGCACCATCAGGATCATGTGTACCCTTAAAGATTGGCGGGTTGTTTCGTTGAAACCTATCCAAAACACAAAACTCATCATTCCCTCCAACATTCGGGGGATTCTGCTGATTCTAGACCATTTCTTAAGTTAATGACTCAAAAGCCTCAATAATTGCATCATCATTTCTTCCTCCAACCATTTCTCTCTGGATACAAGCAAAGATTATTAGAGGAACAAAACATCGATTGTGTTCACACACAAATCTATCATCAAGATACAAACATCATATAAAAACCTAGCCGGAGAGACCGGCCTTCTCTGATACCACTTATGTAACACCCTTCTAACCTACGAGTATTTCCCTTATAATTTACAAAAATAAATCAAAATAAAATCACCAACTCAAGGGTGTCACACTTTCTAGAAACATCAATTTAACATTTCTGCTTCGTAACACGGGTTACGTCAACTTAAAAGATATATTTGAATATAATTTGACACTTCATGTAAAACATCACAGCGAATTTATCGTCACAAAATAAACTTCTTTATAAACGAAACTCATAATAATTTATCCTCATCACAAATTGGAATCAAAACCATTTTAACATCCGGAAACCTCATAAAACAAGTTAACCAAAGTATAGTAATCATTTATAAACCAAAGCATTTCCAACCCGATGTTACATATCAGAGTAAAACACCTCTAATTAACAAAAATAAAACAACACACTCCAAAGCTATCCTCAAAACTTCTATGAACTATTCCTGATCACATGCGCATTACCCACGTGGAGGAAACATTCAAATAGAAAGGGTGAGTAATCATGATTCATTATAAAATATGTAAGGAAAAGATTAACAGTTATAACAACACCATCACATAACAACACATACTATCACATAACAACACATACTTCATGCTCATAAATACGTCATAATATCACTTATACTTCTTTCATCATCAACTTCATATAATCACATAATTCACAATTTTCATCATATCACAACTCATCAACTAAATTTATGCAATGTCACATAAGATGTTAATGCAACACATCTGACTCAAATGCATATGGTACCGATATTTATGAACACTTGGTTCGTTACCCTCCAAAGATCCCTACCATAGGATCGATTCCCTCTTGGAGTTGGAGCACATCATAAACGCACACAATCCGCACAATGGGTTTGAGGCTCATCACGAGCGGACCACCGTCCAAAAATGTTATGACTCCATGGTGCACAACAACATCATATAAAATTTGACCACGGCTAGTCAAGTGCATCATCATTCATATAATAATCACAAAATCATCTTCATAATCATCACATAATCTTCATAGAAGCATCATATTCATCATTAAAATAGAACATCATAGCATAACAACATATACTAAATCAATCTCATAAACACATAGGTTTGGAAATTATGCATAAAAAAACTCATATAATTCTTTCATATTATAGCTCGGCACGTCATCTTCCCCATGCTTCGAACGATGCGTCAAGCATATTCCTAAAACTCAAGTTACTGCATTTTGAAATGTCTTTGTTAGACTGCTCGCCTCACGCTCGCCCGACGCCCCTGGGAGTGCTCTTCTCCATACCTCATCGCCCAACAACGTTGGAGCGATGCTCCATCCCTCATACATTTTCCAGTAGCTCTTCTTTTCTACCTTTCTCCTTTCCACCTCGTTCGCCCGGCGAAGCTATTGCAACTAGCTCGCCTCAGGCTCGCCCGGGGAGACGTACGATTCTGCAACTTCTCAATTGCGATTTGCTACTGTCTTAGCTCCATACCAGTTCTAATTACATATATCATACTCATCCCAAAAAACGTGTAACAATCATCATATATCACATATTAACATCAAAACATGTATCAACACCTATTGGGATTGAACCATGGAATTCATATATCATCAACATCAACAATGTCATCATATTTCATCAATTTCATCACAAGTTTCAACAAATTAATCACACAATAAATCCATGTATTACCCTAACCCTATATCAATCATAATGAACTACGATTAAACCCCTTACCTTAATTTCTCTACAAATTGACTCTTTTCTTCGAGTTCTACTAAGTCCTCCTCCGAGCCCTAACTTTTCTTTGCGTTCTCTAAATTCCACGATCGTACCAAGAATGATCCCAATTCTACCCAATTCTCTTTTTACCCCTTGGACCCTTTCTATGTTATTCCCCCCTTTACCCTCACTTATCTTCACATATCACCACCATGCCCTTATTCTCTCTTTTTTTTACCTTAATATACTATTTATTCTATTAATATAATTCTAAATAATATAAACTAAATTATGTAATTAAAATACTCCTAATTAGAACCTTAATCCACACTATTCCACCACAGACCACATATACATCACATAATTCACCATAAATCACAAATCATCAAATAAATAATTAAATTCTAAAATATGGCATGTTACACTCAAAACCAATCCATGATTTTGAAGCAAAGTGTTGTGCCACAAAATTTTCCCTCCCATTTTTCTTCAAGACATTCTCAAAAGGTCCTCAAGTGTTCAAGGTGGCTCAATAATTAATCAGACAAATTCTCCTCCTAAGCAATGGGTCCACAACTAGGGTTTGATATTTCTCAAGGAAGATTAGGTTTCCAAGGCTTCAAGTGGTTTTCATGGATCCTCATATGCTTCAAAGAATGATCATACCAAGTTTAAAGCCTTGCACCACAAGTTTGCTCAGGCAATGGCTCAGATGATTGAAAATTAACTGTATTGGGTAAAAAGTCATCCATGGTCAACATACAGTCAAACTTAAATATTTTTGGTTAACTTCAACATTTTGAAGTCACATTCATCATCTGATCAAGGGTTGATCATGATTCCTCAAGAAAATCCCTCAAATCATCAAAAGTCAAAAGTTGCCAAATTAGGGTTTCCTTATGAGAAGTCAATTGAACTTTGACCTAGCATAACTTTCACATGCTTCATCAACTTTTACCCAACATAATCTCATTTTGAAGGGAATTCAATTCTTTACAACTTTGTCTCTCTAAGCCCAAGTCTAAAAAATGCATCATTTATAAGTCAATACATTACAGGTCATTTCAAAAGTCAACAAAAGACACTTGTTGTCAAGAAAAATTACATCAAGATAAAGTCTTCAAAAGCAAAACTAATCAACATATAGGTTATAGAGGACATCTTAAGCTTTCTAAAAAGTCAAATATCACCTTCTAAAGATGAAAATTGAGTAAGTTATGACCATTGCAATGCATGAAATTTTGGGCTATTGGGCTATGGTTTAATAGCTCATACGTGTATTATACTCTTCATACACCTCAAACCTTATCCTTACACCCCTTAAAATATTTTTATTTTTATTATTTTTTATGTATTCATTTATAATATAAAATAAATTAGATACAATCATATCTTTTTACACAAGGTCCAAGCCCACATGACTTTGACCTAATTTCTCCTATATAATCCCATTCATTCTCATACAAGGACACAAAAAAAAAACCTTGCCACAAATTTTCCAAAAAAACATCAACTTTTTTTTAAGAACCCTAGAGATCCAAAACTCTTGTTACCAACCCTTACACTACAAGTTCTCCATTGCATTTACTCCTAACAACCCTACAGAGTAAGGTTGGATTTATTTTGAGGGTCCAAAACGCATGAAAACACCATGCCATGCATATCCGATTGCATCCCTTTGTGACTTTCTTATCTTAATTTTTGTATCGTTTTAAGTCATATTGGTGTTATTAACATGTTTCTGAGGTGCATTTGAACAGGTCTGGATCATCACCATGATCCCATGTATACTGAATCGTGAACCACCATGCTAGCACCAGTTTCACATGTTTTCATCATAACTCTTAATCCCTTGCGTTTTAGCCTTCAAAAATACTCACATTGGATTCACAACCCTTGATTTAGGGGGGTAGGGTATTGTTGGCTTCCTAATAATGTTTATTTTGCAGTTTAATTGGAAGAGGACAATCGGAGAAGAAGACCGGAGCTAGGGCTGCGACGCCTCTCCGGTCAACACATTTTAATTTTTATTATATCTGTTTGATTTTTTATAAAAGGATGTATAGCCACCCCAGTGGTAGAAATGTGTGCGCCAAGTCACTCCTCTCCCAGGTCATAGGCTTAATCCCCGGTTTTTGCCAAATTCTGTCATGTTTTCGTTATTTTTGCAGGTTTGTTACAAAACACATTGGAGGCGTATCCTAACACCAAGGCGCACTTGGCCTGGTGGTGTGCTTGCTGCGTGAAAATGCTGAGGGCGTGGGTTCAACATCCACCCCTACTCATTTGGTTATTTCTTTTTCCAATTATATGTTTCTCACTCTTTTTTCACCCTTTTTCTTTAAAACCTTTTTTCAAAAAAACATTTTTAGCAAAACCCTAATTTAATTTTAATTAACCCTAATTTAATTTTAGGTTTTATTTAATTAACCCTAATTTAATTTTAGCTTTTATTTAATTTTATTTTTAGGTTTTCTCGATTAAATTAAAATCAACTTAGGTTTTAGGGTTTCGATTAATTTAATTACCTAACTTTTTGATTAATTAAAATCAATTAGACTTTAGGATGATTATCAATTTTTTTCCGTCATGCAATCACCAAAACAATTTTTCTATTTTTCTCTTTTACAATCTTCGCGTATTTACTTTCGCATAATTTTTTCCGATTATGTAACTATTATGGTTTGTAATAGTCTTAATTAGGGTTTACTATTTCCCCCCAATTTTTATGGTTTTGTACCCCCATTCTCGAAGCCCTGTAATAGTTTAGATTTACTTTCCTCACCTTTACTTTCTGCAATTTACCACTTTCCTTATAACTGTTAGTAATTGGGGCATGTATGGCAAGATCTAAAACAAAAAGCTAGATAACCCTAATCAAGATCAAATAACTGAATTGAATCACTTTTCACACACTCACCTCTAGGGTAATCCCACTTGTTTCCTTTGAATAAAAATAGTCATGTCCCTCGAACGTGGGCAGGCTTTGGCAAAGACCCTCGGTTAAAAAGATCATAGTCCCTCGATGACCCTTACGATGTTGCCTTCGGTAAACGATCTTAGTCTCTTATGATAATTGCTAAAGCGCCCTTTCTAGTTGCCTTTATGATTATACAGTGACCCTAGACTGTCCCTTCACATCCAACGATAGGGCTTCCTACTAACTAATGGTAGGATAACACTATCTAAAGGAGGAGGAAAATAACACGAAAGACTTTTGAGTAGGTAGATAGTTCGTAATTAATTTATCACAAAAACATCTTCTTTATACAAAACACTTTTCTGAAATATTTTCAAAAACAAACACTTTGTACGCATTCTTAACTTATACAAGAATCATGACAGAGTTTTCGTAGTTAGGCGTTTTCAAAATATTTTCAAACAAACACATTCACAAAGCATTTTCAAAATTGAGATAGAGATTAAGAACCTGTAGATAACTATGGATGAAAAGGGTGCTAACACCTTCCCTTTTCATAATCTACCCCCCGAACTCAAAATATCTCAAAGGTCTTTCCTGTTCTTTTTACCCTTTCATTATTGGATAAATGAAAAGTCGGTGGCAACTCTTGCTATCCGCAACATTTGCGATAAAATGCAAAACCAAGTCAGTTCTCCCACCATATTACAGAACTAGCGACTCTACTAGGGAAAACTAAAAGTGGGGTTACCTTAGAGTTAGATCACTTTTAAATGCTTTCCTTGTTTGATTTGTCTGCTTTATTTTTAAAGGGTTATTTGGGTTTTATTTCTTTCAAAGATCCTATACTCGGATCGAGGGAACATTTTAGGTAAGTAGCAATAGATCATGGAAACTATACAGAGTATACTGATATGGTTGAAGTGATGGCTACGTTAGTGCGACACGTTGTTTTAAACTGGTATCCCTCGAGTCAGTCGGGGAGCATACTAGGCTTCCACGTGGTGTTATAAGCACTAAATGACCTTAGAACCTTAATTGACCAACTTGGCCATTAGAAGGTAGTGAGATAACCGGCTTTGGTACAGTTTGAAGTTGGTTGATACTAGATACTACACTCATTGAGATTCGACTCTCGAGTTTTGTTTGGTGGCAAGTCAATTGTCGTGTTAGACGAAACTTGTGGGAAAAATCAGTGATATTGAGATCCCTAGAACCCGTTTACTTCTGTAGGACAGGTTGAGCCAACTAAACTTCAAGAGGGTACTTATATAAACCCCATGCAAGCCTTAAACCTAAGGCCTTTGTGTGATTTGTTTGTGTTTGATTAGCTATTTTAACATGATATCATGACATTATAACATCATAACATCATAACATCATAACATCATAACATCATGACTAACCATTTCAAGGGTCTAGGGGATTTATCTTTGTTCCGTGTTGTAGGGTTATGGCTTCCAATCATAGGAATACTATTCGGATCAACTTCATAAGAATACCTTCCAAGCTCGAGGAATTAGTCTAAAAGGTTCATGACAATTCTCAGTTCACCAAGAGACATGGTCACCTATTCTGTTTGGTTACTACTGGCTTTCAGGAAGACATGGTGAGCATTCTTTTCCAGTTCTTTGATCCGAAGCATCACTATTTTACCTTTTCGGATTATATGTTAGTACCCACAATGGAAAAATTCTCTAAGTTGCTCGAAGTGCATATTCTCGATCAGATACCTTTCACCATTTTAGAGCAAGTTCTGAAACCTGAAGACGTTGCAGTAGCCATACATCTGAAACGACCGGACATTGTATCTAATTGGGAAAAAAAGAATGGAGTCAAGCGTTTCTCTCCTAAATTTCTGATAGATAAGGCTCAAGGATTTCTAGATGCCATGAACCTTCATGCTTTCGAGGATATGTTGGCTTTGCTGATTTATGAGTTAGTACTATTCCCTAATCCGGACCAATTCATAGATTTGAATGCCATCAAAATATTTCTCACTCATAATTTGGTACCTACTTTGCTCGGAGATGTCCTGTATTCCCTCCACACTCGTACTATGAAGAAGTGAATAACTCTTATGTGTTGCATACCTCTACTGCCTAGGTGGTTTATTTCGCATCTGCCCCAATCAGTGATAAAGAACAAACAAGGTTTGAGGTGGTCTCAAAGGTTGATGTCACTCACTCATGCATATATCCATTAGTGGGGAATTCCCTAATGTACCATTCCTTGGTATAATATGGGTCATCACTTATAACCCCTCTCTAACTATGCGTCAGTTTGGTTATGCTCGAAGAGACGGTCCTCATGATATACTCATCCATGGTATTGTGTTCGACTATGAGAACTATCATCAAAATTACCATCAAAGGTTTATATGTGTTTGGGGCACATACAACAAGATTGATAGTAAGACTTTGGGACACAAGAACTCCATTCCTCTAGAGCCTTACCTAATATGGGTGCGGTCTCGTGCTTAGAATCTTAAAATGCCATATCCTGCTATCCTACCAGTAATCGTAGAGCCTGTTGTTGAAGGGGGGTGTTCCTCATACTGTTCTTCATCCCGATATGCCTACAGACTTCGAAGAACTACAACAGTCCTGGATTCAACTAAAGGAAGAAAGAGATACCTTCAAAGCTCAGTTTTATGCTAGTGAGAAAAAAGTACTAGAGCTAACAAAATGAATCCACGAAGAACAAAGCCTTAACGTATATGTCAACACAAAGAGGAGGCGTCCATGGGAGATTTGAATTTATATTTTTGGTATTTTGTAACTCTTTTTATTAAAAGCAATTATAATTCGAGCTAGTTACTTAAACTTTTTTCGTTTCCTTTTGTTTAAGCAAATTTAAATCCCGAACGATCCTTGAAAACATTGCATCTACATATCATGCATCATTACATAATAGGTTTTCCCATAAAGGTTTTCTCATCTTGTTGTTTATTTCAGTAAAAGATGGCTCTTAAACAAACTATTAAGGAACTCCAAGCTCAGAATGCCCAATTCCAGGAGACCCTCCTGAACCTAGCTCAAGGACAGAAGGATATGATGGAGCTCATCGCCCAAAAGAAGAAGACTCGGAAGCCAATTGCTATTCTCAACATGGGAAGAATATTCAAAGGTCCTGCTAAACAAGTGCAAAATGCTGATATCACCTCTGATGAAGATGACAACCAAAAGGAGAATTGTAGAAGCGTTAGGGCTGAAGGTGGAAGCAACCTTGGTTCTTGTAAGATGCATGAGGATGAAGACTATTCTAATGAACACTATGCTTCTGCTGATGACAAATACAAATAGTTGGAAGGTCGCCTCAAGGCCATGGAAATACAGAAGGTGACTGGATTGGATTTCAAAGAGCTAGGTCTTATTCTGGGGGTAGTTATCCCTCACAAGTTCAAAGTCCCTTCTTTTTCTAAATATGATGGTGTGTCTTGTCCGAAACATCATATGAGGTCCTATATTTGGAAGATCCAGCCCCATACTGCTGATGGAAAGTTATGGGTTCACTTCTTTCAGGAAATTTTGTCTGGTACACAACTTGAGTGGTTCTATCATTTAGATGGAACCAACATTCATACTTTGGAAGACTTGGCTGCTTCTTTTTACAAGCAGTATCAATACATTGCTGACCTTGCACCAACTCGCGTGCAATTATAAACCATGACTATGGGTTCAAATGAAGGTTTCAAAGAATATGCCCAGAAGTGGAGAGACTTAGCTGGAAGGGTGCAACCTCCCTTGTCAGACTAGGAGTTAGTTGATATGTTCATAGGCACTCTAAAAGGTTTCTTCTTTAATCATCTGATTGGGAGTTCTTCATCTGGTATTGAGCTGATTCTAACTGGAGATCGTGTCGAAAGTGGTATTAAGAGCAGAAAAATTCAAGTGGTTGCATCTTCAAATGCTGTGAAGAAGAAATTCAATGGTAAGAAGGAGGCCAATGTTGTTTATGGCCAGAAGGGCCGTGGTAAAAATGACGGCAATCAGTCTGTGGGAGCGGTATTGATTTCTAATCTTGTGCTTGTTCAACAACAACAACAGGGAAATAGGCATAAGTCAGACGCTCCAGGAAGGCAGTTTACCAAGATTAATATTCCATTATCTCAAGCATTACAACATTTACTAAAAGCGGAAATGATTACGCAAAGGGATCCTCCACAGAACCCCAACACATCCTCTCCTAAGTACAATCCGAATGCGAAATACGCCTACCATTCTAACAGTCCTGGGCATGACACAAACAAGTGATGGACCCTGAAGAAAAAAAATTTAGGACATGATTAACAATAAGGAGATTGAATTTGATCCTCTGGAGACCCCAAACATAATTATTGCACCTATGCCGAAGCATGACAAAGGCATACGTGCAATTGATGGTGTTCTTTATATGGCTACTATAAGTGAATTGGTTACTCCTCTACCAATAATCAAGAAGAACCTGCTGCATGCCGGTTTATTTTCGGGTTGTATTGGAAAATGTTACTGCTGTGCAGCCCAACCCAATGGCTGCAAATTACTGAAGGAATGAATTCAATGCCTAATGGACAATCATATAATTCTGATCGAGAAGGTTCTGTCTGCTGAGAATCTGTGTCAAGACTTATCCGTAATTTCTGGACCTCTTGTCAAGATCACCTCCAAAGGTCCTGTAAGGATTACTTCCAATCTGAAAGCTGCTCCTCTAATCATCACTACACCTGGACCTATCCCATATTCTTCGGATAAAGCAATTCCTTAGAACTATGGATCTGACGTATACTACCATGGCACCAAACAAGAACTACCGACTATTGAAGATGAAGTTACTGAAGTTGCTGATCCTGACATTGACAATATTGTTAGAACTAGTAAGGTTACTAAAAGGGGAAGGGGTTTCTCTCCAGAAATTTCTTCGAAGACAATTGCTAGACCTGTTAGAGTTACAACCACCGAGTCAACTACTGATGCTCGGGGTAAAGAGAAAATAATAGAGCCTTCCTAGACGGAGGCACCCAAGGAAGCTGCAATTGAAGACACCTCTAGACAAGAGTTGGAAGAGGTATTGAAGATTATCTGCAAGAGTGACTGCAAAATTGTTGAACAGATGGGGCAGACCCGATCCAAAATTTACATGCTATCCCTGCTATTGTGTTCTAAAGCCCATGCATAGGCTTTAGTGAAATTTTTGATGACCGCTCACATACCATAAGATATTTCTGCCGATCAATTTGGAATTTATGTTACTAGCTTAACAACTGGAAATGGATTAGGTTTCTCGCATGCTGATCTGACTCCTGAGGGAAGAAACCACAATAAAGCCCTGTACGTCTCCATTGAACGCATGGGCACTACTCTGGCTCATGTTTTGGTTGATATTGGTTCCTCGTTAAATGTTCTATCGAAAGGCGCTCTTGACAGACTTGATTGCGAAGGGGTTGTACTAAAACCTATTTGTTGTACCCCAAAATTTGCCATCCCATATTCTTCAAGGTTTGTCAAGAATCTTCTTCAAATGGTTCAAAATGGCTCAAGAGATTGTACAGTCAAACCACCTCCTAAGCCAACTGAAATTAGGGTTTTGGTTCTTTCAAGGAATTTGAGGTTTTCAATGGTTAAATCAAGTCTCATAGGCCTATATACATTCTCAATCACCTACATGCCAAGTCTCAAGACTCACAATGCCAATTTGCACAGTCAAAAGCCTCATTTGGCCTACAGTCAACTGCAACGGCAAAATGGTCATTTCACAGTCAAAAGTCAGAATTTTTGGTCAACATCTCATTTTGAGTCCACCATCATCATTTGATCAAGTCTTGATCATGATTCCACAAGAATGGCTCAAAAATCATCAAGATGCAAAAAGTTATTATTTTTGGACAGCAGAAAAGTCAACTGTATCTTGACCAGGGCATAACTTTTTCATGGTTTGTCAGAAAAATCCCATCCAATTCTCATTTTGAAGGGGATGCCATTTCCTACAATCCATCTTCACACTCCAAGTTCAAGAAATGCTCTCATAAAAAGTTATCAATTTCTACATTATAGGTCAATTTCAAAAGTCAACAAAAATGAACTTTGAGTCAAAGGCCATAACTTGAGATTGGTAAATCCAAATGACATGGGACCAAAGGCATTGGTTAGAGGACTTCACGACCTTTCCAAAATGTCCAAGAACATGTTCATATGATCAAAATTGAGCAAGATATGCATTGGAGAAGTTGGGAAATTTTCATGAATTTGCAAAAGTCAACTTTGCTTAAAACACCTCATTTTTGCTAATGGGCCTCAAATCTCTTCTTGAAACTTCATCCATGGCCTATGCACGACCCATCAAGCTTAATTGAATTTATTTTCTTATTTTTATTTGATTAATTGGATTTTTAATTAATATTAATTCATTTAATTAATTTAAATTGTAGGAAAATGCAAGATTTGATTTTTTTCAATCTTTTGGTGAAGCAAATATGACCTAAAGAGGCTGGCAATTTCGTGCACCAAGTCAAAGATACAAAATATCCAAAATTGGCAACTTTGTTCAATCATGAAGATTCAAAAATATGTGATTTCCAATCAAAGATTCAATCATCAATTCCATGGATTTTTGCTCAAGATTTTGACCTAATTCCATTCTCTCTACATATGCAAGCAAACCCTGATGCATACACGTGAGAAAAAGTTGCAGAAAATACCCCATACAATATTGAGAAAATTCAAGAAAATTATAAAACTGATTTTCACATTTCAGGCCAATTCAAGGCGTTTTATTGATTCAAATACCTTGCAGGAGTTCTCAGGAACGATTTACAATCAAATTCCAATACCAAAGCTCAAGGAATCGTCCAGTACAGAACCACAGTTTGCCATTTTTTTCCAAAATCGTATTGCTTAATTCATGTGCATTTAACATATTTTCTTGATTGTTTTGTGTTGCTAGAGGCCATATGAAGCTAATGATATCACTTAATTGGACTATGAATCCCTAAATCACAAGATGCCATGAATGGTTTTCTAGGGTTCTTGAGTTTGAAATTGGGGATTCCTAAACCAGGAAAAATTGAGACTTGTGAGACCCATGACTGAATTCGTTGAACCAAGACGAACAAAAACCAACCCTCGCGAAATATTTATGTAAACCACAGCCCTAATCGCTATTTTTCGTCGCCATAGTTTGTGGGGGTTAAAAACCCCCGCTATCTAATGTTTATTTTTGCAGAACAGTGAAGAAGATGATGAGGTGTTAGCCTCTGAGTGGTTGGTTTGAAAATACGCGCGTTTTGTTTTGTTTTCAGCATATGGTTTATTTTTCATATATAATATTCTCTCTTTATCCTAATAACGACTAAAGCAGGTGGTTGGAATGGTGAACACGCTAGCATATGACCATTGGGACCTGGGTTCGAATCCCAGATCCCCCCAAAACGCTTATGTTATTTTTCCTAACATATTCATGTGCAGAATTCCAAAGGATGTCCACCATGTGCTTCACATATCCATTCGCCATGTGGCTTCAGGCATCAATCTAATGGTCCTGAGTGGGAGACCATCATACTCCCAATCAACACGCGCCCTGGACGATCCAAAGAGTCAAAGAGGCCTACAGTTTGTTGGGCCTGAGAATTTCCAAACATACCTCCATATTGGGCCAGCACCCCCCTGGTTTATTCTTGTTTTTTATATTTTTTTCCTTTAATTATTTCACCATTAATTATTATTATTATCACGTAATTAAACAAATTAATTTTTTTCATAACAAACCCAGAAAACATAAAAAAAAAATAAATTATTTACTAAATTTAATTAGTTATTTTGTAAATAAATACTAACAAGTTAATTTAGTCTTTTTTTAATTAGGTTAATTTCAATATTTTTTTGCAATAAATAAAATAAATTAGAATTAGGGTTTTCACTAACTTTTGACTATTTTTTATTTACTTCCTTAAGACATAAAAACTTAAAAAATATTTCTTTTAATTAATTAATTAGTTAGGATTAATTTAATTAAATGCAAAAAAGGACAAAAACTTATTTCTTTCTAAAAAAGGGGTCAAAACCCTAAGGACTTTTCCAATTCAATTTCTCTCTCGCGCGAATGTTTGTTTTTATTAATTTTTTATCCATATAATTGTAATTGCTCAAAGGATGTAATAGCTTTAATTAGGACTTTTTATCGCTTTTATTTATTTCCCACAATTTACTTTTCAAGGGTTGTTTTTGGCGATGTAAATACCTGACGCCTTGTAATAGCGTAGATTTATTTTCCGCAACCTTTAACTGTTAGATGTATGTTAACTAGGCTATGCCTGACAATATTTCTCTGAAAATAAAATCAAAACGTAGCTCACCATAACATGTGCAAAGATAACTTAACTGAATCCTGACACACTCGCACATGCCACTCCTAGGGTACGCTTCACTTGGTTGCCTCGACGTGGTCATTGAGTATAGGGTGTTTTAGAGGTAGCCCTCCTGTCTAAAGATCCAAGTTGCCTCGAAACGGTTGCCTCGGATAAAAAAAAGATCTAAGACATTAGGGTTACCGCTAAGGCATCCAACTATTACTTTGGTGACCACATGTCCCTATAATCGAATTGACCCGAAAACTCCAAACGACGGTGCTACCTACTTCTCAATAGTGGGAAGGTACTGTCTAAAGGACATTTACACAGCTTAATTTCTTTTGAGTAGGTAGAGGTTCTCAGGTACTTGCTCTTTCAAAACAAAAATACTTTTCGCACTTACACTTTTCTGACAAAAGTTTTCAAACAACACTTCATACACTCTTGAGGACTGATACAAGAGTTAAAACGAAGTTTTCAAACAAGCTTTTTCAAAACCCACAAACACAAGAAAAACAAAACATTTTTGAAAACATAGTGAGCAAGTATCTAAGAGCCCGTGGATAACCACGGATAGAAAGGGTGCTAACACCTTCCCTTTCTATAATCTACCTCCCGAACCAAGAAACATCTCGAAAAGGAATTTTGTTGTGCTTTTGTCCTTTCCTTGTTGGAGAACATAAAAGACGATGGCGACTCTTGCTTACCGCGACATTTCGCGAACCAGCATTTCAAAACAGTCAGTTCTATTTCCACCGATCCCAGAACTGGCGACTCTGCTGGGGAAATTATAAGTGAGGTGTAACTTAGGATTAGATCACTTGTGTTTTCAATTGTATGCCTTGAATGCTTTAATATTGTGGGCTTGTATCGGAGTTTTATAAATCCTAACCCGGATCTGGGGAATACCCTTTAGGTAAGTAGCAATAAACTGTGAGGGACCTATCCGGCGTAGACCGACACGGGTGAAGCAGTAGCTACGTTGGTGTGACACCTTGGTCTGTACCGATATCCCTTGTGTTGGAACGAGGAGAATATGGGTCTTCTGAGGAGTCATTAAGCACCAATTGACCTTAGAACCTTAAATTGACCAACTTGGCCATAGAACAGTAGCAGTATGCTACACTCATTGAGGCTAAACTCTCACGATGGTTTCGGCCGCAAGAAAAGGTTGCCAAACTGGAATTATGACCGATTGAGGGTAGTCAGTGATATTGAGATCCTCTAGAACCCGATTACTATTTTTAGGACAAGTCTTAACCAACTGAAACTGAAAGAGGGTAGTACCTAAACTTCATGCTAGCCTGAACTCTAAGGGCTCTTTTGTGTGACTTGTGTGCCTTTACCATGTTTGCCTTTTGTGAATACTTGTGGTGTGCCTTTACCATAACATCATAACATCATAACATTGCATACATCCTGCATAAGGACTAATCCATTTCAAGGATCTCAAGGGTTTGTGATGCATGTCATGATGAACCAACTATCTAGCAAGGGGCAAATGGGATTTATTTTCCTCTAGCCAAGGTTGTTGGAGATCAAAACATGATAACTTGAGTCAGGGGCTATGACCCACTAGATATGGTGAGCTTGACTCTTGAAGAAGGACTCTTAATAACAGGAAGCTCATTCAATCAAGCTGCAAAATTCAAATGCTAACAGTTTCTTGTTTACCCCGCGAGATCCTTGAAAACATTGCATGCATATATCATACATATCATTGCATCACAGGTCACCCTTTACAGGTCACTTATCTTCTTCGCTGTTTATTTCAGCAATCATCATGTCTACTGAACCTACCACTGAACAAGCTATCAAGGCCCTCCAGGCCCAGAATGCCCAGTTCCAAGAGTTGGTTATGAGCCTAGCCCAGGGTCAACAGGATTTGAAGACTGATTCTGAAAGAGAGGAAGAAGAGGAAGAAGAGGACCGTCTTGTTCAACACTGGATGCAGATTTGGGAATGGACTGCAGAACGAGGTTGAGCTGACCACCTCATCTGTAGGGAAAGACATCCCATAAGAGATAAGGGTTCATAGCCCCGTAGTCTCCGAAAACGAGACGGATTATGATGAAGAGCAGTATCCTCCTGCTGAGGATAAATACAAACAGCTGGAAGACCGTTTGAGCGCCATGGAAATACAAAAGATTCCCAGTCTGGACTTCGGGGATCTAGGTCTATCCTCTGGGGTGGTGATTCCCCATAAATTCAAGGCACCTGCCTTTGCCAAGTACGACAGAGTATCCTGTCCAAAACTCCATCTCCGGTCGTATGTGAGGAAGATCCAACCCTATACTGCTGATAAATATCTCTGGGTTCATTTCTTTCAAGATAGTCTGTCGGGGACTCAACTTGAATGGTTCTGTCAATTGGAAGGAGCTAACATCCGCAACTGGGAAGACCTTGCTGCTGCTTTTTACAAGAAATACCAGTATAATGCCGACCTTGCTCCCACGCGTACTCAGCTTCAGGGGATGTCTATGGGTACAGGCGAAGGCTTTAAGGACTACGCTCAGAAGTGGAGGGATCTTGCCGGAAGAGTCCAACCCCCTCTGTCTGATAGGGAGCTGGTCGATATGTTCTTGGGGACCCTGTCTGGTCCATTCTTTAACCATTTGATTGGAAACTCTTCAGCCGGGTTCACAGACCTTATCTTGACTGATGAAAGAATTGAAGCTGGCATCAAAAGCGGGAAGATTCCAGAAGCTACACCTTCCGATGCTCAGAAAAAGTTCTACAATGGGAAGAAAGAGTCCAATGTTGTGTATGGTCAAAAGAGTCGTCATGACCAACGCGTAGGAGAAATCTTGATCTCTAATCCTACGCCTGCTCAACAAAGACAGGGGCATCAACGTAAGGAGGTCGCACCTAAAAGACAATTCACTAATATCAACATGTCACTGACTCAAGCGCTACAGCAAATGTTGAAGGCAGGGCTGATTACATTAAGGGCTCCTCTCCGGAATCCAAACACTTCCGCTCCTACCTATCATCCCAATGAAAGGTGTACATACCACTCTGACAGTCCGGGACATGACACAAACAACTGTTGGGCCCTGAAGAATAAGGTTCAAGACATGATTAATGCCAAAGAAATCTAGTTTGGCCCTCCAGAGACTCCAAACATAATCACTGCTCCTATGCCAAATCATTGAAGGCTTTTGTTTTATTTGAATTTTCAAGTTGTATTTTTCTTTGCTTATTCAAACAATTATTGTCATGGCAAACTTTTTTTATTTCATTAATGCATCGCATATGTCTGTTTTGAATCAATCCATTCGTATTCACTATATTCAAATTGCTTTCATTTTTTGTGATGTTCAACTCTCGATTAAAAATTCTAAGCCTTTTGAGGGAGGATGACGAAAACGATACCACGATCTTTACAGTATGCTTTTGAATAGACCCCGCTGATGAGGAACAGGAATTGTTTCGAATCCTAAACAGTGGAGTTATAAGGAAGATAATCCCTAGTCAACCCCTTTGAGCCAAAGAAGTTGGAGTTTTTCTTTTCACGCAAAAATTAAAACCCTTAATTATAACTTGGGGCAGGATAGTTCTCTCAGTTGATCCAGGTGCACAATGGATGATGTCAAAGAAGTCCTTCCGAGACAAAAAGACAGTGATGGTTCCGAATAATCATAAAGACAGGCAGTCACTATCTCTCAAAAATAAAAGCCCATTAAGTCAAAACCTATGAAGGAGACTTACAAAACTGGGGCATCCCGCTGGCTGTAATCACAAAAGAAACAGTTCAGGAAAAAAGACAGGGATAATAAAATCGAAAAGAAAGAGGTCCTACTAACCCTCAACAACCAAAAAATGACTGCCTATTCAAAATAAACTATCAGTATCCGAACCATCACCGGAATATCAGAGCAAAGATTCAAACAAGGTCTAATGCACGATTAGCTGAGTTTAGGACCGAAGAACATCACGAAGAGCGGGTGGGTACAAATAAATTTTGAGCCTTATCCTTTATTCCTTAAACCGTGAACCAGGCCACGTTATAACCCTTAAAAGTCCTAGCTGAAGCATGGGTTAGTTCGAAAGCATACTGTTACAAAGGTATCCTGACTCCTGTAGGGCTTTGCTGTAAAATCCTGAGTTGACATCACATTTTACAAAAATTCACTTGTTTTATTGAAAACTGCATTTTCAAAAACTTCAAGACAGACATAAGCTTTGCATTCTTGAAATAATATTGTTTGCATATGAATATTTGTTCAAACATCAGAGAAATTCGCACGACGTATATCTTGTGAACAAAAACCTTCTCAACAAAAAGAGTCACCTCAAGCGGAGAAAACACTTCCAATCCAGGGGCACGACATGAGCATTGTCCATCATCTGGGGCAGTCAAGTTAAGATTAAAGGAATCTCTCAAAATGCCAAATAGCCAGGAGCAGATCTCCATCTGAATCACTTGGGGCATTGGACATGAATTCCAGCAACAAATCTTGCATGATCAAACGTCTTCTGGTAGTATGGCGACACAACACTACCGACAGTGACAACTCCCTGCACTCTGAGAACGTGGACATAGTCAAAAGATACTACGCATAATCAAAGACCCGCTAGGTCGACTGGCCTAGGAAAAAATAAGGGCTTCCCGGCGAACCAAAAGGGTTCGGGCAAAAATAAGGGATGAAAATGGAAAAAATCTGTACACCCGGCAAGTCGAAAACCTGAAAAGGCGGCTTGGGCAAAAAGGGGTATCTCGATGGACTGAAAAACCGAAAGGGCGGTCCAGGAAAAAGTTAGGGATCAAAGCATACGACTATGTCCCGTCATCTCGTCACTTGCCTACCAGAAGAAGATTTGTCAATTGGCAGTTATCAGGCACCTCCACAGGCCTTCTTCTCCCGCAGAAACTGGGGCAATAAGAATCGTCCAAACTGTACAAACTGCTTTGTCCTCCAGGTACCAAGGTATATATTCAGCTGAAGAATATGGCTAAGATACCTTCACTCCCCGCAGAGTAAGACAGTAATGGAAGTTCTCGCCACTGAGACTTACAACCACAACGGAATCAACAATACACTCCCCAAGCAGAGTTGGCCTCCCATCAGCCCTAAAAAGGCACAGTATCCCCAACAAGTCAGCAATACTCTCCCCCAAGCAGAGATAGCCCACCATCAGTCCTGAAAAAGTTGGGTATCCCCAGAAGATCTTAATATTCTCCAGTAGAGTATAAAGATATTCCTCAGCAAGCATCCCCGACGTTCTTAATATTTTTCCATAGAGTTTAAGAATGTTCCCCGGCGGAATACAAGATACCCCCAGTAGAGCTATTTTCCCAGTGCAGTCTAAAAAGCTTCCCCATCAGAGTTGAATCATCTCCCTAGTAGATTCTGGAAGCTTATCCCCTGCAGAGTGCAAGTGCATTTCCCCAGCCTTATTCAGAAGGTTATTCCCCACCAGAGACTAACTGGGTTATCCTCAGCAAGTTGCAACGGAAAGATCATCCTCAGCGAAGTTCTTTCTATCCCCAGCGGAGTTCATCATCAAAATCCCAGCAGAGCTTATCAACGGAGTCCCCAACGGAGTCATCGTTAAAATCTCAGCACAACATCTCTTCCCACAGAGTAATTCCCCGCAGAGTAATCTCTTCGCCAAGTTTATTCCCCAACGGAGTCATCTTCTCCTACCGGTTTATTCTTGGAATCATCTTTGTTCATCATCCCCAGCGGAAACGAAGAACTCTACTCTTCAACATCAGCCCAGGATTCAACAAACTCCCCGACATTCATCAAGGATTTATTTTCCTAGACGAAAATACATTCATAAACATATCGCATTTCACATCTCCTGCTTACATACATGACAAAGTGCATACGACACGATCTCATTTTAAGAACATCATGACATCATGCTTTTCATACATCATGACATTGCATACACCTAACGTTTTACCCTTTTCAGGAAAAGGTCAATCCGAAGATGATTACCATCAACCTTCTTAAGTTCCAGATCAACACCTGTAACTAGCCAGGAAATATCCGTGGACGACTGATTGTAGATCTACACCTGTAACTAGCCAGGAAAGTTATCTACATGAAGAGATTGAAGATTAATACCTGAAACCAGACAGGAAACCATCTTTCTTTCTCAAATCAGAGATTAATACCTGTAACTAGCCAGGAAAGCTATCTCGACCAACCTTCTTAAGTTTCGGATTAATACATGTAGCAAGCCAGGAAATATCTGTGGACGATTAATTGTAGATCTATACTTGTAACTAGCCAGGAAAGTTATCTACATTGAAGAGATTAAAGATCAATACCTGTAACAGGCCAGGAAACCATCTTTCTTTCTCAGGTCAGAGATTAATACCTGAAACCAGCCAGGAAAACTATCTCATCAGCCAGCCTTCTTAAGTTCCAGATCAACACCTGTAACTAGCCAGGAAATATCTGTGGACGATTGATTGTAGATCTATACCTGAAACCAGACAGGAAAGTTATCTGCATTGAAGAGATTGAAGATTAATACCTGAAACCAGACAGGAAAACTATCTTTCTTTCTCAAGTCAGAGATTAATACCTGAAACTAGACAGGAAAACTATCTCATCGGCCAGCTTTCTTAAGTTCTAGATCAACACCTGTAACTAGCCAGGAAATATCTGTGAACGATTGATTGTAGATCTATACTTGAAACCAGACAGGAAAGTTATCTGCATTGAAGAGATTGAAGATTAATACCTGAAACCAGACAGGAAAACCATCTTTCTTTCTCAAGTCATAGATTAACACCTGAAACCAGACAGGAAAACTATCTCATCAGACACCTCTCTTAAGTTCTAGATCAACACCTGTAACTAGCCAGGAAATATCTATGGACGACGGATTGTAGATTAATACTTGAAACCAGACAGGACAACTATCTGCTTGACCATCATGAAGCAACCCTACACCGGGTCCTTCTCCTCCAAGATGCAGTTTTACACGGACTCATCATCAGGCAACCCTACAAAGGTTCCTTCTTTCAACCTACCAAGTTACAAACATTTCCAGATGGCATCTTTAAGCCCATCTCCACAACTATCCATTACATTTCTAGATGGCATCTATAAGCCCATCCTCCTATCCATCATCTCTCCAAATGGCATCTGTAAGCCCATTCCCGACATCACATTGCTGATACTATACCATGCGAGTGCAAATTTCTGGAAACTTTAGTGTTCAATCATCTTCCACCTTCGGATCACGAAAGGCACGCAAGCCAATCTACATCCTCAGGTTTAAGAAATTTGAACAGGGGCAACTGTTGTACCCCAAAATTTTCCCTCCCATATTCTTCAAGGTTTGTCAAGAATCATCTTCAAATGGTTCAAAATGGCTCAAGAGATTGTACAGTCAAACCACCTCCTAAGCCAGCTGAAATTAGGGTTTTGGTTCTTTCATGGAATTTGAGGTTTTCAATGGTTTAATCAAGTCTCATAGGCCTATATACATTCTCAAGCACCTACATGCCAAGTCTCAAGACTCACAATGCCAATTTGCACAGTCAAAAGCCTCATTTGGCCTACAGTCAACTGCAAGGGCAAAATGGTCATTTCACAGTCAAAAGTCAGAATTTTTGGTCAACATCTCATTTTGAGTCCACCATCATCATTTGATCAAGTCTTGATCATGATTCCATAAGAATGGCTCAAAAATCATCAAGATGCAAAAAGTTACTATTTTTGGACAGTAGAATCCCATCCAATGCTCATTTTAAAGGGGATGCCATTTCCTACAATCCATCTTCACACTCCAAGTTCAATAAATGCTCTCATAAAAAGTTATCAATTTCTACATTATAGGTCAATTTCAAAAGTCAACAAAAATGCACTTTGAGTCAAAGGACATAACATGAGATTGGTAAATCCAAATGACATGGGACCAAAGGCATTGGTTAGAGGACTTCAAGACCTTTCCAAAATGTCCAAGAACATGTTCATATGATCAAAATTGAGCAAGATATGCATTGAAGAAGTTGGGAAATTTTCATGAATTTGCAAAAGTCAACTTTGCTTAAAACACCTCATTTTTGCTAATGGGCCTCAAATCTCTTCTTGAAACTTCATCCATGGCCTATACACGACCCATCAAGCTTAATTGAATTTATTTTCTTATTTTTATTTGATTAATTGGATTTTTAATTAATATTAATTCATTTAATTAATTTAAATTGTAGGAAAATGCAAGATTTGATTTTTTCAATCTTTTGGTGAAGCAAATATGACCTAAAGAGGCTGGCAATTTAGTGCACCAAGTCAAAGATACAAAATATCCAAAATTGGCAACTTTGTTCAATCATGAAGATTCAAAAATATGTGATTTCCAATCAAAGATTCAATCATCAATTCCATGGATTTTTGCTCAAGATTTTGACCTAATTCCATTCTCTATATATATGCAAGCAAACCCTGATGCATACACGTGAGAAAAAGCTGCAGAAAATACCCCATACAATATTGAGAAAATTCAAGAAAATTGCAAAACTGATTTTCACATTCCAGGCCAATTCAAGGCGTTTTATTGATTCTAATACCTTGCAGGAGTTCTCAGGAACGATTTACAATCAAATTCCAATACCAAAGCTCAAGGAATCGTCCAGTACAGAACCACGGTTTGCCATTTTTTTCCAAAATCGTATTGCTCAATTCATGTGCATTTAACATATTTTCTTGATTGTTTTGTGTTGCTAGAGGCCATATGAAGCTAATGATATCACTTAATTGGACTATAACTCCCTAAATCACAAGATGCCATGAATGGTTTTCTAGGGTTCTTGAGTTTGAAATTGGGGATTCCTAAACCAGGAAAAATTGAGACTTGTGAGACCCATGACTGAATTCGTTGAACCAAGACGAACAAAAACCAACCCTCGCGAAATATTTATGTAAACCACAGCCCTAATCGCTATTTTTCGTCGCCATAGTTTGTGGGGGTTAAAAACCCCCGCTATCTAATGTTTATTTTTGCAGAACAGCGAAGAAGATGATGAGGTGTTAGCCTCTGAGTGGTTGGTTTGAAAATACGCGCGTTTTGTTTTGTTTTCAGCATATGGTTTATTTTTCATATATAATATTCTCTCTATCCTAATAACGACTAAAGCAGGTGGTTGGAGTGGATAACGCGCTAGCATATGACCATTGGGACCTGGGTTCGAATCCCAGGTCCCCCCAAAACGCTTATGTTATTTTTCCTTACATATTCATGTGCAGAATTCCAAAGGATGTCCACCATGTGCTTCACATATCCATGCGCCATGTGGCTTCAAGCATCAATCTAATGGTCCTGAGTGGGAGACCATCATACTCCCAGTCAACACGCGCCCTGGAAGATCCAAAGAGTCAAAGAGGCTTGCAGTTTGTTGGGCCTGAGAATTTCCAAACATACCTCCATATTGGGCCAGCACCCCCTGGTTTATTCTTCTTTTTTATATTTTTTTCCTTTAATTATTTCACCATTAATTATTATTATTATCACGTAATTAAACAAATTAATTTTTTTCATAACAAATCCAGAAAACATAAAAAAAAAAATTTTATTTATTAAATTTAATTAGTTATTTTGTAAATAAATACTAACAAATTAATTTAGTCTTTTTTTAATTAGGTTAATTTCAATATTTTTTTGCAATAAATAAAATAAATTAGAATTAGGGTTTTCACTGACTTTTGACTATTTTTTATTAACTTCCTTAAGACATAAAAACTTAAAAAATATTTCTTTTAATTAATTAATTAGTTAGGATTAATTTAATTAAATGCAAAAAAGGACAAAAACTTCTTTCTTTATAAAAAAGGGGTCAAAACCCTAAGGACTTTTCCAATTCAATTTCTCTCTCGCGCGAATGTTTGTTTTTATTAATTTTTTATCCATATAATTGTAATTGCTCCGAGGATGTAATAGCTTTAATTAGGACTTTTTATCGCTTTTATTTATTTCCCACAATTTACTTTTCAAGGGTTGTTTTTGGCGATGTAAATACCCGACGCCTTGTAATAGCGTAGATTTATTTTCCGCAACCTTTAACTGTTAGATGTATGTTAATTAGGCTATGCATGACAAGATTTCTCTGAATATAAAATCAAAACGTAGCTCACCATAACATGTGCAAAGATAACTTAACTGAATCCTGACACACTCGCACATGCCACTCCTAGGGTACGCCTCACTTGGTTGCCTCGACGTGGTCATTGAGTATAGGGTGTTTTAGAAGTCGCCCTCTTGTCTAAAGATCCAAGTTGCCTCGAAACGGTTGCCTCAGATAAAAAAAGATCTAAGACATTAGGGTTACCGCTAAGGCGTCCTACTATTGCTTTGGTGACCACATGTCCCTATAATTGAATTGACCCAAAAACTCCAAACGATGGTGCTACCTACTTCTCAATAGTGGGATGGTACTGTCTAAAGGACATTTACACAGCTTAATTTCTTTTGAGTAGGTAGAGGTTCTCAGGTACTTGCTCTTTCAAAACAAAAATACTTTTCGCACTTACACTTTTTTGACAAAAGTTTTCAAACAACACTTCATACACTCTTGAGGACTGATACAAGAGTTAAAACGAAGTTTTCAAACAAACTTTTTCAAAACCCACAAACACAAGAAAAGCAAAACATTTTTGAAAACATAGTGAGCAAGTATCTAAGAGCCCGTGGATAACCACAGATAGAAAGGGTGCTAACACCTTCCCTTTCTATAATCTACCTCCCGAACTGAGAAACATCTCGAAAAGGAATTTTGCTGTGCTTTTGTCCTTTCCTTCTTGGAGAACATAAAAGACGGTGGCAACTCTTGCTTACCGCGAAATTTCGCGAACCAGCATTTCAAAACAGTTAGTTCTATTTCCACCGATCACACCAGTGATATTGTAATTCGAGCCTTTGATGGGTCAAAAAGGATGGTACATGGGGAAGTGGATCTTCTAATCAAAGTGGGTTCACAAATATTTGAATCTACCTTCTATCTAATGGACATTCGGCTAGCTTATTTCTGCTTACTGGGACACCCCTGGATCCATGGGGCAGGTGCTGTTACCTCTACCCTACATCAAAAATTAAAATATCCTGTGAACAGAAATATTGTTACTGTCTGCAGTGAAGAAGAGTATATGGTTAGCCACTTGAAATCATTCTGATATGTAGAGATGGACGGAGAATTTATTGAGACTCCCTGTCAGACTTTTGAAGTTATCCCTCCTGTCGCTACTGAAGATGTCTCTGCCATTCCTAAAGTTGTTAGGGTTCCTCCCAGGATGGCTTCATTGAAAGATGTTAAAGCTACTGTAGAAGAAAAGGGTCAAAGAGTTGTCTGTGGCTTGTGATGGAAAGCCACAATTCTACATCAGCAATAATGTAGTCAACATAATAGGAGATACTGACAGTGATTATGACCTTGACATCTGGATCTTTCCTACCATTGGCAATTGGCTCAACAACTGGAAGGCCGAGGAAATTATCTCTTTCTCCTTTAGTCAGGAGTAATTGCTTACATTCATTTTTTTTATTGCTTTCAAGTTTTGGATTTGTAATATTTGAACAATGACTTTAAGCCTTCTGCCTTACCCGAGGCACAATGGTGCATTTTTTAAGGATTGTCATTTCATAAACATATTTTTATTTAATAAAGCATTGGATGTTTTGCATTCAAATTTTGTACTCTGTCTTTCTTTTTACTTTTATCACTTTCAAATAGCTATGTGTTCTTACACACACCCACACAATACATTGCAGATCCACATCCACTATGGATCCCGTTGATAACGATTCTACTATTGCCACTTATGATTTTGAACATACGATCTACCAAGCTGAGGACAAAGGAGAGGAAGATTGTGAAATACTTAGAGAACTTACCAGATTGTTAATACCAGAGGAAAAGGCCATACAACCGCATGAAGAGCCGATTGAAGTTGTAAATATGGGTACTGAGACAAACAGGAAAGAGGTTAAGATAGGCACCAACTTAGAGGACGGTGTCAAGAACAGGTTAATCCAAATGTTACATGAATATATTGAGATCTTTTCTTGGTGATACGAAGAGATGCCAGGGCTTGATACCGATATTATGGTTCACTGTCTGCAGATGAAAGAAGGTTGTGCTCCAATAAAGCAAATATTTCGTCACATGCACCCCGAGATGTCAAAGAAGATCAAAGTTTAGGTAATGAAATAGTTCAATGCAGGTTTCTTAGCAGTGATATCATATCCTAAATGGGTTGCGAATATGGTTCCGATACCGAAGAAAGACGGAAAAGTACGCATGTGTTTAGACTACGGGGATCTGAATAGGGCGAGCCCTAAAGATGACTCCCCACTTCCACATATTGATGATTTGGTCAACAACACCGCTCAACATAAGGTATTCTCCTTCATGGATGGTTTCTCGGGATATAATCAGATCAAGATGGAACCTGAAGACATGGAGAAGACTACTTTTGTCACACAGTGGGTCATTTTATGCTACAAGGTTATGCCTTTTAGGTTGAAGAATACCGTCGCAAGATATCAGCGTGTCATGGTAGCTTTGTTCCACGACATGATTCATCACAAAATAGAGGTCTACGTCAATGATATGATAGCCAAATCTCAGACTGAAGAAGAACATCTTGGCCATCTTCGCAAATTGTTTGAGAGGCTGAAGAAATACAAGCTGAGATTGAATCCGAAAAAGTGCACCTTTGGGGTGAGATCTAGTAAACTCTTGGGTTTTGTTATCAGTGGTAAAGGTATTGAGGTTGATCCCACCAAGGTTAAATCTATTCAAGAAATGTCCTCTCCCTGCAATAAGAAGAAATATCCGCTACCCTCTTTAAGTTGTTGAAGAAAGATCAGACAGTGAAATGGAACGACGATTGTCATATAGCCTTTGACAAAATCAAGGAGTACCTACAAGAACCTCCAATTCTGATGCCACCAGTTGAAGGAAGACCTCTGATCATGTATTTAACAGTGTTAGAGAACTCAATGGTGTGTGTACTGGGGAAGTATGACGAGTCTGGTCGAAAAGAGCATGCCATATACTACCTTAGCAAAAAGTTTACCGACTGTGAAACAAGATACTCACTGCTCGAGAAAACTTGTTGCGCTTTGGCATGAGCTGCTCACCGACTAAGATAGTATATGTTGACCCATACTACTTTATTAATCTCTAAAATGAATCCCATCAAATATATATTCAAGAAACCCGCTCTCCCAGGAAGAATAGCCAGATGGCAAATGGTCTTGACAGAATACGACATTCAGTACACCACTCATAAAGCAATCAAAGGAAGTGTACTGGCAGATCATTTGGCTCATCACGCCGTAGACGACTACTAATCTATGAACTTTGAATTCCTGAATGAGAATATTATGCTAGTTAAAGATTGTGAAGAACCTAGACCGTATGAAGGACCTGAGCCAGGATCCCGATGGACTATGGCTTTTGACGGAGCCTCTAATGCACTTGGCAATAGAATTCGCGTTGCAATTATCTCTCCTCAGGGTTACTATATGCCCTTCACCGCTAAATTATGCTTTGACTGTACCAATGACATGGTTGAATACGAAGCGTGTATCATGGGTGTGATACGGTGGGAAGAACTGACTGTTTTTGGAATGTTGGTTTGTGTTTTGCGTTTGTTTTCGCAATATGTCGCGGTAAGCAAAAGTCGCCACCGACTTTTATTTTATCCAACAAGGAAAGGAAAAAAGCACAGAAAAATTCCTTTTTCGAGATATTTCTGAGTACGGGGTAGATTATAGAAAGGGAAGGTATTAGCACCCTTTCTATCCATGGTTTTCCATGGGCTCTTAGGTACTTTCTCATTGTTTTCAAAATTGTTTTCTTTGTGTTTGTGGGTTTTGAAAAGTTTTTGTTTTAACTTCGATTTAACTCTTGTGTCTGTCTTCAATAGTGTAATGAAGTGTTTTTGAAAAATTTGTTTGGTAAAGAAGTGTAATTGTGAAAAAGTTGTTTGGAATGAGCAAGTACTTAAGAACTAATCTACCTACTCGAAAAAGGAATCGTTCTATGTTCGTTTCCTTTAGACAATGCTATCCCACTATTAGTGAGTGGGTAGCATTGTCGTTGGAGTTTGAGGGTCAATTCGAATAGGGACATACGGTCACTAAAGCAATGTTAGGACGCCTTAGCGGTAACCCTAATGTCTTAGATCATTTGTTTGAGGAAATTATATCCGAGGTACCCGTTTCGAGGCAACTATGATCTTTTAGACGAGAGGACGACCTCTAAAATGACCTATACTCAATGACTGTGTACGAAGGCAACCAAGTGGGGTATACCCTAAGATTGCGCATGTGCGAGTGTGTTGATTTCAATTATTTTTATCTTTGCACATGTTAAGGGTGATCTAACTGATTTTAGATTAAGCATTCATTCTTGTCATGCAAACCCTATTATCAAGCATCTAGCAGTTGTATAGTTTGCAGAAATAAAAATGTGGAAATTTAATTAACTATTACAACGTGTCGGGTATTTACATCACCAAAAGCAACCCTTTGAAAATTAAATAAAGCGGTAAAAATAATAAATGTCCTATTAAAACTATTACAAGCCGGGAGCAGATACATCAATAATTAAATAAGGAACAATAAATCGCGCGAGTGAATTGGATCGAATGTGAAATTAGGGTTTTGACCCTTTTGAAAGAAAAATGTTTTTGTTGTTTTTTTATTTTAAGAAAAGAAATTAAGTCCTAAATTAAATACTAAATTAAATATTAAATAAGTTAGTTAATGAAAAAATAATTAATGACATATTTTTGGAGTTTTGATTATTTTAAGAAAGAAATTAAGAATAATTAAACTAAGGTTAAAACCTAATTAATTCTAATTGATTTTATTTATTTACAAAATAAATTAATGTCACCTAATTAATGTCCTAATTAATTAATTAGTATTTATTAATAAAAAATAAAAATTCTGAATTTTAATTGGATAAAAAGTATTTTTGTGATTTTTTTGATAAAAGAGAAAATATGTTATTTGGTTAGAAATTAATTAAATAAAATAACATAATTTAAATAAAATAAACAAAGTGTAAGAGAATGAGAAATTGGGCCTAATTCATTGGAGGTGTCAAAAGCAATTGGCTGGCCCATTTGAGGCTGATCCATTGGGACTTTTTGTTATCCTGCACACACGCGTTAACTTGCCTTTTGGTGGACCTTAGAGGCTGACCACCAGATCTGGCCATTTGGCCATCTGGCGCTTTGATGGTGAATGTCCATGGTGAACCTCCAGCTTGAATATGCACATGATTTCCTGAAAACAAATATGAAAATGCAAATTGCTAGAGGCAGGGATCGAACCCCTGACCTCCAGCCTTTGGGTCCTTATGCACTGAGGTGTCCACCACTGGGTTGCGTCGTTGTTTTTGTTATCATAATACAAACAAAATATAATATATAAAAACAAAGTATATGTCCAGAAATAAAAAAAGCGCGCAAAGTATTTGAACGGACGAATGAATGGACGACAACTCATCATCCCTGTCCTCTAAATCCTGCTACTTTTACCTGTGAATTTTTATCCGCAGCTAAAAGCGTAGCTTCATTCTAAAATCTTCCCCAGGCCATAAAAATGGAAGGTAGCTCCATGGTTGAGCTCGTCTTGTTCCTCTGAACAAGATGGTACCCTTCACGAAAGCCAATTATTCCTGTAATAAAAAGCCCTAAAAAAACCTTGAAAACCCTACAATGGTGATCCACGATATAAAGCATAAGAATGAAATTGGTTATTGCAGAAAGCTAGCAAATGTCATGGTGATTCATAATATGCAATTGTTTTTCACTATAGATGCAAGAATCGTATAAATCGAATTCAAGAACAGGGTGGTTTCGTGGATGACTTACAGCGCTTGGGAGGGTCTAGAAATGCGTGATTTTGATTGATTTCGCTTGTGGAGATGGCCAGGAAGAGATTGAGACAAGTCTTAAGTCTTGAAATTGCCTTTAGACCTAATTTTGATCTCACACTTTTTCTTGTTTTTTTGCAATTTTGTTCTGCCTCTAGAACTGCTCTCCAACCTCTATTCTTGCCTGCCTCGCTTCCTTATGTAATGCACAATACATTAGGTCTGAATTCTTTGTATAAATCTTCCTCTATCATTGCTCTTGATGTGGATTTGATTTGCTTTGAACAACCTTCCAAAATTGGCTTTATTTCAATCTTTATGTGTACAATTGCTTTGATACGAGTTTTATGTGATGCAAGCTGTCCATTGAAACCTATAATCATCAAAAGATCTTTGGTTATCAATATTTTTGATTTTATTTGATTTTATTTGGTTTAAAATTAATTAATTCAAATAAAAATCAAATTAAATAATAAAAATATAATATGAATACATGGCCAAGGCTAGAGCACGTGGGCAATAATGCAAACTCAAAACAAGTGAAAAAGAATGCGCCCATTTGGCAATATTTGAAGTTTTGGGGACAGTTGACTTATGGCAATTTTGCAAAAAAGTCCAACTTCAAAAATGAATAAATTCTTCAATTTTAAACTTTTGGAGGTGTTCTTGTATTTTTTATAAATATTGAGATGTCCTCTAATCAACCCTTTTGGTTTCATCTCATTTTGATATTCCATGCTCAAGTTAGAAGCTTTGACAAAAAAGGTGTTTTTTGTTGACTTTCAAAAATGACCTATAATGTCAAAATTCATAACTTTTTGTGAGTGCATATTTGGATATTGGGGTATGAATATGGATTGTATAGAATTGCATCCTATTCAAAATGAGCTTTGGATGGGTCATTTCTCATAAAGTATGAGAAAGTTATGCTTGGTCAAAGTTGGGTTGACTTTTCTCGCAAAACCCTAATTTAGCAACTTTTGAGTCTTGATGAATTTTGAGCAATCCTTGATGAATCATGATCAATACTTGATAAAATGATGAAATATACTTCAAAATTAGAATGTTGACAAAAAATCTTGAAGTTTGACTATATATAGGTCACAGTTGACTTTTGCCCTAATAGTCGATTTTTGGACCTTTGAGCAATTGACTGAGCCAACTTCCTCTGCAAGGATTGGAACTTGACATGGATGATCTTGAAAACATATTAGGACATTGGTGAGCACTTGGGGTCACTTGGACTTAAGGATCTTGATGCAACATGAAACCCTAATTTGGGGTAGACTGCCTTAGGAGAAAGCTTGTCTGACCAACTCTTGGACAACCTTGGGCAACTTGAGGATCTTTCTTGCAATGTTTTTAGAGATATGGGAGGGAAAATTTTGGGGTACAACAGCTTCCCCTGTTTAATCTTCTTAAACCTGATGATGTATATTAGCTTTCATGCCTTTCGTGATTCGAAGCTGGAAGATGATTGAACACTAGAGTGCCCAGAAATTTGCACTCGCATGAAGTGGTATCTGCCTTGTGATGTCGGGAATGGGCTTACATATGCCATTTGGAGATTTCTAACAAGGGGATGGGCTTAACGATTCCATCTGAAGGAGTGTTGATCGCATAAGAGATTCCTTAGAGAGAGCTTGTATACCTGTTGTTTGAGGAAGATTCCACTGGAGAAGTCTGATCTTTGTTGAGATTTAGGAACTTGTCCGTAATTCAACTAAGGGGAAACATCTTCATCGAGATTTAAGAACTCACCCGTAATTCAACTGAGAAAAATTCTCTGATGAGATTTAGGAACTTGTCTGTAATTCAACAGAGGAACACTTTTGTCAAGATTTAGGAACTTGCCTGTACTTCAACTGAGAAAACATCTCTGTTGAGATTTAAGAACTTGTCCGTAATTCAACTAGGGGGAAACATCTTCATCGAGATTTAAGAACTCGCCCGTAATTCAACTGAGAAAACTTCTCTGCTGAGATTTAGGAACCTGTCTGTACTTCAACGGAGGAACTTTGTCGAGATTTAGGACCTTGTCTGTAATTCAACTGAGAAAACATCTTTGTTGAGATTTAAGAACTTGTCAGTAATTCGACTTGGGGAAACATCTTCGTCGAGATTTAAGAACTCGCCCGTAATTCAACTTAGAAAACTTCTCTGCTGAGATTTAGGAATCTGTCTGTAATACAACGGAGGAACTTTGTCGAGATATAGGACCTTGTATGTAATTCAACTGAGAAAACATCTCTGTTGAGATTTAAGAACTTGTCAGTAATTTGACTTGGGGAAACATATTCGTCGAGATTTAAGAACTCGCCCGTAATTCAACTGAGAAAACTTCTCTACTGCGATTTAGGAACCTGTCTGTATTTCAACGGAGGAACTTTGTCGAGATTTAGGACCTTGTCTGTAATTCAACTGAGAAAACATCTCTGTTGAGATTTAAGAACTTGTCAGTAATTCGACTTGGGGAAACATCTTCGTCGAGATTTAAGAACTCGCCTGTAATTCAACTGAGAAAAATTCTCTGCTGCGATTTAGGAACCTGTCTGTAATTCAACAGAGGAACTTTGTCGAGATTTAGGACCTTGTCTGAAATTCAACTGAGAAAACATCTCTGTTGAGATTTAAGAACTTGTCAGTAATTCGACTTGGGGAAACATCTTTGTCGAGATTTAAGAACTCGCCCGTAATTCAACTTAGAAAACTTCTCTGCTGAGATTTAGGAATCTGTCTGTAATTCAACGGAGGAAATTTGTCGAGATATAGGACCTTGTATGTAATTCAACTGAGAAAACATCTCTGTTGAGATTTAAGAACTTGTCAGTAATTTGACTTGGGGAAACATCTTCGTCGAGATTTAAGAACTCGCCCGTAATTCAACTGAGAAAACTTCTCTGCTGCGATTTAGGAACCTGTCTGTAATTCAACGGAGGAACTTTGTCGAGATTTAGGACCTTGTCTGTAATTCAACTGAGAAAACATCTCTGTTGAGATTTAAGAACTTGTCAGTAATTCGACTTGGGGAAACATCTTCGTCGAGATTTAAGAACTCGCCCGTAATTCAACTGAGAAAACTTCTCTGTTGAGATTTAGGAACCTGTCTGTACTTCAACGGAGGAACTTTGTCGAGATTTAGGACCTTGTCTGTAATTCAACTGAGAAAACATCTCTGTTGAGATTTAAGAACTTGTCAGTAATTCGACTTGGAGAAACATCTTCGTCGAGATTTAAGAACTCTCCCGTAATTCAACTAAGAAAACTTCTCTACTGCGATTTAGGAACCTGTCTGTAATTCAACGGAGGAACTTTGTCGAGATTTAGGACCTTGTCTGTAATTCAACTGAGAAAACATCTCTGTTGAGATTTAAGAACTTGTCAGTAATTCGACTTGGAGAAACATCTTCGTCGAGATTTAAGAACTCTCCCGTAATTCAACTAAGAAAACTTCTCTGCTGCGATTTAGGAACCTGTCTGTAATTCAACGGAGGAACTTTGTCGAGATTTAGGACCTTGTCTGTAATTCAACTGAGAAAACTTCTCTGCTGAGATTTAAGAACTCGCCAGTAATTCGACTGAGGTAAAAGCTTCATAGCTTTGAATTTTGTGAGAATTTAACCGCATCCCTCCTGAAAGGTAAAGGTTAGTTGTATGTAATGCGTGATATGTATCAAGCAATGATGTTCTCAAAATAAATGAGATCTTGTTGTATGATGCGTATATGCATGTGTCATGAGGTATGGAAATGTAATGTTTTTAGCTGGGGAAAATAAATCCCGGATAACTGCTGGAGAAAGGAGTTGAATTCTTTGTTTCCGCTGGGGATAGCGAATGAAGATGATTGTGAGAATAAACCTGTAAGAGAGGATAACTCCGCTGGGTAGTAAACTGATGAGGAGATTACTATGTGGGAAAGAGATGTTCTACTGAGGATTCCACTGATAAATTTCGCTGGGGATGAATTATCGTTGCTGGTGATATTGAATCCTATTGGGGATTTGAGTTTCAGTTGGTGAAGGGAAAGAACTCCGCTGGGGATGATCTTTTAGCTGCGACTTCACTGGGGATAACCTTTTAGGCTCTTCTGGGGACAATCTTCCAAAGTCTACTGGGAATGATTCTCCTAAGTCTACTAGGGAAGCTTTTTCAAACTGCGCTGGGAAAATTTTCAAACTCCACTGGGGATATTTTATACCCTGTCGGGGATGATAAGACTTTCAGTGCTGATGGCAGATAAACTCTGCTTGGGGAGAATATTACTGATTCATTCACAGTTACGAGTTTCAGCTGGGGATAAGCTATCATTACTGTCTTTTCTTACTCTGCGGGGAGTGAAAGTATTTCAGCCATATTCTTCAGCTGAATCTACCTTTGTACCTGGTGGATAGACCAACTGTAAAGCTTGGACAAACTTATTTGCCTCTATTTCTGATATTACAAGTAATCGTCTTTTGTTTCACATGTAAATATTTATGAGCAACAATTAATGTCAAATTCATATATCAAAAATGAACATTGGACATTCTTTGCAAAACAAAACAGAAAAAGGAAAAACAGTTTGAAATTTCTCTGAAAATGAATTGTATTGACTTTGAAGTTTGGCCTGTAAATAGGCATTTTTTGTACAAGAGGCTGACGTCCTAGTAAGAGAACGCCGCCGAATAATAGAATTTACACAATTTGTGAAAAACTAAACAAAACAGCTTATGTGAATAATCCCACTGGGTTCCAACTCTGCTATTGCCCTTATGTCCTTGAGCATCTCATCACTTTGCTACTTGGTTGAAGGTAGATCAGATTGATTAGTGCCGTTCGAGCTTGATAGTCGATACCGAAGTCTGGTTGCAAGGTGATCCAATGAGACATAGTGTTACGCTTTGATCCCTAACTTTTCCTGGACCGCCCTTTCGGGTTTTCAGTCCACCGGGATACCCTTTTTTGCCCAAGCTGCCTTTTCAGGTTTTCGACTTGTCGGGTGTATAGTTTTTTTCCTTCATTTTCATCCCTTATTTTTTCCCGAACCCTTTTGGTTCACCGGGAAGCCCTTATTTTTGCCTAGGCCAGTCGACCTAGCGGGTCGTTGATTATGCGTAGTATATTTTCACCATGTCTGCATTGACAGCGTGAAGAAGGTCGTCACCATCCATGGTGGTTAGAATCATAGCTCCTCCTGAGAAAATGTTCTTAACCACAAATGGCCCTTCGTAAGTTGGGGTCCATTTGCCCCTGGGATCACCTTGAGGTAGGATGATGCGCTTGATCACCAGATCCCCGACTTGATACTCTTGTCACCTAACTTTCTTGTTAAATGCCTTGATCATCCGTTTTTGATACTGTTGTACCCCAAAATTTTCCCTCCCATTTTCTCAATATTTTCTCATCACAAAGCCCTTGGAGCTCAAGATCCAGTTAGGGTTTCATCTGCTCAAGACTTCTCCTTACACTGTTGACCCAAATTAGGGTTTTTGTTTGCACAAATTTGTTTTGACCTAAAATACCTAAGATGACTTTCATGCTTCATATTGGACTCCCAAGTTTATCCATACCAAGTTTCAAGCCTTGATTCCAACCTTTGTCCAGTCAATTGGACAGTTGACCTAGAAATCAGCTGTATTGGGGAAAAAGTCAATTGTGGCCAATTGACAGTCAAATCTCATGAAAATTGACCCACATCAACATTATGAACTCACATAGACCATTTGATCAAGTTTGGATCACAATTCCACAAGAAATTTGATCAGATCACCAAAAGGGCAAAATGGTCATTTTTAAGGTTTTGACTGCACAAAGGCAATTTTTGACTGTTTGACCTAGCCAATGACAAACCAACCTCACATATGGACTCAAGGACCCCATGTAATTGTCTTGACATACTCAACAAGTTCAAAAGATCCCAAGTGCACAAGATTGACAGTTGAATTTCCCAGTCAATTGATCAATTTTGACTGTATACTGAAAAGTAAAACTTTGACTTTTTGGTCAAAATCAAGTGTCAAGATTCATTTTTCATCAAAACATGCCAAATCATGAAACTTGTTCATCAAGAAATCAAGAATTGCAAATTAGGGTTTGAAATGAAGATTTTTCATAACTTAGAATTTTTCTAAGTTATGAAAAAACCCTAATTTTTTCCTAACTTTGTCCCACTTTCTCACCAAGATTCATTTGGATTCAAGCAAAAGTCAAAACATGAAAGTTGTAGTCCATTGCAAAATCTACAACTTTGATTCACAAAGTTTTCCCAAAAGAGGCTTGTAGCTCAATTTACAATTTTTGGAACAAGGGTACCAAACCATTCTTAACTTAGAGAAATTTTGAACCATTTTAGGCAGGATTTTTGCCTAACTTCAAGACCATTTTTCACATACTTCCACTTGGAATTTCAATTTGCATTTCAAAGATGGAATTCCAAGCTTTCCAAAATGTCCAAGAACTCATCAAACAACCTCATGGTTAGGGAGAATCGAATTTGGCAAGTTGGGAAAAACTCACTTTTGATTTGGCCAATTTACATGTTCATACACTTGTGCCATTTTGAAATCAACTTGCATTCCTTGATTACAGGTCCTATATCCCTTTTGCACTCATAAATTAAATGCTAACTCATTGTTCCAAGGCCTTATTTTGTGTGTTCAAGCATTGTATGCAAGATTAAGCCATTTTTAGATAAAGCATTTTTGCCATTTTAGAAAAGTTAAACTTTATGTCAAATGCAAATCCAAGCAAGTACAAGGCAGATCCTTTTGGCACAAGTTTATGAACTAATTACACTGATCAAGGCCAAGGTGTACAGCATAGATTGGGGGCCTGTACAAGCTAGAAACACCTCTTGACATTTTCTTGCTTAAAGTTGAAGTAACCTAGCATAACAACACACAACTCTCATTCCTGTGAACCAGAGCTTAAGCAAAGATTGTGAGCACATTCTAAACATCCACCCTAACCTAAAACACAAGCCAACCATCTCCATTGCCTTCTTAAACACAGAATCACCCTAAAACTGCCAAAACAGGGGACCTGCTGCAGATTGAGTTCCATAACACCATCCACTCATGCATTCTTGCTAAAACCACTTCAAACATATCCCACATCATCCCTTGAAACTATTCCAAGCCTCATACACGACCTGTAACACTCCCAATCAACATCACCATTTTAATTTTTCTGTTTTGCAGTTGAGGTACCATAGCACGATTCCCTTGGTTTCCAAGCAAACCAAAGCTTGGGATAGCATCCCTGGACATCAAGGAAGTTGTATCAATCATCACCTTGCATTGAAAACACCTCCATCACCAGATATGATTCCAACTGAACAGGTAAGTTCATGAACTCGTATCTCTCTATCCAGGAATTGTTAGCTTTAGGTTTGTAAAGAAAATATGTCACACTCATAGCCCTGAACATGCCCATGTAATTAGTTTTCATTTATGTTATGTGTGCTATGAGAATTTGATGTCTGAACATGGAACAAAAACTAGGTCAGGAATTGGGGGAGAAGAAATTCTCTCTCATTTCTGAGAGTTAGATTGATTTCTTTATATGTCTAGAATCGTGGCTTCAAGCTCTACAGGTTTCATGTTGGAAGATTTGGCAAAAGATCAAGGAATCTGGAGATAGCAAACGCGTGTTTTTTGAACAGAAATGCTGGAGGTTGAAGATGACAGGGTCTTTTGGGCTGGTCCTGTTTCACTTTTCTTAATTGCACCATAGCTTTACTTTTAAACCCCCTTGGCCCATTATGCTTATTTTTATGATTTTTTGACCTTTTCTTTTTTGTTCTGACTTATTTATTTTTTCTCCTAATATTAAAAATATAAAAAATATTTTTCACACCATTTTTGAATTTATTAGGCATTTATTTGTTTAGAATAATGTTTGTACATAAATAATACCTAATATCTTTTATTGAAAAAATACTTAAATTAATACCAATACATTTTTTTTTTTTTTTTATTTTTCATTTTATTTTATCTTTTGAAAATATTTTATGAAAACATACTTTTTTTTGTAAATATTTTATTTTTATACATATTTAATATTTATCATATAATATAAATATTTACATATATATTAGTATATTTAGGATTAAAAAAATACAAAATATATACATTTTTATTTTTTTTATTAATATTTAATATTAAAAATACCTTTGGACAAATATACTTCTCTTTTATTTATTTTTGTACATGACTAATAAATATTGCACATATTAAATAATAAATACCTTTTATTTATAGAATTAGGGTTTTGCCCTAAATACATAAAAACTCCAAAAAAATAATACTTTTTATTTTATTTATTTAACATATAAAAAACACTTTATTTTGCATACATATAAAAAACTTTTTGCGTCTTGCATATTTACTCCATTTCTATTTAATTATTTTATATCAAATAACTTGTATAATTCAATTTTGATGTAATAGTTAGGTTTAAATTCCTTGTCAAAATACCCCCATTTGAACATTTGTACCCCTCTTCCCATATATTGTGTTGTAATAACTTAGGAACTTTATTTTTCGCACTTTAAAGTTTTTTTTTTAAATATGCCATGATAGAATTAGGGTTTGTATGCAAATAAATTAACAAAAATAGTTTGACCTAATTTCAAGATAAACAAGCATGAAAATGGACAACACTAATCACACTTGCACCCCTAGGGTATTCCACTTGTTGCCTTCAATAAATGGGCCATATTGCATGTTAGGTCTCTTTGGGCAAAACAAAACAATCAAATGATCATAGTCCCTCGTTGACGCTTTCGAAAGTTGCCTAAAAATGATCAAGTCCCTTAAAGGAAAAATTGCCCAAAGATACTTGCCACCATTGCAATCATGGTCTAAACAATGACCCGCACCCGTCCCGTTCACATCCTAACACAAGATTGTCCACCAAATGCAATGGTGGAACAAAATTGTTAAAAGGGTTAAAACATAAGCAAAAACCTTTGAGAACTTTAGGGTAGATAGCTCTTAAGTACTTGTCAACTTGCAAAATAAAAACACTTGCCTATTTTTCAAACCACACATCACTACACTTTCAAAACAACTTTCAAAAAACCTTGAAACATATTTTCAAAAAGACAAACACCTTTTGTAAAACATTCGAGTAAAGAATTGTTACAAGGGTAGCCTAGACAAGGCATCTTTTTCAAAACATTTTCAAAACCACGCACAAAGCACCATTTCAAACAATTGAAAATTAAGGCAAGTTGATCTAAGCAAGTAACTAAGAGCCCATGGATAACCATGGATAGAAAGGGTGCTAATACCTTCCCTTTCTATAATCTACTCCCCGAACCCAAGAAAACATCTCAAAGGTTTTTGTTGTGCTTTTTAAACCTTTCCTTAGGATAAAATAAAAAGTCGGTGGCGACTCTTGCTCAACCGAAACATTTGCGAATACAAAGGCAAACCTCAAGTCAGTTCTCCCACCGTATCACAGAACTGGCGACTCTGCTGGGGATAAATTTAAAAGTGGAGTAACCTTAGGGCTTAGATCACCCTCTTGCATGATTAATTGTTTGTTTTGATTGCTTTATATCTTGGCTCTTTTGTTTGGGTTTGCAATCCTACACCTGGATTTTGGGAAACATTCATAGATAGCAATACGTTGTGGAAACTGTGCGGGGTATACCGACACGGTTGAAGCAATAACTATATTAGTGCGACATATTTGTGAGTATCGGTAACCCTTGAGTTCAATCAAGGAGAGTACGGGGCCGCTGAGTGATTTCACTAAGCACTAATGACTTAGAACCTTACTTGACCATCTTGGCCTTTTATTAGGGGTAGTGAGATGACCGGCTTTGGTGCAGTCCGAAGTTGGTAGATACTCGATACTACACTCATTGAGGGTTGTTTTCTTGGAATATTTTGGTCACTAGTTAAGTGGCTAAACCAAAACCATGAACGATGAAAACAATCCAATGATATTGAGCTCCTTAGAACCCGGTTACTATTTATAGGACAGGTTTTTAAGCCAACTACACTCAAGAGGGTACTTACCTATGAAACCTCATGCAAGCCTGAAACTAGGGTTTGGTGTGAATTGCTTGTACATATGTTTTGTGCATACATCATAAACATCATAAAGCATCATATGCATACACTAACCACTTCAAGGGTTTAGACCTTCATCTTTGTTCTTGTTTTGTAGGTCATGGAAATTCCTCGCAGAAAAACCATCCAAGTGAACCTTATGAGAATCCCTCCTCAACTCAAGGAGCTCACATCAAGGATTCCAGAAAGCTCACCCTTCAGTGAAAGACATGGTAGGCTGCTCAGCCTAGTCAACACCAACATTGAAGAGGATATGATGAAAGTACTATTCCAGTTCTTTGACCCTCTTCACCACTGTTTCACTTTCCCCGACTACCAGTTGGTGCCCACTTTGGAGGAGTTTTCTCAACTCCTGAGAATTCCTATCCTTAATCAACTACCCTACAACGGTACGGAAAAGGAACCAAAGCCTGAAGATGTTGCTCGAGCATTACATCTACAGCCTTCTGACATCAAGGGGCATTGGGAAACTAGAAGCGGCGTCAAAGGTTTCTTAGCAAAATTCTTGTTTGAGAAGGCACAAGAATGTTGGAATTCATTGGACCTACAAGCCTTTAAAGAAATTGTGGCACTCCTTATCTATGGGTTGGTCTTGTTCCCAAATCCTGACCAGCTGGTAGATGTCAATGCCATCAAAATCTTCTTATCCAGAAATCCAATACCAACATTGCTTGGGGACATTCTTCACTCATTTTACACACGAACAATGAGAAAGAGGGGTGTTCTCATGTGCTGTACTCCTCTCCTTGCAAGGTGGTTTATTTTGCACCTTCCACAATCTGTCTTAAAGAATGACCAAGGCTCAAGGTGGTCCCAACGGTTAATGACTCTTACTCACTTTGATGTACATTGGTGTTCTCAGTTCAGAGAAAATGTCATCATCGTCGATCATTGTGGAGAGTTCCCTAATGTTCCATTGCTTGGCATTAGAGGGGGCATCACCTACAACCCTTGTCTAGCTTTGAGGCAATTTGGATATGCACGGAGGGATGGCCCTTACGACATGTTGATTCCTGACCTAGTTTTTGACTTCGACAACGATGCGCAAGGACTTCGCCAAAGGTTCATCAGAGCTTGGAGGATGCCCAACAAAGTTGATAGCAAGACACTAGGGCACAAGAACTTCATCCCTATTGAGCCTTATCTCAAGTGGGTACGAGCCCGAGCCCAGAGTCTAATGATGCCTTATCCTCATGTACTCCCTGTGATTAAAGAGCCCGTCAAGGAAGGAGAGGTTCCCTACACCATCATATATCCTGACATGCCTACATCGTGGGAGGAAATGCAGAAGAGTTGGATTCAGCTCAAGAAGGAACGGAACACTTTTGAAGCCAGCTTCTATGCCAGTGAGAAGAAGGTTCTAGAGCTTACCCGCCGACTCCATGAGGAGGAGACTCTCAACACCTACATCGCGCCAAAGAGGATGCGCAATGTCTTTTTACCTTGAGAAGTTTTTGTAATATTTGGCCCATGGGGCATTTATGTACTGACAAATTTCTTCTTATTAATACGATGTGCGTTCTTTTTTGTTTACAACAATTTTGAATATTCTAAATCCTTGAATACATTGCATGCATAAGCATACCATTCATCATGTGTATAAGCAGGTTTCATACCGGGTTTCCTTATCTGTCTGCTGTTTATTTCAGCAAGATGGATCTCGAGCAAACAGTCAAAGACTTGCAGGCTCAAAATGCACAGTTTCAGCAGCTCCTGATGACCTTGGCTAAGGGTCAGGAGGATCTGAAGACCTTGCTGGGGAATAAAGACCCAGTGAAAAAGAAGAAAAAGAGACTCGGGGTGGCTACTTTAGGGAGAAGATTTGAAGGAGAAGCCAGAAGAGTGCTTGAATTTCCTCCTACTTCTGAGGAGGGAACCAGTAAAGGGGGTGCGGCTGCGGTACCTTCCAAGTCCGATATGGAAGAAGAGGAGGCCGAGGAGGATGAAGACTACTCTGATTAACAATACCCTCCGGCTGATGACAAGTACAAAGGTTTAGAAGACAGGTTGGAAGCCATGGAGCTACAGAGAGTGCCGAGTTTGGACTTCGAAGACTTGGGTTTGGTTGCCGAGATTGTGATTCCCCCAAAGTTCAAAGTGCCAGTTTTTGTGAGGTATGACGAGCTGTCCTATCCAAAAATGCATCTCAGGTCCTACGTAAGGAAGATCCAACCTTATACGGCAGATAAGAACCTTTGGATCCATTTCTTTCAAGACAGCCTTTCTGGGGCTCAACTAGAGTGGTTCTATCAGCTAGAGGGAACCAGTGTCCGAAACTGGGAAGACTTGGCCACTGCCTTTTACAAACAATATCAGTATAATTCTGACCTTGCTCCCACGCGTACCCAACTTCAGGGTATGTCACTAGGAACAGGCGAAGGATTCAAAGAATATGCACAAAAATGGAGGGATTTGGCTGGCAGGGTGCAGCCGCCTTTAACCGATCGTGAACTTATTGACATGTTTCTAGGGACCCTGTCTGGTCCATTCTTCAACCATCTAATTGGTAACTCTTCCGCGAGGTTTACCAATTTGATCTTAACAGGCGAGAGAATAGAAGCTGGCATCAAGTCAGGGAAGATTCAGAAGGGTGACGCTGCAAGTGTTGAGAAGAAGCCTTTCAAGAAGGAAACGGCTGTTGTATACTCCCAAAGAAGAGCAGGGAAGACTGAGCGCCGGCCGACTGTGGGGGCCGTAATGATCCAAAATCCATCAAGTGAGCAGCCTCGCTATAACCAGTCCAGACCAAATCAACAACGGGTGGAACGGCCACAACGGTAGTTCACCCGCATTAATATGACGCCAGCGCAAGTGCTTCCCCATCTGTTAAAGTTGAATCTCGCCACTATCAAAGAGGCACCAAAAAATGTGAATACGTCCTCTCCGCATTATCATCCTAATGCTAAATGCGCCTACCATTCTGACAGTGTCGGGCACGACACCAACGATTGTTGGGCACTCAAGCATAAAATCCAATACCTAATAGAGGCGAAGGAGGTGGAGTTCGACGCTCCAGAGAAGCCGAACGTGATATCTGCTCCCATGCCGAAGCACGGCCGAAATGTCAACGCCATTGAAGAAGATTTGTATGTTGTTGATGTCAATGATTTGATGACTCCGTTGCTAACCATCAAGTTGAATCTGTTAAGGGCCGGTATTTTCCCGGGATGTAAAGAAGACTGCTATTGTTGTTACTCTCTGCCATTTGACTGTCCGTTACTGAAGAAAGGCATCCAAGGCCTAATGGACAGTCGACAAATTTTGTTTGAAAAAGTTTCTGCCATTCCAACCCATATTGAAGATGTCTCAATTATAACCATTCACGCCAATCTTTCCAAGGCCGTCAGAAAGCCTGTTAAGATTACACCAGCTACGAAGTCTGTTCCTTTGAAGATAACAATGTCAGGGCCTGTCCCCTACATTTATGAGAAGTCAATACCATGGAACTACGGCGGTGACGTCTACTACCATGGTATTAAACAAATTGAAATAACTAAAGGAAGCTCGGATGAGGAAGAAGCCAGCATTGGAAACATTGCGGGCACAAGCAAAATCACCCAGAGCGGGAGAATATTTTCTCCAGAGATTGCCCCTCCAAGAGCAATCTTTGGACCCTCATCTGCTGCCAAAGTTATCCCTGCACCAATAAAACTCTCCGCTAGAACCCCATTGATTGAAGATGTTGTTGTTCCTAGTATTGTCCCTCCCACCGCTGCTGATAAAGGTAAGGGAACCCAAGTTGAGCTCGTCAGGACGAGGGCTCAACCCTTGATCATCCCGGAAACCTCCAAGAAAGAAATGGAAGAGATCTTGAAGATAATCAAAAGGAGTGATTACGACGTGGTAGAACAACTGGGGCAAACCCCCTCGAAGATCTCCATGTTGGCACTACTACTTTGCTCAGAAGCACACGCTAAGGCTCTGATAAAATTCCTGAAGGCAACCCATGTGCCCCAGGAAACCTCTGCAGATCAATTCCAAAATTGCGTGGCCAGCCTTACTGCGGACAATGGATTAGGTTTCTTTGATGCCGACCTAACTCCTAAGGGTAGAAACCATAATGATGCTTTGCACATTTCAGTCGAGTGCCGAGGAACTACTCTCGCACATGTCTTGGTCAACACTGGTTCTTCGCTCAATGTACTGCCTAAGAAAGCTTTGGACCGACTAGATTGTGAAGGGTTAGAGCTGAAGCCGAGTGATATTGTTGTCAGTGCTTTCGATGGTTCGAAGAGGATGGTCCATGGGGAGGTTGATATTCCCATCAAGGTAGGCACTGAGGTGTTTAAATCTACTTTCTATGTGATGGACATCCGTCCGTCATACTCTTGCTTGTTGGGTAGGCCTTGGATACACAATGCCGGGGCAGTCACTTCTTCCTTACATCAAATGTTGAAGTATCCTGTCAAGGGAAAGATCATTACTGTCCATGGTGAAGAGGAGTATATGATCAGCCACCTGAACTCCTTCCGGTATGTGGAGGTAGAGGGTGAGTTCATTGAGACGCCTTTCCAGCATTTCGAAGAAGTCCCTCCTGAAATAACAGTAGCAAAGTTGGTAGCTGAAGTACCAAAGCAGATGGCCAGGATGGTATCTCTGGAAGATGCAAAGGCCACAATAAAGGAGGGGAAGAATTCAGCATGGGGGCAGTTGCCTGATATTCCACATAAAACAGACAAATTTGGATTAGGGTTCACTACCGCGGGCCAGAAAGCTATGCGCCGTTCGAAGATTGAAAGGGCGCCAATCAAAATTTCTCCCTACGGAATCAACGCTTTGGATGATGAGGACGAAGAGAACAACATCGAATAGTGGATTTACCCAACTATCAAAGGAGGATTGTGCAACTGGGAGGCAAAAGACTTTGTCCCCATCACTTTTATTAATCAGTAATTTATCTATCAAACATTTCCTTTTGGTCTGTAATAATTATTTTCGAACAATCCGTACACTATCTTTTTACCTCATGCCTTGCTCGGGGCATGTAGGTCCATTTGTAAGGGTTTTGATTATTTTCATATCCATATGCCATGTTTAATGATTCATTGGACGTTTTTCATTTGATAAACCGCCGTGTTCATTTTCTTTCCTTTTGCATTTTTGTTTAAGGATGGCTATCCCTTACACACACCCACACTCACAAATGCAGGTACCCATCCACTCCGGATTCCATGGGTGACTATTCTGCTATATCCTTCAATAACTCTGAAGATCTGGTCAATCAAGCCGAGTATGAAGATGACGAAGATTGTGAAGTACCAGGGGAACTAGCCAGACTTCTACAGCAAGAGGAAAGGGCCATCTTACCTCATGAAGAGTTGTTGGAGACTGTCAACTTAGGAACCGAGGAAGACTGGAAGGAGGTGCAAGTGGGTGCCAATCTGGAACCAAGTGTCAAGGAGCGCCTGATACAGTTGTTAAATGAGTATGTTGAAATCTTCGCTTGGTCTTATGAAGACATGCCGGGTTTAGACACAGACATCGTGGTACACCGTCTCCCCACAAGAGAGGATTGTCCACCGATCAAACAAAAAGTCCGCCGAATGAGGCCTGACATGTCTGAAAAGATAAAAGCAGAAGTGATGAAGCAATTCGACGCTGGCTTTCTGGCTGTTACATCTTATCCTCAATGGGTCGCTAACATCGTACCAGTACCTAAAAAAGATGGCAAAGTCAGGATGTGTGTGGACTACCGAGATTTGAATAGAGCCAGCCCCAAAGATGATTTTCCGCTACCACACATTGACATTTTGATCGACAATACAGCTCAGCATAAGGTGTTTTCCTTCATGGATGGATTCTCGGGCTACAATCAAATCAAAATGGCCCCCGAGGATATGGAGAAAACAACTTTTGTCACGCAATGGGGCACTTTCTGTTACAAGGTGATGCCGTTCGGGCTGAAGAACGCAGGGGCAACTTATCAACGCGCCATGGTAGCTTTGTTCCATGATATGATACATCATGAGATTGAAGTTTACGTAGACGATATGATAGCTCGTTCACAAACAGAGGAGGAGCACCTTGAACATCTAGAAAAGCTGTTTGCCAGGTTGAAAGAATACAAACTCAGGCTGAATCCAAGTAAGTGCACTTTTGGAGTTAGGTCTGGTAAACTTCTAGGATTCATTGTAAGCAACAAAGGCATTGAAGTCGACCCAGCAAAAGTAAAAGCAATACAAGAGATGCCTGCTCCCCGTACTGAAAAGGAAGTTAGAGGGTTCTTGGGGCGCTTGAACTATATTGCCCGATTCATCTCTCATCTGACTTCTACCTGTGAGCCAATTTTCAAACTCTTAAAGAAGGATCAGGTAGTCGAATGGAACGACGATTGCCAAGCTGCTTTTGATAACATCGAGTATTTGCTAGAACCTCCTATTCTGATGCCACCCGTCGAAGGGAGACCATTGATCATGTATTTGACCGTTTTGGATAACTCAATGGGGTGTGTTTTGGGCCAGCATGACGAGTCTGGTCGAAAAGAGCATGCTATTTATTACCTTAGCAAAAAGTTTACCGACTGTGAGACTTGCTACTCACTGCTCGAGAAAACTTGATGCGCTTTGGTATGGGCTGCTCGCCGACTAAGGCAGTATATGTTGACTCATACTACCCTGTTGATTTCCAAAATGGATCCTATCAAGTATATCTTCGAAAAGCCTGCTTTATCTGGAAGGATAGCCAGATGGCAAATGATCCTAACTGAGTATGACATCCAGTACACCACTCAAAAAGCTATAAAGGGGAGTGTGCTAGCTGATCATCTGGCTCATCAAGCTATCGAAGATTATCAACCCATGAGATTTGACTTCCCAGACGAGGACATCAGGAATTTGGACAACATCGAAGGTAACGGACCGTATGACGGACCCGAAAAGGGATCCCGATGGACCCTGTACTTTGATGGTGCTTCAAATGCACTTGGAAACGGTATCGGCGCGGTACTCATTTCCCCGGAAGGTTGTCACACACCTTTCACGGCCCGAATTTGCTTCAGCTGCACAAACAACATGGCTGAGTATGAAGCTTGCATCTTTGGTCTCAAGGCTGCTATAGACTTGGGGATCAAATCTTTAATCGTATTCGGGGACTCGGCTTTGGTTATCAGTCAGATCAAAGGAGAGTGGGATACCAAGCATCCTAATCTTATCCCATACAAAGAACATGTCTTGACATTGTTGCCTCATTTCAATCAAATTACCTTCGAGCATTTCCCGCGAGAAGAGAATCAGCTAGCAGATGCTCTAGCTACAATGTCTTCCATGTTTAAACTCAACTGGGATAACGAGGCTCCCCAAATCACCATTGAGCGAATGGATGAACCCGCACATTGTCACGAGATTAATACCGAAGAAGTAGTGGAACAACCCTGGTTCCATGAAATCAAAAGGTATCTCCAGACTAGAGATTATCCCGAAGGAGCTTCCGTAAATGACAAGAAGTTCTTAAGGAAATTTGCTTCCAAATTCTTCCTGAGCAACGACATCCTTTACAAACGAAGCCATGATTGTGTATTACTCCGATGCATAGACAAAGCTGAAGCAGAGTTGATCATGACTGAGATACACAGCGACACATTTGGCACCCACTTGAGCGGGCATAAAATGGCTAAGAAGATCCTAAGGGCAGGCTATTACTGGTCTACCATGGAAGCTGACTGCCATCAACATTCCCGTACTTGCCACAAATGTCAGGTCTACGCTGACAAAGTTCATATCCCTCCGGTTCCTCTCAATGTTTTGACAGCTCCGTGGCCATTTCCAATGTGGGGCATTGACATGATTGGAGAGATCAAGCCCACGGCATCCAACTAACATCGTTTCATCCTGGTTGCCATTGACTATTTCACCAAATGGGTCGAAGCAGCTTCCTTCGTCTCTGTTACTAAAAATGTGGTTGCCCGCTTCATCAAGCAAAATCTCATATGCCGATATGGTGTTCCAGACAGGATCATCACAGACAACGGTACTAATCTGAATAACACGATGATCACCGCTTTGTGCGAACAGTTCAAGATTTATCATCACAATTCATCTCCCTATCGACCGAAGATGAACGGTGCTGTTGAAGCTGCGAACAAAAACATTAAGAAGATCATTTAGAAAATGACAGTCACTTACAAAGACTGGTATGAGATGTTACCGTTTGCTCTACACGGATACCGTACGACGGCACGTACTTCAACCGGGGCAACCCCATTTTCTTTGGTATATGGCATGGAAGTTGTCCTGCCTATGGAGGTTCAGATTCCTTCTCTAAGGATTATGAAGGACACAGGTTTGAATGAAGATGATTGGATTCAGACCCGACTTAATCAGCTCAATTTGATCGACGAGAAGCGACTCGCTGCTGTATGCCATGGTTAGACGTATCAAAAGCGGATGATCAAAGCCTTCAATAAGAAAGTCAGACGTCAAGTGTATCAAGTCGGAGATCTCGTAATCAAGCGGATTATCTTGCAGCAAAGTGATCCCAGGGGCAAATGGACTCCTACATACGAAGGACCATTTGTGATCAAGAGCATATTTTCTGGTGGTGCAATGATTCTAACCACCATGGACGGCGACGATTTGTCGCACCCTGCGAACGCAGACATAGTCAAAAGATACTACGCATAAAATAACCCGACAAGTCGAAAACCCGAAAGGGCGGCTTGGGCAAAAATGGGCATCCCGGTGAACCGAAAACCCGAAAGGGCGATTCAGGCAAAAATTAGGGATAAAAATAAAAAAATCTGTACACCCGGAAAGTTGAAAACCCGAAAGGGCGGCTTGGGCAAAAAGGGGTTTCCCGGTGGATCGAAAACCCGAAAGGGCGATTCAGGCAAAAGTTAGGGAATTAAAGCGTATGACTATGTCCCGTCAGATCACTTCAAAGACAATCTCTTCATCAACCAGTTCCAAGCTTCTGATCAATCCAGCCATCGGCAGACGAAGCATTGAATGGACAGATATTCAGAGTTGCGAAGGCTACAGCGGAATGGAATCCCATGGAATTATTTCACATAGCCATCTTTTCTTTTGTATAAAATTTTTCAATATTTACAACGACATCTTCTTACTAGGATGATTGTCTCCTTTGTACAAATATACTCATAGAAACTTAATACAAATACTTTTCCCAGAAATTTGTGTCGTTTCCTTTTTCTTTTCTTTTGCACTAATTGTTTTATTAGAGAAACGTCAAATGTTTTGTTAAATAGGCATATGCATTTGAACATAATCATTTCCTTATAAATCAAGAAAGAGGATTACTGATAGGTTGAAGGTGCAGTTGGATATCTTGATGTCCTAGACAAGGCATCTTTTTCAAAACATTTTCAAAACCACGCACAAATCACCATTTCAAACAATTGAAAATTAAGGCAAGTTGATCTAAGCAAGTAACTAAGAGCCCATGGATAACCATGGATGGAAAGGGTGCTAATACCTTCCCTTTCTATAATCTACTCCCCGAACCCAAGAAAACATCTCAAAGGTTTTTGCTGTGCTTTTTAAACCTTTCCTTAGGATAAAATAAAAAGTCGGTGGCGACTCTTGCTCAACCAAAACATTTGCGAATACAAACGCAAACCTCAAGTCAGTTCTCCCACCGTATCACAGATACATCTGACCATGACAAATAGCAGTAAGTCTCTTTTCATCGATTAAGTTCAGCTAATCAAGCCGGGTTTGAATCCAGTCATCTTCACCCAAACCTGCATCCTTCATAATCCGAAGAGAGGGTATCTGAACTTCAATGGGCAAGACTGCCTCCATGCCATATACCAAGGAATAGGGTGTTGCCCCTATTGACGTCTGCGCTGAGGTACGGTACCCATGAAGAGAAAATGGTAACATATCGTTCCAGTCTTTGTATGTTACCGTCATCTTCAGCACAATCTTCTTAATGTTCTTATTAGCCGCTTCAACAACCCCATTCATCTTCGGCCGGTAGGGAGAAGAGTTGTGATGTTGTATCTTGAACTGCTTGCAGAGCTCGGTGATCATTTTATTGTTGAGATTTGTACCCTTTTCTGTAATGATCCTCTCTGGTACACCATATCGACAGATCGGATTGTGTCGAATGAAACGTGCCACTAAGTTCTTGGTTACAGTAGCAAAGGAAGCTGCTTCAACCCACTTCGTAAAGTAATCAATTTGCTTCCAGGATGAAACGATGCCCGTTGGATGTCGTAGGTCTGATCTCGCCGATCATATCAATGCCCCACATTGCAAAAGTCCATAGAGCTGTCAATACATTCATAGGAACTGGAGGTATGTGCACTTATCAACATAGACTTGGCACTTGTGACAGGTCCGAGAATGATGATAACAGTCGGCTTCCATTGTTGACCAATAATATCCTGCCCGAAGGATTTTCTTTGCCATGGTATGTCCACTGGAATGAGTTCCGAAAGTACCTTCATGTAACTCTGCCATAATCCTTTCTTCCTTGTTCTTATCCACACATCGCAGTAAGGTTGAATCATGGTTACGCTTGTAAAGGATGTCATTGCTGATGAAGAACTTCGCCGCGAACCTCCTCAGAAACTTCTTGTCATTAATAGATGCACCCTCGGAGTACTCCTGAGCCTCGAGGTACCTCTTTACCTCGTGAAACCAGGGTTTATCTGCTACCTCTTTAATATCAATGTCACATCAATGTGCAGGTTCGTCCAACCTTTCAATGATAATCCGGGGAGCTTCGTTGTCCCAATTGACTTTGAACATAGAAGATATCATAGCCAGCGTGTCCGCCAACTGATTCTCCTCTCCAGGGAAGTGTTCAAAGGTTATCTCCTCGAAGTGGGGAAGCAACGTCAATACATACTCCTTTTAAGGAATAAGATTTGGGTGTTTCGTATCCCACTCGCCTTTGATCTAACTGATCACGAGAGCGGAATCTACGAATACACTCAGAAACTTTATCGTTAGGTCAATAGCTGCTCGAAGACCCATGATGCACGCTTCATACTCCGCCATGTTGTTGGTGCAGTTGAAACATAGTCGAGCGGTGAACGAAGTATGAGAGCCTTTAGAAGATATGATCACGGCACTAATTCCATTACCCAAAGCGTTCGAAGCTCCATCAAAGTACATAGACCATCGGGATCCTTCCTCAGGTCCTTCATCCGGTCCAAGTTCTTCGCAGTCAGTCACTATCATGATATTCTCATCTGAGAATTTGAAGTTCATAGACTGGTAATCATCCACTGCTTGATGTGCGAAATGATCCGCCAACACACTTCCTTTGATTTCCTTTTAGATCGTGTATTGGATGTCATACTCAGTCAAGATCATCTGCCATCTTGCTATTCTTTCGGACAAGGCAGGCTTCTCGAAGATATACTTGATTGGATCCATTTTTGATATCAATAGAGTAGTGTGAGTCAACATATACTGTCTCAGGCGGCGAGCAGCCCATGCCAAAGCGCAACAAGTTTTCTCGAGCAGTGAGTATCGGGTCTCACAGTCGATAAACTTTTTGCTAAGGTAATAAATAGCATGCTCTTTTCGGCCAGACTCGTCATGCTTCCCCAGCACGCACCCCATTGAGTTGTCGAGTATTGTCAAGTATAAGATCAAAGGTCTCCCTTCAACTGGAGGCATCAGAATGGGTGGCTCTTGGAGATATTCCTTGATCCTTTCGAAAGTGGCCTGACATTCATCATTCCATCTTACCACTTGATCTTTCTTAAGTAGTTTGAAGATTGGCTCACAAGTAGCAGTCAGGTGTGAGATGAATCGGACAATGTAATTCAGACGTCCCAGAAAGCCTCTGACTTCTTTTTTTATTCGGGGAGCTGGCATTTCTTGTATAGCCTTCACCTTTGCAGGATCCACCTGAATACCTTTATCACTTACGATGAAACCCAGTAGCTTACCAGACCTCACCCCGAAGGTGCACTTGTTCGGGTTTAACCTCAGCTTGTACAACCTCAACGTGTCAAATAGCTTCTGAAGGTGGTCAAGATGTTCTTCTTCAGTCTGGGACCGTGCAATCATGTCGTCAACGTATACCTCAATCTCATGATGGATCATGTCATGGAACAAAGCAACCATGGTGCGCTGATACGTTGCCCCAACATTCTTTAATCCAAAAGGCATGACTTTGTAGCAAAAGGTACCCCATTGAGTAACAAAGGTTGTCTTCTCCAATCTTCAGGAGCCATTTTAATCTGATTATAACCGGAGAAACCATCCATAAAGGAGAAGACCTTATGTTGTGCGGTGTTGTCAACTAGAACGTCGATATGAGGCAGAGGGAAATCATCCTTGGGGCTCGCCCTATTCAGATCCCTATAATCAACACACATTCGAACTTTACCATCCTTCTTCGGCACTGGAACCACGTTGGCAACCCACTGTGGGTAAGAAGTGACTGCTAGAAAACCGGAATCGAACTGTTTCATAACTTCAGCCTTGATTTTCTCAAACATCTCTGGGCGCATTCGATGGACTTTCTGTTTCACTGGAGGACAGTCTTCCTTGGTAGGCAGGCGGTGAACTACAATATCAATATCAAACCCAGGCATATCTTCATAAGACCAGGAAAAGATCTCAACATAGTCACGCAGCATCTGAATCAGCCGTTGCTTAACACTGGACTCCAGATTTGAACCGATCATTACCTCTTTCTTGTCTACCTATGTACCCAGATTTACTATTTCCACGGGCTCCTCATGCGGCTGTATGGCCCTCTCTTCCTGAAGTAGCAGTCTAGCAAGTTCACCAGGCACTTCGCAATCATCTTCACCTTCGTCTTCGGCTAAGTTGATAGGACTTTCAAAGTCATAACTGGAAGTAGTAGAGTCGTTATCAGTAGGATCTAGAGTGGATGTAGACCTGTATATGTGAGTGTGTGTAAAATAACTGTTTTGCAAAATAGAAAAAGAAAGACAAGGAGCGCAAAATTTGAAATGCAAGAAACGTCCAATGCTTTTATTAATGATATATGGTAATGACATATTTAAAGCCCTCACAAACAAAGCCACGGTGCCTCGGGTAAGACACCAGGCCGTAAAGTTTAAAAATTGTCTGTTACAAACTCAAAACAAAAGTCTCATTACTAGGTAATAACAGAAACGGGCATAAAATATTTTTCCGTCCAATTGCTTAGTCCACCATCAACAGTCAGGTATATCCAGCTGTCAATATCAAACTCTTCTTCATCATCCCCAATAGCATTCACTCCCGCGTCATGTTTGGGCATAGGTGTCGTTTTGACATTAGGCTTTCCAGGCGCTTCGAACTCAATCTCCTTAGCATCAATCAAGTCCTGCACCTTAGTCTTCAAGACCCAGCAGTCATTCGTATCATGCCCCGGGATATCAGAGTGAAAAGCACAGCATGCGTTCGGATTGTACATGGGTGATGTTGTATTGGGATTCTTCGGGGCCTCCTTCGAAATCACCAAGTTGGTCTTCAATAACTGCGGCAGAATCTGAGACAGGGTCATATGGAACTGAGTGAATTGTCTTCACGGTCTCTCGGCCCTTGGCTGATTGTTGCACTGAGGAGCAACAACAGGTCTTGATATAACCACCGCATTAACTGCTTGGCGGCGTTCAGGTTTGTTATGGCTCTTTAAGCTATAAACAGCACTTGATTCCTTCTTAAAAGGCTTCTTCTCGGTGCTTGACGAAGCACCCTTCTGTATTTTACCTCTCTTGATACTGGCTTCACCTCTTTCCCCGGTCATAATCAGCTCAGTAAACCCAGACGATGAACTTCCAATCAGATGGTTGAAATACGGACCAGACAAGGTCCCCAGAAACATATCTACTAACTCCCTATCTACCAGCGGGGGTTGTACTCTTCCAGCAAGGTCCCTCCATTTTTTAGCGTAGTCTTTGAAACCTTCGCCCGCATCCATAGACATACTCTGAAGTTGGGTACGCGTGGGAGCGAGGTCGGCATTGTATTGGTACTGCTTGTAAAATGCAGCAACAAGGTCTTCCCAATTATGGATACTAGCTCCTTCTAGCTTGTAAAACCATTCAAGTTGAGTCCCTGAAAGACTATCTTGAAAGAAGTGGATCCAAAGGTTCTTATCGACAGTGTATGGTTGAATCTTTCTAACATACGAGCGGAGGTGCAGCTTTGGGCAGGAGACCCCGTCGTATTTAGAAAAGACTGGTGCTTTAAACTTGTGGGGAATTACCACCCCAGATAACAAACCCAAATCTCCAAAGTCTAGACCAGGGACTTTCTAGACCTCCATTGCGCTCAACCGGTCTTCGAGTTGCTTATACCTATCCTCAGCCGGAGGGTAGTGGTCTTCGTCAAAGTCAGTCTCGTTATCGGAAACCACAGGACTAGGAGCCCTCCTTTATTTCTGATTCTCTCCCCCTCCAGATGAGTGAGTCAAATCAACCTCTTCTCGCAAATTGTTTCCGAATCTGCGACCCATATTCAGTAGGACCGTCTTCTTCTTCTTCTTCTTCTTATCCTTCAAGATAAGAGTCTTCAGATCTTGCTGACCCTTAGCCAAGTTCATGAACATTTCCTGGAACTGGGCGTTTTGAGCTTGCAGAGCCTTGATGGCTTGATCAGTTGATGTTTCAGAAGACATGATGTACTGAAATAAACAACTAAGAAGATGAGAAACCTGTAAGGGTACCTGTAATGAGGTGCATGGGAATGAAATGCGTATGATATGATTTCAAAGACTTTAGAGATTCAAATTCGTAAACCAAAATGAAACACACTTTTATTAGATAAAAATTGAATTCAATGTTCAACAAATGCCCTTAAGGCGTTACAAAAATAAAAACTGAAAAGTAAATCAAAACTATAAATAACAAAAGACATCAGCGCTCCCATGGTAGTTTTCCGTTGGTGCTAACATAGTCGTTGAGGATCTACTCATTCTCCAATTGCCTTGTTAACTTTAGGATCTTCCGCTCTTGCTCGTGATACTTTTCTCTGTAAGTATCCCGCTCTTCCCTTAGTTGGATCCAGGACCTCTTTAGTGCCCCAGTGTCAGTAGGCATGTATGGATGGAGGACGGTAGGAGGAACCCCTTCTTCATCAGCACTCTCAACAATTACAGGCAAGACAGATTCATAAGGCATCCCTAGCTTCTGAGCACGTGTACGAACCCACCAGAGATATGGTTCCATCAGAAGAGAAGTCTTCACACCTAGCTCGTGCGGATCAGACCTGTGTACCCTGTTCCAAGCTCGTATGAACCTACGACGATGTTCCTCACTATCCCCTTGGAAGTCAAAGACAATGCTTGGAAGCAGCAACTCATGAGGTGCGTCCCTCCTAGCTCTCCCAAACTGTCGTAAGGCCAAACAAGGATTATAGGTGATCCCTCCATGAGTTCCCAGCAATGGAACATTGGGTTATTCCCCACAACAATCAATAATAGCTACTTCTTCCATGTCTTTAGTACTCCAGATGATGTCCGTGTGAGCAAGAGACATAATCTTGTAGGCCCAACCCATCCCTCCCTTGTTCTTCAAAACTGATTTGGGGAGGTGAGAAATAAACCACCTCGCCAGCAATGGTGCACAACACATAAGGGTTCCCTGTTTCCGAGCAGTACGGGCATAGAGAGTGTGCAGAATATCACCCAAGAGAGTGGGCACTGGATTACGGGACATGAAAATCTTCACCGCATTCACGTCAACAAAGGAATCTGAGTTTGGAAATAGAACCAGACCATAAATGAGAAGAGCCAGGATGTCCTCGAACGCCTGAAAGTCTAAACTGTCCCAGAACTGATTAACCCGATAAACAAAGAACTTAGTCAAGAAGCCTTTTGTCCCACTCCGAGTTTCCCAATTAGACATTACCTCAACCTTTGTCAGGTGTAGGGCTGAAGCAATCTCTTCCGGCTTAAGGGCTACCTCCCAACCTGTAAATGGTGTCTGCTCTAGAATGGAGATGCCAAGTAGATCAGAGAACTCTTCCAAGGTGGGGACCAACTGATAGTCCGGAAAAGTGAAGAAGTGGTTTAGTGGATCAAAGAACTGGAATAAGATGCTCATCATCTGTTCATCCAGCTTGGAGGTGACTAGACTGAGGAGGTGACCATGTATTCTGATAAAGGAGGAAGTGTTAGGAACCTTGGAAACCAATTCCTTAAGTTGAGTAGGAGTCTGTACAAAGCTGATCCGAATAGTGTTTCTACGCATAGATGCCATGATCTGCAAAACAGAACAAAGATGAATCCCATTGGTCTTTGAAATGGTTAGTCCGATGAAATATGCATGCAATGTCATGATGCATGATGTCATGATAGAAACACACCACAAATATTCATAGATAGCAAACATGGTAAGGGAAAACAAGTCACACAGATAGCCCTTAGATTTCAGGCTGGCAAGGAGTTTAGGTACTACCCTCTTTCAGTTCAGTTGGTTCAACCTGTCCTAGAAATAGTAACTAGGTTCTAGAGAATCTCAATATCACTAATCACCCTAGATCGGTCATAATTCCAGTTTAGCAACCTTTTCTTGCGGCTGGAATCATCACGAGAGTTTGATCTCAATGAGTGTAGCATACTACTACTTTTCTATGGCCAAGTTGGTCAATTATGGGTTCTAAGGTCGGTTGGTGCTTAATGGCCCCTTAGCAGATCCATATTCTCCTCGTTGCCCCACAAGGGATATCGGTACAAACTGAAGTGTCACACCAACGTAGCTACTGCTTCAACCGTATCGGTCTACGCCGTACAGTTCCCTCACAGTCTATTGCTACTTACCTAAAGGGTATCCCCCAGATCTGGGTTAGGATCTATATTAACTCTGATTCAAACCCATAAAGAATAAAGCAAACAAATCATGCAATTGAAAACATTATGAACTAATCCTAAGGTACACCCCACTTATTCTCCCCAGCAGAGTCGCCGGTTCTATGATACGGTGGGAAGAACTGTCTGTTTTTGGAATGCTGGTTTGCGTTTTGCATTTGTTTTCGCAAAATGTCGCGGTAAGCAATATTCGCCACCGACTTTTATTTTATCCAACAAGGAAAGGAAAAAAAGCACAGAAAAATTCCTTTTTTGAGATATTTCTGAGTACGGGGGGTAGATTATAGAAAGGGAAGGTATTAGCACCCTTTCTATCCATTGTTTTCCATGGGCTCTTAGGTACTTGCTCATTGTTTTCAAAATTGTTTTCTTTGTGTTTGTGGGTTTTGAAAAGTTATTGTTTTAACTTCGATTTAACTCTTGCGTCTGTCTTCAAGAGTGTAATGAAGTGTTTTTGAAAACTTTGTTTTGTAAAGAAGTGTAAGTGTGAAAAAGTTGTTTGGAATGAGCAAGTACTTAAGAACTAATCTACCTACTCGAAAAAGGAATTGTTCTATGTTCGTTTCCTTTAGACAATGCTATCCCACTATTAGTGAGTGGGTAGCACCGTCGTTGGAGTTTGAGGGTCAATTAGAATAGGGACATACGGTCACTAAAGTAATGTTAGGACGCCTTAGAGGTAACCCTAATGTCTTAGATCATTTGTTTGAGGCAATTATATCTGAGGCAACCGTTTCGAGGCAACTATGATCTTTTAGACGAGAGGACGCCCTCTAAAACGACCTATACTCAATGTCTGTGTATGAAGGCAACCAAGTGGGGTATACTCTAAGAGTGCGTATGTGCGAGTGTGTTGATTTCAGTTATTTTTATCTTTGCACATGTTAAGGGTGATCTAACTGATTTTAGATTAAGCATTCATTTTTGTCATGCAAACCCTATTATCAAACATCTAGCAGTTGAATAGTTTGCAGAAATAAAAATGCGGAAATTTAACTAACTATTACAAGGCGTCGGGTATTTACATCGTCAAAAGCAACCCTTTGAAAATAAAATAAAGCGGTAAAAATGATAAATGTCCTATTAAAACTATTACAAGCCGGGAGCAGATACATCAATAATTAAATAAGGAACAATAAATCGCGCGAGTGAATTGGATCGAATGTGAAATTAGGGTTTTGACCCTTTTGAAAGAAAAATGTTTTTGTTGTTTTTTTATTTTAAGAAAAGAAATTAAGTCCTAAATTAAATACTAAATTAAATATTAAATAATTTAATTAATGAAAAAATAATTAATGACATATTTTTGGAGTTTTGATTATTTTAAGAAAGAAATTAAGAATAATTAAACAAAGGTTAAAACCTAATTAATTCTAATTGATTTTATTTATTTACAAAAAAAATTAATGTTACCTAATTAATGTCCTAATTAATTAATTAATTAGTATTTATTAATAAAAAATAAAAATTCTGAATTTTAATTGGATAAAAAGTATTTTTGTGATTTTTTTGATAAAAGAGAAAATATGTTATTTGGTTAGAAATTAATTAAATAAAATAACATAATTTAAATAAAATAAACAAAGTGTAAGAGAATGAGAAATTAAGCCTGATTCATTGGAGGTGTCAAAAGCAATTGGCTGGCCCATTTGAGGCTGATCCATTGGGACTTTTTGTTATCCTGCACACACGCGTTGACCTGCCTTTTGGTGGACCTTTGAGGCTGACCACCAGATCTGGCCATTTGGCCATCTGGCGCTTTGATGGTGAATGTCCATGGTGAACCTCCAGCTTGAATATGCACATGATTTCCTAAAAACAAATATGAAAATGCAAATTGCTGGAGGCAGGGATCGAACCCCTGACCTCCAGCCTTTGGGTCCTTATGCGCTGTGGTGTCCACCACTGGGCTGCATTGTTTTTTTTGTTATCATAATACAAACAAAATATAATATATAAAAACAAAGTATATGGCCAGAAATAAAAAAAGTGCGCAAAGTATTTGAACGGACGAATGAATGGACGACAACTCATCATCCTTGTCCTCTAAATCCTGTAACTTTTACCTGTTGATTTTTATCCGCAGCTAAAAGCGTAGCTTCATTCTAAAATCTTCCCCAGGCCATATAAATGGAAGGTAGCACCATGGTTGAGCTCGTCTTGTTCCCCTGAACAAGATGGTACCCTTCACGAAAGCCAATTATTCCTGTAATAAAAAGCCCTAAAAAAACCTAGAAAACCCTACAATGTTGATCCACGATATAAAGCATAAGAATGAAATTGGTTATTGCAGAAAGCTAGCAAATGTCATGGTGATTCAGAATACGCAATTGCTTTTCACTATAGATGCAAGAATCGTATAAATCAAATTCAAGAATAGGGTGCTTTCGTGGATGACTTACAACGCTTGGGAGGGTCTAGAAATGCGTGATTTTGATTGATTTCGCTTGTGGAGATGGCCAGGAAGAGATTGAGACAAGTCTTAAGTCTTGAAATTGCCTCTAGACCTGATTTCGATCTCACACTTTTTCTTGTTTTTTTGCAATTTGGTTCTACCTCTAGAACTACTCTCCAACCTCTATTATTTCCTGCCTCACTTCCTTATGTAATGCACAATACATTAGGTATGAATTCTTTGTCCAAATATTCCTCTATCAATGCTCTTGATGTGGATTTGATTTGCTTTGAACAAGCTTCCAAAATTGGCTTGATTTCAATCTTTATGTGTACAATTGCTTTGATACGAGTTTTATGTGATACAAGTTGTTCATTGAAACCTATAATCATCAAAATATCTTTGGCTATCAATATTTTTGATATTATTTGATTTAATTTGGTTTAAAATGAATTAATTCAAATAAAAATCAAATTAAATAATAAAAATATAATATGAACACATGGCCAAGGCTAGAGCACTTGGGCAATAATGCAAACTCAAAACAAGTGAAAAAGAATGGGCCCATTTGGCAAAATTTGAAGTTTTGGGGATAGTTGACTTTTGGCAATTTTGCATAAAAGTCCAACTTCAACAATGCATAACTTCTTAAATTTTGAACTTTTGGAGGTGTTCTTGGACTTTTTAGAAATCTTGAGATGTCCTCTAATCAAAACTTTTGGTTTCATCTCATTTTGATATTCCATGCTCAAGTTAGAAGTTTTGACAAAAAAGGTGTTTTTTGTTGACTTTCAAAAATGACCTATAATGTTAAAATTCATAACTTCTTGTGAGTGCATATGTTTATCTTGGGGTATGAAGATGGATTGTAGGGAATTGAATCCTATTCAAAATGAGATTTGGATGGGTCATTTATCATAAAGTATGAGAAAGTTATGCTTGGTCAAAGTTTGGTTGACTTTTCCTGCAAAACCCTAATTTAGCAACTTTTGAGTCTTGATGAATTTTGAGCAATCCTTGATGAATCATGATCAATCCTTGATAAAATGATGAAATATACTTCAAAATGAGAATGTTGACAAAAATCTTGAAGTTTGACTGTATATAGGTCACAGTTGACTTTTGCCATAGCATAGTCGATTTTTGGACCTTTGAGCAATTGACTGAGCCAACATCCTCTGCAAGGCTTGGAACTTGACATGGATGATCTTGACAACATATTAGGACATTGGTTAGAACTTGGGGTCACTTTGAATTAAGTATCTTGATGCAACATGAAACCCTAATTTGGGGTAGACTGCCTTAGGAGAAAGCTTGTCTGACCAACTCTTGGACTACCTTGGGCAACTTGAGGATCTTTCTTGCAATGTTTTGAGAGATATGGGAGGGCAAATTTGGGGGTACAACAATGGGTATTAAAGCTACTATTGATCTGAGATTCAAGTTCTTGAGCGTATACGGAGACTGAGCCCTGGTAATCAGTCAGATTAAGGGAGAATGGGATACTAAGCATCCAAATCTCATTCCGTAAAGAGATCATGTGCTTAACTTAATTTTGTACTTCAAGGAGATCACTTTTGAGAACATCCCACGGGAAGAGAGTCAGTTGGAAGACACATTAGCAACCATGTCGTCTATGTTTAAAGTCAAATGGGACAACGAGGCTCCCAGAATTGCCATTGAGAGGCTAGACGAACCTGCACACTATTATGAAGTCGACACTGACGGAGTAGATGAGAATCCTTGGTTTCATGAAGTAAGAATGTACCTTGAGGCTAAGAGTACCCTGAAGTAGAATCTATCAATGGCAAGAAATTCCTACGGAGGTTCTCAGCCAAGTTCTTCCTGAGTAACATAATTCTGTATAGGCGCAACCATGATTCGACTCTACTTCGTTGTGTGGACAAGAAAGAGGCAGAGAAGATTATGGAAGATATGCATGAAGGTATCTTTGGTACTCATTCCAGGGGACATACTATGGCTAAAAAGATTCTGAGAGCGGGTTACAATTGGTCGACTATGGAAACCGAATGTTATCACCACTCAAGAACTTGTCACAAGTGCAAGATCTATGCTGACAAAGTACATGTGCCTCCAGTACCTCTGAATGTCTTGACTGCTCCTTGGGCGTTTTCAATGTGGGGCATTGACATGATTGAAGAGATCAAACCTACTGCTTCCAACGATCATCACTTCATCCTCGTCGCCATTGATTACTTCACATAGTGGGTTGAAGCATCCCCGTTTGCCTTTGTTACTAAGAATGTTATCGCCTGATTCATTAAGCATAACCTTATTTGTAGGTATATGTTGTACCCTAAAATTTTCCATCTCTTTTATCAAGACATTTCTCACAAGATCTTCAATGGCTCAAAATTGCACAAGTGTTGACTAGGTTAATCCATCTCCTAAACAATGATGCTTCAAATTAGGGTTTTGATTTTATCAAGGATAATTGGACTTCTAATGCCTCAAATGACTTTCATGGATCATTATAGACCACCAATAATACTCATTCAAGTTTCAAGTCCTGAATCATAATTTTGCTCAGTCAATTGACTAGATGACTGAAAATCAGTTGTATTGGGTAAAAAGTCAATTGTGGTCAACCTACAGTCAAACTTCATGATTTTTGTCCAAAATCAACATTTTAAGGTTTTATTCATCACTTGATAAAGTATTGATCACAATCCCTCAATAAAAGCACTCAATTTACCAAAATGGCAAAATGGTCAAAATTAGGGTTTTGACTGTAATTAACTGATCATTGACTTTTGACCTAATACATGATCCAATGGCTTGAATCACAATCTCAAGGATTCAAATACAACATGCTGACCTAATCTCATGGCTCAAATCGTCTTTCAAAATCAATGGATTGATAGTGGAATTTTGGGTCAACGGATGAAAAGTCAACTGATGCACAAAAAGTCAAACTTTGACTTTTTAATCAAGATTCAATTTCAAAGATCATAATTCATAAAGACATTCAAAAATATGAAGCTTGATCATCAAGAAATCAAGAAAGTCAAAATTCAATTTGAAAATTCAAACTTTTCAAGACTTAGAAATTTTCTAAGTGTTTTTGTACATGATAATTTTACTACTACATGCCAAATTTTCACTAAGATCCAAGATGATTCAAAGAAAACTTTCAACATGAAAGTTGTAGATCTACAACTTTTCTTTGCTGATCAAGTCCTATAAGTGCTTGGATTATGAGTTATAAAAATTCATAAAGTCATGATATTTTTCATAAAACACTTAGTGAAATTTTCACCTAGTTTAGGAGGATTTTTCACCTAACTTCTTGGCCAATTTTCACCAAGCTCCAATATGATTTTGTCAAAATGGTCAACATGAAGTTTGTAGAAAATGTTTCAAGCTTTCTAAAATGTCCAAGAATTTAAAGAGATCATGCTTGAGCAAAGAGAATCAGAGAGAAGAAGTTGAGGTTTCGTTCTTGATTTTTAGGTCATTTTGATGATGAACATTCAACCAAATCGCAACCCTATGCTGCATAATCTCACTTTACAGGCTTCTAACTTGTCTTTCACTCCTTAATTTAATGTTTGCACAACATATTGAGCCATTGTCCAAGCAATTAAGCCATTGTCCAAGCTACATTGCCATTTTGGGAAGAAAGGCACCATTTCTATTCTTGAAAAGTTGCTTTAATCACAAAGTCAACTTGTCTTGAGCTTCTAAGTTGTTTGTTCAACACACACTCAACATACAAAGTCAGATAAACATGTTCAAAGCTTGTAACCACTATAGATAGCCTTGTACCATGCCTTGGAACAATGCTTGTCAAGTTTTCTTCAAAAACAAGTCAAGGAACCAAAACATGTGATCTTGTACTTCTGATCACCTCAAGCTCTCAAACCTTTTCCTATAAATGGAGGCATTGTTTGAAAGCCTAGGACACGAAATTATAATCCATGAAACTCCCTCAAACTCCCTCAAACCAGAAATTGCTCTAAAATCACCATAACTTGTCATTTCTGCCCAAGAACTTCCATCTCATAAACCACTCATGCGTTTCTTCTCCAAATCAATCCAAAAGCTTACTAACATCAAATATAACCCATCCCAACACCTGTTACACCTTCACCATCTTCCATTTTCAAAAACAGCACATTGCACTTGGACTTCTCTAGCATGATTCAGGAACCCTCGGTTCAAAGTAACTATTGGAATAGTTTCCTGGAGGTTCAAGGAAGCTAACCAGATCATTACAACACCTTGAAAGCTACTAAAACTCAAAACATGATCTCCATCTGCAAGGTGAGTTTTTTGAATTTCTAACTCTTCATACAAGCATCATTTGGCTTCCATTTCTAAAGACAAAATGTAGACATCATAGCCCTGAAACTAACCATGTCCTTAGAATTCATTTATGTTGCCTGAGTAGTGTGAATTTTAAGTTTGAACTTCCTGAAAAATTAGGTTAGAATTTGGTACCATTTAAAATTTATGCTCATCTTTGATCCAATGCTTAATTTAGTTACATATTTGAAATCATGGTGAAATTTCTAAAAAGTTTGATGTTTACACTTTTGAGAATGGTTGAGATATTAGCAAGATACAAAATTTGAAAATCTTGTCCATGGATGTTGGCACGAGGAAGAAGAAGACAATGTGTTCAGGACTTGTTTTAAAATATATTATGTTGGTTGTGTATAAATGAATGGATGTATAGCCACCCCAGTGGTAGAGAGCACGCGCGTAAGGCATACCTATAGAAGGTCCTGGGTTCGAGCCCCAGCGAGACCTTTTGTCATTTTTACAACATTTTCCTTGTTTCTTTTTTATTCAAAAAACACGCCTAGGCCATCCAGATATTGGGCCTTTCTTTTTTTTCTTTCTCTCACCCTCCATTTAATTTTTACCATGCAACCCAACATTTTATTTTATTTTGGTTTTATTTTTTATTACAAAAAGGTTGTTTGGGCCCAAAACAAAAACCTTTTTACTATTAAACCTCCCTCACCACTGTTAGACGATGTGATCGATCTAGAAGGGGGGTTGAATAGACCGTTTACAATAATTTGTGCTTTTTAAAATTGTTTTCAGAAAAATATGCGAAAGCTTCCTGGAATCTCCAATCGTCTAAACCATCCTTTATTGAAAAGATTGGATATGCGTAAACGTATGGGATATAATGACAAAATAAGAATCAATATGTTTTACTAAATTGCTCAATCACTTATACACCCTCAATGGTTATTAATTACTTCCAGAGATAAATAAAAAGCAGAAGAACACACGATTTGTTAAGACATTTCCCCTTGGTGTCCTCGCGTAGGGTACGTCTGCCCCCAATTCTAGAATCTTGAATTGAGATATTTGATATTTAGTTGCAAATGATACAAGAGAAGATATAGTTCATAATACAAACAAACCATTATTGCTGATGTAACAGTCTTCTTCCCTTTCCTTGGTTTAAGCAAAACCAAGTGCCAAATTCTTCGAACAAACCTCTAGTTACCGCTACTTGATTAAGCAAACCCACGTTTCTTAATCCTTTGACTCGGCTGAATTCAATGAAGCAAAGACTTGAAGAATTGACAAACACAAGAAGAGGGGGGGGGGGGTTGAATTGGAATCTTAAAAGTTAATGGAAAGAACATGATGATTTTTATCCTGGTTTGTTTGAACTCAAACTACTCCAGTCCACCCATCAAGGTGATTTCTTCTCTCTCCAACGAGGCCTTAATCCACTAATCAATCTTGATTACAAATCTACTTTAACTACTGCCAAAGTATCCTTGAGTGTAACCACAACCAATTTTTTCTCAAGGAATTGCAATAAATAATATGATTATAGGACGGTGTACAATAATGTTTTCTTACAAAACAGTATCACAGTATGTGATGTTTTACACAGTTGAGAGAATTGTAAGTACGAGGATTAGAAAAGATTGCAGCGTTGTTGAGTGTTGTGAAATCATCAATGGTTTATCCTCACGTCTTATTTAAATAGGCACAACATGAATGATCTTTTGGAAACATGATTAATGACAGTTAAGGTGCTTTCAGAAAATAAAGATCCTTGTTCCCTTCCAGTCGTTACTCTTGAAATGGAAATATTTGATTTGTAACGCTTCAGAACATTGAGGTATGCGTTGCTGCTTGCCTCAGAGCTTTTGAAGATCAAAGCCATAAGATTATGTTTTCAGCATTAGACTTACTTTCCCAGAGTTGTGTAATTAGAGTTAAAGCATATTTCTTTTAGCACAACTTTTGATCTTCTATCATTAGAGCTTTTTGAGTACTGTCTATGTTCACAGTAGGAACAACCTTGTAGCTTATCTTATGATCTTGTTCCATCATAACTTCTCTACAAAACATAATATAATTTTAGAGTGCATATTTGTTCTTTGTGTTTGTTATCATCAAAACTCTTACAAGGGTTGTAGAATCAAACTATGTTCTAACAAGAGTTGTGCAAAAACCCCTCGCACCAATAGGAATCTTGGAGGAGAAAATACCAATGATTTTATTCAAGAACAACCCATAATTGCTCAACCCGAATCTGAATTGAATCCTTGATTTGAACGTTATCACCACAACAATTTTCTTGAATCAACAACCATGATTATGTGTAGATGTTTATTTTTGAGAAGAGGGGATGAAGATGATGAGCACTATGTGTATTTTTCACTAGTTCTTGTTAACTTCAAATAGTGATGCATAATGAATATATATGTTACCTAATAGCCAAGACCCACAAACATATCAGAAAATCAGATGAGGCCAGCGAGCGATCGACTCAACCAGAAGTTGGGGTCAGCGCGACACAACCTGCTTCCAAAGAGAAAACTGTTTTGAAGTGCAATGCATCGACCACTTAAAGACTTGTGTCAATGCAAACTTTGAACATTCTGATTCCCAGGTTGAGTCGGCCGGAAGGGTCGGCGTGATACACCTAGCAGTCAGAGAGAATTCCATTTTGAAGTACAATGCATCGACCGCTTCAGGGCTTGCGTTGATGCAAACTTTGAATGTTTTGATTTCCAGTTTGAGTCGACCGGAAGGGTCGACCTGACACATCCAGGACTTGATTGAAGATGATGAGTCAACCACACATATCTTTGAGTCGATGCATAGATTGAATTTTCTCAAAAATAAGTGTTTCTGGAGATATTTATTCCAATCATTCCATTGCAAGATTGTTCATAGGACCAACCCAAATAGAGAGAGATTAATAACCGTTTTGACATCATTAAAATACTTATAGAGGGACTTTGCGCTCACATACTCCCCCTTTTTGATGATGGCAAATCAATGCTCAAATATGCTCCCCCTGAGTTTGTGCGTTCCGCTTGCAAGCTATAATATAGTCTTCTATGTTCACTTTCCCCCCTTTGACAACATCAAAAAGAGAAAAAGCACAAGGTCAAGAGTAATAAAATATATCAAATGCAATATCATTTTCCATTTGCAACTAAAACACCAACAATCATTCACATAAAATGAAATTAGTGCGGATCATAAAATGCAATAATTAGAAAAATGTATGTAGAATATTACAAACCAGTTAATAAGGATAAGTGCATGAGGTTATTAAAAGAAGGGTAACATAAGAACTTAAACAAAGTTACATATATATATATATATATATATATATATATATATATATATATATATATATATATATATATATATATATATATATATATATATATATATATATATATATATATATATATATATATATATATATATATATATATATATATATATATATATATATATATATATATATATATATATAAACATGAATCAATTCTCTAGGTTTTCGGTATCATTGTTTTCTATAGCATCAGGTGGAAGGTTTGGAAAATGCTGAAGGAAGGTGGAATGAAGGGAGGCAAGGTTCTCAGCTTGTGATTGAAGCATGCCTTCCAACATGGAGTACCGTTGATCTTAAATATTTGAATAGTTTGAGAACATTTCATTTTGGACTTTGACAAGGTTGTAGAGGTTCAAAATTCTCTCATTTTGAAGGAATGCATCTTCCTTTTGTTGGATCTGCATTTTCTCCAAAAGAGCTATCACATTTGCATTGTTTTCTTGAGGAACCCGGGCATCCTCGTCCATATTTGCTTCATTTTCTTCTTCCTATGACTCTTCTTCTTCTTCTTCATTATCATCCTCTTCACCATAACTATTTTGGAATGAAACAAATATACTTCTCACAACACAACAATATCTTTGTTCCTTGTGATCCCATTGGAAGCCCATCAAAGTAATTGATTTCTTTGTGAATTCAAGATCATAAGTCATACCAACATAAGGAATTCCTGGAACTTTAATATTTTCTCAATTGAGAACTCTTTTAATGAAGGAGGGATAGCATAGTGCGGTGCCTCTTCCAGAGTTATGCAGATCAAACATTTGGATAGCAAAATAATATGGCCAATGAACCTTTATTTTATTTTTTAAAACATAATGCATTTGAACCTCAAATTTATCCACACGAGAAAGACCTCCCTTCTTGGGTCAAATAATGTGGCAAACGACCCAAAAGAGAATTCTGTCAAATGGGGCTAGGGCACCAGTCGTTACAGATCTTGGAAATAAATCACTATTTACAATTCTGTCATTGTAAGGTTTCTTAAGCATGGAGTTTAAAGCCGACTTGAATTCATATTTAGGAGCAAGAATAGTATCAAAGATTTTAATAGCATCAAAGTCAACTGGCCACATACCAAATAAGTCTTTCCATACATGCGAGCTAACCATATAATATTTTTTGTTGATTCTATATTTAAATTCAAAACCTTCAAACTTTCTTGCATGCCATCATAGAACATTTTGACTAAATCCTCATTATAAGGTGTATCATATTCAAGAAATAAATGGAAGTTCTAAAATCTTAACAATTTAATAATTTCAGGAAGATGCATATGACCCAAGGTTTTCAGATATAAAGTCGATTGTCGAACTATCTTTCTCTTACCAAAAGTGTCTGCAAAAGTACCAACAATGTCATCAGAGAGAAGTGAAAGAGCAGTTACCAGAATATCTGATGGAACATTGGAGGAGCTGCCTTTGAAGGTTCTCTTCTTAGATACCCTTGATTCCATTAGGGAAATTTCTTGATAAAAATGGGTATGTGAGGAAGATTTTGAGAGAGATGGGTTTTGAGATTTTTAGGGTTTTGAGAGAAGTGAGTGAATATATAAAACAAAAGAACAAAATGATAAAGAAAGATAAATCAGACATTTTCGCAATGCTTCGACCGCTTATAGAGCGTTGTGTCGATGCAAGAATTATTCTAATTGATGCTGAGTGAGATATAAGGTATGCGTCGACACGTGTAAGCTATGAGTTGACTCAAAAATAAAGAATTTTGATTTTATGCAGCTTTTTCAATTGATTTCATGCAATTTAGATGACTCTTAAAATCCCTATGTACTTTAACAATAAAGATAAAGAAGAACAAGTTTAACATTTACACATGTTTAAAAGTAGAGAATAGATAAGAACGATATTACCTTCATGAGAGTTGATAAGAGCTTTAACTGAGGCTATCCATAATTGCATCAAGCATTAAGAGAATATGTTCAATAAAATAAAAGGTATGCAACTTACTTAAGTTACAACCTATCCGAGATATCAAGAACATCAAGTTCCCTACGGATGTGGTGGAAGGGATTCATAGCGAGTGGTTTAGTAAAAACGTCAGCAAGTTAATTTTTTCTATCAACATGCTCGAAAATAACATCACCCTTTTCCACATGATCCCTTAGAAAATGATGCCTTATCTCAATATGTTTTGTGCGAGAGTGCAAAATCAGATTTTTTGTTAGGTTGGTGGCACTTGTATTGTCAGAGAAAATAGGAATGTGATCAAGTTGGACATTGAAGTCGAGTAATTGTTGTTTGAGCCACAACATTTAGGCACAACAATTACCGGTTGCAACGTATTCCGCTTCGGCGGTTGATAATGCAACTGAAAATTTCTTTTTGCCATGCCAACTCACCAAAGAATTTGAAAATAAACGATAAGTACCACTAGTTCTTTTCCTATCCAATTTATAACCGGAAAAGTCGGAATCAGAATAGCCAACCAAAGAACAATCACTACTGTGATATGGTGGCATAACCGACTGTTATACTTGTTTTACGTTGTGTATTCGCAAATGTCGCAGTAAGCAAGAGTCATCACCGACTTTTCTTTATCCAACAAAGGAAAGGGTGAAAAGAATAGAAAAAGACCTTTTTCGAGAGTTTTCTGAGTAAGGGGGGTAGATTATGGAAAGGGAAGGTGTTAGCACCATTTTCATTCGTGGTTTTCCACGGGCTCTTAGGTACTTGCTCATTTTTGAAAATTGCTTTCGTGTTTATGTGTTTTGAAAAGTTTGTTTGCTTTATGATAACTCTTGTATCAGTCCTCAGGAGTATTGATAAAGCATTTTTGAAAAAGGTTTTGAAAGTGTAGTGTGAAAAAGGTTATTTTGGAGCAAGTACCTAACAGTTATCTACGTACTCGAAAAAGGTGTTCTTTTCCTCCTTTCCTTTAGATAGTTCTATCCTACTATTAGTGAGTAGGTAGCCCTATTGTTGGATATTGAGGAACTATCGAAGGGGCGTTTACGGTCACTAAGGCAACGGGGCAAGAACTTTTAGTAGTTGTCCTAAAGTTCTAAGATCACTTTTTAACCGAGGCAGCATCGAAAGGGTCATCGAGGGACTTGTGATCTCTTAAACTAAAGGAGAGCCACTAAAAATTCTCACATTTCGAGAATTATGACCGTTTTTGAAGGCAACCGAAGTGGGAGATACCCTTGGGGTGAGCATGTGCAAGTGTATTGATTAATTTCATTTATCTTGCACATTTAGGGTTATCTAATCATTTTCTTTTACAATCTTTCCATGCAAACCTATTAATCTAGGCAGTTAACAATAATAATAAAAAAAAACAATAAAGCAGATAGAAATATCCTACGCTATTTCAGGGCCTCGGGGAGGGGGATACATAACCAAAACTTGGGAGTGTGGAAATTAAAAGCAGTAAAATGTAAAAAATCCTTATTATAAACCTATTACATCCCATAAGAAAATACAATAATAAAAGCGAAAGCAAACAAACGCGCGCGAAATGGAAAGAGCGTCTAAACCCTAAAAATATTTCTAAGTTAAAAGAGAATTTTTTTTTGTTGTTTTTGTTTATTTGAAAAAGTTTGAGTTAAAAATAATGAATTAACTAGAAGAAAAAGAAAATCATTAATTAATAACAATTCTAACAAAACCTAGTATCTTTTAGCATTTTATTTATTTAAGAAAACATTAAAAATTAACATAGTTCTAATTATTTTAAATTTATGAAAAGAAATCAAAATAATTAAATTAAGTTAATTTATGAAAACAAAATAAAATAAAATCTTGATCTAAGTTCTTTTTATGTGTTTTTGCTTTTATGATTAATTAAAAAAAGATTTTTAAGAGCATAAAAATAATTAAATGAGTAAAATAAAGTAAAAAAAAAAGGACTGGGCCTGATGTGAGCAGTGAGGGGGGTGCGTCTCTGAATTCTGTTAGGCCCAGATTATACAAGCCCAATGCCTGCCTAATCTCATGTTGCCTGCTCTTGAGGATTCACCGTGGGTGCCTAGATCTGGATCATCTGATATGGATCTGGTGAGATCTCATGGTGTGGAGGTGACGTCGCATGGTGCACGCATTAGCCTTTGTGACACTGGATCTGTAAACCGAAATTAGAAAAATAATATAGCAAGAGACCGGGTTCGAACCCCTTCCCTTGCCCATAGTAACGCCTTAACATACGCTACGTCTACGGTTGGGACGGTGATACTTCCAATGCTTAGACTACAAATAATTGGGTTAATAATAAAACAAGTATTAATGTTTTAATTCAAACAAAACCAATTCAGGTGGACTCTTGTTGTTATGAATGAGCTAATAAGATGCTTCCATAATGCCACGCCTGCAGTCAACACAAACCTCAACCCTTGAGTCACCAGAGAATCGCCGGAGCCCTAGCTCCGGTCGCCTTGTCCAGCAAACCTAACCTCTGAAACATGCACAAGAGTTAAAATCAATACGAAAGAAAGGGCATATCCTCCTAAATCAACCATTGCGAGTTCAATGGTGACCTCCCTTTTGACTAAAGTGACATGTACAACGAGATATGGTGAAAACAAAACAGCATGGCATAACAATGGTGGATCCTTATTTGGACGTTCAAGCTTGCCCATGATGCGTTATACGTGTTCTAAGGATGCATATGAACACATGCACACATGTCAAAGCATTCAATAATGTATAAATTTTTTAGTTTCAAATCTATCAAACCTTGTTGACTGGAGCTGTTTGGATATGGTGATTTGAGATGCCACGGGCTTCGAGAGTAATAGGTGCAGACTCTTGTGAATCTCAGGATGATGATGGAGTGCCTGGGACAAACTGGGGGAGGCTACATCGTGTGAACCAAGGTTGCACTTCTTTGATTTTTTTTTGAAACTTTAGGGTTCTGTTTGAGGCTAGTTGCGCATGTATCCTTTTGTTGGGATGTTTGTGCTTAGATGTGAGACAAAATTAGGGTAACAAAAATGGAGAGAATCTCATGCATAAAGCCATGGTTTAAAGAAAAATATTATTTTTGAAAAGTTGCCATAAGTGAATATTTTATGCCCATTTGGTTCTTGCACGAAAATGGGAAGTGGCTGGCTGTTAACAGCTGTATTTGGCTTCATACAAACAGATCCATGTGCTAGCCCAAGTATTTTGACAATTTATTTAATTTATTTTTTAGTTTTAATGACTAAAAATAAAAATAAATAAAATAAATGACCAAATAAGGCATGGATGGGTTTTGTGGTCATGGGCCAAGCTAGAAATAAGTTTCGAACATAAAAAGATTGGCCCATTTGGAAAAAAACCCATGTTTGGTCATTATTTGCTTCATGCACTTTTCCAAATATTAGTCAACTTTAGCAATGCATATCTCTCTCAATTTTAACCCTATATGGGTGTTTTTGGACTTTTTAGAGAGATTAGGATATCCTATAAACAACCCTTTTGGTTTAATCTCAATTGGATCTTCCATGTTCCTGTAAGGAGCTTCGACCCAAAAGGTGTTTTTGTTGACTTTTTGAAAGGACCCATAATGCCTGAGCTTGTATCTTTCAATTGATGCATTTCTTGAACTTGAGGAATGAAGAGAAGTTGTAGGGAATTGGATTCTATTCAAAATGAGCCTTGGTAGAAATTATTTTGATAAAGTATGAGAAAGTTATTCCTGGTCAAAGTTTGGTTGACTTTTCCTATAGAAACCCTAATTAGCATTTTTTTTACTTTTGATGAATTAGGAGCATTTCTTGATGAATCATGATCAACCCTTGATCAAATGATAGATATCACCTCAAAATGTTGAGGGTGACAAAACATCTTGAAGTTTGACTGTACATAGGCCACAGTTGACTTTTGACCTAGTATAGTTGATTTTCAAACATTTGAGCAGTTGACTGAGCAAACTTATAGTGCAAAGCATGAAATATGTCATGGATAATCTTGAAGACATATTAGGGCCATGGAAGACATTTGAGACCTTTGAATCTCACACATCTTGATGAAAATTGAAACCCTAGATAGAGGTTCATTGCCTTAGGAGGAGAATATGTCTGGTCAATTCTTGGTTATCCTTGGGAAAGTTGGGGACCTTAATGGACATGTGTTGAGTAAAAAGGGAGGGAAAATTTTGGGGTAAAACAACTTCCCCTGTTCAATCTTCTTAAACTTGAAGATTTAGATTGGCTTGTCTGCCTTTTGTGATTTGAAGGTGGAAGATGATTAAACACTATAATGCCCAGAAATTTGCACTCGTCTGAAGTGACACTGTTGGTGGATAATATCGTGAATGGGCTTTTAGATGCCATTTGGAAAAGATGACTGAAGACTGTCATATATGGGATTACAGATGCCATCCAGAGAACATGTTGATTTCATGAGAGATTCCTTTGTGGGTATTCATGTTCCTGTCGTTGAGGAGGACTCCGCTATGGAATGTTGGTCTTTGTTTCAAGAAATAGAGTCTAGGAGCTTCAGTTGTCCATTACTCTACTGGGGAGTTATCTCTTGACTGAAGAGACGAAAGTAAGCTGCTATCTGGTCAGGATCCAGGCTTCACAGCGACTTGCTAAGGAAAATAGGGCTGACTGTTATCTGGTCCTATTCCAGGCTTCACAGCGACCTATTGGGGAATATGAAATTAACTGCTATCTGGTCGGTTCCAGGCTTCACAATAATTGTAGATATTGAAATTTTATCTCGTCGTATCCAGGCTTTAGTGATTTGAAGAAATTAAGCTGTTATTTGGTCGGGTCCAGGCTTCAACTTGAATCTGAGGTATACCGTTATCTGGTCGGGTACAAGCTTCGGTGTCAGAGGTTATACTATTATCTGGTCGGGTCTAGGATTTATAGTAATTAACAAAATAAACTTCTATCTGGTCGGACTCTAGGCTTTACAGCATCTTTAACTGGATAATAATCAGAAAATATTAGGGTCGATTTAACTGAACTAGAGAAAGTATCTACCGGAGAAGAATCATAATAAATCATTGGTCGATTTAAATGGAACCAACATAGGTATTATGTCATCTTCAACTAGAATAGAATCAGAGAAATCTTAGGGTCGATTTAACTGAACCAGAGAAAGTGTCTATCAGAGAAGAATCAGAATAAATCATTGTTTGATTTAAACTAAACCATAAGAGATCTTGAATCATCTTCAAGTATAATAGAATCAGAGAAATCTTAGGGTTGATTTAACTGAACCAGATAAAGTGTCTACCGGAAAAGAATCAGAATAAAATCATTGGTCGATTTAAACTGAACCAGCAGAGGTCTTGAATTATCTTCAACTAGAATAGAATCAGAGAAATCTTAGGGTCAATTTAACCGAACCAGAGAAGTCTTTAATTGTCTTTGACTGGACAAGAATCAGAAAAATCTTAGGGTCGATTTAACTGAACCATAGAAAGTGCCTACTAGAAATGAATCAGAATAAATCATTAGTCGATTTAAACTGAACCATCAGGGGTCTTGAATATGATCTTTTGAAGAAAATGCTGGAATAGACCTTCGTTAGAGATAACCTTTGAAAAGACTGTCAGGTCATACAAGTAGTTTGTGATGTTTGTTGATTGATCTTTCCTGAAAAGGTAAAGAGTTAGTCATATGCAATGTCATGATGTATAAAATGCATTATGTAATGACGTTCTCAAAATAAATGAGATTGTGCTGTATGCAATATGTATGCGCATGCCATGATGTATGAATATGAAATGTTGTTGCGAAATTTCCTAGTCTGGGAAAATAAATCCTTGATTACTGCTGGAGAGTACTGGGAAGTTGAATCTCGGACTGCTGTTTGGAAGATGAGGAAAGTGGTTCTTTCATTTCCACTGGGGATGATAAATGGAGATGATTTTCCGGGGATTTCCTCTTTCCGTTTGAGGATACTCTGTCGTGGGTCTTTGACTTCTGCTTGAGAATGCTCCGTCGGGGAGAAGATGCTCTATTGGAAGATCTTACCAATGTAGAGAAATAAACTCTGTTGGGGGATAAACTTCCACAGCTATATTAATAAACTCTACCGAGGATGAGGCTTTATAAACTGTTTGAGATTATAAAACTTAGCTGGGGAAGATGGATTTCAGCTCTCTGAGGGAACTTTGCTAGAGGAGGTAATTCTTGCTTGGGGAAGAAGAGGTCAAAACATTAGTTATTTTCACTCTGTAGGGCCATGGACATCACTAGGACGTATGCTGAGGATGTAGAGGTGAATTTGCAGTAGGACATCTCTGCCTTTGTACCTGCTGGAGAAAATAACTGCGGGGACTAAAAATGGCTTTTTAGACTTTTTCCCTTTTCTTAAAGTCATTAGCAACTGTCTTTCTATTTTTTATGCAAGTATTTGTAAACAGTAATCATATTCAAATGCATATGTAAAAAATAATCACTGGACGTTTTTTGCAAAACAAAACAGAAAGAATGAAAATGAAAAGTTTTATACTTTCAAAGAAGTGATTTGTATTAACTTGAAGAAATTTGCCTATAACATGCATTATTTGTACAAAGAGACTGACATTCTAGTAGGAGAATGTCGTCGTGAAAATGAAAACTATACAAAAGAGAAAAGAGCTATGTGTAATAATCCCATTGAGTTTCAATTCTGCTATTGGCCTTATGTCCTTGAGCGTCTCATCACTTTGCTACTTGTCTAAAGCTGACTGGATTGATTGGTACCGTTAGAGCTTGATAGTTGATACTGAAGTCTGGTTGTAAGGTGATCCAATGGGACATAGTTATACGCTTTAAATCCCTAACTTTTGACTGGACCTCCCTTTCAGGTTTTCAGTCCACCAGGATACCCTTTTTTGCCCAAGTCGCCTTTTCAGTTTTTCGACTTGCCGGGTGTACAGATCTTTTGTGTATATCCCTAATTTTTGCTCGAACCCTTTTGGTTCACCGATACCCTTATTTTTTCCTAGGCCAGTCAACCTAGCGGTTCTTTATTCATGTGTAGTATCTTTTAACTATGTCTGAATTCACCGGTTGAGGAAGGTTGTCACCGTCCATAGTGGTTAAGATCATGGCTCCACCAGAAAATATGTTCTTGATCACAAATGGCCCTTCATATGTGGGAGTCCATTTTACCCTAGGATCACCTTGTGGAAGTATGATGCACTTTATTACTAGATCACCAAATTTATATACCTGATGTCTGACCTTCTTATTAAAAGCCTTGATCATACGCTTTTGGTACATCTGATTATGAAAAACAGCCGCAAGTCTTTTTTCATCAATCAGGTTCAGTTGGTCAAATCGGGTCTGGATCCATTCATTTTCGTTCAAGCCTGCATCCTTTATGATTCTCAAAGAAGGGATCTGGACCTCGATGGGCAAGACAACTTCCATACCATATACCAGAGAGAAAGGAGTTTCCCCTGTTGACGTACGTGCTGAGGTGCGGTAACCATGAAGAGAAAATTGTAACATCTCATGCCAGTCTTTATATGTCACCGTCATTCTCTATATGATCTTCTTAATGTTCTTGTTAGCAGCCTCCACAACACCATTCATCTTCGGCCGATAAGGGGAAGAGTTATGATGCTGGATCTTGCATTGATTACAAAGTTCAGTGATCATAGTGTTGTTGAGATTTGTACCATTATCTGTAATGATTCTTTCATGGATACCATATCGACATATAAGGTTATGCTTGATGAACCGCGCCATAACATTCTTGGTAACAGTTGCAAAAGAGGTAGCCTCAACCCACTTCATGAAGTAATCAATGGCAACCAGGATGAAGCGATGCCCGTTTGAAGTTCTAGGTCTGATTTCTCCAATTATGTCAATGCCCTACATTGCAAAGGGTCAGGGAGAAGTCAACACATTCAAGGGAACCGGAGGCACATGTACTTTGTCAGCATAGATCTGACATTTGTGACAAGTTTAAGAATGCTGATAACAGTCTGCTTCCATAGCTGACCAGTAATATCCTGCCCTCATAATCTTCTTTGCCATCGTATACCCACTAGAATGGGTACCGAATGTCCCTTCATGCACATCTACCATAATCCTCTCTGCTTCGCTCTTGTCTACACATCGAAGTAAAGTAGAGTCGTGGTTGCGCTTGTAGAGGATTCCATTACCGAGGAAGAATTTAGCAGAGAACCTTCTCAGAAACTTCTTATCGTTGACAGATGCCCCCTTAGGGTATTCTTGAGCTTCGAGATACCTTTTCACTTCGTGGAACCAAGGCTTGTCCATTACTCCTTCAGTATCGATCTGATAGCAGTAAGCTGGTTCATCCAATCTCTCAATAGTGACCTGAGAAGCTTCGTTGTCCAATCTGACCTTGAACATGGATGACATAGTAGCTAGCGCGTCCGCTAACTGATTCTCTTCTCGTGGAAAATGTGCAAAGGTGACTTCTTCAAAGTGTGGAAGCAATGTCAGTACATGCTCCCGGTAAGGGATGAGATTAGAGTGCTTCGTGTCCCACTCTCCTTTGATTTGACTTATTACCAAGGCCGAATCTCCGAAAACACTCAAGAACTAGATTCTTAGGTCAATAGCAGCTTTGAGACCCATGATGCATGCTTCATACTCAGCAATATTATTGGTACAGTTTAAACATAGTTTGGTGGTGAAAGGAGTATGACAGCCCCCAGGAGATATGATTACAACACCGATGCCATTTCCAAGTGTGTTGGAAGCTCCGTCAAAAACCATAGTCCACCGGTATCCTTTCTCAGGTCCTTCATTTGGTCGAGGTTATTCATAATCAGTCACTAACATAATATTCTCATCCTGGAATTCAAAGTTCATGGATTGGTAGTCGTCCACGGCCTGATGAGCCAAATCATCAGCTAATACACTTCCATTGATTGCTTTCTGGGTTGTGTATTGAATATCATATTCGGTCAGGACCATTTTCCATCTTGCTATTCTTCCGGAGAGGGCGGGTTTCTCAAAGATGTACTTGATAGGATCCATCTTAGATATCAATAAAGTAGTGTGGGTCAACATATACTGTCTCAGTCGGCGAGCAGCCTATGCCAAAGCGCAACAAGTTTTCATGAGCAGTTAGTATCTTGTTTCACAATCAGTAAACTTTTTGCTAAGTTAGTATATTTCATGCTCTTTTCGACCAGACTCGTCATGCTGCCCCAACACGCACCCCATTGAATTATCTAACACTGTTAAGTACATTATTAAAGGTCTTCCTTCAATCGGAGGCATCCTAATTAGAGGCTCTTGAAGGTATTCCTTGATTCTATCAAAGGCAAGCATTCACCATTCCACTTTACCACTTGATCTTTCTTCGGGAGTTTGAAGATTGACTCACAAGTAGCGGTTAGATGGGAAATGAACCTGGAAATTTAATTTAGGCGTCCCAAGAAACCTCTAACTTCCTTCTCAGTGCGAGGAGTCGATATCTCTTGTATAGTTTTTACCTTTGCAGGGTCTACTTGAATACCCTTGTCACTGACAATGAAACCTAGGAGTTTACCAGACCTTACCCTAATGGTGCACTTGTTCGGATTTAATATCAACTTGTACGTCTTCAACATATCAAATAGCTTTTGCAAGTGATCAATGTGCTCTTCATCCTTTTGAGATCTGGCTATCATGTAGTCAACATAGACCTCTATCTCATGGTGAATCATATTGTGGAACGAAGCTACCATAGCTCGCTGATAGGTTGCCCCGACGTTCTTAAACCAAAATGGTATCACTTTGTAACAGAAAGTCCCCCATTGTGTGACAAAGGTTGTCTTCTCCATGTCTTCGGGCACCATTTTGATCTGATTGTAACAAGAGAAACCGTCCATGAAGGAAAATATCTTATGTTGTGCGGTGTTGTCAACCAAAACATCAATGTGGGGAAGCGGAAAGTTATCCTTGGGGCTTTCCCTATTCAAGTCTTTGTAGTCCACACACATACGTACTTTTCCGTCTTTCTTAGACACTGGAACTACGTTAACAACCCATTATGGATAGGAGGTGACAACTAAGAACCCAGCGTTGAACTGTTTCATAACTTCTGCCTTGATCTTCTCTGACATTTCAGGGCGTATACGACGAACCTTCTGTTTTACTGGAGGGTAGTCCTCTTTTGTCGGCAGGCGATGAACCATAATATCAGTGTCTAGCCCTGACATATCTTCATATGACCAGGAAAAGATCTCGACATAATCATGTAACATCTAAATCAATCATTGTTTGACAATAAGCTCCAAATTTGCACCTATCTTGACTTCTTTTCTATCCTCTTTGGTACCCAAATTTACTGTCTCAACTGGCTCTTCATGAGGCTGTATAGCTCTTTCTTCCTGTTGTAACAGCCTAGCAAGCTCTCTTGGTACCTCACAATCTTCCTCACCTTCGTCCTCGGCTTGGTTGATCGCATTTCAAAGTCATAACCGACAATAGCAGAACCGTTATCAATGGGATCCAGAGTGGTTATGGATCTGCAGTTTGATACGTGAGTGTGTGTAAGATCATAGATGCATTGATAAAGTAAAATCATAAAATAAAAACAAAGAGCGCAAAATTTGTATGCAAAAATGTCCAATGATTTATTAATGACATATGAGATTGAGAAATGATAACCCTCACAAATAAACCATTGTGCCTCAGGTAATACACAAGGCCATATAGTTTATATTGTTCATTTATTACATATCCAGAAAAACAAAAGGACAACTTCTCCTAAATAAAAGTAATTGGCACAAAGTCTTTAGTTGTCCAGTTACTGGGTCCACCCTTGGTAGTAGGAAAGATCCAGCTGTCCATGTCATAGTCACCATCACTGTCTTCTAAAGCATTGACCCTATGATTGTTGATGCATAGGGGAGGTCTTCCGGTGCGAGCACGACGAACATCCCTTTGAACCCCTGAAGTGAAACCTAAACCAAACTTATCAGATTTGTATGGAATGTCAGGGAGCTAGCCCTAAATGGTACACCCACCTTCTTCAATTACTGCTTTGGCATCTTTGAGTGAAACCATCTTCAACGGAGGTCTGGTGATCTTCATATACTGGTAATAGTCTCGGTTACAGCCATGGTCTAAGGCACATCTTCAAAGTTATGACAAGGGGTCTCGATGAAATCTCCATCCATTTCTACATATCTGAAAGAGTTCAGGTGGCTTACCATGTATTCCTCCTCACCATGAACTGTGACAATCTTTCCCTTCACTGGGTACTTCAACATCTGATGCAGAGTGGAAGTAACAGCTCCAGCCCCATGGATCCAAGGGCGACCCAATAAACAAGAATAAGATGGTCGGATATCCATTACATAGAAGGTGGATTTAAAGGTTTGGGAACCAACTTTGATAGGGATATCCACCTCCTCGTGTACCATTATTTTTAAACCATCGAAAGACCTCACCACAATGTTATTGGGCTTCAGAGTCAATCCCTCGCAATCTAATCTGTCAAGAGCCTTCTTGGGCAGAACATTCAGCGATGAACTGGTATCTACTAGAACATGGTCCAAAGTAGTGCCCATGCATCCGATGGAGACATGCAGCACATTATTGTGTTTTCTTCCTCTGGATGTCAAATCAGCATCAGAAAAACCCAGTCCATTATCAGCGGTCAAACTAGCCACCCAATCTTCGAATTGATCAGTGGAGGTTTCTTGTGGAACATGAGCTGTCTTGAGGAATTTTACCAAAGCCTTTGCATGGGCTTCAGAGCACAACAGTAGGGCCAACATTGAGATATTGGAAGGAGTCTGCCCCTGTTATTCGACCACATTGTAGTCACTCTTTTTTAATTATTTTTAAGATTTCTTCCATTTCCTTCTTAGAAACCTTAGGAATGGATTCTGAATGCGCCTTCGTCTAGATAGGCTCAACCAATATCTCTTTGCCTCGAGTCTCGGCCGACTCAGTGACAGGGGTGGAAGCAGGAATAATCACAGGTGTAATAATGAGAGTATTAACAGGAGCAGCAACAGGAATGATCACAAGAGTAGTAACAATTTTAGGGGGAGAGATCTCGGGAGAGAAAACTCTTCCACTTCTTGTTATTTTACTGGTCCCAACGATATTGTCATCGTCAGGATCAATACTTTTAGTAACTTTATCTTCAGCAGCCAACAGGTCTTGCTTGACGCCATGGTAATAGACGTTAGCCCCATAATTCCAGGGAAAAACTTTATCTGAGGAATATGGTATTGGCCCTGGCATGGTGATGATTAGGGGAGAAAACCTTGGAACATATGTAATCCTAACAGATCCTTTGGTGGAGACCCTGGGAGGATTGGCAGAAATGGTCATAAAAGAAATTTCTTTACATGGAACACTTGTGACTGGAGTCTTCTCAAATAGAATCTCTTTATCATCCATAAGGCGCTGCACACCTTCTTTCAACAAATAGCAACTAGTTGGTAGAGATAAACATAAGTGGAAACCTTCACCACAACCCGGAAATAAACCGGCTTGCAACAGATTCCTTTTAATAATCATGAGAGGAGTAACAAGTTCCCTAACGGAAGCAACAAACATATCATCATCAACAACATTAACACCACGGTCATGCTTGGGCATGGGGGAAGTTATAACATTAGGAGTCTCTGGAGAATCGAATTCAATCTCCTTTGCCTTGATCAGATCCTGCACCTTGTTCTTTAAAGCCCAACAATAATTTCTATCATGGCCTGGACTTTCAGAATGGTAGGCAGAACGAGCCTTTGGATTATAGTGAGGAGATGATGTGTTAGGATTCTTGGGAGCTTCCCTTAAAGTTACCAGATTATACTTCAATAAGCGTGGTAAAACTTGAGACAAGGTCATATTGATCCGGGTGAACTGCCTCATAGGCCTTTCTGCTATGGGCTGATTGTTCCGCTGTTCAATAACTACATGCTTGGATATCATTACAGCCCCTATCGTTTGACAGCGTTGGGTTCTTCCCTGATTTCTTTGACTGTAAGTGTGATACGGTGGGAGAACTGACTCGGTGTTTGCGTTTGTGTTTGCAAATGTTGTAGTTTAGCAAGAGTCGCCACCGACTTTTCTTTTATCCTAAATAGGAAAGGTAAAAAAAGCACAGGAAAGACTTTTCGAGATGTTTTCATGAGTTCGGGGGGTAGATTATGAAAAGGGAAGGTATTAGCACCCTTTTCATCCATGGTTTTCCATGGGCTCTTAGTTACTCATTTAGATCACTTGCTTTTATTTGACAGTGTGCTTGTGGTGTAGGCTTTGAAAGTGTTTTGAAAAATCTCTTTGTAATGGTTCTTGTCTCTATAAGAATGCGTACAAAGTTTTGTTTCGAAAAGTGGTTAAAAGATGTGTTTGTGGATTGTGTTTCGGAAAGTGTTTTGAAAAGATGTTTTGCAATGGTTCTCGTCTCTATAAGAACGTATACAAAATGTTTTGTCTTTTGAAGATGTTTTGAGATGAAAGTGTAGGTGTAAAATGTTTTTTGTCGTGAGCAAGCGAGTAACTAGAAGCGAATCTACCTACTCAAAAGGTTTTCAATTGTTCTTTTCTTCTTCCTTTTAATGTTTCTATCTTACCATTAATTTTGGTAAGAAGCCCCATCGTCGGATGTGAAGGGACAGGCGCAGGTTAATTTTACAATCATCGAAAGCAATTTATGAGACGTTTTAGCAATTTTCGTAAGGGACTAGATCGTTTTATCGGAGGCAACGTCGAGGGTCATCGAGGGACTACGATCTTTTTTATCGAAGGGTCATTTCTAAAACGTCTCATGTTTGAGGGACATGGCTATTTTTTCGATAAGCAACAAAATGGGATTACCCTAAGGGTGCGTGTGTGAATAGTGTGTTTAATTGCATGCATTTTAATCTTGAATAAGATTGCCTATTTTGTTGTTTTCATGTCTTGACATACATCCTATTTACTAGAAATATATTAAAAGTAAATAAAATGAGAAGAAAATAAAATCTAAGCTATTACATCGCTTCAGGGGGACGGGGGTACATATTTATGAATGGGGGTTGCAAGTAAAATTAAATCCTAAGTCACTATTACAACTATATCAAAATGGATCATAATGTGCGAGGAACGAAATTGCTTATTGTTGTACCCCAAAATTTTCCCTCCCATATTCTCCAAGAAATTGCCAAGCCAAGTCACAAAATTCCCCAAGGGTTGCTCAGGGCAACTGTCTCCTATACAGTCAAAACTAGGGTTTGTGTTCTGGTCAAGAAATTGAAGTTTTCAAAGGCCCAATCAAGTCTCATATGCTTACAAATATGGTCAAGTATCCTCATAGCAAGTTTCAAGGCATTCAACTCAAAATTGCACAGTCAAAACCCTAAATTGCACTACAGTCAACTGTAGGGGCAAAATGGTCATTTGGCAGTCAAAAGTTCAAATTTTTGGTCAACATATCATTTTGAAGCCACAAACATCATTTGATCAATGCTTGATCATGATTCTCAAAATTTGGCTCAGAAATCATCAAAGATGCAAAAGTTACTATATTTGGACAGCTGAAAAAGTCAACTGAAATTGACCAGGGCATAACTTTCACATGGATTATCAGAAAAATTCCATCCAAAGCTCATTTTGAAGAGAAAGACATTTCCTACAATTCATCTGCATATTCCAAGTCCAAGAAATGCTCTCACAAAAAGTTATCAATTTCAACATTATAGGTCATTTTCAAGAGTCAACAAAAAGGGACTTTAAGTCAAAGGCCATAACTTGAGATTGGTAAATCAAAATGACATGGGACCAAAGGCATTGGTTAGAGGACTCAAAGACCTTTCCAAAATGTCCAAGAACATGAGAAAAAGGTTAAAAATTGAGCAAGTTATGCCTTGTGGAAGTTGGGAAATTTTTGGATATTTTGAAAAGTCAACTTTGATCCAAATGACCTAAAAATGCTAATGGGCCCATTTTTCTTCCAAGATTCATCATTCTAAACATGTGCACGACCATTTGGCCCAAAGGGAAGTATTTTCTCATTTTTTATTTATTTATTTGAATTTCTATTAATATTAATTCAATTAAATCAATTAAATATGTGAAAAATATCTAAATGAACCAAATAAATCTTTTTGTACACATTCTAGACTCAATATTTCGTGCATATGCCAATTAGGAAAGATTTGGTTTGAATTGATCATAATTTGCACAAAAACCATGTGAAAAAGATATGTAAAGATCTTAAGAAAATCAAATATGCAAAATCATTATTGCCATGGATTTGATCAAGTTTTGTTGACCTAATAGCCTCAGTACATAAGCATGATTCAAAACCTAATCCTAAAACACCCTAAGCTGCGCAGAAGAACAAGATAAAAACTTGAAAATTTGGCTTAAGAACAAAAATCTGAAATCAACTTTAGGAGGCGATTCAAGGCACAACAACGATCCCAATAGCATCCTCAAGTCTCACTGAACGATTCTCACTCATTAACCACCATCAAAACTCCAAGAATTGGTAGATTGAACGTAAACTGCATCAAGAAACTTGCTTAATCGTATTTTAATTTTGAAGCATAATCATTGCATTTTTTGTTATGGATTGTTACTCATTGATGTTTTCTGATGCTAACCGTACCATTTGATTGTGTTTTTGCGCTCTCAATATGATTCCACCATGTTAGCTTTTCTAGGGTTTTCAGGAGGAGAAATTAGGGCTTTTAAGACTAAGTAAAATTAGCCCTCGAGACTATGATGGTTGTACTCAGCAAGCCTGGACGAACATGAAACACCATTCGCGATCAATTTATGGACATCATAGCCCTATTCGCTATTTTCCAATAGCCTATCTTCTGCAACGCGTGGAAAACCGTTGCCATACGTTCTTGTTTCAGAAAAAAAGAAAAACGCGTGGAGAAGATGGAGTCGTGGCATCAAGTGGTTGGTCCGTTTGAAAAAGTGGCGCGCTGAACCACTAATGCTTTCGTTTTTCTTTTTGTTATTTATTTGCCATAATATGTTTGAATGCGTGTGTAGCTCAGCTGGCAAACATTGAAGGCTTCAACGTCAAAGACCTGGGTTCGAGTCCCAGGTCTGAATAACTTCAATATTATTTTTCATTAATAACTCCTATGCAGCGCTTCTATTGAGGACTACCATACACTCACCAAATCCAGCCGGCCACGTGGTTAGCTTCAGTAATCCAAGGGTGGAGAATTGATGGACACCCTCAACCCCAGTCAACGTGCCACATAATGCCTGGAAAGTCAACGAATGCTGAAGGTCATTGGGCTCAATTTATTGGATCAACACCTCACAATTGGGACTGAACCCCCCACTGGTTTGCAATTTCCTATTTTTTACCTTTCTTATTTTTTAATTGTTATCTTATTTTCTTTATTATTTTTAATTTGATCAATTATTTTACCAAAATACAAAAAAGGGCTTAAAAAAATCAGAAAAGACAAAATATAATAAATAATTTTTATTTTAATATTTTCTTGTAAATAAATTAGCATGTAAATTAATTTAGTATTAATTTAGGTTGCCACTTTAATTCTTTTCATAATAAAATATAAAAAACATAGAATTTAGGTTTAATTGATAATTTTTATTCCTTTTAATTTTTCCTTTTTTATAATAATATTACTCCTTTTATTTTCATAATTAAAAATGCATGTAAATTAACTTAGGTTTAAATTAGTTAAAAATTCAATATTTTTTCATAATAAATTTAAAAGCCATTAGGATTAGGGTTTACATTCAATTTTAATTTTGATTAATTCTTAAAAAACACAAAAATACCCAAAAACAATTTCTTTTAATTTTTAATTTTTTATTCCTCATTAATTCTAATTAATTAAATTCATTAACTTTAATTTTTTTGCAAAAGGGTCCAACGCCCTCGTTCGTAATTTATTTAATTCGCGTATTTATTTTATTGCTTAAATAATTATGTATTTCTCCCAAAGCCTTGTAAACTCGGACATTTTATTTCTCGCACTTTATTTATTTTTCTGTCAAATCGGGTCCTGGATTTTAATTTGGCGATGTGGACCCGCGCCTTTGTAATAGTTTAGAACTTTTAATTTCCGCATCTTTTTAACTGTTAATAAATGCATGCAAGAATGAATGACTAAAATAAAAACAAACGCATAGATCACTTTGACATGACAAGACAAAAATAAATGAACATGACACACAAATCACACACCACCCCTAGGGTACGCCTCACTGTTGCCTTGCCTCGAAAGGTGATCGTCGAGTAGAGGATGTCTTAGTAAGTCCTCATGATCCGGGAACCTGGCATGAGGGTAGCTTCTAAGGTGTCTTCCTATTGTTCTGGTGATCACCATGTCCCGAACCTCGAATTGACCCGAACACCTCCAACGGTGGTGCTACCTACCTCTCAATGGTGGGATGGCACTACTTTAAAGGACATCTACACAGACGAATACCTTAGGGTAGGTAGACGACTATAGATACTTGCTCTAATTTCAAAAACAAATCAAAAAATACTTTTCACACCGACACCTTTTCAAAAAGCTTTCGAAAGCAATTTTTCAAACACTCTTGAGGACTGATACAAGAGTCGAACTGAAATTTTCAAAGAAACTTTTTTTAAAACCCACAGTTGAAAAGCAAACAAACCATTTTTGAAAACACAATGAGCAAGTATCTAAGAGCCCATGGATAACCATGGATAGAAAGGGTGCTAACACCTTCACTTTCTATAACCTACCTCCCGAACCGAGAGCAATCTCTTTAAGGAATTTTTCTGTGCTTTTGTCCTTTCCATTTGGAGAAAATAAAAGACGGTGGCGACTCTTGCTTCCGCGACATTTCGCGAACCAGCGTTAAACAGTCAGTTCCAGATCCACCGATCACAGAACTGGCGACTCTGCTGGGGACACTTTATAAAGTGAGGTGTACCTTAGGGCTTAGTTCATAACTGTGTTTTCAATTGTATTGATTTGCTTGCTTTACTATTGTGGGTCGCATCGGAGTTACATAGATCCTAACCCGGATCTGGGGATACCCTGTTTAGGTAGCATAAGCTGTGAGGGACCTGTCCGGCGTAGACCGACACAGGTGAAACAGTGGCTACGTTGGTGTGGCACCTTAGTCTGTACCGATATCCCTTGTGTCGCAACGAGGAGAATATGGGTCTTCTAAGGAGTCATTAAGCACCAACAACCTTAGAACCTTAATTGACACAACTTGGCCTTTAGAATTGTAGCAGTATGCTACGCCCATTGAGGCTAAACTCTCGTGATGGTTCTGGCTGCAAGAAAAGATTGCGATGCTGGAGTTATGACCGATTGAGGGTAGTCAATGATATTGGGATCCTCTAAGAACCCGGTTACTTTTGATTAGGACAGGTATGAACCAACAAACTGAAAGAGGGTAGTACCTAGACCTCATGCTGGCCTAAACTTTAGGGGCTTGCCTTGTGTGACTTGTGTGCCTTACCATGTTTGTCTTTGTATCTGTATGTGGTGTGCTTTATCATAACATCATAGCATCATGAGCATTGCATGCATCCTGCATAAGAACTGACCATTTCAAAGACAAGAGGGTTTCATCTTTGCTCTGTTTTGTAGGACATTATGATGCCGGTACGAAGGAATACTATCCGGTTCAACTTTGTTCGTTCACCTGAGTTGCTTGATGAGTTGGTTAGCAGAATTCCAAATACCACTTCCTTCATTCAGAGGCATGGCTCCCTTCTCAGTTTAGTCACTGCAAAGCGGGATCAACAGTTGATGAGTGTTCTGACCCAGTTCTATGACCCTCTGTACCAGTGCTTCACCTTTCAAGACTTCCAGCTGGTCCCTACCCTGGAAGAGTTCTCTGATTTACTTGGTATCCCTATCTTGGATCAGACTCCCTTTACTGGTTGGGAGAAGACCCTCAGGCTTGAGGATGTTGCTGCAGCCCTTCCTTTGACCCATCAAGAGGTAACAGACAATTGGGTAACTAGAAGCGGAGTTAAGGGTTTCTTGGCCAAGTTTCTGATTGGTAAAGCTAACAATTTCTGGAATGACCTGGACTTTAGGGCATATGAAGACATCTTGGCTCTCCTAACCTATGGGTTAGTCCTGTTTCCTAATCCTGACAACTTCATCAATGCCACTGCCATAAGGATCTTCATGTCTCAGAATCCTGTGCCCACTCTCTTGGGTGACATCTTGCAACAACTTCATGCCCGTACTACCCGAAGACGAGGAACCTTGTGGTGTTGTATCCCTTTGTTGGTGAGGTGGTTTATTTCGCACCTCCCTAAGTTCGTACTAAAGAACCAAGAAGGAAGAGGTTGGGCTCATAGGTTAATGTCTCTCATCGATAAAGACATCATTTGGACTTGCAGGGGTTTGGATGAAATAGCTATTATTGATCGATGCGGGGAGTATCCTAATGTTCCTCTGATTGGTACTCAAGGAGGGATCTCTTACAATCCATGTCTAGCACTCCGTCAGTTTGGGAGAGCAAGAAGAACGGGCCCCCATGAGATGTTGGTGCCTCACATCAGTTTCGAGTTTCAGGTGGATAGTGACGAGCTGCGTCGTAGGTTCATCAAGGCTTGGGACAAAGTTCATAAAGCTGACCCACAAGAGCTAGGGCCAAAGACTTCTTTACCTATGGAAGCCTACTACAAATGGGTTCGCATCCGTGCTCAGAAGTTAGGTATGCCGTATGAAGCTGTCAGACCCGTCATTCTTGAGTGTCCTGACAAAGATGGTGTTCCTCCAACTGTCCTTCCTCCTCAGATACCTACTGATTATGAGACATTGAAGAGATCTTGGTCGCAACTGCAAGAAGAGCGAGATTCTTACCGGGAAAAGTTCAACGAGCAGGAATTAAAGATCCAGAAGCTGACAAAGCAGTTGGAGAATGAGAGAGCTCTGAATGCCTACATCCGTACTGAGAAGAGGAGACCATGGGTTCAATAAGGAATTCTGAATGTGCTTTTACAGTTTTATTTCCTTTCCAGTATTTCCTTTCATGTAACGCCTAAGGGCAACTTGTTGAATAATTTCAGTTGCAAAGTTGAATCTAATGAAGTGTGTTCTTTTTTGTTTACAAAGTTGATTCCCGATTGTCTTGGAAAACATAATTCATACGCATTTCATACATCATGTGCATAGCAGGTTTTTCCCCTTTTCAGGTTGCTTACAGTTCTTCGCTGTTTATTTCAGCATCATGAATCCCGAATCTGCATCAACTGAGACATCAATCAAGGCTCTCCAGGCGCAGAATGCGCAGTTTCAAGAACTAATCAAGGGTCTGGCTAAAGGCCAAGAAGAATTAAAGACTATGCTCCTGAAGAAGGAGAAGAAGAAGAAGAGAAGAACTGTTCTGTTCAACTCGGGCCGAAGGTTTGGCAATACTCTGCAGCGTGAAGAGGCTGGTTCTTCTGTTGGCAAGAGTCCTTCTCAGGCAGAAGTAAAGGTTCCTACTCCAGTAGTCTCCGACAACGAGACAGATTTTGATGAAGAGCAGTACCCTCCTGCAGATGACAGGTACAAACAACTGGAGGACAGGTTGAAGGCTATGGAGGTTCAACAGGCACCTGGGCTGGATTTCGGAGATCTGGGTTTGTCAACTGGTGTGATCATCCCCCACAAATTTAAAGCACCATCCTTCTCCAAATATGACGGGGCATCTTGTCCCAAGCTGCACTTAAGGTCCTATGTTCGGAAAATTCAGCCATACTCTGCGGATAAGAATTTATGGATCCACTTCTTCCAGGAGAGTCTTTCAGGGACTCATCTCGAATGGTTCTATCAGCTGGATGGGACCAAGGTTCGTAACTGGGAGGAGTTGGCTACTGCTTTCTACAAGCAGTATCAATATAATGCCGACCTTGCCCCCACACGTACCCAACTCCAGGGTATGGCGTTAGGTGCAAGTGAAGGTTTTAAGGAGTACGCTCAGAAATGGAGAGACCTGGCTGGCAGGGTGCAGCCACCATTGACTGATCGGGAGTTGGTAGACATGTTCTTAGGGACCCTATCTGGGCCGTTTTTCAACCACCTCATTGGGAATTCTTCTGCTGGTTTCACTGATTTGATCTTGACTGGAGAGAGGATTGAAGCTGGATTAAAGTCTGGGAAGATTACAAAGGGTGCATCATCTAGTTCGGAAAAGAAACCATTCAAGAAGGAGTCTAGTGCCGTGTATGGTTCCAGGAAATCAGAGAGACCTGAGCACCGCCAATCTGTCAGTGCGGTGATGATTGCTAAGCCTGCTGCCGCTCCTCGGCCAAACAATCCTCAAAGGGCTGAAAGACCCCGACGAGAGTTTACCCGGTTAAGCATGACCCTATCACAGATTCTGCCACAGTTGCTAGCCACCAACTTAGTGACTGTCAGGGAAGCCCCGAAGTTCCCCAATACAACATCTCCCAAGTACAACCCGAATGCTCGTTGTGCTTACCATTCAGAAAGCCTGGGGCACTCTACCGATGACTGTTGGGCGTTGAAGAATAAGGTGCAAGACCTTATCGACGCAAAGGAAATACAATTCGAAGCGCCTGCAAAGCCGAATGTAGTTACTGCCCCTATGCCTCAGCACGGGGTAAATGCTGTTGATGAAGACGTTTATGCTGTTTCTGTGGATGATCTAGCCACTCCTCTAAAGATCGTCAAGAAGAACCTACTGCAGGCCGGTTTATTTCCGGGTTGTAGTGAGGGTTGCCTATTCTGTGCTGTGTCCCCATCTGGTTGTCCCTTGCTAAAGTTAGGCATCCAAAGCTTAATGGATAGCAAGGAGATTCTATTCAAGAAGTCTGCTGTTCGGTTGGTTCCAATGGAAGAAGTTTCTGTGGTGACTATCTTCAATAATCCGATCCCGGCTCTCCAGAAGAAGCCCGTTCAAATTATGACCGTTGCACCCGTTATTATCACTGTTCCAGGGCCCCTGCCCTATGTATCTGATAAAGCTGTCCCTTGGCACTATGGGGCAGATGTATATATAAACGGGATCAAACAAGAGCTCAATGCTGGCGCCAGCATCTGTGACATCACTGGCCCAGCCAAAGTTAGCCGCAGTGGCAGGCTCTTCTCGCCTGACATTGCACCGCCTGCTGCCCGAAGACCGCTCCTGATAATTCCTACAAGTACACCTATTCGTGTTGCTGATCGAATTGTTGTTCCTGCTGCTGATCCGATTGTTTCTCCTGCTGCCGAGTCATCCAATGCTCGGGGCAAGGGAATTGAAGTTGAGCCTGCCCAGATGGAGGCACCCGTACCCATAACTGCTGAGGCCTCCCCACAAGAGATGGAGGAGATTCTGAAGATTATAAAGAAGAGCGATTTTAATGTTGTGGAACAGTTGGGGCATACGCCCTCCAAGATCTCCATGCTCTCTTTATTGCTGTGCTCCGAGGCCCATGCAAAGGCCCTAATCTCGTTCCTCAAGACGGCCCATGTGCCACATGAAACTTCTGCAGTCCAGTTCACTAATTGCGTGGCAAGCCTAACGGCAGATAATGGCTTGGGTTTCTCAGATGCTGACTTGACCGCAAAGGGGAGAGACCATAATGATGCTCTGCATGTCTCAATTGAATGCAGGGGCACCACCTTGGCACATGTGTTGGTTGATACTGGGTCATCTTTGAATGTGCTACCCAAGAAGGCTCTGGATCGTATAGATTGTGAAGGCCTGGAATTGAAACCCAGCAACATCATCGTCAGGGCCTTTGACGGTTCAAAGAGGATGGTCCATGGAGAAGTTGACATTCCGATTCGGGTGGGCTCTCAGGTGTTCGACTCCACTTTTTATGTGATGGACATCCGTCCATCTTACTCTTGTCTGCTGGGTCGACCCTGGATACATAAGGCTGGGGCAGTGACCTCTACCTTGCATCAAAAGCTGAAGTACCCCGTCAGAGGGAAGATTGTCACTGTGCAAGGAGAGGAAGAATATATGGTGAGCCACCTGAACTCCTTCAGGTACATTGAGATGGATGGGGAGTTTATTGAAACCCCCTTTCAGCATTTCGAGGAGGTGTTTCCAATTGCAGCAGAAACAACAGAAGCAAGTGGCCCTTTGAAGATGGCTTCCCTGAAGGATGCCAGGGCTGTGGTGCAGAAGGGTGAATGTGCCGACTGGGGGAGACTTCCAGACTTCACCCAGAAGACTGATAAACTTGGGCTGGGTTTTACCACAGAAGGTCAGAGAGCTATGAGGAAAGCGAAGATCGGAAGGCCTCCGGTATTTATTAAAAGTTCAGGAGTGAATGCGGTCGGGGAAGACAACGAAGTGGATGAAGCGGAATTTAATAGCTGGATCTATCCGACGACCGAAGGCGGATTGAACAACTGGATTGCTAAGGATCATACTCCTGTTACCTTTGTGACGCAGTAATAAATTTCTTTGTTTCGTTATTTTTTGTAATAAACAATGATAAACTCTATGGCCCGGTGTCTTACCCGAGGCACCGTGGTTCTATTTGTGAGGGCATACAAACTGTCATTTTATACATCATGAATGAAAATCTTGGACGTTTTTCGCATTGCAAATATTGTGTTCCTTTTCTGTCTTTCTTTTCCTTTACATAATTTTCAAAACAGCTGTATTTACACACACACTCACTCATACAGGTTCCAATCCACTCTGGATCTTACTGATAACAACTCTGCTACTGCCAATTATGACTTCGAAAATCCGATCAACTTAGCCGAAGACGAAGGTGAAGATGATTGCGAAGTGCCTGGCGAGCTTGCAAGACTGTTGCTTCAGGAAGAGAGGGCAATTCAACCCCATGAAGAGCCAGTGGAAACAATAAACCTGGGTACTGAAGCAGACAGGAGAGAGGTAAAGATTGGTGCCAACCTAGAGCTCAGCGTGAAGCAACGGTTAACCAAGATGCTGCATGATTATGTGGAGATCTTTGCTTGGTCCTACGAAGACATGCCCGGGTTGGATACCGATATTGTGGTCCATCACTTGCCGACTAAGGAAGACTGCCCTCCAGTTAAACAAAAGGTCCGTCGGATGCGTCCAGAGATGTCTGAGAAGATTAAAGCCGAGGTCATGAAACAGTTTGATGCCGGGTTCCTTGCAGTAACTTCTTACCCTCAGTGGGTTGCTAATGTGGTGCCGGTACCTAAAAAGGACGGTAAGGTCAGAATGTGTGTTGACTACAGGGATCTGAACAGGGCCAGCCCCAAAGACGACTTCCCCTTACCTCACATTGATGTCCTTGTTGATAATACGGCTCAGCACAAAGTGTTCTCTTTCATGGATGGCTTTTCAGGCTACAATCAGATCAAGATGGCACCTGAAGACATGGAAAAGACTACATTTGTCACTCAGTGGGGCACCTTCTGTTACAAGGTCATGCCATTTGGATTAAAGAATGCTGGGGCAACCTACCAGCGCGCCATGGTTGCCTTATTTCATGACATGATCCATCACGAGATAGAGGTGTATGTGGACGACATGATCGCAAGGTCCCAGACTGAGGAAGAGCACCTAGATCATCTGCAGAAGTTGTTTGACCGGTTGAAACTGTACAAGCTAAGATTGAACCCTAACAAGTGCACCTTCGGGGTAAGATCTGGGAAGTTGCTAGGCTTCGTGGTCAGTGATAAAGGTATTCAAGTGGACCCTGCTAAGGTCAAAGCTATTCAAGAGATGCCAATTCCTAAGACAGAAAAGGAGGTCAGAGGCTTTTTAGGACGCCTGAATTACATTGCTCGGTTCATCTCACATCTGACTGCTACCTGTGAGCCAATCTTCAAGCTGCTGAAGAAAGATCAGGTAGTACGTTGGAACGATGAATGTCAGACTGCTTTTGACAAAATCAAAGAGTATCTCCAAGAACCACCTATCCTTATGCCACCGGTTGAAGGGAGACCTCTGATCCTATATCTGACAGTGCTTGACAACTCGATGGGGTGTGTGCTGGGGCAGCATGACGAGTCTGGCCGAAAAGAGCATGCCATTTATTACCTTAGCAAAAAGTTTACCGACTGTGAGACCCGATACTCACTGCTTGAGAAAACTTGCTACGCTTTGGTATGGGCTGCTCGCCGGCTGAGACAGTATATGCTGACTCACACTACCTTGTTGATCTCAAAAATGGATCCTATAAAGTACATATTCGAAAAGCCTGCTCTGTCTGGGAGAATTGCAAGGTGGCAAATGATCTTGACGGAATACGACATTCAGTACACAACCCAGAAAGCCATCAAGGGAAGTGTATTGGCAGACCACTTAGCTCATCAAGCTGTAGATGACTACCAATCAATGAACTTCGAGTTTCCGGATGAAAGCATTATGATAGTAACTGACTGTGAAGTACCTGGACCGGATGAAGGACCTGAACCAGGATCCCGATGGTCTATGCACTTTGACGGAGCCTCCAATGGTTTGGGAAATGGTATCGGCGCCATCATCATATCCCCTCAAGGTACTCATACTCCACTCACTGCCCGGCTATGTTTCAACTGTACCAACAACATGGCGGAGTATGAGGCGTGTATCATGGGTCTTCAAGCTGCGATCGACCTAAGGATCAAATTTCTGAGTGTCTTCGGAGATTCCGCTCTTGTGATCAATCAAATCAAGGGAGAGTGGGATACGAAACATCCAAACTTGATTCCTTACAGAGAATGTGTGTTGACCCTGATTCCCCACTTCACAGAGATAACCTTTGAGAACTTTCCAAGAGAAGAAAATCAGTTAGCGGACGCGTTAGCTACAATGTCTTCAATGTTCAAGGTCAAATGGGATAATGAAGCTCCCCGGATCATCATCTGGAAACTGGACGAACCGGCATACTGTTGTGATCTCGAAACTGAATTGGTGACTGAGAAGCCTTGGTACCACGAAGTGAAGAGATATCTGGAAGCTCAGGAATACCCTGAAGGTGCCTCTGTCAACGATAAGAAATTCCTGAGGAGGTTCGCAGCCAAGTTCTTCCTAAGCAACGACATCTTGTACAAGCGAAACCATGATTCAACCTTACTGCGTTGTGTGGATAAGACTGAAGCAGAAAGAATCATGGAAGAGCTACATGAAGGGACCTTTGGTACATATTCCAGTGGACATACTATGGCTAAGAAGATCCTACGGGCAGGATATTACTGGTCCACAATGGAAGCTGACTGTTACCAACATTCCAGGACATGCCACAAGTGCCAGATTTATGCAGACAAGGTGCATGTTCCTTCGGTTCCCCTAAATGTTCTGACTGCGCCTTGGCCGTTTGCAATGTGGGGCATATACATGATCGGTGAGATAAAACCTACGGCATCTAATGGACATCGCTTCATCCTAGTGGCGATTGATTATTTTACAAAGTGGGTTGAGGCAGCATCCTATGCTACGGTAACCAAGACTGTTGTGGCACGGTTCATTCGACACAACCTAATCTGTCGGTACGGCGTCCCTGAGCGGATTATTACAGACAACGGTACCAATCTAAACAATAAGATGATCGCTGAGCTCTGCGAACAGTTCAAAATACAGCACCACAATTCTTCTCCTTACAGACCGAAGATGAATGGGGCTGTAGAAGCAGCTAACAAGAACATCAAGAAAATCGTGCAGAAGATGACAGTAACTTATAAAGATTGGCACGAGATGTTACCGTTCGCTCTGCATGGGTACCGTACCTCGGCTAGGACGTCAACCGGGGCAACTCCTTTCTCTCTGGTTTACGGCATGGAGGCTGTCTTGCCAATCGAAGTGCAAATACCCTCTCTCCGGATAATGAAGGATGCAAATCTGAACGAAGATGATTGGATCCAGACACGACTTGATCAGCTCAATCTCATTGATGAAAAGAGACTTGCTGCTATCTGTCATGGTCAGACGTATCAGAAACGGATGATCAGGGCATTTAACAAAAAGGTCAGACCACAGGAGTATCAAGTTGGGGATCTGGTGATCAAGCGAATCATCCTTCCTCAGAGTGATCCAAGGGGCAAATGGACCCCTACGTATGAAGGGCCATTTGTGGTTAAGCATGTGTTCTCAGGAGGAGCAATGATATTAACCAATATGGATGGTGACGACCTTCCTCACCCCGCCAATGTAGACATAGTTAAAAAATACTACGCATGAAAAAGACCCGCTAGGCTGACATGCCTAGGCAAAAATTAGGGCTTCCCGTCGAACCAAAAGGGTTCGGGCAAAATGAAGGGATGAAAATGAAAAAATCTGTACACCCGGCAAGTCGAAAACCTGAAAAGGCGGCTTGGGCAAAAATGGGTATCCCGGTGGACCGAAAACCCGAAAGGGCGGTCCAGGCAAAAATTAGGGATGAAGCGTAATACTATGTCTCATTGGATCATTTTGCATCCAGAATCCGGTATCTACATCAAGTTCAGACGGCATCGATCAGTCAGCTTCACCTTCAACCAAGGTCATCAAGTGATGATACGCTCGGAGTTATAAAGGCGATAGCAGAGTTGAAACCCAGTGGATCATTCATATTTCACACAGCTGTTTTATTTTCTCTTGTACAAAATTTGTATAAACCCTCTTGTTCGGCGGCGTCCTTTTACTAGGACGTCAGCCTCTTGTACACAAAACGCCTATTCGGGCTATTCAAAATCAATACAAATATATTTTCAGTTAAACGTGCCAAGTGTTTTTCTTTTTCTGTTTTGTTTTGCGAAGAACGTCCAAGGTTCAATTTGTGATATATGCATTGACAATAATTTGCTAACTCATAAATATTTGCATACGAAACAAAGGAATGAATTGCAGGTAACACTAGAAACAGGGGCAATAAAAGAGTTGTCTAAACAATCCAATTGCTCTATCCTCCAAGGTACCAAGGTAGGTTCAGCTAAAGAACATGACCAGTATACCTGAATTCCCCAGAGAGTGAGCCAACAAAAGTGCATTCTTCTCCAAGCAGAGCTATCAAATCTCAAGGAAGTTGATTATCCTCCCGTAGATCTCAATACTTCTCCAGCAGCATATATTCTTAACAAGCATCCCCGACATATTTGGTCTATAGATTGTTCCCCGACGGCATATCAACATTCAAAAGAATCACTTCCCCCAGCATATCAAAAACTCCCCAGAAGAGCCCAATCTGATTCCCCAGGAAGATGGAATCCATATCCCCAAGCAGTAAGCTTATCCCCAGTATATTCTGGAAGCTTATCCCTCTCAGAGCACGAACGCGTCGTCCGGTTTGAGTTAAAGAGTTATTTCCTTAACAGGATATAACTGGGTTATCCTCAGCCAAAAGCCACGGAAAGAGCGTCCTCGATGAAGTCTTCTTACCCCAGCAAAGTCCATCAACACTTCCAACAACAAGGGTATCCTCAGCAAGTCATCAACAATTCAGCAAAAGCATTCCTCTCCCCACAGAGTATTGCTTCCCAGCATGGTCGCTAGAGTATTTTTCTCCCCCGCAGAATCTTCCATTTGCCAAGTTTATTCCACAACGGAGTCATCTCCTCCTACCGGTATTCTTGCAACTATCATCCCCAGCGGAAGCAAAATCAATACTTCAACATCAGCCCAGGATACGACTTCCCGGCACCCGTCAAGGATCTACTTTCCTAGACGAAAACATTCATAAAACATCACATATATCATTATAGCATGCATAAACGCATCATATCATACAAATCTCATTTATGTTGAGAACATCATTGCTTGATCCATATCATGCATTGCATATGACTGACCTTTACCTTTCAGGAAAGACGCAGTTAAAATGCTCAAACATATTTCAAAGCCTTCTCTAGTCCAGCTAAATCGACTCCCAACAGATTTTTCTGATAAAGACTCAGCAGAACCTATGGTCCCCTCTCCAACGGTGTGTGAGGTGGTAATTCCCTTTTCAGATGTTTCCCTCTCCGACGATGAGTGTGAGGTGATAGTCTCTTATGGTCCCCTCTCCGACAAGTGCGTGAGGTGGTAATTCCTTCTTCAGATGTTTCCCTCTCCGACGATGAGTGTGAGGTGATAGTCTCTTATGGTTCCCTCTCCGACGGTGTGTGAAGTGGTAAGTCCTTTTCAGATGTTTCCCTCTCCGACGATGAGTGTGAGGTGATAGTCTCCTATGGTTCCCTCTCCGACGGTGTGTGAGGTGGTAAGTCCTCTTCAGATGTTTCCCTCTCCGACGATGAGTGTGAGGTGATAGTCTCTTATGGTTCCCTCTCTGACGGTGTGTGAGGTGGTAAGTCCTTTTCAGATGTTTCCCTCTCCGACGATGAGTGTGAGGTGATAGTCTCCTATGGTTCCCTCTCCGACGGTGTGTGAGGTGGTAAGTCCTGTTCAGATGTTTCCCTCTCCGACGTTGAGTAAGGTGATCATTCCTTTCAGATTATAATTTTCTATGGTTCTATCCCCGATACTGCGAAGATGGTAATTCCCGCCAAGGTTTTTCTCAACGAGCGTTGTTGAAGTTAAAATCACCCAAGGTTCTCTTACCATTCATGCTAAGGCAGTAACCATCCCTGGTTCATTCATCGCTGTTTGAAGCTCCAGACTCAGCTCCTGTAACCAGTCAGGACATATCTATGCCAAGCATCTAAAATCAGCTCCTGCAACGTGTCAGGTACCCATTTTTCTTTTGCAGGTATGCAGGTTCTAGCTAAGGAATCTCCTACTCGATCAACGTCCAGATGGCATCTATAAGCCCATCATCCTATCCAGCAACCCCCCAATGGCATCTATAAGCCCATTCCATCATCAATGCTACTATGTGAGCGCAAATTTCTGGGCACTCTAGTGTCCAATCATCTTCTACCCCCGGATTACGAAAGGCACGTCAGCCAATCTACATCCTCAGGTCTAAGCAGATTGAACAGGGGCAACTGTTGTACCCCAAAATTTGCCCTCCCATATTCTCCAAGAAATTGCCAAGCCAAGTCACAAAATTCCCCAAGGGTTGCTCAGGGCAACTGTCTCCTATACAGTCAAAACTAAGGTTTGTGTTCTGGTCAAGAAATTGAAGTTTTCAAAGGCCCAATCAAGTCTCATATGCTTACAAAGATGGTCAAGTATCCTCATAGCAAGTTTCAAGGCATTCAGCTCAAAATTGCACAGTCAAAACCCTAAATTGCACTACAGTCAACTGTAGGGGCAAAATGGTCATTTGGCAGTCAAAAGTTCAAATTTTTGGTCAACATATCATTTTGAAGCCACAAACATCATTTGATCAATGCTTGATCATGATTCTCAAAATTTGGCTCAGAAATCATCAAAGATGCAAAAGTTACTATATTTGGACAGCTGAAAAAGTCAACTGAAATTGACCAGGGCATAACTTTCACATGGATTATCAGAAAAATTCCATCCAAAGCTCCTTTTGAAGAGAAAGACATTTCCTACAATTCATCTTCATATTCCAAGTCCAAGAAATGCTCTCACAAAAAGTTATCAATTTCAACATTATAGGTCATTTTCAAGAGTCAACAAAAAGGGACTTTAAGTCAAAGGCCATAACTTGAGATTGGTAAATCAAAATGACATGGGACCAAAGGCATTGGTTAGAGGACTCAAAGACCTTTCCAAAATGTCCAAGAACATGAGAAAAAGGTTAAAAATTGAGCAAGTTATGCCTTGTGGAAGTTGGGAAATTTTTGGATATTTTGAAAAGTCAACTTTGATCCAAATGACCTAAAAATGCTAATGGGCCCATTTTTCTTCCAAGATTCATCATTCTAAACATGTGCACGACCATTTGGCCCAAAGGGAAGTATTTTCTCATTTTTTATTTATTTATTTGAATTTCTATTAATATTAATTCAATTAAATCAATTAAATATGTGAAAAATATCTAAATGAACCAAATAAATCTTTTTGTACACATTCTAGACTCAATATTTCGTGCATATGCCAATTAGGAAAGATTTGGTTTGAATTGATCATAATTTGCACAAAAACCATGTGAAAAAGATATGTAAAGATCTTAAGAAAATCAAATATGCAAAATCATTATTGCCATGGATTTGATCAAGTTTTGTTGACCTAATAGCCTCAGTACATAAGCATGATTCAAAACCTAATCCTAAAACACCCTAAGCTGCGCAGAAGAACAAGATAAAAACTTGAAAATTTGGCTTAAGAACAAAAATCTGAAATCAACTTTAGGAGGCGATTCAAGGCACAACAACGATCCCAATAGCATCCTCAAGTCTCACTGAACGATTCTCACTCATTAACCACCATCAAAACTCCAAGAATTGGTAGATTGAACGTAAACTGCATCAAGAAACTTGCTTAATCGTATTTTAATTTTGAAGCATAATCATTGCATTTGTTATGGATTGTTACTCATTGATGTTTTCTGATGCTAACCGTACCATTTGATTGTGTTTTTGCGCTCTCAATATGATTCTACCATGTTAGCTTTTCTAGGGTTTTCAGGAGGAGAAATTAGGGCTTTTAAGACTAAGTAAAATTAGCCCTCGAGACTATGATGGTTGTACTCAGCAAGCCTGGACGAACATGAAACACCATTCGCGATCAATTTATGGACATCATAGCCCTATTCGCTATTTTCCAATAGCCTATCTTCTGCAACGCGTGGAAAACCGTTGCCATACGTTCTTGTTTCAGAAAAAAAGAAAAACGCGTGGAGAAGATGGAGTCGTGGCATCAAGTGGTTGGTCCGTTTGAAAAAGTGGCGCGCTGAACCACTAATGCTTTCGTTTTTCTTTTTGTTATTTATTTGCCATAATATGTTTGAATGCGTGTGTAGCTCAGCTGGAAAACATTGAAGGCTTCAACGTCAAAGACCTGGGTTCGAGTCCCAGGTCTGAATAACTTCAATATTATTTTTCATTAATAACTCCTATGCAGCGCTTCTATTGAGGACTACCATACACTCACCAAATCCAGCCGGCCACGTGGTTAGCTTCAGTAATCCAAGGGTGGAGAATTGATGGACACCCTCAACCCCAGTCAACGTGCCACATAATGCCTGGAAAGTCAACGAATGCTGAAGGTCATTGGGCTCAATTTATTGGATCAACACCTCACAATTGGGACTGAACCCCCCACTGGTTTGCAATTTCCTATTTTTTACCTTTCTTATTTTTTAATTGTTATCTTATTTTCTTTATTATTTTTAATTTGATCAATTATTTTACAAAAATACAAAAAAGGGCTTAAAAAAATCAGAAAAGACAAAATATAATAAATAATTTTTATTTTAATATTTTCTTGTAAATAAATTAGCATGTAAATTAATTTAGTATTAATTTAGGTTGCCACTTTAATTCTTTTCATAATAAAATATAAAAAACATAGAATTTAGGTTTAATTGATAATTTTTATTCCTTTTAATTTTTCCTTTTTTATAATAATATTACTCCTTTTATTTTCATAATTAAAAATGCATGTAAATTAACTTAGGTTTAAATTAGTTAAAAATTCAATATTTTTTCATAATAAATTTAAAAGCCATTAGGATTAGGGTTTACATTCAATTTTAATTTTGATTAATTCTTAAAAAACACAAAAATACCCAAAAACAATTTCTTTTAATTTTTAATTTTTTATTCCTCATTAATTCTAATTAATTAAATTCATTAACTTTAATTTTTTGCAAAAGGGTCCAACGCCCTCGTTCGTAATTTATTTAATTCGCGTATTTATTTTATTGCTTAAATAATTATGTATTTCTCCCAAAGCCTTGTAAACTCGGACATTTTATTTCTCGCACTTTATTTATTTTTCTGTCAAATCGGGTCCTGGATTTTAATTTGGCGATGTGGACCCGCGCCTTTGTAATAGTTTAGAACTTTTAATTTCCGCATCTTTTTAACTGTTAATAAATGCATGCAAGAATGAATGACTAAAATAAAAACAAACGCATAGATCACTTTGACATGACAAGACAAAAATAAATGAACATGACACACAAATCACACACCACCCCTAGGGTACGCCTCACTGTTGCCTTGCCTCGAAAGGTGATCGTCGAGTAGAGGATGTCTTAGTAAGTCCTCATGATCCGGGAACCTGGCATGAGGGTAGCTTCTAAGGTGTCTTCCTATTGCTCTGGTGATCACCATGTCCCGAACCTCGAATTGACCCGAACACCTCCAACGGTGGTGCTACCTACCTCTCAATGGTGGGATGGCACTACTTTAAAGGACATCTACACAGAAGAATTCCTTAGGGTAGGTAGACGACTATAGATACTTGCTCTAATTTCAAAAACAAATCAAAAAATACTTTTCACACCGACACCTTTTCAAAAAGCTTTCGAAAGCAATTTTTCAAACACTCTTGAGGACTGATACAAGAGTCGAACTGAAATTTTCAAGGAAACTTTTTTTAAAACCCACAGTTGAAAAGCAAACAAACCATTTTTGAAAACACAATGAGCAAGTATCTAAGAGCCCATGGATAACCATGGATAGAAAGGGTGCTAACACCTTCCCTTTCTATAACCTACCTCCCGAACCGAGAGCAATCTCTTTAAGGAATTTTTCTGTGCTTTTGTCCTTTCCATTTGGAGAAAATAAAAGACGGTGGCGACTCTTGCTTCCGCGACATTTCGCGAACCAGCGTTAAACAGTCAGTTCCAGATCCACCGATCACACTTATTTATTTAAGAAAAGAAATAAGTTTGCTTAAGAAAATATTTTTGGTCTTTTATTTTAAGAAATAAAGTAAAGCATGAAAAACATGTTTTTGGTGTTTGTTGATTAATGGAATAGAAAGTGATAGCAAAAATAGTGAGAAAAAGTAAAAAATAGAATCAACATATTACTGATTAAGGGAGGTCAGAAGTCCTGACCCTGGCGCTCTACAAAACAGAATTCCTGTTAGTAAAAAAAACAAAAGTAGAGTTAGAAGTTCAGAGTCTACTGGGAGCACATCAGCCTTCAGAAGTTCTGATACCACCGCAACAGAGGAGGTTTCAGAAGTTTTGATACCACCAGCAACAAAGTGGATTTCAGAAGTTCTGATTCCACTGGAAAAACTTGGTCTCTCTCTCTCCAAGATAGTCAGAATATCTGCAATTTAGTCATTTCTCCATAAAAAAAGAAGATGTGCATATGACAGTTATAGCAGGTTTCATAGCATTTCAGAAACAATAAATATCAGAGCCATAAATTAGAGGCATGTGTGAACCTGTTAATCCTAATTCGGAGTTCTAATTTCTTTCAGAAGTTCTGAAACTGATTTATTCCACACTTAGGCAAGTAAATACGTGAAGCCTCATAATATGTATAACATCAGAAGCATGATATTTACATCGTATTTTTTGAACATGCAAATCTGATAGTGATTAAGCAACGTGATGAGAGTCAGCAGAAGCTTACCTTGCAGCTGGAAAAGATTCTGTAAAATGAAGGTTGATCTTGGACTCTGAAGACGTTCCGAGCCACTTCTTCACTTATTCAACAGGATGGAAGTTTTCATCTTCTGGAACAGCCAAGGGGTGATACTCTGACTTCTTTAAAGTGGAGGTGAACGGAGAGTATATGGAAGTATGAGTACAAAAGTTATAATAGCTCCTAATATATGAATTAGCAACTGTGGGGATGGTTTTAGTCAAGGAACAATGGAGTTTTTATATTAGAATCAAATGCTAAGGTTTTGTATTTTGGTGTTTATAGCTTTTTGGGTTCTTGGAGTTTTGTAAAGATTCCAAGGTCTTTTTCTTTCTTTTGGTGATTCTCTTCCTCCAAAAACCAACCCTTTCAACGTGTGATGGAACAAGCTATTTATAGATGGATTTTGTTGTGGTTTTGGGGGGAAAACAAATGAGTTTGTAAACATTTTTGGCATACTGCTCCTTTGTTTTTAAATCACAGTTTTTTGTAGGCTAATTTGATGCAAGAAAAATGCAGGCGTGGACTGGATCAGCAGCACCTTGGAGTTTTGTGGCAGCTGGTTGTAGGACTGTGCCATAGTAGGGCAGCAGGTTACTTTAAACGTGGTTTTGGTGATGTTGTGATTGCAGAAGATCAGAAGCGTAACCTATAAATGCTAAAAGGGCATCCTCTGACCGGAACGTTGAACATAGCCTCTATATGCTGAAGAGTCATGCTCTGATTGAAGCATCATGTTCTGACTGAAGAGCATCACTTCTGCATGCTCTTATTGAAGTGTCACGTTCTGAACCATGTTTGCAACTTCTGACTGCACTTGCATAGAGGCTGGCTCAGAAGTTCTGAAGTATCATATTCTTTAGACACTTAGAAAATTTTCTAAATTCTTGGAAAATTTGATTTTCAAAGTAACTTCTGACTTTTGATTTTTGATAAAACAATTTCATGCCTTAATGAAATATGATTCTTGGAACTTAATTTTTTGATTCAAAAGTCATAGTTTGACTCCTTTGGTGTGTAAATGACAATTTTTCCCCTGTGAACGATTCTCTTGGAAAATTTGTAATTTCAGATTTGCAACTGGATGGAAACAAACTTGAGGGTACAGGTTGATCCTTTGAGAAATGAGAGTGAAAATTTTGGGGTACAACAGCTTCCCCTGTTCAATCTTCTTAAACTTGAAAAGGGAGATCGACATGTTTGTCGTTCGTGGCTTGAAAGTAGAAGATGATTGGACACTAGAGTGCCCATAAATTTGCACTTGATGATGCGCTGGTTGATTGTGTAGGGTATGGGCTTAAAGATGCCATTTGGAGAAATGATGGAGAGTTGTCAGAGATGGGCTTATAGATGCCATCCAAAGGTGATTGTTGACAGAAAGTCTGAACTTGATTTTAACAGAAAATGAATCAGAATAAATCGTTGAGAGATTTATCTGAACCAGTAAGAATCTGGAAACGAATCAGAATAAACCGTTGAGTGATTTATCTGAACCAGTAAGAATCTGGAAACGAATCAGAATAAACCGTTGAGAGATTTATCTGAACCAGTAAGAATCTGGAAACGAATCAGAATAAACCTTTGAGAGATTTATCTGAACCAGTAAGAATCTGGAAACAAATCAGAATCAACCGTTGAGAGATTTATCTGAACCAGTAAGAATCTGGAAATGAATCAGAATAAACCGTTGAGAGATTTATCTGAACCAGTAAGAATCTGAAAGAAATATTTTGCTATGTGGATGATCGACCAGTCTTTTCTTGGGAATTGATCTGTATTTGACTTGTTGAAAATATTTGTCTGTTGGAAATTTGTTGATGATAATTTCCTGTCGATTGATTCTTTCCTGTAAAAGGTGAAGAGTCAGTTGTATGAAGCGTTATGATGTATGCAATGCATAGTTTTATGTTTGTCTCTTAAAATAAATGAGATTTCACTGTATGTACTTGTGTTGTCAATGCTATGACATATGGATGCAAATGTATGAAACTAAAGATGTTTGTGCCGTAGCGTTGCTGGAAGCGAGGAAAATAAATCCCCTTTGAAGCACTGATGGGTGAATCCCAAAATATAAACTCTGTTGTAGAAGGGAAAAGCCGGACATTGCTTGTAGTCTTCGTGAAATCCTGTTGGGGAAATCTGAGAAGTTGGGCAACTTACTGGGGATACTTTGGAGCGGTGGTCAGAAGTTTTATTCTGTCCGGAAAATGAGAACGCTTGATACCAACAGGCTTCATACTGGGGATATGTTTGTGATTCTGTAGTAGGATGTATTCGCTTCCGCTCCTGCTGGAGAAAGTACCTGCGGGGATTTTTTGGAATGGCCTATAGATATTATCCTATTTCTTAAAGTCATTAGCAATTGTCTTTCCGTTTTTTTTGTTTATTTGTAACAGTAATCACGTCAAATGCATATGCTCAAAAATAAATCATTGGATGTTTTGTAAACAAGACACAGAAACAGAGAAAAAAGAAAACAAATGGTTTTGCACTTCCAAAGGGATATCTTTGTATTAACTTGAATAAGTATTTTTGTACAATGAGACGAGCATTCTAGCGAGAGAATGTCGTCGTAAAAAATGAAAATTGATACAAAGAAAAGTTAGCTATGTGAAATAATCTCATGGAGTTCCCATTCTGCTATGTCTTCATGTCTCTGAATGTCTTGTCCACTTGTCGCCTCAGCGAAGTCGATTGGATTGATTTAGAGCCGTTTGAGTTGATTGGTCAGTGCTGAAAATTGTCTGCAAGATGATCCAATAGGACATAGTCATAGGCTTCAATCCCTAACTTTTTCCTAGACCGCCCTCTCGGGTTTTTAGTCCACCGGGATACCCTTTTTTGCCCAAGCAGCCCTTTTGGGTTTTCGACTTGCCGGGTGTACAGATTTTTTTAATTTTCATCCCTTATTTTTGCCTAGGCCAGTCAACCTAGCGGGTTTTTGATCATGCGTAGTATCTTTTAACTATGTCCGTATTTACAGGGTGTGGGAGGTCGTTGCCATCCATAGTGGTCAAGATCATTGCTCCACCAGAGAATATGCTTTTGATTACAAACGGCCCTTCATATGTAGGAGTCCATTTTCCCTTGGGATCGCCTTGTGGAAAAATGATACGCTTGATTACCAAGTCACCGACCCGATATACCTGACGTTTGACCTTTTTATTAAAAGCTTTGATCATGCGTTTTTGGTACATCTGACCATGGCAGATAGCCGTAAGCCTCTTCTCATCGATCAAGTTTTGTTGGTCAAACCGAGTTTGGATCCAATCTTCTTCATTCAAACCAGCATCCTTCATGATTCTTAGAGAAGGGATCTGGACCTCAATAGGCAAGACAACCTCCATGCCGTATACCAGAGAATAAGGTGTTACCCCAGTTGATGTGTGAGTTGTGGTACGATACCCATGGAGAGCAAATGGTAACATCTCGTGCCAGTCTTTGTATGTGACTGTCATTTTCTGTATGATCTTCTTAATATTTTTATTTGCAGCTTCAACAACACCATTGATCTTTGGCCGATAAGGGGAAGAATTGTGATGCTGAATCTTGAATTGCTCACACAAGGAGGTGATCATAGTGTTATTTAGATTCGTACCATTATCAGTGAGAATTCTCTCTGGGATACCGTACCGACATATGAGATTCTGTTTGATGAACCGAGCGACGACATTCTTGGTATCAGAAGCAAAGGAAGCTGCCTCAACCCACTTTGTAAAATAGTCGATGGCTACTAAGATGAAGCGGTGTCCATTGGAGGCTGTTGTCTTGATTTCCCCAATCATATCGATTCCCCGCATAGCAAAGGGCCAAGGATTCGTCAAGACGTTTAGAGGAACCGGATGTACGTGCACTTTATCCGCATAAATATGACACTTATGGCAAGTCTGAGAGTGTTGGTAGCAATCTGCCTCCATGGTAGACCAATAATAGCCTTCCCGTAGGATTTTCTTTGCCATTGTATGCCCACTGGAATGGGTACAAAAAGTGCCTTCGTGTAATTCAACCATGATCCTTTCAGTCTCAGCCTTGTCTATGCACCGAAGCAATACAGAGTCATGATTGCGTTTGTACACAATGTCGTTACTAAGGAAGAATTTAGCCGAGAATCTTCTTAGGAACTTCTTGTCATTCACCGAAGCTCCTTCTGGATATTCCTGAGACTCGAGATACCTTTTAACTTCGTGGAACCAAGGTCGATCCACTACTTCTTCAGTATCGATCTCGTGACAGTAAGCTGGTTCATCCATCCGCTCAATGGTGATTTGAGGAGCCTCATTATCCCAATTAAGTTTAAACATAGATGACATTGTAGCTAGTGCGTCTGCTAGCTGATTTTCTTCTTGCGAGAAGTGCTCGAAGGTAATCTTCTCAAAACGCGGCAGCAATGTCAACACATGTTCTTTGTAAGGGATAAGGTTAGGGTGTTTGGTGTCCCATTCCCCTTTGATCTGATTGATGACCAAAGTTGAATCTCCAAATACATCCAAGTATTTGATCCCTAAGTCTATGGCAGCTTTGAGATCGAAGATGCATGCTTCGTATTCTGCCATGTTGTTTGTACAGTTGAAGCAAAGTCTGGCAGTGAAGGGAGTATGACATCCTTCTAGAGATATGAGTACGGCACCGATACGATTTCCAAGTGAGTTGGATTCCCCGTCAAAGAACAGGTTCCATCGGGATCCTTTTTCAGGTCCGTCATATGGCCTGATTTCTTCACAGTTGTCTAATGTCATGATGTCTTCATCCGGGAACTCGAACTTCATGGCCTGATAGTCTTCCACAGCTTGGTGAGCGAGGTGATCATCCAATACACTACCCTTTACAGCTTTCTGGGTAGTATACTATATGTCATATTCTGTCAGGATCATCTGCCATCTCGCTATTCTCCCAGAAAGAGCGGGCTTCTCGAAGATGTACTTTATCGGATCCATTTTAGATATCAACAGAGTAGTATGGGTCAGCATATACTGTCTCAGCCGGCGAGCAGTCCATACCAGAGTGCAACAAGTTTTCTCGAGCAGTGAATATATTGTTTTATAGTCGGTAAACTTTTTGCTCAGGTAATAGGATGCTCTTTTCGGCCAGACTCGTCATGCTGCCCCATCACACACCCCATTGAGTTTTCTAAAACAGTTAGATACAAGATCAATGGCCTTCCCTCGACAGGTGGCAACAACACAGGAGGCTCTTGCAGGTATTCTTTGATTTTGTCAAAATCAAATTGGCATTTGTCATTCCATTTGACTACTTGATCTTTCTTCAAGAGCTTGAAGATTGGCTCACAAGTAGCTGTCAGGTGAGAAATAAACCTGGCGATGTAATTCAAATGTCCCAAGAATCCTCTGAATTCCTTTTCAGTACAAGGAGATGGAATCTCTTGTATCGCTTTAACCTTGGCAGGATCAACCTCGATACCCTTGTTGTTGACGACAAAGCCTAAGAGTTTACCATACCGTACTCCAAATGTGCACTTGTTTGGATTCAATCTCAACTTGTACTTCTTCAGCCTCTCAAACAACTTCTGTAAGTGATCAAGGTGTTCTTCTTCCATCTACGATCTGGATATCATATGGTCTACGTAGACCTCTATCTCATGATGTATCATGTCATGAAATAAAGCTACCATGGCGCGTTGATAAGTTGCCCCAGCATTCTTCATTCTGAATGGCATGACCTTATAGCAGAAAGTGCCCCACTGTGTAACAAATGTCGTTTTCTCCATATCCTCAAGCACCATTTTGATTTTCTTGTAGCCCGAGAAATCGTCCATGAAGGAAAACACTTTGTGTTGCATCGTATTGTCAACTAGGATGTCAATGTGGGGGAGTGGGAAATCATCTTTAGGGTTTGCCCTATTCAAATCTATGTAATCCACACACATTCGGACTTTACCGTCTTTCTTGGGTACGAGAACAACATTGGCCACCCGTTGGGGATAAGAAGTGACGGCCAAAAATCCGGCATTGAATTGCTTCATGACTTATGATTTGATCTTTTCCGACATATCGGGCCTCATACGACGAACCTTTTGCTTTAATGGGGGACAATCTTCCTTGGTAGGCAGACGATGTACCACGATGTCTGCATCAAGTCCCGACATGTCTTCGTACGACCAGGCAAAGATATCAACATAGTCGTGTAATAACTGAATCAGGTGCTCCTTGACATTAGGCTCCAAATTGGCACCCATCTTGACCTCCTTCTTGTCTTCCTCGGTTCCCAAGTAACTGTTTTGACCGACTCTTCATGTGGCTGAATGGTCCTTTCTTCTTGTTGCAACAACCTGGCCAACTCCCCTGGCACCTCACAATCTTTCTCACCTTCATCGTCGGCTTGGTAGATCGGTTTTTCAAAGTCATAATTGGCCATAGCAGAACTGTTACCCATGGGATCCTGAGTGGATGTAGATCTGCATTTTAATATGTGAGTGTGTGTAAGAGCTTAGCTACCTTTTGAAAGAAATAAAATGTAAGAAAGAAAAGACAAAGAAGACAAAATTTGATGCAAAAACGTCCATGATTCATTAATGACATATGAGAATGAAGTGACAACCCTCACAAATGGACTGTTGTGCCTCGGGTAAGACACAAGGTTTTAAAAAGTCTGAATTGTTTAAATATTACAAGCCTAAAATTTTTTAAAAGACAATTACTCTTGAATAAAAGTAATAGGAATGAAATCTTTGGCCTCCCAATTGTTGAGCCCTCCGCCGATGGTTGGAAAAATCCATTCGTCCATGTCACAGCTGCCATCACTGTCTTCTATTGCATTGACTCCTTGATTGCTGATACACAGAGGTGGTCCCCCAGCGCGAGAACGTCGAACAGCTCTTTGGGCCTCTGAAGTGAACCCCAACCCAAATTTGTCGGACTTGTAGGGAATATCTAGAAGCTGACCCCAGATAGTACATCCTCCCTCTTCAACTACTGCTTGAGCATCTTTTAACGAGGCCATCTTCAATGGAGGTCTGGTAATCTTCGGGACCTTTGGAGTAGACTTGGTTGCCGCGACCGTTGCTGGAACCTCCTCAAAGTTCTGACAGGGAGTCTCTGTGAATTCACCATCCATTTCAACATACCTGAAAGAGTTCAGATGGCTAACCATGTACTCCTCCTCTCTGTGAACTGTGACAATCTTCCCTCAGATCGAGTATTTTAGAATTTGGTGTAGGGTAGAAGTGACGGCACCAGCACCATGGATCCAGGGTCGACCCAACAGACAAGAGTATGAAGGGAGGATGTCCATCACATAGAAAATTGAGTCAAAAGTCTGAGTCCCAATTTTTATGGGGATACTAACTTCTCCGTGCAATGTCCTTTTGGAGCCATCAAAGGCCCTTACTATGACATTGCTAGGTTTCAAGATGAGCCCCTCGCAATTCAGTTGGTCGAGAGCATTTTTGGGCAAGACATTTAATGATGAACCGGTATCCACCAAAACATGGGCAAGTGTGGTGCACCTACATTCAATGGAAATATGTAAGGCATCATTGTGCTTCCTTCCCTTAGAGGTTAAATCAGCATCGGAAAAGCCCAATCCGTTATCAGTAGTTAGATTGGCCACACAGTTTTCAAATTGGTCGATAGAGGTCTCTTGGGGCACGTGAGCGGTCTTAAGAAACTTTACCAAGGCTTTGGCGTGAGTTTCATAACACAAATGTAAGGACAACAATGATATCTTCGAGGGGGTCTGCCCCAATTGTTCTACAATGTTGTAGTCACTTTTCTTGATTATCTTCAGGATTTCTTCTATTTCTTTTCTGGAAGCTTTAAGGATGACATCGGGACGTTCTCTTGCTTAGGCATGATCAATCAAAGTCTCTTTGCCCCTTGTATCAGCAGTAGGGATAACAGTAAGAGTATTATTGGGAGTGTCGATAGGAGTGGCAGTAGGAATGATCATAGGAGTAGCAACATTCTTTGGAGAATTCTCAGATGAGAAGACTCTTCCACTTCTTATTATTTTGCTGGTCCTAGTGATGTTACCGACATCTGGATCAATATCTCTCGCAACTTTGTTTTTGACAGCCAACTGATCTTGCTTGATGCCATAGTAGTAAATGTCAGCCCCATAACTCCAGGGAACAACTTTATCTGAGGAGTACGATATTGGTCCTGGCATGGTGATGATTAAAGGTGCAGATCTTGGAACAGATGTAATCCTGACGGGTCTTTTGGTGGAGACCCTGGGAGGATTGTCGGAAATGGTAATTATCGAAACATCTTGATAAGAACTTTTAATAAGAGGTAGATTTTCAAATAGGATTTCTTTTCTAGTCATCAGGCGTTGGACGCCTATCTTTAGTAACAAACAGTCGTTCGATAGACACTTGCATAAGTGACAATCTTCATCGCATCCTGGGAACAAGCCGGCTTGCAGTAGATTCTTTTTAATGGTCAATAGAGGAGTAACTAAGTCATTCACAGAGGAAACAAAACGATCATCATCAATGGCGTTGATACCTTGGCCATGTCTGGGCATTGGTGCCGCTATTACATTAGGCATTTCTGGGGGATCAAATTCAATCTCTTTCGCATCGATAAGGTCTTGCACCTTATTCTTTAAGGCCCAACAGTCATTTGTATCGTGCCTCGGGCTTTCAGAATGATAGGCATATCGGGCGTTCGGGTTGTAGCGAAGAGAAGCAGTATTGGGGTTCTTGGGAGCTTCCTTTAAAGTTGCCAGATTAGTATTTAGAAGGTATGGAAAAACATGAGACACGATCATGTTAATCCGGGTAAATCGTCTCATGGGCGCTTCTGGTTTACGTTGATAATTTCGCTGCTGATTTGGCGTGGGGTTAGAAATCATGACATCCCCTACTGCCAAAAGACGGTCGGTTCTGTTTTGATTTCTATAATCAGGTGCATCACTGACCTCCTTCTTTCCAACAAAAGGCTTCTTCACCATACTCAAGGACGCATCTCTTTGAATTTTGCCGCTTTTTATACCGGCCTCAACCCGCTCACCAGTCATAATTAATTCAGTAAACCCAGCTGAAGAACTCCCAATCAGGTGATTATAAAATGGTCCCGACAAGGTGCCTAGGAACATATCCACTAATTCTTTGTCAGATAGAGGGGGATGGACCCTGCCTGTGAGATCCCTCCATTTTTTAGCATAGGTTTTTAAACCTTCACCCGTTCCCATAGACATGCTTTATAACTGCGTCCTAGTCGGAGCCAAATCAGCATTATACTGATATTGTTTGTAGAAAGAAGCGTCCAACTCTTCCTAGTTGTGAACATTGGTCCCTTCCAATTGGTAGAACCAATCCAACTGCGTCCCAGATAAACTCTCTTGGAAGAAATGCACCCACAGATTCTTGTCAACCGTGTGGGGTTGAATCTTTCTGACATATAACCTTAGATGTAGCTTCGGGCAAGAGACACCATCGTACTTGGCGAAAGTGGGGACCTTGAATTTATGTGGGATGATAACCCCTGAGATGAGTCCTAATTCTTCAAAGTCCAAATCGGGTACCCTCTGAATCTCCATAGCATTCAAACGATCCTCTAGCTGTTTGTATTTATCATCAGCAGGAGGATATTGTTCCTCAGAGTAATCAGGCTCTTCCTCTCCTTCGGATGTTGGGTCGTTGTTCACTTCTTGGGTTTGATTATCTCCTTCGCCTGACGATGTTGCAAAGTCTAAAGTTCGCCTGGTCTGTCCTTTAAACCTTCTTCCCATGATTACAACACCAGTTGGTTTCTTCGTTTTCTTCTTATTCTCTTTATCCAACAGATTCTTCAACTCCTCTTGTCCTTTTGTCAGGGCCATGAGCATTTGTTGAAACTGGGCATTCTGCGCCTGAAGATCTTTCACAGTCTGTTCAACATCCATCTCACTGAAATAAACAGTAGAAGGATAAGGCGACCTGTTGTGAGAAACCTGTATGATGTTATGATGAATGAAGATGCAATATGCAAATGATTTCAAGGAAATTTAGAGATTTAAACTTGTTCAAACCAAAAAAATGAACACACGTTATATTAAATAAAACCAAATTTGAATACATCATGCCTCCTTGGGCTTACAAAGAAAGAAACAAAATACAGCAAAGCTCCTAAGAGAAAAAGACCGAACGCATCCTCTTTGGAGCAATGTAGGCATTCAGGTTTTTCTCTTCATGAAGCAACTTGGTGAGATCTAGAACCTTCTTCTCACTGGCATAAAACTTGGCTTCAAAGGTATCTCGCTCTTCCTTCAACTGAACCTAATCTTTTTGCAGGTCTTCGAGAGAGGTAGGCATGTCAGGATGAAGAACGGTATACAGGACGTCTCCTTCAATAACAGGCTCAATGATGACAGGAAGGATGGAAGGGTAAGGCATCAAGAGACTCTGGGCACGAGCCCGTACCCACCTAAGGTAAGGCTCGAGAGGGATAGAGTTTTTATGTCCCAAAGTCCTACTGTCCACCTTGTTCACCATTCCCCAAGCACCTGTAAACCTCTGGCGGTAACCTTGGTCTTCTTTTTCATAGTCGAACACCAGACCTTGGATGAGAATCTCATGAGGGCCGTCTCTTCGGGCATACCCAAATTGCCGAAGAGCTAAGCATGGGTTGTAGGTAATATATACCCTAATACCAAGCAGAGGTACATTAGGGAACTCCCCACAATGGTCAATGATAAAGATATCTTCCAAGGATCTCGAGCACCAACGAATATCAGAGTGGGTGAGAGACATCATCCTTTGAGACCAAGTCAATCTTTGCTCGTTCTTAAATGCTGACTGAGGAAGGTGTGAAGTGAACCACTTAGTGAGTAGGGGGATACAACACAAAAGGGTACCTCTTTTATTCATGGTGCGGGTATGAAGGCAATGCAATATGTCTCCTAGTAAGGTAGGTATAGGATTTCGAGAGAGAAAAACTTTGATGGCATTAACATCTATGAATTGGTCCGAATTGGGAAACAGAACCAAACCATAAATGAGGAGAGCTAGTACATCTTTGAAAGCTTGGAAATCCATGTCATCCCAGATGAACGAGCTTTTTCCAATAGAAACATAGCTATAAAGCCTTTAACCCCACTTCTTGTCTCCCAATTGGCTATGACGTCGACCCTCTTTACATGTAAAGCTTCGGCGATGACTTCAGCTTTTGGAATCCCTTTTAAACCGGTGAATGGTATGATCAAGCACGGGCACCCCTAAGAGTAGAGAGAACTCTTCCAGTGTAGGTACCAATTGATAGTCCGGGAAAGTGAAACAATGATGTACGGGATCAAAGAATTGGAATAGTACATACATCATCTCTTCTTGGAAGTAGGATGTATCCAAACTGAGGATTCAACCATATTTCTTGGTAAAAGGAGAATCCACGGGCACTCTTGAGGCTAGCTCTTGAAGTTGAGGATGTGCTTTTACGAAGCTGATTCGAATGGTGTTTCTTCGGAGAGAATTCATGTCCTACAAAACAAAAACAAAGATAAATTTCTAAATCCTTGAAATGGTTAGTGAGCATGCATATGATGTTGATGATGTTTATGATGTTTATTTACAAGAAAATATATACACACACAACAAACAAGTCCCTATGTTTTAGGCTTGCATGAGTTTTTTAGGTAAGTACCCTCTTGAAGTCTAGTTGGCTCAACCTGTCCTAGAAATAACGACCGGGTACTAAAAGGTCTCAATATCACCGACCTTTCTATTAGGCATTGTCTCAGCACAACAATCTTTTCTTGGCCGAGATATCCTAAAAGTCTAGCCTCAATGAGTGTAGTATCGAGTATCAACCAATTTTCAGCTCTACACCGAAACCGGCTACCTCACTACGTCCTAATGGCCAAGTTTTTTCAGTTAGGGTTCTAAGGTCAATTAGTGCTTCATGACGCCACTCAGCGGCCCCATATTCTCCTCGATTCACCACGAGGGATACCGATACCCACAAATGCGTCACACTAACATAGCCATTGTTTCAATCATATCGGTCTACGCTGTACAGTCTCCACAATCTATTGCTATTTACCTAAAAAGGTGTCCCAAATACAAGGAATTAAATATAAATCACACAAATCAAATAATGAAAGCGAGTAAAGGTGATCTAACCCTAAGGTAACCCCATTTTCTTTTTTAAACAATCCCCAGCAGAGTCGCCAGTTCTGTGATACGGTGGGAGAACTGAAAAGGTTATGGTTTAGCAAGAGTCGCCACCGACTTTTCTTTTATCCTAAATAGGGAAGGTAAAAAAAGCACATGAAATACCTTTCGAGATGTTATCATGAGTTCGGGGGGTAGATTATGAAAAGGGAAGGTATTAGTACCCTTTTCATCCATGGTTTTCCATGGGCTCTTAGTTACTCGTTTAGATCACTTGCTTTTATTTGACAGTGTGCATGTGGTGTGGGATTTGAAAGTGTTTTGAAAAATCTCTTTGTAATGGTTCTCGTCTCTATAAGAACGCCTACAAAGTTTTGTTTCAAAAAGTGGTTCAAAGATGTGTTTGTGGATTGTGTTTCAGAAAGTGTTTTGAAAAGATGTTTTGCAATGGTTCTCGTCTCTATAAGAACGTATACAAAATGTTTTGTCTTTTGAAGATGTTTTGAGATGAAAGTGTAGGTGTAAAATGTTTTTTGTTGTGAGCAAGCGAGTAACTAGGAGCGAATCTACCTACTCGAAAGGTTTTCAATTGTTCTTTTCTTCTTCCTTTTAATGTTGCTATCTTACCATTAATTTTGGTAAGAAGCCCCATCGTCGGATGTGAAGGGACAGGCGCGGGTTAATTTTACAGTCATCAAAAGCAATTTATGAGACGTTTTAGCAATTTTCGTAAGAGACTAGATCGTTTTATCGGAGGCAACATTGAGGGTCATCGAGGGACTACGATCTTTTTTATCGAAGGGTCATTGCTAAAACGTCTCATGTTCGAGGGACATGACTATTTTTCCGATTGGCAACAAAATGGGATTACCCTAAGGGTGCGTGTGTGAATAGTATGTTTGATTGCATGCATTTTAATCTTGATTAAGGTTGCCTATTTTGTTGTTTTCATGTCTTGCCATACATCATATTTACTAGCAATATATGAAAAGTAAATAAAATGCGAAGAAAATAAAATCTAAGCTATTACATTGCTTCAGGGGGACGGTGGTACATATTTATGAATGGGGGTTGCAAGTAAGATTAAATCCTAAGTCACTATTACAACTATATCGAAATGGATCAGAATGTGCGAGGAACGAAATTGCTTATTTATTTAAGAAAAGAAATAAGTTTGCTTAAGAAAATATTTTTCGTCTTTTGTTTTAAGAAATAAAGTAAAGCATGAAAAAAATGTTTTCGGTGTTTGTTGATTAATGGAATAGAAAGTGATAGCAAAAATAGTGAGAAAATGTAAAAAAATATAATCAGCATGTTGCTGATTAAGGGAGGTCAGAATTTCTGACCCTGTCGCTCTACAAAACAGAATTCCTGTTAGTAAAAAAAACAAAAGTAGAGTCAGAAGTTCTGAGTCTACTGGGAGCACATCAGCCTTCAGAAGTTCTGATACCACCGGCAACAGAGGAGGTTTCAGAAGTTCTGATACCATTGGAAGAACTTGGTCTCTCTCTCTCCAAGCTAGTCAAAATATCTGCAATTTAGTCATTTCTCCATAAAACAAGAAGATGTGCATACGACTGTTATGGCAGGTTTCATAGCATTTCAGAAACAATAAATATCAGAGCCATAAATAAGAGGCATGTGTGAACCTGTTAATCCTAATTCTGAGTTCTAATTTCTTTCAGAAGTTCTGAAACTGATTTATTCCACACCTAGGCAAGTAAATACGTGAAGCCTCAGAATATGTATAACGTCAGAAGCATGATATTTACATCGTATTTTTTGAACATGCAAATCTGATAGTGATTAAGCAACGTGATGAGAGTCACCATAAGCTTACCTTGCAGCTGGAAAAGATTCTGTAAAATGAAGGTTGATCTTGGACTCTGATGACGTTCTAAGCCACTTCTTCATCTATTCAACAGGATGGAAGTTTTCATCTTCTGGAATAGCCAAGGGGTGATACTCTGACTTCTTTGAAGTGGAGGTGAACGAAGAGTATATGGCAGTATGAGTACAAAAGTTATAATAGCTCCTAATATATGAATTAGCAACTGTGGGGATGGTTTTAGTCAAGGAACAATGGAGTTTTGATATTAGAATCAAATGCTAAGGTTTTGTATTTTGGTGTTTAAAACTTTTTGGGTTCTTGGAGTTTTGTAAAGATTCAAGGTCTTTTTCTTTCTTTTGGTGATTCTCTTCCTCCAAAAACCAACCCTTTCAACGTGTGATGGAACAAGCTATTTATAGATGGATTTTGCTGTGGTTTTGGGGGGAAAAACAAATGAGTTTTTAAACATTTTTGGCATACTGCCCCTTTGTTTTTAAATCATAGTTTTTTGTAGGCTAATTTGGTGCAAGAAAAACGCAGGCGTGGACTAGATCAACAGCACCTTGGAGTGTTGTGGCAGCTGGTTGCAGGACTATGCCATAACAAGGCAGCAGGTTAATTTAAACGAGGTTTTGGTGATATTCTGATCGCAGAAGATCAGAAGCGTAACCTCTAAATGCTGAAAGGGCATCCTCTGACCGGAGTGTTGAACATAGCCTCTATATGCTAAAGAATCATGCTCTGACTGAAGCATCATGTTCTGACCGAAGAGCATTGTTTCTGCATGCTCTGATTGAAGCGTCACGTTCTGAATCGTGTTTGCAACTTCTGAATGCACTTGCATAGAGGCTGGCTCAGAAGTTCTGAAGTGTCATATTCTTTAGACACTTAGAAAATTTTCTAAATGCTTGGAAAATTTGATTTTCAAAGTAACTTCTGACATTTGATTTTTGATGAACCAATTTCATGCCTTAATGAAATATGATTCTTGGAACTTGACTTTTTGATTCAAAAGTCATAGTTTGACTCCTTTGGTGTGTAAATGACCATTTTACCCCTGTGAACGATTCTCTTGGAAAATTTGTAATTTCAGATTTGCAACTAGATGGAAACAAGCTTGAGGGTCCAAGTTGATCCTTTGAGAAATGAGTGGAAAAATTTTAGGGTACAACAGTAAGCAACACTGACCTCTTTCTTTCCCACAAAAGGTCTTTTTCCTGCACTTTAAGAGGTATCTTTTTGAATCTTACCACTTCTAATACCAACATCCACTCTTTCTCCAGTTAAGATCAGCTTAGTAAAACCAACTGAGGAGCTTCCAATCAGATGGTTGAAAACAGACCAAATAGAGTACCCAAACACATGTCCACCAACTCCCTATCAAACAGAGGGGTTGGACTCTTCCTACTAGGTCTCTCCACTTCAGGGCATAGTCTTTAAAACCCTCGCTAGAACCCATAGACATACTTTGGAGTTGTGTACGAGTTGGAGCAAGGTCTGAATTATATTGGTACAACTTATAGAAAGCAGCAGCCAGGTCTTTCCAATTGCGGATATTGGTTCCCTCCAGCTGATATGACCACTCTAGTTAAGTTCCAGATAGACTGTCTTGGAAGAAGTGGACCCACAATTCCCTGTCAGCAGTGTGAGGATGAATCTCCCTCACATAAGATCGGAGATACATCTTGGGACATGAGACCCCATCATACTTAGCAAACATCGGAACCTTAAACTTCTGCGGGATGACAACACCAAAAACCAAACCCAAATCTTCAAAATCCATCCCAGGTACCCTCTGGATTTCCATTGCATTCAGACGATCCTCCAGCTGTTTGTATTTATCATCAGCAGGAGGATACTGCTCCTCATTATAGTCAGATTCATTATCAGATTCCTTCAGGCTGAGGTCTTCCTCTCTTGTCTCCCTTTCCTGATTGTCTCCTTCTTTTGATGAAGTTACTAGTTCTGAAGCTCGTCGCACCGGTCCTCTGATCCTTCTTCCCAAATTCACTACACCAGCTGGTTTCTTTGGCTTCTTGGTCTTTTGTTTGACGATCAGGGCTTTCATCTCTTCTTGCCCCTTGGCCAGAGCCATGATTATTTGTTGAAACTGAGAATTTTGAGTTTGGAGATCCTTCACTGTTTGTTCGAGAGCCAATTCTTTACTGCTAAAATAAACATCGAAGAAGATGAGAAACCTACTTTGAAACCTGTTTAATGCAATGCCATATATGATATGTGTATGCAATATTTTCAAGGATTTCTTTAAGACTTTAATTTGCATAACCAAAGGAAAACACACGTTAGTTGCATTAAGTTGTTTAAACGGTTACAATGATGCCTCTTGGGCTTACCAAGGAAGTAACAAAGCAAAAATTAAATCTCAGAGCAAAGAAAGACTCAAGCTTCCTACATGCGCATCCACTTTGGTACAATGTAGGAATTTATACTCTTCTCTTCGTGAAGTAACCTGGTGAGCTCTAAAACCTTCTTCTCGCTGGCGTAGAACTGGGTTTCAAAAGTATCCTGCTCCTCTTTGAGTTGAATCCGGGATTTTTGTAGCTCCTCAAAATCAGGTGGCATGTCAGGATGAAGAACAATGTAAGGAGTGTCTCCCTCAGCAATTAGCTCCATAATCACATGTAGAATGGCAGGGTAAGGCATCATAAGACTTTGAGCACGAGCTCGCGACCATTTGAGGTAGTGCTCAAGAGGGATATAATTCTTGTGCCCTATTGTCTTGCTATCAACTCTATTTATCATTCCCCAAGCTCGGATGAACCTCTTACGATAAAACTGAACATCATTCTCATAGTCAAATATGATTCCTTAGACGAGTGCATCATAAGGATCATCCCTTCTAGCATAACCAAACTATCGCAGCGCCAAACAAGGATTATAAGTGATTCCTCCCCTAATGCATAAGAGGGACATTAGGGAATTCCCCATAATAATCAATGATAGAAGCATCCTCCGAGGACCAAGGACACCAATGAATATCCGAGTGTGTGAGGGAAATCAACCTATGAGACCATCTCAAACCCTGCTCATTCCTCATAACAGATCGAGGTAGGTGCGAAATAAACCATCTAGCCAACATAAGAGTGCAGCACAAAAGATTCCCTCTTCTCTTTACAATACGAGTGTGTAGAGAGTGTAAAATATCTCCAAGTAGAGTAGGCACCGGATTATGAGACAGAACAACCCTGACTGTATTCACATCTATGAGTTGGTCTTTATTAGGAAATAGTACCATCCCATAGATGAGAAGGGCCAACACTTCTTCAAAAGCTTGTAAATCCAGGGTATCCCAAAAATTATGAGCCTTCTCAAATAGAAACTTAGCTAGAAATCCTTTGAGGCTTCTTCTAGTTTTCTAATTTGCCACTACATCAGACCGTTGTAAAGACAGAGCTTCAGAAATATCTTCAGGTTTTGAGTCTCTTTCCATACCGTTGAATGGTAACTGATTAAGGATAGGTACCCCTATTAATTGAGAAAACTCCTCCATAGTAGGTACTAACTGGTAATCAGGAAAAGTGAAGCAGTGATGTAAAGGGTCAAAGAACTGAAAGAGCACCTTTATCATTTCTTCATCAGGGTTTGAGGTGACCAAGTTGAGAAGTCGACAATGTCTTTCAGTGAAGGGAGAGCTTTCAGGAAACCTTGATGCTAATTCCTTGAGTTGAGGAGGTACCCTTACAAGGTTGACTTGGATAGTGTTTCTACGAGAGGAAGCCATGATCTACAAAGCAAGACAAAGATAATCCCTAGAAAATCCTTGAAATGATTAGTATGATATGCCATGTTATGATGTCATGATTATGCTAAGAAATTACAGATATAGCAAGCACAAGTAAATCACACAAAGACCTTAGGTTTAAGGCTTGCATGGGTTTTAAGGTAATACCCTCTTAAAGTTCGATTGGTTCAACCTGTCCTATAAATAGTAACCGGGTTCTAAGGGATCTCAATATCATTGATCTTTCCCACAAGTTTCATTCTGATAGACAACTGACTTGCCACAAAACAAAACTCAGGAGTCAAATCTCAATGAGTGTAGTATCGAGTATCAACTGACTTTGGGGATACACCAAAGACGGCTATCTCACTACGATCTATTGCTACTTACCTAAAAGGTTTCCCTGGATTCGGGTGTAAGATCTATAATAACCCAAACAATACCCTTAAAAGTAAAGCAATAAAAAAAAACAAAGAAAGTAATTTTAAAATGAACTAGATCCTAAGGTAAACCACACTTTTAAATAAGTTCCCCAACAGAGTCACCGGTTCTGTGATACGGTGGCAGAACTAACTGTTATACTTGTTTTACATTTTGTATTCACAAATGTAGCTGTAAGCAAGAGTCATCACCGACTTTTCTTTTATCCAACAAAGGAAAGGGTGAAAAGAACAGAAAAAGACCTTTTTCGAGAGTTTTCTGAGTAAGGGGGGTAGATTATGGAAAGGGAATGTGTTAGCACTATTTTCATTCGTGGTTTTCCACGGGCTCTTAGGTACTTGCTCATTTTTTAAAATTGTTTTCGTGTTTGTGTGTTTTGAAAAGTTTGTTTGCTTTATGATAACTCTTGTATCAGTCCTCAAGAGTATTGATAAAGAGTTTTTGGAAAAGGTTTTGAAAGTGTAGTGTGAAAAAGTTTATTTTTGAGCAAGTACCTAACAGTTATCTACGTACTCGAAAAAGGCGTTCTTTTCCTCCTTTCCTTTAGATAGTGTTATCCTACTATTAGTGAATAGGTAGCCCTATCGTTGGATATTGAGGGACTATCGAAGGGATGTTTTAGGTCACTAAGCAACTGGGCAAGAACTTTTAGTAGTTCTCCTAAAGTTATAAGATCACTTTTTAACCGAGGCGGCTTCGAAAGGGTCATCGTGGGACTAGTGATCGCTTGAACTAAAGGATAGCCATTAAAATTTCTCACATTTCGAGAATTGTGTTTGTTTTCGAAGGCAACCGAAGTGGGAGATACCCTAGGGGTGAGCATGTGCAAGTGTATTGATTTATTCCATTTATCTTGCACATTTAGGATTATCTAATCGTTTTCTTTTACAATCTTTCCATGCAAACCTATTAATCTAGGCAGTTAACAGTAATAATGATAAAAAATAATAAAGCAGTAAAATGTAAAAATCCTAATTATAAACCTATTACATCCCATAAGCAAATACAATAATAAATGCAAAAGCAAAAAAATGCGCGCGAAATGGGAAGAGCGTCTAAACCCTAAAAATATTTCTAAGTTAAAAGAGAATTTTTTTTTTTGTTTATTTGGAAAAAGTTTGAGTTAAAAATAATGAATTAACTAGAAGAAAATGAAAATCATTAATTAATAACAATTCTAACAAAACCTAATGTGATACGGTGGCCAGAACCGGGACTGTTTTTGGAATGCTGGTTTACGTTTTGTGTTTGTGTTTGCAAAATGTCGCGGTAAGCAAGAGTCGCCACCGACTTTTATTTTATCCAACAAGGAAAGGAAAAAATCATAGAAAAATTCCTTTTTCGAGATTATTCTGTGTACGGGGGGTAGATTATAGAAAGGGAAGGTATTAGCACCCTTTCTATCTGTGGTTTTCCACGGGCTCTTAGGTACTTGCTCATTGTTTTCAAAAATTGTTTTCTTTGTGTTTGTGGGTTTTGAAAAGTTTTTTTTTTTAACTTTGACTTAACTTTTGCTTATGTCTTCAAGAGTGTAATGAAGTGTTTTTGAAAACTTGTTTGTAAAAAAGTGTAAGTGTGAAAAAGTTTTGTTTGGATTGAGCAAGTACTTAAGAACTAATCTACCTACTCAAAAAAAGAATCTTTCTATGATTGTTTCCTTTAGACAATGCTATCCCACTATTAGTGAGTAGGTAGCACCGTCGTTGGAGTTTAAGGGTCAATTCGAAAGAGGGACATACGGTCACTAAAGCAACGTTAGGACGTCTTAGGGGTAACCCTAATGTCTTAGATCATTTATCCGAGGCAACGATATCCGATGCAACCTTTCAGAGGCAACTTACGATCTTTTAGACAAGAGGGCGACCTCTAAAACAACCTATACTCAATGACCGTTTACGAAGGCAACCAAGTGGGAGTGTACCCTAGGAGTGCGCATGTGCGAGTGTATTGGTTTCAATTATTTATCTTTGCACATTTAGGGTGATCTAACTGTTTTAAGATTAAACATTCATTCTTGTCATGCAAGCCCTAATTATTCACATATCTAGCAGTTAATAATTTGCAGAATTAAAATGCAGAATTTAAACTAAACTATTACAAGGCTTCGGGTATTTACATAGTCAAAAATAAACCCTTTGAAATTAAAAGCGGTAAAAATAAATAAATGTCCTAATTTAATTATTACAAGTCGGAGCAGATACAATAATTGGATAAAAATAAAGCGCGCGAGAAAATTAGATCGAATGCGAAACATAGGGTTTTGACCCTTCTATCCTAATTAAAAAGAAAAATTGTTTTTTTTTAATATTTTCTAAGAAAAGAAATTAAGTCCTTGAATTAAATTGCAAAATTAATTGGTTATTAAATTAATTAATGAAAAATAATTAACTGTCATATTTTTGGGTTTTTGTTATTTTAGGAAAAAAATAAAATGATTAAGTTAGTAATAAAAACCTATTGATTCTAATTGATTTTAATTATTTACAAAAGAATTAAATTTGTCTAAATTAATCAAACCTAATTAAATTAATTGATTTTTTTTACTAAAAATAAATATCCTAAATTTAAGTTATGAAAAATACTATTTTTATGATGTTTTTTGATAAAAAGAAAATTAATTTTTGGTTAGTAATTAAATAAAATAAAATAAGATAAATAAATGAAAAAAAAGAAAATATAACGAAAGATAGATATTGGGCCTGATTTAAAGGGGGTGCCAATAACTGAAATCTGGGCCCATTAGTGGAAGTCCATGTTGACTTTGAGGATCCAATGCATTGTGTTTGACTGGACACACGATGCACCTTCAATGGTGACCATCAGATTTGGCCATCTGGCCATCTGGCGTGCTGATGATGAAGACTCACGGTAGACCTCCTGGCTTTGCACGCATTAAATTACCTGGAAATAAATAGGAAAATAGAAAATGCTGGAGGCAGGGATCGAACCCCTGACCTCCAGCCTCTAACACCTTAAGAACCTGTGTGGCCACCACTGGGGCATTTGGTTTTGATTTTTATCATAATACAAAATAATAATAATATATGAAACAAATAGATTAATGGGATTTTTCGCGCGAAATTCAAACGAACGAATGGAGGCTGGCCAGGTATTCGTCTTCTTCCCTGCACCGTGGCTAAAAGTTTTGGGACCTATACCCACGGACAATGTTCGTCACTATAACCATGCCAATCCTCAAAATCACGTATAGGTAATATAAACGACCGCCAAGGCCATGGTTAGAACCGTCTCCTTCTTCTGAACACAATGGTACCTTTTATCAAGGTCAATTGTCCCTGTAATCGAAAGCCCTAAAAAAATTCCGAAACCCTAACAATGGTGGATTTCGTTACAGACCATATAAATGAAATTGAATAATGCAGAAAGTTTGCAAATGTTATGGTGATCAAGAATGTACAATTATTTCAACCTAACAATGCATAAATCGTGTGTTTTAAATACAAGAATAGGGGTGTAACGTGAGCGACTTATAGCGCGTTTAGGGACCAGAACGAGCTTGTTCTTGATAGCTTTAGGTTGCTGAGAGTGCCATGAAGCGATTGGAATAAGTCACGAGCCTTGAGAATGCTTCTAAGTGGGATTTTGATCTCACACTTTTTCTTTAATTTTTCAAATCTGGTTCTTGTTCTAGCGCCCTTTTCCAACTCGTTTTTAGGTCTGGCCTCATTCCTTATGTATGATTGAAGGCATTAGGGTTGATTATTGTATCCAAATCCTTCTCCATCAATGATTTTGGATTTGATTTGATTTGGTTTTAAAATCTTTCTAAACATGGCCGTTTTTCAATCTTTTTGTTCTCTCTAATGCTTTGCACGAATTTGAATGATGCTAGCTGTAATTGGAACCTGAAACAAGCACAAAATCCCTTGTTATCAATGTTTTGGATTTTTATTTGATTTAATTTGGTTTAAATTGAATTAATTCAAATAAAAACCAAAATAAATAATAAAAATAAGATATGGACAAGTGGAAAAGGCTAGAGCACGTGGGCTATGTTTCCAACTCAAAACAAGTGAAAAAGACTGGGCCCATTTGGCAAAATTTGAAGTTTTAGGGATAGTTGACTTTTGGCAATTTGAGAAAAAAGGTCAATTTCAACAATGCATAACTTCCTCAATTTTGACTCTTTGGAGGTGTTCTTGGACTTTTTAGAAAGCTTGAGATGTCCTATAAACAAAACTTTTGGTCTCATCTCACTTTGACATTACATGCTCGTGTATGAAGCTTTGTAAAAAAAGGTGTTTTTGTTGACTTTTCAAAATAACCTATAATGTCCAAATCCATAACATCTTGTGACTGCATATTTTGAACTTGGGAGATGAATATGGATTGTATGGAATTGCATCCTCTTCAAAATGAGCTTTGTATGGGTCATTTCTCATAAAGTATTAGAAAGTTATGCTTGGTCAAAGTTGAGTTGACTTTTCCTACAAAACCCTAATTTAGCAACTTTTGAGTCTTGATGAATTGTGAGCAATCCTTGATGAATCATGATCAACCCTTGATCAAATGATGAAATATACTTCAAAATGGGGATGTTGACCAAAAATATTGAAGTTTGACTGTATGTGGGCCACAATTGACTTTTGCCTTAACATAGTCGATTTTTGGACCTTTGAGCAATTGACTGAGCAAACTTCCTCTGCAGGGCTTGAAACTTGACATGGATGATCTTGAGAACATATTAGGACAATGGTGAGCACTTGGGATCACTTGTACTCAAGTATCTTGATGCAACATGAAACCCTAGTTTGGGGTAGACTGCCTTAGGAGAGAGCTTGTCTGGCCAACCCTTGGACTACCTTGAGCAACTTGAGGATCTTTCTTGCAATGTTTTGAGAAATATGGGAGGGAAAATTTTGGGGTACAATAGCTGCCCCTGTTCAATTTTCTTAAACCTGAGGATGTAGATTGGCTTTCGTGCCTTTCGTGATCTGAAGGTGGAAGATGATTGAACACTAGCGTGCCCAGAAATTTGCACTCGCATGAAGTGGTAATTGTCTTGTGATGTCGTGAATGGGCTTACAGATTACATTTGGAGATTGCCGATGGGAGATGGGCTTAAAGATGCCATCCGAAGGAGTGTCGATCGCATAAGAGATTCCTTAGCAAGAGCTTGTATACCTGTTGTTTGAGGAAAATGCCGTTGAGGAAGGTTGATTTTTATTGAGAGAAGTAGATTTTTAGGAGCTTCATCATCCGTTATTCTGCTAGTGAGTCGTCTCTGTTGATATTTAGGAACTTTGGTCGTCCGTACTCAACTGAGGAATCATCTATGTTGAGATTTAGGAACTCGTCTGTAATTCAACTAAGGAAACATCTCTGTTGAGATTTAGGAACTCGTCCGTAATTCAACTGAGGAAACATCTTTGTTGAGATTTAAGAACTCGTCCGTAATTCAACTGAGGAAACATCTCTATCGAGATTTAGGAACTCGTCCATAATTCAACTGAGGAAACATCTCTGTTGAGATTTAGGAACTCGTCCGTAATTCAACTGAGGAACATCTTTGTCGAGATTTAGGAACTCGTCCATATTTCAACCGAGGAACATCTTTGTCGAGATTTAGGAACTCGTCTGTAATTCAACTGAGGAAAAATATCTGTTGAGATTTAGGAACTTGTCCGTAATTCAATTGAGGAAACATCTTTGTTGAGATTTAAGAACTCGTCCGTAATTCAACTAAGGAAACATCTCTGTCGAGATTTAAGAACTCGTCCGTAATTCAACTGAGGAAACATCTCTGTTGAGATTTAGGAACTCGTCCGTAATTCAACTGAGGAACATCTTTTTCGAGATTTAGGAACTCGTCCATATTTCAACTGAGGAACATCTTTGTCGAGATTTAGGAACTCGTCTGTAATTAAACTGAGGAACATCTTTGTCGAGATTTAGGAACTCGTCCGTAATTCAACTGAGGAAACATCTCTGCTGAGATTTAGGAACTCGTCCGTAATTCAACTGAGGAAACATCTCTGCTGAGATTTAGGAACTCGTTCGTAATTCAACTGAGGAAACATCTTTGCTGAGATTTGGGAACTCGTCCATAATTCAACTGAGAAAATATCTCTGCTGAGATTTAGGAACTCGTCCGTAATTCAACTGAGGAAACATCCCTGTTGAGATTTAGGAACTCATCTGTAATTCAACTCAAGAAACATTTTCGTTGAGATTTAGGAACTCGTCCGTAATTCAACTGAGGAAACATCTTTGTTGAGATTTAAGAACTCGTACATAATTCAACTGAGGAAATGTCTCTGTTGAGATTTAGGAACTTGTCCGTAATTCAACTGAGGAAAAAGCTTCATAGCTTGAATTTTGTGAGAATCTGATTGTATCTTTTCCTGAAAGGTAAAGGTTAGTTGTATGTAATGAATGATATGTATCCAGCAATGATGTTCTCAAAGTAAATGAGATTGTGTTGTATGATGCGTATATGCATGTTTCATGATGTATGGAAATTTAGTGTTTTTAGCTAGGGAAAATAAATCCCGGATTGCTACTGGAGAAGGGAGTTGAGTCCTTCATTTTCCACTGGGGATAGTGAGTGAAGATGCTTGTGATAATAAACCTGCAGAAGAGGATAACTCCGTTGGGGAATAAGCTGATGAGGAGAGGGCTATGTGGGGAGGACATGCTCTACTGAGGATTCCGCTGATAAATTCAGCTGGGGATGAATTACCGTTGCTGGCGATACTGAATCCTGTTGGGAATTGAGTTTCCGTTTATGAAAGGAAAGAACTCCGCTGAGGATGATCTTTTCGTTGCGACTTCACTGGGGATAATCTTTTAGACTCTACTGGGGGCAATTTTCCACAGTCTACGGGGGATGATTCTCCAAACTCCACTGGGGAAGATTTTCCAGACTCCGCTAGGGATAATTGTCTAATGCTGATGATGGATAAACTCTGCTTGGGGAGAATATTTCCGACTCATTCGCGTTTGTGAGCCTCAGCTGGGGAGAGTTAACATTACTGTCTTTTTCGTACTCTGTGGTGAGTGAATGTACCTCAGTCATATTCTTCAGCTAAATCTATCCATGTACCTAGTGGATAGAGCAACTGTAAGGCCTGGACAATTCTTATTTTCCCCTGTTTCTGATGTTACGAGTAATCGTCTTTTGTTTCGCATGTAAATATTCATGAGCAACAATTAATGTCAAATGCATATATCAAAAATGAACATTGGATGTTCTTGCAAAACAAAACAGAAAAAAGGAAAAACAGTTTGAAATTTCTTTGAAAATGAATTGTATTGACTTTGAAGTTTGGCCTGTAAATAGGCGTTTTTGTACAAGAGGCCGACGTCCTAGTAAGAGAATGCCTCCGAACAATAGAGTTTATACAATTTCTGAAAAACTAAACAAAACAGCTATGTGAACAATCCCATCGGGTTCCAACTCTGCTATTGCCTTTATGTCCTTAAGCATCTCATCACTTTGCTACTTGGTTGAAGGTAGATCATATTGATTAGTGTCGTTTGAGCTTGATAGCCGATACCGAAGTCTGGTTGCAAGGTGATCTAATGAGACATAGTGTTACGCTTTGATCCCTAATTTTTTCCTGGACCGCCCTTTCGGGTTTTCAGTCCACCGGGATACCCTTTTTTGCCAAAGCCGCCTTTTCACGTTTTCGACTTGCCAGGTGTACAAATTTTCATTTTCATCCCTTATTTTTGCCCGAACCCTTTTGGTTCGCCGAGAAGCCCTTATTTTTTCCTAGGCCAGTCGACCTAGCGGGTCTTTGATTATGCGCAGTATTTTTTCACTATGTCTGCATTGACGGGGTGAGGAAGGTCGTCACCATCCATGGTGGTTAGAATCATAACTCCTCCTGAGAAAATGTTCTTAATCACAAATGGCCCTTTGTAAGTAGGGGTCCATTTGCCCCTGGGATCACCTTGAGGTAGGATGATGCGCTTGATCACCAGATCCCCGACTCGATAATCTTGTCGTCTAACTTTCTTGTTAAATGCCTTGATCATCTGTTTTTGATACGTTTGACCATGAAAAATAGCAGTAAGTCTATTCTCGTCTATTAAGCTCAGCTGATTAAGCCGGGTATGGATCCAGTCATCTTCGCTTAAACCTGCATCCTTCATAATCCGAAGAGAGGGTATTTGAACTTCAATAGGCAAGACTGCCTCCATACCATATACCAAGTAATAGGGGGTTGCCCCTGTTGACGTCCGCGCTGAGGTACGGTACCCGTGAAGAGCAAATGGTAACATCTCATGCCAATCTTTGTATGTCACCATCATCTTCTGCACAATCTTAATGTTCTTATTTGCCGCTTCAACAGGCCCATTCATCTTCGGTCGGTAGGGAGAAGAGTTGCGATGCTATATCTTGAACTGCTTGCAGAGCTCAGTGATCATTTTATTGTTGAGATTTGTACCATTGTTCGTAATGATCCTCTCTGGTACACCATATCGACAAATCAGATTGTGCCGAATAAACCATGCCACGACGTTCTTGGTTATAGTAACAAAGGAAGCTGCTTCAACCCACTTTGTAAAGTAATCAATTGCTACCAGGATGAAACGATGCTCGTTAGACGCAGTAGGTCTGATTTCACCAATCATGTCAATGCCCCACATTGCAAAAGGCCACGGAGCTGTCAAGATGTTTAGAGGAACCGAAGTTATGTGCACCTTATCAGCATAGACTTGGCACTTGTGACAAGTCCGAGAATGCTGATAACAGTCGGCTTCCATGGTAGACCAATAATATCCTGCCCGTAGGATTTTCTTTGCCATGGTATGTCCACTGGAATGAGTTCCGAAAGCACCTTCATGTAACTCTACCATAATCCTTTCTGCCTCGCTTTTATCCACACATCGTAGTAAGGTTGAGTCATGGTTACGCTTGTAAATAATGCCATTACTGATGAAGAACTTTGCCGTGAACCTCCACAGAAACTTCTTATCATTAATAGATGCACCCTCGGGGTACTCTTGAGTCTCAAGATACCTCTTCACCTCATGAAACCAGGGTTTATCTGCTACCTCCTCAGTCTCAATGTCACAATAATGTACAGGTTCGTCCAACCTTTCAATGGTAATTCGGGGAGCCTCGTTGTCCCAATTGACTTTGACATAGAAGACATCGTAGCTAGCGCATCCGCCAACTGATTCTCCTCTCTTGGGAAGTGTTCAAAGGTTATCTCCTCGAAGTGTGGAAGCAAAGTCAATACATACTCCTTGTAAGGAATAAGATTTGGATGCTTCATATCCCACTCGCCTTTGATCTGACTGATCACGAGAGAGGAATCTCCGAACACACTCAAGAACTTAATCCTCAGATCAATAGCTGCTCGAAGACCCATGATGCACGCTTCATACTCCGCCATATTGTTGGTGCAGTTGAAACATAGTCGGGCGATAAACGGAGTATGAGAGCCTTCAGGAGATATGATCACGGCGCCAATGCCATTGCCCAAAGCGTTCGAAGCTCCATCAAATTACATAGACCATCGGGATCCCTCCTCAGGTCCTTCATCTGGTTCAGGTTCTTCACAGTCGGTTACTATCATGATATTCTCATCTGGGAACTCGAAGTTCATAGAATGGTAATCATCCACTGCTTGATGTGCCAAATGATCTGCCAACACACTTCCCTTGATTTCCTTTTGGGTCGTGTACTCAATGTCATACTCAGTCAAGATCATCTTCCATCTTGCTATTCTTCCGGACAAGGCAGGCTTCTCGAAGATATACTTGACTGGATCCATCTTTGATATCAATAGAGTAGTGTGAGTCAGCATATACTGTCTCAACTGGCGAGCAGCCCATGCCAAAGCGCAGCAAGTTTTCTCGAGCAGTGAGTATCGGGTCTCACAGTCGGTAAACTTTTTGCTAAGGTAATAAATAGCATGCTCTTTTCGGCCAGACTCATCATGCTGCCCCAGCACGCACCCCATTGAATGGTCGAGTACTGTCAAGTATATGATCAAAGGTCTCCTTCAACTGGAGGCGTCAGAATAGGTGGCTCTTAGAGATATTCTTTGATCCTTTCGAAAGCGGCTTGACATTCATCATTCCACTTTACCACTTGATCTTTCTTCAGCAGTTTGAAGATTGGCTCACAAGTAGCAGTCAGGTGTGAGATGAATCGGGCAATGTAATTCAACCGTCCCAAAAAGCCTCTGACTTCTTTTTCTGTTCGGGGAGCTGGCATCCCCTGTATAGCCTTCACCTTTGTAGGATCCACTTGAATACCTTTATCACTTACGACGAAACCCAGCAGCTTACGATATCTCACCCCGAAGGTGCACTTGTTCGGGTTTAACCTCAGCTTGTACAACTTCAAGCTGTCAAATAGCTTCTGAAGATGGTCCATATGTTCTTCTTCAGTCTGGGATCTTGCAATCATGTCGTCGACGTATACCTCAATCTCATGATGAATCATGTCATGGAACAAAGCGACCATGGTGCGCTGATACGTTGCCCCAACATTCTTCAATCCGAAAGGCATGACTTTGTAGCAAAAGGTACCCCACTGCGTGACAAAGGTTGTCTTCTCCATGTCTTAGGTAGCCATTTTAATCTGATTGTAACCAGAGAAACCATCCATAAAGGAGAAGACCTTATGTTGTGTGGTGTTGTCAACCAGAACGTCGATATGAGGCAGAGGGAAATCATCCTTGGGGCTCGCCCTGTTCATATCCCTATAGTCAACACACATTCGAACCTTACCATCCTTCATTGGCACAAGAACCACGTTGGCCACCCACTGTGGGTAAGAAGTAACTTCTAGAAAACCGACATCAAATTGTTTCATAACCTCAGCCTTGATTTTCTCAGACATATCTGGGCGCATTCGGCGAACTTTCTGCTTCACTGGAGGACAATCTTCCTTGGTAGGAAGGCGGTGAACCACAATATCGGTATCCAACCCAGGCATATCTTCATAAGACCAGGCAAAGATCTCAATGTAGTCACGCAGCATCTGTATCAACCGTTGCTTAACACTAGGCTCCAGATTTGCACCGATCTTGACCTCTTTCTTGTTTGCCTCTGTACCCAGATTCACTGATTCCACTGGCTCTTCATGCGGCTGTATAGCCCTCTCTTCCTGAAGTAACAGTCTTGCAAGTTCCCCAGGTACTTCACAATCATCCTCACCTTCGTCTTCGGCTTGGTTGATCGGACTTTCGAAGTCATAACTGGCAGTAGCAGAGTCATTATCAGTGGGATCCAGAGTGGATGTAGACCTGTATATGTTAGTGTGTGTAAGACAAATAGCCGTTTTGCAAGATAGAAAAGAAAAACAAGGAGCGAAAAATTTGAAATGCAAGAAAACGTCCAATGCTTTTATTAATGATATATGGAAATGACACATAATAAGCCCTCAAACAAAGCCACGGTGTCTCGGGCAAGGCACCGGGCCGTAAAGTTTAAAATTTTCTGTTACAAAACTTGAAACAAAAGTCTCATTACTGGGTAATAAAACAAATTAGCACGAAGTCCTTTGCCGTCCAATTGCTTTATCCGCCGTCGGTGGTCGGGTAAATCCAGCTGTCAAACTCAGACTCTTCAACATCATCCTCAATTGTGTTTACTCCTGAATTAGAGATGAATAGGGGAGGTCTTCCAGTCCGCACACGCCGAACAACCCTTTGAGCTTCTGCAGTAAAACCCAAACCAAACTTGTCAGTCTTGTGTGCAAAGTCAGGGAGTTGGCCCCAATTCGCACACCCACCTTTCTCAATAACAACTCGGGCATCCTTGAGGGAATCCATCTTCATTGGAGGATCTTCAGCAACAGTTTCAGTCGATGCGAGAGTCTGGGGGACTTCTTCAAAGTTTTAACACGGGGTTTCAATGAACTCCTCGTCCATCTCCACATACCGGAAAGAGTTGAGGCGGCTCACCATGTACTCCTCTTCCCCTCGTACTGTAACAATTTTCCCTTTCACTGGGTATTTCAGCATCTAGTGGAGCGTAGAAGTTACTGCCCCAGCTTTGTGGATCCACGGGCGACCTAGCAAACAATAATAAGACGACCGAATGTCCATCACATAGAATGTAGATGTGAAAGTTTGGGAACCAACCTTAACATGAATATCCACTTCTCCATGTACCATCCTTTTGGACCCATCAAAGGCCCTAACCATAATATTGCTTGGTTTCAGTACCAACCCTTCACAGTCCAACCGGTCTAACACTTTCTTTGGTAAACCATTCAACGAGGACCTAGTGTCCACCAGCACGTGAGCTAGAGTAGTTCCCCTGCAATCGATTGAAACATGTAGAGAGTCATTGTGATTCTTTCCCTTGGCAATCAAGTCTGCGTCGGAGAAACCCAACCCGTTATCAGCAGTCAAACTAGCCACGCAGTCTTTGAACTGATCAGCAAATGTTTCCTGGGGCACGTGCGCAACTTTCAGGAAAGCAATCAGAGCCTTAGCATGGGCTTCTGAGCATAGAAACAAAGACAACATAGAGATCTTTGACGGGGTTTTCCCCAGCTTCTCGACTATGTTGTAGTCACTCTTTTTGATGATCTTCAAAATTTCCTCTATCTCTTGTCTAGAGGCTTCAACAGTAATCTTTTTCGGTGCCTCCATCCGGGCAGTCTCACTGGTGATCCCTTTGCCCCGAGTGTCAGACGACTCGGTGACAGGGGTAAGGATCAGAAGATGAACAGGGACAGTAGCAGGTGTACTGGAAGGTGTAATAACAACAGGTTTCCGAACAGTTGGTGGGGAGATTTCAGGAGAGAAAAGTCTTCCACTGCGGGTGACCTTGCTAGATCCAACAATATTGCTGACATCAGTATCAACCTCCTCAACATTCAAATCTTTCTTAATCCCATGATAATACACGTCAACCCCATAGTGCCACAGGACAGCCTTATCTGATGTGTAAGGGATAGGCCCAGGAATGGTAATGATCAATGGAGCAATTCTCGGAACAAATGTAATTCTAACAAGCTTTCTTGAGGAAGCCTTGGAAGAATTGGCCGAAATGGTGATTATAGAAACATCTTCAAAATGAATTAATGGAACCAAAGTTTTCTCAAACATAATTTCTTTGTTATCCATCAGGCGTTGGACACCTGACTTCAATAGATGGCAACCAGTAGGTAAGACGGAACACATATGGCAACCTTCACCACATCCCGAAAATAAACCGGCTAACAGAAGGTTCTTCTTCACAATCATCAATGGAGTAGCAATTTCTTTTACGGAAGTCACAAACGAGTCATCATCTACAGCATTCACTCCATGCTTGGGCATAGGAGCAGTCATAACATTAGGATTTTCCGGCGCTTCAAACTCAATTTCCTTAGCATCAATCAGATCCTGCACTTTATTCTTCAAAGCCCAACAATTGTTGGTATCATGCCCTGGACTATCGGAGTGATAAGAACAGCGGGCATTCGGATTGTACAGCGGTGATGTGGTGTTGGAGTTCTTTGGAGCCTCCTTCGAAATCACCAAGTTGGTCTTTAACAATTGCGGCAGAATTTGAGACAGGGCCATACTGAGCCGAGTGAATTGTCTCTGCTGCCTCTCTGCTCTTGGTTGATTATTGCATTGTGGGGCAACAACAGGCCTTGATATAACCACCGTATTAACCGCTTGGCGTCGCTCAGGTCTGTCTTGGCTGCTCAAGCTGTAAACTACGCTTGACTCCTTTTTGAAAGGATTCTTCTCGGTACTTGATGAAGCACCTTTCTGTATCTTGTCGCTCTTGATACCAACCTCAACTCTTTCCCCGGTCATAATCAGCTCAGTAAACCTGGACGATGAGCTACATATCAAATGGTTGAAATATGGACCAAACAAGGTCCCAAGAAACATATCCACTAACTCCCTATCAGCCAGAGGGAGTTGTACTCTTCCCGCAAGATCTCTCCACTTCTGAGCGTAGTCCTTAAAACCTTCGCTCGCACCCATAGACAAACCCGGAAGTTGGGTACTTCTGAGAGCAAGGTCGGCGTTATACTGATATTGCTTGTAAAAAGCAGAGGTAAGGTCCTCCCAGTTACGGATGTTAGCTCCTTCCAGTTGATAGAACCATTCAAGTTGAGTCCCTGAAAGACTATCTTGAAAGAAATGAATCCAGAGGTTCTTATCAGCAGTATATGGTTGAATCTTTCTAACATATGAGTGGAGGTGTAGCTTTGGACAGGAAACCCCGTCGTACTTAGCAAAGACTGGTGCTTTAAACTTGTGAGGAATCACCACCCCAGATGCCAAACCCAAATCTCCAAAGTCCAGACCAGGGACTTTCTGGACCTCCATTGCGCTCAACCGGTCTTCAAGTTGCTTATACCTGTCCTCAGTAGGAGGATACTGGTCTTCATCAAAGTCAGTCTCATGGTCAGAAACCACAGGGCTAGGAGCCCTCCTTTCCTCTTGATTCTCTCCTCCTCCAGATGAGCGAGCTAAATTAACATCCTGTCTTAATCTGTTCCCGAACCTGTGACCCATATTCAGGAGGACCGTCTTCTTCTTCTTCTTCTTCTTCTTCTTCTTATCCTTCAAGATCAGAGTCTTCAGATCTTGCTGACCCTTGGCCAGGTTCATGAACATTTCCTGGAACTGAGCGTTCTGAGCTTGCAGAGTCTTGATGGCTTGATCAGTAGACGTTTCAGAAGACATGTTTGCTGAAATAAACAGCGAAGAAGATGAGAAACCTGTAAGGGTACCTGTAATGAGGTGCATGGGAATGAAATGCGTATGATATGATTTCAAAGACTTTAGAGAGATTCAAATTCGTAAACCAAAATGAAACACACTTTTATTCGATAAAAAACTTGAAATCAATGTTTAACAGATACCTTTAAGGCGTTTACAAAAAAATAAATACTGGAAAGAAAATCTATGCTAGAAACAATAAAAGACAATCAGCGCTCCCACTTTCGTTTTCCTTTGGTGCTGACATAGTCGTTTAGGACCCTCTCATTCTCTAGCTGCCTTATAAGCCTCAGGATTTTCTGCTCCTGCTCATGATACTTTTATCTGTAAGTATCCCGTTCTTCCCTTAGCTGGATCCAAGACCTCTTTAACTCCCCAATGTCAGTAGGCATGTATGGATGGAGGATGGTAGGAGGAACCCCTTCTTCATCAGCATGCTAAACTATCACAGGCAAGACAACTTCATATGGCATCTCGAGCTTTTGAGCACGGGCTCGAACCCACCAGAGATATGTTTCCATCGGGAGAGAAGTCTTCATGCCTAACTCATGTGGATCAGACCTATTCACCCTATCCTAGGCTCGTATGAATCTGCGGCGATGTCCCTCAACATCTCCCATGAAGTCAAAGACAATGCTTGGAAGTAGCAACTCATGAGGTCCGTCCCTTCTAGCTCGCCCAAACTGTCGTAAGGCCAAACAAGGATTATAGGTGATTCCTCCTCTAATTCCAAGTAATGGAACATTGGGGTATTCCCCAGAGCGATCAATGATAGCTACTTCTTCCATGTCTTTAGTACTCCAAATGATGTCCATGTGAGCAAGGGACATAATCCTGTAGGCCCAACCATGCCTTCCTCATTCTTCAAAACAGATTTGGGGAGGTGAGAAATAAACCACCTCGCCAGCAATGGTGCACAACACATAAGGGTTCCCCGTTTCCGAGCAGTACGGGCATAAAGAGTGTTCAAAATATCACCCAAGAGAGTGGGCACTGGATTACGGGACATGAAAATCTTCACTGCATTCACATCAACAAAGGAATCTGAATTAGGGAACAGAACCAATCCATAAATGAGAAGAGCCAGGATATCTTCAAATGCTTGAAAGTCTAAACTATCCCAGAACTGATGAGCCTGATCAACCAAGAACTTAGCCAAGAAGCCTTTTATCCCACTCCAAGTTTCCCAGTTAGACACCACATCAGCCCTTGTAAGATGGAGAGCTGAAGCAATATCTTCGGGCCTAGGAGCTATCTCCAAACCTGTAAATGGGGTCTGCTCTAGAATAGAGATACCGAGTAGATCAGAGAACTCCTCCAAAGTAGGGACCAACTGATAGTTCGGAAAGGTGAAGCAGTGGTGCAACGGGTCGAAGAACTGGAACGAGACACTCATCATTTGTTCATCCAGCTTGGAAGTGACTAGACTGAGGAGGTGACCATGTATTCTGTCAAAAGAGGAAGTGTCAGGAACCTTGGAAACCAAATCTCTAAGCTGAGTAGGAATCTGTACAAAGCTGATCTGAATAGTGTTTCTACGCGTAAATGCCATGATCTGCAAAACAGAACAGAGATGAATCCCATTGGTCTTTGAAATGGTTAGTCCAATGCAATATGCATGAAATGTCATGATGCATGATGTCATTATAAAAACACACCACAGGTATTCACAAATAGCAAACATGGTAAGGGAAAACAAGTCACACAATATCCCTTAGATTTCAGGCTGGCAAGGAGTTTAGGTACTACCCTCTTTCAGTTTAGTTGGTTCAACCATGTCCTAGTAATAGTAACCGGGTTCTAGAGGATCTCAATATCACTGACCACCCTCGATCGGTCATAATTCTAGTTTAGCAACCTTTTATTGCAGCCGAAATCATCGCGAGAGTTTGGTCTCAACGAGTGTAGCATACTGCTATTTTTCTATGGCCAAGTTGGTCAATTATAGGTTCTAAGGTTAGTTGGTGCTTAATGACCCCTTAGCAGCCCCATATTCTCCTTGTTCCGCCACAAGGGATATCGGTACAAACTAAAGTGTCACACCAACGTAGCTACTATTTCAACCGTATCGGTCTACGCTGTACAGTTCCCTCACAGTCTATTGCTACTTACCTAAAAGGTATCCCCAGATCCGAGTTAGGATCTATAGTAACTCCGATACAAACCCACAAAGATAAAGCAAACAAATCTAACAATTGAAAACAGTATGAACTATTCCTAAGGTACACCTTACTTATTATGTACTTCCCCAGTAGATTCGCCAGTTCTGTGATACGGTGGCCAGAACCGGGTCTGTTTTTGGAATGCTGGTTTGTGTTTTGCGTTTGTGTTTGCAAAATGTCGCGGTAAGCAAGAGTCTCTATCGAATTTTATTTTATCCAACAAGGAAAGGAAAAAAGCACAGAAAAATTCCTTTTTCGAGATTATTCTGAGTACGGGGGGGTAGATTATAGAAAGGGAAGGTATTAACACCCTTTCTATCCGTGGTTTTCCACGGGCTCTTAGGTACTTGCTCATTGTTTTCAAAAATTATTTTCTTTGTGTTTGTGGGTTTTTAAAAGTTTTTGTTTTAACTTCGATTTAACTCTTGCTTCTGTCTTCAAGAGTGTAATGAAGTGTTTTTGAAAACTTGTTTGTAAAAAAGTGTAAGTGTGAAAAAGTTTTGTTTGGATTGAGCAAGTACTTAAGAACTAATCTACCTACTCGAAAAAAGAACCGTTTTATGCTTGTTTCCTTTAGACAATCCTATCCCACTATTAGTGAGTAGGTAGCACTGTCGTTGGAGTTTAAGGGTCAATTCGAAAGAGGGACATACAGTCACTAAAGCAACGTTAGGACGTCTTAGGGGTAACCCTAATGTCTTAGATCATTTATCCGAGGCAACGATATCTGAGGCAACTTTTCTGAGGCAACTTATGATCTTTTAGAAAGAGGGCTACCTCTAAAACAACCTATACTCAATGACCATTTACAAAGGCAACCAAGTGGGAGTGTACCCTAGGAGTGCGCATGTGCGAGTGTGCGAGTGTGTTGGTTTCAGTTATTTATATTTGCACATTTAGGGTGATCTAACTGTTTTAAGATTAAACATTCATTCTTGTCATGCAAGCCCTAATTATTCACATATCTAGCAGTTAATAATTTGCAGAATTAAAATGTGGAATTTAAACTAAACTATTACAAGGCTTCAGGTATTTACATAGACAAAAACAAACCCTTTGAAATTAAAAGCGGTAAATATAAATAAATGTCCTAATTTAATTATTACAAACCTGGAGCAGATACAATAATTGGATAAAAATAAAGCGCGCGAGAAAATTAGATCGAATGTGAAACATAGGGTTTTGACCCTTCTATCCTAATTAAAAAGAAAAATTGTATTTTTTTGTTATTTTCAATATTTTCTAAGAAAAGAAATTAAGTCCTTGAATTAAAATGCAAAATTAATTGGTTATTAAATTAATTAATGAAAAAAATAAAATGATTAAGTTAGTAATAAAAACCTATTGATTCTAATTGATTTTAATTATTTGCAAAAGAATTAAAGTTGTCTAAATTAATCAAACCTTATTAAATTAATTGATTTTTTTTTACTAAAAATAAATATCCTAAATTTAAGTTATGAAAAATACTATTTTTATGATGTTTTTTGATAAAAAGAAAATTAATTTTTGGTTAGTAATTAAATTAAATTAAATAAGATAAATAAATGAAAAAAAAGAAAATATAAAGAAAGATAGAGATTAGGCCTGATTTAAAGGGGGTGCTAATAACTGAAATCTGGGCCCATTAGTGGAAGTCCATGTTGACTTTGAGGATCCAATGCATTGCGTTTGACTGGACACACGATGCACCTTCAATGGTGACCATCAGATTTGGCCATCTGGCCATCTGGCACGCTGATGATGAAGACTCACGGTAGACCTCCTGGCTTTGCACACATTGAATTACCTGGAAATAAACAGAAAAATAGCAAATGCTGGAGGCAGGGATCAAACCCCTGACCTTCAGCCTCTAACGCCTTAAGAACCTGCGTGGCCACCACTGAGGCATTTGGTTTTGATTGTTATCATAATACAAAATAATAATAATATATGAAACAAATAGATTAATGGGATTTTTCGCGCGAAATTCAAACGAACGAATGGAGGCTGGCCACGTATTCGTCTTCTTCCCTACACCGTGGCTAAAAGTTTTAGGACCTATACCCATGGACAATGTCCGTCACTATAACCATGTCAATCCTCAAAATCACGTACAGGTAATATAAACGACCACCAAGGCCATGGTTAGAACCATCTCCTTCTTCTGAACACAATGGTACCTTTTATCAAGGTCAATTGTCCCTGTAATCGAAATCCCTAAAACAAAGTCCGAAACCCTAACAATAGTGGATTTCGTTACAGACCATATAAATGAAATTGAATAATGCAAAAAGTTTTCAAATGTTATGGTGATAAAGAATGTACAATTTTTTCAACCTAACAATGCATAAATCGTGAGTTTCGAATTCAAGAACAGGGGTGTAACGTGAGCGACTTACAGCGCGTGTAGGGATCGGAGCAGGCTTGTTCTTGATAGCTTTAGGTTGCTGAGAGTTCCAGGAAGCGATTGGAATAAGTCACGAGCCTTGAGAATGCTTATAAGTTTGATTTTGATCTCACACGTTTTCTTTGATTTTTCAAATCTGGTTCTTGTTCTAGCGCCCCTTTCCAACTCGTTTTTAGGTCTGTCCTCATTCCTTATGTATGAGTGAAGGCATTAGGGTTGATTATTGTCTCCAAATCCTTCTCCATCAATGATTTTAGATTTGATTTGATTTGCTTTTAAAATCTTTCCAAACATGGCCTTTTTTCAATCTTTTTGTTCGCTCTAATGCTTTGCATGAATTTGAATGATGCTAGCTGTAATTGGAACCTGAAACAAGCACAAAATCCCTTGTTATCAATGTTTTGGATTTTTATTTGATTTAATTTAGTTTAAATTTAATTAATTCAAATAAAAAAACAAATACTAAAAATAAGATATGGACAAGTGGAAAAGGCTATAACACGTGGGCTATGTTGCCAACTCAAAACAAGTGAAAAAGACTGGGCCCATTTGGCAAAATTTGAAGTTTTAGGGATAGTTGATTTATGAAAATAAAATAAAATAAAATCTAGATCTAAGTTCTTTTTATGTGTTTTTGCTTTTATGATTAATTATAAAAATTATTTTTAAAAGCATAAAAATAATTAAATGAGTAAAATAAAGTTAAAAAAAAAAAGAAAAGGACTGGGCCTGATGTGAGCAGTGGGGGGAGGTGTGTCTCTGAATTCTGTTATGCCCGGATTATACAAGCCCAATGCCTGCCTGATTTCATGTTGCCTGCTCTTGAGGATTCACCGTGGGTACCTAGATCTGGATCATCTGATCTGGATTTGATGAGATCTCATGGTGTGGAGGTGACGTCGCATGGTGCACATGTTAGCCTTTGTGACACTGGATCTGCAAACAGAAATTAGAAAAATAATATGGCAAGAGACAGGGTTCGAACCCCTGCCCTTGCCCATAGTAACGCCTTAACATACACTATGTCTACCTTTGGGACCGTGATACTTCCAATGCTTAGACTGCAAATAATTGGTTAAATAATAAAACAAGTCTTAATTTTTTAATTTAAACAAAACCAATTCAGGTGGACTCTTACTGTTATGAATGAGCCAATGAGATGCTTCCATAATGCCATGCCTGCAGTCAACATAAACCTCAACCCTTGACTCACCGGAGAATCGCCAGAGCCCTAGCTCCGGTCGCCTTCTCCGGCAACCCTAACCTCCAAAACCTGCACAAGTGTCAAAATCAATACGAAAGAAAGGGCCTATCCTCCTAAATCGACCATTGCGAGTTCAATGGTGACCTCCCTTTTGGCTAACGTGACCTGTACAACGAGATATGGTGAAAACAAAACAGCACGACATAACAATGGTGGATCCTTATTTGGACGTTCAAGCTTGCCCACAATGCGTTATACCTGTTCTAAGGATGCATATGAAAACATGCACACATGTCAAAGCATTCAATAATGTCGAAATTTTTAGTTTCAAATCTATCAAACCTTGCTTGATCGGAGCTGTTTGGATATAGTGGTTTAAGATGCCACGGGCTTCGAGAGTGATAGGTGCGGACTCCTGTGAATCTCAGGATGATGGTGGAGTTCCTGGGATAGACAGAGGGAGGCTGGATTGTATGAACCGAGGTTGCACTTCTTTGAATTTTTTTTTGAAACTTTAGGGTTCTGTTTGAGGCTAGCTGCGTATATATCCTTTTGCTGGGATGTTTGTGCTTATATGTGAGACAAAATTAGGGTAACAAAAATGGAGAGAATCTCATGCATAAAGCCATGGTTTAAAGAAAAATATTATTTTTGAAAAGTTTCCATAAGTGAAGATTTTATGCCCATTTGGTTCTTGCACGAAAATGGGAAGTGGCTGGCTATTAACAGTTGTATTTGGCTTCATACAAACTGATCCATGTGCTAGCCCAGGTATTTTGACAATTTATTTAATTTATTTTTGAGTTTTAATGACTAAAAATCAAAACAAAGAAAATAAATGACCAAATAAGGCATGGATGGGTTTAGAGGTCGTGGTCCAAGCTAGAAACAAGTTTCAAACATAAAAATATAGGCCCATTTGGAAAAAACCGAAGTTTGGTCATTATTTGCTTCATGCACTTTTCCAAATATTGGTCAACTTTAGCAATGCATATCTCTCTCAATATTAACCCTGTGAGGGTGGTTTTGGACTTTTTAGATAGCTTAGGATGTCCTCTAAATAACCTTTTTGGTTTCATATCAATTGGATCTTCAACGTTCCTGTAAGGATCTTTGACCCAAAAGGTGTTTTTGTTGACTTTTTGAAAAGACCCATAATATCTGAGCTTGTATCTTTTAATTGATGCATTTCTTTAACTTTAGGGCTGAATATAAGTTATAGGGAATTGGATTCTATTCAAAATGAGCCTTGTTGGAAAAATTTCTCATAAAGTATGAGAATGTTATGCCTGATCAAAGTTTGGTTGACTTTTCCTATAGAAACCATAATTAGCAATTTTTTGACTTTTGATGAATTAGGAGCATTTCTTGTGGAATCATGATCAACCCTTGATCAAATGATATATATCACCTCAAAATGTTGAGGTTGACAAAAAATCTTGAAGTTTGACTGTACATAGGCCACAGTTGACTTTTGACATTTTCAAACATTTGAGCAGTTGACTGAGAAAACTTGTAGTGCAAAGCATGAAATTTGTCATGGATAATCTTGAAGACATATTAGGGCCATGGAAGACATTTGAGACCTTTGAAGCTCACACATGTTGATGAAAATTGAAACCCTAGTTAGAGGTTTATTGCCTTAGTAGGAGAATTTGTCTGGTCAATTCTTGGTCATCCTTGGGCAAGTTGGGGACCTCAATGGACATGTGTTGAGTAAAAAAGGAGGGAAAATTTTGGGGTACAACAACTACCATTGGAGTACTAAAGTCCATAATTAGTTGTACCACTAACGTACCTAAGTATGCGCTTTACGGCTTTTAAATGTGACTCCTTAGGACATGATTGAAACCGAGCACACATGCAAACACAACATAATATCTGGACGAGAGGTCATAAGATAAAGAAGGGAACCAATCATATCTCTATACCTTTTTATATATTCAAGCTTACCAATATCATCATGGTCCAAGTTTACGGCGGTAGGCATAGGAGTATCGATTGCTTTAGAGTTTGCCATGTCAAATCGCTTGAATAGGTCAAGACAATATTTTTTTGACTCATGAATGTTCCATCATTTAATTTCTTAATTGTAAGTCCAAGTAAGTAGTTTAACTCTCCCATCATGCTCATCTCAAATTCTCCCCGCATCATCTTAGAGAATTTCTTGACCAAATATGCATTAGAAGAACCAAAAATAATGTCATCTACATAAACTTGAACTAGAATAAAATACTTTCCTTCATGCTTAATAAAAAGGGTTGTGCCAACCTTTCCTCTTGAGAATCCTTGATCTAATAATAATTTTCTAAGATGTTCGTACCAATCCTTAGGGACTTATTTAAGACCGTATAGCGCACGCTTAAGTTTGTAAACATAGTTAGGATTCTCAAAATTCTCAAAACCGGGAGGTTGAGGTACATAAACCTCTTCATTAATGTATCCATTTAAGAAGGAACTTTTTACATCCATTTGGAATAATTTGAAGTTTTGCAAGCATGCATATGCAAGCAAAAGGCGTATAGCCTCGAGTCGCGCCACTGGAGCATAATTTTCCTCATAATATATGCCTTCCTCTTGGTTATACCCTTGGGCAACAAGTTGAGCTTTGTTGTGAGTTATAATTCTATTTTCATCTAGTTTGTTCCTAAAAACCCATTTAGTTCCAATAACTCAATGATCTCGCGGAGGGAGGACAAGGTCCCAAACCTCATTTCTTTTAAACTAATTTAGTTCCCCTTGCATGGATAAAAACCAATGTTCATCGAGTAAGGCATCTTTAGAGTTTTTGGGTTCAATTTGAGAGAAGAAAGCAAAATGATAACAAAAGTTACTTAATTTAGAGCGAGTTGTTACTCCCTTTGATATATCTCCTAGGATGTTGTTGATGGGATGATCCTTAGAGGTTTTCCATTACAAAGGAAGATCATTTTTATTGCTTGGATGATCTTCCTCTCTTTCTTCGGATACTTGATCCAACTCTTCTTCAATTTTAGTAGATTTCGAGTCCTTTTCTTTGGGATCTTATAGTATGCTTTCTGAAGATACACCTACACCATCATAAACACTACCCTTTATGAATAATTTCGGATCGTATTCATCAAAGAAAACATGTACAAACTCTTCAACTATATGTAATCTTTTATTAAATAATCTATAGGCTTTGCTTGATTGCGAGTATCCGAGAAAGATACCTTCGTCGGCTTTTGAATCAAATTTACCTAAATTTTCTTTACCATTATTTAACACAAAGCATTTACATCTGAAGACGTAAAGATGAGAAATATTAGAACCCTATTCAAAACATAGCATGTTGTGTTAATGGCATCATCCCAAAAGTATTTTAGTGTAGCAACTGGTTTTTAAATCAAGAGTCGCCACAATCATTTTTTATCCTAGGGAAGGGAATCTAATAGGAAACCCTAATTCGCAGACAGAGATTCCAGGTTTTGGACTTTATTAGACGAAAGGAAGGTGTTAGGCACCTTTCATCTACCTTGTTAACAAGGATACTAGGTTTTAGGTTTAGGTTCGGGTAAAATAGGGTTTTAAATTTTAATTAGGGGAAAGGGTTTAAATATTTTTATAGGGAAAGGGTTTAAATATTTTTATAGGGGAACTCACTATGATTTTTGATCGTATGCCTACGTATCCTCTTATGAGGAATCAAAGTCCCAATTCGTAGTTCGTATTGGGTTGGTGTTTTTTAGGGGTTGCAAACGTATCTTGAATCACCTCGCATTTTGGTCGGGAGTAGTGATTGCCGAGATTTTGACTAAATGCGCAGTAAGTCAAAATCTGTTTGAAACCCTTTTGCAAAAAAAACAGTTGATTAGATTAGTTGATTGCGAAAAATAGTTTGAGATTTGTTGTGTATTTTTTAATCGTATTAACTGCAAAAATATCTTGATTAATGCATGATTAAAAAGAGATTTAATGCAAATAATATAGTAAAATAATGTATGCAATTTTTTAATAAAAATAATTTATTATATACATGATAAATAAATAATAAATAAAATATGATAAAAATGTTAATAATAATACTATAAACAAAAATTAATAATAATAATAATAACTATAATTAATAATAATAAAAATAATTATTATAAATTGATAATATAATATAATAACAAGAAAATAGAATTAAAGTAATATAATAATTGTATAAAAAAAGAATATAAAATAGATAATTACCAGAGGGGTGTATTATTAGATATAGGTAAAATGTGGGGTGTGTAACTAGTAATATGGCTAGGCCCGTTATGGTTTTGAACAGGGGGAGGTGCAAATTTATTTGTATTTTTAGTAATTCAGGAAAAGGGGACGTAGAAACGAATTGGGCTCGCCCACTACACACTGTTTTGGAGGCCGGAATGACTGAGTGCGCGAGGGAGTATGGGACTCACGGTGAACCTGGAATCACGGCCGTTCACACATGATCTAACAGATCATATTTAAGGATGCATGATAGTTACTGTAAACGTGCATGTACTGGATCAGAACATAATATAACACGTTATTTTTACATTTTTTCCAACTCATTCTTTGTTTTTTACATCTTTCGTTTCCTCTTTCCTCTATCCTTTGCGATACATCCCCAAACCCTTCTTCATTCTCTAATGTCGAACTACTGGCGGCGCCGGCTCAACCATCTCCCCTCACCGTGACCCAATCCCCTATCAATATTAGCACAAAAACTTGCGTTACCTTACTCCTATGTGATTTCCGATTCTGACTCTGTGCTTTTGCCCGATTCAGTACTAATTTGTGGTTCCTCCTCTCGATTTGTAGGTCACAGTTTCACGGTGGTGAGAGATTCAAGATGGTGGTGGACAGAAGGGCTCTTGCGGCCTTTAAGGGATGAGCGACGATGCGATTAGGGTTTCAGATATTGAAACCCTAATCGATTTCTCTCCTATCTTCAATGACAAAGTTGGTAGATTGGTTTCCTCTTTGTTTTCGTTCCACCAAGAATCTCCCCTCCTCTGTATTTTCTTCTTTTTCTGTAACCCCTCGTCTCGTATCTATTTCTTCCTGGCCATCCTCTGTATTCTTCCTATTCAATTTTATTTCCAGTAATCGCCCCTCCTCTTTCTTATGTTAATTCTACTTTTATTATTTAAGAAATTAGGGTTGTGTCAATTTGCTGTTACAGGTTACTTAGATTAGGGATTGCAAATCAATTGGGGATTTTTATTGTAATTTGGAAGATTTAATTTCTGTAAATTTTGGATCTGGTTTGTAGATGATTTTCTGGATTTCGCAGTTGATTGAATTGATTCGTGTTCTCCAGCTAGTATTGTAACAAGGATTTTGGGCTTGGGTTTTTTGTAATGATTCTAACTCTGTAACAATTTAGATTTGATCCAATGAAAGAATAATTTTGGATTTGATTTAGTGTGAATATAATTTTTCCAGATTTTATTTTCAGACAAAGATTTGATTGCGTTCAAATTTTATTATGTATTATTCTGTTTTTTTAAAAAAAGATATGATCTAAACTGTAAATGTTGATGATACAAAAACGTGTGCAATCTCTCTTTCAATTGATACACTATCTGTTTTTAACATCTGGGCCTAATGCTGATTTAATTATTGGGCTTTTGCATTAAAATTTCCTTTGGTCCAGGAACAATACTTTACAGCAAGGCCATTAGACTTTAATAAAATGTTAATTGGGCTTAAGCCTTTCTACAAAATGATCCAATCGGATTCTCTTCTAGACAATAATTTTTACTAAATAAATTATAACACTTAATGATTATAACGTGTTTTTTTCTTAATAAAGAAATACATATTTTTTTTACAAAATAATAATAGCAAGGAGTTTAAATGTTTTTTCCCTAAAATATTAATAAAACATCACAATTGGCTAAAAATCTTAATGGGCTTATAGATTCATAATATACCCCCTCTCTCCTTGCTATTTGATCCAAAATGAAATAGGCCCAATGATTTCTAATGGGTTTTTTTAATTTGAAGTCGCACCCCCTTTTTACTAACAATAACAATCCCTAAATGGGTTTTATAATTAAGCTTATTTGAAATAATTTTCCATTTTCGGAAAGCATGGGGCGTTGGCCAACATGCTTCGTGAATGGGACTACGGATATATGTCTTTCTGATTTAGAAAGCCTCCTCTCCTAAATTAAAATATACCCTAGTCTTTGATAAAGATAGGCCATCAGATACTGTTGTACCATATTTAATTAAATATTTCTTCTATTTTAATCTCAAAAAATAAAATCATCGAGGTAGGACAAATTTGGGGTACGACAGTTGCCCCTATTCAATCATCTTCCAATCGAATAGCGTGAGAAAACGCGAGTCTTACGCATTCTGATTGGGAGTTTATTGAATAGTTGGAATACCCCAAAATTTGTCCGACAAACATAAGGTTATACTGATATAGCATACCCTTACGAGTCTCAAGGAAGTAGGCAAAGTTGATGATGTATCGCTTACCAGGGTTTGATAACGAGGCAAATAGTCTTTGATCTTAAAAGTGAAATTTTGTATGTCTTGGTTTTGCTTTAGCTTATTCATCCATTTGGAGGATGAATACAACAATAATTGACGATGCATGGCTGCTTGAAGATTGAGACCATAGGTTATATTCTCAAATTGTCGCGTGACGTCTGAGGTGATGGGCTAGAGTTTTGTTTTCTTTCGAGCATCACAGCATGAATTTTGAGGCGATGATCGGTGTTACAGAATAAAAAAACGCATTGCTGCATGAAGTCTTAGGCAATGAGCTTAAATTTGTAAATCGTTGCATGAAGTCTGAGGCGATAAGCTAAATTTGATTCTCGAGCATCGCTGCATGAAGTCTGAGGCGATGGTCTGTGTTATGGGATATAGAAACACATTGCTGCATGAAGACTTAAGCAATGGGTTAGGTTCGCAAATCGCAGCGTGAAGTCTGAGGCGATAAGCTAGATTTGGTTTTCGGACATTGCTGCATGAAGTCTGAGGCAATGGGCTGAATTTTGTGGGATAAAGAAACACATTACTGCATGAAGTCTGAGGCAATGTGTTAGGTTTGCAAACCGCTGCATGAAGTCTGAGGCGATAAGTTAGATTTTAGTTTAGAGCATCGCTGCCTGAAGTCTGAGGCGATGACTTGTGTCATGGAATAAAGAAACACATTGCTGCATGAAGTCTGAGGCAATGAGCTAAGTTTGGTTCTCGAGCATCACTGCATGAAGTCTGAGGCGATGAGCTAAATTTTGTATTTTTGAGCATCACTGCATGAAGTATGAGGCGATGGTCCGTGTTACGGAGTAAAGAAACACATTGTTGCATGAAGTCTAAGACAATGGGTTAAGTTTGCAAATCGTTGCGTGAAGTCTTAGGTGATAAGCTAAATTTGGTTTTCGAACATCGTTGCATGAAGTATGAGGCGATGATTTGGGTTTGTAGGGAACTCATCACTGCAGGAAGACTTAGGTGATGGGCTGAACGTGTCACGGCATGAAGACTTAGGTGACAGGTTGAATCGTAGGAGAAGTATTTTGTTGGTTGACCCTTAGATAGATAAATCGAGGGAGAGATTGTTTGTTTGTTGTATGATACATGCGTACAATGTCTGATATTGAGATGTTTGGATGTACGAAAGATGTATGATGTTTGATGTGTAGAACCTAAAGTATATGTATATTGAATGTTGAAATGTATATTGAATGTTGAAATGTATAGTGTATGTATGCTTTGGATATGCAGAATGTGTGTATGAAATATGTGTAAGATGCGCGTATGCCTTGAAATGTTATGAAGATTATTTCTGACATTCTCTCCTTTAAACCATTGTCTTAGAGCTACCCATCCTCTGGCGTTGTATGTTGTTTTGTCGCATCTTTGTTGAATTTGAATGCAGAGAATAATGTTAGCAAAAAATTTGAACATTGATTTTCTGTATTGTAAGTGCAGGTGTAGACGTAGACGTATGTATTGGCATATGCGTATATTTGTCTGTTGATAGCGCAGGCGTAAGCGTAGACGCATGTATTGGCATATCTGTAGACTTTTATGTTGTAAGCCCAGGCGTAGACGTGGACATGTGTATATAATTTGTATTGTAGACGCAGGAGTAGACATGTGCGTGGACGTAGACATGGATTTTCTTTTGATATTTTTCTAACGAAAATGTTTTTTTCGATGTTTTATCAAAAGCTTTTATTTGTTAATTTCTCCGAAATGATTTTAAGACAATATTCACAAGTAATAATCGTATTATTTTGTAAACAAGTCATAGAAAAGAAAAACGCAATTTGAAAGATGCAAAGAAAGAAAATGTTTTGTTGATATGCCTCTGAATAGGCGACAGTATAAGATGCAATTCCTAGAAAGAGGTAATTACAAAAAAATTTAAAACTATAAATGGCAATGAAAAATGATAATTGTTGCTGCTGTTCCCCAATATCCTTTTAATGGCTCTTATCTCCTTTGTTTCTGAGTCATATGATTTAGATCTATCTTTCCCTTCTTGGTTCGTAGTCGCAGTTTTAGATCGCAACCTTTTTGTTTCTTTTTGAATGATCCCTAATTTTTGCCTGGATTTCCCTTTCGGGTTATTAATCCACCGGGATAATTTTTTTTTATATGCCCCAAATTTTTTCCTGGATCACCCTTTAGGGTTTTCGATTCACCGGGAGGCTCCTTTTAGCCTAAGTCGCCTGTTTGAGGTTCGAGCTTAGCGAGCTTCTTATACATAGTATTTTTTGACTGCGACCGAATTTTTCGGATACGGTAGTTCTTCCCCATCCATTGTTGTCGGGATAAGACCACCACCAGAGAATATTGTTTTGACTACGTATGGACCTTCATAGTTGGGTGTCCATTTATCGCATGAGTCGAGGCAAGGTAGCAGAATCTTCTAGAGTACTAGACCATGTTGTGGTTCATCTTGTGCAGTACACCGTCACCCATAAAGAATTTCGAGGCTAATTTCCATAGAGTTCGTTTGTCGATGCTGGAGGCATGTTCTTTTTTGTCGATGCCATGTCAGATGTTATGACGTTATGATGTTATGTTTATGTTTAAACAAATAGCAAACACAAACAAATCACACAAGAGCCTTATGTTTAAAGGCTTGCATGGGGTCCGTAGGTAAGTACCCTTCTCTATTGAAGTCAGGTTGGCTCAACCCGCCCTAAAAATAGTAACCGGGTTCTAAGGATCTCATATTATAGATCTTTCTCGAAGGTTTTATTTTAGTACAACAACTGATTTTCCACCAAAACATCCTGCGAGTTAAATCTCAATGAGTGTAGCATCGAGTATCAACCAACTCTGGACTGCACCAAAGCCGACCATCTCACTACCTTCTAATGGCTAAGATGGGTCAATTAAGGTTCTAAAGTCAGTTAGTGCTTATGACACCACGCGGAAGCCCAATTTTATCCTCTACTGACTCAAGGAACATCAGTACAAACCAAAGTGTCACACTAACATAGCCATCACTTCAACCATATTGGTCTACACCGTACATTTTCCATGATCTATTTCTACTTACCTAAGGTACCCCTGGATCTGAGTGTAGGATCTTTGCAAGAAAGTAAACCCAAGAAACCCTTAAAATAAACAAATAATGCAAACAATTTAAAGCAAGTAAAAGTGATTTAAGTCTCTAAGGTAACCTCTCTTTTTTAAGTATGTAAGTCCCCAACATAGTCATCAATTTTGTAATACGGTGGGAGAACTGACTTTTTTGGTTTTATCCAAATGTGCGGATAGCTAGAGTCGCCACCGGCTTTTCTTTTATCCAACAAGGAAAGGGTGAAAAGAACAAGAAAGACCTTGATAGATTTTGAGTTCGGGGGGTAAGATATGAAAAGGGAAGGTCTTAGCATCCTTTCCACCCATAGTTATGTATGGACTCTTAAATACTTAGCTCACTTTGAAAATATCTTTGAAAGTGTTTGTGTAATTTTTTTTGTTTTTTTGAGAAATTTGTGAGCAAGCAATTAACAGTTCTACCCAGTCAAGGTCATTCTTGTACTTTTCCTTCTTCTTTAGAGATAATACTATCCATACCATTAGTTGGTAGGTAGTCCTATTTATTGGATATGAAGGGACATGCCTAGGGTCATCGTATGGTCATCGAAGGCAACATGTAAGAATACTTTAGCAATTTCGTAAGGGATTGTCATCATATTATTCGTAGGCAACTCGAGGGACTATATCATTTTTCATAGACAACTCGAGGGACTATGATCTTTTATATCGTAGGGACTATGATGATTTGATCGAGGGTCTTTTGCTAAAGTATCCCTACTTTCGAGGGACATGACCATGTATCATAAGGAAACAAAGAGAGGGTGCCCTAGAGGTTCAAATGTGAAGAGTGTATTGTTTTCAGTTATTTATCTTTGAAAATTAGAGTTTTCTAAGTTCAATTATTAGTATTATCATGAAAACCCTAGTTACTAGCAGTTAAATATGTGTAGAAAAATAAAGTGCAGAATGTAAAGTCCTAAGTTATTACATGGATTTGGGAGAGGTACATAAGTATAAAAATGTGGGAAAGTAAACCCTAAAATTATTACATCCTGGGAGCAGATACATAATAGAGAAAAGCTGCGAGAAAATAAATCTAAGCTATTACAATTAAAGAGTACAACCTATACACTTTTCTAAGAAAATAAATAGCAAAAAGAAATAAGAAAATGTTTAGAAAAATGTTTGAATGTTATAAAACCTAAGTTTGTATTTTTGTATTTTTATAGAAAATAATTTAAATGCTAATAGTAATTAAAACCTAAATTCTAATTGATTTTAATATTTAAGAAAATATTAATTATCCTAATTAATTAGTAAATAAAAAATATGTCAAAAGTTGATTATTTGATTAAAAGAACCCTAATTCTAATTAATTTTAATATTAAGAAAAATGTTAATTAATTTAATATATCATGAAAATTAAATATTAGTTTAAAAAACATAATCCTAATTTATTAGCAAAAAGTTTAGGTGAATTTAATAATTGGTTAACTAAAAAAATAGGGTTAGAAAATTGAAAACATAAAGAAATTAGGTTAAGACAAAAATAGGAAAAAAATTTGCTTGGAGTGAGTGTTGAACCCACGCCCTCCTGGCTTTTTACTACATTGCTTGCCACTAAGCCAGGCGCTCGTTGGTGTTTGAGAATAGGCGCTTCATAATATATATGTGAAACTCTATAGTACCTCATGAATTGATTTGAATGGTCGCTTGGCCTTGAAGATGGTTGAATCTTTGATTTCAAGTTTGTCCTAGTTTTGACAAAAGTTGAGATTTTGAGATTTTTTAGGGTTCTTCTTGAGACTTTCTTTGGAGGAAATTTCGTGATCTTTGTTGGCCTTAATGTTTTCTCTATTTATAGGCCATGAATTAGGTCAACAAACATGAATCAAATCTTTGTATTTCATGACAAAGTATTTGATTTGATTTTTTTGCATGGAAACATATCTTTTTGAGCTTAATCTTGTGCCAAATACAATCTTCATGATCCCCCATGATTTTTAGCATGATTATGTGATATTGGACTCATGATTTGATTCAAAATAGATCCTAACACCTTGTATCATTTATTTGATATTTTATTTGATTTATTTTACTTTTAAATGAATAAAAATCAAATATCAAAAGAAATAAAAACCATAAAAATAAATGAGTGGATTTAGGAGTCTATTATAAGGTTAAGAACACGTTTGGACCTTAAAATATAAACCCATTAGCCCAAAAAATAAAATTTTCTCAAATTGAACTTCATGCATTTTCTCAAAATTGCCCAACTTTCACAAATCATATCTCATTCAATTTTTATCATATGAAGGAGATCTTTGACTTTTTGGAAACCCCAAGATGTCCCCTAAAATATTCATGTTGGTCATTTTATCATTTTAAGATTTTATCTTGATGTAAATTGCTTTGACAAAAAGTGTCTTTTTGTTGACTTTTAAAATGACCTAAAATGTTTTGGCCCATATCTCTCGAATGAAACATTTTTTGGGCTTGAGCTTAGAGAGGAAAAGTTGTAAAGAATTTAATTTAATTTAAAATGGGATTTCGTTGAGAATTTTCTGATGAAGCATGTGAAAGTTATGCTTGATCAAAGTTCAGTTGACTTTTCCTAAAGAAAATCCTAACTTAGCAACTTTTGACTTTTGATGAATCTTTAGTATTCTTGATGAATCATGGTCAACCTTTAATCAAATGATGAATGTGAGTTCAAAATGTTAATGTTTACCAGAAATATTGATGTTTGACTGTTAGTTGATCACAATTGACTTTTTACGCAATACAGTTGATTTTTCAATCATTTGAACAATTGACTGAGCAAATTTATGACTTAAGGTTTGGAACTTGATATGAGGATTCTTTGAAGCATATGAGAAACCATGAAATCCACTTGAGGCATTAGAATTCCATTTTGCTCTGAGAAAACCAAAACCCTAATAGTAGGCCATTGCTTAGGAGGAGGGTTCATTTGATCAATTCTCGGGTAGTCTTGAGTACTTGAGCACCTTGAATCAATTTGTCTTTGAAAAATGGGAGGAAAAATTTTGGGGTATAACAAAAGGCATTTCTTTATTATGTTTTCTTTTCCAAAATAATAAAGTCCCTAGAATAGTTTGTCTGTTTAATGAAATTTTAAGTGTGACTTAATAATGAGATCCTATTAAACATAAGGACTCTATTCTTAAAGTATTTGTAGTCGAGCTTTTTTTGAAAAGTGGGATAACATTAAAGCATTGAGATTATTATGTAGATAGACTTATGATCACATCTCATGGATCATGGATAAGGAGTTATCAAGTATTGACATAGGTATGAATATTAGGAGTAATATTTAGACTGGATTGAACCGCTATGAGAATACTACATAGAATGCTATGCAAGGTGTCATAAATTATTCTCATGGTGATAATGGTATATACCACCCTTCGACCTGAAACCACTACGGACCCTTGATGTAGAGTTAAGTACATTATTGTTGATCAAACGTTATCTGTAATTTGATGACCATAAAGACAGTTGATGGGTACTTCACAAAGCATGTTGAAGAACACGAGTGACTGTAATAAGGTGGGAGAATTGAATTTTTTGGTTTTATCCCAAATGTGCAGATAACAAGAGTCTCCATCGACTTTTATTTTATCCAATACTTAGGAAAGGTGAAAAGAACAGGAAAGACCTTTGATAGATTTTGAGTTCACGGGGTAGGTTATGAAAAGGGAAGGTGTTAGCACCATTTTCATCTGTAGTTATCTATGGGATTCAATTCCTTAGCTCACTAAAAACTTGCTTTGTGTGTGTGATTTGTTTGAAAATATTTCGAAATGCCAATGTAAGGCTAAATTTGTAATGTTTCTTGTATCAGTTCTCAAGAATGTATACAAAGTGTTTTTTTGAAAATATTTGTTTGAAAAGTAGTTTAAAAAATGTTTTGTTTGTGCGAAAAGTTTGTGAGCAAGTAATTAGGAGTTCTTACCCTCTAAAGTCTTTCGTATTCTTTTCCTTCTCCTTTAGAGATAGTTCCATCCATACCATTAGTTGGTAGGTAGCACTATCTATTGGATGTGAAGGGACAGGTGTAGGGTTATCGTATGGTCATCGAATGTAACATGTAAGGATACTTTAGCAATTGTATCGAAGGGACTATCATCATTTTGTTCGTAGGGACTACATAATTTTGTACGCAACTCGAAGGGTCATTGAGGAACTATGATATTTATTCGAAATGGACATGATGATTTGATCGAGGGTCTTTTGCTAAAGTATCCCCACTTTCGAGGGACATGACAAAGTATGGTAAGGCAACAAGAGAGGTTACCCTAGAGGTGCAAGTGTGCTAGGTGTTTATTTTCAGTTATAATATCTTGAGAATTAGGGATTTCTATGTTCAGTTATTAGTCTTGCCATACAAACCCTAGTTACTAGAAATTAAATATGTGCAGAAAAATAAAGTGCGGATGTTGTACCCCCAAAATTTTCCCTCCCAATATTTCGAGACATTCTCCTAGGTTTCTCAAATGCTCAAGGTTGCTCAAGAATTTATCAGACAAATTCTCCTCCTAAGAAATAGACTTACAACTAGGGATTCACTTTTCTTAAAGGAATTTTGGTTTTCTAAGGCCTCAAGAGGTTTACATGGTTTCTTATATGTCTTAAATCATGCTCACACCAAATTTCAAGTCTTGCATCACAAGTTTGCTCAGTCAATGGCTCAGATGACTAAAAATCAACTGTATTGGACATAAGTCAAATATGGTCAACATACAGTCAAACCTCAATATTTTTTATCATTATCAACGTTTTTAAGTTATATTAATCATTTTATCAAGGGTTGACCATGATTCATCAAGAAAACTCCCAAATCATCAAAAGTCAAAAGTTGTCAAATTATGGTTTCTTAAGGAGAAGTCAACTGAACTTTGACCAAGCATGACTTTCACATGCTTCATCAGATTTTCCTTAACCAAAGCTCATTTTTAAGTAAATTCAATTCTCTACAAATTTTCCTTTTTAAGCTCAAGTCCAAAAATGCTTCATTTGAGAGATATGGGCAAATACATTATAGGTCATTTCAAAAGTCAACAAAAAAACACTTTTTGTCAAGGCAACTTACATCAAGATAAATTCTTCAAATGCAAAAATGATCAAAGTAAATATTGTAGAGGACATCTTGAGATTTCCATAAAGTCCATGATCACCTTCAAATGACAAAAATTGAGGGAGTTATGATTGGTGCAAGTTGGGAAATTTTGAGGAAATGCATGAAACCAAAAGTGAATAAACTTGAATTTTTGGACTAATAGGCCTTACTTTTGAGGTTAAAACGTGCTTATGACATGTTTAAGGACCTTTAAATTCATTCATACATTTTTTTGATTTATATTTCTTTTTATTTTGATTTTATTCATTTAAATTCAAAATAAATTAAATAAAATGTCAACTAAATGAATTTAGGCGCATGGCTTTGGTATTGCACCAGATTTGAAGCCCAAAGAGATCATGTACAGCTAGCAAAGTCGTGTGAGAGCATATATATATGATTGGCCTAAAAAAGAAACTTTTCATGCAAGATTGAAAGCAAATCTTCTCACCATAATGCACAAAGATATTTTCTACAATTGTTGACCTAATACATTCCTCTATATGTATTCAAAATATCAGATCAAAAAGAACACGCATGCTAGCCTCCTTGAGAAACCCTAAAAATTCACAAATTCTACAAAACTAGGGCATGATTAAACCCTCCTCTCCAGCAAGCTTCAATCTGTTTTGAGCACTCCATTAGCTTCCCGAGACCTCTAGGAATCTTTCCCAATCATCCTTGCAGACCGTAGCATCCCAAATTGTAATAGCCAATCATTGTCGGTTGATTAAATTTCCTTGAATCCAAACTCATATTGCATGCATTATTAAATGATTTTGTACATTTATTCTTGTTTATATTGATGTGTGGATTTATTTAAACTCATCGTTTGTAAGTTTTAACGTAGGAACAAAAGTCTGCCATTATTAGGGCACCGAGTTCGTGACTTTTCGAAACCCTAGTTATAGGCCATTTCAATCGAAACTAACACCACCATTAGATTCGTAAGACATCAATTAGTGGATAGGGATATCATTCTCTCTCACTTGGCCTTGATTTTGCAGGTTTACAAAACATCTTCGCCGGAGAAGATGAAGTTGACCACCAAAAGTGGTGGTTTGACTCTGACACGTTTTATTATGTATTGTTTTAATGTTGTATAACTAACGCAAAACAAATAATGTCTCATCTGCAAGGCAGTATGCGATAGAGCATTCGTGTGAAACCGCATGGGTTCGATCCCTGCCCCTTATAGTTTTCATGTTATTTTCTATTTTCTTCAAATCTAGTGTAGAGCATCATATGAGCCTACCATGCGCCCAACCACGTAACACCATCAGATCTTCATAAGATATGATCCAACGCCTCCAGATCTACAAGCACATGGTGAACCTCCTAGGGTTGAACGCATTGGATCCAGCGCCAAGTCAGTGGGCCTAGATGTAACGCCCGAAATTTAATTAATTATTTAATTAAATTATTTTTGGAATATTTGTGAAGAAGTGTTATTAAATTGGATTTATTTTATTAAATGGAGAAATAATAATATATTTGAGGTAATTATATTATTATGTGAAATGATGTTAGAAGCTAATATTATTTAATGTGGGCCTATACGGTGTGAGTGGAAGTAATAAGGGGGTGTAGGTTTTGAGCCCAATAAGGAATAATATAATAATATTAGGTTATTTTATTATTTGTTGTTAGAATAGAAGGAAGAAGCAGTAAGAAGAGAAATAAGGATTTGAGGAGAATGTGAAGCTACTGGAAAAAGTGGAAAAACGGCAAGAACAAAGATTCAACCCAGAAATTGTAGAGCGACCTTCGATCCAAGGTAAGGGTGGGGTTATGGCTTTATAATTGGGTTCATGATGTTTGATATGTGGGGTTAGAGGATTGTTGTTTTTGTTATTGAATTGAATGATGTATGGTGAATATTGATGAATTCTCGATGGATAAATGATGTTATGATGTTGTGTAATCGATGTTGTAATAGAGTTAATGTTAAGTGGTGAATTATCATGGTTATGATGAGGCTTGTAGGACTGTAATTAGAAAATTATGCAGAAAATCGCAGGATGCGTCGACCTCAAACTGGATGAGTTGATGCAAGGAGGCTGTTAGACTCAGGATGAGTCGATGCATGCAGAGGATGTGTCAATACATGAGTGTGTGAGACTCAGGATGAGTCGACCGGTGCGATGCATGTGTTGATACATGTTACGTTTTGAGGTCAGGATGAGTCGATCGGTAACTGCATGTGTCGATACATGATGTCATTTGAAGCAGAATGAGTCGATCCATAAGGAGGATGCGTCGACTCATAGTGAGTAGGTGAAGCAGGATGTGTCGATCCAAGGAGTTTTGTGTCGATACATAATGCTGGATTTTTGACAGAATTGACTTCTAATTGTTGTAACTTGAGTTTAGGATGCAGTTTGAGATGCCTTCGAAGTGTTGATTAGCGAACGCGATGAATATTATTCTAGATGATTTAAATGATGATTAAGAGGTGTAATCTCAGTAACTAATTTAGGATTTAGAATTAATTCCCGTAGATGACAGTTATGCTGGATTTTGGAAAGAATGATGAATTTTGAGATGTTAGAGACTGCTGTTAGAAATATGATAGTAGGACTTAGTGATAATAATGATGTACATTAGCAGAATTACATTATGGCTTACTGTAGTATTGATATACAACTGAATATTAGTTAGTTGTTATTAATAAAGTGGTGTTTGATGATTTATGATGAATAAATGATGTTTGATAAATAAGTAATGTTTAATAAATTATTCTGAGATGTTTATGAGATGATGTAATTGAGATGTTTTGAGATGTTTATGAGATGTTTATGAGATGTTGTTGTTTGAGATGACTGAAATGTTGTCGTTTTGAGACGATTGAGATGTTGTTGTTTGAGATGACTGAAATGTTGTCGTTTTGAGATGATTGAGATGTTGTTGTTTTGAGATGTGTTTTGAGGTGTTGTTAACTGAGTGTGTTATTACATTCATGTTGAGTCGCATACATTGCATTTTTTTTGAGATGGAGCTTATGCTCGTTGAGATGGCCTGGATTGGCAAATTTTGAGATGAAGGCTATGCCTTATTGATGCCTCTAATAATTGGCAGATTAGATTTTTGAGATGGGAGTTTTGCTCCAATGGTACCACATGCATTTGCATAGTTTTGAGTCGCATTTTATGATTGAATAACGAAGTGTATTTGATGTTGATGAATGAGTATATATGCTATAATTGTTGTTGATTATGAGATGAGAAGTGGTGATATTATTGATCTAATTTAATATATTAATTATCATGCGCTTTATTATATTGTTAGATATCTCACCCCTTCTGTTTGAATGTTGCCCTTATGTTGGTAACATGCAAGTAATCGAGAGTGAAGGCTGTATACTTTCAATAGATTGAGTCGGTGTCATTGCTCTGATATGTAACACTCGGGGGGATGAACGCTTGCTGATTTTAGATTGCTGATTTTTAGTTGTTGAACTTTAAATTGTTTATTTACTAAATACGAGATGTTTCGAAGTTGCTATTTTATTAAAAGATGTTATTGAGGAATTCCACTGCGTAGTCGTTGAATATTTTATTAAAGATGCTATGGTAATGGTTCATCCGATGTTTTGAATAAGTGTTATATATCCATGATGAACGCAGTGAATTTGTTAGAAGAATTTGTGACGTCCCGATTCGTTTGTATGAATGAAATTTTATAACTCTGATTTATTTTGCATAATTTGCTTGGGGTAGAATTGGGGTGTTACAAAGTTGGTATCAGAGCAAAAGGTTGGTCTGACCTTGTCGTCGAGTCGTAGTTGTCTAACAATCGAGTATTGTTATTTTGATGTTCTAATTGTTGTTTATGTTGTAAGACCAAGTGTATCATCGTGGGAAGCTCCAGTGTTGTTAGTTAAGAAGAAAGATGGAAGCACGAGGCTTTGTGTTGATTATAGACAGCTGAATAAGGTGACGATTAAGAATAAGTATCCCCTTCCAAGAATAGATGACTTGATGGACCAATTGGTGGCTGCCCGTGTGTTTAGTAAGATTGATTTGAGGTCGGGTTATCATCAGATTAAAGTGAAGGATGAAGATATTCAGAAGACGGCTTTCAAAACACGTTATGGACATTACGAGTATTCGGTGATGCCTTTCGAGGTTACTAATGTGCCAGGAGTATTCATGGAATATATGAATCATATCTTTCATACTTATTTAGATCGGTTTGTAGTGGTGTTCATTGATGATATTTTGATTTACTCTAAGTCGGAAGAAGAGCATGCTGAACATTTAAGAGTAGTATTGCAGATTCTTAAAGAGAAGAAGTTGTATGAAAAACTGTCCAAGTGTGAATTTTGGTTAAAAGAGGTTAGTTTTCTTGGTCATGTGATTTCAGGTAGTGGCATTGTTATAGTTCCATCGAAGGTTGATGCTGTGTTGCAATGGGAAACTCCAAAGTCAGCTACTAAGATTAGAAGCTTCTTGGGATTAGCTGGTTATTATAGAAGGTTTATTGAAGGTTTTTCTAAGTTTTCACTTCTGTTGACTAAGTTGACTTGTAAAGGTAGAGCATTTGTATGGGATGTTCATTGCGAAGAAAGTTTTACGGAATTGAAGAAGAGGTTGACGTCGGCTCCGATTTTGACGTTGCCTAATCCAGAAGAGCCTTTTTGTAGTGTATTGTGATGCTTCCAAGATGGGTTTAGGAGGTGTGCTTATGCAGAGTGGTAAGGTAGTTACTTATGCGTCGAGGCAGTTAAGGACTCACGAGAAGAACTATCCTACGCATGATTTAGAACTTGCTGCTATTGTCTTTGTATTGAAGATTTGGAGGCATTATCTTTATGGTTCTAGATTTGAAGTGTTTAGTGACCATAAGAGTTTGAAAAATTTATTTGATCAGAAGCAGTTGAATATGAGGCAACGAAGATGGTTGGAATTATTAAAGGACTATGATTTCTGTTTGAACCATCATCCAGGAAAACCGAATGTGGTAGCTGATGCGTTGAGTCGAAAGACTTTACATGTCAGTAATGATGATTAAAGAGTTGGAATTGATTGAGCAGTTTAGAGATATGAGCTTAGTTTGTGAGGTTACTCCACAGAGTGTTATGTTGGGTATGTTGATTATTAATAATGAATTTTTAGACAGTATCAGAGAAGCTCAGAAGTTGGATGTGAAACTGGTAGATTCGATGGTTGGGATCAATCAATCTGAGAAGAGTGATTTCAAGTTAGATGAGCAAGGTGTGTTGAGGTTTTGTAACCGGATTTGTATTCCTGATGATGCTAAGATGAAGAAAATGATACTTGAAGAGAGTCATAGAAGTAAGTTGAGTATTCATCCAGGAGCTACAAAGATGTATCAAGATTTAAAAGGTTTGTTTTGGTGGCCTGGGATGAAGAGTGATGTGGCTCGGTTTGTGTATGCATGTTTGACTTGTCAGAAGTCGAAAGTTGAACATCAGAAGCCTGCAGGATTGATGCAACCGTTGGAAGTTCCAGAATGTAAATGGGATAGCATTTCAATGGACTTTGTGATGGGGTTGCCTAGTACTTCAATAGGACATGATTCGATTTGGGTGATTTTTGATAGGCTTATGAAGTCATCTCATTTTGTTCCTATTAACATCAGTTTCCCAGTGTCAAAGTTGGCTGAGATTTATGTTAGTGTGATTGTGAAACTGCATGGTGTTCCTTTATGCATTGTGTCAGATAGAGATCCAAGATTTACTTATGATTTTTGGAAGTGTTTTCAAGACGCTTTGGGTTCTAAGGTGAGGTTGAGTTCAGCGTATCATCCTTAGAGAGATGGTCAGACTGAACGGACGATTCAATCGTTAGAAGACTTGTTAAGGGCATGTGTTCTCGAGCAGGGAGGTTCGTGGAATACTTATCTTCCGTTGATAGAGTTCACATATAATAACATTTACCATTCTAGTATTGGAATGGCACCTTTTGAAGCATTGTATGGTCGAATATGTAGAACTCCGTTATGTTGGCATGAATCTGGTGAAAGTGTAGTACTTGGACGTGAACTTGTTCGTGAGACTACTGAGAAGGTGAAGTTGATTCGAGAAAAGATGAAAGCTTCACAAAGTAGACAGAAGAGTTATCATGACAAGCGAAGGAAGGATTTAGAATTTCAAGCTAGTGATCATATGTTTTTGAGAGTTACACCTGTGACTGGTGTTGGGCGAGCGTTGAAGTCTAAGAAGCTCACTTCTCGTTTTATTGGACCGTATCAGATTTCAGAGAGAGTGGGGAATGTTTCTTATAGAGTGGCTTTACCGCCTAATATTTCGAATTTGCATGATGTGTTTCATGTGTCGCAACTTCGGAAGTATATTTTAGATCCATCTCATGTGATTCATATGGACGATGTGCAAGTACGGGATAATCTTATGGTGAAGACGATGCCTGTACGGATCGCGGATCGTGAAATGAAGACTCTGAGGGGAAAATAGATTGCCTTGGTTAAAGTGGTTTGGCTAGGAGCTGCTGGTGAAAGCATGACTTGGGAATTGGAGAGCAAGATGTGAGACTCCTATCCATAATTGTTTGATTGAGGTAAATTTTCGAGGACGAAAATATTCTAAGTGGGGGAGAGTTGTAACGCCCATAATTTAATTAATTATTTAATTAAATTATTTTTGGAATATTTGTGAAGAAGTGTTATTAAATTGGATTTATTTTATTAAATGGAGAAATAATAATATATTTGAGGTAATTATATTATTATGTGAAATGATGTTAGAAGCTAATATTATTTAATGTGGGCCTATATGGTGTGAGTGGAAGTAATAAGGGGGTGTAGGTTTTAAGCCCAATAAGGAATAATATAATAATATTAAGTTATTTTATTATTTGTTGTTAGAATAGAAGGAAGAAGCAGTAAGAAGAGAAATTAGGATTTGAGGAGTACGCGAAGCTGTTGGAAAAAGTGGAAAAACGATAAGAACAAAGATTCAACCCGGAAATTGTAGAGCGACCTTCGATCCAAGGTAAGGGTGGGGTTCTGGCTTTATAATTGGGTTCATGATGTTTGATATGTGGGGGTTAGAGAATTGCTATTTTTGTTATTAAATTGAATGATGTATGGTGAATATTGATGAATTCTCGATGGATAAATGATGTTATGATGTTGTGTAATCGATGTTATAATAGAGTTAATGTTAAGTGGTGAATTATCATGGTTATGATGAGGCTTGTAGGACTGTAATTAGATTCCCGTAGTGAAATTACAGAAGAAATGCAAAAAATTATGCAGAAAATCGCAGGATGCGTCGACCTCAAACTGGATGAGTCGATGCAAGGAGGCTATTAGACTCAGGATGAGTCGATGCAAGCAGAGGATGTGTTGATACATGAGTGTGTGAGACTCAGGATGAGTCGACCAGTGCGATGCATGTGTTGATACATGCTGCGTTTTGAAGTCAGGATGAGTCGATCGGTAAGTGCATGTGTCGATACATGATGTCGTTTGAAGCAAATGAGTCGATCCATAAGGAGGATGCGTCGACTCATAGTGAGTAGGTGAAGCAGGATGTGTCGATCCAATGAGTTTTGTGTCGATACATAATGCTGGATTTTTGACAGAATTGACTTCTAATTGTTGTAACTTGAGTTTAGGATGCAGTTTGAGATGCCGTTCAAAGCATTGATTAGCGAATGCGATGAATATTATTCTAGATGATTTAAACGATGATTAAGAGGTGTAATCCAAGTAACTAATTTAAGATTTAGAATTAATTCCCGTAGATGACAGTTATGCTGGATTTTGGACAGAATGATGAATTTTGAGATGTTAGAGAATGTTGTTAGAAATATGACAATAGGACTTAGTGATAATAATGATGTACAATAGCAGAATAACAATATAGCTTACTATAGTATGGATATACAGCTGAATATTAGTGAGATGTTATTAATAAAGTGGTGTTTGATAATTTATGATGAACAAATGATGTTTGATAAATAAGTAATGTTTAATAGATTATTCTGAGATGTTTATGAGATGTTGTAATTGAGATGTTTTGAGATGTTTATGAGATGATGTTGTTCTGAGATGTTTATGAGATGTTGTTGTTTGAGATGACTGAAATGTTGTCGTTTTGAGATGACTGAGATGTTGTTGTTTGAGATGACTGAAATGTTGTCGTTTTGAGATGATTGAGATGTTGTTGTTTTGAGATGTGTTTTGAGGTGTTGTTAACTGAGTGTGTTATTACATTCATGTTGAGTCGCATACATTGCATTTTTTTTTAGATGGAGCTTATGCTCGTTGAGATGGCCTGGATTGGCAAATTTTGAGATGAAGGCTATGCCTTATTGATGCCTCTAATAATTGGAAGATTAGATTTTTGAGATGGGAGTTCTGCTCTAATGGTACCACATGCATTTGCATAGTTTTGAGTCGCATTTTATGATTGAATAATGAAGTGTATTTGATGTTGATGAATGAGTATATATGTTGTAATTGTTGTGGATTATGAGATGAGAAGTGGTGATATTATTGATCTAATTTAATATATTAATTATCATGCGCTTTATTATATTGTTAGATATCTCACCCCTTCTGTTTGAATGTTGCCCCTATGTTGGTAACATGCAGGTAATCAAGAGTGAAGGTTGTATACCTTCAATAGATCGAGTTGGTGTCATTGCTCTGATATGTAACACTCGGGGGGATGAACGCTTGGTGATTTTAGATTGCTGATTTTTAGAAGTTGAACTTTAAATTGTTTATTTACTAAATATGAGATGTTTCGAAGTTGTTGTTTTATTAAAAGATGTCATTGAAGAATTCCGCTGCGTAGTCGTTGAATATTTTATTAAAGATGCTATGTCGATGGTTCATCCGATGTTCTGAATAAGTGTTATATATCCATGATGAACGCAATGAATTTGTTAAAAGAATTTGTGACGTCCCGATTCGTTTGTATGAATGAAATTTTATAACTCTGATTTATTTTGCATAATTTGCTTGGGGTAGAATTGGGGTGTTACACTAGACCTCTTTTGCAATTTGCACCCCCTGTTTGCTATTTCAGCCCCAACTTCTTTCTTTTTTTATTACTTACTATTACTTTTTTTTATTTACAACATAATTAGTTTTTTAACTAATTAAAATTAATTTAGACTCTTAGGTTTTTTCTAACTAAATTTTTTCCAATTAATTTAACTAATCAACCTTTTTTAAATAATTAAATTAATTGACTGTTTTTTATTATTAAAATTAATTAGGGTTTTTAGGTCTTTTAATTAATTAATTACAAATCTCTTTCTCATAAAAAATAATAAAAAAACCATTTCTTTTTCCTGCGATTCCATTTTTTCATGTCAATTGTACTTCCGCGAACGTAGTTCATTATTCTCGCATTTTTTCTGATTATGTAATTGTCTATGGTTTGTAATAGCATAATTTTTTTTTAATTTTCTACGATTTCTATTTTGTATATGCCCCGAAGCATTGTAATAGTCTAGGGTTTTCTTTCAGCATTTATTTTCCGCGTATTTACTGCTTTATTATATTATTGTTAGTAATTAGGTCTTGTATGGAAAGATTAAAAACAAAGGATAGTTATCCCTAATTTTTAAGATAAACATAATTGAAAACAAATCACTCTCACACTTGCACCTTTAGGGTAATCCCCCCCCCCTTTGTTGCCTTTCACAAAATAGTCATGTCCCTCGAACGTGGGGACGCTTTAGCAAAGTCCCTCGAAAACAAAGATCATAGTCCCTCGATGACCCTTTCGACGTTGCCTTCGGTAAATGATCTAGTCCCTTAATGATAAACTGCTAAAGCATCCTTACGAGTTGCCTTCAGTGACTGTACGATGAGCCACGCTTGTCCCTTCACATCCAAGGATAGGGCTTCCTACTAACTAATGGTATGATAGCTTTATCTAAAGGAGGAGGCAAATTACAAGAAAGACTTTGAGTAGGTATAACGTTGTTAATCGCTTACTCATAAAATCAAGACATTTTTCACACAATTACACTCTTCAAAAATATTTTCGAACAAACACTTTGTACGCTTTCTCGAACACAGATACGAGAATCATTACAAAGTTCAACTTTTCAAAATATTTTCAAACAAAACACGCACAAAGCAATTTTCAAAAAGTGAGCTAGCGATTAAGAGCCCGTAGATAACTACAGATGAAAAGGGTGATAACACCTTCCCTTTTCATAACCTACCCCCCCCCCCCCCCCCCCCCCCCCCCCGAACTCAAAATCAAAAAAGGTATTTCCTATTCTTTTCACCTTTTCTTATTGGATAAAACGAAAAAATAATTCAGTTCTTCCACCGTATTACATAACTGACGACTCTGCTGGGGATACACTTAAAAGTGGGGCTACCTTAGAGTTAGACCACTTTACCTGATTTGCTTGAATTGTTTTCTTTAGATTTAAGGGTTGCTCGGGTTTTACTTTCTTGCAAATATTCTATACCTGGATCTGGGGACCCTAGGTAAGTAGCTATAGATCATGGAAATTGTACAATGTAGATTGATATGGTTAAAGTGATGACCATGTTAGTGTGACACATTAGTTTGTACTGTTGTTGCTTGAGTCACTCGAGGATAACACTAGGCTGCTGCATGGTGTCATAAGCGCTAACTCACCTTCAGAACCTTAATTGGCCCAACTTAGCCATTAGAAGGTAGTGAGATGGCCGACTATAGTGAAGTCCAAAGTTGGTTGATACTAGATGCTACGGTCATTGAGATTCGACTCTCAGGGTATTTCGATGGCAAGTCAATTGCACTGCTAAAACAATGCCTGCGGGAAAGATCGATGATATGAGACTCCTAGAACCCGATTACTATTTTTAGGACAGGTTGAGCCAATAGAACTTCAAGAGGGTACTTGCCTATGAACCACGTGAAAGCCTTAAACCTAAGCCTCTTGTGTGCTTTGTTTGTGTTTATTATCTGTTCAAACATGACATTGTAGCATCATGGCATCATACCATATCATTTTTACTAATCATTTCAAGGATCTCAAGGGCCTGTGATATAGGTTTATCATGAGCCGGATGTCTAACAAGGGGCAATGGGATTTATTTTCCTCTAACCAAATGTCGTTAAAGTTCAAAGTACTTTCGCTTGAGTTAAAGGCTAGAACCCAGTTGACATGGTGAACTTGATTCTCATAGAAGGATGTTCAAAGACACAAAGTTCTTCCATCAAAGCTGCAACCAGACTTAACTTCTAAAATTTCCTTTTGTTTACCCTGCGAGATCCTTGAAAACATTGCATCCACATACCATGCATGTCATTGCATAACTGGTATTTCCCAAGATAGGCTTTCTCATCTTCTTGCTGTTTATTTTAGTAAAAGATGGCTCTCAAACAAACTATGAAAGGCCTTCAAGCTAAAAACGCCCAATTCCAGGAGACACTCCTGAACTTAGCCAAGGGGCAGCAAGAACTGATGACGCTCATCGCCAAGAAGAAAAAGACTAGGAAACCTACTGGTATCCTCAAAATGGGAAGAAGGTTTAAAGGTCCTCCTAAACAAGCTCAGAGCTGTGATATTCCATCTGACGAAGATGACAATCAGGGTGAAGAAGATAAAAGTGTGAAGGTTGAGAGAGGAAGTAACCTCGGGGATGGCCAAGATTATGAAGAAGACTATTTTGATGAGCAATATCCTCCCGCTGATGGTAGATAAAAACAGTTGGAAGATCGTTCGAATGCCATGGAAATCCAGAAAGTGCCTGGGTTGGAGTTTGAAGAGTTGGGTCTTATCTCGAGGGTTGTTATCCCCCACAAATTCAAGGTCCCTACTTTTGACAAATATGATGGTATTTCTTGTCCTAAAATTCATATGAGGTCTCATGTCCAGAAGATCTAACCCCATACTGCTGACAAAAAGTTATGGGTCCACTTCTTTCAAGAGAGCTTATCTAGAACATAACTGGAATAGTTCTATCAGCTGGAAGGAACCAGTATACATACTTGGGAAGACTTGGCTGCTGTCTTGTATAAGCAATATCAATACAATGTTGACCTTGCACCAACTCGTGTGCAACTACAAAGTATGACTATGGGCTCGAATGAAGGGTTTAAAGAATATGCCCAAAAATGGAGAGATCTGGATGGAAGAGTGCAACCTTCTTTATCTGACAGAGAGCTGGTTGATATGTTCATGGTCACTTTGACATGGTATTTATTTAATCATCTGATCAGAAGCTCCTCATATGGTTTTACTAAGTTGATACTAACAGGGGAACGGGTTGAAGGCGGAATTCAAAGTGGAAAGATTCAAGTGGCTACGTCTTTGAGTACTGTAAAGAAGACATTCAATAGTAAAAAGGAAACCAATGTTGTGTATGGCCAAAAGGGTCGTACTAGAGGTAATCATAATCCATCTGTAGGAGGTGTGTTAATTTCTAATCATGCACCTGTTCAACAACATCGGGAAAACAATCAGCATAGGTCAGATGCACCTAGAAGAAATTTACAGAGATCAACATGCTGTTGTCTCAGGCATTACAACACTTACTGAAAGCAGAGCTGATTACACTGAGGGATCCTCCCAGAATCCCAACAACTCCTCCCCTCATTATAATCCTAATATGAAATGTGCCTACCATCCTAATAGCCATGGGAACGACACCAATAGCTGCTAGGCTTTAAAGAACAAAATTCAAGACATGATTGACAACAAAGAAATTAAGTTCGATCCTCCCAAGACCCCCAAAGTGATTACTTCACCAATACCCAAGTACAACAAAGGCATTAGTGCTATTGATTATGTTCTTTATGTTTCTACTGTAAGTGATTTGGCTACTCCCATCCCGATTATCAAGAAGAATTTACTGCAAGCCAGTTTATTTTCGGGTTGCATTAAAAGATGTTACTATTGTGCAGCCCAACCCAATGGATGCAAGTTGCTGGAAGAAGGTATTTAACATCTAATGGACAATCACCTAATTCTGCTTGAGAAGATTCTGTCTGCTGAGAATTTGTTGTAAGACTCAGAGCTGGAAGAGGTATCTGTAACATCCGACACTCCTACCGGGATCACTTCTAAGGGTCCTGTAAGGTCACTAGCAAACCCAAAGTTGATCCTATGATAATTACCACACCCGTACCAATTTCATATTCCTCGGACAAATCTATCCCATGGAATTATGTAGCCGGCATCTACTACCATGGCGTCAAGCAAGAACTATCAACTACTGAACACGAAGACACTGAAGTTACTAATTCCAACATTGACAATATTGTTGGGACCAATAAGGTTACTAGAAGTAGAAGGATTTTCTCTCTGGAAATTTCCCCGAAGACTGTCGCCGCACCAGTTCGTGTTACTGCTACTGATTCAATTACAGAGGCTCAGGGAAAAGAGAAAATTACGGAGCCTTCTCAGACGGAGGCACCTAAAGAAGTTACCATTGACGATATTTCCAAGCAAGAGTTGGAGGAGGTATTAAAGGTTATCCGAAAATGTGATTACAAGATCTTCGAACAGTTAGGACAGACCCCCTCTAAGATCCCCATGTTATCCTTGTTACTATGTTATGAAGCCCATGCATAGGCTTTAGGAAGTTCTTGAAGTCCGTTCACGTTCCACAAGAAATTTCTACCGGTAAATTTGAAAGTTATGTTGCTAGCCTGACGATTGACAATGGGTTAGGATTTTCTAATGCCGATTTGACCCCTGAAGAAAAAAACCACAACAGTTCCTTGTATGTCTCTATTGAATGCAGGGGCACTACTCTAGCTCATGTACTGGTTGACACGGGTTCCTCACTGAATGTTATACCAAAGGGTGCTCTTGACAAACTGGATTCTGAAAGGGTTATGCTGAAACCCAGTGATATTATAGTCTGAGCCTTTGACGGTGTTATACCCAAAACTTTTCCCTCTCATTTCTCAAGTAATCTCTCACAAGATCTCCTTCAGTTCAAGACTACACTAGGGTTGGTCAGCTTAAGACACCTCCTCAAGCACTAATGACTGAAAATTAGGGTTTGGGATTACACAAGAACAAATGAACTTTCAATGCCTCATATTACTTTTATGGATCATTTTGGACCCTCAAGATTTCTCATGTCAAGTTTCAAGTTTTGGATCACATTTTTGCTCAGTCAATTGATCAGCCGACCTAAAAATAACTGTATTGGGGAAAAAGTTAATTATGGTCAATTTAAAGTAAAACTTCATAATTTTTTATCCATATCAAGTTTATGAACTCATATATGTCATTTGATAAGGTTTGGACCATAATTCCTCAAGAAATGTGATCAGATCATCAAAAGGGCAAAATGGTCAAAATTAGGGTTTTGACTGAGAAGGTGCAATTTCTGATTTTTGACCTAGAAAATGATTGATTGGTTTGAGACATGATCTAAAGGATTCAAATACTTAATTTTTACCTAATGACATGGCTCAAAAAATTCCTCAAGATCAATTGATTGACAGATGAATTTTCAATCAACTGATCAAAAGTCAATTGTACACTGAAAAGTCAAACTTTGACTTTTTAGTCAAAATCAAGTATCAAAGATCACAATTCATCAAAACATGTCAAAATATGAAACTTGTTCATCATGAAATCAAAAAGTCAAGATTTCATTTTGAAAAGTCAAAATTTCTAAACTTAGAAATTTTTCTAAATGTTGAAAACTCATATTGTTTCATAACTTTGAGCCAATTTTTCACCGTGATGCAAGATGATTCAAAGGAAACTTCCAATATGAAAGTTGTAGATATCAATGAGATATAAAACATTTTAGAACACAACTTCTCCTAGAAATTCATGGATTTCAAGTTATGATTTTGTGAATACATGTTCATGAAACTTGGAAACTTAGGGAAATTTTCCCCTAGTTTAGGCAGGATTTTAACCTAACTTCATGGAAATTTTTCACATGGTTCCAAGAGGAATTTTCAAAAATGTCCAACATAGAGGTTGTATAGGACGTTACAAGCTTTCCAAAATGTCAAAGAACTCATTGAGATCATACTTGATCAAGGAGAATCGAAGGCAATAAGTTAGGGTTTCATTCTTGAATTACAAGCCATTTTGTGAAGAACACATGAACCAAATCCATGCTAGGATGCATAATCTTTGCTTTTCAGGCCTCAAACTTACTTGTCACTCCATAATTAATATTTTGCACAACTGATAGGGTCATTGTCCAAGAATTTGAGCCATTATCCAAGTTGCATTTCCATTAATGGCACAATGTAACATTGCCATTCTAGTTAAGAGGCTTTAATCACAAAGTTAACTTGTCTTGAGCTTTGCATTTGTTCTTTCTGCACAAGCATCCTCTACACAATCATATAAGCAAGTTAAAGTGCCTAACCACTCTAGATAGCTTTGTACTTGTGCATTGGAACCACACTTCTCAAGCTTTCTTCAAAGTCAAGCAAAAAGCCATAAAATGTGAACTTGTACTTCTGATCAGCAAAGGCTCCCAAAACCTTTTCCTATACATTTAGACACTATTATGTAACCTAACACACGAGCTTGAACACCCTAAAACACTCCCAAACTCCCTCTATTCAGAAATTGCATCAAAACACCATTGTTGTGCAAGTTCTGACTTTACACATCAAATTCATATCTCCCTCGTGCGTTCTTTGGGCCTTTTAGTTCCTAAAGCTTCCTTACATCAAATACAAACCATCCTTGTCCCTGTTACACGACTGTAACTCCATTTCCCTCATCCTCCATAACCAAAAACAGTGCATTGCAGTTAGACTTCTCCAGGCCATTTCAGCCACTCTCAACTCAAGCTAAGCATTACATTAGCTTCCTAGAGACTCAAGGAAGCTAACCTGATCATTGCAGCACCTTGAATTAAGCTCAAACTCATTTCACGATTTTCAATTTTGAGGTATTTTTCTTGAACTTCTATCTTCTCATTTAGGCATTATTAGGCTTGCATTTGTGAAGATAAAATATAGACATCATTGCCCTGAAACTATACATGTCCATAGATTTCATTTATGTTGATTGAGTAGGGAGAATTTTGAGTTTGAACCTCTGAAAATATTTAGGTCAAAATTTGGTACTGTTAGAAATTCATGCTCATCTTTGAGAATTAGCTTAATTTATTTACATATTCAGAATCATGAGGAAATTTCTAACAAGTTTGATGTTGGATGTTTTATGAATGGATTAGAAATGAATGAGTTACAGGTTCTCTGGCTGGACGTTGAAGATGAATCTAATTCAAGACTTGATTTATGTTACATATTTATTGTTTTGTTTATATCAACAGATGTATAGCCACCCCAGTGGTAAAGCGCGTGCCTGTTAACCTTTGGGACCTGGGTTCGAGCCCTAGTGGTACCCTTTTGTTCATTTTTTCAACATTTTCACTCTTTTTTGATTCCAAATAGGCGCCTGGGCCTCTAAACAATTAGGCTTTTGTTTTTTTGCTTTTGTTTAACCCCCTGTTTACTTATGCATCCTGGCCCAATCCTTTTCTATTTTTATTTATTTATTTATTTTCTTTTTCTTATTTGATTTTTTATTTTCGGTTTTATTATTTGTATTACTATTATTATTATTATCATTATTATTTTTATTAATAAAAAATCCAAAAATATTATTATTATTATTTTCACACTTATTTATTTCGTTTATAAAAAACAAAAAGACTAAAAAACATTTTTCTTAGAAACAAATTAATTAATTTTCTTAAATAATTAATATTTAGATAATTAGGTTTAATTATTATATTATCCACTTGTAAATTAAAATTAATTTAGAACTTAGGTTTATTTTAATTGATTAACTTTCATAAGATATCCCACATGCATAACATGGTCATTCAAAATGATCTTAGTCCCTCAAAGAGAACTGCTAAGGTATCTCACAATATTGCTATCATGACTATACGATGACCCATGCCCATCCCTTTACATCCAAAGATAAGGCTTCTTACCAAATCAATGGTAAGATAGCAATATCAAAGGACAGGAAGAAATGAACTAAGACTTTTGAGTAGGTAGATTGTTCCTAGTTGCTTGCTCAATTTCACATCAAACACTCTTGCTTATTTTCGAAACAAACACCAACACTTTCAAAAAGACTTTCAAAAAAACTTTCAAAATATTTTCCAAACTTGAAACATTTTCAAAAGATCAACACTTTGTATACGTTGTTACGAACGAGAACTATTACAAAGTTTTCCTAAATGATGGCGCCTTTTCAAAATACTTTTAAAAAACTACACAAAGCACATTTTCAAACAAAAGCAATTAAGAGCCCATAGATAGCTATGGATGAAAAGGGTTCTAATACCTTCCCTTTTTATAATCTACACCCCGAACTCAAGAAACAATCTCAAAGGTCTTTCCTGTTCTTTTCAGCCTTTCCTTTTAGATAAAAGAAAAGTCGGTGGTGACTCTTGCTAACCGCAACATTTGCGATAAAACGCAAAACACCCAAGTCAGTTCTCCCACCATATCACAGAACTGGCGACTCTGTTGGGGAAAAAACTTAAAAGTGGGGTTACCTTAGGGCTAGATCACCTTTACTTGCTTTCATTGTTTGACTTGTTTGCTTTACATTTTGGTTCCTTGTTTGGGCTTATTCTAATCCTCTATCCGGATTTGGGATACCTTATAGGTAAGTAGAAATACGTTGTGGAAACTGTGCGGGGTATACCGACATGGTCTAAGCAATAGCTACGTTAGTGTGACATATTTGTGGGTACCAGTTTCCCTTGAGTAGTCAAGGAGAATACGTGGCCGCTGAGTGATGTCATGAAGCAATAACTGACTTTTAGAACCTTTACTTGACCAACTTGGCCATTAGGACGTAGTGACATGACCGGCTTTGGTGGAGTCTGAAGTTGGTAGATACTCGATACTACACTCATTGAGGTTTGATTTTTGGGAAATTTCGGTCGCCGTGAAAGAGGCTTGTGTGAAACAATTCCCGAGAAGACAAATTAGTGATATTGAGATTGTTCAGAACCTGGTTACTACTTCTAGGACAGGTTTGAGTCAACTAAACTTCAAAATGGTATTTACCTATGAGACTCCATGCAAGCATAAACCTAAGGACTTGTTTGCCTTGTTTGTATATATTTACTTGTGCATGACATCATAAATATCATAACATCATACTCATACTCACTAACCATTTCAAAGATTTTTGGGATTTATCTTTGTACTGTTTTGTAGGATATGGCTTATATCTGCAGGAATACTATCCAAGTCAATCTCGTAAGGATCCCTCCTCAACTCAAAGAGTTAGCATCAAGGGTTCCTGAGAATTATCCGTTCTCCGAAAGACATGGTCGACTCCTAAACTTGGTTACCTTCAATACTGATGAAGATATGATGAAGGTGCTCTTCTAATTCGTTGATCCTCTACACCATTGCTTCACTTTTCCCGATTATCAACTTGTGCCAACTCTGGAAGAATTCTCTCAACTCTTGAGGATTCCCATTCTCAATCAACTACCCTTCAAAGGTACGGAAAGAGATCCAAAACCTGAAGAGGTTGCCTAAGCGTTACACTTGCAACAATCTGATATCACGACTAATTGGGAAACAAGGAGTGGCGTCAATGGTTTCTTAGCTAATTTCTTGTTTTAGAAAGCTCAAGATTGTTGGAACTCTTTGGACTTACAAGATTTTGAAGAAATATTGGCCCTTCTCATCTATGGGATGGTTTTGTTTCTAAATCCTGATCAACTCATAGATGTAAATGCTGTCAAAATCTTCATGTCTCGCAATCTAGTGCCCACTTTGTTGGGAGATATCCTTCATTCTTTTCATTCTCGTACTATGAGAAAGAGAGGGATCCTCATGTGCTGCACTCCCATCTTGGCAAGATGGTTTATTTCACATCTTCCCCGAGCTATGTTGAAGAACGAGAAAGGTTCAAGATGGTCCCATAGGTTGATAACACTCAGACATTCAGACGTTCATTGGTGTTCCCGATCCTTGGAGAATATTACTATCATCGTCCGTTATGGTGAATTCCTTAATGTCCCTTTACTTGGCATTAGAGGAGGTATAACCTACAACCATTTTTTAGCTTTATGATAGTTTTGTTACGCTCGAAGGGATGGTCCACATGAGATGCTCATTCAAGGAGTGGTATTCGACTACGAGAGTGATGATCAAAACTACCTCCAGAGGTTTATACGAGCTTGGAGGATGGTGAGCAAAGTGGATAGAAAGACACTGGGACACAAGAATTCCATTCCCCTCGAGCCTTACATTAAGTGGGTATGGACTCGTGCTCAGAAACTTGTGATGCCTTATCCCTCCATCTTACCAATTATTATGGAGCCTGTGGTTGAAGGTGATATTCCCTACACTATCCTCATCCCGACATGCCTACATCTCTCAAATAGATTCAAAAAGGTTGGATCAAGCTAAAGGAAGAACAATATACTTTGGAAGCTCAATTCTATGCTAGCGAGAAGAGGGTCTTGAAGCTTACGAAGTAGCTACAAGAAGAGCAAAGTGTGAACGCCTACCTTGCGCTGAAGAGGATGCGTTCAGTCTTATTATCTTAGAAAGTTATTTTGTAAGCCCAAGAGGCATGTTGTAATCTTTTCAAGCTAATTAATGAAAATTGACGCTTGTTCATTCCTTTGTCTATGCAAGTTTAAATTACATAAATCCTTGATATCATTTGCATATACATCTTCCATGCATCATAACATGACAGGTTTTTGCAATTTAAGGTTTCCTTACTTTCTACTGTTTATTTCAGCAAGATAGATCTAGAGGAAACTGTGAAGGATCTTCAGGCACAAAACTCTCAACTCCAAGAGACTCTACTGGCCCTAGCCAAGGGGAAGCAAGATATGATGGCATTGCTGGAAGTTAAGAAGAAGCCCAAGAAGAAAGCTCTGTTCAACATGGGTAGAAGGTTCAAAGAGTCGGTTCGTCGAATTCCAGTAGTAGAAGACTCATCTGAAGAAGACGAGAATCATATTGGTGAGGTTAAGAGTACCCAGGCTGACTGTGTTAATGATCAAGCGTCTGATGATGATTATTTTGATGAGCAGTATCCACCCGCTGATATCAAGTATAAGCAGTTAGAAGACATATTGAAAGCTGTTGAAACCCAAGCCGTCCCCGGTTTAGATTTTGATGATTTGAGTTTGATCTTTGGGGTTGTTATCCCCCCCAAATTCAAAATACCAGTCTTTTCAAAGTACGATGGAGTTTCTTGTCCAAGACTTCACCTGAAATCATGTGTGCGCAAGATACAGCCGCACACTGCTGATAAGAAACTCTGAGTTCACTTTTTCCATGAGAGCTTGACCAGAATGCAACTAGAGTGGTTCTACCAGTTGGATGGTTCCCGCATCAATACTTGGGAGGATTTAGCTATCGTCTTCTACCATCAGTATCAGTATAACACCGACTTGGCACCAACAAGAGTTCAGTTACAAGATATGACAATGGGGAAGAACGAAGGATTTAAAGAATATGCACAAAAGTGGAGAGACCTCACTAGTAGGGTTCAACCACCTTTGACTGATAGAGAGCAAATCGACATGTTTATGGTCACTTTATCCGGTCCATTCTTTAACTTGTTGGTAGGTTGTTCCTCTTCCAGATTCACCGAGTTAATCTTAACTGGTGAAAGAGTTGAAAGCGACATCAAAAGTGGGAAGATCTCTGTGGCATCTTCCTCTGCTTCCAATCCTGTCAAGAAACCTTTTGCTGCAAAGAAGGAAATCAATCTTGTGTATGGGGCAAGATCCCGTACCAAGAAGAATGATCATCCGTCTGTTAACGTTATCCAAATATCCAATCCTACTCCAAGACCATCTGCAAATCACCAACGGTTTGAAACTCCGAGAAGACAATTCACGAGATTAGGCATGTCACTATCTCAAGCCCTTCAACATTTTCTAAAGGCTAATTTAGTGACATTGCGTGATCCTCCTGCCAACCCTGATACCTCTTCACCAAAGTATAATCCGAACACTAAATGTGATTACCACTCAAGCAGCCCCGTGCATGAGACTGACCAATGTCGGGCCTTGAAGAATAAAATTCAGGATTTGATTGATAACAAGACTGTTGAGTTTGATCCTCCTCTAACTCCGAATGTAATCACTGAGCCTATGCCAAAACATGACAAGGGTGTCAATGAAGTTAATGTTGTAAGTGATTCTGATGAAGAAGCTGCATTTGAAGATTGGGTGTATCCTACTACAATGGAGCTGAAGAATTGGCATGCAAAGGACTTCGTGCCCATCTCCTTTCTTGAGGAGTAATCTACTTGTTATTTCTTTTCTTTCAATTCAAGAACATTTTGTCTGTAATATTTAACAATGACTTTTAAGCCATGTGCCTGGCCCGGGGCACTTTGGTCCATTTGTCAAGGGTTTTATTTATGTTCATCTAATCATATGATCATTCAATACAAATCATTGGACTCTTTTGCATTCAAATCTTTATGCTCATTGTCTTTCTTTTCCTTCAAATACATTTTTCAAAATAGCCATGTATCTTACATGCACACACACACACACCCACACACTCTTGCAGATCCTCATCCACTCTGGATCATATTGCCAATGAATCTACTATTTCCGACTATGACTTTGAATGTCCAATTAACCAAGCCAAAGACGAAGGCGAGGAAGATTGTGAAATACCGGGAGAACTAGCCAGACTTCTACTACAAGAGGAAAAATATATTCATCCGCACGAAGAGTCAGTCAAAGTCATCAATCTGGGTACCGAGACAGACAAGAAAGAAGTTAAGATTGGTGCTAACTTGGAATACAATGTCAAGAGTAGGTTGGTTAAAATGTTGGATGATTATGTGGAATTATTTGCTTGGTCTTATGAAGATATGCCAGGGTTGGATACCGACATCGTAGTTCATCGTCTGCCGACAAAGGAAGATTGTCCTCCTGTCAAACAAAAGGTTCGTCGCATGAGGCCTGATATGTTTGAGAAGATAAAAGCTGAAGTGATGAAACAATTTGATGCAGGGTTCCTAGCTGTGACATCCTATCCCCAGTGGGTTGCCAATGTGGTTCCAGTGCCAAGGAAAGACGGAAAAGTTCGCATGTGTGTAGACTATAGGGATCTGAATAGGGCAAGCCCCAAGGATGACTTCCCTCTACCATACATTAACGTCTTGGTCGATAATACTGCTCAGCATAAAGTCTTCTCTTTCATGGATGGCTTCTCTGGCTATAATGAAATAAGGATGGCTCCCGAAGACATGGAGAAGACTACTTTCGTTACGCAATGGGGAACCTTTTGCTACAAGGTCATGCCGTTCGGATTAAAGAATGCAGGGGCAACATATCAAAGGGCTATGGTATCTCTATTTCATGATATGATCCATCATGAAATATATGTATATGTGGATGATATGATTTCCAGATCACAAACTGAAGAGGAACATCTTGATCACCTGTACAAACTATTCGAAAGACTAAAAAAGTACAAGTTAAGGTTAAACCCCAACAAGTGCACATTTGGAGTATGATTTGGAAAGCTTCTAGGTTTTGTTGTCAGCAATAAAGGCATTGAAGTTGATCCTGCCAAGGTAAACTCCATCCAAGAAATGCCAGTCCCCCACTTTGAAAAGGAAGTTAGAGGATCAGACAGATTTTCTTCCTAAGCAGTAAATCAGCAATTAGGGTTTTGCACCTCTCAAAGAAAATTGAGTCTTCAAGGTTTCAAATGTTCTTCATAGAGCTTCGTGTCTCCTCAAGTTTGTTTAAGCCAGTTTTCAAACCTCGCATTGCAAGTTTGCCCGATCAATGGTCCAGATAACTGAAAACAACTACAACAACCCCAAAATCAACCCTTTTGCGAGAAAAAGTTTAAGTGCTTGTAAACTTCTTCATTTTTCCGATATTTTTGGGTAGTTTTTCTTGCATGTGATTCTCCTTGATGTCACCTCTAATTTCTCTTCACAAATCAAAAGCTGATTATGTGTAGAAGATCACAAAAATTCAAATGCGTTAGAAGTCGTGTCATGAAATTTGACCTAATTTTAATAACAGTAGTCTGATTTCTAAGAATTGCGTTTTCTTCAAATTACAAAACCTTGAGATGATTATTTCTATTTATGGTCATAAGTGATTTCGCTCACGAGATTATCTTCAGAGATCGAAAGAAAATCGTGTTTGGAAGACTTTAAAAATTATCGAATCGTCGCAAGAAATTTGTTGATTTTTAGTTGTTCTTAACCACAGTTTGTTGAAAGATCGACGGATGTTCTCAGAACATGTTTGTTTGGAAATGAAGCTCCATTTTTAATCGAGCGTGGCGCGCGAGTTCATTTTGAATGCAAATTTGATTTGGACAAAATGTGAAGATTAAGACTGTCATTCAAACAACCATGATTTTGAATCCAAGTCACCATGTTAGAAATTGGGCTTAGGATATTAGGGAAATGGTTTGAGGATTTCATTTGAATAAAATTTTAGATTTCAATTCAAGTCAACAAAGCACTATGCGATATCACATGTTTCGTCCAAATTTTTTATGGTTCACTCACGTGAATTATTTTAAATTCAAGGTCACAATTCTCATGAATCAAATCAAATTGTCAAAGCTAATTTCTTCAAGCGCGTCATTATTCAAATGCAAGATTTCCTAAGCCTCTTTAGAATTCAAGATTATTCAAGTTTGTTCAGGAATTCAAGATTTACAGCAAGACGTCATTTTTATTTGAATATACTTTACAAGTCTCCAAGTCCTAAAATACAAGTTACAAATGAAAACGACAATGTTACAAAAACCGCAATAATACAATATTCCTAAAAATTGATTTTTTTTGTTTTCTTCAAGTCTCCATCAAGCGCGGTAGGCCGCTCTTCACTGATTCTCCTTATTGCCCAAGTTTCTCATACATGAAACAAGAAAGAAAAATTAGCAAGCATGTGAAAAATTCAGGAACTGTTTGTTTAGAACGAATTTCTTCTCATCATTAGGGTTTTCTTAAAGAATCAGTATACAGTTTAAGGAATTCACCATTTAACCATTTTGCCAAAAGCCCAACAAAGGCCTTATTAAACTTTGCCAATCTGCTTCTGATCATTGGCCCAAAACATGACTTTCATTGCAAATCACAAAAAATATGTATGTTTCTTTTGGTTCACAAAGAAAATACTATCGAAAAAGACAAAGAGAAAAGTAGACTGCATTGCAGCCTGCATTGCTGCAACAAAAAAACAGTTTGCATCCCAAAAAAAATAGAAATACAAGAGGCCAAAATACTGTCAAGTACAGACTGCATTGCAGCCCTACATTATTGCCCAAACCTTCTAACAAAACATCCCAACAATTGCATAAAATAGGCAACATAAAAACTGCACCAAAAAGATATAACAACAGCATACCCCAAGTGTTCAAACTTGCCAATCATTTCCCCCCAAAAATGTTATCCCACTACTATTATAAAATACACAGATATAGAGAGAATAGGGAGGACCTTACAACTGCAGCAACATCACCAAAACAAAAAAATCACAGTTCATTTTTTCATGGCAGTATATAAAAAGAAATCAAGTCTAATAGCAACCAAGCCACATACATAAACAGTTTTGGTAAAAAAGGGACCAAGCATCAAAGAAATTCCCATTATTTTGTTCATCATCTTCTTCAAACCATAACCCTTCAGAAAAGCGCCTATTCAGAAATACAGAAAGATCAAAACAAAGGTTTACAAAAGCCTACTTCCCTGTCAAAGAAAGCGCGGAGTCACCGATAACCTCTGTAAGTCTTCCACTCCTGTATCATGAACATATTTTTTGAATTATGTTAAAATGAAACAAAACAGAAAATTAGCATACAAAAATAATCAACTGTATAAACATAGTTTTGTCTGTTTGATAACAAGTAAAGTAATAAGGAAGTAAAAAATTTTCTTCAAAGCACAGTATAACCGTCCCTGTGAACAAGCTCTTGCTTACGTCACATGCAGCATCGATGCCGCGGCACTTCGTTTCTCTTCACAAACCCTTAACCTCCATCATTATCTCAGAACCTCACCAAACTCATCTCTCCGCCAAACCCACAACCTCACGCTCCCTCTGTCTCGTTCATGAACCCAACCTTCCACCGTGAACAACCGTTGATCAAACCATCACCAACTCACAATAACCGCAATACTCATTCCTCATACAACACCCATCTTGGAGGTGAAGATTTTGATAACAGAACGGTCTGAATCCAGAAGTGAGGAAGTAGGAAACGGATTCGCAAACAGATTTCTCCTTTGGATAGAAGATGGAACAGAATCGTTGTTGACAGTTTTTTTTAGCGAAGAAAGATGAAAGATGGAATAAAGTTGCAGCAGAAGAAGATGAATTTCGTTAGATAGAGAGAAGGTGTTTTGTTGTTGTTTGTTTCGGTTGACATAAGCAGTAACAGAAGTTTGAGGGGGAGGATTTAATTAGAATAATTATGTTAATTAATATCAATTGAGAACTAATTAAATATTGACTCTTTGGAATATTAAAATAACATTTGTTTTCTTCCTCTTCCCTATGCAGCCGCGCCTCCCTCTCTCTCATTTAGGGTTTCACAAACTCTATCTATTCCCTCAAATTGGATCCGGGTTTGGGCCTATTGTTTGGCCCAATCCATTTCACAGTTTTTGCCTTTTGTATTATTGAAAACATCAAGATATATGTATAAATAAGTGGTGCAGTGGTAGGAGGGCAAACGTGATTGCTTCAAGTCACGTGTTCGAGACCCGTAGAGACTGTTTTTTTTATATTTTCTTTCTAATCCAATCCTTTCATTTCTTTTTTTATCAAATATTTGGGGCTTTCCTCCCTATCTAAGCCCATCTGATTTTCACCTCAAAACCCCCTAATTTTCTATTTCACACCTCCTTTTATTATTAACTTAGTTTAGATTTAAATTAGCATTTTTTTATTTTTTTATATCATTAATTTAGTTTATAGTTAAATTAGTTTAGATGTTATTTAATAATTTTATAATTAGCTTAGTTTAGGTTTAATTTAGTAACTTAGAATTTTAAGTTTAGTTTGGAGTCATTTTTAATAATTTTTATTTAATTTAGATCTAGTTTTACTAATCTTTAGTTTTATTTTGAAATTCAATAAAAAATATAATTTCAAATTATTTAATTTTATTAATTAGTTTAGTTAGAGATTTTGTGAATAGTTTAGTTAGTTAACTTTCTTTTTTTAGTTAAACTTTCTTTTAAATTGTTTAAATTCCTCCTAATAAACAGAATTCATTTAAGAATAATAGAATAGAATTTTATTTTTATTTTTTCCTCACAAACAAAATACCAAGAGTTTTATTTCCATACTTTGTTAAGTAATTTTTACTTCATAGATTGTTGTGGTTTTAATTAATTTCTCGATTCGATTTGGTTGTATTGATTGCATATTTAGACTTTTAATTGCATTGATCCATCCCCATTTGTAAATTTGTACCCTCATTCCCGAAAGCTCTGTAATAGCGTAGAATTTTAATTTCCGTAATTTACTGTTTTCCTTATACTGTATAGTAATTAGGTGTGCATGGAAAGATTTAAAATCAATCCCTAGATAACCATAATCAAAGAACAACTTAACTTGAATCAAACACACTTTCACACACGCACCTCTAGGGTAACATCCATTTTTGCCTCGAAAACACAGTCATGTCCCTCGAATATGGGATTTTTAGAAAAGACCCTTCGATAAAAAAGATCGTAGTCCCTCGATGACCCTCGATGTCGCTTTCGGTAAAACGATCTAGTCCCTTACGAAAATTGCTAAAGCGTCTCATAAGTTTCTTTCGATGACTGTATGATTGACCCGCGCCTGTCCCATCACATCTAGTGATGGGGCTTCTTACCACATCAATGGTAAGATAACAACATCTAACGGAGGAAGAAAAGAACACTTAAAACCTTTCGAGTAGGTAGATTCACTCCTAGTTACTCTCTTGCTCACAACAAAAGCATTTTTACACCGACACTTTCATTTCAAAGCATTTTCAAAAGACAAAAAATTTTGTGTACGTTCTTATAGAGACGAGAACCATTGCAAAAACATCTTTTCAAAACCACTTTCAAAAAACACATTCCACTAACACATCTTTGAACTATTTTTCGAAACAAAACTTTGTACGCGTTCTTATAGAAACGAGAACCATTACAAAGACATTTTCAAAATACTTTCAAAAAAACACACCACAAGCATATTGTCAAACAAAAGCAGGTGATCTAGCAAGTAACTAAGAGCCCGTAGATAACTACGGATGAAAAGGATGATAATATCTTCCCTATTCATAATCTACCCCCGAACCCGAGAAATAATCTCGAAAGGTCTTTCCTGTGCTTTTTTACCTTTCCTTTTGCATAAAAGAAAATTCGGTGGTGACTCTTGCTATCCGCACAAGTGCGATCAAAATGAAAAAACACCCAAGTCAGTTCTCCCACTGTATCACACCCTCAATCAGAACATCAGAATGAAATGACCTTCGAATGGAATTTTAAATGCAGAGTTTGTCTTAATCTAAGATGCTCTGATGAAGGAAGTTCTGAACACTTTAAATCAGAACTTAGACTCATCACAAGGCCAAGGGCTGTTCGAAGTTGTCTAATAGGGAATGTTCTGAATAGATTCGAATTGGACTTTGAAGCTGGCAAAGAAGGCATATTCGAAGGAATGAAATGGGATGGCATGACTAAGCAAAAACATATATCCTAACCTGTCCAGGTTCACCCAAAGTTCAAAATGGCATGTTGTCCTTACAAATACGGCAAGAATTCAATGTTAATCGTGGATTCAATTCCTGAGTTAAAGGCCAGATTCTTGCCTTGTTTGTTCCCAACTCCACAAGAGCTGATTCGACCAGAGTGTTTCTTTTCAAATAAAGCAATCAAAGCACAGGGAGTCTCAATCAAAGGGTTGTGACATTGAAGCTAGAGTAATTCGAATAGGAGCTTAGAGCCATCGAATAGAGAAAATTCGAAGGGAAGTGCATCTACAGGGGCAGGTCAACTTTCGATTTTCATCATATTGGAGGCCCAAACAACTCATAACAGGCTGGCAGTAACGCATGAAAATAGATTGGCATGTGATTGAATCAAATATAGCAAGTCTTTATGAAGAAATCAAATCAAATCTCTTCATTATAATGGACCAAGATTTGATACACAAATGTTGATCTAAATTCCCTTATCTATATAAACCTCATGATCTCAAGGAAAAAGCGGATGCAAAAAGAGACGGGGACGAAAAACTGCCACACAAAAAACGCACGGAGGCAGCCTCAGAAGAAACGCTGCCTGGCCCACGAGATTCCATAAAGTTGCACAAAGTTTCCAAGGGTTGTCTTTGATCTCAAACTTGGGATTCACGCAGAAGCATCCCTCATACAATCCCCCTGTTGGTAATTTTGTCTTTGATCTCAAACTTGTTAAATATGATTTTAATTCATGTCAAACATATATACATACTGCTACTAATATTCATGTTTGTTTGAGTGTGCTACATGTGAGCAAAGGTGCAGGATTGAGATCGTTCCATTGATGGGGCACGATCAGAGCTTAACTTCGATTTTTACAGTTGTAGTTCGTTTTCGATGGGGTTAACACAATAGGGGGCCACTGAGCGCGTCGATTTGATATTTAAGTTAATATTGTGTTTTTGTTTCTAACGTGATATTGTTGATTAGTTTGTACTAATAAATGGAAATCTTTTGACCAGGTTGGTGAGGAAGATGTGCTGCAACGAAAAGGACCTGGGATCGACACCCAAGTCATATATTTTTTGTTTTTCTAACAAACTTCCTTGAAGAATTCTAGATCGAAGGATGTCACATCCAGATCGAACGCTCTAGACGTGCAGTCTCGCAGGCATCTTCGATCAACCCTCTGGATCGAAGAGCAACCCAAGTTGCTTCGATCCAGGCCTTACTTCCCAGAGTGCATTCCTTTCGTTTCCTGTCCTTTTTGGCCTTTTGATTGGGTTCCCTTTGTTTTACTCCTTCTAGCTTTAATTATCATTTAGAAGAAAAACCCCAAAAGACATTAGGTTTAGTTTTTTACATTAAATTAATTTTGTCAATTAATTAATTAACTATTTTAATATTTTCTTAAAAAACTAAAATTGAATAGACTTAGGATTTTTTAATTCAATTTTTTTCATAACAAAAACAAACAAAAAATTCCTTTCACTTAGGATTTTAGACGCATTTTCAATTCATGCGCGCGCTTATTTACTTTAGTTTTTTTTGTTAATTATGTAACTGTGCCCATTTTGTAATAGCTTAATTAGGATTTTATTTCAGAATTTTACTCTCAGTAATTATTTATGTATCTACACCAAAGCCTTTTAATAGCTTAGGACCTTTATCTCTCGGTTTTATATTTTATATGCTTGTATATAATTGCTAGCAACCTAGGCGTGTATGCTTAATCAATCAATCATTAGATCACTAAACTGTAAGATAAGATATCTGAAATAGCACACTATTGCACACTTTCACCCCTAGGGTATCTCCCACTTTGGTTGCCTTTGAAAATGGTCATGTCCCTCGAACGTAGGGATACTCTTAGCAAAGACCCTTAGTTTTTAAAGTCATCATAAAGATCATAGTCCCTAAATGTCCCTTGAGTTGCCTACGAGAAATGATCTTATGATGATAGTCCCTTAGAAATTCTAAGGTATCCTTACATGTTGCCTTCAAGGACCATTACGTCCCTTTCGATAGTCCCTCAACATTCAACGACTAGGGTTACCTACTCAGTAATAGTAGGATAACACGATCTAAAGGATAGGAGGAAAAGAACAATATTTTTCGAGTAGGTAGATAACTGTTAGGTACTTGCTCAAACAAATTTTCACACCACACTTTCAAACACTTTTCAAGCAAAGTTTTCAAAACGCTTTATCACACTCTTGAGGACTGATACAAGAGTTACCATAAAGTGAATCGCCACACTAAGGCATTTTCAAACAAAAACTTTTTTCACACAAACACACAAGCAATTTTCAAAATGAGCAAGTACCTAAGATCCCATGGAAAACCATGGATGGAAAGGGTGCTAACACCTTCCCTTTCCATAATTTTTCCCCCCTTACTCAGAAATTTCGAAAAAGGTCATTTTTTGTTCTTTTCACCCTTTCCTAATTTGGATAAAAGAAAAGTCGGTGGCGACTCTTGCTTACTGTGACATTTGCGAACACAAAATGCAAAACCAGTATTAACAGTCGGTTCTGTCACCATATCACATAACTGGCGACTCTGCTGGGGCTATGAAATGTGGGGTTTTCCTTAGAACTTAGTTCACTTTAATTTGCTTTCATTGTATATTTTGCTTGCTTTATCTTTGAGGGTTGTTGGGGTTATTTGTTAAAGATCCTACACCCGGATCTGGGGCACCTTATTAGGGAAGTAGCAATAAATCATGGAGGTTGTACGACATAGACCGATACGGACGAAGTGGTGGCTACGTTAGCGCGATACTCTGGATTGTACTAATGTTCCTTGAGTAAGTCGAGGATAACATTAGGCTTCCTCGTAGTGTCACTAAGCGCTAACTGACCTTTAGAACCTTTAATTGGATCATCCTAGCCATTAGGAAGTAGTGAGATAAACGAATTTGGTTCTGACCGAAGATTGGTTGATACTCGATACTACACTCATTGAGGTTGGACTTTCAGGATTTTTTGGCTGCAATACTTCGGTGCGAAGCTGAACCAATTTCCGAAGGGAAGGTCAATGATATTGAGGCTCCTTAGAACCCAGTTACTATTAATAAGACAGGTTGAGCCAAATAAATTTCAAGAGGCTACTTACCTACAAACTCCATGCAAGCCTAAACCTAAGGCTGCTTGCGTGACTTGTTTGCTTTTAACTTGAACTACTTGCAGGGTTTTGTTATCTGAAAACATGATTTCCTTGTAGGATTTGATTATAGTTATTATCCAATAACCTAGATTTCTTGCAGGGTTTACTTACTTACACCACCTCGCACTTTTGCTTAACGCATAACATACACATCATAACATCATGTCACAACATTTCCTTAACCATTTCAAGGTTCTCAAGGGTTTGTGATGCAAGTTATGATAAATCAGGCGTCTAGAAAGGGGAAAAGGGATTTATTTTCCTCTAGCCAAGGTCGTCAAAAGATCAAAAATCAACAACTTGAGTCAGGGGCTACGACCCACTTGATATGGTGAGCTTGACTCTTGTAGAAGGACCTTTAACGATACGAAGTTCTTCAATCAAAGCTGCAAATTTCAACTTCTGAAATTTTCTTGTTTACCCCGCGAGATCCTTGAAAACATTTGCATATCATACATGTCATTGCATAACAGGTAGTCTCCAGTACAAGTCTCTCATGTTCTCGCCGTCTATTTCAGCAATGGCTCTCAAACAAGACAACAAAGATCTCTAAACTCAAGAGGCTCAGTTCATGGAAATGTTCCTAAACCTATCCAAGGGGCATGAAGAGTTAAAAGCACTCCTCGCTTGGGACCTGGCCAAGAAAAGTCCTGAAGACAATAAGGACGAACGGTTGGAACAACTGCAAGCTGAGGTAGAAGCAATGAGAACCCAGATGCTGGGGTAGATGGCTCTTATCCAAGGCCTAGCCCGGGGAGAAGAAGAGCTGAGAGCCATTATTAATAAACTTCATCAAGACGGATACAACCGTATGAAGCAAGCAGTCGAGGCTGGAGACCATGTCATTGATCAACCTCTGAGAAGAAAAGATTTTGGTTTGGTGAAGAGTGGACCTTTCCAAATTGCTACTACCTCACGGGTCCAACAATAACCTCGCCAAAAACAACGGGTTAAGCAGAGTAAACTGGATACACCCAAGAGGCAGTTTACCAAACTCAACATGCCGCTGTCACAAGTCTTGCCACACATGTTGAAGTTGAATTTGGTCACATTGAAGGATCCTCCTCGGAATCCTAATACTTCTGATCCTACTTACAATCCTGATGCAATATATGCATATCACTCCAACAGTCTAGGCATGACACTGATAGTTGTTGGACTTTGAGATACAAAATTCAAAACCTGATCGATGAAGGAGTACTGAAGTTTACACAAGATGGTCAGGCTGAGTTCTTCTGCCATCCCTCCAAGGCACGCTATCCGAAGTGACAAGATCAGACGAAGAAGCTTTTGTTCATTTGAATTTTCAATTTATAACTTTCTTTTGATTGTTTGAACATTTATTCATGTCAAACTTTGTTACTTTATCAATGCATTTCATATGTCTGTTTTGAATCAATTTATTCGTATTCACTATATTTAAACTTCTTTCCTTTTGTGATATTCAACTCTCGATTAAAAAGCTGTAAGCCTTTAGAGGGAGGATGACGAAAATGATACAACAATCTCTATAGTATGCTTTTAAATAGACCCCGCTAATGATGTACAAGTATTGTTTCAAATTCTAAACAGTGGAGTTATATGGAAGATAATCTATAGTCAACCCCTTTGAGCCAAAGAAGTAGGATTTTTTATTTTCACACAAATTAAAACCCCTAATCATAACCTAGGGCAGGGTAGCTTTCTCAGTTAATTCAGTGGTGCATTCAGTCGCAAGCTCTTCCTTCATACACAATAAATAGTGTAGAAGATATCTTCCAAAATATGGTGGGTTCTGCATAATCATCAAAGAAGGCAGTCATTATTTTTCAAAAGAAAATCCCATTAAGTCAAAACCTATGAAGGAGACTTAAGAAGAAAAAAACGGGGGCATCCCACTGACTGTAAACACAAAAGAAATAGTTCAGGCAAAAGTAGGGATAACAAAATCAAAAAAAGAGGTTACTACAAATCCTCGACAGAAAAAGGGATTACAAAATGACTGCCTTTTCCAAATAAATGTTCAATCTCTGAACCATCATTGGAATATAAAGGACATTCCAAAACTCAACTGGGATTCAAAATGCACAATTAATTGAGCATAAGACTGAAGAACATCACGAAGAGCGGGTTGGGTACAAATAAAATTTGAGCCTTTATCCTTTGTTTCTTGAACCGTGAACCAGGCCACGTTATAACCCTTAAAAGTCCTAGCTGAAGCATGGGTTAGTTCGAAAGCATACTGTTACAAAAGGTATCCTGACTCCTGTAGGGTTTTCTATACATCCTGAGTTGACATCACACTTTTACAAAGTTTGTTTGTTTTACTAAAAAATGAATTTTCACAAACTTCAAGACAGACATAAGCTTTGCATTCTTAAAATATCATTGTTTGCATATGACTATTTGTTCAACACAGAGAAATTCGCATGATGAATATCTAGTGAACAAAAACCTTCTCAATGAAAAGGATCAACTCAAGCGGAAAAACACTTCCAACCAAGGGGCGCGACATGATCATTGTCCATCATCTGGGGCAGTCAAGTCAAGATTCAAGGAATCTATCAAAGATGCCAAATAGCCAGGGGAAGATCTCCATATGAATCACTTGGGGCATTGGACATGAGTTCCAACAATGAATCCTGTACGATCAAACAAACATCTTCTAGAAGTGTGGCAACACTAACTACTATGGACAGTGACAATTCTCCGTACCCGGTGAACATGGACATAGTCAGAAAAGACTACACATGAAAAAGACTCGCTAGGTTGACTGACATAGGAAAAAGTAAGGGCATCTCGGCGAACCAAAGGTTTCGGGCAAAAATTAGGGATAAAAACAAAAAATATGTACACTCGACAAGTCGAAAACCTGAAAAGGAGGCTTAAGCAAAAAAGGGTATCCCAATGGACAAAAAATCTGAAAAGACAGTATAGGCAAAAGTTAGGGATTAAAGCGTACGACTATGTCCCGTCATCTCGTCACTTGTCTAATCAGTAGAAGGTTTATTGCCCTGATCTGCATTCACCAAGGACTCTAAAAGTCGGGATAATAGTCAAACCACCTACAAAATCCCCGGTTGATATTTTCTACAACAAATATCGAGACAAAGGCATTCTACTACAAGGTCACTGCCATATCCTCAGTTTATAAGCTATTGATGTCAGGTGTTCTCATACCCTCGGAAAAGCAAAATCTCCAAATTATTGCTCCAATGAAAACTCCCCAGTGAAGTCGCCAAGCTTCTCAGGATTCCCCAAGCGAATTACAGAGTTTCCCTTCCCTAACAGACACATTCTGAATAAAGCAGATTCTCATCTAGAAATGGTTCAGGTACGATACAAAGATGGATGTCATCCTCACACTTACTATAGATTCTCATCTAGAAACGGTTCAGGTACGATCCAAAGATGGATGTCATCCTAACACTTATTCGGGATTCTCATCTAGAAATAGTGCAGATATGATCCAAAGACGGATATCATTCTGACACTTACCCCAGATTCTCATCCAAATACAGTGCAGATACGATCCAGATACGGATGTCATTCTGACACTCATTCAACATATGTTTCAAAGTACAGTCCAGATACGACCCAGAGACGGATGTCATTCTGAAACTTATTGCAACACATAGATCCGTCCACAAAGCCTCCATAGGTACTTTCCCTAACAGGTACAAGGGCAAAAACGTCTTGATGCAAAGTCATCATCCTTTCCTCAGCATACGACCCCGTGACATCTACACTCCCCACAGAGTAGAGGCAACCAAAAGTTTCGATCTCAGATTCCTCAAACAGGAGTTACTTTCCCCGGCAAAGTTCCTTCAGGGAGCCGATATCTATATACCCCCAGCCGAGTTTTATAATCGCAAATGGTTTATAAAGCTTTCTTCCGAGTAGAATTTATTTCTCTGAATGCAGAAGCTCAATCCCTAATAGAGTTTATTTATCCACTACGGAAGTTCATCCCCCATCAGAGTTTATTTCTCTGAATTGGAAAAATCTTCCATCAAAGCATCTCTTCTCTCAGACAGAGTTATTCCTCTGCAGAGTTATTCTTAGGCAGAGTTTCTCCCTTGCAGAATATTCGCAAACAGAAAAGAGTAAATCCCCAGCATAATCATCTCCATTCATCATCCCCAGCGGAAAGAAAGAATTCAGTTTCCCAATACTCTTCAGCAACAATCCAGGATTTATTTTCCCCGACTAAGAAATACCGCAATAGCATCCCATATTCATACATCATGGCATGCAGATACACATTGCATATAACACAATCTCATTTATTTTGAGAACCTCATCACAATGCATTTCATACATCATGACATTGCATAAGACTAATTCTTTACCTTTCTGTTGTACCCCAATTTTTGACCTAAGATCCCATTTTTATTTTTTGCATTTTAAAGATAAGTCAAGGTCACGAAATACGGTCGGTTTTAACGTCTCACCTTCGAGCTTTGACTATGCGAAGATTGTCAAGTGTTTTGAACATTTTGAGCCTATGTATCACTAATTTCTAATCGCATACAAAAGTGTATGTTCATGTTTTCTTTTGTGTCATGTGCAGAGACAGGTCTGGATCAAGAGCATCAGATGTCGCGCCTCAATTAAGGTTTTGAGTCTCCCAAGCCAAAAGTACGGTTGATTATGGATTCTCGAAGACTGATTCATCAAAGCACACCGTTGCACCCTTAATTTCGCCCCTAATTTTTTCAGTCGCACATTTCATATCATATTTTGTTATTTGGTCATAATCATTAGTAAATATTTTCATTCATCATATTTTGCATCATTAGTCGTATTTAAGTTTACCAGAAAAAGTCAGTTTAAATCAAAGTTTGCATCGTCTTTCAGTTGTAAAATACCCGACATTTCACTTCATTCATTTTTATCTGTTTACTATTTTCTTGCATTGCTCCAAGTTGTTTATATGTCAATAATAAAATATTTCGGTTTTATAGACAGACTGTTAAAAGCGGTTCGACACTGTGTGGAAAATTAGCGAGAAAATATTTCAAGTTTTCACCTTTTACCGATCATTTTATGAATCTGCATTTCGCGTAGATTATGACGGTATGCTCGCTTTATTTTTTCGGTATAGTTTGAAGTCTCGTTTTTAACCGTAAACATCTGTTTTAGCCCGATATTTTCATTATCATTTTACTTTGATTTTGACTTTTTGAATATTTTTTATTTAATCTTTGTGACATGTACTTTATTTTAATGTGTTCATTTTATTTTTTCGGATAAATTTTCGTCTGTTTTTTTTTTAATTGTTTTCGGTCATGTTAGCTCTTTATTTTTTATTCAAAAAAATATATTTTAAATTGAATTAATTTTAATACTTTCAATTTTTTATTTCATTTTTATCATTTAAGGACTTTTTGGTCACAAAAAAATATTAATTAGGCTTCGCTTAATTCTCATTGGTCGAAAGCATGGTTTGCGGATTGATAGAGATTGAATTTATATTGAACGGCTTGGATTTATTTTGAAATCAGAATATTCCTCTTCATTTTCTCTATTTTAAGGCATCTTTATCACTTTGTACATGGGGGGAACAACACAAAAAAATCCAACACAATAATCCCTTTCACTCTTTATTTCTCTCAACCTTTTGCTTCTATCTCTCTTATCCGTGTGACCCTCCTCACAACAACACATTTCTTCATCTACTACCCCTCTAGCCATATCTCTTCCTATCTTCCCCTGCTAAACACAGTAACATTTTAACCTTTTACTCTCTATTCCCCCCTCTCTCTCTCCGCGCGCAGCAGTAAACCCCCTCTGTCAAACAGCTCCTTCCTCAACAAACCTCTCCCCACTGTCCGATTAACTAACCACTGGCCTTCATCATCAATTTTCCTTCAACAGCTACACAAGGTCCTCCATTCATTTCTTCTTCGGAGGTTGAAGTCAGATGTCGAGAAAGGGTTGCCACCGAAAAAGGAAACCATTCTCAAAGTAGGTATGTCCCAGATGCAGAAACAATATTATAAGGAATTGCTGCAGAAGAATCTTGAGGTTGTGAATGCTGGTGGAGAACGGAAACGTCTTCTAAATATAGCAATACAACTTCGTAAATGTTGCAATCACCCATATCTTTTCCAAGGTGCTGAACCTGGTCCTCCCTACATAACAGGAGATCATCTCGCTACAAGTGCTGGCAAAATGGTTCTAATGGATAAATTACTTCCCAAACTAAAAGAGCGGGATTCTAGGGTCCTAATATTTTCACAGATGACTAGGCTGCTAGACATACTTGAAGATTATTTGATGTTTCATGGGTACCAATATTGTCGCATAGATGGAAATACTGGTGGAGATGACCGTGATGCTTCCATTGAGGCTTTTAACAAACCAGTAAGTGAAAAAATTGTCTTCTTGTTATCTACTCGAGCTGGAGGTCTTGGTATCAATCTTGCTACTGTCGATGTTGTCATTCTTTATGATAGTGACTGGAACCCACAAGCTGATTTACAAGCTCAAGATCGAGCTCATAGGATTGGACAAAAGAAAGAAATTCAAGTTTTCAGATTCTGCACTGAGTATACAATTGAGGAAAAAGTCATTGAAAGGGCTTACAAAAAGCTTGCACTTGATGCTCTGGTGATTCAGCAAGGACGGTTAGCTGAACAGAAGACTGTTAATAAAGATGATTTGCTTCAAATGGTTAGATTTGGTGCTGAAATGGTTTTTCGTTCCAAGGACAGTACAATTACAGATGAGGATATTGACAGAATTATGGCCAAGGAAAGGAAAATTTTCTTCAAGTTCTTTAGAAGACATAATGGAATGGCATTACCATCTTATCTATTCCGCGATTTCCAGCACCATCAATTTCTAGTTTCGGCTTTTCGGTATGTTTCGATCTCTTTGCTAATTGTGTTTGTTCAAGTTAAATGATTTTTATTTTGCCTTTGTCTGCGGAGATGACTATGCTAGATAGTGTTGATGTCATTATGCTCAATGTGAAATTAATTGATAATGAATTTGTGTTGATAACATATTTTAGATGTTAAATTTATGAGAAGCTTGAAATGTTTTTAGTATGTTGTTTTTTCAATATGTGAATTCAAATATCTTCTCATAAATTGACACAAATTATGAGCTGGATTGATGATTGTAAAATATAGAAGCCGATAAAATTTTGAAAGAAGAATGAAGAAGTTTTCTTTGGATTTGGTCTGTTAATATGTTTTCTACTGGTTTATGTTCATAACATTTTTCATGCTTTGCCATATACTACTTTTCATGGATTATTTGTTTTCATGTGATTTTGAAAAGTCACGAGATGTTCAATTGTATTTTAGTTTTACTATTAAAAAAATTGGGGTGGTTTGATTTTGTTTTTTTTTTCTTATCTTCCTTTCTAAATTAATTTTTATTTTATTATTTATAGTCTAGTTAATTTATTCTCTCATAGATAAGTCTCTAAAATTTTAAATATTTAGTTTATTATTCAACTAGTTTATATTAATTTTTAGTTTATCAAAGTGGTTCTATTGTACATAATGTGTATGCATATGAATCATTTCTAACTTCTTGTATATAAGATGTAAATTGCAATGTGAATCTCAAATGAATTAATGACCATGTTCAACATTGTGTTTACTTGAGTTTAAATGTGTTTAGAACATTAAATGCCATGTTGATTTTTGTTGGGTACTTTGAGTAATCATCATTTATTTGGTTCATGTTTTGAATTCAATTTCTCATGTTGCAAAGTGAGCTTTGGATATTTGTTTTCCGTTGTGCTTGAAATAGCGGTTGCTTTTGATACATTTGAAATAATGTGCACAATGTTGATTTTTTTTGTGTTTACATGGAATAATGTCATGAATTCTTGATTTTATTTGTGTAAATATTCATGTGCATTCATACAATTACATTTCATTTCTTTATTTTGTGATTTCTAACAAAGTTTTTAATTGTTGCGATTTCATTCATTTTAATTTTTATACTGCTTATGCTACTAATGAGTTTGCTTATTGTGAAGGTTTTCGAAAATCGTTTCAAGTATCCATTCTCACATAGCGCATCAATAACTCTTACACTTCTCCCTTTTACCTTTTTATTTTATTTTACTATTCTGATTTAATATTTGGTACTGTAAATATATACTTGTACATAATATTTTGACTGTATATTTAACTTGTAAATAAATTCAGTTTTCTTAAAAATATTATTTTCATCGCATTATGATTTTTATTTTAATTCCAACTAACTTCTGAAAATTGTGCGGACGCGCATAAGTTTCCCCGTGCTGTTAGATTTGTCGATATATATCTTGTGATGCAGGGATTCTTATCTGATACCGTGAACTTTATCCATCCCCTTTGCGCTTTATCTGATGCTTGGAGCATTATCTTACATCAGGTTTTTTTGATGCTGTCGGCTTGTGATTTATTTTCACCTGAGGTTTGATATACTCTTAGCTTATTTATCTATCTGTGGTTTTAAATCCAAGGGAAAGAATTAATTTGTTGACTTCATGTCATCAAGTATCTAATACGATTATGTGAAATCCCTTCATACCTTTTTTTAGTTTTATTAATCTTAAGACGAATCTCCTACAAATCAATTTTTAAACTCACACCCCTTTTTAAGTCAAAACTTCGACACTAGGTCGTCGTATCTTCAAAAATCTCGTCCATACCCATCTTTTAGCCAAACGAATCATTTTAATCAAACAAATAATTTTAAACCAAAAAACAGATATTTCAAAAGGTTCTTGCGGAGTACCGCAGATACATTTGGTGCTAATACCTTCCCATTGCATAACCAACCCCCGAACTCTAGATCTCTTTTCAAAAACGCATTGTATTACTTTTACTTTACATTGCATATTTTATGGTTTTATTTCGCTCTTTTCCCTTTTCCCTTGGAAATAATAAAGCGCGGTGGCGACTCTTGCTTTTGCGAGTCAAGTTAATTAATAGCTTGATCTCCGATTTTCACCGCTACACTTTCAGGGAAAAGATCAAATCAACAAGCTACATCTATCAAAGGGCTATTCTAGGATTTTCCTCAAAAGGATGTCCTCACAAGATCTTCTTTGGATCAGCCAGATCGACACTAAGATCTCTCTGATTACTATGCCAGTTGAAGATGTTCTAAGACTTTCGTCAGGGTTAGTTGAATCGATGCTAAGATTCTCCTGATTACTATGCCATTCAAAGTTAACCCAAGATTTTACCTGCGTCAGACAGGTCGACGCTAAGATTTCTCTGATTACCATTCCAGTGGAAGATGTTCCAAGACTTTCGTCTGGGTCAGTTGAATCGCTACTAAGATTCTCCTGATTACTATGCCAGTCAAAGTTAACCTAAGATTTTTCGTGGGTCAGACAGGTCGACACTAAGGTCTCTCTGATTACCACTCCAATGGAAGATATTCCAAGACTTTCGTCTGGGTCAGTTGAATCGCTACTAAGATTCTCCTGATTATTATGCCAGTCAAAGTTAGCCCAAGATTTTTCCTGGGTCAGACAGCTCGACACTAAGATCTCTCTGATTATTATTCCAGTGGAAGATTTTCCAAGACTTTCGTATGGCATACCTAACTTCTGAGCACGGATGCGGACCCATCTGTAATAGGGTTTCATTGGCAGAGAAGTCTTCAGTCCCAACTCATGTGGGTCAGCTTTGTGAATTATGTCCCAAGCTTTGATGGATCTACGGCGCAGTTTGTCACTATCTTTCTGAAACTCAAAACTGATGTGAGACACCAGCATCTCATGAGGCCCCGCTCTTCTGGCTCTTCCAAACTGACGGAGAGCTAAACATGGATTATAAGAGATTCCTCCCTGAGTGCCAATCAATGGAACATTAGGATATTCTCCGCAGCGATCAATAACAGCCACCTCATCTAAACCTCTGAGAGTCCAAATGATGTCATTATCAGTGAGAGACATTAACCTATGAGCCCAACCTCTTCCTTCTTGGTTCTTTAGCACGAACTTGGGGAGGTGCGAAGTAAACCACCTCACCAACAAAGGAGTACAACACCACAGAGTTCCTCGTCTTCGGGAAGTACGAGCATAGAGTTGTTGTAGGACATCACCCAAGAGAGTGGGTACAGGGTTCCGAGACATGAAGATCCTTATGGCATTGATATTGACAAAGTTATCAGGATTTAGAAACAATACTAGCCCATAGATTAAGAGAGCCAGAATGTCCTCGTACGCCCTGAAGTCTAAGTCATTCCAGAAACTGTTAGCTTTACCAATCAGAAACTTAGCCAAGAAGCCCTTAACTCCGCTTCTAGTCACCCAGTTGTCCATTACCTCCTTGTGGGTCAAGGGAAGAGCTGCAGCAATCTCCTCAAGTCTAAGAGCCTTTTCCCAACCAGTGTAGGGAGTCTGATCCAAGATAGGGATGCCAAGCAAATCAGAGAACTCTTCCAGGGTATGGACCAGCTGGAAGTCTTGAAAGGTGAAGCACTGGTATAGAGGGTCATAAAACTGGGTCAGGACACTCATCAGTTGTTGGTCCCACTTTGCAGTGACTAAGCCGAGAAGAGAACCATGCCTCTGGATGAAGGAAGCAGTGTTTGGAATTCTGCTAACCAACTATTCAAGCAACTCAGGTGGGTGAACAAAATTGAACCGGATAGTGTTCCTTCGCATAGGCATCATGATGTCCTACAAAATAGAGCAAAGGTGAAACCCTCTTGTCTTTGAAATGGTCAGTCCTTATGCAGGATGCATGCAATGTTTATGATGGCATGATGTTATGATAAAGCACACCACAAATATTCACAAAGGCAAACATGATAAGGCACACAAGTCACACAAGACAAGCCCTTAGAGTTTAGGCCAGCATGGGGTCTAGGTATTACCCTCTTTCAGTTTGTTGGTTAAGACCTGTCCTATCAGAAGTAACCGGGTTCTAGAGGATCCCAATATCACTGACTACCCTCAATCGGTCATAACTCCAGCATCGCAATCTTTTCTTGCGGCCAGAACCATCACGAGAGTTTAGCCTCAATGGACGTAGCATACTGCTACTGTTCTATTGGCCAAGTTAGGTCATTTAAGGTTCTAAGGTCGATTGGTGCTTAATGACTCCTCAGAAGATCCATATTCTCCTTGTTGCGACACAAGGCATATCGGTACAGACCAAGGCGCCACACCAACATAGCCACTGCTTCACCCATGTCGGTCTACGCCGGACAGGTCCCTCACAGCTTATGCTACCTAACAGGGTATCCCCAGATCCGGGTTAGGATCTATGTAACTCCGATGCAGCCCACAATAATAAAGCAAACAGTTCAGACAATTGAAAACACAAGTATGAGCTATCCTAAGGTACACCTCACTTTGAAAGTTTCCCCAGCAGAGTCGCCAGTTCTGTGATCGGTGGATTTAGAAATGACTGTTTAATGCTGGTTTCGTGAAATGTCGCGGTAAGCAAGAGTCGCCACCGTCTTTTATGTTCTCCAATATGGAAAGGACAAAAGCACAGCAAAATTCCTTATTCGAGATGTTTCTCGGTTCGGGAGGTAGATTTATAGAAAGGGAAGGTGTTAGCACCCTTTCTATCCATGGTTATCCATGGGCTCTTAGATACTTGCTCATTGTGTTTTCAAAATGTTTTCTTTTCAAGTGTGAGTGGGTTTGAAAAAGTTTCGTTAAAGATTTCTGAATAACTCTTCTATCAGTCCTCAAGAGTGTTTGAAAAATTGTTTTGAAAGCTTTTTGAAAGTGTCGGTGTGAAAAGAGTGTTTTGTTTGTTTTTTTTTTTTTGAAAAGAGCAAGTATCTATAAGTCATCTACCTACCCTAAGGAATTAGGCTGTGTAAATGTCCTTAAGGTAGTGCCATCCCACCATTGAGAGATAGGTAGCACCACCGTTGGAGGTGTTCGGGTCAATTCGTTTGTAGGGACAATGTGGTCACCAGAGCAACAGTAGGACACCTTAGAAGCTACCCTTATGCCCTTGATCCTTTTTCATCCGAGGCAACCATTTCGAGGCAACTGGATCATGGACATAAGGACTTACTAAAACGTCCTATACTCGACGACCACGTTTCGAAGGTAAGGCAACATGTGAGGCGTACCCTAGGAGTGGTGTGTGAATTTGTGTGTTATTTTCATGTCAATATTTATCTTTGATCATTGTACGGTGAGCTACGCTTGTTTTTAATTAGCATGCATTCTTTCATACAAGTTAACAGTTAAGGGGGTGCGGAAAGTAAATTGCGGAAACGTAAATCCTACGCTATTACAAGGCGCGGGTCTATACATCGCCAAAAATCAAAGACCCGTTTTTTAGTAAATGAGTACGGAAAATAAAAAAAACAGTAAAATTCCTAATTACTATTACATGTCCGGAGCACTTACATAATAATCAAACAAAGTAAATGCACGCGAATAAATTAATCGGGAATGTCTAAGGGTGTTGACCCTTTTTAAGAAAAGAAATTAATTTTTTGGTCTTTTTTGTAATTAAAATGAAATGGAAACTAATTAATAACTAATTAATTTAATTTAATTAAAAGAAAATATTTTTTTTGTTTTTTTATGTTTTTTATGAAATAGAATAAAACAAAAAGAAACAAAAATTAAACGTTAACCTAAATCTAAGCTATTTTAGTTATTTTAAGAAAAAGTTAAAATGGCCTAATTACGATTAATTTATTTGAGATTTGTTTACAAAAATAAAATAATAATAATAAAAATAATATTAGTTCAATTTTTGGGTTTTTTATGAGAATGGTTAATTGATTAATTACTAATAATAATAAAAAATAAAAAAAAAGGGTTAGAAATTTAATTGAAAAATAAAATGAAAAGAAAATAATAAACCAAATGGAGGGGGTGCTGGGCCAGGAATGGGGGTGTGATGTTGAATCTTGGCCCATTAGCAGGAAGCCTCGTTTGACTTTTTTAATCACCTATGCCCACGTTGACTCCAGAGTATGGTGTGCTGGCCTTCTGGACCTTTGGATCTGCATGGAAAGACACATGGCTGCTTGGATCTTGGAGTCACATGGTGACCTGTTTTGACTATGCCGCATGGAATCAAGTTGAACAAAATAATAGAAATTATTTGGGGGGACCTGGGATTCGAACCCAGGTCCCAAGGACGGCATGACACGTTCCCAACCACTGAGGCACTCAAACACATTCGTTAGTAATATGGAAAAGAAATATTATATAAAATAAAAACGTTATATGCTAACAAACAAAAAAACGCGTGCGGAATTTTGAATGGTCCAATGCCCGGTTGCCACGCCATCGACTTCAAGCTTTTCTGCAAATGTAAAAATACATAGCGGGGGTTTTAAACCCCCACAAAATACAGGAAATATAAAAATAGCGATTAGCTCCTCACACCATATAAAAAGGGCGCGAATAGTTCATTGGATTCGTCTTGCCATGCTGAGTTTAACCATAGTCGTTTGAGGTTCCAATTTTACAGTATGGGGAAATCCCCAATTTGGAAGCTTCAGAAAACCTAGATGTCTCCCATGGTGATTTGTGTTTTACGGCCTTATAGTCAAATTAAAACATATAGGAAGCTTGGTAATAACATCAGCAATGTAAAAACATGATCAAAATGAATTAAAGAGGTGAGGAAATAGAGTTTCGATTTCAAAGTTTGAACAAACCGTGGGGTGGGGTGATGAACGAGTCTTTGAGGTTCTGCGTTTGATTTTGATTGCCAAAGGTTGCTGGTGATGCCAGGGATGTATTGGAATCAAAATGGAAGCTTGGAACAGGCTGCAAATAGGTTTTCAGTTTCACTTTTTTCTTGGAAATTTTGAAATGTGTTTGGCCGTTTTTGAGCTTTCTAGGTCGTGTATCCTGTTGTGATAGCTTGCACATATGTTATGTAAAGAGTTTCAATCAAATTTAAGAGCCTTGAAGCCTTGCATTCATGTTTAAGATTTTGCCATGAACTCCATTGAAACACTTTCCATTTTTGTGTCAAAATTTGGATTCTTGCTTGGAATAGCCCCTTGCACGAATTTGGAATGTGCATGATGGTGTATCAAAGCATCTCAATACAAAATATATCCCCTAATTAATTTCTTTGATTTTTATTTCATTTTAAAAGATTTAAAATGAATTAAATCAAATAAAATTAAATAAAAATGGAAAAATTAATTTTAAATCTTGAAATAATTTGTGGGACACGTGGGAAGCATGGCCAAGCTGAAACAAGTGGAAAAAGTGGGCCCCTTTTGTCAAAAATGAAGTTTCAAGGATAATTGACTTTGGCCATTTCACAAAAATTTCCCAACTTCTCCAATGCATATCTTGCTCAATTTTGAAGCTATGAACATGTTCTTAGACATTTTGGAAAGGTCTTGAAGTCCTCTAACCAATGTCTTTGGTCCCATGTCATTTTGATTTACCAATCTCATGTTATGGTCTTTGACTTAAAGTGCCTTTTTGTTGACTTTTGAAAATGACCTATAATGTTGAAATTGATAACTTTTTGTGAGAGCATTTCTTGGACTTGGAATGTGAAGATGAGTTGTAGGAAATGTCCTCCCCTTCAATATGAGCATTGGATGGGATTTTTCTGATGAACCATGAAAAAGTTATGCCTTGGTCAAGTTACAGTTGACTTTTCAACTGTCCAAAAATAGAAACCTTTGACACCTTGATGATTTTTGAGCCATTCTTGAGAATCATGATCAAGAATTGATAAAATGATGTTTGTGGCTTCAAAATAAGATGTTGACCAAAAATTTTGACTTTTGACTGTCAAATGACCATTTTGCCCCTTCAGTTGACTGTGGAGCAATTGGGGTTTTTGACTGTGCAACTTGACCTTGTGAGCCTTGAAACTTTACATGTAGGTGCTTGAAAAAGTGTATGAGCATATGGGACTTGATTGAGCCCTTGAAAACCTCAACTTCCTTGCAAGAACCAAAACCCTAATTTTGACTGGCTTAGGAGGATGCTTGACTGTGTAGCCCTTGAGTAGACTTTGAACTCTTTGAGGTGATGCTTGTCAAAACTTTGAAGAATATGGGAGGGCAAATTTTGTGGTACAACAGTTGCCCCTGTTCAATCTTCTTAAACCTGAGGATGTAGATTGGCTGGCGTGCTTTTCGTAATCCGAAGGTGGAAGATGATTGAACACTAGAGTGCCCAGAAATTTGCACTCACATAGTTGCGTATCAACAGTGTGATGTAGGGAATGGGCTTATAGATGCCATTTGGAAGGATGGTGGATAGGAGGATGGGCTTATAGATGCCATTTGGAGATGTGACAGAACCTTGTCGGGAATGGGCTTATAGATGCCATTTGGAGACTGTCGGTATGTGGATGGGCTTACAGATGCCATCAGGAGGTTGTCGATCGCGTAAGAGATTCCTTAGCGAGAACTTGCGTACCTGAGAAAGAAAGATAATTACCTGGCCTGTTACAGGAGTTGATCTTCAAACTCTTCATGTGGATGCGCCCTGGCTGGATACAGGTATCAGATCTTCAAACTCTTCAGACGTGCCCTGGCAAGATACAAGAATCGAGTCTGGAATTAGTCGTCAACAGATACACCCTGGCAGGATACAGGAATCGGATCCTCAAACTCTTCAGACGTCCCCTGGCAGGATACAGGAATCGAGTCTGGAATTAGTCGTCAACAGATACACCCTGACAGGATACAGGAATCAGATCTTCAAACTCTTCAGACGTGCCCTGGCAAGATACAGGAGTCGAGTCTGGAAAATAGTCGTCAACAGATACACCCTGGAAGGATACAGGAATCGGATCTTCAAACTCTTCAGACGTGCCCTGGCAGGATACATGAATCGAGTCTGGAATTAGTCGTCAACAGATACACCCTAGCAAGATACAGGAATCGGATCTTCAAACTCTTCAGACGTGCCCTGGCAGGATACAGGAATCGAGTCTGGAATTAGTCGTCAACAGATACACCCTGGCAAGATACAGGAATCGGATCTTCAAACTCTTCAGACGTGCCCTGGCAGGATACAGGAATCGAGTCTGGAATTAGTCGTCAACGGATACGCCCTGGCAAGATACAAGAATCGGATCTTCAAACTCTTCAGACGTGCCCTGGCAGGATACAGGAATCGAGTCTGGAATAGTCGTCAACAGATACACCCTGTCAAGATACAGGAATCGAATCTTCAAACTCTTCAGACGTGCCCTGGCAAGATACAGGAATCGAGTCTGGTATAGTCGTCAACAGATACACCCTGCCAAGATACAGGAATCAGATCTTCAAACTCTTCAGACGTGCCCTGGCAGGATAAGGGAATCGAGTCTGGAATATAGTCGTCAACAGATACACCCTGGCAAGATACAGGAATCGGATCTTTAGTGGCGACCGTTGATAGTAATTATCTTTGTATTGTCCTTTGTCCTGAAAAGACAAAACATTAGTTGTATGCAATGTCATGATGTATGACATGTGAGATGTTCTCAGAATAGATGAGATTCTATGTTCATGATGCGTATGTGCATGCTATAATGTATGAGGATATGATGTTCACGAATGTATTTTTGTCTAGGAAAATAAATCCTTGACGGGTGCCAGGAAGTTAAATCCTGGGCTGATGTTGAAGAGTAGAGCCTTTTGTTTCCGCTGGGGGTGATGGCTGCAAGAATAAACCGGTAGGAGAAGATGACTCCGTTGGGGTAATAAACTTGGCGAATAGATTACTCTGTGGGGAATACTCTGTGGGAAGAGGTACTTCGCTGAGGTTTGATGGTAACTCCGCTGGGGATACCGTTGATGAGTTATGTTGGGGAGTTTGATGAACTCCGCTAAGGATAGGAAGACTTTGTCGGGGACGATCTTTCCGTGGCAATTGGCTGAGGATAACCCAGTTATACCCTGGTGGGGAAATAACCTTCTGAATAAAGCCGGGGGACCGTTCGTACTATGCGGGTGACAAGCTTCCAGAATCTACTGGGGATAAGCTTCCTGCTGGGGAGATGGATTCCACTTTCCTGGGGAAACTTTTCAGATTGGACTGGGGAATGGCTCCATTGAACGTCTGGTATACCGCCGGGGAACAATCTTAGATCAAGATTGCCGGGGATGCTTGTTAAGAATGTTTGTATACTCCACTGAGGAATGTTGAGATCTGCTGGGGATACCCAATTTCCTTAAGGCTGACAGTGGACTAACTCTGCTTGGGGAGAGTATCGTTGACTTGCTGGAGATACGGTGCCTTGTTCAGGGCTGATTAGAGACCAACTGCTTGGGGAGAATTGTTGAATCTTGGCTCACTCTCTGGGGAATTAAGATATCTTGGTTACATTCTTCAGCCGAACTTACCTTGGTACCTTGGTGGACAGAGTAGTTAGATTCCTTAGACAACTCATTATTGCCCCTGTTTCTGATGTTACCTGTAATTAATCCTTTGTTTCGTATGCAAATATTTATGAGTTAGCAATTAGTGTCAAATGCATATATCACAAATTGAACCTTGGACGTTCTACACAAAACAAAACAGAAAAAGGAAAAACAACTGGCAATTTGTCTGAAAAGTGAATTTGTATTGATTTTTGAATTTGCCTGTAAATAGGCGTTTATGTACAAGAGGCTGACGTCCTAGTAAGAGAACACCGCCGAACAACAGAGTTTATACAATTTGTACAAGGAAAACAAAACAGCTGTGTGAAAAGAATAATCCCACTGGGTTTCAACTCTGCTATCGCCTTTATATCTTCGAGCGTCTCATCACTTTGCTGCTCGGTTGAAGATGAAGCTGATTGATCCATGTCGTCTGAACTTGATGTCTGATACCGGATTCTGGATGCAAGGTGATCCAATGAGACATAGTATTACGCTTTAATCCCTAACTTTTGCCTGGACCGCCCTTTCGGGTTTTCAGTCCACCGGGATACCCATTTTTGCCCAAGTCGCCTTTTCAGGTTTTCGACTTGCCGGGTGTACAGATTTTTTCATTTCATCCCTCATTTTGCCCGAACCCTTTTGGTTCGCCGGGAAGCCCTAATTTTTGCCTAGGTATGTCAACCTAGCGGGTCTTTTATCACGCGTAGTATCTTTTTACTATGTCTGCATTGGCGGGGTGAGGAAGGTCGTCACCATCCATGGTGGTTAGGATCATGGCTCCTCCTGAGAACACACGTTTAACCACAAATGGCCCTTCATAGGTGGGGGTCCACTTGCCCCTGGGATCACTCTGAGGAAGAATGATGCGCTTGATTACCAGGTCCCCAACTTGATACTCTTGCGGTCTGACTTTCTTGTTAAATGCACTGATCATCTGTTTTTGATACGTTTGACCATGACAAATAGCAGCGAGTCTCTTTTTGTCAATTAGGTTTAATTGGTCAAGTCGAGTCTGGATCCAGTCATCTTCGCTCAGATCTGCATCCTTCATTATCCGGAGAGAGGGTATATGCACTTCAATCGGCAAGACTGCCTCCATGCCATAGACCAAGGAAAAGGGAGTTGCCCCGGTTGACGTTCTTGCTGAGGTACGGTACCCATGAAGAGCGAACGGTAACATCTCGTGCCAATCTTTATAGGTCACTGTCATCTTCTGCACAATCGTTTTGATATTCTTATTAGCTGCCTCTACAGCCCCATTCATCTTCGGCCGGTAGGGAGAAGAGTTGTGGTGTTGTATCTTGAATTGCTCGCAGAGCTCAGTGATCATCTTGTTATTAAGATTGGTGCCATTGTCCGTAATGATCCTTTCCGGGATGCCGTATCGACAGATCAGATTATGCCGAATGAAACGTGCCACAACGTTCTTTGTTAGTGTAGCGTAGGAAGCTGCTTCAACCAACTTTGTAAAGTAATCAATCGCCACCAGGATGAAGCGATGCCCGTTGGATGCCGTAGGTTTAATCTCGCCGATCATATCAATACCCCACATTGCAAAAGGCCAAGGTGCTGTCAAGACGTTCAGAGGAACCGGAGGAACGTGTACTTTATCTGCATAGATCTGGCACTTGTGACATGTCCAAGAGTGTTGGTAACAGTCGGATTCCATTGTGGACCATAAATATCCTGCCCGAAGGATTTTCTTTGCCATGGTGTGTCCACTGGAATGTGTTCCGAAGGTACCTTCATGCAGTTCTGCCATGATCTTTTCTGCTTCAGTCTTATCCATACAATGCAGTAAGGTTGAATCATGGTTTCGCTTGTAGAGAATGCCATTACTGAGGAAGAACTTTGCTGCGAACCTTCTCAGAAACTTTTTGTCGTTGACAGATGACCCCTCAGGGTATTCTTGAGCTTCCAGGTACCTCTTCACTTCATGATACCAAGGTTTTTCAGTTACCACCTCAGCCTCAAGATCACAGCAATATGCAGGTTCGTCCAATTTCCAAATGATGATTCGGGGAGCCTCATTATCCCATTTGATTTTGAACATGGAAGACATCGTAGCTAACGCGTCCGCCAACTGATTCTCCTCTCTTGGGAAGTGTTCAAAATTTATCTCTGTGAAATGGGGGATCAATGTCAACACACACTCTTTATAAGGGATAAGATTTGGATGTTTCGTATCCCACTCGCCTTTGATCTGATTGATCACGAGAGCGGAATCTCCGAATACACTCAGAAACTTGATCCTTAAGTCAATCGCAGCTTGAAGACCCATGATGCATGCCTCATACTCCGCCATGTTGTTGGTGCAGTTGAAACATAGCCGGGCAGTGAGTGGAGTATGAGTGCCTTGAGGGGATATGATCACAGTGCCGATGCCGTTACCCAAAGCGTTGGAGGCTCCGTCAAAGTGCATAGACCATCGGGATCCTTCCTCAGGTCCTTCATCCGGTCCAGGTACTTCACAATCAGTCACTATCATGATGCTCTCGTCTGGAAACTCAAAGTTCATTGAATGATAGTCATCCACTGCCTGGTGTGCCAAATGGTCTGCCAATACACTTCCCTTGATAGCTTTCTGAGTCGTGTACTGGATGTCGTATTCTGTCAAGATCATTTGCCATCTTGCTATTCTTCCGGACAGAGCAGGATTTTCGAATATATACTTGATAGGATACATTTTAGAAATCAAGAGAGTAGTGTGAGTCAGCATATACTGTCTCAGCCGGCGAGCAGCCCATACCAAAGCGCAGCAAGTTTTCTCGAGCAGTGAGTATCGGGTCTCACAGTTGGTAAACTTTTTGCTAAGGTAATAAATGGCGTGCTCTTTTCGGCCAGACTCGTCATACTGCCCCAGCACACACCCCATTGAGCTGTCAAGTACTGTCAAGTATAGGATTAGAGGTCTCCCTTCAACCGGTGGCATAAGAATGGGTGGTTCTTGGAGATACTCTTTGATTCTGTCGAAAGCGGCCTGACATTAATCATTCCAACGTACTACCTGATCTTTCTTCAGCAACTTGAAGATTGGTTCACAAGTAGCAGTTAGGTGCGAGATGAATCGAGCAATGTAATTCAGACGTCCTAGAAAGCCTCTGACTTCTTTCTCTGTCTTGGGAGCCGGCATCTCTTGTATGGCTTTAACCTTGGCAGGGTCCACTTGAATACCTTTGTCGCTCACGACGAAGCCTAGCAACTTTCCAGATCTTACCCCGAAGGTGCACTTGTTTGGATTCAATCTTAGCTTGTACAACTTCAGACGGTCAAACAGCTTCTGTAGATGGTCAAGGTGTTCCTCCTCAGTTTGAGACCTTGCAATCATATAATCGACATATACTTCTATCTCATGATGGATCATGTCATGAAATAAAGCAACCATGGCACGTTGGTAGGTTGCCCCAGCATTTTTCAACCCGAATGGCATGACCTTGTAGCAGAAGGTGCCCCACTGAGTGACAAAGGTAGTCTTTTCCATATCTTCAGGATCCATCTTGATTTGATTATAACCTGAGAACCCATCCATGAAGGAGAATACCTTATGCTGAGCATTATTGTCGACTAGAACGTCGATATGAGGTAGAGGGAAATCATCCTTGGGGCTTGCCCTGTTCAAATCCCTGTAATCGACACACATTATGACCTTACTATCTTTCTTCGGTATCGGCACCACATTGGCAACCCACTGAGGGTAAGAAGTCACTGCAAGAAAACCGGCGTCAAATTGCTTCATAACCTCCGCTTTGATCTTCTCGGACATCTCTGGACGCATACGACAGACCTTTTGTTTAACCGGAGGACAGTCTTCCTTGGTAGGCAGGTGATGAACCACAATGTCGGTGTCTAACGCAGGCATGTCTTCGTAAGACCAGGCAAAGATTTCCATGTAGTCATGCAGCATCTGGATCAACCGTCGTTTCACATTGAGCTCTAGATTGGCACCAATCTTAACTTCCTTTTTGTCTGTCTCAGTACCCAGATTTACTGTTTCCACTAGCTCTTCATGTGGCTGAATTGCCCTCTCTTCCTGAAGTAAGAGTCTTGCAAGCTCGCCAGGCACTTCGCAATCATCTTCACCTTCGTCTTCGGCTAAGTTGATCGGATTTTCGAAGTCATAACTGGCAGTAGCAGAGTCGTTACCAGTGAGATCCAGAGTGGATTGAAACCTGTATAAGTGAGTGTGTGTAAATATAGCTGTTTTACAATATGTATAAAGAAAGAAAGGGAGCGCAAGATTTGAAATGTGAAAAACGTCCAATGCTTTTATTCATGATATATGAAAGTGACAAACAAAAGCCCTCACAAATAAAACCATGGTGCCCCGGGTAAGACACCAGGCCATAAAGTTTCAAATTATTGTTTATTACATATCCAAAACAAAGAAGTTCATTACTGGGTGACAAAAGTAATAGGTATAAAGTCCTTTGCAGTCCAGTTGCTAGGTCCACCGTTGGTCGTTGGGTAGATCCAGCTGTCAAATTCAGATTCGTCCACTTCCTCTTCAATAGCGTTCACTCCCGGATTGGTGATGAATACAGGAGGTCGTCCAATCCTTGCCTTGCGCACAGCCTTCTGAGCTTCTGCAGTGAAACCCAAGCCAAACTTGTCAGTCTTTGGAGTGAAATCAGGGAGCCTGCCCCAGTTTGCACATTCACCTTTTTCAATCACATCCCGGGCGTCCTTTAAGGAGGCCATCTTCAAAGGAGAACCCTCTTCAGTCACTGCTTCTGCTGCTGCCAATGTTTGTGGCACCTCTTCAAAATGTTGAAAGGGGGTCTCAATGAACTCCCCATCCATTTCTATGTACCTGAAGGAGTTGAGGTGGATGACCATGTATTCCTCTTCCCCTTGAACTGTTACAATCTTCCCCCTGACCGGGTATTTGAGCTTCTGATGTAAAGTTGAAGTCACAGCTCCATCCTTGTGGATCCACGGGCGACCCAGCAAACAAGAATAGGATGGACGGATGTCCATCACATAGAATTTTGAATCAAATACCTGCGAACCAACCCTGATCGGGATGTCAACCTCGCCATGTACCATCCTTTTGACCCGTCAAAGGCCCGAACAACAATGTTACTTAGTTTGAGCTCTAAACCTTCACAGTCCAGCCTGTCTAGAGCCTTCTTGGGTAGTACGTTCAGTGAAGAACCCGTGTCAACCAGCATGTGAGCAAGAGTAGTGCCCCTACATTCAATGGAGACATGCAGGGCATCATTATGGTTCTTCCCCTTGGCCGTCAGATCCGCATTAGAGAAACCCAGACCATTATCAGCGGTTAAGTTGGCCACACAGTCGGTGAATTGATCAGCAGACGTTTCTTGGGGCACGTGGGCCGTCTTCAGGAAAGCAATCAGGGCCTTGGCATGGGCCTCTGAACACAACAACAATGATAGCATGGAGATTTTGGAGCGGGTGTGCCCCAGCTGTTCAACGATGTTGAAATCACTTTTCTTTATAATCTTGAGGATCTCTTCCATCTCTTGCTTGGAAGCCTCAACAATGGTCTTTGGTGCCTCCGTCCGGGCAGGCATATCAGCAGCAATCCCCTTGCCCCGAGCGTCAGATGACTCGGCAGCAGGGGTAGAAACTTGATTAGGGGGGAAATAGGCACACTGGCAGGTGTGATGACAAGAGGCCTTTGAATTGCTGGAGGAGCAATGTCTGGTGAGAACAGTCTTCCACTACGAGTGATCTTGGCAGGCCCGGTGATATTGGTGACACCGGTACTGGTGTTGAACTCTTGTTTCACTCCCAGAACATAAACATCTGCCCCATAGTGCCATGGGACAGCTTTATCAGACTTGTAGGGGATGGGCCCCGGAACAGTAATGGTGATGGGAGAAATCTTCTGAACAGGAAAAATTTGGACAGGCTTCTTTGAAGGAGCCTTGGAAGGGTTATTGAAAATGGTAACAATTGAAACTTCTTCAACAGGGGCAGCAGGAACAACAGTCTTCTTGAACAAGATCTCTTTACTATCCATCAGGTTTTGGACGCCTGGTTTCAGCAAAGAACAACCAGCAGGGGAACCAGCACATAAAGGGCAACCTTTGCTACATCCCGGAAATAAATCGGCTAGCAACAGGTTCCTCTTGACGGTCAGCAGCGGAGTAGCAACATCATCCACAGAAGCTACATACAAATCCTCCTCAACAGCATTCACTCCATGCTGGGGCATGGGAGCGGTCACAACATTTGGCCTCTCGGGCGCCTCGAACTATATCTCCTTGGCATCAATAAGGTCCTGAACCTTATTCCTCAGGGCCCAGCAATCATCAGTAGAATGTCCCGGGCTATCAGAGTGATATGCGCAACGGGAGTTGGGGTTGTATTTCGGAGATGCTGTGTTTACCATCTTCGGAGCCTCTTTGACAGTTACCAGGCCAGTTGACAACAGTTGCGGCAGGATCTGAGAGAGAGTCATGCTGAGCCGAGTATACTGCCGTTTGGGCCTCTCAGCTCTGGGTTGGTTTTACTGTTGTGGAGCAGCAGCAGGCTTAGAAATAACCACCGCGTTGACAGCTTGGCGGCGTTCAGGCTTGTTCTGCTTTCTTGGGCCATACACAGCACTGGCCTCTTTCTTGAAGGGCTTCTTTTCAGCATTTGAGGAGGCGCCCTTCTGTATCTTTCCCGAGTTTATACCAGCTTCGATCCTTTCACCAGTCCGGATCAGGTCAGTAAACCCAGCGGAGGAATTATCAATGAGATGGTTGACGAATGGACCAGATAGGGTCCCCAAGAACATGTCCACTAGCTCAAGATCTGTTAATGGTGGCTACACCCTGCCAGCCAGATCTCTCCATTTCTGCGCGTACTCCTTAAAACCTTCTCCCGATCCCAGTGACATATCCTGGAGTTGGGTACGCGTGGGAGCGAGGTCGGAATTATATTGATACTGCTTGTAAAAAGCAGTGGCCAAATCCTCCCAGTTACGAATGTTGGTTCCATCCAACTGATAGAACCATTCGAGGTGAGTCCCTGAAAGACTCTCCTGGAAGAAGTGGATCCATAAGTTCTTGTCTGCTGTGTAAGGCTGGATCTTCCTTACATAAGAACGGAGGTGCATCTTAGGACAGGAAGCCCCGTCATACTTCACAAAGGCAGGCGCCTTGAACTTGTGTGGGATCACCACCCCAGAGGATAACCCCAAATCTCCGAAATCCAACCCAGGCACGCGTTGAATCTCCATAGCATTTAACCTGTCCTCCAGCTGTTTGTACCGGTCCTCAGCAGGAGGGTACTGTTCGTCATTGAAGTCTGTCTCAGTGTCGGAGACCACAGGACTAGGGACCTCTCTCCCTTGGTGACTACCTTCCCCCACAGATGGAGTAGTCCTCTCAGCTTCATTCTGCAATGTGTTCCCGAGTCTGCGCCCAGTGTTGAATAGCACAGTCCTCTTCTTCTTCTTATTCTTCTTCAGGAGCAAAGCCTTCAGCTCTTGTTGTCCCTGGGCCAAGTTCATGACCATCTCCTGAAATTGGGAATTCTGGGCCTGAAGGGCCTTGATAGCTTGCTCGGTAGTGAGTTCAGGATTCATGATGCTTGAGTGCTGAAATAAACAGCGAAGAAGATTAAGCAACCTGTAGGAAAAGGGGTACCTGTAATGCATATGATGAATGAAGTGCGTATGAATTATGTTTTCAAAGACAATCGGGAATCAACTTTGTAAACAAAAGGAACACACTTTATTAGATTTAAACTTTAAATTGTTCAACAATTTGCCCTTAGGCGTTACAAGAATGAAAATACTGAAAAGGAAATAAAGCTGTAAAAGAAACATCCAAAGCCCATCAGTGCTCCCATGGCCTCCTCTTCTCAGTACGGATATAGTCATTCAGGGTTCGCTCGTTCTCCAATTGCTTGGTTAGCTTCTGGATCTTCCGTTCCTGTTCGTTGAACTTTTCCCGATAATAATCCCGCTCTTCCTGTAGTTGCGCCCAAGTCCTCTTTAGTGTATCAACATCAGTGGGTATCTGAGGAGGGAGAACAATTGGAGGAACCCCATCTCCATCAGGACCTTCAAGAATGATAGGCCTGACAGCTTCATATGGCATACCTAACTTCTGAGCACGGATGCGGACCCATCTGTAATAGGGTTTCATTGGCAGAGAAGTCTTCAGTCCCAACTCATGTGGGTCAGCTTTGTGAATTCTGTCCCAAGCTTTGATGAATCTACGGCACAGTTCGTCACTATCTTTCTGAAACTCAAAACTGATGTGAGGCACCAGCATCTCATGAGGCCCCACTCTTCTGGCTCTTCCAAACTGACGGAGAGCTAAACATGGATTATAAGAGATTCCGCCCTGAGTGCCAATCAATGGAACATTAGGATATTCTCCGCAGCGATCAATAACAGCCACCTCATCTAAACCTCTGAGAGTCCAAATGATGTCATTATCAGTGAGAGACATTAACCTATGAGCCCAGCCTCTTCCTTCTTGGTTCTTTAGCACGAACTTAGGGAGGTGCGAAGTAAACCACCTCACCAACAAAGGAGTACAACACCACAGAGTTCCTCGTCTTCGGGCAGTACGAGCATAGAGTTGTTGCAGGACATCACCCAAGAGAGTGGGTACAGGGTTTCGAGACATGAAGATCCTTATGGCATTGATATTGACAAAGTTATCAGGATTTGGAAACAATACTAGCCCATAGATTAAGAGAGCCAGAATGTCCTCGTACGCCCTGAAGTCTAAGTCATTCCAGAAACTGTTAGCTTTACCAATCAGAAACTTAGCCAAGAAGCCCTTAACTCCGCTTCTAGTCACCCAGTTGTCCATTACCTCCTTGTGGGTCAAGGGAAGAGCTGCAGCAATCTCCTTAAGTCTAAGAGCCTTTTCCCAACCAGTGTAGGGAGTCTGATCCAAGATAGGGATGCCAAGCAAATCAGAGAACTCTTCCAGGGTAGGGACCAGCTGGAAGTCTTGAAAGGTGAAGCACTGGTACAGAGGGTCATAAAACTGGGTCAGGACACTCATCAGTTGTTGGTCCCACTTTGCAGTGACTAAGCCGAGAAGAGAACCATGCCTCTGGATGAAGGGAGCAGTGTTTGGAATTCTGCTAACCAACTCTTCAAGCAACTCAGGTGGGTGAACAAAATTGAACCGGATAGTGTTCCTTCGCATGGGCATCATGATGTCCAACAAAACAGAGCAAAGGTGAAACCCTCTTGTCTTTGAAATGGTCAGTCCTTATGCAGGATGCATGAAATGTTTATGATGGCATGATGTTATGATAAAGCACACCACAAATATTCACAAAGGCAAACATGATAAGGCACACAAGTCACACAAGACAAGCCCTTAGAGTTTAGGCCAGCATGGGGTCCAGGTATTACCCTCTTTCAATTTGTTGGTTAAGACCTGTCCTATCAGAAGTAACCGGGTTCTAGAGGATCCCAATATCACTGACTACCCTCAATCGGTCATAACTCCAGCATCGCAATCTTTTCTTGCAGCCAGAACCATCACGAGAGTTTAGCCTCAATGGGCGTAGCATATTGCTACTGTTCTATTGGCCAAGTTGGGTCATTTAAGGTTCTAAGGTCGGTTGGTGCTTAATGACTCCTCAGAAGACCCATATTCTCCTCGTTGCGACACAAGGGATATCGGTACAGACCAAGGCGCCACACCAACGTAGCCACTGCTTCACCCATGCCGGTCTACGCCGGACAGGTCCCTCACAGCTTATGCTACCTAACAGGGTATCCCCAGATCCGGGTTAGGATCTATGTAACTCCGATGCAGCCCACAATAATAAAGCAAACAGAACAGACAATTGAAAACACAAGTATGAGCTATCCTAAGGTACACCTCACTTTGAAAGTTTCCCCAGCAGAGTCGCTAGTTCTGTGATCGGTGGATTTAGAACTGACTGTTTAACGCTGGTTTCGCAAAATGTCGCGGTAAGCAAGAGTCGCCACCGTCTTTTATGTTCTCCAATATGGAAAGGACAAAAGAACAGCAAAATTCCTTATTCGAGATGTTTCTCGGTTCGAGAGGTAGATTTATAGAAAGGGAAGGTGTTAGCACCCTTTCTATCCATGGTTATCCATGGGCTCTTAGATACTTGCTCATTGTGTTTTCAAAATGTTTTCTTTTCAAGTGTGAGTGGGTTTGAAAAAGTTTTGTTAAAGATTTCTGAATAACTCTTGTATCAGTCCTCAAGAGTGTTTGAAAAATTGTTTTGAAAGCTTTTTGAAAGTGTCGGTGTGAAAAGAGTGTTTTGTTTGCTTTTTTTTTTAAAAGAGCAAGTATCTATGAGTCATCTACCTACCCTAAGGAATTAGGCTGTGTAAATGTCCTCAAGGTAGTGCCATCCCACCATTGAGAGATAGGTAGCACCACCGTTGGAGGTGTTCGGGTCAATTCGTTTGTAGGGACAATGTGGTCACCAGAGCAACAGTAGGACACCTTAGAAGCTACCCTTATGCCCTTGATCCTTTTTTAATCTGAGGCAACCATTTCGAGGCAACTGGATCATGGACATAAGGACTTACTAAAACGTCCTATACTCGACGACCACGTTTCGAAGGTAAGGCAACAGGTGAGGCGCACCCTAGGAGTGGTGTGTGAATTTGTGTGTTATTTTCATGTCAATATTTATCTTTGATCATTGTACGGTGAGCTACGCTTGTTTTTAATTAGCATGCATTCTTTCATACAAGTTAACAGTTAAGAGGGTGTGGAAAGTAAATTGCGGAAACGTAAATCCTACGCTATTACAAGGCGCGGGTCTATACATCGCCAAAAATTACAAAGACCCGTTTTTTAGTAAATGAGTACGGAAAATAAAAAAAACAGTAAAATTCCTAATTACTATTACATGTCCGGAGCACTTACATAATAATCAAACAAAGTAAATGCACGCGAATAAATTAATCGGGAATGTCTAAGGGTGTTGACCCTTTTTAAGAAAAGAAATTAATTTTTTGGTCTTTTTTATAATTAAAATGAAATGGAAACTAATTAATAACTAATTAATTTAATTTAATTAAAAGAAAATATTTTTTTGTTTTTTTATGTTTTTTATGAAATAGAATAAAATAAAAAGAAACAAAAATTAAACGTTAACCTAAATCTAAGCTATTTTAGTTATTTTAAGAAAAAGTTAAAATGGCCTAATTACAATTAATTTATTTGAGATTTGTTTACAAAAATAAAATAATAATAATAAAAATAATATTAGTTTAATTTTTGGGTTTTTTATGAAAATGGTTAATTGATTAATTACTAATAATAAATAAAATAAAAAAAGGGTTAGAAATTAAATTGAAAAATAAAATGAAAAGAAAATAATAAACCAAATGGAGGGGGTGCTGGGCCAGGAATGGGGGTGTGATGTTGAATCTTGGCTCATTAGCAGGAAGCCTCGTTTGACTTTTTTAATCACCTATGCCCATGTTGACTCCAGAGTATGGTGTGCAGGCCTTCTGGACCTTTGGATCTGCATGGAAAGACACATGGCTGCTTGGATCTTGGAGTCACATGGTGACCTGTTTTGACTATGCTGCATGGAATCAAGTTGAACAAAATAATAGAAATTATTTGGGGGGACCTGGGATTCGAACCCAGGTCCCAAGGACGGCATGACACGTTCCCAACCACTGAGGCACTCAAACACATTCGTTAGTAATATGGAAAAGAAATATTATATAAAATAAAAATGTTATATGCTAACAAACAAAAAAATGCGCGCGGAATTTTGAATGGTCCAATGCCCGGTTGCCACGCCATCGTCTTCAAGCTTTTCTGCAAATGTAAAAATACATAGCGGGGGTTTTAAACCCCCACAAAATACAGGAAATATAAAAATAGCGATTAGCTCCTCACACCATATAAAAAGGGCGCGAATAGTTCATTGGATTCGTCTTGTCATGCTGAGTTTAACCATAGTCGTTTAAGGTTCCAATTTTACAGTATGGGGAAATCCCCAATTTGGAAGCTTCAGAAAACCTAGATGTCTCCCATGGTGATTTGTGTTTTACGGCCTTATAGTCAAATTAAAACATATAGGAAGCTTGGTAATAACATCAACAATGTAAAAACATGATCAAAATGAATTAAAGAGGTGAGGAAATAGAGTTTCGATTTCAAAGTTTGAACAAACCGTGGGGTGGGGTGATGAACGATTCTTTGAGGTTCTGGTTTGATTTTGATTGCCAAAGGTTGCTGGTGATGCCAGGGATGTATTGGAATCAAAATGGAAGCTTGGAACAGGCTGCAAATAGGTTTTCAGTTTCACTTTTTTTCTTGGAAATTTTGAAATGTGTTTGGCCATTTTTGAGCTTTCTAGGTCGTGTATCCTGTTGTGATAGCTTGCACATATGTTATGTAAAGAGTTTCAATCAAATTTAAGAGCCTTGAAGCCTTGCATTCATGTTTAAGATTTTGCCATGAACTCCATTGAAACACTTTCCATTTTTGTGTCAAAATTTGAATTCTTGCTTGGAATAGCCCCTTGCACGAATTTGGAATGTGCATGATGGTGTATCAAAGCATCTCAATACAAAATATATCCCCTAATTAATTTCTTTGATTTTTATTTGATTTTAAAAGATTTAAAATGAATTAAATCAAATAAAATTAAATAAAAATGGAAAAATTCATTTTAAATCTTGAAATAATTTGTGGGACACGTGGGAAGCATGGCCAAGCTGAAATAAGTGGAAAAAGTGGGCCCCTTGTGTCAAAACTGAAGTTTCAAGGATAATTGACTTTGGCCATTTCACAAAAATTTCCCAACTTCTCCAATGCATATCTTGCTCAATTTTGAAGCTATGAACATGTTCTTGGACATTTTGGAAAGGTCTTGAAGTCCTCTAACCAATGTCTTTGGTCCCATGTCATTTTGATTTACCAATCTCAAGTTATGGTCTTTGACTTAAAGTGCCTTTTTGTTGACTTTTGAAAATGACCTATAATGTTGAAATTGATAACTTTTTGTGAGAGCATTTCTTGGACTTGGAATGTGAAGATGAGTTGTAGGAAATGTCCTCCCCTTCAAGATGAGAATTGGATGGGATTTTTCTGATGAACCATGAAAACGTTATGCCTTGGTCAAGTTACAGTTGACTTTTCAGCTGTCCAAAAATAGAAACCTTTGACACCTTGATGATTTTTTAGCCATTCTTGAGAATCATGATCAAGAATTGATCAAATGATGTTTGTGGCTTCAAAATAAGATGTTGACCAAAAATTTTGACTTTTGACTGTCAAATGACCATTTTGCCCCTGCAGTTGACTATGGAGCAATTGGGGTTTTTGACTGTGCAACTTGACCTTGTGAGCCTTGAAACTTGACATGTAGGTGCTTGACAAAGTGTATGAGCATATGGGACTTGATTGAGCCCTTGAAAACCTCAACTTCCTTGCAAGAACCAAAACCCTAATTTTGACTGGCTTAGGAGGATGCTTGACGGTGTAGCCCTTGAGTAGACTTTGAACTCTTTGAGGTGATACTTGTCAAAACTTTGAAGAATGTGGGAGGGAAAATTTTGGGGTACAACACTATGCAAGTCAAAGTTAACCCAAGATTCTCCTTGGGTCAGACAGGTTGAAACTAAGGTCTCTCTGATTACTATTCCAGTGGAAGATATTCTAAGACTTTTGTCTGGGTCAGTTAAATCGCTACTAGGATTCTCCTGATTACTATGCCAATCAAAGTTAACCCAAGATTTTCCATGGGTCAGACACGTCGACACTAAGGTCTCTCTGATTACCATTCTAGTGGAAGATATTCCAAGACTTTCGTCTGGGTTAGTTGAATCACTACTAAGATTCTCCTGATTACTATGCCAGTCAAAGTTAACCTAAGATTTTCTCTGGATCAGCCAGATCGATGCTAAGATCTCTCTTATTACTATGCCATTTGAAGATGTTCCAAGACTGTCGTCTGGGTCAGTTGAATCAATGCTAAGATTCTACTGATTACTATGCCAGTCAAAGTTAATTCAAGGCCTTCCCCTGGTTCAGTCAAATCGATACTAAGATTTATATCCCAATTAAAGATAATTCAAGACCTTTCTCTGGTTCAGTCAAATTGATACTAAGGATTCTATCCCAGTTGAAGACAACTCGAGACCTTTCTCTAGTCCAGTCAAATTGATACTAAGATTTCTATTCCAGTTAAAGAAGCTATGAAGCCCGGAAACTGACCGGATAATAGTCAATCAACAATTCAAGACGCTGTGAAGCCTGGATCCTGACCAGATAGCCGTTTAATCTGATCTCCCCAAGTAAGTCATTGTGAATCCTAGAGCACGACCAGACAGCAGTTAGCCTTATTATCCTCAGGAAGCCACTGTAAAGCCTGGATTCTGACCAGATAGAAATTTATTTCCGTCTCTTCAATCAAGTGATGACTCCCCAGTAGAGTAACGGACAACTGAAGCTCCTAAAACTCTATGTTCCAAGACAGAGACCAACATTCCTCAGCGGAGTCCTCTCTGACAGTAAGAGCAGGAATTCCCATAAAGGGATATCTTAAGAAATCATCATTATTCTGGATGGCATCTTTAAGCCCATCTCCGACGACTCTCCGTCACATTCTGATGGCATCTTTAGGCCCATCTCCGACGAACTTCTGTCATCTTTTCCAAATGGCATCTATAAGCCCATTCCCAATAATATCTACACACTCAAGTATCATCTCAGACGAGTTCAAATTTATGGGCACTCTAGTGTTCAATCATATTCCACCTTCTGATCACGAAAGGCAGACCAGCCAATCTACATCCTTGGGTTTAAGAAGATTGAACAGGGGAAACTATTGTACCCCAAAATTTTCCCTCTCGTGTTTTCCAAGGTATTCCCCTACATGGTTGGTCACAAACCTTTTCCTAAAGAAAAGGAAAATTTGTGAGTGATGTTTTTAAGTTTTCTTCGATTGGCATCTCCAAAATGCCTTTTGATTGGCATCTCCAAAATGCCTTTCGATTGGTATCTCCAAAATGCCTTTCGATTGACATCTACATAGCGCCCTTCGATTGGCATGAACAAGTACCCTTCGATTGGAATGAACAAGTACCTTCCAATTGGCATTGTAACAGTGTCCTTGGATTTGTAACAGTGTCCTTTGATTGACAGTTTAACAAGTACCTTTCGATTGGCATTGTAACAGTGTCCTTCGATTGGAATTTTAACAACTACCCTTCGATTGGTATCTGGACAAAGGTCCTTCGATTGGTATGGACAAAGGCCCTATGATTGGCATTCAAAAAGGTCCTTCGACTAACACATCAGAGTGTCCTTCAACTGGAACTTTAAAGTTTCCCTCAATTAGAACATCAGAATGAAATGACCTTCGAATGGCATTTCATTGCAGAGTTTGTCTTAATCTAAGATGCTCTAATGAAGGAAGTTCTGGACACTTCGAATCAGAACTTAGACTCATCACAAGGCCAAGGGTTGGTCGAAGTTATCTAATAGGGAATGTTCTGAATAGATTTGAATTGGACTTTAAAGCTAACAAAGAAGGCATATTCGAAGGAATGAAATGGGTTGGCATGACTAAGCAAAAACACATATCCTAACCTGTCCAGGTTCACTCAAAGTTCAAAATGGCATGTTGTCCTTGCAAATACGGCAAGAATTCAATGTTAATCGTGGATTCAATTCCTGAGTTAAAGGCCATATTCTTTCCTTGTTTGTTCCCAACTTCACAAGAGCTTATTCGACCAGAGTGTTTCTTTTCAAATCAAGCAATCAAATCACAGGGAGTCTCAATCGAAGGGTTGTGAGATCAAAGTTGGAGTAATTCGAAGAGGAGCTTAGAGCCATCGAAGAGAGCAAATTCGAAGGGAAGTGCATCTACAGGGGTAGGTCAGCTTTCGATTTTCATCATATTGGAGGCCCAAACAACTCATAACAGGCTGGCAGTAACGCTTGAAAATAGATTGGCATGTGATTGAATTAAATATAGCAAGTCTTTATGAAGAAATCAAATCAAATCCCTTCATTATAATGGACCAAGATTTGATACAAAAATGTTGACCTAAATTCCCTTGTCTATATAAACCTCATGATCTCAAGGAACAAACTGATAAAAAAGAGACGGGGACAAAAAAATGCCACACGAAAAATGCACGGAGACTGCCTCAGAAGAAACGCTGCCTGGCCCATGAGATTCCATAAAGTTGCACAAAGTTTCTAAGGGTTGTCAAATTCAAAGCCAGTTTTGCACGCAGCCTTCTTCTAGACTAACACTTAAATCGTGTTCTTGGGATTCACGCAAAAGCATCCCTCATACAATCCCCCTACTAGTAATTTTGTCTTTGATCTCAAACTTGTTAAATATGATTTAAATTCATGTCAATCATATATACATACTACTGCTAATATTCATGTTTGTTTGAGTGTGCTACATGTGAGCAAAGGTGCAGGATTGAGATCATGCCATTGTTGGGGCACGATCTGAGCTTACCTTCGATTTTTACAGCGGTAGTTCGTTTTCGATGGGTTAACACCATAGGGGGCCACTGAGCGTGCCGATTCGATATTTAAGTTAATACTGTGTTTTTGTTTCTAACGTGATATTGTTGATTAGTTTGTACCAATAAATGGAAATCTTTTGACCAGGTTGGTGAGGAAGATGTGATGCAACGAAAAGGACCTGGGTTCGACACCCAGGTTATATAGTTTGTGTTTTTCTAACAAACTTCCTTGCAGAATTCCAGATCGAAGAATGTCACATCCAGATCGAACGCTCTGGACGTGCAGTCTTGCAGGCATCTTCGATCAGCCCTCTAGATCGAAGAGAAACCCAAGCTGCTTCGATCCAGGCCTTACTTCCCAGAGTGTATTCCTTTTGTTTTCTGTCCTTTTTGGCCTTTCGATTGAGTTCCCTTTCTTTTACTTCTTCTAAGCTTTAATTATCATTAAGAAGAAAAACCCCAAAAGACATTAGGTTTAGTTTTTTACATTAAATTAATTTTGTCAATTAATTAATTAACTATTTTAATATTTTCTTAAAAAACTAAAATTGAATAGACTTAGGATTTTTTAATTCAATTTATTTTCATAACAAAAACAAACAAAAAATTCCTTTCACTTAGGATTTTAGACGCATTTTTAATTCATGCGCGCTTATTTACTTTAGTTTTTTTTGTTAATTATGTAATTGGGCTCAGTTTGTAATAGCTTAATTAGGATTTTATTTCGAAATTTTACTCTCAATGATTATTTATGTATCTACACCAAAGCCTTGTAATAGCGTAGGACCTTTATCTCTCGCTTTTATATTTTATATGCGTGTATATAATTGCTAGCAACCTAGGCGTGTATGCTTAATCAATCAATCAGTAGATCACTAAACTGCAAGATAAAATATATGAAATAGCACACTATTGCACACTTTCACCCCTAGGGTATCTCCCACTTCGGTTGCCTTTGAAAATGGCCATGTCCCTCGAACATAGGGATACTCTTAGCAAAGACCCTCAGTTTAAAGTTATCATAAAGATCAGAGTCCCTAAATGTCCCTCGAGTTGCCTACGAGAAGTGATCTTATGATGATAGTCCCTTTGAAATGCTAAGGTATCCTTACATGTTGCCTTCAAGAACCATTACGTCCCTTTCGATATTCCCTTAACATCCAACGACTAGGGTTACCTACTCACTAATAGTAGGATAACACGGTCTAAAGGATAGGAGGAAAAGAACAATCTTTTTTCGAGTAGGTAGATAACTGTTAGGTACTTGCTCAAACAAATTTTCACACCACACTTTCAAAGACTTTTCAAACAATGTTTTCAAAACGCTTTATCACACTCTTGAGGACTGATACAAGAGTTACCATAAAGTGAATCACCACACTAAGGCATTTTCAAACAAAAACATTTTTCACATAAACACACAAGAAATTTTCAAAATGAGCAACTACCTAAGAGCCCATGGAAAACCATGGATGGAAATGGTTCTAACACCTTCCCTTTCCATAATCTACCTCTCTTACATAGAAATCTCGAAAAAGGTCTTTTTATGTTCTTTTCACCCTTTCCTAATTTGGATAAAAGAAATGTCGGTGATGACTCTTCCTTATCGCGACATTTGCGAACACAAAACGCAAAACTAGTATTAACAGTCGGTTCTACCACCATATCACAACAATGAATTACATACATCATGATATTGCATATAAGCTAATTTTATCTTTTAAGGTAAAAGTCTACAAACAGATGAACATCATCAGCAATTCTCAAACAATTTAGAGATTAATTCCCGAAACAAGACGGGGAAACTATCTATATGACTGAGTCGCAAATTAATTCCCGAAACAAGATGGGGCCGCTATCGATACGACCAGACAATGTAATTTCTTGAAACATGACGGGTTCACCAACAAAAACAGGTCAAAGATTAACTCCTAAAACAGGACGGGGAAACTATTTATATGACCAGGCAAAGATTAACTCCCGAAATAGGATGGGGAAACTATCTATATAACCAAGCAAAGATTAACTCCCGAAATAGGACGGGGAAACTATCTAGGTGACCATGTGGTATAAACTCCCGAAACATGACGGGTTTACCAACAAAAAGCAGATTGTGGATCAATTCCTGAAGCAGGACGGGGAGACTATCTACATGACAAGCATTTCCCTCGGAGACTGAATATGATAAGCATTTCCCTCAGAGACTAAATATGACAAGCATCTACTCAAGCACTTTCCCCAAAGATTCATTCTTGAAAGCACTCTTCAAATATAGTCAAGCGTAGACTCATTCTGATACCCCTATCAATAGTTACTTTGGTTGGCATCTATAAGCCCATCTCCGGAGAAATTTCGTCACCTCTTTGAATGGCATCTTTAAGCCCCTTCAAGCAATATTATCAACCAACAATGTTTCCTCCTGCACATGCGAGTGCAAATTTCTGGGCACTTAGGTGTTCAACCCTCTTCCACCTTCAGATCACGAATGGAGGAATGTCAATCTAACTCCTCGTGTGTAAGAAGATTGAACAGGGACAGTTCTTGTACCCCAAAAATTTCCCTCCCATTTCTTCAAGACATTCTCCTAGGGTTCTCAAATGCTCAAGGTTGCTCAAGAATTGATTAGACAAATTCTCCTCCTAAGGAATTGACTTACAACTAGGGTTTCACTTTTCTCAAGGTATTTTGGCTTTCTAAGGCATCAAGGGGTTTCCATGGTTTGTTATATATCTTCAAGCATGATCATACCAAATTTCATGCCTTGCATCACAAGTTTGCTCAGTGAATGTCTAAGATGACTTAGAATTAACTATATTGGACAAAAAGTCAATTATGGTAAACATACAGTCAAACCTCAAGATTTTTGGTCAAAACAAGGTTTTTAGTTATGTTCATCATTTGATCAAGGATTGACCATGATTCATCAAGAAAACTCCCAAATCATCAAAAGTCAAAAGTTGTCAAATTAGGTTTTCTTAAGGGGAAGTCAACTGAACTTTGACCAAGCATAACTTTCACAAGCTTCATCATATTTTCCTAAACCAAAGCTCATTTTGAAGTAAACTCAATTCTCTGCAACTTGGTCTCTCTAAGCTCAAGTCCAACTAATGTTTTATTTGAGAGATATGGGCCAATACATTATAGGTCATTTCAAAAAGTCAACAAAAAGATACTTCTTGTCAAGATATCTTACATCAAGATAAGTTCTTCAAATGCAAAAATGATAAAAATAGAGATTGTAGAGGATATCTTGGGATTTCCAAAAAGTCAAAGATCACCTTCAAATGACAAAAATTGAGGAAGTTATGATTGGTGTAAGTTGGGAAATTTTGAGCAAATGCGTGAAACCAAAAGTGACTAAACTTGAATTTTTGGACTAATAGGCCTATCTTTTGAGGTCCAAACGTGCTTGTGACATGTTTAAGGACCTATAAACCCATTCATGCATTTTTTTGATTTTTATTTCTTTTTTTTATTTTATTCATTTAAATTCAAAATTAATTAAATAAAATGTCAACTAAATGGATTTAGGAGCATGGCTTTGGTTTTGGACCAGATTTGAAGGCTAAAGAGCTCAGGTATAGCTAGCAAAGTCATGTGAGACCATAGAGATATGATTGGCCTAAAAAAGAAAATTTTCATCCAAGGTTGAAAGCAAATCTTCTCACCACATATATATTTTCCATAATTATTGACCTAATACATTCCTCTATATGTATTCAACAATATCAAATAAAAAGAACACACATTCTAGCCTCCTTGAGCAAGCCTAAAAATTCACAAATTCTCCAAAATTAGGGCACGATGAAACCCTCCTCTCCAGCAACCTTCAATCGATTTTGAGCACTCCATTAGCTTCCTGAGACCTCCAAGAATCATTCCTAATCATCCTTGTAGATCGTAGCATCCCAGACCATCACAGCCCATCATCGTCGGTTGATTGAATTTCCTTGAATCCAAACTCATATTGCATGCATTATTAATTAATTTTATACATGTATTCCTATTTATATTGATGTGTGGATTTGTTTAAACTCATCGTTTGCATGTTTTAACGTAGGAACAGAAGTCTGCCATTATTAGGGCATCGAGTTCGTGAATTTTTGAAACCCTAGTTATAGGCCATTTAAATTGAAACTAACACCACCATCAAATTCGTAAGACCTCAATTAGTGGACATGGATATTCTTCTCTCTCACTTGGCCTTGATTTTGCAGGTTTACAAAACATCTTCGCTGGAGAAGACGAAGTTGACCACCGGAGGTGGTGTCTTGACTCTGGCGCGTTTTATTATGTATTTCTTTAATGTTGTATAATTAACGTGAAACAAATAATTTCACAGCGGCAAGGCAGTGCGCGATAGAGAGTTCGTGTGCAAGGGCATGGGTTTGATCCCTACCCCTTGCATTTTTCATGTTATTTTCTGTTTTCTGCAGATCCAGTGTAGCGCATCAAATGAGCCTACCATGCGCCTAGCCACATAACACCATCAGATCTTCTTAAGATCTGATCTAACACCTCCAGATCTGCAAGCACACGGTGAACCTCCTAGGGTTGAACACACTGGATGCAACGCTAAGTCAGTGGGCCTAGACCTATTTTGCACTTTGCACCCCTTGTTTGCTATTTCAGGCCCAACTTCTTTTTTTTAATTCTTTACTATTACTCTTTTATTTACAACATAATTAGTTTTTTAATTAATTAAAATTAATTAAGACTCTTAGGTTTTCTCTAACTAATTTTTTCTAATTAATTTAACTAATCAACCTTTTTTTAATAATTAAATTAATTGACTCTTTTTTATTAATAAAATTAATTAGGGTTTTTAGGTCTTTTAATTAATTAATTACAAATCTATTTCTGATAAAAAATATTTAAAAAAAAACATTTTTTTCCTACGATTCCATTATTTCATATCAATCGTACTTCCACAAATGTAGTTCATCATTCTCGAATTTTTCTGATTATGTAACTGTATATGGTTTATAATAGCGTCATTTTTTATTTATTTTCCGTGATTTCTATTTTGTATTTGCCCGAAGAATTATAATAGTCTAGGATTTTCTTTCCGCATTTATTTTCCGCGCATTTAGTGATTTATTATATTACTGTTAGTAATTAGGTCTTGTATGGGAAGATTAAAAACAAACGATAACTAACCCTAATTTCTATGATACACATAATTGAAAACAAATCAGTCTCACACTCGCACCTTTAGGGTAACCCCCACTCCCCTTTTGTTTCCTTTCACAAAATAGTCATGTCCCTCGAACGTGGGGACGCTTTAGCAAAGTCCCTCAAAAAAAAAGATCATAGTCCCTCGGTGACCCTTTTGACGCTGCCTTCGGTAAATGATCTAGTCCCTTAATGATAAACTGCTAAAGCGTCCTTACGAGTTTCCTTTGATGACTGTACGATGATCCAAGCCTGTCCCTTCACATCAAACGATAAGGCTTCCTACTAACTAATGGTAGGATAGCTCTATCTAAAGAGGAGGAAAATTAAAAGAAATACTTTGAGTAGATAGAATGCTGCTAATCGCTTGCTCACAAAAACAAGACATTTTTCACAGAATTACACTCTTTAAAACTATTTTCAAACAAATACTTTGTATGCTTTCTCGAAGACAGATACGAGAATCATTACAAAGTTCAACTTTTCAAAATATTTTCAAACAAAACACACACAAAGCAATTTTTAAAAAGTGAGCTAACGATTAAGGTCCCGTAGATAACAATTGATGAAAAGGGTACTAACACCTTCCCTTTTAATAACCTACCCCCCGAACTCAAAATCGAAAAAGGTCTTTCCTATTCTTTTCTTCCATTCCTTATTGGATAAAAGAAAAGTCGGTGGCGACTCTTGCTATCCACAACATTTGTGATAAAATGCAAAACCAAGTCAGTTCTCCCACCGTATTATAGCGGAATATAAAGACCTAAGCTATTACATGGCTTTGGGAGAGATACATAAGTATAAAAATTTGTGAGAAAGTAAACTATGCTATTACATTTTGTGAACAGTTACATAATTGGGAAAAAATATGAGAAAATAAATATACGCTATTACAATTAAAGAATGCAACCTATACAATTTTCTAGGAAATTAAATGGCAAGAAGAAATAAGAAAAATGTTTGAGACTTAAAGTTCTAAGTTAATGTTTTTGGTATTTTATAGAAAATAATTTAAATGATAATAACAATTAAAAAACCTAATTGTTTCTAATTGATTTTAATTTTAAAAATGGTTAATTAATTAATAAAAACATGTCAAGAATTTAATTATCAATTAAAAACCCTAATCCTAATTTGTTAGGTTTTCTTAGAAAATCTAGGTTAGTTAATGTTTAATTAAAATAATTAATTAATAAATAAATATGATGAAAATAAATTAGGGTTAGTAAAAAAAAAGGGGAAAAAGAATGTATGGGGTGGAAGTTAAACCCATACCTGGACCTCATAGATTGCCTTCCAACCACTACACCAGCGCTGCTTTTGTGTTTAGGAATAAGAATTGATCAATATATAATAAACATGCACGTTAAAACCTGAAAAAGAAAACAATTTGAAAAAATGCATGGATCGAACCCACACCTTTTAAGTTATACCAACGCATCACTCACCACCAAGCCATTTGTTGTTTCTTGTTCATAACATGAAAACTGAATATTATATAATAAACATGAGTATTAAAATCAAAAATCAAATTAAATTAAACACGCGCGTTTGATGTGGGGTCAGAACATTTGAATGGATCAATTACGTGATGCTACTCCTAGGTCGCTTGAGTCAATGGGGTTAGTGCCACCATGGACGGTGGTCCACTTTGTCTTCTCTGGTGAGGGGATTTGACAATCTGCAAAATACGCAAAATCGAAACCCAATATTAAGGCTACCCCCTAAATTAACCCATGTGAATCGATTGGTGGCATTAGTTTTTCCTGAAATAGCCTAGAAGTACAAATATGAAGGGTATAAAAACATTTTGCCCTAGTCATGGCAAAATATGATTCTCACGTTAGAGCTTCTGTTTTATAATTCAAACCTGTTCTAAATAACAACAAGAACTCATTTGAGTAGTTAATAAACATTAGCAATGCATGAATTTAGTTATATGAATGTTTAAAAGAAAAGAAAATCAGAGAAGATGAGTATGCTTGTTGCAAGCATCAACAACCATGACTTTCAACCTATTCTTACCCTTAAATACCTCAAGAATGATTTTCAGTGGATGTCTTAGACTGAAAGTGGCTGAATCTTTGGTTTTGACTTTGCCCTAATTCTTGAAAATTTTGAGAGCTTTAGGGTTCTTCTTTGAGGAACATTTTCGTGTCCTTGGATGTATGAACATGTTACCTATTTGTAATGGAAAAGATTAGGTCAACAATATTGAATCAAATCTTGTGCAATCATGGTATAACATTTGATTTGGAATTCGCATGAAATCTTTCTTTTTTAGGCCAATCTCATTCAATCAATCTCACAAGTTTTTTGCAAGTAGTCACCGACTTTTTAGACTTATGATTTTATTTAAAAATATATTCTCACGCCTTATATCATTTATTTCGTATTTTATTTGATTTATTTTGCTTTTAATTGAATAATATCAAAATAAAAAGAAATAAAAACCAAAAAAATAAATGAATGGAATAAGAGGTCTATTATGAGGTCAGGAACACATTTGGACTTTAAAAGATATTCCCATTAGCCCACAAATTCAAATTTGCTCAATTTGGATTTCATGCATTTTCTCAAAATTGCCCAACTTGCACAAATCATATCTTGCTCATTTTTTGTCATATAAAGCTGATCTTTGACATTTTGGAAAGCTTAAGAAGTCTCCTACAACTTCCATGTTGGCATTATTTTCATTTGAAGCTTTTTTCTTGATGTAAAGTACTCTGGAAAAAAGTGTCTTTTTCTTGACTTTTGAAATGACTTGTAATGTTTTGGATCATATCTCTTAAATGAAGCATTTTTGGCCTTGAGCTTAGAGATACAAAGTTTTAGAGAATTGAATTTATTGCAAAATGAGCTTTGGCTGAGAAATTTTTGATGAAGTATGTGAAAGTTATGCTTGGTAAAAGTTCAGTTGACTTCTCCTTAAGAAAACCCTAATTTAGTAACTTTTGACTTTTGATGAATCTTGAGTTTTCTCAATGAATCATGATAAACCCTTGATCAAATGATGAATGTAACTTCAAAATGTTGATGTTAATCAAAAAACTCGCAGTTTGATTGTAGATTGGTCAAAGTTGACTTCTTGTCCAATATAGTTGATTTTCAATCATCTGGCTAATTGACTGAGCAAACTTGTACTGCAAGGCTTGAAATTTGGCATTAGGATACTTTGAGACATATGAGATACCATGAATCCCACTTGAGGAATTATAAGTCCAATTTCCTTTGAGAAAATAAAAACCCTAGTTGTAGTTCAACTGCTTAAGAGGAGAGTTTGTCTGGTTAACCCTTGAGTAGTCTTGAGGAAATGAGAATCTTAGGAGTATGAGGAGACCTATTGAAATAATTTGTCCTAAAGATGGGAGGGAAAATTTTGGGGTACAACAGCTACCCCTATTAAAACTTCTTAAACTTGAGGATTTAGATTGGCATGTCTACCATTCATGATCTGATGATGAAAGAGGATTGAACACCTAAGTGCCCAGAAATTTGCACTCACATGTGCACGGAGTAATACTGTCGGTTGATTATATTGCTTGAATGGGATTAAAGATGCCATTCGGAGAGGTGATAGAGTATTGTAGGAGATAGACTTATAGATGACATCCAAAGTAAATGTTGATAGGAGTATCAGAATGAGTCTATGCCTGATTGTATTGGAATGAGTCTATATCCGACTTTATCCAAAGGAGTATCAAAATGAACCTTCGTCTGGTTTTACCTGAATAACTCTTTTCAGAATGTATCTATCAAATTTTATCTGAGGGAAATGCTTTTCAGAATGAATATATCCGGTCTTATCTGAGGGAAATGCTTTTCAGGATGAATCTATGAAGGAAATGCTTGTCAGATTGAATCTATCCAATTTTATCTGAGGGAAATGCTCGTCAGAATTAGTCTCTGATGGAAATTCTCATCAGAATTAGTCTCTGATGGAGATGCTTTTCAGAATGAATCTCTGAAGGGAATGCTTTTCAGAATGAATCTCTAAAGGGAATACTTTTCAGAATGAATCTCTAAAGGGAATACATTTCAGAATGAATCTCTGAAGGGAATGCTTTTCATAATGAATCTCTGAAGGGAATTATTTTTAGAATGAATCTATGAAGGGAATGTTCGTCATATTTAGTCTCTGAGGGAAATGCTCGTCAGAATTAGTCTCTGATGGAAATGCTTGTCAGATTTAGTCTTTGAGAGAAATGCTCGTCAAAATTAGTCTATGAGGGAAATGTTTTTCATAATGAATCTCTGAAGGAAATGCTCATCAGATTTAGTCTATGAGGGAAATCATCTGGTCATGTAGATAGTCGCCCCGTCTTGTTTCAGGAATTGATCCATAATCTGTCTATAGATTGCTGATAATGTTCGTCTGTTTGCGAACTTAACCTGAAAAGACAAAGTTAGTTTTATGCAATGTTATGATGCATGTAATGTATCTCACGATCATGCTCTCAAAATAAATAAGAATATTATATACGTTTCGTATTATTATGTTATGATATTTTGTAAATGATGTATGGATACAATATGTCGTCGGAGCGTATCGGTAGCTTCTTGTAATAATTCTGGCTGAGGAAAATAAATCCCTGACTGTTGTTGAGGATAAAGAAAGTAATTCTTCAATTTCGTTTAGGAAGACTTTATTGGGGATTCCTACTTTCTGTTTGAGGACACTCTACTGGGGATGTTCGACTTCTGCTTGGGGATAGAAGAATTCCAGGAAAGTCGATCGTTCATCGTTCTTTGATTCTTATGTACCCTGACCGGGGATAAAAGAGATGGATGATCATGTTATGTGTTATCTAACCAGGTTTCATATATAGGTACCAATTCTTCTGGGGAATACAATGTTGAATGATATCTGGTCGGAGAAGGGAATTTTGTCGAGGGATTTGCAGTATTGGAGAAATAAACTTTGTTGGGGAAATTAACCCATTAGACTGTGTTGAGGAAATTCCACTGTATGTTGGGGAAATAATAAAACTTCCTTATTTCTAAGGGACCTATTGGGCAACATAATCATGTCGAGCTATCCATCAGGGGTATAGAGATGAACTGCTGGATGGTGCCCTAATTTCTGTCTGAGGGAATATTAAATTTGTTATGGAATGTATCTCTGTTGGGGATGAGCTTGTGAAAATAGCTCTGTAGAGATAGTTCCATGGAGGTTACTCTGTGATGATTTATGGATAACTTGAACATTATCCCAACTCCTTGAGTTTTTAGTAAATGTTAATCCTGTGTTCATGCATACATTTTGTAAAAGTAATCATGTTCAAATGCATATGTTCGTTCAACGTAATCATTGGACATTTTTGCAAACAAAACAGAGAAAGTAAAAACAATTTCGAATTTTGAAATATATTTTCATTGAATCTGGAAGCTTTCCTATAAGCAGGCAATTTTATACAAGGAAACAAAAATCCTAGTAAGAAGAAATCATCGTAAAATTGAAAAATAAAAACAAAGAAAAATAACTATGTGGAAACGATCTCATCGAGTCTCAACTCTGCTATTGCCCCTATGTCTTCAAGTATCTCATCCCTCGTTGTCGGAAGAAGATGATTGAATTGATCTATACTGTTTGAAATTGACGGTGGTAATAAAAATGGCTGTAAATAGATGGGTGATCCAACGAGACACGGTCTTATGCTTTAATCCCTTACTTTTTCCTGGACCGCCTTTTCGGGTTTTCAGTCCATCGAGATATCCTTTTTTGCCCAAGCCGCCTTTTCAAGTTTTCGTCTTGCTGGACGTATAATTTTTTACATATATCCCTAATTTTTGCCCGAACCCTTTTGGTTTGCTGGGATGCCCTTATTTTTGCCTAGGCCTGTCAACCTAGCGAGTCTCTTTTATGCATAATATTTTTTAACTATGTTCGCATTTATAGGATGCGGAAAATCTTCATCTTCCATGGTGGTAAGTATCATAACACCTACATAAAATATCTTTTTGATCACAAATGGCCCTTCGTATGTGGGAGTCCATTTGCCCCTGGGATCACCTTGTGGTAGGATGATGCACTTTATTACCTAATCACCAGCTTGGTACCCATGATGTTTGACTTTCTTATTGAAGGCCTTAATCATGTGTTTATGATACAGTTGACCATGACAAACAACCACAAGCCTTTTCTCATTAATTAAATTTATCTGGTCAAGTCGAGTCTAAATCCATTCGTCTTTATCTAACCCAGTGTCTTTCATAATCCTTAAAGAAGGAATCTAGACTTCAACGGGTAAGACAACCTCCATACCGTATACGTGAGAGAACAGGGTTGCCCTAATTGATGTACATACTGGAGTGCGATAAACATGAAGAGAAAATGGTAGCATTTCATGCCAGTATTTGTATATCACCGTTATTTTCTACAAGATCTTCTTGATATTCTAGTTGGCGGCTTCACTGTGACATTCATCTTTTGTCGGTACGAAGAAGAATTGTGGTGCTTAATCTTGAACTGCGTGCAGATTTCCTTGATCATAGTATTGTTAATATTGGTACCATTGTCCGTGATGATCCTTTCAGGGATGCGATACTGACAGATAAGGTTATACTTAAAGAACCGGGCCATAACATTCTGGGTGACGGAAGAAAACGAGGTTTCCTCTACCCACTTTGTGAAGTAATCGATATCAATAAGGATGAAATGATTCCCATTGGAAGCGGTAGGCTTAATCTCTCCAATCATATCAATTCCCCACATTGCAAACGGCCAAGGAGCAGCCAATACATTCAAAGGAACCAGAGGCACATGTACTTTGTCAGCATAAATCTGGCATTTGTGGCAAGTTCTGGAATGATGATGGAAATCGGCTTCCATGGTAGACCAATAATAACCTGCTCTCAGAATCTTCTTAGCCATTGTATGTCCAATGGAGTGAGTACCAAAGATACCTCCGTGCGTATCTTCCATAATTTTCTCAACTTCCTTCATGTCTACACAATCAAGCAGAGTCGAATTGTGATTGCGCTTGTACAAGATTTTGTTACTCAAAAAGAACTTGGTGGAGAACCTCCTTAGAAATTTCTTATCATTGATAGATTCCCCTTTAGGGTATTCTTGAGTTTCGAGGTATCTTTTTAGTTCGTGGTACCAAGGTTTTTCCTCTACTCCATCAGTATCAACTTCGTATCAATGTGTCAGTTTGTTTATTCTCTCGATAGTAATTCAAGGAGATTCATTGTCCCATCTGACTTTGAACATAGATGACATGGTAGCTAATGCGTCAGCCAATTTATTATCTTCTCGTGGAATATGTTCAAAAGTGATTTCTTCTAAGGACGAAATTAATGTCAACACATGATCTTGATAAGGAATGAGATTTTGATGCTTCGTATCCCATTCTCCCTTAATCTGACTGATTACTAGGACTAAGTCCCCATATACATTAAATAATTTAATCCTCATATCGATGGAAGCTTTGATACCCATGATGTATGCTTCATATTTGGTCAGATTATTAGTACAATCAAACATAATATGGCGGTGAAGGGCGTATGGAAACCCTTGGGAGAGACAATCACAACACCAATTCCATTACTAAACACGTTGGAAGCTCCATCAAAAACCATAGTCCATCGGGATCCTGGTTCAGGTCCTTCATACACTCCAGGTTCTTCATAATGAGTAACTAACATGATATTCTCGTCTGGGAATTCGAAATTCATAGACTGATAGTCATCTATCACATGATGAGCCAAATGATCTGCCAAAATACTTCCTTTGATTGCCTACTGAGTAATGTATTGAATGTCGTATTCTGTCAATACCATTTTCCATCTTACTATTCTTCCAGAGAGAGCGGGTTTATCAAATATGTATTTATTGGATCCATCTTAGAGATTAACAAAGTAGTATGAGTCAACATATAATGTCTTAGTTAACGAGAAGCCCATGCCAAACCATAATAAGTTTTCACGAGCAGTAAGTATCTTGTTTCATAATCGGTAAACGTTTTGCTAAGGTAGTATATTGCATGCTCTTTTCGACCAGACTCGTCATGTTTCCCCAATACATAACCCATTGAGTTCTCTAATATTGTCAAGTACATGATCAAAGGTCTTCCTTCAACCGGTGGCATAAGAATTTGAGGTTCCTGGAGGTATTCCTTCATTTTGTCAAAGGCTATCTGACAATCGTCATTCCATTTCACTACTTGATCTTTCTTCAGTAACTTGAAGATTGGCTCACAAGTAGCGGTCAAATGGTAAATAAACCTGGCAATATAGTTCAATCATCCTAAGAAACCTCTGACTTCCTACTCAGTATGGGGAGTTGGTATTGTACCCTAAAATTTTCCATCCCTTTTTCTTCAAGACATTCTCCTAGGGTTCTTAAATGCTCAAGGTTGCTCGAGAATTAATCAGATAAATTCTCCTCCTAAGCAATGGACTTACAACTAGGGTTTCATTTTTTCTCAAGGAAGTTTGGGTTTTGAAGACCTCAAGTGGTTTCCATGGTTCCTTATATGTCTCTAAGAATGATCATACCAAGTTTCATGCCTTGCACCACAAGTTTGTTCAGTCAATGGTTTAGATGACTAGAAATCAATTGTATTGAACAAAAAGTCAATTGTTGTCAACATATAGTCAAACCTCGAGATTTTTGGTCAACATAAAGGTTTTGAAGTGATACTCATTATTGGGTCAAGGGTTGATCACTATTCATCAAGGAAACTCTCAAATCATAAAAAGTCAAAAGTTACTAAATTAGGGTTTTCTTAGGAGAAGTCAACTGAACTTTGACCAAGCATAACTTTCACATGCTTCATCAGTTTTTCCCCAAACAAATCTCATTTTGAATAAAATTCAATTCTCTGCAACTTTGTCTCGCTATACTCAAGTTCAAAAAATGCTCCATTTGAGAGATATGGACCAATACATTATAGATCATTTCAAAAGTCAACAAAAACACACTTTTTGTCAAGGCAACTTACATCAAGATAACTTCTTCAAATGCAAAAATGATAAACATAGAGATTGTAGAGGACATCTTGGGATTTCCAAAAAGTCCAATATCACCTTCAAATAATACAACTTACTAAAGTTATGATCAGTGCAAGTTGGGAAATTTTGTGCAAATGCATGAAGTTGAAATTGAGAAAACTTGATATTTTGGGCTAGTAGGCCATTATTTCATAGTCCAAGCATGTACTACACTCCTTATGCACCTCAGATCTTTTTCATGTACCCCTTGATCTATTTTATTTTAATTATTTTTCATTTATTCATTATTAATTCAAAAATAAATAAGATAGAATACAAGGCTTACTAACAAAGGTCTAAGCCCATGTTGTTGACCTAATTTCACCCTTATATAATCTCCATTATTCAGACACAAAATCCACGAAAAACCTTGTGCAAGAACGTCCCTCCAAAATCAAAAAAAATTATCAAACTAAGGGAACTTGAAACCCTAGTTTGTAGCCTTCTTCCAAACATTAATGCATTGCTAATCAGTTCCTGAGGAGATACAGAGTAAGAATGGACCAAACTTGATGATCCAAAGCTCACAAAACTCACATGCATCCATCTCCGATCTCATGACTTTTATAAAATTCATACTTTGATTTTCGTTTATTTTTAAGTCATACTAATGCCATTAATATGTTTCTGAGATGCGTTTATACAAGATTGAATCATTGTGGAGGTCCCATGCTGGCCAAATCATGAACCACCATAACTACACCGATCATATGTGTTTTTGCCATAGCTCTCAAATCAGTCTGTTTCAGTCCTAAAAAACCATCCCATTGGATTCGTAGGGTCTGATTTAGGGGGGTAGGGTACTTTTGGTTTGCTAATGTCTCTTATTTTGCATGTTGAGTAAAAAGGGCTACCGAAGAAGACGATCAGAGCCAGGGCTCTGGCATCTCTCCAGTTAATGCATTTGTGTTTAATATTTCTTTTAATCGTTTCACATAAGTTAACAGATGTATTACCGCCCCAGCAGTTGAAGCGCGCGCGATAAAGACTTACTAAAGGCATTTTGATATTTGTTATGATTTTACTTATTTTGCAGGTTAGTAAAGGCGCTGGATCCATTCCTTTTCACCAAGGCACGCCTGGCCTGGTGGTGAACATGTTGGTTGAAAGGGTAGAGGGCGTGGGTTCAACACCCAGCCCTGGTAACTTTTTTTAACCCTTACTTTCTTATTTTTAACCTTAAATTCACCAAACCAAAACCATTTTTTAACCAATAAATTTTTCTAAAAAAACCTTTTCACAAACCCTAATCAAAATTAGGGTTTAGTTTTTGTTTAATTAAAAAATTTCTTATTTTTAAATTAAAATTAATTAGTTTTTTTAGGTTTTAATTAATTAATCAATCTAGGTTATTAGGTTAATCATCAAACCTTTTTATCAAGAATATCGCCAAAAACATTTTCCTTCTCCTTTTGTTTTCTTATCTTAGATTTTCACGTAGTTTATTCTTTTTGCATTTTTATGATAACGTAACTGCTCATGGTTTGTAATAGATAATTAGGATTTTACTCTTCCCGACATTTTATTACATGTACCCCCCATTCCCAAAGCCATGTAATAGCGTAGGAATATTTACTTTCCATACTTTATTACATTATTATTTTCATTATTACTGTTAGTAATTAGGATTGTATGGCAAGATAAAAATGAAATGGTAGCTAACCCTAATGCAAGATAAACAATAACTGAATCACAACACACTTTGAACACATGCACCTCTAGGGTAACCTCACTTGTTGCCTTCAGAATAAAAATGGTTATGTCCCTCGAAAGTAGGGATTCTTTAGCATAGTCCCTCAATTAAAAAGATCGTAGTCCCTTGACGACCCTTTTGAATGTTGCCTTTGGTAAATGATCTAGTCCCTTATGAAATTGCTAAAGCATCCTTACAAGTTGCCTTCTATGGTTGAACGATGACCCACACCTGTCCCTTCACATACAACGATCGGGCTTCCTACTAACTAATGATAGGATAACACTATCTAAAGGAGGAGGAAAAGAACAATAAATACTTTGAGTAGGTAGATCGCTCGTAATTTCTTGCTCACAAACCTTTTCCAAACAGAAACATCTTTTCACAAACACTATTCAAAAATATTTTCAAACAAAACACTTTGTACCATTCTTGAGGACAAATATGAGAATCATTACAAAGTTCCGCCTTACTATTGGCATTATCAAAAATATTTCTCAAACACATTCATAAAGCATTTCAAAGTGAGCTAGCGATTAAGAGCCCGTAGATAACTACAGATGAAAAGAGTGCTAACACCTTCCCTTTTCATAACCTACCCCCTAAACACAAAAATCTTAAGGTCTTTCCTGTTCTTTTCACCCTTTCCTTATTGGATAAAAGAAAAGTCGGTGGCGACTCTTGCTATCTTCATATTTGTGATAAAACGCAAAAATAAGTTAGTTCTCCCATCGTATTACAGAACTAGCGACTCTGCTGGGGAATAGCTAAAAAGTGGGGTTACCTTAGAGTTAGATCATTTTAAAAAAAAAATTCTTTTCTTGTTTGCTTTGTATGTTTTACATTTGGGGCTTGCTTGGGTTTACTTTTCTTGCAAAGATTCTATACCCGGATCTGGGGACCTTAGGTAAGTAGAAATATGTGATACGGTGGCAGAACAGACTTTAATACTGGTTTGCATTTTTTGTTCGCAAATGTCACGGTAAGCAAGAGTCGCCACCGACTTTTCTTTTATCCAACAAAGGAAAGGGTGAAAATATAAGAAAAAGACCTTTTTTCGAGATTTCTGGGTAAGGGGGGTAGATTATGGAAAGGGAAGGTGTTAGCACCCTTTCCATCCATGGTTTTCCATGTGCTCTTAGGTACTTGCTCATTTTTTAAAATTACTTTCGTGTTTGTGTGAAAAAGTTTTTGTTTGAAAATGCCTTAGTGTGGAGATTCACTTTATGATAATCCTTGTATCAGTCCTCAAGAGTGCGATAAAGCGTTTTTGAAAACTTTGTTTGAAAAGTGTTTGAAAGTGTGTAAAAACGATTGTTTGAGCAAATACCTAACAATTATCTACCTACTCAAAAAAAGTTTGTTCTTTTCCTCCTATCCTTTAGACTGTGTAATCCTACTATTAGTGAGTAGGTAACCCTAGTCGTTGGATGTTGATGGACTATCAAAAGGGACGTAACGGTCATTGAAGGCAACATGTAAGGACACCTTAGAATTTCAAAGGGACTATCATCATAAGATCACTTCTCGTAGGCAACTCGAGGGACATTTAGGGACTATGATCTTTATGATGACTTTAAACTTAGGGTCTTTGTTAAGAGTATCCCTACGTTCGAGGGACATGACCATTTTTTAAGGCAACCAAAGTGGGAAATACCCTATGGGGGCAAGTGTGCAATAGTGTGCTATTTTTGATATTTTATCTTGCAGTTTAGTGATCTACTGATGGATTGATCAAGCATACACGCCCAGGTTGTTAGCAATTATATACAAGCAAATAAAATATGAAAGCGAAAAATAAAGGTCCTGCGCTATTACAAGACTTTGTTGTAGATACATAAATAATTACTGAAAAAATAAAGTGCGGAAATAAAACCCTAACTAAGCTATTACAAACCGGGCACAATTACATAATTAACAAAAAATGCTAAAGTAAATAAATGCACGCATGAATTGAAAATACGTCTAAAATCCTAAGTGAAAGGAATTTTTTGTTTGTTTTTGTTATGAAAAGAAATTGAATTAAAAAATCCTAAGTCTATTCAATTTTAGTTTTTTTAAGAAAATATTAGAATAATTAATTAATTAATTGACAAAATTAATTTAATGTAAAAAACTAGGCCTAATGTTTTTGTGATTTTTTTCTTGTTAATTAAAGCTTAGAAGAAGTAAGGACAAACAACCAACAGAAAGGATGAAATCGAAATACCACAACAGTAAAGGGAAAAAAGCTCATTCTTGGAAGTAATGCCTAGATCAAAGAAGCTCGGGTTGCCTTTTGATCCAGAGGGCTGATCGAAGGTGCCTGCGAGACTGCACGTCCGGGGCGTTCGATCTGGATGTGACATCCTTTGATCTGGGATACTGGATCTGGAAGGAAGTTTGTTAGAAAAAACACAAAATATATGACCTGGGTATCGAACCCAGGTCCTTTTAGTTGCAACACATCTTCCTAATCAACCTGGTCGAAAGATTCCCATTCATTGGTACAAACGAAACAGCAACATTACGTTAGAAACAAAAACACAGTATTAACTTAAGTATCAAATATGCACGCTCAGTGGCCCCCTATGGTGTTAACCCATCGAAGACGAACTAAAGTTATAAAAATCGAAGGTAAACATAGAACGTGCCCCAACAATGGCCCGATCTCAATCCTGCATCTTTGCTCGCATGTAACATGCTCAAGCAAACATGGACATTAGCAACAATAGGTATAAATTTAAATCATGTTTAAAAAGTTTGAGATCAAAGATATAATTACCAACAGAGGAATTAAATGAGGGATGCTTCTACGTGAATCCCAGGAACACGATTCAGCTATTAGTTTGGACGGAGGCTGCTTGCAAAATCAACTTTGAGTTTGACAATCTTTAGAAATTTTGTGCAACTTTATGGAATCTCGTGATGCAGACTGCGTTTTCTTCTGAGGTAGTCTTCGTGTGGCAGTCTCCGCGTGTATTCGTCATATTTTTCTCTGAGATCATGAGGTTTATATAGATAATGGAATTTAGGTTAACATTTGTGTATCAAATCTTGGTCCATTATGATGAAGAGATTTGATTTGATTTCTTCATAAAGACTTCCTAGATTTGATTCAATCACGTGCCAATCTATTTTCATGCGTTACTGCCAGCCTGTTATGAGTTGTTTGGGCCTCAAATATGATGAAAATCAAAAGCTGACCTACCCCCTGCAGATCCACTTCCCTTCGAGTTTGCTCTCTTCGATGGTTCTAAGCTCCAATTCGAATTACTCAGAGCTTTCCTCATCAGAGCATTGTTTCCTTCGAAAGCTCTGAACTCTTATTTGAATTGCACCAGCTTCGATGTCATGGCTACTTCGATTGAGCCACCCTTTGCTTCGATTTCTAGATTTGAAAAGAATCACTCTGGTCGAATTAACTCTTGTGGAGTTCGGAATAAACAAGGCAAGAATCTGGCATTTAACTCAGGAATTGAATCTACAATCAACATTGAACTCTACCATATTTGCAAGGAAAACATGCCATTTTTTCATGTTCAGTGTACCTGGACATCTTTTTCGAGTTCCCTCTTGATGGCCTCTTTCGAATGGCCTAGAAGGAGTTCTTCGAATGGCCCTTGTCCAAATACCAATCGAAGGGTATTTATTGAAATGTCAATCGAAGAGTCCTTTTCTACACCAATCGAAAGATCTTGTTCATGCCAATCGAAGGACACGGTTAACATGACTATCGAAGTTGCTTTGACACAATGCTAAATTGAAGGATCCCTTGCCATGCCAATCGAAAGGCTTGGCCTAGGGTGCCAAACAAAAGGGCCTTTCAGAATGCCAATCGAAAAGCTTGTCATGAGGCCAATCGAAAGACCTTGTGTCCATGCCAATCGAATGGCTTGGACATAATTCCAATCGAAACATTACTTGGTTAACATGCCTGTCGAAAGGCACTTTGTATGCTCTAACGGAAAAAACCTTAATTAAGATGCCCGTCGAAGCTGCCTTGTTGGAAATGCCCATCGAAAGGCCCTACTCCAATCGAAGGACCATTTTGCATATGCCAATCGAAGGATAATTAACCATCATTTCAAAATTTTCCTTTTCTTTAGGAAAAGGTTTGTAACCACCTATGCAAGAGGAAATCTTGGAAAAACATGAGAGGGCAAATTTTAGGGTACAACAACTGCCCCTGTTCAATCTTCTTAAACATGAGGATGTAGATTGGCTGGTCTGCCTTTCGTGATCAGAAAGTGGATGATGATTGAACACTAGAGTGGCCAAAAATTTGCACTCGTCTGAGATGATACTTGACTGTGTAGATAGTATTGGGAATGGGCTTGTAGATGCCATTTGGAAAAGATGATGATCATCGGAGATGGGCTTAAAGATGCCATCATAATGTGATGGAGAGTCGTCGGAGATGGGCTTAAAGATGCCATCTAGAACAATTATGATTTCATGAGGTATCCCTTTGTGGGAATTCCTTCTCTTGCTGTTAGAGAGGACTCCGCTGAGGAATGTTGGTCTCTGTCTTGGAACATAGAGTTTTAGGAGCTTCAGTTTTCCGTTACTCTACTGGGGAGTCATCACTTGATTGAAGAGACGAAAGTGAACTATTATCTGGTTAGAATCCAAGCTTTACAGTGGCTTGCTGAGGATAATAAGGCTAACTGTTATCTGGTCATGCTCCAGGCTTCACAGCGACTTACTGGGGATATAAGATTAAACTATTATCTGGTCAGGATCCAGGCTTCACAGCATCTTGAATTGTTGATTGACTATTATCTGGTTAGTTTTCGGGCTTCATAGCTTCTTTAACTGGAATATAAATCTTAGTCTCGATTTGACTGGACCAGAGAAAGGTCTCGAGTTGTCTTCAACTGGGATATAAATCTTAGTATCGATTTGACTGAACCAGAGAAAGGTCTCAAATTGTCTTCAACTGGGATAGAAGTCTTAGTATCGATTTGATTGAACCAGAGGAAGGCCTTGAATTAACTATGACTGGAATAGTAATCAGGAGAATCTTAGTATCGATTCAACTGATCCAGAAGAAAGTCTTGGAATATCTTCAACTGGAGTGGTAATCAGAGAGATCTTAGTGTCGACCTTCCTGACCCAGGGAAAATATTGGGTTAACTTTGACTGGCATAGTAATCAGGAGAATCTTAGTATTGATTCAACTGACCCAGACAAAAGTCTTGGAACATCTTCAACTTGCATAGTAATCAGAGAGATCTTAGTGTCGACCTGTCTGACCCAGGAAAATCTTGGGTTAACTTTGACTTGCATAGTTATAAGGAGAATCTTAGTATCGATTCAACTGACCCAGACGAAAGTCTTAGAACATCTTCAACTGGCATAGTAATCAGAGAGATCTTAGTGTCGACCCGTCTGACCTAGGGAAAATCTTGGGTTAACTTTGACTGGCATAGTAATTAGGAGAATCTTAGTATCGATTCAACTGACCCAGGCGAAACTCTTGGAACATCTTCAACTGGAATAGTAATCAGAGAGATCTTAGTGTTGACCCTTCTGACCCAGAGAAAATCTTGGGTTAACTTTGATTGGCATAGTAATCGGGAGAATCTTAGTATCGATTTAACTGATCCAGACGAAAGTCTTGGAACATCTTCAACTCGCATAGTAATCAGAGAGATCTTAGTGTCGACCCGTCTGATCCAGGGAAAATCTTGGGTTAACTTTTACTAGCATAGTAATCAAGAGAATCTTATTATTAATTCAATTTACCCAAACAGAAGTCTTGGAACATCTTCAACTGGAAAAGTAATTAGAGAGATCTTAGTGTCAATCCATCTGACCCAGAGAAAATCTTGTGAGGACATCTTTCTGAGGAAAATCCTGGAATAGTCCTTTGTTAGACGTAGCTTGTTGATTTGATCTTTTCCCTGAAAGGTAAAGAGTTAGTCGTATGCAATGTCATGATGTATGAAATGCGTCGTGATGATGTTCTCAAAATAAATGAGATTGTGTTGTATGCAATATGTATGTGCATGCCATGATGTATGAATATGGAATGCTATTGCGTTATTTCTTAGTCGAGGAAAATAAATCCCGGACTGCTGCTGAAGAGTATTGGGAAGCTGAATTCTTTATTTCCGCTGGGGATGGTGAATGGAGATGACTATGTTGTGGATTTACTCCTTTCTGTTTGAGAATATTTTGACAGGGAGAGACTTTGCCTGAGAATAACTCTACAGGGGAATAACTCTGTTTGAGAGAGGAGATGCTTTGCTGGAAGATTTTGCTGATTCGGAGAAATAAACTCCACTGGGGTATGAACTTCCGTAGCTGGAGGAATAAACTCTGTTGGGGATTGAGCTTCCGCATTCAGATAAATAAACTCTTCTCAGGAGGAGGTTCCACAGTCAGAGAAATAAATTATGCTCAGGAGAAAACTTTATAAACCGTTTGTGATTATAAAACTCGGCTGGGGAATATAGATATCGGCTCTCTGAAGGAACTTTGCCGGGGAATGTAACCCCTATTTGGGGAAGCAGAGATCAAAACTTTTGGTTGCCTCTACTCTGTGGGGAACATAGACGTCACAGGGTCATATGTAATGGTGACTTCATCTCAAAACTGTCTCTGCCCCTATACCTGCTAGAAGGATTAACTGTCGGGATTGAAATAGTTTTTTAGATTTTACCCCGTTCTTTAAAGTCATGAGCAACTTTCTTTCTGTTTCATATGCAAATATTTGTGAATAGAAATCATATTAAAATGCATATGTCAATAATAAGTCATTGTCTGTTTTTGCATAACAAAAAGGAAAAAGAAAAAGAAAAACAAATAGTTTTTACTTCCAAAGAAACAATTTGTATTGATTTCTAAAGTTTTCCTATAACAGGCGTTGTGTACAAAGAGGCTGACGTTTTAGTAGGAGAACCCCGCCGTGAGTGTAAAGACTATACAAAGTAGTGTACAAAGAGAAGAAAACAACTATGTGTAATAATCACATTGAGTTTCAATTCCACTATTGTCGTTATGTCTTCGAGCGTCTCATCACTTTGCTACTTGTCCGAAGCTGACTGGATTGATCGGTGTCGTTTGAGCTTGATAGTTATTACTGAATTCTGGTTGCAAGGTGATCCCATGGGACATAGTGATATGCTTCAAATCTCTAACTTTTTCCTGTACCTCCCTTTCAAGTTTTCAGTCCACCGGGATACCCTTTTTTGCCCAAGCTGCCTTTTTAAGTTTTCGGCTTGTCGGGTGTACAAATCGTTTTTGTTTTCATCCTTAACTTTTTCCCGAACCCTTTTGGTTCGCCGGGATGCCCTTATTTTTGCCTAGGCCAGTCAACCTAGAGGGTTTTTATTCATGCGTAGTATCTTTTAACTATGTCCGTATTAACAGGGTGAGGAAGGTCGTCACCATCCATGGTGGTCAAAATCATGGCTCCTCCTGAAAATATGCTTTTGATCACAAATGTCCCTTCGTATGTGGGAGTCCATTTTCCCCTGGGATCACCTTGCGACAGTATGATGCGCTTGATCACTAGATCCCCGACTTGATATACTTGGCATCTGACCTTTTTGTTGAAAGCCGTGATCATTCGTTTTTGATACATTTGACCATGAGAGACAGCAGTAAGCCTTTTCTCATCAATCAGATTCAGTTGATCAAGTCGAGTCTGGATCGAATCGTCTTCATTCAAACCCGTATCCTTCATGATTCTCAGAGAAGGGATCTGGACCTCAATAGGAAGGACAACCTCCATACATTATACTAGAGAGTAGGCTATTGTCGCTGTCGATGTTTGTGCGGAGGTGCGGTAACCATGAAGAGCAAATGGTAACATCTCATTCCAGTCTTTGTATGTCACCGTTATCTTCTGTATGATTTTCTTAATGTTCTTGTTAGCAACCTCCACAGCGTCGTTCATCTTTAGTTGGTAAGGGGAATAATTATGATGCTGGATCTTGAACTATTTAAAGAGTTCAGTGATCATCATGTTGTTGAGATTTGTACCATTGTTAGTGACGATTCTCTCTGGCACACCGTACCGACAAATCAGGTTATGCTTGATAAACCGCGCCACAATGTTCTTGGTAACAGTAGCAAAAGACGCAGCTTCAACCCACTTCGTGAAGTAATCAATGGCCACAAGGATGAAGCGATTCCCATTGGAAGCGGTAGGTCTAATCTCTCCGATCATATCAATGCCCCACATTGCAAAGGGCCAGGAGCCGTCAAGACGTTCAAAGGAACCGAAGGTACATGCACCTTATCAGCATAGATCTGGAAATTGTAACAAGTTCGGGAATGCTGAGAGCAATCTGCTTCCACGGTGGACCAATAGTATCCTGCTTGTAGGATCTTTTTAGTCATGGTATGTCCACTCGAATGGGTTCCAAAGGTACCTTCATGTAGATCTTCCATAATCCTCTCTGCTTCGCCCTTGTCTATGCACCAAAGTAGAATAGAGTGATGGTTGCGCTTGTAGAGGATTCCATTACTGAGGAAGAACTTTGCGACGGACCTTCTCAAAAACTTCTTATCATTGACAGATGCCCCCTCGGGATATTCTTGAACCTCGAGATACCTTTTCACTTCATAAAACCAAGGTTTGTCTGCTACTCCTTCAGTGTCGATCTCGTAGCACTATGCTGGTTCATCCAACCTCTGAATGGTAATTTGGGGAGCCTCATTGTCCCACTTGACCTTGAACATAGATGACATGGTAGTTAGCGCGTCCACTAACTGATTCTCTTATCGTGGAAAATGTTCAAAGGTGACTTCTTCAAAGTGTGGAAGCAATGTCAACACATGTTCTTTGTAAGGGATAAGATTCGGGTGTTTCGTATCCCACTCGCCTTTAATTTGACTTATTACCAAGGCTGAATCTCCTAAAATGCTCAAGAACTTGATCCTCAGATCAATAGCATCTTTGAGACCCATGATGCATGCTTCATACTCTTCCATATTGTTGTAACAGTTGAAGCATAATCTTCCCGTGAAAGGAGTATGACAGCCCCAGGGAGATATGATTATAGCATCGATGCCATTACTGAGTGCGTTCGAGGCTACGTCAAAAACCATAATCCATTGGGGTCCTTCTTCAGGTCCTTCATTCGGTCCAGGTTCTTCATAGTCAGTCACTAGCATAATATTCTTGTCCGGGAACTCAAAATTCATGGACTGGTAGTCATCCACAGCCTGATGAGCTAAATGATCAGCTAGTACACTTCCCTTGATTGCTTTCTGGGTCGTCTATTAGATATCATATTCGGTCAAGATGATTTGCCATCTTGCTATTCTTTCGGAAAGGGCGGGCTTCTCAAAGATATACTTGATCGGATCCATCTTAGATATCAGTAAAGTAGTGTGGGTCAACATATACTGTCTCAGTCAACGAGTAGCCCATGCCAAAGCGCATCAAGTTTTCTCAAGCAGTGAGTATCTTGTTTCACAGTCGGTAAACTTTTTGCTAAGGTAGTATATTGCATTCTCTTTTCGACCAGACTCGTCATGCTTCCCCAACACACACCCCATTTAATTATCTTGCACTTTTAAGTACATTATCAAAGGTTTTACTTCAATCGGAGGCATCAAAATTGGTGGTTCTTGAAGGTATTCCTTGATTCTTTCGAAGGCAGACTAGCATTCGTCATTCCATTTTACCACTTGATCTTTCTTCAAGAGCTTGAAGATTGGCTCACAAGCAGCAGTTAAATGGGAAATGAACCTGGCAATGAAATTTAGTCGTCCCAAAAATCCTATGACCTCTTTCTTAGTGCGAGGAGCCGACATCTCTTGTATAGCCTTTACTTTTGCAGGGTCTACCTGAATGCCCTTGTCACTGACAGTGAAACCTATCCGTTTACCAGACCTTACCCCGAAGGTGCACTTGTTTGGATTCAACCTCAGCTTGTACGTCTTCAACCTATCAAACAACTTTTGTAAATGATCAAGGTGCTCTTCCTCAGTTTGAGACCTGGCTATCATGTCATCCATATATACCTCTATCTCATGGTGAATCATGTCATGAAACAAAACGACCATGGCTCGCTGATAGGTTGCCCCAACATTCTTTAATCCAAATGGTATCACTTTGTAGCAGAAAGTGCCCCATTGCATGAGGGAGGTTGTCTTCTCCATATCTTCGAGTGCCATCCTTATCTGATTGTAACCATAGAAACCATCCATGAAGGAAAAGATCTTGTGTTGCACGGTGTTGTCAACCAGAATGTCAATGTGGGGGAGCGGAAAGTCATCTTTGGGGCTCGCCCTGTTCAAATCTCTGTAGTCCACACACATCCGTACCTTTCCGTATTTTTTAGGCACCGGAACTACATTGGCCACCCATTGGGGATAAGAGGTGAAGACTAAGAAACCAGCGTTGAACTGTTTCATAACCTCTACTTTGATCTTCTCTGACATTTGAGGGCGCATGCGACAGACCTTCTACTTTACCAGAAGGAAATCTTCTTTAGTTGGCATACGATGAACCATAATATCCGTATCCAGTCCTGGCATGTCTTCACATGACCAGGAAAAGATCTCGACATAGTCATGCAACATTTGTATCAACCACTGTTTGACATTAAGCCCCAGATTTGTGCCGATCTTGACTTCTTTTTTGTCTACCTCTGTGCCCAAGTTTATTGTCTCAACTGGCTCTTCATGAGGCTGTATAGCCATCTATTCCTGTTGTAACAGCCTAGCAAGTTCTTCGGATACCTCACAATCTTCCCCACCTTCGTCCTCGGCTTGGTTGATCGAATTTTCAAAGTCATAACTGCAAAAGCATAACTGTTATCAATGGGATCCAGAGTGGACATGGATCTGCAGTTTGATACGTGAGTGTGTGTAAGAGCATAGCTATATAGACAAAGTAAAAGTAGAAAAGAAAAATAAAGAGCGCAAAATTTGTATGCATAAACGTCCAATTCTTTATTAATGCCATATGATAATAGAACATGATAACCCTCACAAATAAACCGATGTTCCCCGGGTAAGACACACGGCCATAAAGTTATATTGTTCATTACATATCCAAAAAAAACAAGAAAGACAATTACTTCTGAACAAAAGTAATTGGTACAAAATCCTTTTCCGTCCAGTTACTTGGTCCACCGTTGGTAGTAGGGAAGATCCAGTTGTCCATGTCATTGCCACCGTCTCTATCTTCTAAAGCATTGACCCCATGATTATTGATGCGTATGGGAGGTCTTCCAGCACGAGCACGTCGAACAACCCTTTGAGCCCTTGAAGAGATACTCAAACCAAATTTATCAAACTTGTATGGAATATCAGGGAGCTGACCCCAGATGGTAGACCTACCTTCTTCAACAACCACTTTTGCATCCTTGAGAGAAGCCATCTTCAAGGGAGGTCTGGTGATCTTCGGCATATTGGTAACAGTTTCAGTTGCAGCCAAAGTCTGAGGTACCTCTTCGAAATTCTGGCACGGAGTCTCGATGAACTCACCATCCATTTCCATATATATGAAGGAATCCAGGTGATTGACCATGTATTCTTCTTCGCCATGTACAGTGACAATTCTCCCTTTGATCGGGTATTTCATCATTTGATGCAGAGTGGACGTGACAGCTCCAGCCCCATGTATCCAACGGCGGCCCAACAAAAAATAATAAGATGGTCTGATATCCATCACATATAAGGTATATTCGAAAGTCTGAGAACCAACCTTGATAGGGACATCCACCTCCCCGTGCACCATTCTCTTTGAACCCTCAAAAGCCCTCACTACAATATTGCTGGGCTTCAAGGTCAAACCTTCACAGTCTAGTCTATCCAGAGCGTTCTTAGGCAGCACATTTAATTATGAACCAATATCTACTAGGACATGGGACAAAGTAGTTCCCTTGCATTCGATAGAGACATGCAATGCATCATTGTGCTTCTTCCCTCTAGGAGTCAAATCGACATCAGAAAAGCCCAAACCGTTATCAGTCGTCAAACTAGCCACACAATCTTCGAATTGGTCAGTAGAGGCTTCCTGGGGCACATGGGCAGTTTTCAGGAACTTCACCAAAGCCTTTGCATAAGCTTCGGAGCACAATAACAAGGCTAACATAGAAATCTTTGAAGGGGTCGGCCCAACTGTCCGACCATGTTGTAGTTGCTTTTCTTGATAATTTTCAAAATTTCTTCCATTTCTTTCTTGGAAGCCTCTGGGATAGATACTGAATATGCCTTTGTCTGGATAGGCTCAACCAATATATCTTTGCCCCGAGTCTCGATCGACTCGGTGATAGGGGTGTCAGCAGGGGTAATCACAGGAATTGTAGTAGTAGTGTCAGCAGGGACAAAAGTAGCAATGATCACAAGACCAATAACAACTTTCAGAAGAGAAATATCATGGGAGAACACTCTTCTACTTCTGGTTATTTTGCTGGTTCCTACAATGTTGCCAATGTCGGTGTCAGTCTTCTCAGAAACCTGGTCTTCATCAGCCAACCAATCTTGCTTGACGTCGTGGTAGTAGACGTCACCCCCATAGTTCCAAGGAACAATTTTATCTGAGTAGTATGGGATTGGACCTGGCATAGTAATTATTAACGGAGTAACCTTCGGAACAGATGTAATCCTGACGGGTCTTTTGGTGGAGACCCTGGGAGTAACCTTCGGAACAGATGTAATCCTGACGGGATTCTTCTCAATCAAAATCTCTCTATCATCCATCAGGCGCTGAACACCTGCCTTCAACAAGTGACAACTAGTCAGTAGAGATAAACAGAAGTGGCAACCTTGCCACAACCCGGAAATAAACCGACCTTCAATAAGTTCCACTTAACGGTCATAAGAGGAGTAACAAGCTCTTCAACAGTAGTAACAAACATATCATCTTCAATAGCGTTAACACCACGGACGTGGTTGGGCATAAGAGCAGTGATAACATTTGGAATTTCAGGGGCGTCAAACTCAATTTCCTTCACTTAGATAAGGTCTTGTACCCTGTTTTTCAAAGCCCAACAGTCGTTTGTATCATGACCTAGACTTTCTGAATGATAAGCACAACGAGAATTTGGGTTGTAGCGAGGAGACGCGGTGTTGGGATTCTTGGGAGCTTCCTTCAAAGTAACCACATTAGATTTCATTAGGTGAGGCAAAACTTGAGACAACGTCATATTTATCAAGGTGAATTGCCTTATAGGTCTTTCTTCTCTAGGCTGATTATTTCGTTGTTGAGTAGCTGCAGGCTTGGATATCATAACAGCCCCTACTGTTAGACGGTGCTCGGTTCTGCCCTGATTTCGTTGATTGTAAATATCATTGACCTCTTTTTTTCCTACGAAAGGTCTCTTTACCGCACTTGAAGAGGCATCCTTCTGAATCTTGCCACTTCTAATCCCAACTTCCACACTTTCTCTTGTCAAAATCAACTCAGTAAAGCCAGTTGAGGAGCTTCCAATCAGATGATTGAAAAACAGACCAGATAGGGTACCCAAAAACATATCCACTAACTCTGTATCAGACAGGGGGGTTGGAATCTTCCTGCTAATTCCCTCCACTTATGAGCATAGTCTTTAAAACCCTCGCTCGAACCCATAGACATACTTTGGAGTTGTGTATGGATGGGAGCAAGGTTTGTATTATACTGATACTACTTGTGGAAAGCAACATCCAGGTCTTCCCAGTTACGAATATTGGTCCCTTCCAGCTGGTAGAACCATTCTAGTTGAGTCCCAGATAAACTGTCTTGAAAGAAATGGACCCACAAGTCCTTGTCTGCACTGTGAGGCTGAATCTTTCTCACATAAGATCAGAGATGCATCTTAGAACATGAGACCTCATCATATTTGGCGAACACCGGAACCTTGAACTTTTGCAGGATGACAACCTCAGAAACCAAACCCAACTCTTCAAAATCCATCCCAGGTACCTTCTAGATTTTCATTGCATTTAGATGCTCTTCTAGTTGTTTGTATTTTTCATCGGTCGGAGGATACTTCTCCTCATTATAGTCAGTCTCATTATCATATTCCCTTGGACTGGGGTATTCCTCTCTTGTTTCCCCTTCTTGATTGTCTCCTTCCTTTAAAGAAGATGCTAGCTCTACAACCTTCCTTAACGGTCCTCTGAACCTCCTTCCCAAATTTACCACACCAGCTGGCTTCTTGGGTTTCTTGGTCTTCTCTTTAACAATCATGGATTTCAGTTCCTCTTTCTTCTTGGCCAGAGCCATCATCATTTGTTGAAACAGAGCATTTTGAGTTTGTAGATCCTTCACTGTGTATTCGAGATCCATTTCTTTACTGCTGAAATAAACAGCGAAGAAGATGAGAAACCTGCTATGAAACTTGTTTATGCAATGATACGTATGATATGTGTATGCAATGATTTCAAGGATTTTGGGAAATTTAAATTTGTGACCCAAAATGAAACAAAGATTTTATTAGTAGAATTCAAAATACAATTACCTTTTAGGCGTTCAATTGAAAATTCTAAAAACTAAGAAATCAGGTTTCCCGTGGGCGTTTCCTCTTCGTGCCGAGATAGAAATTAAGACCTATTTCCTCGTAAAGTTGCTTCGTGAGCTCCAAAACCTTCCCCTCATGGTCATAGAAATGATATCTATAGGTATGCCGCTCATTCTTCAGCTGAATCCAGGATCTCTGCAGTTCTTCAAGATCAGTGGCCATATCAGGATGAAGAACTGTATAGGGAACATCCCCTTCAGTAATGAGCTCCACAATCACTGGTAAGATGGATATATATGGCATCATAAGGTTCTGAGCATGAGCTCGTACCCATTTGAGATAAGGATCCATAGGGATGGAAGTCTTCGGCCCTAACTTCTTGGTGTCAAATCTGTTTACCATGCCCCAAGCTCGTATGAACCTCTAACGATACCCTTGAACATCATCCTCATAGTTAAACACAATGCCCTGGACAAGCATCTCGTGAGGACCATGCCTTCGAGCGTAACCAAATTGTCGTAGATCTAGAGAAGGATTATAGGTTATGCCTCCCCTAATTCCAAGTAATGAGACATTATTGAACTTCCCGCAGTGGTCAATAATAGAAATATCTCCCATAGATCTAGAATACCAGAGAATATCTACGTGAGAAAGTGACATTATCCTTTGTGACCAGCCCAAACCTTCTTCATTCTTCAGTACTGTTTTAGGGAGGTGAGAAATAAACCACCTCGAAAGCAATGGTACACAACACATAAGAATCCCTCTTTTCTTCGTGGTACGAGTGTGGAAGGTATGTAAGATGTTTCCGAGTAAAGTGGGCACAGGGTTGAGAGAGAGGAAGACCTTGATAGCATTCACATCTATGAGTAAGTCTGGATTAGGGAACAGTACTAACCGATAGATTAGAAGGGCCAAGACCTCCTCTAAAGCTTGGAAGTCCAAATCATCCCAAAACATCTGAGCCTTCTCTATTAGGAACTTGGCTAGAAAACCCTTAACTCCGCTTCTTGTTTCCCAGTTGGATACAATGTCGGACCGTTTTAGGTGCAAAGCTGTTGCAATGATCTCTGGCTTTGGAGCTTCTTTCAAACTGGTGAAAGGAAACTGATCCAAAATAGGTATACCCAATATCTGAGAGAACTCTTCCATGGTGGGTACCAACTGATAGTCTGGAAAGGTGAATAAATGGTGCTTAGGGTTAAAGAATTGAAAGAGTACACTCATCATCTTCTCATCAAAACCTGAGGTAACCAGATTGAGAAGTCGACCGTAGTTCTTGGTGAATGAAGAAGTCTCAGAAACCCTTGATACTAGCTCTTTGAGTTGAAGAGGTATTCTCAAGAAGCTGATTCAGATGGTATTTCTATGAGCGGAGGCCATGATCTGCAAAATAGAACAAAGATAAATTCCCCTAATCCTTGAAATGGTTAGTGTATTGAAGAATGAATGTTTATGATGCATGATGTCATGTTTAAGAAAATTAATCACACACAAGCAAAGCACACAATAAAACTTAGGTTCAAAGGCTTGCATGAGGTTTAAGGTAAGTACCCTCTTGAAGTTTAGTTGGTTTCAAACCTGTCCTAGAAATAGTAACCGGGTTATAAGGAGTCTCAATATCACTGATCTTTCTTTATCGGTATTATCTCAGCTTAGCAATCTTTTCTTGCGGTTGAAACATCCCGAAAGTCCGATCTCAATGAGTGTAGTATCAAGTATCAACCAATTCCCATATTTACACCGAGACCGACTATCTCACTACTTTCTAATGGCCAAGTTTATTCAAATAAGGTTCTAAGGTTCGTTAGTGCTTCACAACACCACGCGGCGGCCCCGTATTCTCCTTGATTCGACACAAGGGATACCGGTGTCAACCAAAGTGTCACACCAACACAGCTATCGCTTCAACCATATCGGTCTACATCGTACAGTCTCCATAATCTATTGTTGTTTACCTAAAAAGTGTCCCCATATCTGGGTATAGGATCTATACAAGAATAACCCCAACAACCCTTTAAAAGTAAAGCAATCAAAACAAACAAAGCAATTTAAAATGATCTAGACCCTAAGGTAAACCCCACTTTATATTTTCCCCATCAGAGTCGCCAGTTCTGTGATACGGTGGGAGAATCGACTATTATACTGGTTTGCATTTTGTATTCGCAAATGTTGCGGTAAGCAAGAGTCGCCACCGACTTTTCTTTTATCCAACAAAGGAAAGGGTGAAAAGAACAAAAAAATACATTTTTCGAGAGTTTCTGAGTAAGGGGGTAGATTATGGAAAGGGAAGGTGTTAGCACCCTTTTCATCTGTGGTTTTCCATGGGCTCTTAAGTAGTTCTCAAGAATGTGATAAAGCGTTTTTTGAAAAGAGTTTTGAAAGTGTGGTGTAAAAATGAATTAGATTTGAGCAAGTACTTAACAGCTATCTACCTACTCGAAAAAGGTGTTTTTTCCTCCTTCCCTTTAGATAGTGCTATCCTACTATTAGTGAGTAGGTAGTCCTATCGTTGGATGTTGAGGGACTATCGTAAGGGACGTTTATGGTCATTGAAGGCAACATGTAGAGATACCTTAGCAGTTCGAAGGGACTGTCATCATATATTTGTAGTCAACATTGAGGGACAAGATCATTTCTCATAGGCAACTCGAGAGACATTAAGTGACTATGATCTTTATGTTGACTTTAAACGGAGAGTCTTTGCTAAGAGTATCCCTACGTTCGAGGGACATGACCATTTCCGAAGGCAACCAAAGTGGGAAATACCCTAGGGGTGAGCGTGTGCAATAGTGTCCTTTTTTTTAGGTATTTTTATCTTGATGTTTGTGATATAAGATTGATTATTTAGTTCTTGCCATACACGCCTAATTTACTAGCAGCTCATATAAAGGCATATAAAATAGTACAAAAAGTAAAACCTACATCTATTACAGAGCTTCGTGGTAGTTACAGTTATATCTGACTGAAAATGTAGAGTGCAGAAATTAAAAACCCTAATTAAGGCTATTACAATCCGGGAACAGTTACATATTAAAAAGAATAATAGTACGAAAATAATAATGCGCAAAAATTGAGACGGGAATAAGTTCAAAACCCTAAATATCTAATTGTTTAATGAAAATAATTTTTTTGTATTTTATATAAAAAAATTTGAGATTTAACCTAATTTCTAATTAATTTAAAATTAAAGAAACAAGTTAAAACCATTAAATTATATTATTTTGCAAAGAATTAATTTTAATTAAAAAACCTAAGTCCTATTTTTTGTGATTTTTTTTGTTGATTTTATGATTAAAATAAAATTGGTTTAAAGATATAAACTAATTAAAAAAATAGAAAATAAAGTGAATTAAAAAGAAGCAATGGGCCTGGAGTGAGGAACCCAAATTTGGGGGTGTATCACTGAATATGCTAAGGGTACAGATATGTTGGCCCATACAGCGTGTGATCCCATGCTGCTGCATCTGGAAGGTCTATGATGGAGCTGCACCCAGGAGCGCTGGATCTGGAACAATGCAGACTTGATGGCTGGATCTAAGGATGCAATGTATACGCGTGGGATGGCAATGCTTTGGATCTGAAAGAAATTGGTTAGAAAATACAAAATGCAGGATTCGGGGATCAAACTCAGATCCTTCCTCTCACATACCCTATGCCTTTACCACTTGCGCTGCCAATTCATTCATGATTATGATTACTTAATAACATTATATGTAAAACAATGACCAAGTTCCAGTCATCAAAAGAAATACAGCCAACAATTCCAATGGACCAATCAGAATGAGAGAGAGAAATCATATTTTAAAATTAACCAATGGGAGAGGTGGGAGATGTCACGCCACCGTTTGACCTTGGTCTGGCCGGTCCAACTACCGGAGCCGGTGGTTTCCACCGTCTTCTCCGGTGGGGTCACCTGAAAATGTGAGCAAAAAAAAAACCAAATATGCAGATTGACTTGAAAAGGTTCACTGATCATGAATATGGCCTAAAAAATGGCTATATCCTTGCGTATTGCAAGATTCGAACCTAAAACCCTAACAGCGGTGATCCATGGTGTATTATGATTTCAGCCCCTATTGCCTCATGTAACACGTCCAAAAGTCAGCAAGCATCAGCAGTAGTACAAAGGTAATCTTAAAAAAAAAATTATATGGCCTAATATGCAAGTTTGAGATCCAAGAATTTACCATAAAAGTTGAGATCCGGTTGGGCAATCTCAGGGTCTTTCAGGCGCGTACGAGGAATGATTTGCCTCCCTTGGAACCTCAGAAGGAAGATTTGCTCTTTTGTTTGGATCAACAAAGGCTGGAATTTATGTTTTTGATTTTCACGATTTCCTTGAAACTTTGATCTTTTCTAGGGTTCTTTTGTGGCAGCTGCGTATATGTCTCAGTCTGGAAATGTTTATTCATATATATGAGACCATTTTAGGTCAACAAAAACAGCCATGAGATCAAATATAATCATGTTTTTAATGTCATGAAAATTTGATCCAAAATTTCCAAAACAAGAAGATATTCTCCTCCTCTTGCCTTGTGTGTTTTTTCCTTGATATGCCAGCCTATTTTGTCCCTTATTTGATGATAAAAAGATTCCCAAATCATATCTTCCATTATTTCTTTTATTTATTTATTTAATTTTGTATTTTAATGGATAAAATATCAAAATAAATAGTATAAATAATAAAATAATGCATGAATGAGCTCAGATGTCGTGGGACATGTTAGAAACGAGTTTCAAGCATGAGAAGATGGGCCCATTTGGAAAAAATTCAAGTTTGGTCAATATTGGCTTCATGCACTTTTCCAAAAATTGGTCAAATTTACAATGCATATCTCTCTCATTTTTAACCCTAAGAGGGTGTTCTTGGACTTTTTAGAGAGATTACAGTGTCTTCTAAACAACCCTTTTAGTTTCATTTCAATTGGATCTTCCATGTTCAGGTAAGGAGCTTTGACCCAAAAGGTGTTTTTGTTGACTTTTTGAAAGGACCTATAATGTATGAGCTTATATCTTTTAACTGAGGCATTTCTTGTTCTTGAGAGCTGAAGAAAAGTTGTAGGGAATTGGATTCTCTTCAAAATGAGATTTGGTGGGAAACTTTTTGATAAAGTATGAGAAATTTATGCCTGGTCAAAGTTTGGTTGACTTTTCCTATAGAAACCCTAATTTGCCATTTTTTACTTTTGATGAATTAGAAGCATTTCTTGAGGAATCATGATCAACCCTTGATCAAATGATGGATATTACTTCAAAATGTTGATGTTGACCAAAAATCTTGAAGTTTGACTGTGTATAGGCCACAATTGACTTTTGACCTAATACAATTGATTTTCAGGCATTTGAGCAGTTGACTGAGCCAACTTGTTGTGTAGGGCATGAAATTTGGCATGGATAATCTTGGGGACATATTAAGACCATGTAAAACATTTTATACCCTTGGAGCTCAACCATCTTGATGAAAATTAAAACCCTAGTTTGAGGTTTATTTCCTTAGGAGAAGAATTTGTCTGGTCAATTCTTAGTCATCCTAGGGCAAGTTGGGGACCTCAATGGGCATGTGTTGAGTAAAATGAGAGGGAAAATTTTGGGGTACAAAACTTTTCTCATTCATAAAAAAAATCTCTACTTTCATCCAAAATAGAAACCCTCAATCCATTATTCCATCTTACAACACTGTACAACTTAACTGAGTTAGTGTGATTCAACAGTTTGGGACAACTTCCTGGAGATTCATTGGAGCCATCACAGCAATTGGAAAAGTATTCTAGCTTAAAACACCAAGTGTAGTCCCAAGGTAAGTCTTCTTAACTTTGAGCTTTTCATTTTTCATACATGATTTATTTTTGAAGATAAAATGTAGTAATCATTACCCCCTTTGAGCTAACCATTTGCTTACTATTTATGTTTATCAATTATATGTTGTAAACTGACCTGCACAGACAATAAAACAATGTTTAAGGCAAAAAACTGTAGCATGAGCCGACACATACCCACATGAGTCGACTCATTCTAGTGAAAAAACAGGGTATGAGTCGACACATAGCCTTATGCATCGACTCATACTATTACCCAGGCCCCAAAACCGAAGGATGAAAGGTGCATGAGTCAACAAAAAACGTGTATGTGTCTATAAAAACAGGTGCATGAGTCGACACATCCCTTTATGAATCGACTCATACTGAGTTGGTTTGGTTTGGTAGTGGCAAGGAAAGCTATGTGTCGATTCATAGAAGTATGTGTCGATACATAGCAGTTCAAAATTCATTTTTTCTTTTATTTTACACTGTTTTTACATTGTCTTCATTATTATTCGATATGGTTGTAATACTTAAGTTTCTACTTCATCCACATTTGTAAATTATACCCCCGCTCCCCTAATGATGTAATAGCTTAGGATTTTAATTTTCACAATTTACCGCTTTAATATAAATTATTAGTAATTAGGGCGTGTATCGCAAGATAAAATCAACCATTAGAGAACCCTGATTTCAAAGAGAAAAATACATGAAATCAAACACACTATTCACACGTGCACCTCTACGGCCGTTTTAGCAAAGACCCTTGATAAAAAAGATCGGAGTCCCTCGATGTTGCCTTTGGTAAACGATCTAGTCCCTTAAGAAAATTGCTAAAACGTTTTATAAGTTGCCTTCTATGACTATACATTTGACCCACGCCCGTCCCTTCACATCCAATGATGGGGCTTCTTACCAATCAATGGTAAGATAGCAACGTCTAAAGGAGGAGGAAAAGAACAAAGACCTTTTGAGTAGGTAGGACGCTCGTAGTTGCTTGCATAAATCAAAACCATTTTCACACTTACACTTTCAAAACACCTTCAAAAACAAACATCACTTTGAACTATTTTTAAAACCAACACTTTGTATACATTCTTATAGAGACGGTAATCATTACAAAGTTTGCCAAAAAAAAGGCGTTTTCAAAATACTTTCAAAAACCCACCACAAACACATTTCAAACAAAGCAATTTCAAAAGTGATCTAGCAAGCAACTAAGAGCCTGTAGGTAACTACGGATGAAAAGGGTGCTAACACCTTCCCTTTTCATAACCTACCCACCGAACTCAAGAAAATATCTCGAATGGTCTTTTCTGTTCTTTTCACCCTATCCTTTATCGGATAAAATAAAAGTCGATGGTGACTCTTGCTATCCGCAACATTTGCGATAAAAACACAAAAATACCTGAGTCAGTTCTCCCACTGTATTACAGAACTGGCGACTATGCTGGGAACTTAACTTAAAAGTAGTTTTACCTTAGAGCTGGATCATCTTTATATTGCTTTCCTTGTTTGACTTGCTTGCTTTACTTTTTTTGGGGTCCTTTGTTTGGGTTTGGTTTTGATTCTCTACCCAGATTAGGGAACATTATTAGGTAAGTAGCAATAGATCTTGGGGACTTTGTGGAGTATACCGACATGGTTGAAGCGATGGCCATGTTAGTGTGACACATTTGTTGGTACCGGTAGCCCTTGAGTTTAGTCAAGGAGAATACGGGGCCGATGTGTGGTGTCGAGAAGCACTAGCTGACCTTAGAACCTTTAATTGAACAACTTGGCCATTAGGAAGTAGTGAGATAGCCGGCTTTGGTGCAGTCCGAAGTTGGTTGATACTCGATACTATGCTTATTGAGATCGTACTTTCAGGATATTTTGGTCGCCAATAAAGAGGCTTACGCTGAAAAAATGCCCGATGAAGAAAAATCGGTGATATTGAGATTCTCTAGAACCCGATTACTTTCTAGGACAGGTTGAACCAACTAAACTTCAAGAGGGTACTTACCTATGAACCTCATGCAACCCTAAACCTAAGTACTTATTTGATTTGTGTGTATATTTTTGTTTATATATAACATCATGACGTCATACCATGGCATTTTACACTAACCATTTCAAGGACCTAAAGATTTATCTTTGTCTTGTTTTGTAGGACATGGCTTCCACTCGCAGGAATACTATCCAAGTCAACCTCGTAAGAGTTCCTCCTTAACTCAAAGAGTTAGTGTCAAGGGTTACTGAGCATTCTCCATTTACCAAAAGACATGGTCAACTTCTTAATATGGTTACCTCAAGCCTTGATGAAGACATGATGAAAGTGCTCTTTCAGTTCTTTGATCCTTTACACCATTTCTTTACATTTCCCGATTACCAATTAGTGCCTACCATGTAAGAGTTTTCTCAATTGCTTGGAGTGCCTATTCTTAATCAATTACCCTTCAACGGTATGGAAAGAGACCCAAAACCTGAAGAGATTGCTTGAACTCTACATTTACAACGGTCCGATGTTATGGCAAATTAGGAAACAAGAAGTGGTGTCAAAGGGTTTTTAGCCAAGTTTTTGTTTGATAAGGCTCAATATTTTTGGGATGTTCTGGATTTACAAGCCTTTTAATAAGTGTTGTTCCTTCTAATCTATGGGATGGTACTATTTCCCAACCCGGACCAACTCATAGATGTGAATACGGTCAAAGTTTTTCTGTCTTGTAACCCGATACCTACCTTACTTGGAGACATCTTGCACTCTATTCACACTCTCACCATAAAGAGAAGGGTGGCCGTTATGTGTTGCAATCCTATGTTGGCTAGGTGGTTCATTTCTCACCTACCTCGATCTGTTTTAAAGAATGAGCAAGGAATGAGATGGTCTAATAGGTTGATGTCCCTCATGCATTCAGATATTCATTGGTGTCCTTGATCTTTGGAGGACGTCACTATTATTGATTGTTGTGGGGAATTCCCTAATGTCCCTCTCCTTGGAATTATGGGAGGAATCACCTACAATCCTTGTTTAGCTTTGCGACAGTTTGGGTATGCTATGAGGGATGGCCCTCATGATGCACTTTGTGATACGGTGGCAGAACCAGAACTGTTTAGGAAATGTTGGTTTGCGTTTTGCGTTTGTGTTTGTAAAATGTCGCGGTAAGCAAGAGTCACCACCGACTTTTATTTTATCCAATTGGAAAGGAAAAAAGCACAGAAAAATTCCTTTTTCGAGATTTTGAGTATGGGGGGTAGATTATAGAAAGGGAAGGTATTAACACCCTTTTTATCCGTGGTTTTCCACGGGCTCTTAGGTACTTGCTCATCTTTTAAAAATTGCTTGTGTGTGTTTGATTTGAAAAGTTTTTGTTTTACTTCGATTTAACCCTTACTTTTGTCTTCAAGAGTGTTACGAAGTGTTTTTGAAAACTTTGTTTGAGAAAGAGTGTAAGTGTGAAAAAGTTTGTTTGTTCTGAGCGAGTACTTACTAGCATCGACCTACTCGAAAAAAGAATGTTTTTGTTCTTGTTTCCTTTAGACAACGCTATCCCACTATTAGTGAGTAGGTAGCACTGTCGTTGGAGTTGTAAGGGTCAATTCAAAAAGGGGCGTACGATCACTAAAGCAATGTTAAGATGTCTTAGTAATAACTCTAATGTCTTAAGATCAATATTCGAGGCAACAATTCCGAGGAAACTTTGATCTTTGAGACAAAATAGCGACCACTAAAATACCCTATGCTCAATGACCATTTACCGAAGGCAACCGAAGTGAGAGTATACCCTAGAAGTGCGCATGTGCGAGTGGTTCAATTTCAAGTTTATTATCTTTGCACATTTAGGGTTTGCTAACTGTTTTAAAGTTAATCATCCATTCTTGTCATGCAACCCTAATATTCATACATATAACAGTTAATTATTTGCGGAAGTTAAAATGCGGAAAATAAAGCTAAGCTATTACAAGGCTTCGGGTATTAATTACATAGCCAAAAACGACCCGTAAAAAAACGATAAATGAAAGAAAAAGAAATGTCCTAATTAATATATTACAACTTGTGAGCAATTATATCAATATGGTAAAAATAATAAAGCGCGGTGAATCGAGAACGAGAGAAAAATAGGGTTTTGACCCCGTCTATCCTAATCGAAAGAAACAATTTTTTTTGTTGTTTTTAATTATTTTTAAGAAAAAGAATAAGGTTTTTAAATTAAATACAAATCTAATTAGTAATTAAATTAATTTATAGAAAATAATTTACATGGCCTATTTTTGTATTTTGTTATTTTTTAAGAAAAAGACAATAGAATTTAAAATTAAACAAACCCTAATTTCTAACTTGTTTTAATTTATTTTACAAAGGAATTAAAATTACCCTAAGATTAAATAAACTAATTAAATTAATTTTTTGATAAAAAAAAACTAAATATAATTGGATGGAAATATTATTTTTGTGATTTTATTAAAAAAAGAATTAATTTTTTATGTTAGTAAAAATAAATAAATGAGTTAATAAAGAAAAATATAAAAAGAAAAGAGAAAGAGATATGGGCCTGAGAAAGTAATTTTGGGAGTGTGCTAATAGCAAGTCTTGGGCCCAAAAGGAATTGATCCACGTTGACTTGTTTGATCCCCTGCCATGCGTTGACTGTGGTTGTTGGTGGTCCTTCATATGATGGCCTTTAGATATGGCCATCTGGAGATCCAAAGGTTGAATCTTTAGGGTGCATAGTGATCTTCCTGCCTATACACGCGCCTGATTATGGAATGAAAAATAATGTGAAATAATTGGGGGGACCTGGGATTCGAACCCAGGTCCTGTAACCTTTTTCCAATGCCTCTTCACCAACTGTGTTGCATGCTTTTGTTGTACATAGAATAAACAATAATCATTATATTGAAAACAAGCGAAATAAAGAAGCATCCGCGCGAAAATTCAAATTGGCGAATAGGGTGATGCCACGCCTTCATCCCTGTCCTCTCTCAGTGGATAAAAGATGCAGTGACTTTTACCTACGGACAACGTCCATCACTACAAACCCTGCAATTCTCAAAATCAAACACAAGCAAGATAAATAAAATCTAAGGCCATGAATCAACTCGTCTTGTCCTGCTGAGCACGATGGTGCCCTTCTTGAGGGCCAATTTTTCCTGTACCAAAAGATCCTAAAACGAGCCATCAAAACCTAGCAATGGTGAATTCTGAGATAGTCCACAAAAATGCAATTAAGTGATATTGATAGCTTGCAAATGTGTTAAGGAACAAGAATATACTATTAAAACATGATGAATGTGCAAGAATAACAAGATTCAGTTTTGGAAATATGGGCAAACCGTGGGAGTTGTGGGGATGAATTTTGGGCACTAGCGCGCTTGTTTTCGATTGGTACAACTTGCTTGCACTCCCAGGAAGTGAATGAGATGGTCAGGAAGCCTTGTAATCGCCTGGAACTATGAAATCAACTCAGCACTTTTTCTGATTTTTCAAAGTTTGTTATGCCTTTTCACGCCTCTCAAGCCTTGTGTTTTAGGTCTGTAAATGTTCACTATATACCAAGGAACGAATTAGGGTTGCAAACATGATCTCAATCTTTGCCAATTATGATTTGTGATCTTGATTTGATTCACTTGAAAATATTTCCAAAATAGGCCAAAATCAATCTTTTTGTGCCACTTTTGCCTTGCACGAATTCAATCTTTTGCGAGCTGGATATAGGACCTGAAATATGCACAATATCTCGAGGTTTCAATTATTTGGATTTTTTCATGATTTGTTTTGATTTAAATTGATTTAATTGCAATAAAAATCAAAATAAATAATAAAAATAGGATAAAGACAAGTGGAAAGAACTAGGGCTCGTGGACCATGCTACCAACTCAAAACAAGTGCAAAAGATTAGGCCCATTTAGAAAAAATTGCAATTTGAGGCATAGTTGACTTTTGACAATTTTACAAAAAGGATCAACTTCACCAATGCATAACTTCCTAAATTTTGACTCTTTGAAGGTGTTCTAGGACTTTTTAGAAAGCTTGAGAGGTCCTCTAAGCAACCCTTTTAGTCTCATCTCAATTTGGTATTCCATGTTAATGTATGAAGCTTTGACAAAAAAGGTGTTTTTGTTGACTTTTCAAAATGACCTATAATGTCCAAATTCATAACTTCTTGTGAGTGTGTATTTTGAACTTGGGAGCTGAAGATGAATTGTAGGGAATTGCATCTTCTTCAAAATGATATTTTTATGGGTCATTTCTAATAAAGTATGAGAAAGTTATGCTTGGTCAAAGTTGAGTTGACTTTTCCTATAAAACCCTAATTTAACAACTTTTGGGTTTTGATGAATTGTGAGAAATCCTTGATGAATCGTGATCAACCCTTTATCAAATGATGAATAATACTTCAAAATGAGGATGTTGACCAAAAATCTTGAAGTTTGACTGTATGTGGGTCACAATTGACTTTTGCCCTAGCACCGCCGATTTTCAGGCTTTTGAGCAATTGACTGAGAAAACTTCCTCTGCAAGGCTTGAAACTTGACATGAATGATCTTGAGAACATATTAGGACAATGGTGAGCATTTGGGATCCCTTGGGCTCAAGTATCTTGATGCAACATGAAACCCTTATTTTGAAGTAGACTGCCTTAAGAGAGAGTTTGTCTGGTCAACCCTTGGACTTCCTTGAGCAATTTGAGGACCTCACTTGAAATGTATTGAGAAATATGAGAGGGAAAATTTTGGGGTACAACAGATGCCCCTGTTCAATCTTCTTAAACTTGAGGATGTAGATTGGCTCGTCTGCCTTTCGTGATCCGAAGGTGGAAGATGATTGAACACTAGAGTGCCCAAAAATTTGCACTCGCATGAAGTGGTACATGTCTTGTGATGTTGGGAATGGGATTATAGATGCAATTTGGAGATTGATGACGGAAGATGGGCTTAAAGATGCCATCGGAAGAAATGTCGATCGCATAAGAGATTCCTTAGCGAGAGCTTGTATACATGTTGTTGAGGAGGATTCTGCTAGGGAATGTTGTTCTCTGTCTTGAGAAAAGTTGAATTTTAGGAGCTTCAGTCGTCCGTTATTCTACTGGGAAATAGTCTCTTGGTCGAAGAGGTGAAAATGAACTACTATCTGGTCGTGATCCAGGCTTCATAGTGATAAGATCGATTACTATTTGGTCATAATCCAGGCTTTACAATGACCTACTGGGGAGATGAGATTAAACTTGCTATCTGGTCGTAATCCAGGCTTCACAATTTCTCAATTCTTATCTGGTCGTAATCTAGGCTTCAGAAGGAATTGAGTTGTTATCCGGTTGCATCCGGGCTTCAACTTGAATTTAGGGCACACTAATATCCGGTCGACTCTGAGCTTCTTAGTAATTGTCTAGGTAAACTGCTATTTGGTCGAAATCCAAGCTTCGCAGTGTCTTGTACCACTATCTGGTCGTAATCCAGGCTTCACGATGTTTCATACCATTATCTGGTCGAATCCAGGCTTCATGGTATCCTGTACTGCTATTTGGTCGAATCCAGGCTTCACAATACCTCACTTCTTATCTGGTCGAAATCCAGGCTTCATAAGAAATCAAGTGGTTATCCATTCGCATCCGGGTTTCCATTTGATTCTAAGGCCTACTAATATCCAGTCGACTCCGGGCTTCATAGTAATTGGTCGGGTGAAACTGTTATTTGGTCGAAATCCAAGCTTCACAGTGTCCCTCACTGTTATCTGGTCGTAATCTAGGCTTCAGTGTCTTTTACCGCTATTTGGTCGTAATCCAGGCTTCACGATTTCTCATACCATTATCTGGTTGAATCCAGGCTTCATGGTGTTTGGAGAAATCAAGATACTATACGTTCGAATTTGGGCTTCATAACTTGCATTAAAGATATACCACTATCTGGTCGACTCCAGGCTTCATAGTATTCTTGGCTGCTATCTGGTCGTAATCCAGGCTTCACAATGTCTTATACCATTATCTGGTCGAGTTCAGGCTTCATGGTGTCTTATATTGTTATCTGTTCGTAATCCAGGCTTCACAATAACTTATTAAGCTGTTATCTGGTCGACTCCGGGCTTCATGGCTTGTGTTTATGATATACCACTATCTGGTTGTAATCCAGGCTTCATGGTGTCTTGCACTGCTATCTGGTCATAATCCAGGCTTCACAGTAACTTGTTGAGCTGTTATCTGGTTGTAATCCGGGCTTCATGGCTTGCTGGGGATTAAACTATTATTCGGTCGAATCTGGGCTTCATAGCTTGCTTTTAAGAGATACCACAATCTGGTCGTAATCCAGGCTTCGCGATATTCTGATACTTTTATCTGGTCGTTCTCCGGGCTTCATAATATGATGGAATAATCAAGATACTATCCGGTCGTACCCGGGTTTCATAGCTTAAACTTTGTGAGAATTTGATTGTATCTTTTTCTGAAAGGTAAAGTATTAGTCGTATGTGGTGTCATGATGCATGACATGTATCGAGCAATGATGTTCTCAAAATAAATGAGACTATGTTGTATGATGCTTATGCGCATGTCATGATGTATGGATGTGCAATGTTTTTATGATGTTCTCTGGTTGGGGAAAATAAATCACGGACTGCTGCTGTAGAATATGAAGAGTTTCGCTCACTGGGGATAATGATCAAAGATGACCGGGAGAATAATCCTTCTGGAGAATACATTGGTGAGAGAATGACTCTATGGGGAAGAGATGATCTGCTAGAAGATCTGCTGATTCGGAGAAATAACCTCGGCTATGGATGAATTACCGTTGCTGGTGATGATAAACTCTGTCGAGGATAAGGTTTCTGTTTGTGGAAAAAATAAACTCCACTGGGGATGGTCTTCCATTGTTGGTGATAAATGAACTCTGCTTGGGGATAATCTTACTGACTCATTCGCGATTGCGAACCTCAACTAGGGAGAGTTGATAATACTGTATTCTGGTACTTCCTACTCTACGGGGAGTGTATGCATTTTTAGTCCTATTCTTCAGCTAGGTCTATCCCTGTACCTGATGAATAAAGAAACTGTAAGGCTCATACATTTCTTGTTTGCCCCTGTTTCTGAAATTACGAGTAATCGTCTTTTGTTTCGCATGTAAATATTTATGAGCAACAATTATTGTCGAATGCATATATCAAAAATGAATCATTGGACGTTCTTGCAAAACAAAACAAAAAAAGAAAAACACAAGTTTGAAATTTCTTTGTGAAAATGAATTGTATTGATTTTGAAATTGGCCTGTAATAGGAATTTTTGTACAAGAGGATGACGTCCTAGTAAGAGAACGCCGCCGAAAGATGAATTATACAATTTTTGAAAAACAAAGAAAAACACCTATGTGAACAATCCCACTGGGTTCCAACTCTGCTATTGCCTTTATATCTTCGAGCATCTCATCACTTTGCTACTTGGTTGAAGGTAGATCAGATTGATCGGCGCTGTCCGAGCTTGATAGTCGATACTGAGGTCTAGTTGCAAGGTGATCCAATGAGACATAGTGTTACGCTTTAATCCCTAATTTTTGCCTGGACCTCCCTTTCGGGTTTTCAGTCCACCGGGATACCCTTTTTTGCCCAAGCCGCCTTTTCAGGTTTTCGACTTGCCGGGTGTACAGTTTTTTCATTTTCATCCCTTATTTTTGCCCGAACCCTTTTGGTTCACCGGGAAGCCCTTATTTTTGCCTAGGCCAGTCGACCTAGCGGGTCTTTGATTATGCCTAGTATTTTTTCACTATGTCTGCATTGACGGGGTGAGGAAGGTCGTCACCATCCATGGTGGTTAGAATCATAGCTCCTCCTTAGAAAATGTTCTTAACCACAAATGGCCCTTCGTAAGTAGGGGTCCATTTGCCCCTGGGATCACCTTGCGGCAGAATGATGCGTTTGATCACCAGATCCCCAACTTGATACTCTTGTCGTCTGATTTTCTTGTTAAATGCCTTGATCATTCGCTTTTGGTACGTCTAACCATGAAAAATAGCAGTAAGTCTCTTTTCATTGATTAAGTTCAGCTGATCAAGCCGGGTCTGAATCCAATCATCCTCACTCAAACTTGCATCCTTCATAATTCGAAGAGAGGGTATCTGAACTTCAATGGGTAAGACTGCCTCCATGCCATATACCAAGGAATAGGGCGCTTCCCCTGTTAACGTTCGCGCTGAGGTATGGTACCCATAAAGAGCGAATGGTAATATCTCATGTCAGTCTTGGTATGTCACTGTCATCTTCTGCACAATCTTCTTGATGTTCTTATTAGCCGCTTCAATAGCCCCATTCATCTTCGGCCGGTAGGGAGAAGAGTTGTGATGTTGTATCTTGAACTGCTTGAAGAGCTCGGTGATCATCGTATTGTTGATATTTGTACCGTTGTCCGTAATGATCCTCTCTGGTACACCGTATCGACATATCAGATTATGTCGGATGAACCGCGCCACGACATTCTTGGTTACGGTAGCAAAGGAAGCTGCCTCGACCCACTTCGAGAAATAATCGATAGCTACCAGGACGAAATGATTCCTGTTGGACGCAGTAGGTCTGATCTCGCCGATCATATCGATGCCCCACATTGCAAAAGGCCAAGGAGCTGTCAAAACATTCAGAGGAACTGGAGGTATATGCACCTTATCAGTATAGACTTGGCATTTATATCAAGTCCGAGAATGCTGATAACAATCGGCTTCCATAGTAGACCAATAATATCCTGCCCGTAGGATTTTCTTCACCATGGTATATCCACTGGAATGGGTTCAGAAAGTACCTTCATATAGCTCTTCCATAATCCTTTCTGCCTCGTTCTTGTCCACACATCTCAGTAAGGTTGAGTCTTGATTACGCTTGTAAAGGATACCATTACTGATGAGGAATTTCACCACGAATCTCCTCATAAATTTCTTATCATTAACAGATGCACCCTCAGAGTATTCCTGAGTCTCAAGATACCTCTTTACCTCGTGAAACCAGGGTTTATCTGCTACCTCTTCAGTCTCAATGTCACAGCAATGCACGGGTTCGTCCAACCTCTCAATGGTAATTCGGGGAGCCTCATTGTCCCACCTGACCTTGAACATAGAAGACATAGTAGTTAGCGCGTCCGCTAACTGATTCTCCTCTCTGGGGAAATGTTCAAAGGTTATCTCCTCAAAGTGTGGAAGAAACTTCAGTACATACTCTTTGTAAGGAATAAGATTTGGGTTTTTCGTATCCCACTCGCCTTTAATCTAACTGATCACGAGAGCGGAATCTCCGAGTACACTCAAGAGCTTAATCCTTAAGTCAATAGTTGCTCGAAGGCCCATGATGCATGCTTCATACTCCACCATATTATTGGTGTAGTTAAAACATAATCGAGCAGTGAACGGAGTATGACAGCCTTCGGGGGATATGATCATGGCACCAATGCCATTACCCAACGCGTTTGAGGCTCCATCAAAGTACATAGACCACCGGGATCCCTCCTCGGGTCCTTCATCCGGTCCAAGTTTCTCACAATCAGTTACCAACATGATGTTCTCATCTGGAAACTCGAAATTCATAGACTGATAATCATCCACGGCCTGATGTGCCAAATGATCTGCTAATACACTCCCCTTGATTGCTTTCTGGGTTTTGTATTGGATGTCATACTCAGTTAAGATCATCTGCCATCTTGCTATTCTTCCGGACAAGGTGAGCTTTTCGAAGATATACTTGATTGGGTCCATCTTTGATACCAATAAGGTGGTGTGAGTCAGCATATACTGTCTCAGCCGGCGAGCATCCCATGCCAAAGTGCAGCAAGTTTTCTCAAGCAGTGAGTATCAATTCTCACAGTCGGTAAACTTTTTGCTAAGGTAGTAAATAACACGCTCTTTTCGACCAGACTCGTCATGCTGCCCCAGCACGCACCCCATTGAGTTATCCAGTACTGTCAAGTATAAGATCAAAGGTCTTCCTTCAACTGGAGGCATCAGAATAGGTGGCTCTTGGAGATATTCTTTGATCCTTTCTAAAGTGGCCTGACATTCATCATTCCATTTTACTACTTGATCTTTCTTCAGCAGCTTGAAGATTAGCTCACAAGTAGCAGTCAGATGTGAAATGAATCGGGCAATGTAGTTCAGGCGTCCCAAAAAGCCTCTAACTTCTTTTTCTGTTCAGGGAGATGGAATCTCCTGTATAGCCTTCATCTTTGCGGGATCCACTTGAATACCTTTATCACTAACGACGAAACCCAGCAGCTTACCAGACCTTACCCCAAAGGTGCACTTGTTCGGGTTTAACCTCAGCTTGTACGTCTTCAACCTGTCAAATAGCTTCTGAAGATGGTCAAGCTGTTCTTCTTCAGTTTGGGACCTTGCAATCATGTCATCAACGTATACCTCAATCTCATGGTGAATCATGTCGTGGAACAAGGCGACCATGGCGCGCTGATAAGTTGCTCCAGCATTCTTCAACCCGAAAGGCATTACTTTGTATCAAAAGGTGCCCTATTGTGTAACATAAGTTGTCTTTTCCATGTCTTCGGGAGCCATCTTAATCTGATTGTAACCAGAAAAACCATCCATAAAGGAGAAGACCTTATGCTATGCGGTGTTGTCAACCAGAACATCAATGTGAGGCAGAGGGAAATCATCCTTGGGGCTCGCCCTATTCAGATCTCTATAGTCCACACACATCTGAACCTTTCCATCTTTCTTGGGCATAGGAACCACGTTAGCAACCCACTGCGGGTAAGAAGTAACTGCTAGAAAACTGGCGTCAAATTGTTTCATGACCTCCACTTTGATTTTCTCAGATATCTCGGGGCGCATACGGCAAACCTTCTGCTTTACCGGATGACAGTCTTCTTTGGTTGGTAGGCGGTGAACCACAATGTCTGTATTAAACCCAAGCATATCTTCATAAGACCAAGCGAAGATCTCAACATAGTCGCGCAGCATCTGTATCAACTGTTGCTTGACACTAGGCTCCAGATTTGCACCTATCTTGACCTCTTTCTTGTCTTCCTCGGTACCCAAATTCACTGATTCCATTGGCTCTTCATGCGGCTGTATGGCCCTCTCTTCCTGTAGTAACAGTCTAGCAAGTTCCCCAAGCACTTCGCAATCATCCTCACCTTCGTCCTCGGCTTGGTTGATCGGATTTTCGAAGTCATAACTGGAAGTAGCAGAGTCGTTATCAGTGGGATCCATAGTGGATGTAGACCTGTATTATGATATGTGAGTGTGTGTAAGACAAATAGTTGTTTTGATAAAGTGCAAAATAGAAAAGAAAAACAAGGAGCGCAAAATTTGTAATGCAAGAAAACGTCCAATGCTTTATTGATGATATATGAAAATGACAAATAAGAATCCCTCACAAACAAAGCCACAGTTCCTCGGGCAAGGCATCGAGCCGCAAAGTTTCAAATTGTCTGTTACAAGTCTCAAAACAAAAACTCTATTACTGTGTAATAAAAGAAACGGGCACGAAGTCCTTTGTCGTCTAGTTGTTCAAGCCACCGTTGGTAGTCGGATAAATCTAGTTGTTGATATCTGACTCTTTTACATCATCTTCAATTGCATTCACTCCCGGATTACTGATGCGTAGAGGAGGTCTTCCTATCCGCGCGCGCCGAACAACCCTTTGAGCTTCTGTAGTAAAACCCAAACCAAACTTGTCAGTCTTGTGTGCTAAGTCAGGGAGTTGACCCCAATTTTCACACCCACCTTTTTCAATCACAGCCCTGGCATCCTTGAGGGAAGCCATCTTCATCAGAGGTTTGTCAGCAGCAATTTCAGTCGACGCTAAAGTCTGGGGAACCTCTTCAAAGTTCTAACACGGGGTTTCGATGAACTCCCCATCCATCTCCACATAGCGAAAGGAATTAAGATGACTTACCATGTACTCCTCCTCACCTTGTACCGTAACAATCTTCCCTTTTACAGGATACTTCAACATCTGACGGAGTGTAGAAGTCACTGCCCCAGCCTTATGAATCCAAGGGTGACCCAACAAGCAAGAATAAGATGGTCGGATATCCATCACATAGAACAAAGATGCAAAAGTATGAGAACCGACTTTAATAGGGACGTATAACTCCCCGTGCACCATCCTTTTGGATCCATCAAAGGCCCTAACCACAATATTACTTGGCTTCAGAATCAACCCTTCACAATCCAGCCGATCTAATGCTTTCTTGGGTAAAACATTTAATGAGGACCCAGTATCCACCAGCATGTAGGCCAGAGTAGTGCCCCTGCACTCGATCGAGACATGCAGGGCGTCATTATGATTCTTTAATTTGGCAGTCAGATCTGCGTCAGAGAAACCCAACCTGTTGTCAGCAGTCAAACTAGCTACAAAATCCTTGAATTGATTGGCAGAAGTTTCCTGTGGCACATGCGCAGTTTTAAGGAAAGCGATTAAAGCCTTTGCATGGGCTTCCGAGCACAACAATAAAGATAACATGCAGATCTTCGACAGGGTTTTCCCCAGCTGCTCGACTACGTTATAGTTGCTCTTTTTGATAATTTTCATAATTTCCTCTATCTCATGTTTAGAGGTTTCCACAATGATCTTCTTAAGCGCCTCCGTCCGGGAAGGCTCACATGTAACCTCTTTGCCCCAAGTATCAGATGACTCGGCGACAGGCGTGATGACTGGAGTAAGAATTGGAATAGCAGCTGATGTACTGGCGGGTGGAATGACAACAGGCTTTTGAACAGTCAGAGGGGAAATCTCAAGAGAGAAAAGTCTTCCACTTCTGGTGACTTTGCTAGACCCGACAATATTGCTGACATCAGAATCAGCCTCTTCAACCTTCAGGTCTTGTTTGATCCCATGATAATACACATCGGCCCCATAGTGCCATGGGACAGCCTTATACGAAGTGTATGGGACAAGACTAGGGATAATGATGATTAACAGAGTGATTCTTGGAACGAATGTAATCCTAACAGGCTATCTCGAGGAAGCCTTGGAAGGATTGGCGGAAATGGTTATGATGGAATATCTTCAACAGAAATCAACAGAATCAAAGTTTTCTCGAACAAGATCTCTGTTATCCATCAGGCGTTGAACACCTGATTTCAGTAAATAGCAACCAGCAGGCAGGACGGGACATAGGTGGAAACCTTCGCCACAGTCCGGATATAAACCGGCCAACAATAGATTCTTCTTAACGGTCATTAACGAAGTAGAAATTTCTTCCACGGAGGTCACAAATGAATCATCGTCCACAACATTTACTCCATTACCGTGCTTGGGCATAGGAGCATTTATGACGTTGGGTTTCTCTAGAGCGTCAAACTCAATCTCTTTAGCTTCAATCAAGTCTTACACCTTATTCTTCAAAGCCCAACAATTGTTCGTATCATGACCCGGGCTATCAGAGTGATAGGCACAGCAAGCATTCAGATTATACAGCGGAGATGTGGTGCTGGGATTCTTCGGGGCTTCCCTCAGAGTTACCAGGTTGGTCTTCAACAATTGTGGTAGAATTTGTGACAAGGTCATATTAAGCCGAGTATAATGTCTCTGCGGCCTATCCATTCTTTGCTGATTGTTGCATTGTGGGGCAACAGTAGGTCTTGATATTATTACCGCATTCACTGCTTGGCGGCGTTCAGGTCTATTTTGGCTCCTCGAGCCGTAAACTGCACTAGCTTCTTTCCTGAAAGGCTTCTTTTCTGTACTTGATGAAGCACCTTTCTGTATCTTACCACTTCTGATACCAGCTTCTACCCTCTACCCAGTCATAATCAATTCAGTAAACCCGGATGATGAACTGCCGATTAGATGATTAAATAATGGACCAGGCAAGGTCCCCAGAAACATATCAACTAACTACCTATCAAACAGAGGGGGTTGGACTCTTCCAGCCAGATCTCTCCACTTCTGAGCATAGTCCTTAAAACCTTCACTTGCACCCATGGACATACTCTGAAGCTGAGTAGGAGTGGGAGCAAGGTCAGCATTATACTGGTACTGCTTGTAGAAGGCAGCAGCAAGGTCCTCCCAGTTGCGGATATTAGCTCCTTCCAATTTATAAAACCATTCAAATTGAGTCCCTGACAGACTATCTTGAAAGAAATGTACCCACAGGTTCCTATCAGCAGTGTAGGGTTGAATTTTTCTGACGTATGAGCGGAGATGGAGCTTTGGACAGGACACTCCATCGTACTTAGCAAAGACCGGAGCTTTAAACTTGTGAGGGATCACCACTCCTGATGCTAACCCCAAATCTCCAAAATCCAAACCCGGGACCTTTTGAATCTCCATAGCACTCAGACGGTCTTCAAGTTTTTTGTACCTATCCTCAGCAGGAGGGTACTGTTCATCATCAAAATCAGTGTCATTATCAGAGACCACAGGACTAGGACCCTTTCCTTCCTCTTGATTCTCTCCTCCTTTGGATGAATGAGACAAATCAGCTTCCTGTCGCAACCTATTCCCAAACCTGTGATCCATATTCAGCAGAACCACCTTCTTCTTCTTCTTCTTCTTCTTCTCCTTCAGGATGAGATTCTTCAAATCCCGTTGCCCTTTGGCCAAGTTCAAGAAAATCTCCTGGAGTTGAGCATTTTGTGCTTGAAGAGCTTTAGTGGCTTGATCGGAAGGTATTTCAGAAGACATTTTGTGTTGAAATAAACAGCGAAGAAGATGAGAAACCTGTAATGAGGTGCATGGTAATGGAATGCGTATGAAATGATTTCAAAGACTTTGGGAGATTCAAATTTGTAGAACAAAATAAAACACACTTTATTAGATTAATTGTAAAATGTCTAACAATGCCTTCAAGGCGTTACAAAAGAAATAACTGAAAAGCAAATCTAAACTAGAAACAATAAAAGACATCAGAAATCCCATGGTCGTTTTCCCTTCACGCTGACATAATCATTGATCATCCTTTCATTCTCAAGTTGCCTCATGACCTTCAAGATCTTCCTTTCCTGCTCATGATACTTCTCCCTGTAGGTATCCCTTTCTTCCTTCAACTGGATCCAAGATCTCTTCAATGCCCCCAGGTCAGTAGGCATGTAGGGATAAAGAACCGTATAAGGAACACCTTCTTCATTACTATGCTTCACAACCACTGGCAATACAGCTTCATAAGGCATCCCAAGCTTATGGGCTCAAGCTCGGACCCACTGTAGATAAGGTTGCATTAGGAGAGAAGTCTTTGGTCCTAGCTCATGAGGGCCACACCTGTTCACCCTACCCCAGGCTCGTATAAACCTTTGGCGATGCTCATCCACACCCCCCTTGTAGTCAAAGACAATATCTGTAAGAAGCAACTCATGAGGAGCGTCTCTCCGAGCGCGACCAAACAGTCGTAGAGCCAAGCAAGGACTGTAGGTTATTCCCCCTCTAATTCCAAGCAACGGGACATTAGGGTATTCCCCACATCGATCAATGACAGCTACTCTTTCCATATCCTTATAACTCCAAAGAATGTCCGTATGGGCAAGGGACATGATTCTGTAAGCCCAACCTAACCCTTTTTCATTCTTCAATACAGACTTGGGAAGGTGCGAAATAAACCACCTCACCAGCAGCGGCGTGCAACAAATGAGAGTCCCCCTTCTTCATACAGTACGAGTATAGAGGGCATGTAGCATATCACCCAGAAGAGTAGGCACTGGGTTACGAGACATGGAGATCTTAACTGCGTGCACATCTATGAAGGAATCTGGATTCAGGAAAAGAAACAAGTCGTAGATGAGGAGAGCCAATATGTCTTCAAATGCTTGAAAATCCAAGTTATCCCAGAACTGTTGAGCTTGATCAATCAGAAACTTAGCCAAGAAACCTTTAACCCCGCTCCGTGACTCCCAGTTGGATACTACATCAGCCCTTTTTAGATGTAAGGCTGAAGCAATGTCCTCAGGTCTAGGAACCTCCTCCAAACCTGTGAAGGGTTTCTACTCAAGGATAGATATGCCTAATAAATCAGAAAACTCCTCCAAAGTGGGGACTAGCTGATAATTCGGGAAGGTAAAACAATGATGCACCAGATCGAAGAACTGGAAAAGGACCCTCATCATCTGCTCATCCAACTTTGAAGTGACCAAACTAAGGAGATGACCATGTCTTCTAACAAAGGAAGAAGTATCAGGAACTCTTGAGACTAACTCTCTGAGCTAAGCAGGTATCTGCAAGAAGTTGACTCGAATGGTATTTTTGCATATGGAAGCCATAATCTACAAACAGAACAAAGATAAATCCCCCCGGTCTTTGAAATGGTTAGTACAATGAAGTATGCATGCTATGTCATGATGCATGATGTCATGATAAAACACATAACAGGTATAATAGATAACAAACATGGTAAAGGCAAACAAGTCACACAAGAGCCCTTACGTTTCAGGCTTGCATGGGGTCAAGGTACTACCCTCTTGAAGTTCAGTTGGTTTTAACCTGTCCTAATAATAGTAACCGGGTTCTAGAGGTTCTCAATATCACTGACCATCCTCCATCGGTCATGGTTTCAGCTCACGCAATCTTTTCTTGCGGCCGGAACTATCTCGAGAGTATGGTCTCAATGAGTGTAGTGTCGAGTATCAACCAGTTCTCATATCTATACCGAGGCCGGCTATCTCACTACTTCCTATGGCCAAGTTGGTCAATTATAGGTTCTAAGGTCAGTTGATGCTTAACGACCCATATAGCCGCCCCGTCTTCTCCTTGTTTCTTCACAAGGGATACCGGTACCAACCAATGTGCCACATCAATGTAGTTACTGCTTCAACCGTATCGGTCTATGCTGTACAGTTCCCTCACAGTTTATTGCTACTTACCTAACAGGTGTCCCCCAGATCCGGGTTAGGATCTATGGTAACTACGATACAAAGCCCACAAAGATAAAGCAATCAAATCAAACAATAGAAGAAATATGATGAACTATTCCTAAGGTATACCCCAGTTATTTTATTCCCAGCAGAGTCGCCAGTTCTGTGATACGGTGGCAGAACCGGAACTGTTATGGAAATGCTGGTTTGCGTTTTGCGTTTGTGTTCACAAAATGTCGCGGTAAGAAAGACTTGCCACAGACTTTTATTTTATCCAATTGGAAAGGAAAAAAATACAGAAAAATTCCTTTTTCGAGATTGAGTACGGGGGTAGATTATAGAAAGGGAAGGCATTACCACCCTTTCTATCCGTGGTTTTCCACGGGCTCTTAGGTACTTGCTCATCTTTTAAAAATTGCTTGTGTGTGTTTGATTTGAAAATTTTTTGTTTTACTTCGATTTAACCCTTGCTTCTGTCTTCAAGAGTGTTACGAAGTGTTTTTAAAAACTTTGTTTGAGAAAGAGTGTAAGTGTGAAAAAGTTTGTTTGTTCTGAGCAAGTACTTACTAGCATCTACCTACTCGAAAAAATAATGTTTCTGTTCTTGTTTCCTTTAAACAACGCTATCCCACTATTAGTGAGTAGGTAGAACTGTCGTTGGAGTTGTAAGGGTCAATTCGAAAAGGGACATACGATCACTAAAGCAATGTTAGGATGTCTTAGTAATAACTCTAATGTCTTAAGATCAATATTCGAGGCAACAATTCCGAGGCAACTTTTCCGAGGCAACTTTGATCTTTGAGACAAAAGAGCAACCACTAAAATACCCTATGCTCAATGACCGTTTACCGAAGGCAACCGAAGTGAGAGTATACCCTAGAAGTGCGCATGTGCGAGTGATTCAATTTCAAGTTTATTATCTTTGCACATTTAGGGTTTGCTAACTGTTTTAAAGTTAATCATACATTCTTGTCATGCAACCCTAATATTCATACATCTAATAGTTAATATTTTGCGGAAGTTAAAATGCGGAAAATAAAGCTAAGCTATTACAAGGCTCCGGGTATTAATTACATTGCCAAAAACGACCCGAAAAAAAAAAGATAAACGAACGAAAAAGAAATGTCCTAATTAATCTATTACAACTTGTGAGCAATTACATCAATATGGTAAAAATAATAAAGCGTGGTGAATCGAGAACGAGAGAAAAATAGGGTTTTGACCCTGTCTATCCTAATCGAAAGAAACGATTTATTTTTGTTGTTTTTATTTATTTTTAAGAAAAAGAATAAGGTTTTTAAATTAAATACAAATCTAATTAGTAATTAAATTAATTTAAAGAAAATAATTTACATGGCCTATTTTTGTATTTTGTTATTTTTTAAGAAAAAGACAATAGAATTTAAAATTAAACAAACCCTAATTTCTAACTTGTTTTAATTTATTTTACAAAAGAATTAAAATTACCCTAAGATTAAATAAACTAATTAAATTAATTTTTTGATAAAAACATAAACTAAATCTAATTAGATGGAAATATTATTTTTGTGATTTTATTAAAAAAGAATTAATTTTTTATGTTAGTAAAAATAAATAAATGAGTTAATAAAGAAAAATATAAAAAGAAAAGAGAAAGAGATATGGGCCTGAGAAAGTAATTTTGGGAGTGTGCTGATAGCAAGTCTTGGGCCCAAAAGTAATTGATCCACGTTGACTTGCTGGATCCCCTGCCATGCGTTGACTATGGTTGTTGGTGGTCCTTCATATTATGGCCTTTAGATTTGGCCATCTGGAGATCCCAAGGTTGAATCTTGAGGATGCATGGTGACCTTCCTGCCTATATACGCGCCTGATTATGGAAAGAAAAATAATGTGAAATAATTGGGGGGACCTGGGATTCGAACCCAGGTCCTATAACCTTTTTCCAATGCCTTTTCACCAACTGTGCTGCATGCTTTTGTTGTACATAGAATAAACAATAATCATTATATTGAAAACAAGCGAAATAAAGAAGCATCCACGTGAAAATTCAAATGTGCGAATAGGGTGATGCCACGCCTTCATCCCTGTCCTCTCTGCGTGGCTAAAAGATGCAGTGACTTTTAGCTACGGACAACATCCGTCACTACAAACCCTGCAATTCTCAAAATCAAACACAAGCAAGATAAATAAAATCTAAGGCCATTAATCAACTCGTCTTAGCCTGCTAAGCACGATGGTGCCCTTCTTGAGGGCCAATTTTACCTGTACCAAAAGATCCTAAAACGAGCAATCAAAACCTAGCAATGGTGAATTTTGAGATAGTCCACAAAAATGCAATTAAGTGATATAGATAGCTTGCAAATGTGTTAAGGAACAAGAATATACTATTAAAACATGAGGAATGTGCAAGAATAACAAGATTCAGTTTTGGAAATATGGGGTAAACCGTGGGAGTTGTGGGGATGAATTTTGTGCACTTGCGCGCTTGTTTTCGAGTGGTACAGCTTGCTTGCACTCCCAGAAAGTGAATGAGATGGCCAGGAAGCCTTGTAATCGCCTGGAACTATGAAATCAACTAAGCACTTTTTTTGATTTTTCAAAGTTTGTTCTTCCTTTTCACACCTCTCAAGCCTTGTGTTTTACGTCTGCAAATGTTCACTATATACCAAGGAACGAATTAGGGTTGCAAACATGATCTCAATCTTTGCCAATTATGATTTGTGATCTTGATTTGATTCACTTGAAAAAATTTCAAAATAGGCCAAAATCAATCTTTTTGTGCCCACTTTTTCCTTGCACGAATTAAGTCTTTTGCTAGCTGGATATAGGACCTGAAATATGCACAATATCTTGAGCTTTCAATGATTTGGATTTTTTCATGATTTGTTTTGATTTAAATTGATTTAATTGCAATAAAAATCAAAATAAATAATAAAAATAGGATAAAGACAAGTGGAAAGAGCTAGGGATCGTGGACCATGCTACCAACTCAAAACAAGTGCAAAAGATTAGGCCCATTTAGAAAAAATTGCAATTTGAGGCATAATTGACTTTTGACAATTTTGCAAAAAGGGTCAACTTCACCAATGCATAACTTCCTCAATTTTGACTCTTTGGAGGTGTTCTTGGACTTTTTAGAAAGCTTGAGATGTCCTATAAACAAAACTTTTGGTCTCATCTCACTTTGACATTACATGCTCGTGTATGAAGCTTTGTAAAAAAAGGTGTTTTTGTTGACTTTTCAAAATAACCTATAATGTCCAAATCCATAACATCTTGTGACTGCATATTTTGAACTTGGGAGATGAATATGGATTGTAGGGAATTGCATCCTATTCAAAATGAGCTTTGTATGGGTCATTTCTCATAAAGTATGAGAAAGTTATGCTTGGTCAAAGTTGAGTTGACTTTTCCTACAAAACCCTAATTTAGCAACTTTTGAGTCTTGATGAATTGTGAGCAATCCTTGATGAATCATGACCAACCCTTGATCAAATGATGAAATATACTTCAAAATGGGGATGTTGACCAAAAATCTTGAAGTTTGACTGTATGTGGGTCACAGTTGACTTTTGCCCTAGCATAGTCGATTTTCAGGCTTTTGTGCAATTGACTGAGCAAACTTCCTCTGCAAGGCTTGAAACTTGAAATGAATGATCTTGAGAACATATTAGGACAAATGGTGAGAATTTGGGATCCCTTGCACTCAAGTATCTTGATGCAACATGAAACCCTAATTTTGAAGTAGACTGCCTTAGGAGAGAGTTTGTCTGGTCAACCTTTGGACTTCCTTGAGCAATTTGAGGACCTCACTTTAAATGTATTGAGAAATATAAGAGGGAAAATTTTTGGGTACAACACACTTGTCCAAGGAATTACATTTGACTGCGAGAACGACGTCCAAGGTTATCATCAGAGATTCATACGAGTTTGGGGCATGGTTAACAAGATTGATAGCAAGATGTTGGGGCAAAAGAACTCCATTCCTTTGGAGCCTTACCTCAAGTGGGTTCAAACTTGCACCCAAAACCTCATGATGCCTTATGAAGCCATCCTACCTATCATCATGGAGCCTGTTGTCGAAGGAGATGTTCCATATACTATCCTTTATCCAGATATGCCTACTTCTCTTGAAGAGTTGCAAAGAGCTTGGATTCAGCTAAAGGGGGAGTGGCATACCTTCGAAGCCCAGTTTTATGCAAGTGAGAAGAAGACATTGGAGATCACAAGACAACTTCATTAGGAGAGGAGCCTGAATGCCTATATGGCTCCAACGAAGAAGCATCCATAGGAAATTTGAGCCATTGTTATTGTATTTTAGTTCATTGTGTTTATTTTTTTCAATGTAAGCCCAAGAGGCGTGTTGTAATCAATTTGAACTTATTAATACAATTAATGTTTGTTTCCTTTTGTCTAAACAAATTTAAATCTTCTAAGACCTTGAAATCATTTGCATACGCACTTTCATGCATCATAACATAAACATGCTTTCCATAACAAGTTTCCTTATCTTTCTACTATTTTTTCAGTAAGTTGGATATCGAACAAACAGTGAAGGATCTTCAAACACAGAATGCTCAATTTCTATAGATGTTCCTGGCTTTGGCTAAGGGACAAGAGGACCTGAAGACTCTCATTCTCAAAGAAAAGAAGAAAAAGACAAAGAAACCAGTGGGTGTCCTGAATAAGGGAAGGAGATTCAGAGAACCAGTAAAGCGAGCTCTAGAATTCGTAACTCCGTCAAATGAGGGGGACAATCAGGAAGAGAAGACAAAATAAGTGGACCACAGTACAGGGTCTGATGAAGAAGAGGTTGACTATGCTGAAGAACAATATCCCCCTGCTAATGACAAATATAAACAGCTGGAGGATCGTCTCAATTCCATGGAAATTCAGAGAGTACATGTTCTGCATTTTGAAGAATTAGGGTTACTTTCTGGAATGGTCATTCCCCTGAAGTTCAAGGTTCCCGCATTTGCTAGGTATGACGGAGTTTCATGTCCTAAGCCGCATCTGAGGTCTTATGTCAGGAAAATCCAACCTTACACCACTGATAGGAATTTGTGGTTGAATTTCTCCAAGAAATTTTATCGGAAACTCAATCGGAATGGTTCTACCAGCTAGAGGGAACCAACATCCGCAATTGGGAGGATCTGGCTGCTGCTTTCTACAGGAAGTACCAATACGATGTTGACCTCGCTCCAACCCGCACACAACTTCAAAGAATGTCTATGGGTTCTAGTGAGGGATTCAAAGATTATGCCCAGAAATGGAGAGACCTTGCAGGAAGATTCTAGCCCCCCCCTGTCTGATAGAGAGCTTGTAGATATGTTCTTGGGTACTTTGTCAGGCCTATTTTTCAACCATCTGATCAGAAGCTCTTCAGCTGGGTTCACCGAGCTGATATTGATAGGTGAGAGAGTAGAAGCTGGCATCAGAAATGGCAAAATTCAAGGGGTTGCATCTTCGAGTGCTGTAAAGAAGACTTTCAGCTGGAAGAAGGAAGTTAGTGCTGCCTATGGCCAGAGAAATAAGGGTAAAGCTAAGCGTCGTCCAACGGTAGGAGCTGTGATGATCGCCAACCCTGTATCGACTCAACGATAAAATAATCAGCGCAGGAAGGATGCGCCTAGAAGAAAATTCACCAGACTCAACATGCCCTTATCTCAAGTATTGAAACATCTAATGAAATCTAGATTGGTCACTCTGAGGGAGCCTCCTCAAATTCCAAACACTACATCTCCCTGTTATAATCCAAATGCTTGGTGTGGCTATCACTCCAACAGTCCAGGGCATGATACAAATGATTGTTGGGCTCTGAAGAGTAAAGTGCAAGATCTTATCGAGGAAAAAGAGATTGAATTTGACCCTCCTGAGACCCCTAATGTGATAACTGCACCAATGCCCAAGCATGGCCAGGGTGTTAATGTCATTGATGATGACCTGTTTGTTTCTTCTGTTGATGAACAAACTACACCTCTTCCGATTTTTAAGAAGAATCTCTTGCGAGCCAGTTTATTTTTGGGCTGTGATGAAGGTTTCCACCTGTGTACGTCTCTACCCAATGGTTGCTTGTTGTTAAAGATATGTGTCCAACGCCTGATGAACAACAAGGAAATTTTGTTTGAGAAGATTCCATCTACAAAAAGTTTTTGCAAAGATGTGTCAATTATTACCATTTTCAACAATCCTCTAGGGTATCCTCCAAAAGACCTGTCAGGATTACATCCACTCCTAAGGTTGCTGCTTTAATTATCACTTTTCCTGGGTCGATACCATATTCCTCCGATAAGCCTGTTCCTTGGAACTATGGAGCTGATGTCTACTACCACGGTGTCAAGCAAGACCTATTGGCTATCAAAGATGAAGTTGTTGAAAATATTGATCCTAACATCAACAACACTGTTGGGACCGGTAAAATTACCAGAAACAGAAGGATCTTCTCTCTTGATATCTCTCTGAGAACTATTTCCACTCCTTTGGTTATTCCTGCTAATATTCGCATTGTTACTCTTGTTACTACTCCTACTGTCACTGCTGTTGTTATTCCTGCTACAGATTCAGCTGAGACTCAGGGGAAAGAAGTACTGGTTGAGTCTGCCCGGATGGAGGCACCTAAAGAAACCATTCCGGAAGCCTCTAAAAAAGAAATGGAGGAGATACTGAAAATCATACAAAAAAGTGACTACAATGTTGTGGAACAATTGGGGCAGACACCTTCAAAATTTTTAATTATAGCCTTACTGTTATGCTCTGAAGCCCATGCTAAGGCTTTGGTGAAGTTCCTGAAGTCTGCTCATGTCCCGCAAGAGACTTCTGCCAACCAATTCGAGAACTGCATTGCTAGTCTGACTGCTGACAACGGACTTGGTTTCTCCGATGCTGATTTGACGTCCAAAGGAAGAAAACATAATAACACCCTACATGTCTCTATTGAATACAGGGGCACTACCCTAGCTCATGCCCTAGTTGATACGGGTTCGTCGCTAAATGTTCTACCTAAGGGTTCTCTAGACATATTGGACTGTGAAGGACTGACTCTAAAGCCCAATAATATTGTGGTAAGAGCTTTTGATGGTTCCAAGAGAATGGTACACGGGGAGGTGGACATTCCTATTAAAGTAGATTCTCAAACTTTTGGCTCCACTTTCTATGTGATGGACATTCACCCGTCTTACTCTTGTTTGTTTTGGGACGCCCTTGGATTCATGGGGTCGACGTTGTCACTTCCACCTTGCATCAGATGTTAAAGTATTCGGTCAATGGAAAGATTATTACAGTCCATGGCAAAGAAGAGTATATGGTGAGCCATTTGAACTATTTTTGATACGTCGAGATGGATGGCGAGTTCGTCGAGACCCCCTGCCAGAATTTTGAAGAGGTTCCTCAGACAATTGTTGTTACCAAAGCTGCTACCGCTATTCCAAAGATTACCAGTCCTCCACTGAAGATGGCTTCTCTAAAAGATGCTAGGGCTGTAATCGAGTAAAGTGGGTGCACAACATGGGGCCAACTATCTGACATCCCCTATAAGTCTAAAAAACTTGGTTTGGGTTTCACTTCAGGAGCTCAGAAAGCCGTTAGTCGTGCTCTCACCGGAGGACCACCACTACGCATCAGCAACCATAAAGTCAATGCAGTTGAAGACGCTGACAGTGACTGTGACCTGGATAATTAGATCTTCCCTACTACTAATGGTGGACTCAATAATTGGAGGGCTAGAGACTTTCTTCAAATTACTTTCATCCAGGAGTAATTGTCTTTTTTCTTTTTTTGGGATATATGATATTTTGAACAATTTAAACTCTAAATCCTTGTGTCTTACCCGAGGCACAATGGCTTATTTGTGAGGGTTATCATTTCACTTTCATATGTCATAAATAAATCATTGGACATTTTGCATGCAAATTTTGTGCTCTCTGTCTTTCTTTTCTGCTTTTACTTTATCAAAATAGTTACGCTCTCTTACACACACCCACATATCAAACTGAAGATCCACATCCACTCTAGATCCCACTGATAACGGTTCTGTTATTTCCAGTCATGACTTTGAAAATATGATCTACTAAGCTGAGGCTGAAGGTAAGGAAGATTCTGAAGTACCAGAAGAACTTGCTAGACTACTACAGCAGGAGGAAAGAGCAATACAGCCTCATGAAGAGCCAGTCGAGACAGTAAACTTGGGTACTGAAGAGGATACATAGGAAGTCAAGATAGGTTCCAACTTGGAGCATAGTTTAAAAGAGCGGTTAATCCAGATGTTACATGACTAGATTAAGATCTTTTCCAGGTCATACGAAGACATGTCGGGGATGGACATTGATATTGTGGTTCATCGTCTACCAACAAAAGAAGACTGTCCTCCAGTGAAGCAAAAGGTCCGTCTTATACGGCCTGAGATGTCAGAAAAGATAAAGGTTGAAGTTATGAAACAGTTTAACACCGGGTTCTTAGTTGTTACTTCTTATCCATAATGGGTTGCAAACGTGGTACTGGTACCTAAAAAGGACGGAAATCTGCGTATGTGTGTGGATTACAGAGATTTGAATAGGGAGAGCCCCAAGGATGACTTTCCGCTTCCCTATATTGATTTTCTGGTTGACAACACTACACGGCATAAGATATTCTCCTTCATGGATGGTTTCTCTGGGTATAATCAGATTAAAATGGCACCCAGAGATATGGAGAAAACAACTTTGTCACGCAGTGTGGAACCTTCTGCTACAAAGTTATGCCATTTGGGTTGAAGAAGGCTGGGGCAACCTAATAACGTGCTATGGTGGCCTTGTTTCGTGATATGATCTATCAAGAGATAGAGGTATACATTGAAGATATGATAGCCAGGTCTCAGACTGAAGGAAAGCACTTGGATCACTTGCAGAAACTGTTCAAAAGACTGAAGAAGTACAAGTTAAGACTGAATCCGAACAAGTGCGCCTTTGGAGTAAGATCTGGTAAGCTTCTAGGTTTCATTATCAGCGGAAAAGGTATCAAAGTAGATTCTACTAAGGTTAAAGCTATTCAAGAAATGCCACCCCCCCCACACCGAAAACGAGGTTAGGGGATTCTTGGTACGTCTAAACTACATTGCAAGATTCATTTCCCACCTAACCGCTACTTTTGAGCCAATCTTCAAGTTACTAAAGAAAGATCAAGTAGTGAAACGGAATGACAACTGCCAGACTGCCTTTGATAGAATCAAGGAGTATCTTCAAGAACCTCCCATTTTGATGTCTCTAGTTGAAGGAAAACCTTTTATCATGTACTTAACAGTGTTAGAAATTTCAATAGGGTGTGTGCTGGGGAAACATGTCAAGTCTGGTCGAAAAGAGCATGCAATATACTACCGTAGCAAAAAATTTACCGACTGTGAAACAAGATACTCACTGCTCGAGAAAATTTGTTGCGCTTAGGCATGGGCTGATCACCGAATAAGACATTATATATTGACCCACACCATTTTATTGATATCTAAAATGGATCCATCAAATACATATTCGAGAAGCCCGCTCTCTCTGGAAGAATAGCAAGATGGCAAATGGTCCTGACTGAATATGACATTTAGTACACTACCCAAAAAGAAATAAAAGGAAGTGTACTAGCTGATAATTTGGCTCATCGGGCTGTGGACGAATATCAATCCATGAATTTTGAATTCTTGGATGAGAACATCATGTTAATGATTGATTGTGAAGAACCTGGACTGGATGAAGGACCTGAAAAAGGTTCCCGATGGACTATGTTTTTTGGTGGAGCTTCCAACGCACATGGAAATGGCATCGGTGTTGTGATCATATCTCCCGAAGGCTATCATACTACTTTCACTGCCAGGTTATGTTTCAATTGTACCAACAATATGGCTGAATATGAAGCATACATTATGGTTCTCAAAGCTACTATCGACTTGAGAATCAAATTCTTGAGTGTATTTGGAGACTCCACCCTGGTAATTAGTCAAATTAGAGGAGAATGGGACACGAAGCATCCTAATCTCCACTATGGAAGCAGACTGTTACCAGCATTCCCGAATTTGTCACAAGTGCCAGATCTATGCCGATAAAGTACATGTGCCTCTGGTTCCCTTGAACGTCTTGACTGCTCCCTGGCCTTTCGCAATATGGGGCATTGATATGATTGGAGAGATTAGACCTACCACTTCTAATGGGCACTGCTTCATCCTGGTTGCCATTGATTATTTCACAAAGTGGGCCGAGGCAGCTTCATTTGCATCTTTTACCAAGAACGTTGTGGCCCGGTTCATCAGACATAACCTTATCTGTCGTTATGGTATTCCAGAAAGAATCATCACATATAATGGTACCAATCTCAATAATACTATGATCACTGAGCTCTGCACACAATTCGAGATTCAGCATCATAACTCTTCCGCTTAATGGCCGAAGATGAATGGTGTTGTAGAGGCCGCCAATAAAAATATCAAGAAGATCATACGGAAGATGACGATGACATACAAAGACTGGCACGAGATGTTACCATTCACTGTGCATGGGTACAATACCTCATCACGCACGCCAATAAGGGTAACTCCTTTCTCTCTTGTATACGGTATGAAAGTTATCCTACCCATTGAAGTTTAGATCCCTTCCTTGAGAATCATGAATGATGCGGGTTTGAATGAAGACGAATGGGTTCAAACTCGACTTGACCAATTGAACCTGATTGACGAGAAAAGGCTAGCAGCTGTTTGTCATGGTCAGATGTACCAGAAACATATGATCAAAGCTTTTAACAAAAAGGTTAGACGTCAGGAATATAAATTTGGTGACCTAGTAATCAAGCGCATTATCCTGCCACAAGGTGATCCCATGAGCAAATGGACTCCCACATATGAAGGACCATTTGTGATCAAGAACATATTTTCTGGTGGAGCCATGATATTAACCACTATGGACGGTGACGACCTTCCGCATCTTGTAAACGCGGACATAGTTAAAAGATACTACGCATAAATAGAGACCTGCTAGGTTGACTGGCCTAGGAAAAAATGAGGGCATCCCGGTGAACCAAAAGGGTTCAGGTAGAAGTTAGGGATATATATATATGAAAAAATTTGTACACCCGGCAAGCCGAAAACTTGAAAAGGTGGCTTGGACAAAAAAGGGTATCCCGGTGGACTGAAAATCCGAAAGGGAGCTCCAGGAATAAGTTAGGAATTAAAGGCATACAACTATGTCCCATTAGATCACCTCACAGACAGACTTCAGTATCAAGTGTCAAATTCAAATGGTACTAATCAATCCAGCCAACTTCGGTCAAGCAGCAAAGTGATGAGACACTCAAAGATATAAAGGCAATAGAAGAATGGGAACCCAATCCGATCATTTTCACATAGCTGTTTTTATTTGTATACTACTTTGTATAGTTTTCATTCTTACGACAATATTCTCTTATTAGGATGGCTGTCTCCTTGTACAAAAATGCCTGTTATAGGCAATCTTCTTCAAATTAGTACAAAAGCTATCTCTTTGAAAGTGCATAAACTATTTGTTTTTATTTTTCTATTTTGTCCTGAAAAAATGTCCAGTGGTTATTTTTAACATATGCATTTGAATATAATCACTGTTTACAAGTACACGCACAAAAAACAAAAAGACCGTTATTAATGGCTTTAAGAAACGAGACAATGTCTAAAAGACATCTGTAAATCCCCGCAGATACATCCCACAATAGACACAGAGACAAAGACATCCTCTCGTGAAGTCACTGCCATATCTTTAGCATTCAACCTATTGATGACTGAGATTCTGATATCCCTATAGAGCCAGAGTCTCCAATCATCTCCCTAACATATTGAAGAATTCCACAACATGGTGCATAAACTTCTTGGGTTCCCCAACAGGGCTTCATAAAAATCCTCAAGCAGTTTACAAAGTTTTCTTTCCCCATTAGTGTTTATTTCTCTAGCCACAGAAATCCATTTCCCAACAATTCAACTTTAACAAATAATGAAGAATCACATTCTTCATCCCCAACAGCAGTCAGGGATTTATTTTCCCTCAATTCAACGAAGCTACAAAGAACGGTTGATCAGTTCATATATTGCATACATACATCATATTACAAACATCATAGCATATGCATACCAAATTCATACAACACAATATATTTTATTTTGAGAACATCATTACACAAAGTGTGTCTTGCATCATGACATTGCATACAACTATTTCTTTACCTTTTCAGGAAAGTTTGCAAATAGACAAATGTCATCGTCAACTTTCAACAAGTTCTAGATTAATTCCCGAAACAAGACAGGGAAACCATCTGAAGTAACAGCTCATTAATCACTGTGAAGTCTGGAATACGACCAGATAGCAGTATGCAACACTGTGAAGCCTGGACTCGACCAAATAGCAGTTAACATCATTGTTGAAGCCCAAAATCCGACCGGATAACATTCAATCTACAATTCAAGACACTGTGAATCCTAGAATCCAACCAAATAACAATATCAGTTGTTGTGAAGCCTGGAATCCGACCAGTTAGCAGTTTACTTTCTTAATTACTAAGAAGCCCAAAATATGACCAGATAACAGTCAATCTATAATTCAAGACACTGTGAAGCCTAGAATTCGACCAGATAATAGTATAAGTTGTTGAGAAGCCTAGAATTCAACCAGTTAGCAGTTTACTCTGTCAATCACTAAGAAGCCTAGATCCGACCAGATGATAGTATAATCTACAAATCACTGAAGCCTGGAACCGACCAGATAACAGTTAATCTCAAATTCAAGTTGAAGCCTAGACCCGACCAGATAACAACTTAATTTCTTCAAACCACTGAAGCCTGGACCCTACCAGATAACAATTCAAGTCACTAAAGCATGGATCCGACCAGATGATTGTATAATCTACAAATCACTGGAGCCTGGATTTCGATCGGATAACAGTTTGAGTTCCTGCGAAGCCTGGAAATCGACCAGATAACAACTTAATTTCTTCAAATCACAAAAGGCTAGACTCGACCAAATAATAGTTCAAGTCACTAAAGCCTGGATTTCAATTAGATAATGGTTTGAGTTACTGCGAAGCCTGGAAATCGACCAGATAACAGTTAATTTCATATTCCTCAGTAGATCGCTATGAAGCCTGGAATACGACCAGATAATAATCAACTTTTATTATCCTTAGCAAGTTACTGTGAAGCCTGGATTTCGACCAGATAACAACTAACTTTCGACCCTTCAGTCAAGAGATAACTCCCCCAGTAGAGTAATGGACAAATAAAGCTCATATACTTTATTCCCCCAAATAAAAACTACCATTCCCCAGTGGAGTCTTCCTCAAACAACAGGAATAGGAATCCCCACCAAGAAACTTCTTATGAAGTCAGCATCTATTTTGGATGGCATCTATAAGCCCATCTCCGATGACCCTCCATCATCTTCTTCAAATGGAGTTTGTAGGCCCATTCCCAATATCATCAACCAATAGCATTACTTCCATCGAGTGAAAATTTCTGTGCACTTAGTGTTCAATCATCTTTCACCTTCAAGTCACGAATGGCAGACCCGCCAATCTAACTCTTCAGGTTTACGAAGATTGAACAGGGGCAGTTGTTGTACCCCAAAATTTTCCCTCTCATTTCCCAAGACATTTCCTACAAAAACTTTCAATGACTCAAGTTTGTACAAATATCGACTAGGTCAAACAATCTCCTCAACATTGATGTCTCAAATTAGGGTTTGAGTTTGTACAAAGGCAGTCAGATTTCTAATGTTTCAAATGACTTTCATGGATCATTATGAACTCTAGGGATCACTTCTGTCAAGTTTCAAGTCTTGGATCATGATTTTTCAAGAAAGTCACCCAAATTCTCAAAAGGACAAAATGGGCAAAATTAGGGTTCTGACTGAAAATGACAGAACTTTGATTTTTGACTTAATAACTGACTTATTGGTTGGAAACATGATCTCAAGGATTCAAGCGCATCATTTTGACCTAAGATCATATTTCAATTCATCTCCTGAGATCAGTGGATTGATATATGAAGTTTGGTCAACTGATGAAAAAAGTCAATTGTACACTGAAAAGTCAAACTTTGTCTTTTCAACCAAAATTGAATTTCAAGGATCACGTTTCATCAAAGCATTCAAAAATTGGAATTTGATCATCAAAAGTCAGGGAAATTAAATATCATTTTGGAAAGACGAATTTTACAAGACTTATAAATTTTCTAAGTGTTTGTATATTTGTTAAATTCATTGTTTCATGACAGATCTCATTACAATTCAGAATAATTCAAGATGTTACAAATAATTCATGATGTTACAAATAATTCAAGATGTGACAAATAATTCAAATTATTACAAGGTTTCATTTTTTCAAAATACAAACCCTAAAGCTTTGTCTTATTTGAAGTTTCCTTCCTTTGATTTAATCCTCAAGACCTTGCCCTATATTGTCTACAAAATCAGACTTGCATCATGTTGTTATCAAGAAAAACCCCAAAGTATGATATGCTGCCAAGTCCAAGCCTGCTTACTACAAGCTCAAAATCATGTTTGGAGGATAGTTTGTTGTCTTGAACAAACAACCCTGCTATGCCCTCTTTAAACACTGCAACAACACTCCAAAACTGCTGCAAAACAGCCCTGCTATGCTGCTCCTAAACCAGTCCAAGCCTGCTTTATCTCAGCCCCATTTTTGCCTCAAATTACCATATAAGAGTTGCACTTCAAAAGCTATGAAAACAGCATACCCAAACCGTTTAAATTTTATTTTTGACCCCCCTCCCTAAATGTTGTACCCCAATTTTTGACCTAAGATCCCATTTTGATTTTCGCATTTTTTTTAAAGATAAGTCAAGGTCACGAAATACGGTCGGTTTTAACCTCTCACCTTCGAGCTTTGACTATGCGAAGATTGTCAAGTGTTTTGAACATGTTTAGCCTATGTATCACAAATTTCTAATTGCATACAAAGGTGTATGTTCATGTTTTCTTTTGCTTCATGTGCAGAGACAGGTCTGAATCAAGAGCATCAGGTGTCGCGCCTCAATTAATGTTTTGAGTCTCCCAAGCCAGAAGTACGGTTGATTGTGGATTCTCGAAGACTGATTCATTAAGGCACACCGTTGCACCCTTAATTTCGCCCCTAATTTTCAGTCGCACATTCATACCATATTTTGTCATTTGGTCACAATCATTAGTAAATATCTTCATTCATCACATTTTGCATCATTAGTCGTAGTTAAGTTGATCAGTCTTTCAGTTGTAAAATACCCGGCATTTTGCTTCATGCATTTTTATCTATTTACTCATTTGTTGCATTGCTCCAAGTTGTTTATATGTCAATAATAAAAATATTTTTGTTTTATAGACAGACTGTTAAAAGCGATTCGACACTATGCGGGAAAGTAGCGAGAAAATATTTCAAGTTTTCACCTTTTACCGATCATTTTATGAATCTGCGCTTCGCGTAGATTATGACGGTATGCTCGCTTTATTTTTCGGTACAGTTCGAAGTCTCGTTTTTAACCTTAAACGTCTGTTTAGTCTGATATTTTTATTATTATTTTATTTTTGATTTTTTGACTTTTTGAATATTGTTTTTCTTTAATCTTCGTGACATGTAGTTTATTTTAATGTGTTCATTTTATTTTATCGGATAAATTTTCGTCCGTTTTTTATCGTTTTCGGTCATTTTGTGTCTTTATTTTTAATTCAGAAAAAAAATTCAAAAAAACTATTTTAAATTGAGTTATATTTTATACTTTTAGGTTTTTAAGTTATTTTATCATTAAAGGGCTTTTCTGTCATAAAAAATGTTTGTTACACTTTGCTTTGCTCTCATTGGTCGTAAGCAAGAGTTGCGGATCGATAGAAAAAGAAAATACAAAAAAAAACCCACTCATCATCTTTATCTAAAGCTACCTCTTTGCTATGTCTTTAAAAAAACCACAGCTCCTGTATATATCAATGGCACTGATAATATCCAAACCAATTCCTCATAAATTTTCCGCCCTCATCAACAAAACAACACCAACACGGAACAACCCATTTTGTCCCCATTAATAAGTTCTACTGTTCACGTCCAACATTATTCATCTTTCTACGATCATGTCAAATTCAAGCGAATATCTCGAAGCCCTCTTAACCTCAGCTAAACCCTTCATCCGTAAAGAACGCAACTCCATCAACGCCAACCTCCCTTCCTTAATAACCATCCTTCATTCCCATGGTGCATCAGAATGTTGGCACAAACATGGTACTTTCCTCGAACACCTTGTCGACATTTTCCGAATCCTCCACCTCTGGAAATCCCTCACCCCTGCGTTCAAACCAAACCCACACGGTCCTCCCTCTGTCCAACTGCCTCACACCCTAAACACCGAGAAACTCCGTCCAGTTTACAGTGAACCACAAATGGATTCATCACAAAGTCCATCTACTGGGGGGAACGGGACGCCGATCTCTCAAACTAATGATACTGCAGCTTCTGCTGTAGGAGCTGATGATTCTATGCAAAACCTGAACCAGATCAGCAACTCCATTCAGAAAACCTTGGGCCTTATCCATCAGCTTTATCTTACCGTCTCTACATTCAATGCTGCCTTTCAAACGCCACTCCTACAACGCATCAATGGTCTTGTTGCTGAGCTTGACAACATGGTCAAATTGGCAGAAAAGTGTAACATTCCGGTTCCTATGGAGGTTGTAAATTTAATTGATGATGGGAAGAATCCGGATGAGTTTACGAAAGATATTATTACCAATTGTTTTGGAAAGAACCAGATTACCAAAGGAAAGACTGATGCTTTAAAGAATTTGCGCAAGCATTTATTGGAGGAACTGGAGGTAAACTTCCCTGATGAGGTTGAAACATTTAGAGACAGTCGTGCTGCTTCTGCTGCGGAAATGAAGCGTTTGGCACAGACACAAAAAAAAGGCAGAAAAGCAACACACATCTCCTCATCGATCTCACCATCAGTACCCCTGCCTCTATTTCTTTTCAATCACCATCAGTACCTTCGCCTATGTTTCTTCTCGACGGCTTCAACGACTCCATTTGGAGCATCGACTTTGACACTTTCGGTAAGCTTTCGATTACTAGTTCCTTTGTTTGCATAATTATGATAATGAGAAATTTTCTATGTTAGAATTTTGATGATAATGACATTGTTGTTAGTTCATGGTTGATTAATAATTATTGTTGTTGAAGATATTAAATTAGTTTTGAGGTGATGATGATTATTGATTGTGATATTGAAACTTTGTTGATTTATTCAATTGAATGAAGAACATGTTGTTGTGGTAGTGAAAAAGTTTGGTAAACGCAAAATAACAAGTAAGAATGTTTTCCCAATTTCCTCTGTTTCCCTCTTTCAATTTCCTCTCCATTCAACTGTCACAATGAGCTTCACTCCTTCGCAATTTAAACTGGCCTCAAAGCCCATTACACACGCAGTGCCAATATTGTAGCCCACTCTTCAATTCCTATTTCATTATTTGCAGTATATTTTGGTTATTGTTATTTTATTTTAGTTAGTAACATAAATTAATTTAGAATTATAATATTGTTTGTTTTTGGGTTTTAATTAGTTTTTTTTTCTAATTACTGTTTTGAATTTACATTGAATAATAACATGAGTTCTTGGTTCTTAATTGAAAAAAATATAATTTTCTCATATGCATTCATGCAATTTCATTTCGATTTATACTTTGTTATTAACAACACATGTTCTATTTGTTGCAATTTCATTTGATTTTATTTTTATACTTCGTGACTACTAACACATGTTTTAATTGTTGCAATTTCATTTTTATATCTCTTATGCTACTAACAAGTTTGTTTACTGTGAAGGTTTCTGAGAACAGTTTCAAGCGGTCGTTCTCGCATAGCGCATTTATACTTTTTCTTTATTCCCTTTTTACCTTACTATTTTGATTTAATATTTGGTACTGTAAATATATACTGGTACATAATATTTTTTACTGTATATCTTACTCATTTCATTGGTAAATAAATTCCGTCTATGTAGATATTATTTTCATTGCATTGTGATTTTATTTTTAATTCCAACTAACTTCTGAAAATTGTGCGGACGCACATAAGTTTCCCGTGCTGTTAGATTTTGTCGGTATATCTCTTGTGATGCAGGGATTCTTATCTGACACCGTGAGCTTTATCCACCGCCTTTGCGCTTTATCTGATGCTTGGAGTATTATCTCACATTAGGTTTTTTTGATGATGTTGTCGGCTTGTGATTTATTTTCACCTAAGGTTTGATATACTCTTACTTTATTTATCCGTCTGTGGTTTTAACTCCAAGGGAAAGATTTAAATTTGTTGACTTCACGTCATCAAATACATCTCATACGATTGCGCGAACCCCTTCATTCATTTTTTGCTTGTTTACTATTTTGCAAAACTCAAGATAATTTTCCTAAAAGATTCAAATTTCAAACTCACACCTTTTAAGTCAAAACTTCGACACTAGGTCGTCGCATCTTCAAAATCTCTCCAACACCGATTTTTAGCCAAACGAACCATTTTAATCAAACAAACAATTTTAACCAAAAAAAACAGATATTTCAAAAGGTTCTTGTGGAGTACCGCAGATGCATTGGGTGCTAATACCTTCCCGTTGTATAACCAACCCCCGAACCCTCGATCTCTTTTAAAAACGCATTGTATTTTCATTACTTTTAAATATTAATTTACATTGCATACTTTAGGGTTTTATTTCACTCTTTTCCCTTTTCCCTTGGAAATAATAAAGCGCGGTGGCGACTCTTGCTTTTGTGAGTCAAGTTAATTAATAGCTTGATCTCCGATTTTCACCGCTACAGAATTGGCGACTCTGCTGGGGAAAGATTGACCTCTTGCTGGTCCATCCCTAAGTGGGTTAAGCCTAATTTGTTGTATCTGTTTTATCATTATTTGATTGTTTGATTATATGTATATATTATGATTATTTGGGTGTTGATAATATTTACAAAGGACAAGTCCTATACCCGGACTAAGTTACACTTAGGAATAAGACGGGCGGTATAGTCATGTTAACTTTGAGGGAGTAATCCTGAAGAAGGAGGCATGAGATCCCCCACTCAGTGGAAGTCCCTTTTGAACGTAATATTTGTTTACCGAGTAATCGAGAAGACATTATTATTTTCGACCTGGGAGCCAGAGAAGCTGGGAACCGTAGAACCCTAACCCATCTTGGCCTTTTAGGTGTAGCGCGGAGATTATAACGGAGTAATCCGGAAGTAATTGTTACGCGATGCTACGCTCGAATGAGTTTCTCTTGAGAATATTGCTGATTATTGAGTAATCAAGACGTTGGTAATATCCGAAGGAGGAATGTAGACTCCGGGAACTCTTAGAACCTTGTTCTACAGGTGTGATTAAACCGTTAGTACATACCTTGGGGGTGTTCCTTACCTTGACTCCATGCTTGTGACGTTGAACCTTTCGACTTTATTTGTGACCTTGCTTGTGGTTGTTGCATAGCCATGCATTCATGCATCCATAAAACCCTTTTCACTTGACTTTGAAGGAATTTGGAGGTCTTTCTTTGTAAACATCACAAGTTTCGTCAAGCTCAATGGATCTTGGGTGTTGATAGGGCGAAAACCCTAATCCACCAAAATGGATGATTGATCTTGATGATAACTTGATCAATGTTTGGAGCCAATTTAAAATTCATCTTCTATCTTCATACTTTGATGTTTACAACTTAATATCTTGAGTTCCTTGAAAATCAAATAAAAACTCTCTTTTGCATATCATACATCATTCTACATTTTTTGTTTCACTTTCAAAGGTCTTTTTCCGAGTCTTATTTTTCCTTTGGTCTCACCAGTACAACACTCGCGCTAAGAGAACAATGGAGAATATCAAGCAAGAGGTTTCTGAACTCCGTAGAGAGATGACTAATTTGAAAGCTAGTGTGGAGCACTTAACTGGCTTGGTTGAAATTCGGGTTGCCGCCCAATTCCATCCTTCTAGGAGGGAGGAAGCAATGATAAAAGTCTTCACTGAAACTCTGAAATCATTCATTCATGAGAAGATGATAATTAATGCGCCTAGTGACTTTCCTGACAAGGTGAATGTGGGAGTGCGTCTAGAAGAAAATGTCTGAAAGGGATGTTTATGTGAAGCTGGTAGCTCAGCTAATGGTGTGAAGAAGTTTGATAATGACTTTTCCAAGAAGAGAACCAGAGGAAGGAATAATCATTGTCAGAATCATCATGTTTCTCCTATTCATCAACAGAATCAACAAGTTCCCAATCAGAGGAAAACCCAGTTTGATCCAATTCCAATTACCTATACAGAGTTGTTCCCTATCCTGATGCAGAGGAATTTGGTTCAGACCCGACCTCCACCGAAGGTTCCTGAGAAGATACATTGGTACTACAAAGCTGATTTGGCTTGTACCTTTCATCAAGGCGCTCCTAGGCATGACTTGGAGGGTTGCTTTGCTTTGAAGATTGAGGTTCAGAAGTTGGTCAGAAGTGGTATCTTGTCATTCAAGGACGTTGGTTTTGAAGTTCAAATCAAGCATGTGCCGAAGAGTAAACACGATTGATGGTCACTTTGAGTTTTGAAGGATGTTTTCGGTAATTCAAGTCCAGATGGAAAGCCTTCCCAGATTATTAACTTATTTCTGCTTTTTGTAATTTTTCTTGTTTATCAAAACATTGTTTGCATGTAAGAACTTGTTTGCATCTGAATGATTATCTTAATACAATGAGTATGTTTGTCTTGAAGAAATTCATTCGTTTCACTCATGTTTGTTTTTAAATTTTAAATTGCTTTTTGCACTATGATACCAAATTGTTGCTCATTCTCTTGCCTAGGCAGAGATTGAAGGGAGGATGATGATCTAAAGAACACAAAATCTCTGGTTGCATGCTTTTGGATAAAATCTTGCTGATGATGTACAGGCATTGTTTCAAATCCCTAAACATTGGACATATAAGGAAGATAATCCCTTGCTAACCCCTTTTGAGCCTTTGAAGCAGAAGTTTCTTTTCTATACGAAAAAACCTTGAATTTTAACCTGGGGCAGGGTAGTTTTTAGTTAATCTGACTGAGTGTTCAAAATTCATAAGGAAGATGTTTTTGAAGAGAAAGTACGAGGGCTATCTTTCATGTATAATGAAGCCAGAAGATGTGGAATCATAATGTTATCCCTCATTCATCAAGAAACGAGGCAATCACAATCTTCTCAACAAGCAAATACAAGCTAATGTCACACATTTTGTTCAAAAAGTCAAAAAATCGAGAAAAAGAAAAAGCTTGCTAAGTCAAAAAACATGAAAACGTGTGACTTAGGCAAAATTAAGGCATCCCGCTGGACTATCAATTCAAAAGAATTAGTTCAGGCAAAAGTTAGGGAAAATAAAATCGCAAAGAAAAGGACTGCAAAGAAAAGTCCTCATCAAAGAACAAATTGGTGACTACGAACACGAAGACATGAGGGTGGTTTCTACTCCGAAAGCCTCGTTGTTTCCTTGACCGTCACAAAATCCTTTTGAGAGATGAACACTCATGTTGAATTAACTGAACATAGGGTTGGAGAACATCATGAAGAATGGGTGGGCACCAAATATTTTGAGCCTTAAAATCTTTTTTCTAAAAACCATGAACCAGACCACGTTACAACCTTCAAAAGTCCTAATTGAAGCAATGTTATTTTGAAAGCATACTTCAATGAGATAGTGTTCCTGACTCCCATGAATGTTCTAAATAGTTATGTTGGTATCATATGTTTTTCCTATACAAAAATAAATGGTGCTTTAACTCGCAAAATTTGTGCGATATCTTTCAAAATCTTCAAGACTTACATAACTGTTGCATTAGAATTTTCATTCTCATAATAAAATTTTCTAACTGCAAAACATTTGTTTGATATCAAGGAAAATCACATATAAGCACCAGTGATGAGTCTATTCTTAAGGCCTGAAGCTCTGTTGAGTAATTGGCGGATCATTTCCAGAAAAAAATCATATGCAGGGGCATGTCACCTGAAGACCTTAAGCACGGACATGTTGCTTCTCCTAATTAATGCTTTCCCAACTTGTTTACTCTTTTGGGGCAAATTTGGAAGACTTTGTTGTGCCAACTACAGTCAATCCGGGGCAATCACGTCGAGATTTGATGAATCTCTCTAAGAGTTTGAAGACACCAGAGCATGGTGAATGCCAGGTCTTTTGTAAAATCCTCTTGAGACGATTTCTCCTCATCAACCCTATAGCTTGTGGCATTTTAGAAGTGAAGTTATTTGCAAGAATTGTCGTGCATCACGCAGCTTATCAGCAATAAACTTGGGGCATCCAAAATTAGTCCCAGGGGCAATCCAGATTTGTCAAGATGTGTGATGTGTTTTGCACACATCATCAGAGGGTGGTTTTCCAGTATCTCCAGCTAAGCAAGACTCCTTTCTAGCTGAAATTTTGTTCGTGTTGTTATCCTTTCAATGGATTGTTTGCAATAGAAGACTGGACTTTGGGTTTTCTACCTGAAAATATCTTCTTCTCCAAAGAGATTTAAGCCTTGTAAAAGGACTTTGCTCCAATGATGGCTTTTGTTTTCTATCTCCAGTAATGTTACTATCCTGTTGAGATTAGCCGAGTGTCGAGTTGTACTGTGATGTCGTATCATTTTCTGTCTATCTCCCCTGTCTGTTTTGTCAGCATATACATGACATTCATTTATTCACACTTGCATCATGCATGCACAGTTGTATTTGTTGATGTCTTTGGGTACGTATACCTTGGTTATGTCTATTCAAATAGCGTATTTGATCTTTCCAAATAGAATGTCAACTTAAGCAGAAAGTGCGCCTCCTTTCTAATTCCCCACTGAGTTAACTCTCGTGGAAGAATCTTGCTTTAGCTTTCCTTTTCCATCTCTGGATAGGATAAATCCCCATTTGAGTTATTTCCTCATTGGGTGGAGTCTTGTTTGACTGTTTTCTCTCCAGTTTATTCCCGGATTGAGCTGTGTCTCTTGTGAACGATACCCTGTGAATATCTCTAGGCTGTGAAACCTAGATGGAGAGTGCATTTATTTTGCAATGTAAATACTTGGTCTCCTCAAGAAGGATTTACTCATGTTTCCCCATTGAAGATGAACTTTATTCCCCAGTAGTGTTATCATAACCTTCTTCTGGAATACCGACGTGACAACAAGCGACTGACTCCTTATTTGAGCAGTTTGATTATTTCTGAATTTCTTTATGTTATGACAAATGGCGGTCTCTTCATGAGCAGTTTGTCCATCCCCGATGAAATTATTGGTTCTCACCTCCAGCAATATCTTCACGATATTTTATGGGTATCTTTTTGGGAAACAGCAAGCGGCAGTCTCTTCATGAGGCAACTTGTGTGTTATGGATACTCTTGACAAACAGCAAGCGGCAGTCTCTTCATTGACAACTTGTATGTTATCAACACTTTTAAAAACGGCAAGCGACAGTCTCTTCATGGACAACTTGTATGTTATCAACACTTTCAAAAACAGCAAGCGACAGTCTCTTCATGGACAACTTGTATGTTTAAAAACAGCAAGCGGCGGTCTCTTCATGAGCAACTTGTATGGTTATTGCTACATTTGAAAAAACAACAAGCGGCGGTCTCTTCATGAGCAACTTGTATGTTATTATCACCTTTGAAAACGGCAAGTGGCGGTCTCTTCATGAGCAGCTTGTACAGAAAACGGCAAGTGGCAGCTTCTTCATGAGCAGCTTGTACGTTAGTATTTTTGGAAGACAGCAAGTGGCAGCTCATCTATTTGAGCAACTTGTGTGTTATTGTTCCCTTGAAAACGGCAAGTGGCAGCTTCTTTATGAGCAGCTTGTGGGTTTTGGCAACAAGTGGCGGACTCTTCATGAGCAGCTTGTGTGCTTTAATGTTCTTTGAAGACAGCAAGTGGAGGTCTCTTCATGAGCAGCTTGTATGTTATTGACACCTTTGAAAGGAAGCAAGTGGCGGCCTCTTTATTTGAGCAGCTTGTGTATCCCCAACAATAATGTCTACTCAGCAAATAGCATCTCTTCGGAAAAGTCCCGTGGGGAAGTTTGTTATCCTTTTCAAGCGATATCTTGGTTAGAGAAGAAATGTGTTACCGTTCTTGGTAAAATTCAGAAATCAGAGATGTTTATCTCCAGCCACAGTGCTGATGTCAATCATTTTGTTTTCCAGCCACAGTGCTGATGTCAATCATTTTGTTTTCCAGCCACAGTGCTGATGTCAATCATTTTGTTCTCCAGCCACAGTGTTGATGTCAATCATTTTGTTTTCCAGCCACAGTGCTGAGGTCAATCATTTTCCAGTCTCAGTACTGATGTCCATCATTTCCTTTTCCAGTCACAGTGCTGATGTAAATCATTTCTTTTTCCAGTCTTCGTACTGATGTAAATCATCTCTTTTCCAGTCTCAACACTGATGTAAATCATTCAAGAGTCTCTCGTTTGAAGTCTATGACTCTGTTTCCCCAGTGGAGTTACAACCTCTTCCTCTGTGGGATTACTGTATAATGTGCTTGGTTTCTCCAGCATAGTCTGTCTCATATGGCGTCATTCCCCATAAAATTCAGAGCATTACATTCATATCATATCATGAACATAATCGCGGTATCTTAAGGTCAAAAATTGTGTATTCTATATTTAAGTCCCTTCAATCTCGTCGAAATGAAGATCCCAATCTTCATATCTCCAGATAGAAGAAACTTAAATAGGGGCAGCTGTTGTACCCCAATTTTTGACCTAAGATCCCATTTTGATTTTCCCATTTTTTTTAAAGATAAGTCAAGGTCACGAAATACGGTCGGTTTTAACCTCTCACCTTCGAGCTTTGACTATGCGAAGATTGTCAAGTGTTTTGAACATTTTTAGCCTATGTATCACAAATTTCTAATTGCATACAAAGGTGTATGTTCATGTTTTCTTTTGCTTCATATGCAGAGACAGGTCTGAATCAAGAGCATCAGGTGTCGCGCCTCAATTAATGTTTTGAGTCTCCCAAGCCAGAAGTACGGTTGATTGTGGATTCTCGAAGACTGATTCATCAAGGCACACCGTTTCACCCTTAATTTCGCCCCTAATTTTCAGTCGCACATTCATACCATATTTTGTCATTTGGTCACAATCATTAGTAAATATCTTCATTCATCACATTTTGCATCATTAGTCGTAGTTAAGTTGATCAGTCTTTCAGTTGTAAAATACCCGGCATTTTGCTTCATGCATTTTTATCTATTTACTCATTTGTTGCATTGCTCCAAGTTGTTTATATGTCAATAATAAAAATATTTTGGTTTTATAGACAGACTGTTAAAAGAGATTCGACACTATGCGGGAAAGTAGCGAGAAAATATTTCAAGTTTTCACCTTTTAACGATCATTTTATGAATCTGCGCTTCGCGTAGATTATGACGGTATGCTCGCTTTATTTTTCGGTACAGTTCGAAGTCTCGTTTTTAACCTTAAACGTCTGTTTAGTCTGATATTTTTATTATTATTTTATTTTTGATTTTTTGACTTTTTGAATATTGTTTTTCTTTAATCTTCGTGACATGTAGTTTATTTTAATGTGTTCATTTTATTTTATCGGATAAATTTTCGTCCATTTTTTATCATTTTCGGTCATTTTGTGTCTTTATTTTTAATTCAGAAAAAAAATTCAAAAAAACTATTTTAAATTGAGTTATATTTTATACTTTTAGGTTTTTAAGTTATTTTATCATTAAAGGGCTTTTCTGTCATAAAAAATGTTTGTTACACTTTGCTTTGCTCTTATTGGTCGTAAGCAAGAGTTGCGGATCGATAGAAAAAGAAAATACAAAAAAAACCCACTCATCATCTTTATCTAAAGCTACCTCTTTGCTATGTCTTTAAAAAAAAACACAGCTCCTGTATATATCAATGGCACTGATAATATCCAAACCAATTCCTCATAAATTTTCCGCCCTCATCAACAAAACAACACCAACACGGAACAACCCATTTTGTCCCCATTAAAAAGTTCTACTGTTCACATCCAACATTATTCATCTTTCTACGATCATGTCAAATTCAAGCGAATATCTCGAAGCCCTCTTAACCTCAGCTAAACCCTTCATCCGTAAAGAACTCAACTCCATCAACGCCAACCTCCCTTCCTTAATAACCATCCTTCATTCCCATGGTGCATCAGAATGTTGGCACAAACATGGTACTTTCCTCGAACACCTTGTCGACATTTTCCAAATCCTCCACCTCTGGAAATCCCTCACCCCCGCGTTCAAACCAAACCCACACAGTCCTCCCTCTGTCCAACTGCCTCACACCCTAAACACCGAGAAACTCCATCCAGTTTACAGTGAACCACAAATGGATTCATCACAAAGTCCATCTACTGGGGGGAACGGGACTCCGATCTCTCAAACTAATGATACTGCAGCTTCTGCTGCAGGAGCTGATGATTCTATGCAAAACCTGAACCAGATCAGCAACTCCATTCAGAAAACCTTGGGCCTTATCCATCAGCTTTATCTTACCGTCTCTACATTCAATGCTGCCTTTCAAATGCCACTCCTACAACGCATCAATGGTCTTGTTGCTGAGCTTGACAACATGGTCAAATTGGCAGAAAAGTGTAACATTCCGGTTCCTATGGAGGTTGTAAATTTAATTGATGATGGGAAGAATCCGGATGAGTTTACGAAAGATATTATTAACAATTGTATTGGAAAGAACCAGATTACCAAAGGAAAGACTGATGCTTTAAAGAATTTGCGCAAGCATTTATTGGAGGAACTGGAGGTAAACTTCCCTGATGAGGTTGAAACATTTAGAGACAGTCGTGCTGCTTCTGCTGCGGAAATGAAGCGTTTGGCACAGACACAAAAAAAAGGCAGAAAAGCAACACACATATCCTCATCGATCTCACCATCAGTACCCCTGCCTCTATTTCTTTTCAATCACCATCAGTACCTTCGCCTATGTTTCTTCTCGACGGCTTCAACGACTCCATTTGGAGCATCGCCATCGGCTTCTTCAATGCCATTTGGAGCACCGTCAATAGCTTCTGTGACTGCAATAACTTCGGCTAGCTCATCGACTTTGACACTTTCGGTAAGCTTTCTATTACTAGTTCATTTGTTTGCATAATTATGATAATGAGAAATTTTCTATGCTAGAATTTTGATGATAATGACATTGTTGTTAGTTCATGGTTGATTAATAATTATTGTTGTTGAAGTTATTAAATTAGTTTTGAGGTGATGAAGATTATTGATTGTGAGATTGAAACTTTGTTGATTTATTAAATTGAATGAAGAACATGTTGTTGTGGTAGTGAAAAAGTTTGGTAAACGCAAAATAACAAGTAACAATGTTTTCCCAATTTCCTCTGTTTCCCTCTTTCAATTTCCTCTCCATTCAACTGTCACAACCAGCTTCTCTCCTTCGCAATTTAAACTGGCCTCAAAGCCCATTACACATGCAGTGCCAATATTGTAGCCCACTCTTCAATTCCTATTTCATTATTTGCAGTATATTTTGGTTATTGTTATTTTATTTTAGTTAGTAACATAAATTAATTTAGAATTATAATATTGTTTGTTTTTGGGTTTTAATTAGTTTTTTTTTCTAATTACTGTTTTGAATTTACATTGAATAATAACATGAGTTCTTGGTTCTTAATTGAAAAAATTTAATTTTCTCATATGCATTCATGCAATTTCATTTCGATTTATACTTTGTTATTACCAACACATGTTCTATTTGTTGCAATTTCATTTGATTTTATTTTTATACTTCGTGACTACTAACACATGTTTTAATTGTTGCAATTTCATTTTTATATCTCTTATGCTACTAACAAGTTTGTTTACTGTGAAGGTTTCCGAGAACTGTTTCAAGCGGTCGTTCTCGCATAGCGCATTTATACTTTTTCTTTATTCCCTTTTTACCTTACTATTTTGATTTAATATTTGGTACTGTAAATATATACTGGTACATAATATTTTTTACTGTATATCTTACTCATTTCATTGGTAAATAAATTCCGTCTATGTAGATATTATTTTCATTGCATTTTGATTTTATTTTTAATTCCAATTAACTTCTGAAAATTGTGCGGACGCACATAAGTTTCCCGTGCTGTTAGATTTTGTCGGTATATCTCTTGTGATGCAGGGATTCTTATCTGACACCGTGAGCTTTATCCACCGCCTTTGCGCTTTATCTGATGCTTGGAGTATTATCTCACATTAGGTTTTTTTGATGATGCTGTCGGCTTGTGATTTATTTTCACCTAAGGTTTGATATACTCTTACTTTATTTATCCGTCTGTGGTTTTAACTCCAAGGGAAAGATTTAAATTTGTTGACTTCACGTCATCAAATACATCTCATACGATTGCGCGAACCCCTTCATTCATTTTTTGCTTGTTTACTATTTTGCAAAACTCAAGATAATTTTCCTAAAAGATTCAAATTTCAAACTCACACCTTTTAAGTCAAAACTTCGACACTAGGTCGTCGCATCTTCAAAATCTCTCCAACACCGATTTTTAGCCAAACGAACCATTTTAATCAAACAAACAATTTTAACCAAAAAAAACAGATATTTCAAAAGGTTCCTGCGGAGTACCGCAGATGCATTGGGTGCTAATACCTTCCCGTTGTATAACCAACCCTCGAACCCTCGATCTCTTTTAAAAACGCATTGTATTTTCATTACTTTTAAATATTAATTTACATTGCATACTTTAGGGTTTTATTTCGCTCTTTTCCCTTTTCCCTTGGAAATAATAAAGCGCGGTGGCGACTCTTGCTTTTGTGAGTCAAGTTAATTAATAGCTTGATCTCCGATTTTCACCGCTACACTAAAATCCCAAGAAGACTCTTCTACAAATAAGTTGTTTCACAACACACAAAATGTTGGCTTTTAGAGAGAGAATAGAGAGTTTTGAGCAGAAAAATAATATTCTTTGTAATCTTTGCTCATTCAGAAAAAAAACAACTCCACTTTCATCCAAAACAGAAACCCTCAATCCATTATTCCATATTACAAACTCTCCCATAAACCAAACACCTTATCACATAGAGTTTGTTCAAACAAAAGAAAAGTTTCTGTAGTGCCATTATCTTCACCCTCCAAACACAAAAATAGTACTGTATAACTTGACTAAGTTAGTGTGATTCAACAGTTTGGGACATCTTCCTGGAGATTCATTGGAGCCATCATAGCAGCTGGAAAAGTATTCAGGCTTAAAACACCAAGTGCAATCCCAAGGTAAGTCTTCTTAACTTTGAGCTTTTCATTTTTCATACATGATTTATTTTTGAAGATAAAATGTAGTAATCATTATCCCTTTTGAGCTAACCATTTGTTTGTTGTTTATGTTTATCAATTATATGCTTTAACTGACCTGCACAGATAATAAAACAATGTTTAAGGCAAAAAACTACAGCATGAGTCGACACATACCCACATGCGTTGACTCATTCTAGTGAAAAAACAGGGTATGAGTCGACACATTGCCTTATGCATCGACTCATACTGTTATCCAGGCCCCAAAACAGAAGGATGAAAGGTGAATGAGTCGACACAAAACGTGTATGTGTCGACACAAATAGGTGCATGAGTCGACACATTCCTTTATGCATCGACTCATACAGAGTTGGTTTGGTTTTGAAGGGGCAAGGAAAGCTATGTGTCGATGCATAGCAGCATGTGTCGACACATAGTAGTTCAAAATGCATTTTTTTCTTTTATTTTACACTGTTTTTACGTTGTCTTCATTATTATTCGATATGGTTGTAATACTTAAGTTTCTACTTCATCCACGTTTGTAAATTGTACCCCCACTCCCCTAATTATGTAATAGCTTAGGATTTTAATTTCCGCAATTTACCGCTTTAGTATAAATTGTTATTAATTAAGGTATGTATGGCAAGATAAAATCAACCATTAGAGAACCCTAATTTCAAAGACAAAAATGCATGAAATCAAACACACTATTCACACGTGCACCTCTTGGGTAACCCCGCTTGTTGCCTCGGAAAATAGTCATGTCCCTCGAATATAGGTGTTTTAGCAAAGACCCTCTATAAAAAAGATCGTAGTCCCTCGATGTCCCTCGATTTTGCCTTCGGTAAATGATCTAGTCCCTTACGAAAATTGCTAAAATGTCTCATAAGTTGCCTTCTATGACTATACATTGACCCACGCTCATCCCTTCACATCCAATGATGGGGATTCTTACCAATCAATGGTAAGATAGCAACGTCTAAAGGAGGAGGAGAAGAATAAAGACCTTTTGAGTAGGTAGGACGCTCATAGTTGCTTGCTCACAAATCAAAACCATTTTCACACTTACACTTTTAAAACACCTTCAAAAATAAACATCACTTTGAACTATTTTCAAAACCAACACTTTGTATACATTCTTATTGAGACGAGAATCATTACAAAGTTTGTCGAAACAAAGGCGTTTTCAAAATACTTTCAAAAACCCACCACAAACACATTTCAAACAAAGCAATTTCAAAAGTGATCTAGCAAGCAACTATGAGCCCGAAGATAACTACGGATGAAAAGGGTGCTAACACCTTCCCTTTTAATAACATACCCCCCAAACTCAAGAAAATATCTCAAAAGGTATTTCTTGTTCTTTTCACCCTTTCTTTTATTGGATAAAAGAAAAGTCGGTGGAGACTCTTGCTATCCGCAACATTTGCGATAAAAATGCAAAAACACCCGAGTCAGTTCTCCCACTGTATTACAGCGGTGCTATGATACTTACCACCATGGATGGTGAATACTTTCCACACCCTGTGAATACAGACATAGTCAAAAGATACTACGCATGAAAGAGACCCGCTAGGTTGACTGGCCTAGGCAAAAAAAAGGGCATCTCGGCCAACTAGAAGGGTTTGGGCAAAAACCAGGAATATATATAAAGATTGTACACCCGTCAAGTCGAAAACTTGAAAAGGCGGCTTGGGTAAAAAAGGGTATCCCGATAGACTGAAAACCCGAAAGGGAGGTCCAAGAAAAAGTTAGGGATTAAAGTGTACGACTACGTTCCGTTGGATCATCTACTTATAACAAGTTTTGTTATCGACGTCAAGTTTAAATAATACAGATCAATTTAGTCAACTTCTTCTGATAGCGAGGGATGAGATTCTTGAAGACATAAAGGCAATAGCATAGTTGAAACTCAATGAGATCGTTTCCACATAGCTGCTTTCTCTTTCTTTGACTTTGTAGCCTTTTCATTTTATGATGATTTCCTCTTACTAGGATTTTTGTCTCTATGTACAAAAACCTCTTGTTTATAGGCAAATTATCAATACAAATACAAATTCAAAATTCAACTTTATTTTACTTTCTCTATTTTGTTTGTAAAAACATCCAATGACTAATTTGAATGAACATATGCATATGAGTATGATTATTGTTAACAAATATAGGCATAAAAACAAGAATAAGCATTTACTCAAGACTTTAGGAATTGGGATAACGTTCAGGACATCCACAAATCCCCACAGAGCAACCTCCATATAATTATCCCCAGAGTTACTTTCAGAAGCTCATCCCAGATGTAGATACATTCGCCCGCAAGTCTAATATGCTTCCAGACAGGAATTTGGGCTCTTCCAGCTATTAACCTAATCATACTCCCCAGTGGATCCCCTTAGCGGATAAAGGAGTTTGATCGTTTCCCTAACATATAGTGAAAGCTTCCTCCATATAGCCTACAAAATTCTAATTCCCATCAGAAATATGTCCTTATCACACTTCGCAAGAACTTACTTCCCTAGCTGAGTTATTTCTCCAACACTGCAAGATCCCCTACAGAGTTCCCTTCTCTAGTAGAGCTCATTTCCTCAGCAAAGTATATTTCTCCAGCATTGTTTATTTCCCCAATGGAATTTAATTTCCCAAACAAAGTTCATTCCTCTGATTACTACAAATCCCCGATATGATTCTCTTCTCCAACAAAGTGTAGGTAGTCCAAGTTGTTATCCCCAGAAAGTTGCTACGAAATCTGAAACCGAGCCAGACATCATTTAACTTTGTCCTCCCCCAGAAGAGTTGACATCCATATCAAAAACTCGGTCATACCGCACTTCTGAAGGTTATTAATCTCTTTTATCCCCAGTCATTGTATATAAGAACTAAATTCCCTAGTAGAGCGATGAACGGACAATGTTCCTGAACTCTTCTATCCCCAAGGAGAAGTCAAACATTCCCAGCGGAGACATTCTAAACAAGATTGAAGATTCACATTCTTCATCCCCAGTGGCAGACAGGGATTTATTTTCCTCAGCAATGATGTTATACGAAGCTACTGATACACTTCAACGACATCTTGCATCCATACATCATTTACAAGTATTATAGCACATGCATACGAAACTCATACAAAACACTCTCATTTACTTTGAGAACATCATTACGCAGTGCATTACATACATCATGACATTTCTTGAAACTAACTTTGTTTTTTTAGGTTAGTCTACAAACAAACGAATATCATCAACAATTCTCAAACAAGTTATAGATTAATTCCCGAAATAGGACGGGGAAACTATCTAGATGACCAGGTCCAAGATTAATTCCCAAAACAATATAGGGAAACTATATGTATGACCAGGAAATATGAATTCTCGAAATAGGATGGGTTCGCCAATAGAAAGCAGGTCAGAGATTAATTCCCGAAACAGGATGGGACAACTATCTGTATGACCAGGCGAAGGTTAACTCCCGAAACAGGACGTGGAAACTATCTTTATAACCAGGAAAAAAGATTAATTCCAGAAATAGGACGGGGAAACTATCAACATGGCTAGGTGGTATGAATTCCCGAAATAGAACGAGTTTACCAACAAAAACATATTGAGGATCAATTGCCAAAACATGACGGGGAGACTATCTACGTGACAAGCATTTCCCTCTGAGACTAAATTTTGACAAGCATTTCCCTCAGAGACTAAATCTTAAAGGAAGCTACTAAAGCACCTTCCCCAGAGGTTCATTCTATAAAGCATTCTTCAGATGAAGTCAAGCGTAGACTCATTCTGATACTCTTATCAACCGTTACCTTGGATGGCATCTATAAGCCCATCTCCGAAAACATTCTGTCATTTCTCCGAATGGAATCCTTAAGCCCATTAAAGCAATACAATCAACCAACAGTGTTACTTCAAGCACATGTGAGTGCAAGTTTCTGGGCACTTAAGTGTTCAATCCTCTTCTACCTTCAGATCATGAATGGTGGACATGCCAATCTAACTCCTCAGGTTAAAGAAGATTGAATAGGGGAAGCTTTTGTACCCTAAAATTTTCCCTCCCTTTTTCTTCAAGACATTCTCCTAGGGTTCTCAAATGCTCAAGGTTGCGGAAGAATTGATCAGACAAATTCTCCTCCTAAGCAATGGATTTACAACTAGGGTTTCATTTTTCTCAAGGAAGTTTGGGTTTCTAAGGCCTCAAGTGGTTTCCATGGTTCCTTATATGTCTCTAAGAATGCTTGGAAAAATAAAAAAAAACGCGCAATTTGTTTGAATTGTCCAATGAAGCTAGGACACGTCTTCGTCTTCTTCAACAAAGACTGGTTCGTTTACCTGCAGATTTTATTCCGCAACTAAATACATGGCATCATCCTATCGTGAGCTACATGCCATATAAATGCCAATGGAGACCATCACTGCATTCGTCTCTCTCCCCTGATCATCCTTATACCCATCATTAGCCTCAATTTATCCTGCATCAAAAATGCCTAAAAAGCAAGAACAAGAACCCTAGCTCTGGATACGGGGTTATAAGCCATGAAAACAAAATTAAATATTACAGAATCATTGTAAATTGAATGGCAAGTATGAATGTACAAGAAAATTGGCAAAAAGTTGCAAGAATGATGAGTTACGTTTTCATGTACAAAGTTGTATTCGTGATGACTTACAGCAAGTTTCAGGCGATGAGAAGGCTTGATTTTGGTGGGTATCGCTTCAGGGGATTGCCAGCAAGGGATTAGTGTCCAGCTTTTGCTTTGAATCGAGCTCTAATGTTGTTTTTTGATCTCCCACTTTTTCACACTTTTTCCAAACTTTGTATGGTCGTTTCTGCAGTGCTTTCAGTGTGTTCTTGATTTGCTTGGCTTGTGTGTACATAAAGGAATGAATTAGGTTAATCACTTGGGCTTGAATCCATAGGAATTGAATATTAGAGATTTGATTTTCATCACCATTATCAAGTTTCCAAATATATGCCAAATCTGATTTTTTATGCATGAAAAGCCTTGATACGAATTTGATTTGATGAATCATGATAATTGAAAGCTGCAATGACCACAAGAATCTCCTTACATCAATTTTTAGATTTTATTTGATTTAATATTGATTTAAAATGAATTAAATCAATAAAAATTAAATAAAATAGAAAAATAAATGAATGGACATGAAATTAAAGATGGGACACGTGTGTGGCATGACAAGACCATATCAAGTGGAAATAAGTGGTCCCTTTTGTCAAAAATTGGAGTTTTGAGGATAGTTGACTTTTGGCCATTTTGGAAAAATGCCCAACTTCAACAATGCATAACTTCTTCAATTTTGAACTTTTGGAGGTGTTCTTGGACTTTTTAGAAACCTTGAGATGTCCTATAACCAACCCTTTTGGTCTCATCTCATTTTGATCTTCCATGCTCAAGTTATAAGCTTTGTCAAAAAAGGTATTTTTGTTGACTTTCAAAAATGACCTATAATGTCCAAATTTGTAAATTTTTGTGAGTGCATTTCTTGATCTTGGGGTGTGAATATGGATTGTAGGAAATTGCATCCTCTTAAAAATGAGCTTTGGATGGGTCATTTCTCATAAAGTATGAGAAAGTTATGCTTGGTCAAAGTTGATGAATCTTGATGAATCTTGAGCAATCCTTGATGAATCATGATCAACCCTTGATCAAATGATGGATTATCCTTCAAAATGAGAATGTTGACAAAACATCTTGGGGTTTAACTGTATTTGGATCACAGTTGACTTTTGCCCTTGCATAGTCGATTTTTGAACCTCTTGAGCAATTGACTGACCAAACTTCCTCTGCAAGGCCTGAAATTTGATATGGATGAACTTAAGAACATATTAAGACATTGGGAAGAACTTGAAGCCATTTGGATATGAGGACCTTAATGCATCACAAAACCCTAATTTTGAATTGATTGCCTTAGGAGGTGATTTGACTGTCCAAACCTTGAGCCATTTTGAACAACTTGGAGATGATTCTTGACATGTCTTGAGAAATATGGGAGGGAAATTTTTGGAGTAAAACAGTTTCCCCTGTTCAATCTTCTTAAACCTGAGGATATAGATTGGCGTTCGAGGCTTTCGTGATCCGATGGTGGAAGATGATTGAACACTAGAGTGCCTAGAAATTTGCACTCGTATAAAGTTGTATCAGCCTTGTGATGTCGGGAATGGGCTTACAGATGCCATTTGGAGATTGATGATGGGAGATGGGCTTAAAGATTCCATCTGAAGGAGTGTCGATCGCGTAAGAGACTCCTTAGAGAGAGCTTGCATACCTGCTGTTGAGGGAGATTTCATTGGGGAATGTTGTTCTTTGTCTTAGGAGAAATAGAACTTTAGGAGCTTCGGTCGTCTGTTATTCTACTGGGGAATCATCTCTGTTGAATTTTAGGAGCTTCGGTCGTCCGTTATTCTACTGAGGAATCATCTCTATTGAAGAGGTGAGAGTGAACTACTATCTGGTCGTAACCTAGGCTTCATAGTGATAAGACCGACTGCTATCTGGTCGTAATCCAGGCTTTTCAGTGACTTACTGGGGAGATGAGATTAAACTTGCTATCCGGTCGTAATCCAGGCTTTGCAATACCTCACTTTTTATCTGGTTGAAATCCAGGATTTAGAACAAATCAAGTGGTTATCTAGTCGCCTCCGGGCTTCAACTTGAATTTAGGGCATACTAATATCCGGCCGACTCCGGGCTTCGTAGTAATTGTCCGTGTAAACTGCTATTTGGTCGGAATCCAAGCTTCACAGTGCCTTGTGTCTCTATCTGGTCGTAATCCAGGCATTAGAACAAATCAAGTGGTTATCCAGTCGCATCCAGGCTTCCTTCTGACTGTTGGGTTTACTAGTATATGGTCGAATCCGGGCATCGCAGTAACTGGCTGGATAAACTGTTATCTGGTTGTAATCCAAGCTTCAAAGTGTCCCTTAACGCTATCTGGTCGTAATCCAGGCTTCACAAAGTATCATACCACTATCTGGTCGTAATCAAGGCTTCGTAGTACTCTTGGTTGCTATCTGGTCGTAATCTAGTCTTCATAATGTATCATACCACTATCTGGTCGAAATCCAGGCTTCGTAGTATTCTTGGTTGCTATCTGGTCGTAATCCAGTCTTCACAACATCTTCTACCATTATCTGGTTGTAATCCAGGTTTCATGGTCTTGTATTTATGATATACCACTATCTGGTCGAATCCAGGCTTCATGGTGCTTACTGAGCTGCTATTCGGTCGTAATTCGGGCTTCACGGCTCACTGGGGAATAAACTATTATCCGGTCGTTCTCCGGGCTTCATAGCTTTCTTTTGAGAGATATCACTATCTGGTCGTAATCCAGGCTTCGCGGTAGTCTGATATTGTTATTCGGTCGTAATCCGGGCTTCACAACTTGAATTTTGATTGTATCTTTCCTGAAAGGTAAAGGTTAGCTATATGTAATGCATGATATGTATCAAGCAATGATGTTCTCCACATAAATGAGATTGTATGATATGATGCGTATATGTATGTATCATGATGTATGAAAATGTGATGTTTTAGCTGGGGAAAATAAATCCCAGAGTTGTTGGAGAATAGAGTTAAATTCTTCGTTTCCGCTGGGGATGGTGAACGAAGATGATAAATTTGCAGGAGAGGATAACTCCGTTGGGGAATAAACTGATGAAGAGATTACTCTGAGGGGAATTACTTTGTGGGGAAGGGGTATTCTACTGAAAATTTTAACGATAAACTCTACTGGAGATTCCGCTGATAAACTCTGTTGGGGATTTTAATGATGAACTCCGTTGGGGATGGATTACCGTTGCTGGTGATACATGATCTGTTGAGGATTGAACTCCTGTTTAGGGAAAGAAAGAATTTCGCTGGGGATGATCTTTCAGTTGCAACTTGCTGAGGATAACCCAGTTAGACTCCTGTGGGGATAACCCTCTGAATTTGGCTGGGGGAATTTATTTGCGCTCTGCAGTGGATAAGCTTCCAGAATCTACTGGGGAAGATGATTCAACTCTGTCGGGGAAGCTTTTTTAGATTGCGCTGGGGAAATGGCTCCACTGGGGGGGGGGGGGACATTCTTATATTCCATTGAGAAATATTAAGACTGCCAGGGATACTCTTATGGTTGTTGGGGAATATCTTTATACTCTGCTGGGGAATATTAAGACCTTTTGGGGATACCAAACCTTTTTAGGGCTGATGGTAGATCAACTATGCTTGGGGAGAGCATTGCTGATTCGTTCATGGTTGCAAGTCTCAGCTGGGGAGATCTACCATTACTGTTTTACTCTGCGGGGAGTGACGGTATCTTCGTCATATTCTTCAACTGGATGTACCTTGGTACCTGGCGGACAAAGCAACTACACAGCTTGTACACTTCTTATGCCCCTATTCCTGATATTATCCGTAATTTATCTTTTGTTTCACATGTAAGTATTTATGAGCAGCAATTAATGTCAAATGCATATATCAGAAATGAACATTGGACGTTCTTTACAAAACAAAACAAGTAAAGGAAAAACAATTTGAAATTTGTCTGAAAATGAATTTGTATTGATTTTGAAGTTTGGCCTGAAAATAGGCGTTTTTTGTACAAGAGGCTGACGTCCAAGTAAGAGAACACCGCCGAACAAATAGAATTTATACAATTTGTTAAAAGGAAACAAAACAGGTATGTGAATAATCCCACTGGGTTCCAACTCTGGTATTGCCTTTATATCTTCAAGCATCTCATCACTTTGCTACTTAGTTGAAGATGAATCTGATTGATTAGTGTCGTCCGAGCTTGATAGTCGATACCGAAGTCTGGATGCAAGATGATCCAATGAGACATAGTGTTACACTTTAATCCCTAACTTTTGCCTGGACCGCCCTTTCGGGTTTTCAATCCACCGGGATACCCATTTTTGCCCAAGCCGCCTTTTCAGGTTTTCGACTTGTCGGGTGTACATATTTTTTCATTTTCATCCCTTATTTTTACCCAAACCCTTTTGGTTCGCCGGGAAGCCCTTATTTTTTCCTAGGCCAGTCAACCTAGCGGGTCTTTGATTATGTGTAGTATCTTTTCACTATGTCTGCATTGACGGGGTGAGGAAGGTTGTCACCATCCATGGTGGTTAGAATCATAGCTCCTCCTGAGAAGATGTTCTTAACCACAAATGGCCCTTCGTAAGTAGGGGTCCATTTGCCCCTGGGATCACCTTGAGGTAAGATAATACGCTTGATTACTAGGTCCCCAACTTGATACTCTTGTCGTCTGACTTTCTTGTTAAATGCCTTGATCATCCGTTTTTGGTACGTCTGACCATGACAAATAGCAGTGAGTCTCTTCTCGTCAATTAGGTTCAGTTGATCAGGCTGGGTCTGAATCCAGTCATCTTCACTTAAACCTGCATCCTTCATGATCCGGAGAGAGGGTATCTGAACTTCAATAGGCAATACCGCCTCCATGCCATACCAAGGAATAAAGTGTTTCCCCTGTTGACGTTCTTGCTGAGGTACGATACCCATGAAGAGCAAATGGTAACATCTCGTGCCAGTCTTTGTACGTCACTGTCATCTTCTGCACAATCTTCTTAATGTTCTTATTTGCTGCTTCGACAGCCCCATTCATCTTCGGCCGGTAGGGAGAAGAGTTATGATGTTGTATCTTGAATTGTTCGTAGAGCTCAATGATCATCTTTTTGTTAAGATTGGTACCATTGTCCGTAATGATCCTCTCTGGTACACCGTATCGACAGATCAGATTGTGCCGAATGAACCGTGCCACGATGTTCTTGGTTACCGTAGCAAAGGAAGCTGCTTCAACCCACTTCGTAAAGTAATCAATTGCTACCAGGATAAAACGATGCCCGTTAGATGCCGTAGGTATGATCTCGCCGATCATATCAATGCCCCACATTACAAAAGGCCAAGGCGCTGTCAAGACATTCAGAGGAACTGGAGGTATGTGCACCTTGTCAGCATAGACCTGGCACTTGTGACATGTCCGAGAATGCTGATAACAATCAGCTTCCACTGTGGACCAATAATATCCTTCCCGAAGGATTTTCTTTTCCATGGTATGTCCACTGGAATGGGTTCCGAAGGTACCTTCATGTAACTCTGCCATGATCCTTTTTGCTTCATTCTTATCCACACAATGCAGTAAGGTCGAATCATGGTTATGCTTGTAAAGGATGTCATTGCTGACGAAGAAATTTGTTGCGAACCTTCTCAAAAACTTATTATGATTAACAGATGCGCCCTCAGGGTACTCCTGAGCTTCAATATACCTCTTCACCTCATGATACCAGGGCTTTTCTGTTACTTCTTCAGCCTCCAGATCACAGCAATATGCGGGTTCGTCCAATCTTTCAATGATGATTCGGGGAGTTTCGTTGTCCCAGTTGACTTTGAACATAGAAGACATCGTAGCTAACGCGTCCGCCAACTGATTCTCCTCTCTAGGGAAGTGTTCAAAGGTTATCTCCTCAAAATGGGGAAGCAATGTTAACACAAACTCCTTGTAAGGGATAAGATTTGGGTGTTTTGTATCCCACTCGCCATTGATCTGACTGATCACGAGAGCGGAATCTCCGAAGACACTCAGAAACTTAATCCTTAGGTTAATTGCGGCTCGAAGACCCATGATGCATGCTTCATACTCCGCCATGTTGTTGGTGCAGTTGAAACATAGTCGGGCAGTAAATAGAGTATGAGAGCCTTTAGGAGATATGATCACAGCGCCAATGCCATTGCCCAAAGCGTTCGAAGCTCCATCAAAGTACATAGACCATCGGGATCCTTCCTCAGGTCCTTCATCCGGTCCAGGTATCTCACAATCAGTTATCAACATGATATTTTCGTCCGGGAATTCAAATTTCATAGACTGGTAATCATCCACTGCCTGGTGTCCCAAATGGTCTGCCAATACACTTCCTTTGATTTCCTTTTGGGTTGTGTACTGGATGTCATACTCAGTCAAGATCATCTGCCATCTTGCTATTCTTCTGGACAAGGCAGGCTTTTCGAAGATATACTTGATTGGATCCATCTTTGAAATCAACAAAGTAGTGTGAGTCAGCATATACTGTCTCAGCCGGCGAGCAGCCCATGCCAAAGCGCAGCAAGTTTTCTCGAGCAGTGAGTATCGGGTCTCACAGTCGATAAACTTTTTGCTAAGGTAATAAATAGCATGCTCTTTTCGACCAGACTCGTCATGCTGACCCAGCACACACCCCATTGAGTTGTCAAGTACTATCAAGTATAAGATCAGAGGTCTCCCTTCAACTGGTGGCATTAGAATGGGTGGCTCTTGGAGATACCCTTTGATTCTTTCAAAAACAGCCTGGCATTCATCGTTCCAATGTACCACTTGATCTTTCTTCAGTAGCTTGAAGATTGGTTCACAAGTAGCAGTCAGGTGTGAGATAAATCGGGCAATGTAATTAAGACGTCCCAGAAAGCCTCTGACCTCTTTCTCTGTTCTGGGAGCTGGCATCTCTTGTATGGCTTTCACCTTGGCAGGGTCCACTTGAATACCTTTGTCGCTCACGATGAAACCCAGTAGCTTACCAGATCTCACCCCGAAGCTGCACTTGTTCGGGTTCAACCTTAACTTGTACAACTTCAATTTGTCAAAAAGCTTCTGTAGATGGTCAAGGTGCTCCTCCTCAGTCTGGGACCTTGCAATCATATCGTAGACGTATACTTCAATCTCATGATGGATCATGTCATGAAACAAAGCAACCATGGCACGCTGATATATTGCCCCAGCATTCTTCAGTCTAAAAGGCATGACCTTGTAGCAAAAGGTGCCCCACTGAGTAACAAAGGTGGTCTTATCCATGTCTTCGGGAGCCATTTTAATCTGGTTATATCCAAAGAAACCATCCATAAAGGAGAATACCTTGTGCTGAGTAGTATTGTCAACCAGAACGTCGATGTGAGGTAGAGGGAAGTCATCCTTAGGGCTTGCCCTATTCAAATCTCTGTAGTCAACACACATTCAGACCTTACCATCCTTCTTCGATACTGGAACCACATTGGTGACCCACTGAGGGTAAGAAGTCACTACTAGAAAACCGGCGTCAAACTGTTTCATAACTTCGGCCTTGATTTTCTCGGACATCTCTGGGCGCATACGACAAACCTTCTGTTTTACTGGGGGACAGTCTTCCTTGGTAGGCAGGCGATGAACCACAATGTCAGTATCCAACCCAGGCATATCTTCGTAAGACCAGGCAAAGATCTCAACGTAGTCATGCAGCATCTGAATCAACCGCTGTTTCACACTAAGCTCCAGATTTGCACCGATCTTGACTTCCTTTTTGTCTGCCTCAGTACCCAGATTCACTGTTTCCACTGGCTCTTCATGTGGCTGAATGGCCCTCTCTTCCTGGAGTAGCAGTCTTGCAAGTTCACCAGGCACTTCACAATCATCTTCACCTTCGTCTTCGGCTAAGTTGATCGGATTTTCGAAGTCATAACTGGAAGTAACAGAGCCGTTACCAGTGAGATCCAGAGTGGATGTGGACCTGTATATGTGAGTGTGTGTAAATATTTGTTTCGCAATATATAATAAAGAAAGACAAGGAGCGCAAGATTTGAAATGCAAGAACGTCCAATTCTCTTATTAATGATATATGAAAATGACACACAAAAGCCCTCACAAATGAAGCCACAATGACCCGGGTGAGGCACCGGGCCATAAAGTTTTCAAACATTGTCTATTACAAATTCAAAAAAAAAATTCATTACTGGGTAACAAAAGTAATAGGGATGAAGTCCTTTGTTGTCCAGTTTATTGGTCCACCGTTGGTCGTAGGATAGATCCAGCTGTCGAATTCAGACTCCTCCACATCATCTTCAATGGCATTTACTCCCGAGTTGCTGATGAACACGGGAGGTCTTCCGATCCTTGCACTTCGAACAGCCCTTTGAGCTTCTGCAGTGAAACCCAAACCAAACTTGTTAGTCTTCTGTGTAAAATCAGGGAGTCGGCCCCAATTTGCACACTCACCCTTCTCAATAACAGCCCGGGCATCTTTTAAGGAAGCCATCTTCATAGGAGGATCTTCAACCACAGTCTCAGCTGATGCCAGTGTCTGGGGCACCTCTTCAAAGTGTTGAAATGGGGTCTCAATGAACTCCCCATCCATTTCTACGTATCGGAACGAGTTGAGGTGGCTGACCATGTACTCTTCCTCCCCTTGTATTGTCACAATCTTCCCTCTGATCGGGTATTTCAGCTTCTGGTGAAGCGTTGAGGTTACGGCCCCAGCTTTATGGATCCATGGACGACCCAGCAAACAAGAATAGGATGGCCAAATGTCCATCACGTAGAATGTAGAATTGAAGACCTGAGAACCAACCTTGATCGGGATATCAACTTCTCCATGCACCATCCTTTTAGACCCATCAAAGGCCCTGACAACGATGTTACTTGGTTTTAGCTCTAACCCTTCGCAATCCAACCGGTCTAGAGCTTTCTTGGGCAAGACGTTCAATGAGGAACCAGTATCAACCAATACATGTGCAAGAGTAGTGCCCCTGCATTAAATGGAGACATGCAGGGCATCGTTATGATTTTTCCCCTTGGCGGTCAAATCGGCGTCGGAGAAACCCAAACCATTATCAGCAGTCAAATTGGCCACACAATCGGTAAACTGATCAGCTGATGTCTCTTGTGGCACGTGGGCAGTCTTCAGAAAGGTAATCAGAGCCTTGGCATGGGCCTCTAAGCACAGCAGCAGTGACAACATAGAAATCTTGGACGGGGTTTGCCCCAGTTGCTCGACTACGTTGTAATCACTCTTCTTAATAATCTTCAGAATCTCTTCCATCTCTTGTTTGGAAGCTTCAACAGTAATTGTCTTCGGTGCCTCCGTCTGGGCAGGCACATCAGTGGTGATCCTTTTGCCCCGAGCGTTAGATGACTCGGCGACAGGGGTAGGACTAGTAACTTGATAAGGAATGGTAGCAGGTACACTTGCAGGTGTAATGACAACAGGTCTTCGGACAGTTGGTGGAGCAATACCAGGTGAGAAAAGTCTACCGTTGCGGGTGACTTTAGCAGGTCCAGTAATGTTGCTGATGTCAGTACCAACATCAAACTCTTGCTTAACTCCTAGAACATAAATATCAGCCCCATAGTTCCAAGGGACAACTTTGTCAGAGGTGTAGGGGATGGGCCCCGGAACAGTGATAATTACAGGTGCGATCTTCGGAACAGATGTAATTCTAACAGGCTTCCTCGAGGGAGCCTTGGAAGAATTGTCGAAAATGGTAATAATGGCAACTTCTTCAGAATGAATGGAAGGAACAACAATCTTCTCAAACAGGATCTCCTTATTATCCATCAGGTTTTGGATACCTGACTTCAGGAATGGGCAACCAGTAGGTAAAACAGAACACATATGGAAACCTTCGCCACAGCCCGGAAATAAACCGGCTAGCAACAGGTTCTTCTTGAAAGTCATCAGAGGGGTAACAATGTCATCCACAGAAACTACAAACAAGTCTTCCTCTACAGCATTTACTCCATGTTTGGGCATGGGAGCAGTCACAACATTAGGCCTCTCGTGCGCCTCAAACTCAATCTCCTTTGCATCAATTAAGTCTTGTATCTTGTTCTTTAATGCCCAACAATCATCTGTGTTATGCCCTGGGCTATCTGATTGATAAGCGCAGCGGGTGTTAGGGTTATACCTTGGTGACGTTGTATTTGCATTCTTTGGGGGTTCCCTTATAGTCACCAGGTTAGTCTTCAGCAACTGTGGCAGAATCTGAGATAAGGTCATGCTGAGACGAGTGAATTTCCTCTTAGGTCTCTCGTCCTTTTGTTGATTATTGTACTGAGGAGCACCAGCAGGTTTTGAAATAACAACCGCATTGACAGCTTGGCGGTGTTCGGGTTTATTCTATCTTCTTGCACTGTAGACAACACTGGACTCTTTCTTAAATAGCTTCTTCTCAATGCTCGATGAGGCACCCTTCTGTATCTTCCCAGCCTTAATACCAGCTTCAATCCTCTCACCGGTCAAAATAAGATCTGTAAACCCAGATGAAGAGCTTCCAATCAGATGGTTAAAGAATGGAACAGACAGGGTCCCCAGAAACATGTCAACAAGCTCACGATCAGCCAAAGGTGGTTGCACCCTTCGACAAGGTCTCTCCACTTCTAAGCATACTCTTTAAATCCTTCACCCGTTCCTATTGACATACCCTGGAGTTGGGTATGCGTAGGAGCGAGGACGGAGTTGTACTGATACTTCCTATAGAATGCAGTAGCCAAATCTTCCCAGCTGCGGATACTGGCTCCGTCTAACTGATAGAACCACTCAAGCTGAGTCCCTGAGAGACTGTCTTGAAAGAAATGGATCCATAAGTTCTTATCAGCTGTGTAAGGCTGGATATTCCTCACGTATGACCGGAGGTGCAACTTCAGACAGGAAACTCCGTCATATTTGGCAAAGGCTGGTGCCGTGAATTTATGGGGAATCACCACCCCAGATGATAGACCTAGATCTCCGAAGTCCAAACCGGGCACCTTCTGGATTTCCATAGCGCTCAAACGGTCTTCCAGCTGTTTGTACTTATCCTCAGCAGGAGGATATTGTTCTTCATCGTAGTCCGTCTCGTTGTTGGATACCATAGGGCTAGGAGCCCTCCTTTCTTGTGGACTATCTTTCCCTCCAGATGAGGTGGTCATATCAACTTCATTCTGCAGCCCGTTTCCAAACCTGCGTCCAGTATTGAACAGTATGGTCCTCTTCTTCTTCTTCTTCTTCTTCTTCTTCTTCTTCTCTTTCAGAATCAAAGTCTTCAGGTCCTGCTGACCCTTAGCTAGATTCATGAACAGCTCTTGAAACTGGGCATTCTGGGCCTGGAGGGCCTTGATAGCTTGCTCAGTTGAAGGTTCAGTAGACATGATGATTGCTGAAATAAACAGCGAAGAAGATAAGAGACCTGTAAAAAGGGTACCTGTTTATGAAGTGCATGGGATGAAATGCGTATGATTTATGATTTCAAATTTGTAAACAAGAAAGGAAACACACTTTATTAGATTTAAACTTCAAAATTTCAATTGTTCAACAAACTGCCCTTAGGCGTTACAAGAATGGAAATACTGAAAACTAAATAAAAACTGTAAAAGAAATCATCAAAGGTCCATCAATGCTCCCATGGTCTCTTCTTCTCAGTACGGACATAATCATTCAGGATCTGCTCGTTCTCCAGTTGCCTAGTCAGCTTCTAGATCTTCTGCTCTTGTTCATTGAACTTCTCCCGGTAAGAATCTCGTTCATCCCTTAATTGCATCCAAGACCTCTTCAGTGCCCCAATATCAGTGGGCGTATAAGGATGGAGAATTGTTGGAAGAACCCCCTCTTCATTAGCAACTTCAAGAGTGACAGGCTGAACAGCTTCATATGGCATACCTAGCTTCTGGGCGCGAATGTGGACCCATCTGAGATATGGCTCCATTGGCAGAGAATTATTTGGGCCCAGCTCATGTGGATCTGATTGGTGAACTCTGACCCAAGCCCTTATGAATCTACGATGTAGCTCATCACTATCTCCCTGGAAATCAAAGATGATATGAGGCATCAACATCTCATGAGGCCCTTCTCTTCTGGCTCTTCCAAACTGACAGAGAGCTAAGCATGGGTTGTAAGAAATTCCTCCATGGGTCCCTATCAACGGGACATTAGGATACTCTCCACAGCGATCAATGACAGTCACCTCATCCATACCTTTAAGAGTCCAGATAACGTCATTATGAGAAAGAGACATCACCCTATAAGCCCAGCCCATTCCTTCTTTGTTCTTCATTACTGACTTAGGGAGGTGTGAAATAAACCACCTCGACAATAAAGGAGCACAACACATCAAGGTCCCCTGCTTTCGGGCAGTACGAGCATAGAGTTGATGAAGAATGTCACCCAAGAGAGTGGGTACAGGATTCTGAGAGATGAAGATCTTTATAGCATTAATATCAACAAAAGTATCAGGATTCTGAAACAATACCAAGCCATAAATCAAAAGAGCTAGAATATCCTCAAAGGCCTTAAAGTCTAGGTTATCCCAGAAATAGTTAGCCTTGCCAACCAAGAACTTAGTCAGAAAACCCTTAGCTCCACTTTTAGTCTCCCAGTTAGCCATTACCTCTTCTTTGGTCAAGTGAAGGGCTGCAACAATCTCTTCAGGCCTAAGAGTCTTTTCCCACCCAGTGAACGGGGTCTGCTCCAGAACAGAGATACCGAGCAGCTCAGAGAACTCTTCTAGGGTAGGAACCAGCTGATAGTCTTGAAAAGTGAAGCAATGGTACAACGGATCATAAAACTGGACCAGGACACTCATCATCTGTTCGTCCAATTTGGAGGTGACCAAACTGAGAAGAGAACCATGCCTCCTGATGAAGGAAGCAGTGTCTGGTATCCTGACAACCAACTCTTTAAGCAGGGTAGGTACTTGGACAAAGTTGATCCGGATAGTATTCTTACGCATGGGCATCATGATGACCTACAAAACAGAGCAAAGATGAAACCCTCTTGTATTTGAAATAGGTTAGTCCTTATGCAAGATGTATGCAATGTTATGATGTCATGATGTCATGATAAAGGCACACCATAAGTATCCACAAAAAGCAAACATGGTAAAGGCACATAAGTCACACTAAGAGCCCTTAGATTTCAGGCTGGCATGGAGCTTAGGTACTACCCTCTTTCAGTTCAGTTGGTTTAAACCTGTCCTAAAAATAGTAACCGGGTTCTAGAGGATCTCAATATCATTGACTACCCTCAATCGGTCATAATTCCAGTTTAGCAACCTTTTCTTGCGGCCGGAATCATCGCGAGAGTTTAGTCTCAATGAGTGTAGCATACTGCTACTGTTCTATGGCCAAGTTGGTCAATTTAAGGTTCTAAGGTCAGTTGTTGCTTAATGACCTCTTAGAAGACCCATATTCTCCTCGTTCCAACACAAGGGATATCGGTACAGACTAAAGTGTCACACCAACGTAGTTACTGCTTCATTCGTATTGGTCTACGCCGTACAAATCCCTCATAGTTTATTGCTACTTACCTAAAGGGTATCCCCAGATCCGGGTTAGGATCTATAGAACTCCGATACAAGCCCACAAAATTAAAGCATACAAAGCATACAATTGAAAACATAATGATCTAATCCTAAGGTACACCTCACTTATGAATGTCCCCAGCAGAGTCGCCAGTTCTGTGATCGGTGGGAATGAGAACTGACTGTTTTTGGAATGCTCGTTCGCGTTTGCGTTTGTTTTTGCAAAATGTCGCGGTGAGCAAGAGTCTCCACCGTCTTTTATTTTATCCAACAAGGAAAGGACAAAAGCACAGAAAAATTCCTTTTCGAGATGTTTCTCGGGTTCTGGAGGTAGATTATAGAAAGGGAAGGTGTTAGCACCTTTTCTATCTGTGGTTATCCACAGGCTCTTAGGTACTTGCTCAAAGTGTTTTCAAAATTTGCTTTTCTTTGTGTTTGTGAGTTTGAAAAGAGTTTTTGTTTGAAAGGAGTGTAAGTGCGAAAAGTTTTGTTTTGTTTTAAAAGGAGCAAGTACTTAAGAACCATCTACCTACTCGAAAACGGAATTAAACTGTGCTAATGTCCTTTAGATAATGCTAGCCCACTATTGATGAGTAGGTAGCATCGTCGTTGGAGTTTAAGGGCCAATTCGATTAAGGGACGTGCGGTCACTAAAGCAATGTTAGGACGCCTTAGTGGTAACCCTAATGTCTTAGATCATTTTTCTGAGGCAACCATTTCGAGGCAACTATGATCTTTGATGTGTCTGCGATCGACCTAATGTCTAACGGTATCTTAACTGCAAGCGCACAGCCTATCGCGGTAGTAATAAAAGATTGTCGAATCCACAGGGACTTTGTAATCACTCTAGTGCGGGAAAGTAATGCTAGTTTAGCTAAGGCGGAAATTGTCACGTTTGGTTTTGGGAAGGTTAAGGAAGGTAAACTAATTGATTTTAAAGTAATTATAAAATGAAATGGTCGGTATGCAATAGAGTCGACCTAAAGGATCTAATCGGACCTAGGCATATAAGGATGGTCAACTTGGTTTATCTGTAGAATTAATCAGTTTAAAAACCCTCAACTCACACTTTCATGGTCTTATCTCGGATTATACGTCTAAAGCCCTATACCTGCTTTCGCTAGCCTATAAGTGTTTAGAAGTATTTTTCGGAAACTTAATTAATTCTAATTTGGTTTAAAGCGCTTTCACTGTATTTAATTCAAATGCCTAACTTTAGCTATCCGGTTAAAAACCTCACACTTTCGTGGTCTCAATCTAACCTATTTACTCTTCTTACTTTCGTAACAAAGGTTCTATTTTTAAGCATAAAAAGTTATAATCAGAGTTAAGTTGATTAAAGTTTTAGCCTAAGTTTGATCAGATGCCTAATGTCTCTTACTATCCCATACCGACGCTAAAGGTTTAGCTAGCCATGGAAATTATAATGAACGTACGGGAAATAAAAACAAACAAATATAGATTGGACATTATAAATAATAAATTAAACTAGCATTAATTAATTAAAAGTTATGTAATACAATTGCAAAATAGAAACCTGAAAATAAAGCCAATACTTCAATCCCTCTTCCACAAATCGGAAACTCGGACTTGGTATCGGTAATATGACAAATTCTAAGGCTTGAATAATAAATTCTAAACTATAATAATAATTTCCTGATGTTGGAAATTATTATTTGGGCAATGAAATTAAAAGAACGGAAATAAACGAATGCAGAAAAATAACAACTGAAGGAATAATGGGTTTGATTTCGGCAGAGCTTCCGCACAAGTAAATTGTAAAAATGCTCTGTACCTATAACGTTGAATGTTGAGGTATTTATAGAGGAATGAATTTGGTAGTTGGCTTGAAGACTTGTCACGAAGCTTTCCTTAAAAATCTCCATAAATGTAGGAACGTAGGTAGTTGAGGAAGAAGTGGTGAACGTGGGGTTTGGCTGGAGAGAAATCAGGAGTTTGAAAACTCCTTCTGTTTTGCTTTGCCATGATCTACACTTTCAAATAACTGGTATGCGCATTACGGTCGTCACTGAGGCGTTACGAGCAGGTTTGGTGTTTCTCCGTGTTACGGTCGTGGCAGATGTGTTACGGTCGTAACACGCTTCATGATGGCTTACGGTCGTGGCAGATGTGTTATGACCGTCACAGCTACAAAATCTGTAATTCTTGACAGATTTATCTTTTTCTTCTATTCTTTTGATGCTTTCTTGCATTGTTTCATGTTTTCTTCTGTTTTGAGCTGAGTTATGAATACCTATAAAAAGTAATGACAAACTCGAAATATTCGGGAGTTAATCGGGTCAAAATAATACAGAACGGGTAAATTTCATGGAAAATAAACGATACAATTTCGTGTTATCAAATTCCCCCATACTTAAACCTTTGCTTGTCCTCAAGCAAAATAATCAATTAAAAATATCGGACAAGTTTTTATAAACGCACATAACTAGTATACCTTTCGTTTTCAAATAATTACAAGAAATCCTAAGTTAGTTCGGCCGAGAAAATAGAATGAAACAACAACGATACGTAAATGACACAAGCAACAAGCTAGTCGACGACTATCCATTTTAAACGAAACGTCCAATTATACTGTTGTAATTCAACTCAAGGTTTCTCGTTCATATTTCACCCGGTTTCGTTCTTGCGCAATCACATTAAGCCCATTATCCTTGCACGCGCGTAGTGGAATAGCCGGTTAGTGGTTCTGATCAAAACACGACGGTTTCTGGCACAATTATGTGGCAACCTCTTTTATCCAATTGCAAGATGCTGGGGATCAAACCGTAGTCTGCCCTACCGAGTTCAGTACCAGATGCTTCTGAACCACCTAGTCAATGGATTCTCATGTTACTTAGTAGAAGCTTTTGCATCCGTTGGATTAAACGATCGGGTGAGGATCGCCCAATTTAATTGGTGCAATACCTATTTCCTTAAAGCATGTAACATTCTTTTTAAATCAATTTGCAAGATCATCCACTTATGTTCATCGTCTTTCCACGTGGTTTGTGTTAAGACTAGTGCCGACTGCTAATATAAACTACTAGGGGCTAATTTAAGACTTAAAACTCAAAGTATCGGTATAACGAAAATGGAGACGATTCGCGTAAGTAGGGAGTCGAAGGTGTCATAATCGTATAGTTCTCGTTGGATTGCTCTCGGCCTTCTAACTAAGATTTCAGTTAAAGTAGGTAACTAACGGTTATGCGAATATAAAAGGCAAAAAATTTTGGTATGGCTAAATAAAACGGGGAGAAAATGAAATAACGAAATATAACTGAAATAGAAATGAAATTACTCGTTCTGAAATTAAGAATGCAGTGTTCCTCCCACACTATATCAAACATTGTCTCAATGTTATGATATAATGGCGAGGTTAAATGAAAAATACATCGGAAAAATAAGGAAAACAACAAGAAAAAGAAAAACTACTGGCGACCACGGCGGCTTCGGGTTCGTGACCTTCTGGAAGGAGTAGCTTCAGAGTCAGTGCTCTGGGGTCCAAGAGATGTAACATCCATCCTTAAAGCATTAAGCTCGCTTAGCACTTCATCAAGCCTTTCATTCGTCGAGCGTTGACCACTCAAGATTTGGGCATTTTGCGCGATTAAGGCGTCGAAACGCTCCTGATGCTTTCTTTCAAGAGCTACAGCCATCTGATTTTGCTGATGGAGGGCTCTTAGGACGTCCTCCATAGTAAAAGGAGGTGGTGCAGAAGAGGACTCAGGAATGTCGGGTGCAGGTGTTTCGCGGTCCAATTCCTCCTGTATCTCGTCAGTAGGAGCAGCTGGCTGGGCATCATGCACGGGAGCATGGCCGTCAGGGGCATCAAATAGCCAATTGGCTCGGTTATTCGGATCGATACGGTCCCTGCAAGGCAAAACAATGTTAGAATAAACGACGTTACGAATCACTGGATGGAACCGACCGTCGTCCCGTTCATAAATGAGATGATCCGATTTGCAATGGTCTAAAGTAAGCAAGACAGGTGCTCTGGAGGGCAGATGGGTAAGGGTGTCGCCATGATTTAGGGCCAATGCAATAGAAGTGACAAGCCCTCCGAAATAGAAGGGTTTGCCTCCGCGAGTGCAAATAGAGTGAATATGGGCTAAGAGGAATGGCACGACATTGATTTTCTGATTAGTTAACGCACATTGCATGAAGAACAGATCTTTGGAGTTAAGCTTGTGGTTACTATCCCTTGCAAAGATGGTGTTGGATAAGATGCGGTGGAAGTAGCGAATGGCGGGGTTGTGGATTTGGGTAGCATTGAGGTGATCGTAGGAGTTAGCCCGATTATTGGTCAAGCTATGCCAAAGGTTGAAGGATTCCTCATGAAAGGTGTCGGGCAAACGTAGGTGAGCGCCTTCATCAGTACAGAAGTCTAGTAGGCGACCGAATGCATTCTGAGAGAAATCGTATTCGGTGCCGAAAATGCGGAACCTTACCACACCGGTAAGTTGATTTCTTGGGCCATTCGGAGTGATGTAGCAAAATGAACTGAGGAACTCAAGGGTGAGATTCTCGTACGTTGGTTGGGGCTGGCCACATAGGGTCCAAAGGTTGACATTCTGTAGGAGGTGTTGGACACTTTCAAGTAACCCGAGGTCTCGGAGGCAGTCAATGTCGACGAACCTCGTGGGATGGATGCCTCGGCATTGGAACTTCAGGAACCGCGTGCGCTGAGTTTCACCTGCTTCGCCATCGCGTAGGGTAATGCCAGGAATGGGTTGGAGATTGTTCGCCATTTGCATGCAAGAGTGTTTGAGTGAGAATGGTTGTGGTTGGTGAATGAGAGAATGAGAAGATGATACGGGTAATGGATGTATATATAGTGGAAGGAGATAGTGGGAAGTTTGAAAATTGGTAGGGATTAGTGGTGGGTTGAATGGGGTTAATGGGTAGTTAATGGAGGAAGTGGGATGGTTGGGGAGTTATGGAAGAAGAAGAGAGAAAGGTTGAGGGAAGAAGAAAAGGGAACGTTCTGCTAACAGGGTTACTGATGTAGCCCGTGTTACGGTCGTAACACCAAGCTGACGAGCGTAACGCGCTGAAAGGCGCGTGACGGTCGTGGGGGGATGGATTACGATCGTGGCAGCTACAAATTTTGCAAATTTTTACAGAACAGAACACAATTACACAGAGTATATATTTTTATAGCAGGCAGAACATCTCAGGCATTCCAACATAAACACAACATTAATTTATTCAACATATAATCCAATATATATAATTCGCAATAGAGTAGAAAACCATAAAACATTGTAAGCAGCATAATGATTGTAAGTTTAAAATTGAAAACAAACAATTGCATTAATTCAAATTGAGTAACTTGTTCTTTTTGACAGAAAATAAATGACTTGTAAATTGAAATGCAGTAATTTAACAAAAAATTGAAACTACCTAGAAACAAAGCAGAATGGAAAAAATCTAAAAACTAAGAATTGAAAAACTGAAAACTGAAAAACTAAGAAACTAAAAACTGCTTCATCCAATCTTTTCTTTTAATATCTCTAAAGCTTGGGTGATGTTATAGAATTGCTCCACCGTGGTGTCAGTTAAACTAATAAGATCCAAACGCATAGTCTTCAACTCATTCTTTATTCCATCAATTTCAGTTTTATAAGCATCCAAAGTGGTCAGAATGGTGTTTAATTGTGTAGTATATTCTCCTTGGTTTATATCAAGGGCTACTTGTGCTTCAGCCATATTTGTAAAGTCATGGTAACCAGGAGGAGTTTCAGGATCTGTTTCGTTTTCAGACATGAAATTATTAGCAACAAAATATGATTGTGGTGTTTCTGGTGTCGAAGGATGGTCGGGTGGATTCAATTCGTACAACCAATTTTCACGGTTATGGACACTTACTCGGGCATGGTTCGGAAGGGTAAAAAGAGTAACAACTTCGTTTCTGATCAGGTAATCATAAGGTGCAGGGCCTAAATTTCCTATTATCAGGTTGTTGAAACAGAAATCAATATTCATAGGCCTAATTGATCCAAATGGTGCACAGTTATTAAGTTGGTAACGAGGTCCAAGAGCATTTGCAATCATTGTAACTAATCCTCCCACACTGACAGGAACATTAGGGTCCTCACTAATGCGGGTAAAGGTCTTCATCAGGAGTGGGACAACATTGACAGGGCGTCCTAGATTCATACAATAAAGCAGAGATAATTCTTCCTTGGATACAGCATTTTGATTTTGTTCTTTTCCAAACAGAGTGTGGGCAAGAATCCTATGGAAATAACAGATGGCTGGGTTATGTATCTCATTGTTATCCATACTTTCTGGGTCAGGGTGATAGTTTCCGGTTAAAGTACCCCAGAAGTAATCCAGCTCAAAATCCAATAAATCGGCCTCAGGGGTAGTAAAAGCTAAGGGTCCGCTGGGGAATCCTAATAAAGCAGCTAAGTCCCTATGGTTATAGGTGAACTCAATGCCAAAAAGTCTGAAGGCAATGATTCCTTTTCGGGCTCCGACACTGTGTTCAGGGATGTAAACTAGAGAACTCAAGAACTCAAGGGTAAGCTCTCGGTAAGTGATAAACCTATTTTTCAGGTGGGCTTTCTCCCATCCCAACTGGTTAAACATGTAGTAAACACTGTCAGTAATGGCTAAAGAGTCCATAGTGGGTTCATCATGATACAGGGTTAAACTGATGTCTCGCTGAGACAAAGCCTCAAATCTTCTTCGTTGGTTTCTACCTCTAAAGGTGGTTTCCATAAAGTTCTGTGGAGGAGCCATAGCAAAAACAAAACGGGGAAACAGAGTAGAGGAGAAAGTAAAGAGAAAAAGACTATTCAGAAATCATGTGGCAAGTAAAATTGTTTTGAAATCAGCAGCAGTTTTATAAGAGTTTTAAAAAAAATGAAAAATACTTATATAGCAAGCAAAAACAAATAATACAAACAAAATAGCAGGCAAAAACAAATAAAATGGGTTGCCTCCCATGAAGCGCTGTTTTTAACGTCATAAGCCTGACGAAATACCTAGTGAAAGATTAGTCGGGAGAAATAGGTGGCAGTTCTACGAGTTTAAGCTTATTCGTATAATCTCTATTATCTATACGATGATATTGTTTTAACCGCTGCCCGTTTACAATAAACGGGGCGCTATTTCTATCCTTAATTTCTATCGCTCCGCTAGGAAAAACTCTTGTAATTTCGAAAGGACCGGACCATCTAGATTTAAGTTTTCCAGGGAAGAGTCTAAGTCTAGAATTAAATAATAGCACGACATCTCCCACACTAAATTCTTTCCTAACTAAACGCTTATCATGCCATTTTTTAGTTCGTTCTTTGTATATTTTAGCGTTTTCGTAAGCGTCTAGTCTTAATTCTTCCAGTTCATGTAAATCGAGGATTCGTTTCTCGCCAGCAGCAGCGTAATTAATATTGAGTGTCTTTATCGCCCAATAAGCTTTATGCTCTAATTCTACCGGGAGATGACATGATTTTCCGTAAACAAGTTTGAAAGGTGTAGTTCCGATAGGAGTCTTGTAAGCCGTCCTATAAGCCCATAAAGCTTCGTTAAGCTTGGATGACCAATCTTTTCGAGATATCGCGATTGTTTTTTCTAATATTTGTTTAATCTCTTTGTTCGAAACTTTGACTTGTCCGCTAGTTTGCGGATGATAAGGTGTTGCTACGCGGTGTTTCACTCCATATTTAGATAGTAATTTATCAAATATCTTCAAAATAAAATGAGATCCACCGTCACTGATAACAAGTCGGGGAACACCAAAACACGGGAAAATTATATTCTTGAAAAGCTTTATCACTACTCGTGTGTCATTTGTAGGAGAAGCTATTGCCTCGATCCATTTTGAAACGTAATCGACAGCGACGAGTATAAACTTGTTTCCAAAAGAAGATGGGAAAGGTCCCATAAAATCTATTCCCCAAACATCAAAGACTTCAACTTCTAGTATTCCTTTCTGAGGCATTTCATCGCGTCTTGAGATATTACCGGTGCGTTGGCATCGATCACAGTTTTTAACGGCGACGTGGACATCCTTCCACAGGTTAGGCCAGAAAAGGCCGGCTTGGAGAATTTTGGCACATGTTTTAGAGGTGCTAGTATGTCCGCCATAAGGAGATGAATGACAATGGGAAATGACGTCTTCTATTTCTTCGTCGGGTACACACCGGCGGAAAATTCCATCAGGTCCTCGTTTAAATAAAACTGGTTTGTCCCAATAGTAACTCTTGAGATCATGGAAGAATTTCTTTTTCTGTTGGTAAGTTAAGTCAGGTGGAAGCGCTCCGGCAGCTAAATAATTAACGATGTCAGCATACCAAGGCAATCCTATGGTCATGTCGATGGCTTCCACGACTTCTTTAGCTTCTGGTTTATTTAAATCCAATTGAGCTAGGTCGCTTATCATATGTGCTATCAGATGTTCATATGGAAAATCGTCGTTAATTGGCACTTGTTCGGGTTTTATACCTTCTAAACGGGATAAATGATCCGCTACGACGTTTTCGGTTCCTTTCTTATCTTTAATTTCCAAGTCGAATTCTTGTAAAAGTAAGATCCATCGGAGGAGTCTGGGTTTTGCATCTTTCTTGGCAAGTAAATATTTGATAGCAGCGTGGTCCATGTAAATGATGATTTTTGCTCCTACAAGGTAAGAACGGAATTTGTCAAGCGCGAAGACCACGGCTAAGAGTTCTTTTTCAGTGGTGGCGTAGTTCATCTGAGCTGAGTCTAGCGTTCTGCTGGCGTAGTAAATTGCGTGAAGTTTCTTATCTTTCCTTTGTCCAAGAACTGCGCCTACAGCGTAATCACTTGCATCGCACATGATTTCGAAAGGTAACCTCCAATCGGGAGGTTGCATGATTGGTGCAGAAATAAGTGCGGCTTTAAAGGTTTCAAAAGCTTTAAGACAATCGTCATCGAATATGAACTCAGCATCCTTCATTAATAGACCGGTAAGTGGTTTTGTAATTTTCGAGAAATCTTTAATAAAGCGCCGGTAAAAACCGGCGTGTCCTAGAAAACTTCGTATCTCTTGAACGGTCTTTGGTGGTTGGAGTTCTTTAATCACTTCTATCTTAGCTTTATCAACTTCAATTCCTTTATTAGAAATAACATGTCCAAGTACGATTCCTTCTCTGACCATGAAATGGCATTTTTCCCAGTTGAGCACAAGGTTTACTTTCACACATCATTCTAAAACACTTTCTAAATTAGATAGACATCCTTCGAAACTTCCCCCACACACTGAGAAATCATCCATGAATACCTCCATGATGTTGTCTATAAAATCTGCAAAGATTGCCATCATACATCGTTGGAATGTTGCGGGAGCATTACATAATCCAAATGGCATTCGTCTGTATGTGAACGTTCCATATGGACACGTGAAAGTAGTCTTTTCTTGGTCGTCAGGGTAAATGGGGATTTGAAAGAATTCGGAGTAACCGTCTAGATAGCAGAAATATGAGTGTTTGGCTAATCGTTCTAACATTTGATCAATAAAGGGTAAAGGAAAATGGTCTTTCCGAGTAGCTTTGTTTAGTTTTCGATAATCAATGCACACTCTGTGTCCACTAACTACTCTTTGTGTTATCGATTCGCCTTGTGCGTTTTTCACGACAGTGACACCTCATTTCTTAGGTACAACATGCACTGGGCTAACCCATTTACTGTCGGAGATCGGGTATATAATTCCAGCTTCCATTAGCTTTTTGATTTCATCTCTGACTACAGTGCTTAGAATCGGATTTATTCTTCTTTGAGGTTCTCGAGAGGTTTTGCAATCCTCTTCTAATAGAATATGGTGCATACAAATTGAAGGACAAATTCCTTTTAAGTCTGATATGTTGTAACCTAACGCAGTAGGGTATTTCCTTAGAACGTCTAAAAGTTTCTGAGTTTCGAGCGTTCCTAAACTGGAATTCACTATTACAGGTCGAGTTTGTTCAGTATCAAGGAATTCGTATCGTAGATTTTTAGGTAGAACTTTTAATTCTAGTTTTGGTTTCTTGGAACATGGCATATGATCGGGTGTAAGTGCTAGACTTTCGCTTAGACTGTCATCTTTATATGGTTCTCGCCAATTTTCGTCTTCGAATATCAGAGGGGTTTCAATTTTCATTATTTCGGAATATGTGGTTTGTTCAACTTCCATCTCTCTCACGCACTCGTCTATAATATCGAGTAAATAACATGTGTCATTCATGGAGGGCGCTTGTAGAAATTGAGTGAGGATGAATTCCACTTTTTCCTCTCCGACTTCGAATGTTAGTCTGCCCTTCTTTACATCAATTATAGCTCCGGCGGTGGCTAGGAATGGTCTTCCTAATACAATAGGGGTAACTGAATCTTCGGTAATGTCCATGATTATAAAATCGGTCGGGATATAGAATTGACCTATTCTAACTAGAACGTTTTCCAGTATACCTACAGGGTATTTAACCGATCGGTCGGCTAATTGGACGGACATTTTCGTGGGTCTGAGTTCTCCCATCTCTAACTTTTTGCAGATAGATAAGGGCATGGCACTAATGCTTGCTCCTAAGTCACATAGAGCTTTGTCTATGACAAATTTTCCAATATTACAAGGTATAGAGAAACTACCTGGGTCTTTTAGCTTAGGGGGCATATTGTTTTGAATGATCGCGCTACACTCGGCAGTGAGTGTAACTGTTTCGTTATCCTCTATCTTCTTCTTGTTGGATAGGATTTCCTTAAGAAATTTAGCGTACGAGGGCATCTGAGTGATGGCTTCTGTAAAAGGTATTGTTATATTGAGTTGTTTCAGAAGTTCAACGAATTTCTTGAACTGGCCTATCATTTTGGAATTTGTAAGTCTCTGAGGATACGGGATTGGTGGTTTATAAGGTGGTGGAGGTACATAAGGCTTCTCTTGCTCCACTGCCTCTTGCGTTTCGCTTTCCTTTTCTTTTTCTCTAGGTTCATTGGCTTGTTCAGGCGGCTCGCTCTGTTTTTGGTACATGGTTGGATTTTCTAGTCTCGGGTCAACAGGTCCGTCGAGTTCTTTTCCACTTCTCAGTATCACAGCATTAGCATGTCCTTTTGTTGTTGAGCTACCTGTGAAATTTGCGTCTCAAGCATCTTGTTATGGGTGGCTAAAGCATCAACCTTGCTAGCTAATTGTTTTATCTGCTCATTAGTATTTAAATTTTGATTCATAACGTCTTTATTAGTCTGAGCTTGGGAAGCAACGAAGTGTTCTATCATGATTTCTAGGTTAGATTTCCTAGGAGCATTAGGTCCATTACCAAGATGATTCGGGATAGCTTTTGGATAACCGGGTGGTGTGGCAGGAGCTTGTACAGGCGCGTATAATGCGTTGTTACTTTTGTATGAAAAGTTCGGATGATTTTTCCAGCCAGGGTTATAGGTATTGCTATAAGGGTTCCCTTGTACATAGTTTGCTTGTTCAGCTGGAACTCCTGTTAGAAGTGGGCATTCTGGAGCAAGATGTGATTGAAGACCACATAGATCGCAAGTTTGGACAACTGCAGCCACGGTAGCTACAGGAGCAGTGGTAAGGTTTTCTAGCTTTTGGGTAAGAGCTTCCACTTTAGCATTGACTTGGTCCAGGATATTCACTTCAGACATTCCACCTTTGGTTTGGGATTTCTCCACATTAGCTCTTTCGCTTCCCCATTGATAGTGGTTCTGGGCCATACTTTCGATAAGTTGATTTTCTTCGGCATATGGTTTATCCATCAGTGCGCCACCAGAAGCGGTGTCTATAGTCATTCTTGTGTTATACAACAGACCATTATAAAATGTATGAATAATTAGCCATTCTTATAAACCATGATGAGGACAGAGTCTAATCATATCCTTGTAACGTTCCCATGCTTCGAAAAGTGATTCGTTATCTTTTGGTCTAAAACCGTTGATGTTAGCTCTAAGCATAGCAGTTTTGCTTGGTGGGAAATATCTAGCCAAGAAGACTTTTTTCAGTTCATCCCATGTTGTGATTGAATTTGAAGGAAGGGAATGGAGCCAGGCTCGGGCTCTGTCTCTTAAAGAAAAAGGAAATAGGCGCAATCGTATCGCCTCGGGGTTTACACCATTCGCTTTTACAGTGTCTGCGTACTGCACAAACACTGACAGATGTAGGTTAGGGTCGTCAGTAGGAGATCCAGAAAATTGGTTCTGCTGAACGGCGGATAGAAGCGAACGTTTCAGCTCGAAATTGTTTCGAGCGATAGCAGGGGCGACAATGCTGTTGTGAGGCTCCACTTGCGAAGGAACTGCGTAGTCCTTAAGAGCGCGAGGCGGATTTGGTACGTCATCCATTGTCGATTCTTCGATAGATTCCGATAACGGGATATCAGGAATTTTAGTCGGAGGAAGATTGTTGAGAGATCGGTATTCTTGAATTCGGCGTCTTAATCTTAAGTAACGCTCGATATCGTTAATTTGTAAATGCAAAGGCTCGTTTTGAGAACGAGTGTTTGGCATACAACAGAGGGAAATATAAAAAGTTGCCTTAGTCTAGACAACGTTGTTTTCAGATTACACTAGTGACTAAACTAAAGTCCCAGGCAACGACGCCAAAAACTTGATGTGTCTGCGATCGACCTAATGTCTAACGGTATCTTAACTGCAAGCGCACAGCCTATCGCGGTAGTAATAAAAGATTGTCGAATCCACAGGGACTTTGTAATCACTCTAGTGCGGGAAAGTAATGCTAGTTTAGTTAAGGCGGAAATTGTCACGTTTGGTTTTGGGAAGGTTAAGGAAGGTAAACTAATTGATTTTAAATTAATTATAAAATGAAATGGTCGGTATGCAATAGAGTCGACCTAAAGGATTTAATCGGACCTAGGCATATAAGGATGGTCAACATGGTTTATCTGTAGAATTAATCAGTTTAAAAACCCTCAACTCACACTTTCATGGTCTTATCTCGGATTATACGTCTAAAGCCTTATACCTGCTTTCGCTATCCTATAAGTGTTTAGAAGTATTTTTTGGAAACTTAATTAATTCTAATTTGGTTTAAAGCGCTTTCACTGTATTTAAATCAAATGCCTAACTTTAGCTATCCGGTTAAAAACCTCACACTTTCGTGGTCTCGATCTAACCTATTTACTCTTCTTACTTTCGTAACAAAGGTTCTATTTTTAAGCATAAAAAGTTATAACCAGAGTTAAGTTGATTAAAGTTTTAGCCTAAGTTTGATCAGATGCCTAATGTCTCTTACTATCCCATACCGACGCTAAAGGTTTAGCTAGCCATGGAAATTATAATGAACGTACGGGAAATAAAAACAAACAAATATAGATTGGACATTATAAATAATAAATTAAACTTGCATTAATTAATTAAAAGGTATGTAATACAATTGCAAAATAGAAACCTGAAAATAAAGCCAATACTTCAATCCCTCTTCCACAAATCGGAAACTCGGACTTGGTATCGGTAATATGACAAATTCTGAGGCTTAAATAATAAATCCTAAACTATAATAATAATTTCCTGATGTTGGAAATTATTATTTGGGCAATGAAATTAAAATAACGGAAAGAAACAAATGCAGAAAAATAACAACTAAAGGAATAATGGGTTTGATTTCGGCAGAGCTTCCGCACAAGTAAACTGTAAAAATGCTCTGTACCTCTAACGTTGAATGTTGAGGTATTTATAGAGGAATTAATTTGGCAGTTGGCTTGAAGACTTGTCACGAAGCTTTCCTTAAAAATCTCTATAAATGTAGGAACGTAGGTAGTTGAGGAAGAAGTGGTGAACGTGGGGTTTGGCTGGAGAGAAATCAGGAGTTTGAAAACTCCTTCTATTTTGCTTTGCCATGATCTGCACTTTCAAATAACTGGTATGTGCATTACGGTCGTCACTGAGGCGTTACGAGCAGGTTTGGTGTTTCTCCGTGTTACGGTCGTGGCAGATGTGTTACGGTCGTAACACGCTTCATGATGGCTTACGGTCGTGGCAGATGTGTTACGACCGTCACAGCTACAAAATCTGTAATTCTTGACAGATTTATCTTTTTCTTCTATTATTTTGATGCTTTCTTGCATTGTTTCATGTTTTCTTCCGTTTTGAGCTGAGTTATGAATACCTGCAAAAAGTAATGACAAACTCGAAATATTCGGGAGTTAATCGGGTCAAAATAATACAGAACGGGTAAATTTCATGGAAAATAAACGATACAATTTGGTGTTATCAATCTTTAGACAAGAGGGCGACCTCTAAAACTTCATATACTCAATGACCATGTTCGAGGAAACCAAGTGAGGTATACCCTAGGAGTGGCATGTGCGAGTGTGTTAATTCGGTTAATTTTATCTGTACATGTCAATGGTTATCTATGTTGATTTTAAGTTCATACATTTGATCTTGTCATGCATTCCCTATTATCAAACATCTAACATTTAATATATTGCGGAAATTAAATTACGGGAAATTAAATCTAAGCTATTACAAGGCGTCGGGTATTTACATCGCCAAAAACAAACCCTTAAAAATTAAATTTCGGAAAGTAAATAAAAGTGATAAATAAATAAAATCCTAATTTCAAAACTATTACATTCCCGAAGCAATTACATTATTGGATAAAAATAATACGCGTGCGAGAAAATTAAATCAGAGTATTTTAGGGTTTTGATCCTTTTTTTTAAGAAAGAAAGAGATTTTTGTTATTTTTGAATTAAATGGAAATTATATTAAGTTAATAATTGAATTAATTAATTAAATGAAAATATTTTTGGATTTTTTTATAATTAAGGAAATAAAATAAGAATGGTTAAAAGTTATTAAAAAAAAACCTAATTCTAAATTGATTTTAATTTATTGCAAAATATGTTAGAATTAACCTAATTAACACTAAATTAATTAATTATTTATTTACAAAATAAAATAGTGAAAGTAATAAAAATATTATTTTTTATGTTTTCTGATTTTATAAGAAAAATTAATGGGTTATTAATTAATTAAAATAATAATAATAAAACAATAAATAGAATAGGAAAATAATGAAAGAAAATAAAAAGAGCAAACTCAGGGGGTTTGGGCCCAATTTTGGAGGTGAATCTGGCAAATTCCCAGGCCCAATCACGCTAGCCTGTTTTTGAATTTTGTGATTCCATAGGCGCATGTTGACCAGGGTTCATGGTGAACCTTCAACCTGGATCGTTGGATCTGATTTGCAAGCCATCTGGCAGGTGGATCCTTGAGGCGTATGGTGGACCAAATCTTTGAACGCTGCATGAGATTACCTGAAAACAAAATTCAACAAAGTTTTGGGGGACCTTGGATTCGAACCTAGGTCCCAATGCTCAAATGCCAGCGCTCCAACCACTCCACCAATGCTGCTTTATTGTTAATGGCATATACAACAAACATTATATGGACAAATCAATTAATCATGCTGGAAAAAAATGCGCAATTTGTTTGAATTGTCCAATGAAGCTAGGACACGTCTTCGTCTTCTTCAACGAAGACTGGTTCGTTTACCTGCGGATTTTATTCTGTAACTAAATCCATGGCATCATCCTATCGTGAGCTACAGGCCATATAAATGCCAATGGAGACCATCACTGCATTCGTCTCTCTCCCTTGATCATCCCTATACCCATCATTAGCCTCAATTTATCCTGCATCAAAAATGCCTAAAAAGCAAGAACAAGAACCCTAGCTCTGGATACGGGGTTATAAGCCATGAAAACAAAATTAAATATTACATAATCATTAGAAATTGAATGGCAAGTATGAATGTACAAGGAAATTGGCAAAAAGATGCAAGAATGATGAGTTACGTTTTCATGTACAAAGGTGTATTCTTGATGACTTACAGCGAGTTTCAGGCGGTGAGAAGGCTTGATTTTGGTGGGTATCGCTTCAGGAGATTGCCAGCAAGGGATTAGTGTCCAGCTTTTGCTTTAAATCAAGCTCTAATGTTGTTTTTTGATCTCCCACTTTTTCACACTTTTTCTAAACTTTGTATGGCCGTTTTTGCAGTGCTTTCAACGTGTTCTTGATTTTCTTGGCTTGTGTGTACATAAAGGAATGAATTAGGTTAATCACTTAGGCTTGAATCAATAGGAATTGAATATTGGAGATTTGATTTTCATCACCATTATCAAGTTTCCAAATATATGCCAAATCTGATTTTTTTTTATGCATGAAAAGCCTTGATACGAATTTGATTTGATGAATCATGATAATTGAAAGCTGCAATGACCACAAGAATCTCCTTACATCAATTTTTAGATTTTATTTGATTTAATATTGATTTAAAATGAATTAAATCAATAAAAATTAAATAAAATAGAAAAATAAATGAATGTCCATGAAATTAAAGATGGGACACGTGTGTGGCATGACAAGACCATATCAAGTGGAAAAAGTGGTCCCTTTTGTCAAAAATTGGTGTTTTGAGGATAGTTGACTTTTGGGCATTTTGGAAAAATTCCCAACTTCAACAATGCATAACTTCTTCAATTTTGAACTTTTGGAGGTGTTCTTGGACTTTTTAGAAACCTTGATATGTCCTCTAACCAACCCTTTTGGTCTCATCTCATTTTGATCTTCCATGTTCAAGTTATAAGCTTTGGAAAAAAAGGTATTTTTGTTGACTTTCAAAAATGACCTATAATGTCCAAATTTGTAACTTTTTGTGAGTGCATTTCTTGATCTTGGGGTGTGAAGATGGATTTTAGGAAATTGCATCCTCGTCAAAATGAGCTTTGGATAGGTCATTTATCATAAAGTATGAGAAAGTTATGCTTGGTCAAATTTCAGTTGACTTTTCCTACAAAACCCTAATTTAGCAACATTTGAATCTTGATGAATCTTGAGAAATCCTTGATGAATCATAATCAACCCTTGATAAAATGATGAATTATCCTTCAAAATGAGAATGTTGACAAAAAATCTTGGGGTTTGACTGTATTTGGATCACAGTTGACTTTTTCCCTAGCATAGTCGATTTTTGAACCTCTTGAGCAATTGACTGACCAAACATCCTCTGCAGGGCCTGAAATTTGATATGGATGAACTTAAGAACATATTAAGACATTGGGAAGCACTTGAGGCCATTTGGATATGAGTACCTTAATGCAACACAAAACCCTAATTTTGAATTGGCTGCCTTAGGAGGTGATTTGACTGTCCAAACCTTGAGCCATTTTGAACAACTTAGAGATGATTCTTGACATGTCTTGAGAAATATGGGAGGGAAAATTTTGGAGTACAACAATCATGTTAGTGACTGATTTTGAAGAACCTGGACCAGATGAAGGACCTGAAAAAGGATCCTGATGGACTATGGTTTTTGATGGAGCTTCCAACGCACTTGGAAATGGCATCAGTATTGTGATCATATCTCACGAAGGCTGTCATACTCCCTTCACCGCCCGACTATGTTTCAACTGTACCAATAATATGGCTGAATATGAAGCATGCATTATGGGTCTCAAAGCTGTTATCGACTTGAGAATCAAATTCTTGAGTGTATTTGGAGACTCGGCCCTGGTAATCAGTCAAATCAAATGAGAATGGGACACGAAGCATCCTAATCTCATCCCTTACCGAGAGCATGTTTTGACACTGATTCCACACATTGAAGAAGTTACCTTTGAGCATTTTCCACGAGAGGAAAATCAGTTAGCGGACACGCTAGCTACTATGTCATCCATGTTCAAGGTCAGGTGGGATAATGAAGCTCCTCAAATCACTATTGAGAGATTGGAAGAACCGGTATATTGTTATGAGGTTGATACTAAAGAAGTAGTGGACAAACCTTGGTTCCACGAAGTGAAAACATACCTTGAAGCCCAATAGTATCCTGAGAGAGCTTATGTCAATGATAAGAATTTCCTAAGAAGGTTCTATCACAAGTCCTTCCTCAATAACGGAATCCTTTACAAGTGCAACCATGATTCTACTTTGATTCGGTGTGTAGACAAGAGTGAAGTAGAGAAGATTATGGCAGATATGCACGAAGGTACCTTTGGCACTCATTCTAGTGGGCATACAATGGCTAAAAAGATCCTATAGGAAGAATACTACTGGTCCACTATGGAAGCAGATTGTTATCAACATTCCCGAACTTGTCACAAATGCCAAATCTATGCTGACAAAGTACATGTGCCTCTGGTTCCGTTGAATGTCTTGACTGCTCCCTGTACTTTCGCAAGGTGGGGCATTGATATGATTGAAGAGATTAGACCTACCACTTCTAATGGGCACTGCTTCATCCTCTTTGCCATTTATTACTTCACAAAGTGGGTCGAGGCACCCTCATTTGCTCCTGTTACCAAGAACGTCGTGGCACGGTTTATCAGATATAACCTTATTTGTCGGTATGGTATTCCAGAAAGAATCATCACAAATAATGGTACCAATCTCAATAATACTATGATCACCAAGCTCTGCATACAATTCAAGATTCAGCATCATAACTCTTCTCCTTACTGGTTGAGGATGATTGGCGTTTTAGAGGCTGCCAATAAAAACATCAAAAAGATCATATAGAAGATGACAGTGACATACAAAGACTGGAATGAGATGTTACCATTTGTTCTTCATGGTTACTGTACCTTAGTACGGACATCAACATGGGCAACTCCTTTCTCTATGGTATATGGTATGGAAGTTGTCCTACCTATCGAAGTCCATATCCCTTCCTTGAGAATCATGAAGGATGCAGATTTGAATGAAGACGAATGGCTTCATACTCGATTTGACCAATTGAACCTGATTGACGAGAAGAGGCTCGCGGTTGCTTGTCATGGTCAAATTTACCAGAAACGTATGATTAAAGCTTTTAACAAGAAGGTCAGACGTCGGGTATATCAAGTAGGAGATCTAGTAATCAAGTGCATTATCCTGCCACAAGGTGATCCCAGTGGAAAATGGAGTCCCATGTATGGAGGACCATTTGTGATCAAGAACATATTTTCTGGTGGAGCCATGATCTTAACCACTATGTACGGTGACGACCTTCCGCACCCTATAAACGCGGACATAGTTAAAAGATACTATGCATGAACAGAGACCCACTAGGTTGATTGGCCTAGGAAAAAATAAGATCATCTCGGTGAACTAAAAGGGTTAGGGCAAAAGTTAGGGATATACATATGAAAAATATATACACCCAGCAAGTCGAAAACCTGAAAAGGCGGCTTGGGAAAAAAAGGGTATCCCGGTGGACAGAAAATCCAAAAGGGCGGTCCAAGAAAATTTTAGGGATTAAAAACGTATAACTATGTCCCAATGGATCACCTCATAGACAGACTTCGGTAACAAGTGTCAAGCTCAAATGGTACTAATCGATCCAGTCAGCTTCGGTCAAGCAGCAAATAGATGAGACACTCAAAGATATAAAGGCAATAGAAGAATGGGAACCCAATGGAATCATTTCACATAGCTGTTTTTCTTTGTATACTACTTTATATAGTTTTCATTTTTACAACGGCATTCTGTTATTAGGATGTTTGTCTCCTTGTACAAAAACGCCTATTATAGGCAGACTTCTTCAGATTAATACAAAAAAGCTATCTCTTTCAAAGTACAAAACTACTGGTTTTTATTTTTCTGTTTTGTTTGCCAAAACGTTCAGTGATTATTTTTGAGCACATGCATTTGAATGTGATCTCCATTTACAAATACACGCATAAAAAAAGAAACACATTTACTAATGGATTTAAGAAATAGGACAATGTCTAAAAAGCCATCTGCAAATCCCCGCGTATACATCCCACAATAGATTCAGAGACAGAGACGTCCTTTTGCAAAGTCACTGTCATATCTCCAGCATATAATCTAATGATGTCATAAGTTCTGATATCCCCTGTAGAGTAAGAGTCTCCAATCATCTCCCCAGCATCTTGAAGAATCCCTCAACATGGTTCATGAACTTCTTGGGTTCCCCAACAGGGCTTCATGAAAATCCCCAAGCAGTTTACAGAGTTTTCTTTCCCAAATAAAGTTTATTTCTCTAGCCATGGAAATCCATATCTCAGCAGTTCAACTTCAACAAATAATGAAGAATCACATTCTTCATCCCCAGCAGTAGTCAGGGATTATTTTCCCTCAACTCAATGACGCTACAAAGAACAATTGATTAGTTCATATATTTGCATTCATACATCATTTTACAAACATGCATACAAAATACATATAGCACAATCTCTTTTAATTTGAGAACATCATTACACAATGTGTGTCATGCATCATGACATTGCATACAACTAATTCTTTACCTTTTCAGCAAAGATGAACAAACAAATATCATCGTCAATTTTCAACATGTTCCAGATTAATTCCTAAAACAAGATAGAGCAACTATCTAAAGTTACAGCTCATCAATCACTGTGAAGCCTGGAATCCGACTAGATAGTAGTTTACAACACTGTGAAGCCTGGAATTCTACCAGATAACAGTTTACAACACTATGAAACCTGGAATCTGACCAGATAGCAATTTACAACACTATGAAGCCTGGAATCTAACCAGATAGCAGTTTACAACATTGTGAATCCTGGACCCGATCAGGTAGTAGTTTACAACACTACGAAGCCTGGAATCTGACCAGATAGCAGTTTGCAACACTGTGAAGCCTGGGCCCGACCAGATAGCAGTTAAAATTATTGCTGAAGCTTGGAATCTGACCAGATAACAGTTAACCTACAATTCAAGACACTGAAGCCTGGAGTCTGACCAGATAATAGTATAAGTTACTTTAAAGCCTAGACCCGGCCAGATAGCAGTTAACATCATGGCTGAAGCCCGGAACCCGACCAGATAACAGTTCAACTCTGTTAATTATTATGAAGCCTGGACCTGACCAGATGACAATATGCCTCAAATTCAAGTTGAAGCCTGGATCCGACCAGATAACAACTTAATTTCCTCAAATCACTGAAGCCTGGACCCGAACAGATAACAATTCAAGTCACTGAAGCCTGGACACGACCAGATAACAGTTCAAGTCACTGAAGCCTGGACACGACCAGATAATAGTTAGTTTCATATTCCCTAGTAAATTACTGTGAAGCCTGTACTACGACCAGATGACAGTCAGCTTTATTATCCTCAGTAAGTTACTGTGAAGCCTGGATTTCGACCAGATAACAACTAACTTTCATCCCCCCGGTCAAGAGATAACTCCCTAGTAGAGTAACAAACAACTAAAGCGCCTACACTATATTCCCCAAATAGAAACCAACATTCCCCAACAGAGTCCTCCTTAAACAACAGGAACAAGAATCCCCACAAAGATACATCTTAATCAGCATCTACCCCGGATGGCATCTTTAAGCCTATCTCCGATAACTCTCAGTCATCTTCTCCAAATGGCATCTATAATCACATTCCTGATATCATCAACAAGCAGTGTTACTTCATGTATATGCGAGCGTAAATTTCTGGGCACTCTAGTGTTCAATCATCTTCCACCTTCATATTACAAAAGGCAGAAAACCCAATCTAAATCCTCAGGTTTAAGAAGATTGAATAGGGGCAGCTGTTGTACCCCAAAATTTTCCCTCCCATTTTTATGCAATACATGCTCATTGAGGTCCTCAATTGCTCAAGGTTAACTAAGAATTGATCAGACAAATTCTTCTCCTAAGCAATGAACCTCCAACTAGGGTTTCACTTTTCACAAATAATTTTGGGTTGCACAGACTTCAAGTGATTCACATGGTCCCTAATATGTCTCCGAAAATTTCCATGACAAGTTTCATGCCTTTCACTACAAGTTTGCTCAGTCAATTGCTCAAGTGTTTGAAAATCAACTATACTAGGTCAAAAGTCAACTTGGCCAATGTACAGTCAAACTTCAAGATTTTTTGTTAACATCAACATTTTGAAGTGATAATCATCATTTTATCAAGGGTTAATCATGATTCCTCAAAAAATACTCCTAATATATCAAAAGTCACGAATTGCTAAATTAGGGTTTTTAGAGGAAGAGTCAACTGAACTTTGACTAGGCATGACTTTCTCATACTTCATCCATTTTCCCCTAACCAAAGCTCATTTTGAAGAAAATCCAATTTCCTATAACTTCTCTTTTATCCTCAAGTTCAAAAGATGCACCATTTGAAAGATACAACCTCATACATTATAGGTCATTTTCAAAAAGTCAACAAAAGACACTCTTTTCCAAGACCGTATACCTTAAGATAAATTCTTCAAATGCAAAATTGATAAAATTAGAGATTGAAGTAGACATCTCGGGCTTTCCAAAAAGTCAAAGATCGTCATCATTGGATAAAAATTGAGCAAGTTATGGCTTGCCCAAGTTGGGAAAATTTGGGAAATTTCAAGATTTATGCATTGGGCAAACTTGAACTTTTAGGTCAATGGCCTAACTTCTTGGACTTAAAACATCTTCCTAGCATTATAAGGGACCTCTAATCTCATTTTACACTGCCTTACAATTTTTATCTATTCTGTTCATATTTATTTTGATTTATTTCAAATAAATATAAAGTAAACTGTACAAAATATTTACAGGTGGGCCTTGGCCTTTGGGCTAGTGTTTTGACCTGTCTTGAGGCCCATAATTCGTGCAAGAAGTGTCCAGGTACATCCAAGTTTCAACATAGCATGAAATCTTAAGTTTTGGCATGTTTTGAAATTTAGAATAGTGGCTTTAAACATGACCTTAATGCCTTGGATTCTTTCCATTTTCCTCCTTCACTCCCTCTCCTATATTTATACAAGACATCTGCAAGCATTACAGAGAAAGACAGAACCTCAGGCCATCGCACCAAATTCTAAAATTTCCAAAAAAAACTTATGAAATTTAAAGCTGACAATGCAAGCTTCCTCATGCCAAACAAATCTCACCATTCAATCCTTGAGACCCTCAAGAGATCATCCAGACCATTCACAAGGCATGCAACACCCTAGAACCACAAATCCACGTGTCACCGGACCTTGGTAAGGTTCTGATTCGAAACCTTTTAAACATGTAATATAAACTAATTCTCTTTACATATTCATGTTATTATTGTTGCTTGCGAATTTTCTGACCTATTTCATGTGAGTTACAGTGCCAGAATCGTAGATCACCATTGTTAGGGTTTTGAAACATGGAAGTTTTGGTTTCAGGGATAGAGGTGGTTTTATCCCAAACCAAGACCATGGCTGAATTCGTAACTTAGTTTTTAGGGGGGTAGCCAAAATTTCAAATCTCAAAGCTTTCTATTTTATAAGTTACGAATTTCTCCATACCGGAGAAGATGGTGGTCAACCACCGTGGATGGTGGTTTGACCACCCCGGAGCTGGCGTGGCAAGCGCTTATGTTCTTATTGGTTGATTCAAATATAAACAGGGCCGCATTAGTGCATGTTATTATTTTAAAAATATATTTGATTCGTTATACCAATATAATGTTATTGTTTGATTTATATAAACGATTGAACAACTAGCTCAGATGGTGAAGACACACGCGTGTTGGAGAGAGGACCATGGTTCGAGTCCCAGGTCATGCATTTTCATTTTTCTAATATTTTGTTTACAGATCTGATGCGTACAAGCCAAATACACTCACCATGCACCTTTTAATCTGTGCTGTCGGGTGTTAGTGTAGCCAGATCCAATGCCCTCATGTACAGACTACCATGTGCTCCCCAAAACTTCTCCTTGCTAGATCACATGGCAGAATTGGGCTCCTTCTATCATTGGGCCTACATTTTACAACATTACACCCCCCTTATTTTACTTCAACATCTGGGCCATTAGTATTTTCTTTTTGTTTTTTTTTACTTATCCCTTTAAAAAAAATTTTAATCAACATTAAATCAAAAACATCACAAAAAGTTAGGTTAGTATTTTTCTTAATCAAATTAATTAATTAATTATTTTAACCATTTTATTTAAATTAAAACCAAATAGATTTAGTTTTTTTTTAGTTTAATTCTCTTCATATTTATAAAAAATAAACAAAAAGATTTTTCTTATACCTTAGGATTTTTAGACGTCTTCTCCTAACTCGCGCGCGTTTACATTTTCTATTCTGTTTTCATATTATTGTATCTGTCTACTGGATGTAATAGCTATAACTAGGATTTTATTTTACTGCTTTATTTCCCATTTTGGACATGTAATTAATCCCCCTCCCTGAAGTCTTGTAATAGTTTAGGATTTATCTTTTCGCATTTTAAATTCCTGCAAACTATTAAACTGTTTAGATGCATGACTAATAGGATTGTATGGCAAGAGATTAAAATCAAACGCTGGCAAACCTAATACAAGAAAAAATAATTGAATACAACACACTCTCACATATACACCTCTAGGGTATTCCCACTTTAGTTGTCTTCAGAAAACAGTCACAACTCCCGAAACGTGAGAGACTTTAGTGGCTACCCTCCGGTTTAAAGATAAAAAATGACCCTCTCGATGTTTCCTCAGTATGATCTTAAAACCTTCGCATAGTTACTAAGGTTTCTTGCCCAGTTCCCTTTGTGACTATACAATGTCCCTTCGAATGTCCCTCAAACATCCAACGACTAGGGCTACCTACTCACTAATAGTAGGATAGCACTGTCTAAAGGAAAAGAGGAAAAGAACAACCTTTCGAGTAAAGTAGATATTTCTTGGATGCTTGCTCAAAAACAATTTTTCACATACACAAAACTCTTTCCAAAAACTTTTTCAAAACATTTTGTATACGTTCTCAACAATACGAGAAACATTACGAAGTTTGCCGCACTAAGGCGTCTTTTTTAAAATACTTTTTCAAACACACAAACACAAGGTATTTTCAAATGAGCTAGCATCTAAGAGCCCGTAGATAACCACATATGGAAAGGGTTCTAACACCTTCCCTTTCCATAATCTACCTCCCTTACTCAGTAATAATCTTGAAAGGTCTTTTTCTGTTCTTTTCACCCTTTCCTTTATTGGATAAAAGAAAAGTCGGTGGCGACTCTTGCTTACCGCAACATTTATGAATACAAATGAAAAACCAGTATAACAATCAGTCCTCCCACCGTATTACACCTAGCAAGCTCTCCAGGTAAAAACATTTCACAATCTTCCTCACCTTCATCCTCGACATGATAGATCGAATTTTTGAAGTCATAATTAGAAATAGTAGAATTGTTATCAATGGGATCCAGGGTGGATATGGATCTGCAATTTATTGTGTGGGTGTGTGTAAGAACACATAGCTATTTTCAAAACAGTAAAGTAAAAGAAAGACAAAGAGCACAAAATTTGAATGCAAACATCCAATGATTTATTAAATGAAAATATGTTGAGGAATAATGACAAACCTAACAAAAGGAACGTTGTGCTTCGGGTAAGGCACAAGGCTTAAAGTTTATTGTTTAAATTACATAACAAAAAATAATTGAAAGCAAGAAAATAGAAAATAGCATTTACTCCTTACTAAAGGAGATCGGTATAAAGTCTTCATCCTTCCAATTGTTGAGCCCACTGCCTGTAGTAGGGAAGATCCAACTGTCTATGTCGCAGTCACTATTAGTGTCCTCCATAGTGTTAACATGATTTTTGTGAACTCCATTGTTGTTGATGCAGAATGGTGGTCTCTCAGAATTAGCACGAGTACGACGGAGAAAACTCTGATCCTGAGTAGTGAAACCCAAACCAAATTTGTCGGACTTGTAAGGAATATCGGGAAGCTAACCCCAAATAGTGCAACCACCTTCTTCAACCACAACCCTAGCGTATTTCAGAGAAGCCATTTTTTATGGAATCTTAGGAACAGCAGGAGCAACTTTATCAACCGGGGTTGTCTGAGAAACAACTTCAAAGGTCTGGCATGGAGTCTCGACGAATTCACCATCCATCTCAACATACTTGAAAGAGTTCAAATGGATCACCATATATTCTTCTTCACCGCAAACTGTAACAATCTTTCCCTTCACGGGATACTTTAATTTTTGGTGTAAGGTAGACGTAACAGAACTTGTCCCGTGAATCCAAGGGCATCCAAACAAGCAAAGAATAGGCTGGACGAATATCCATCACATAGAAAGTAGAGTCGAAGACCTGGGAATCCACTTTGACTGGAAGATCAACCTATCCAGGCACCACTCTCTTTGATCCATCAAAGGCTCTCACCACAATGTCACTGGGTTTCAGCGCAACCCCTTCACAATCAAGCTTGTCTAAAGCAACTTTTGGCAAAACATTTAACGTGGAACCCGTGTGTACTAACACATGAGATAAGGTAGTGCCCATACACTCAATGGAGACATGCATGGCCTTATTATGATTCATTCTTGCAGGAGTTAAGTCTGCGTCGAAAAAGCTTAGCCCATTATCAGTTGTTAGGCTATCAACATGATTTTCGAACTGATCAACAGAGATTCCATGCAGTACATGAGCTGATTTCAGAAATTTTACCAAAGCCTGGGCATGGGCCTCAGAGCATAACAACAGAGATAACATAGATATTTTGGGTGTCTGCCCCAACTGTTCGACAATCTTTTGGTCACTCTTTCAGATAATCTTTAATATTTTCTACATCTCTTGCTTGGAGGTGTCTTCAATAGTGACCTTCTTCGGTGCCTCAGTCTGGGCAGGCTTAATTATATGTTCTTTGTCTCGGGTCTCAGTAGTTGATTCAGTAGTTGTTATACTAACTGGTGAAGCAACAACTTTCAGAGAGATCTCTGGAGATAAAACCCTTTCACTTCTGGTAACCTTACTAGTCCCAGCAATATTACCAACATCGAGACAGTAACTTTAGCATTTTCATCTTCCATAATTAATGGCTCTTGCTTAACACCGTGGTAGTAGACATCATCTCCATAATTCCAAGGGATAGCCTTGTCAGAGGAATATGGAATTGGCCCAGGTGTAGTAATGATAAGAGGTGCAACTCTAGGTTTGGCTGTAATTTTCACTGGATACCTCAAAGTGATCCTTAAAGGAGTACCAGAAGTTGTAGACACATCTTCAAACTTCAGGTCTTGGGATATACTCTCTAGGGAATGAGTATTCTCAAAAGGAATTTTCTCAAATAGAATTGCACGGTCATCCATCAAACACTGAATACCTTATTTTAGCAATGCATAACCATTGGATTTGGATGCAAAATAGTATCAGTCTTCAGCATAACCTGAAAATAAACTGGCTTGCAACATATTCTCTTTAATAATCATCAGAGGAGTAGTCAAAGTATTCACAGTAGGAACATAAGAAATATCTTCAATGGTATTAATGCCCTTGTCATGATTAGGCATAGGTGTATTAATCACATTAGGAGTTTCAGGAAGGTCAAATTCAATATCCTTAGCGTCAATCATGTCTTGGATCTTATTCTTTAGAGTCGAACAATTGCTAGTATCATGCCCGGGACTTTCAGAGTGGTATGCACACCTTGCATTAAGATTGTAGAAGGGAGAGGAAGTGTTGGGATTCTGAGGCGGTTCTCTTAATGTAATCAACCTTGACTTCAACATGTGCTATAATGCTTGAGCCAACTGCATGTTGATTCTTGGAAACTATCTCCTGGGTGCATCCTTCCTACGATGATTATTTTGTTGTTGTAGCAATGACGCAGAATTAGAGATTAATACTGCCCCCATAGATTGGTTGCAATCACTCTTATTATGACCCTTCTGGCTGTACACATCATTGGATTCTCTCTTAGCATTATAAGATTTCTTCACAGTATTTGAAGATGTAACCACCTAAATTTTGCCACTCCTGATTCCATTCTCGACATGTTCCCCTATCAATATCATTTTAGTGAAACCATATGAAGAACTTCCAAGTAGTTGAATATAGAAAGCACCTATCAGTGTACTCATGAACATGTCAACCAAATCTTTATCATCCAAAAGAAATTTGAACTCTGCCCGTAAGATCTCTCCATTTCTGTGTGTATGCTTTGAAACCTTCCTTAGAACCCATGGACATACTCTATAATTGCATGCATGTTAGTGCCAAATTAGAATTATATTCATATTGTTTGTAGAAAGCTGCAGCCAAATCTTCCCAGGTGTGAATATTGGCACCTTCAAGTTGATAATACCATTCCAGCTATGTTCCAGACAGACTCTCTTGAAAGAAATGAACCCACAACTTCTTGTCAGTAGTGTGCGGTTTGATTTTCTGAACATAAGACCTCAAGTAAAACTTCGGGCAGGAAGCGCCATCATACTTAGAAAAGGTAGGAGTTTTTAATTTAGGAGGAATGACAACTCCTGAAACTAGACCCAAATTATCAAAGTTCAATCCAGGCACCTTCTGAATCTCCATAGCTCTCAAACGCTCTTCTAGTAACTTATACTTCTCATCAGCAGGGAGATATTGCTCATCCAAATAATCATCTCCCTCTTCATTAAGAAATTTGTCAGAACCAAGACTGCTTCTTTCTGTTTTCACACTCTTACCATCTTCATCATGTTTATCATCTTCATTCGATGAGATATTAAGACCCCGAGCTTGTTTGACTGGACCTCTGAACCTTCTCCCTGTGTTAAGGAACCCAATTGGTTTCTTTGTCTTCTTCTTCTTCCCATTGGTGACAATTTCCTTCAATTCTTCCTTCCCCTTGGTTAAGTTCAGGAACATCTGTTGGAATTGGGCATTCTGAGCTTGGAGATCTTTGACTATCTGTTCAACAGCCATTTTTTTCCTGCTGAAATAAACAGCAAGAAGATGAGAAAACCTGTCTTGGGAATACCTATTATGTAATTATATGCATGACATGTAGATGCATATGCAATGTTTTCAAGGATCTCGCGGGATTAAAATATCGAAAAAAGAATCTGGTCACAACTTTGACTTGAAGAACTTTGAGTTTTATATTTGAACATCCTTCTATAAGAATCAAGCTCACCATGTCAAGTGGGTCCTAGCCTCTGATTCAAGAGAATGTACTTTTTATCTTGACAGCATTTGGTTAGAGAAAAATAAATCCTCTTACCCCTTACTAGAAATTTGGCTTATGATAATCCTGCATCAAAGATCCCTAAGATCCTTGAAACGATTAGTAAAAATGCAACGTCATGATGATATGATGTTATGATGTCATGTTCTTGTTAAATAGATAGCAAACACAAACAAGTCACACAAGAGCCCTAGGTTTAAAGGCTTGCATGAAGTCTATAGGTAAGTACCATTCCCATTAGAGTTAAGTTGGCTCAACTGTCCTAAAATAGTAATCGGGTTCTAGGAATCTCATATCACCGATCTTTCTCGCATGCTTTATTTTAGCACGTCAACTGGCTTGCCACCAAAACATCCCGAGAGTCGAATCTCAATGAGCGTAGCATCGAGTATCAACCAACCTTCGATTACACCAAATCCAGCTACCTCACTACCTTCTAATGGCCAAGATGGGTCAGTTAAGGTTCTAAAAGTAAGTTAGTGCTAATGATACCATGTGGAAGCCTAATGTTATCCTTGACTAACTCAAGGAACATTAGTACAATCCAAAGTGTCGCACTAACCGTAGCAATCACTTCAACCATATCCGTCTACGCCGTATAGTTTTCATGATCTATTGCTACTTAACTAAGGCATCCCTAGATCCGGGTGTAGGATCTTACAAGCAATAATAATGCCCAAGTAACCCTTAAAGTTAAAGCAAAAAATTCAAGCAAATAAAGTAAGTAAAAGTTATTTATCCCTAAGATAACCCCTCTTTTTTAAGTAATCCCCAGCAGAGTCGCCAATTCTATAATACGGTGGGAGAACTGACTTTATTGGTTTTATCCAAATGTGCGGATAGCTAGAGTCTCCATCGACTTTTCTTTTATCCAATATTTAGGAAAGGTGAGAGAACAGGAAAGGCCTTTGATAGATTTTGAGTTCGGGGGGTAAGTTATGAAAAGGGAAGGTGTTAACACCCTTTTCTTCCGTAGTTATCTATGGGCTCTTAATTACTTAGCTAACTTTGAAAACTTTCTTCGTGTGTGTGTGTGATTTGTTTCAAAATATTTTGAAAAGCCAATGTAAGGCTAACTTTGTAATGGTTCTTGTATCAGTCCTCAAGAATGCATACAAAGTATTTTTGAAAATATTTGTTTGAAAAGTAGTGTGAAAAATGTATTGTTTGTGAGAAACGTTTGTGAGCAAGCAATTATGAGTTTCTTACCCACTAAAGTCTTTTATTATTCTTTTCCTTATCCTTTAGAGATAGTGTTATCCATGCCATTAGTTGGTAGCTATCCCTATCCATTGGATGTGAAGGGGCATGCGTAGGATCATTGTGTGGTCATTGAAGACAACAAGTAAGGATACTTTAGAAATTGTAATGGAGGGACTATCACCATTTACTCGTAGGGACTATATATTTTGTAGGCAACTTCAAGGGTCATCGAGGGGTTATGATCTTTATTCGAAAGGGACAATCATGATTTGATCGAGGGTCTTTTTCTAAAGTATCCCAACTTTCGAGGGACATGACCAATATTTTGTAAGGCAACAGAGAGGACACCCTAGAGGTACAAGTGTAAAGAGTGTATTGATTCAGTTATTTATCTTGAGAATTAGGGCTTTTTATGTTTGTTTTTAGTCTTTTCATACAAACCCTAGTTACTAGTAGTTAAAATATGTACATAAAAAATAAAGTGCGGAATGTAACCCTAAGCTATTACATGGCTTTGGGAGAGATACATAGGTATAGAAAATGCGAGAAAGTAAATCTACGCTATTACATCCTGTGAGCAGTTACATAATAGGAAAGAAATGCGAGAAAGTAAATCTAAGCTATTACATCGATAACGCGACCTATACAATTTTCTATGAATTTAAATAGTAAAACATAAATGGGAAAAATGTTAGAAAAATGTTTTTGTTTTTGTGCTTTTTGTAGAAAATAATTTAAATGACAATAGTAATTAATAACCTAATTCTAATTAATTTTAATATTAATAAAAAAAATAATTAATTAATAAAATAATGAGTAAATTAAAAATATGTAAGAAAAATTTTAATTACTAATTAAAAATACCTAACCCTAATTTGTTATAGTTTGAAAAAAGATTAGGTTAGTTAATGATTAATTAAAAAGAAATTAATTAAGAAAATAGAAAATTAAATAGTAAAGAAATAAGAAAAAGAATGTTAAAATATTAAATTGTTTTTGTGTAGAAAATAATTTAAGTGATAATAATTAATTAAAACCTAATTGTTTATAATTAATTTTTACTATTAAGAAAAATGTTAATTAATTAAAATACATCAATGATTTAATTACTAATTAAAAACCCTAATCCTAATTTATTAGTAAAAAGGTTAGTTTGATGATTAATTAAAAGAAATTAGGTTTAGGGTTAGAAAAATCAAGGAAATTAGGTTAAAAAAAGAAAAGGATAAAACTGCCTGGGGGTGGGTGTTGAACCCACGCCCTCCTGCTTCACAGCTACTTCGCTTGCCACTAAGTCAGGCGCTCGTTTGTGTCTAAAGATAGGCGCTGAACAATATGTAAGAAACCTGCATAATTTAGAAAATATAAAAAAAAACATTGTGAAGCACAGGGATCAAACCCACACCCTTACGTTCACAAACCTTCGCCTTGACCAGCGGTACTACACTCTCATCCAGTCATGTAACTAAAACAAATAAATATAATATAAAAGTGATGGACCAGAGAGGCTCCGAAGCCCTAGCTCCGGTCGTCTTCTCCGGCGAGCTCAATTTGTAATTTGCAAAAACAACGCACGTTAGTGAACAAGAAGGACCTTACCCCCTAAATCCACCCTTGCGAATCCAATGGTGGCCTTAGTTTTTACTAATTCGTCGTGCACAAAGAGATACAATGAAAAAAATGCAAATCGGTGTAATAATGATGGGTTATTCTGGCATCATGAGCCTCATGCAAGGGATTAAACCTGCATTATATTGTCTCAGGAACACAATGAAATTTTTAGTTTACATCAAAGCATCATGAAAATTAAAATATGAAATTCATGAAAATATGAAAAACGGCCATGTATGGAATCCAGGTTTTAGGCCTCTTTGATCATCAAGAATGATCCCAACTTACTCTATGGTATCTCAGGAATCAATTTGAGTGGATGGTTGGCCTTAAGGATGGCTGGAAAATGATTTCTAGTTTACCCTAGTTCTTGCAAATATCAATCTCCACCACCTTATTTCTTGCACATCATTTTTCGTGCCTTTTGGTCTGAATATGAAGGGTATTTAAAAGAGAAGAGATTAGGTTAAAAGATGGACTTGGACATCAAAAACTTATCTTTGATTTTGTTTGAAAATATATTGGAATAAGACAAAAACATGAATATTTTTTTTGCAAATAGGTTCACACGGTTTGTAATGTGATCTTGGGCCTCCAAAAGATCATAATCAAAAGCCTTTTATGCCTTATACCTCCACTTAATGTTTATTTGATTTAATTTTGAATTTAAATGGATAAAAATCAAAATAAATGAAATAAAAATTAAAATGGTTCAGGAATGGACTTAGAAGTCCATTATGAGGTCAAGAACATGTTTGGACTTTAAAAGATAAGTCCATTAGCCCAAAAAATTCAAATTTGCTCAATTTGGATTTCATGCATTTTCTCAAAATTGCCCAACTTGCACAAATCATAACTCACTCAATATTTGTCATATGAAGGTGATCTTGGAATTTTAGGAAACCTTAAGATGTCCCTTACAATCTTCATGGTTGTCATTTTATCATTTGTTGATTTTAACTTGATGTAAATTGCTTTGACAAAAAGTGTCTTTTTGTTGACTTTTAAAATGACATGTAATGTTTTGGCCTATATCTCTCAAATGGAGCATTTTCGGCCTTGAGCTTAGAGAGACAAAGTTGTATAGAATTTAATTTACATCAAAATGGACTTTGGTTGAGTATTTTCTAATGAAGCATGTGAAAGTTATGCTTGGTCAAAATTCAGTTGACCCTAAAGAAAACCCTAATTTAGTAACTTTTGACTTTTGACAAATCTTGAGTTTTCTTGATGAATCATGATCAACCTTTAATAAAATGATGAATGTGACCTCAAAATTTTGATGTTGACCAAAAATCTTGAAGTTTGACTGTATATTGACCAAAGTTGACTTTTTACCCAATATAGTTGATTTTTAATCATCTGAGTAGTTGATTGAGCAAACTTGTGTTGCAAGGCTTGAAACTTGGCATGAGGATTCTTTGAAGCATATGAGAAACCGTGAAGTCCACTTGAGGCATTAGAAGTCCAATTTTACTCGGTAAAAACAAAACCCTAATTGTAGGTCTGCTTAGGAGGAGGATCCATCTGATCATTCTTTGAGTGGTCTTGAGTACTTGAGAACTTTAGGAGCATGAGATGGTATCTTGAATCATATTGTCATGAAAAATGCGAGGGAAAATTTTGGGGTACAACAGAAGAAAACCAAGAAGAAGAAAGCTATAGTTGAGCGTTTCTACTTTGATTTAAATGATGAGGAGGAATGGGATTTAGCAACAGAGATGTATTATGCTTCTATAGTGGATAAAGAAATAATTGCTTACCTTTTACTAGCCCAAAAAATAAGATTTTCACCTATGAATTGACGACCTCCACTGGAAAATTTTCTTTTAATTCTATCCCCAGCATAGTCAGAATCACGGAACCTAACTATCTTATAGTCTAGGGATTTCTTATAAAACAACCTTAGATTGGTTGTTCCCTTCATATACCTAAAGATCTTCTTAATAGCAGTTAAGTGAGTCTCTCTAGGATCTGAATGAAATTTTGCACACAAGCAGGCACTAAATAAGATATCAAGCCTAAAAGTTGTTAGGTATGTTGGTCTTGAGTCTCCATACAAAAGAGTGGGTGAATTGTTTAGTTTGAAAAAACTTGGTTTTGAAAAATTTTCTATGGTATATTCAGAGTTTAAAAAAATTCAAATATCTGAGCAGTGGAAAGTAAAAAAGATAAAGGGAATAAAGAGAACACCAAGAATTATAAATGTTAGGTCAAAAGAAAAAAAGGGCCTACTCCTCTCCCCAAGACTTGGTCTTGAGAGTTTCCAATAACACTTGAGAGCTTTTAGTAGGAAAGACTCATGAACCCCCTTATATAAGGAAATAGTGGGTGTACTACAACCAAATGATATAAGATGATAGATATGGGTGTTTGTGTATTTTTTTCTAATAACTTGTTGAGAGTGAAGTGGTCAAGCTTTCTTACCAACTGTATATTGAAGCGGTTAGTCTTCTCTCTACGAACACAGACCTTGTAATGGTTAGTCTTCAAGTTCCAAAATAGCTAAGCTCCATTTTGGTTTAACAAGATAACCAAATAACCTCTGAGATTTTAGTCTGGATGATCTCAAACCAATGAAGATGTTGGGACAAGTCTTATCTTCAACCTATCTTGATTTTATCCAGGCTAACCAAGAACCATGAAGATTTTGGGACATGGCTAATCTTTAACCTATAACTAGGACTGATCGCACAATCCCCAAAATTAAGCTTTTAACGGATTTAGCTTAGAAACATATATAAAATCTCTATTTAGATAGTATTCAACCAAGGTTTATAAACAAGATTACCTTGGTGAATTTTTACGATGCTACCATTCTAGAATTATAATGATGACCTCACTCACAAATGGTACTTTCCTCACAAAAGCATTTGGCTATAAGAACTAGTGAAAGAAAGTTAAAATAAAACTTAGAGAGAGAGAGTGCATGTGTGTGTGTGTGTGGAATGATAAAGGGAGCATATATTTATAAGTTTGAGCATATACTTATAAGTTTGAGGTTCCCCAAAAAAGAAAATAGTATTTAAGAAAAAAAGCCATTATCTAATCGATTGGAACTTTTTTCTAATCGGTTAATTTTTGAAAATCAATTGTATATAAGTTCCCAATATGGAAAATAAGATATATAACTGTTGTAAAGAATCTGGGTGAATTTAACTTGCATGCGCCTTAAGTTCGTGTTAATCTAATCAATTAGCATTTTTCTCCAATCGATTAAATAGAATCAAAAATTATTTTATGGCTACTTGACTGCTCCCATCCTGTTCTATACAACTTCTATATTTTTTTTGAAAGTATTTGCGTTTGTTAAATCATGTGAGAAAAATGTTTGTGTGTGTGTGTGTGTGTGTGATTATAGCCATGTACTTCTATGAAAAAGCCCTTTTGCTTTTATATAATTTCGGTAACTTGCTAATTTAGAATATTTTCTTTAAGCCTTTGTCGGTTGTAATCTTTTGTGTTGACACTTGCTTGAGATCTCTTTGAGACTTTTGATAGAATCCAGATTGTTTGCCTTTTGTCTTTATATTCATAGTGAGATCTCTATGAGGCTTTTGATATAATCTAATTTGTTTGCCTTTATATGATAGTCAAGTTGGTCAAACCTTTATATTCATGGTTTGCATCTTTAATCACTTAAGTGAATTGTTTGGCTTATCATTGGTTTCATATTTATCATGATGGATGGCTATGTTCTTTTCAATATAGTTGTCATCATCAAAAGATGGCACTACTACAAAACACGTAAACAATGCCATGGTCACCACTGTTCTTCCCTAGACCATAGTGACATCTCTAAACTAAGGCGCTCCCATATTATTTTTGTTTTATGATTTAAAATTAATTATATATAACAACGATTGGTGAGCCAACCGTGGTGAAATAGTCAAGCTGTCATGGGTTCGAACCTCAGCGCCATCATATATATTATTCCATTAACATAAGGCGCGCCTTTTCTTTTTTGTTTACTTTTAAATAAAAAACTTAAAGGGTTATGACTACAGTTGTTTCGTTCCACCGTTGTGATATTATTTAATTTGTTTTTTATTTAAAATTTCTAATTGTAAATTAAACTCTGGCGCTTCTTTATGAAATTTCATATGAAAGTAATATATCATAATAGTATATGGGTTTGGCCGTGGTATTATCCTTATAATATTATACACTCCTAGTTATTTTGTCTCTTCAATATCCTTTTTTTCCATTTAAAAAAGAAACTAGACGAAACAATACATGATTTCAACCCTAAACCTTAATGTTCATACTGTGAAACAATACACCATCGTTCACCCTAGCTTGTCTCTTCAGTATCCATTCTCCATTATTTATTCATATTTTTCATCATCATCGTCAAGAAGTTTGACAAGAGCATCACGATCGTCATCACTGTCAAGAAGGAAGAGTACAACAACACCATCGAGAAGGAAGACGACAATAACACCATCGTTGTCGTAACGAAGGAAGCAGGAAGACACTAACAACACCAACATCATTTAATTAGTCATCACGTTTAGGGTACGTAAAATATTTTCCCCATGCATCTACAGTAAACTTCATTTGTCATTGTTGTTGTTGTTTATGTTCTTGATGTTCATGTTGTTGCTGTTGATTTTTAACATAGATGTCACAAATAAAAAAAAGATGTCACAAAGAAAAGAGATGTCATAAAGAAAAGAGATGTCACAACGAGAAAAACCCTATCGAGTTCTTCATCATATTGTAGTGAAGAAATTGAAACAAATGAGTGTTGTGCAAATGAAACTCAAACAAGATGATACTCAATCAAAAAGATCACAAAGAGGTGTCACAATGATGCCCCAATTCACATCGGTCCATAACTCATCAGGTGAAAAAACTTCGATCGAATTTGATTCATACTACAAAGTAGTTGATTGTGAATACTACTCAACTTTTAAGAGTTATGTTGTGTTCCTTGGACGGAGCAAAGGAAGTATATTGATAGATTATTGGAAATCAGTGGATGTAAAAGTCAAAGAAAACATATAGACTGACGTTAAGGTATTACATACTAATATTTTCATATATTAGATACCACTACCTATAATTTCTAATACAATGATTTAAGTGTAGTTGAATTTTGAGTTTACCGATGACTCAAAGTTGCAAAAAGTGGATCTCTTATGCCGGTACTCGTTGGAGGGGATTTAAGTCACAACTCAGAGCTGACTACATTAGGAAGCCTAAGAGAGGTCTTTCTCTTCCATGGAAAAGATATATCTTTATATCAAAGAAGCAATGGAAGAAGTTTGCGAGGATACATCGTTCTAAGGAATTCAGGGTTAGTACTAGTTTTATTTAACCAATAATGTTATGATAATGAGTTATAGATACTAATCATATATACTATTCACTATGTTAATAACAGCTTAAAAGAAAAGTAGGAATACGAAACAAGACAAAGAACATGTACCCCCATAGATTGTCTCGTGGAGGTTACAGGAAACTTGAGAAAACAATAATGCTCGAAAAACAAGCACAAACAGGAGATGATCGCATCCCATCCCCACCGTCAAGACATGAAATTTGGAATAGGGCTTGATTAAGACCAAATGGAGAGTACACCTCTGAGACAAGAAGAGTAGTTGCTGAGAAAATTATAAGTATGATTTGTTTTGCTTATGTTGTTTGTTATTTACATGTGTTGGTAATAGTATACGTAAGTTTTTCATGTTGTATAGGATAATTTGTTTGAGGCGGCTCGTGAAGGCACATTTGTTCTAGAAGAATGACATGACATATTAGTATAAGAAATCGAAATAGAGGAGCATAATGGGTGTGTCCATGGTGTTGGAGAAGGTGTTGGCTTGAGGTTATTCTTTGGGTCTCAAAGAAAAAGTACCAAAAGCTCAAAATTAAATGCACAAAAACAAATAATTGGGTCTTTTGAGAAGCAATTAGAAAAACAAAAGAGGTTGTTTGAAGAGGAAAGGGAAAAAAGGGAGAAAGATGTGCAAAGGTTTCAAGAGTTATATTCGGTATGTGCTTTCCTCCAAATCTCATATTTCATCCCTCTTTCAGAGTTAGGGTTTGGAACAAATGTTTCTCCTATCATATGTCATGAGCAGCCGCTGTCGAAGTACCATGACTACTGCTTTGCTCCCCCCGTTAAGCATATCTACTGGAAAAACAATTTCAGATTTAGATACCCATAATCTGATAAGTCCTATGGGGTTAGTTCTGAAAGGTATCTTTTGACCTTGTACCTTAGCCTTCTTGTAGTAAGGTTTGTAATCATTCAAGATTATTGGTTTAAAAGATCTAGGTCTTGAATGGTTTTTACCCTTTGATTTTGAACCCTTCAGAACCTTAGACTTTATAATCATGGGTTATGGTTTCTCTAGAACTTAGACTTTGATGTCTCTCATTCTGATTTCTCCAGAACTTCTAATTCTACAATCTTTAGTTCTGACTGATTCACAACCTCTACTTTATCTTTAATAGATACAAAGCAAGAAATAAGTTCTTTCTAAGTAGAACTAGGAGAGATGGGTCACACAGATTTTATCCAGATTTCAGATTAAGGATCAACATATTGTTCAAAGCATGAAATACCTTCTCCTTTGCTTCTACTTATACCATAAGTCATAGAAGAAATTTTAGTCCCGTTAAACCAGAAATGACAAACTCCTAAAGAGTCATCTCATACTCACTAAGGGGTTTGTCAGACATATAAGTTATTAAGGAAAATATGATCTCCTTCTAATTTGTCAATCTTATTTTTGGAAGATTCTAATTCAACTTTAATGATATCATACTCCCCTTTTAAACTTTTCATATTTTTGGATTCATCTTGACCACGGCCCAAAAGGTCTTGAATGAAAGAAATTAAATCTGAATGAGATAGTTTAGAAAATACCTCATCTTCTTCTTTAAAATATGATCCAGAAACTGAACCATATTTTGTGTCTGAAGATGCTGAAGTCATTAGAGCCAAATTGGCTTCTTCTTAATCTTTGTCAGATTCTTCTTCTTTATCAAGTTCATCCCATGTTGCCACGAGACTTTTCTTGACCTTGTTTATGAAGTTGTTCTTATGAAAGCTTCATTTCTTTAGATGGTTCTTCTGCAACTCTGGACATTCGGCAGTAAAATGACCAGGCTTCTGGCAGTTGAAGAATCCCTTATGATCATCTTTGTTGATTCGGGAGCTTGTCCCTTTGAAGCCATTTTCTCTACCAGAGAATCTCATGTTCTTGTTATTGGCCAGATACTAAAATCTTTTGATTACCGTTTCTTCATATTATGATTATTCTCCAGAACCTCCTTCATGAGTAGGTTCTTCAGATTTCTATGCTTGAGAAGATTTGGCATAATGATCAGTAAATTTCAAAGCAAGAGACTTTGACTTCTTAATAGGTTCATCTCCAATCAGCTTCATCTTATAACTCTGGAGATTATTGATTAAGATTTCTAGACTTATATCGTTCAAGTCTCTAGCTTCTTGTATAGCAGTCACCTTAGGTCTATACTTAGCAGGAAGAATCCTAATAATCTTTTTGACATGATCAACAATTGTATAACTTTTGTTTAACACTTGAAGACCAAATACAAGAATTTGAAACCTTGAGAACATGGTTTCAATGTCTTCATCCTCCTTCATTTTGAATAACTCATATTGTTGAACCAAAAGGTTTTCCTTAGCCTCTTTAACTTGTTGATTCCCTTCATAGGAAGAACAAAGAGATTTAAAAATGGTTTTGGTAGTAGATTTGTCAAGAATCTTGAGATACTCAAAATGAGGTAGAATAACTACCAAGATTTCTCTAACTATGTAATGCTTTCTATAAATCTTTTACTGAGAAGGTGGGAGGCTCTTTCTATCAACCATCATACCTACTCCATCAACTAAAAAATTAATTCCATCTTTAAGAATATCCCATAAGTCATCATCAAGACCTATGATGTGAGTATACATTTTGCTTTTTGATGAGTGTCAAATATGTCTATTTTCCCACTTGTAAACTTGACACTTTCCAACTCCTTTTTGCGTGTTTAATCATGAATTCCCCAAGTTTTGCTTTGTGTATAACTTTAACTGTAATTGGTTATGGTTTATTTGATGTGTGTATTATTTGTGTAGAAAAAAATGGAAAATGGTGCCATAAACAAAAGAAGAAATTTCACAAAGCAAAGGAAAAAAATCTTTTGTCCTATCAATTCCGCCAGGCGAACCCGAAGCATTTTAAGCACTCTGAAGTTGCAAGGCAAACCCGGAGAATTTTAAGCACTACAAGGTCACCATGTGAATCCAGAGCGAGGCAAAGTCATTGGATTTCTAGTGGCAAATGCTGTCAATTCCGCCGAGAAAATCCAGAGAATTTTAAGCGCTTCGAGGTCGCTAGGTAAGTTTAGATATTTTCCTTGGTGAAAAGTAACATTCTGTCGGGCAAAACTTTTGGGCACCAAGCGAATTTGTATTTTTAGTGTAAAAACATATTTTTTTTAGGGTATCCGCAATTTTAAGAGATGTGTGATCATGTTCTCTGAGTAGAGAGGATTAGGAAACAACATTAGAGGTTGCATCATGATGATCTGGAGTTAGATTTTCATCAATCATCTTGACACCGTGAGATTTGATGGTTCATCTTCCTTATTCTCTTTGTATTCTTTATTGTTGGGGTTTATTTATAAGTTTAATTTGATTTTATGTATATGTATTGATCATGGCGTTGTATAAGATCTATTTTACAAATATGATCTTATCTATGTTTTCTTGCTTTATATTTGGATTTGAGTTGCTATAGACATATACTCTTCAAATATAGATTTAGGATGAACACTTATTAGGTTCTAAACTCTAGAAATAGATTTAGATCTAATATTCATCGTGGATATCATTTCTAAGTGCTCTGTGTTGTTTAGTTGCGTTAGACATCGTCGATGAGACAATATGTTAGAACTCTTATTAGTGTTTCAGAAATGAACACTAATGTGAAGGATATGTGATGATATTGACGAGTGTTTTAGGTTGCGTACAACTGATCGGTATATTTAATTATTTGATGGGTAGATGAAATCCAATTCCAACGAGTTTTTTCCTCTCTAAAGAATGCTTTTTTTTACGTGTTCATATGTTTTACTTTCCGCACTTTCCGCTCTTAAACAATTCAAACCAAGCTTAGAAACGTGACGGTTATTGAACGACCTTTTACCCCTTGCACCGATCCTTGTGGGTATGATAAAACCCATAATACTTCCAACTTAACTTTTGCTTCTTGCCACTATGCTGCAACTCGAACAAAATGGTGCTGTTGTCGAGGATTGGTGTTTAGATATTGAAAAGCATTGTAATAGTTCTATATTTTTGAGCTTTGTATATATTGTCTATATTTTATTTACACTTGTATATTTACTTGTCTATATTTTCCATACTAGTATATCTGTACATGTTTTCCATACTTGTCTATAGTGTATATATTTGCTTTGTACATGTTTTCTATACTTGTGTATATTGTATATATTTTTTTGTTTCCCTTCACGTTTGCTAAAGTGATAGGTTAGGAGTAGCCTTTGGTGAACAACAAACCAATCAAATAGTCAACACGAAGGACCGTTTATGCATAAATAAAGGCGTCGAGCTAACAAAGTAAAACAAGCGCTTATTGGGAGGCAACCCATTTTTATAAGTTTTATAGCTTTGCATTTAATAGTATAGGTAGTAAATAGTAGTATTTAATTTTTAATGTCATTTTTGTTGTTTGTATTCAAAATTAGTTCTTCTATTAAGTTGAGGATTCAACTAGTGGATTTTACAAGTTTGGATGTATCAACATGCGAAATGTGCGGTAATGATAGAAGCTCGAGAATTTGGTACATTGTGAAGGTACATGTTTAGTGCTTTCTAAACCATGGCATGAACGTGAAACATATAATTTGTTCAAATATCATGCCACTTATTATTTTGCACTACTTTTTCTTTATTGAACCACCTTAGGTCATACACAAATTATGAGGAAGATTTCCATTGTTCGCTATATGCACGGGAGACCAACAAATCTTGTTTTAAATCGATTTTATCATATTTAATCTTGAATTTGTGTTGAATTGTTTGAAAGCATGAAAATGATCAAGACATTTTTGAAATTGAGCACAACCACTTGAATAAATTTTAACCCACCTTGTGAGTGAGCGAGAAATCATCAACCTTTTTTGTGCTTTTTAGTCAAGATCCATGATGTAGTTAAACTATGATGCTTGTGCGCGAGTAATTACTCATTGATTTTTTAATGGATTTTTATTTTTTCTTGAACCATCAACCATAAATCGTGGTTAGAACTTTTTCCCTTGCTTTAGAAAGTTTTGGAGCATTCTTATTGTAATGTGTGGTTATATTCAAGTCGGGGAGAAAAAAGTCGGTTGCTAAATTTTGAATAAGAAAGTGGTTGAGAATGAAAAAGAAAAAAGAAGGAAAAAAAAGAAAAGGAAAAAAAGCCTTGAAGAAAATAAAATAGGCTAGAATTTTATACCAACATTTGAGTTCAAGGGTGTAACATTGAAAAAAGGTAAAATAAAATTGTGTAAACTTGAGAATGTGAGAAGTGAATGCTCTCATAGGATTATGAAATTTTGTTTCAACTACCTTGAGATATGACCCTTATGTCGTACCCCAAATTTTCCCTACCTTTATGATCATATGTTCAAGGTTAAAAATGGAAGAAGAATGCTTTGATTAAAGATGGTCCAGCAATATTATATGGCCCATTTTTATAAATTCAAGTCAATAGGGAGGTGCGTCTTAATTCAAGGAAGTGGGGCTTTCTAAATCAGAAAGACCCATATACCCGTAGGCTCACTCGCTAAGCATGTTGGCCAATGGCCCATGAGATTCTCATATAAAGGTCTATTTTATTTTAAAACAAAATTAAGTTTTAAGTATGTAAAGTCCATTGTGTTATTGTTGTTAGTAAAGAGGAGGTGAACTTTCAGTCCACTCGTATGGCCCAATTTCGTTAGTCATTGAATGATAGAAAAGGGGGGGGGGGGGGGGGTGTGCGCAACATGTTTTAAAAGCCCAATAGATACAGACTGGGCCAATTTGACATTTTGTGAGAAAGTCATTGTTGTTTATCGGTATTGAACTGTTTTCTATAATCCTTTTATTGAGAAATTTATTATAATTATTAAAATACTTTATTATCTTTATTTTTGTTATAGAAATATTTTATTATTTTTATCTTATACAATAATTTTACTAAGAGTCTTTCTTTAAAAGATATATGGGCTTAATATTGGAAAAAGGTCGGTTTTTAAATGCAGGCCCAGTCCGTGGGAAATGTTTGTGGTAACAGAAAGATTGTTGTTGGATAGAAACTGTGTTAAGGCCCAAATTCAAAGTAACAGTTACTGTATCAATTATCATGATAGGCGCACGTTTTTCATCAAGCTAACAAGTACTGTGTAAATTACCCAGGAATTGCGCTCGTTTGCAATGCATCAAACAATTACCGTCTGAATCAAAACTAAAACAAATCCAAAATAATGTCTAAAATATTGACAAAGCCCAGAATATTACAAAGTCCAAATCTAAAAAATATACTAAATCAAATCTATAGTGTAAATCAAGAAATATATGGAATTAATGGCCTAGAATCTCAGGCTAAACCAAAATGAAACTTCTTATTACAAATTCAATCGAATACATTACGGAATCAATTACGAACATTCAAATCCCTAATTTTATCATAAAAATCCCTAAATCTATGCTAACTAATATATAATAGAAATTTAATTGTTACCCTATAAATAGAAGAACAAGAAATTGAAGAGGGGGAAAGAAATTGAAGAAGCCAAAGAAAAACGAAGATCCGATACCAAATTTCATTGAAGAGAGGAGAAAGAAACTGAAGAAGGATGAATTTCTGGAAAAGAGGAGAGTATACTGATCCAAGCATTGAAGAACGAGAAGAGCAATTAGTGTTTCAACATCTGAAACCCTAATCGCGTGACCTAATCACCTTCGCCTGTGCCTCATCATTCACCACCGCTAATCCACTGTCGCCATCGTCATCGGAATCTGCAAATCAAAGAGGCAAAGGGAGATTAGCTACAACCGAAGACATGAATTCAGAAAGCGAAATCGCAAAAGGGGTAAAACAAACTCAGCTTTCTTTTTTGTTTTGATTTTGATTAGGGGTTTTAGGGGGGTTGATTTGCGATTGAGTTGGGGTTACAGAAGGGTTTAAGGGGTCGTCGTCGCGATTGCCATTAGGGTTAGGGAGAAGAGGATGATGGGTTTGTAAGGAAGGAGGGAGAGAGACAACAAAGGTGTTGAAAAAATGAAATAAAAATTAAATAATGTAAAAGCAGCAAGTTTCAAGCCTTGCAACACAAGTTTGCTCAGACAACTAGCCAGATGATTGAAAATCAACTATAGTGGACAAAAAGTCAACTTTGACAAATTTACAATCAAACTTCAATATTTTTGGTCAACATCATGATTTTGAGGTCACATGCATCATTTGATCAAGGGTTAATCATGGTTCATCAAGAAAACTGAAGATTCATCAAAAGTCAAAAGTTACTAAATTAGGGTTTTCTTAAGAAGAAGTTGTTGTACCCTAATTTTTCCCCTAAGACTCCTCCATCATCTCATACCATCACAATACAATCATATCACAAATTAGGGTTTGGGGTTTTTCTCCTACTGCATCCTGTCTTAGGATTTGTGTGATCAGTGGAAATAAGAACTGACTGTTTTGAAATGCTGGTTTGCGAAATGTCGCGGTAAGCAAGAGTCGCCACCGTCTTTTATGTTTTCCAACATGGAAAGGACAAAAGCACAACAAAATTTCTTTTCGAGATGTTTCTCGGTTCGGGAGGTAGATTATAGAAAGGGAAGGTGTTAGCACCCTTTCTATCCATGGTTATCCATGGGCTCTTAGGTACTTGCTCACTATGTTTTCAAAAAATTGTTTGCTTTTCAAGTGTTTGTGGGTTTTGAAAAAGTTTAGTTTGAAAAACTTCTAGGTAACTCTTGTATCAGACCTCAAGAGTGTATGAAGTATTTGTTTGAAAACTTTTTGAAAGTGTAGGTGTGAAAAGATGTTTTTGTTTTTTGAAAGAGCAAGTACCCGGGAGAAATCTACTTACTCTAAGGAATTAGGCTGTGTAAGAGTCCTTTAGACAGTACTATCCCACTATTAAGAAGTAGGTAGCATCGTCGTTGGAGTTATTCGGGTTAATTCGATTATAGGGACATGTGTGGTCACCAAAGCAATAGTAGGACACCTTAGCGGTAACCCTAATGTCCTAGATCCTTTTTATCCGAGGTAACCGTTTCGAGGAAACTGTATCTTTAGACAGGAGGGCGACCTCTAAAACACCCTATACTTGATGACCACCTCGAGGCAACCAAGTGAGGCGTACCCTAAGAGTGGCATGTGCATGTGTGTCAAATTCAGTTAAGATTATCTTGTACATGTTATTTGTGAGCTACGGATTGATTTTATTTGTCATACAAGTCTTGTCATGCATAATTAACAGTTTAATAGTTTGCGGAAAATAAAGTGCGGAAAGGTAAATCTACGCTATTACAAGGCGCGGGCATATACATCGCCAAAAACATAACCCGTTTGGAAAATAAATGTGAGAAAATAAAAGAAAGCGATAAAAGCCTAATTAACTATTACATCCTCGGAAACAGTTACATCAAATATAATCAAAAATAATAAATTAAAAATAACTATGCGCGCGAAAGAATTAAATCGGAACGTCCTTAGGGTTTTGACCCTTTTTGAGAAAAGAATTGAATTTGTCCTTTTTTGCAATTAATGAAATATTAAACCTAGTAACTAATTAATTAATTAATTAAAAGAAAAAGTATTTTTTTGTTTTTTATGTTTTAATGAAAAAAAAAATAAAAGAAATTAAAAGTCAAATGAAAAACCCTAATTCTAAGTTTGTTTTATTTATTGTAAAAAAAAATTAAAATTAAACCTAATTAACAAAAAGACTAAATTAATTGATTTGCATTTATTTACAAAATAATAACTAATTAAATTTAATCAATAAAAATATTATTATTTTTTCTCTGGATTTATTATGGAAAAATAATTATCTAGTTAATAATTAATTAAGAGTTAAATTTAAATAAGTAAAATAAAAATATAAGAGAAAAAATAAAGAGGCAAACTCATCGGGGGTTTGGATCAGCTTAGGAGGTGAATTAGCAATCTGAGGCCCAAGAAGCCACCAAGCCACGTTGACTTTGGTAATTGTCTGCACGTTGGTTGACCAGGAACATGGTGTCCATCATCTCTTGGCCACTGGATTTGTGATTGTGGATACATGGCGAGTGGATTTGTGAGGTGTATGATGAAGCCTTTCATGAAGCCTGCATAGGAATATATGAAGAAAAGAAACAAAAAAATATTTTGCGGGGACCTGGGATTCGAACCTAGGTCCCAATGATCAATACACAAGCCCCTTGTCCATCTGAGCTGCATGCATCATTTGTTATTAAGACCACACGTAATTATTATATTGGTAAATCAAAACAATTCCTGGAAAAAAAAAATATAAACGCGCATTTTTTGAAAAGGACGAATAAGAGGGAGACGCGTCAGCGTCTTCTTCCTTGGTCACTGGTTTTTTACCTGCGGATTTCTATCCGCAGGAAACTCCGTAGGTCCTTCCTAGAATTGTCCCTAGGCTTCAAAAACTCATTCCAAGACCATGGTTGGTCTCGTCCATGTCCCCTGAATCCATCTATACTCATGCTTTGTCCTAATTTCACCTGGAACCAAAATACCTAAAACGCAAAAAGATGAACCCTAGAATCGGGCATCACGATTCAGGGCCTAAAAACGCAATTGGATATTACAGTTATGTTAGAAATCAAATAAGGAACACAAATATGCCAATGCTTTTGAGAAAAAGTGCAAAAATAGAGAGCTTAGGTTTCGTGTTCAGAGGTGACTTTGTGATGACTTACAGCGCTTTGTAGGTGGTCTCAGGATGGGTTTGTGATTGCTTTAGCTTCAGTGGATAGCAAGGAAGAAGGTCACATTCTTATTTTGGTCTGAAAACGCCTGCAACCTTGTTCTTGATCTCTCACTTTTCCAACAATTTTTTAGTTGTGCTTTGGCCGTTTATCAATGCTTAGGTCGTGAATTAGGTTTAGGTTACTTGCATATGTATAAGGCAAGCAGTCTAGGTCCAAATTTGGGCTCGTATCCTTGTGTATTTAAGTTTGGAGATTTGGTTGACCACCATTGAAGACCTTTCCATACTTGGTTCAAATCTAGGATTTTATGCACAAAAAAGGCTTAGCACGAATTGGTTAGCTGGCATATGACATATAAAAGCTATTCAAATCACAAAGATGCTATTCCATTAATTTTTAGATTTTATTTGAATTATTATGGATTTAAAATGAATTAAATCAATAAAAATTAAATAAAATGGAAAAATAAATGTTTGATCTTGAAATTAATAATGGGACACGTGTGTGGCATTACAAGGCTGAATCAAGTGGAAGAAAGTGGGCCCTTTTGTCAAAAATTGAAGTTTTAAGGATAGTTGACTTTTGCAAATTCATGAAAATTTCCCAACTTCTCCAATGTATATCTTGCTCAATTTTGATCATATGAACATGTTCTTGGACATTTTGGAAAGGTCTTGAAGTCCTCAAACCAATGCCTTTGGTCCCATGTCATTTGGATTTACCAATCTCAAGTTATGAGCTTTGACTTAAAGTGCATTTTTGTTGACTTTTGAAATTGACCTATAATGTAGAAATTGATAACTTTTTGTGAGAGCATTTCTTGGACTTGGAATATGAATATGAGTTGTAGGAAATGTCATCCCCTTCAAAATGAGCATTGGATGGGATTTTTCTGATAAATCATGAAAAAGTTATGCCTTGGTCAAGTTACAGTTGACTTTTCAGCTGTCCAAAAATAGCAACTTTTGCATCCTTGATGATTTTTGAGCGATTCTTGTGGAATCATGATCAAGACTTGATCAAATGATGATTGTGGCTTCAAAATAAGATGTTGACCAAAATTTCTGACTTTTGACTGCAAAATGACCATTTTACCCCTGCAGTTGATTGTGAACCAAATGAAGCTTTTGACTGTGCAATTTGCCTCTGTGAGTCTTGAGACTTGCCATGTAGGTGCTTGACAATATATATAGGCCTATGAGACTTGTTTGGACCACTGAAAACCTCAAATTCATTTAAGGAACCAAAACCCTAATTTGGAATGGCTTAGGAGATGTTTGGACTATGCAACCCTTGAGTAGTCTTGAACCATTTGAAGATGATTCTTGATAAACTTTGAAGAATATGGGAGGGCAAATTTTGGGGTACAACAGTTGCCCCTGTTCAATCTTCTTAAACCTGAGGATGTAGATTGGCTTGCGTGCCTTTCGTGATCCGAAGGTGGAAGATGATTGAACACTAGAGTGCTCAGAAATTTGCACTCGCATAGTGTGATATCAGCAATGTGATGGAGGGAATGGGCTTACAGATGCAATTTAGAGAGATGATGGATAGGAGGATGGGCTTATAGATACCATCTGGAGATGTGACATAACCTTGTCGGGAATGGGCTTATAGATGCCATTTGGAGATGTGACATAACCTTGTCGGGAATGGGCTTATAGATGCCATTTGGAAGTGTAATGGATAGTTGTGGAGATGGGCTTAAAGATGCCATCCGGGGGTGTCAATCGCGTAAGAGATTCTTTAGCGAGAACTTGCGTACTTGAGAAAGAAAGATAATTTCCTGGCTTGTTACAGGGGTTGATCTTCAAACTCTTCATGCAGATATGCCCTGGCTAGATACAGGTATCGAATCTGGAACGAGTCATCTACAGATATGCCCTGGCTGGATACAGGTATCGAATCTGGAATTAGTCGTCTACAGATATGCCCTGGCTGGATACAGGTATCGAATCTCTAAACTCTTTATGCAAACATGCCCTGGCTAGATACAGGTATCAAATCTACAATCAATCACTCACAGATATGCCCTGGCTAGATACAGGTATTGAATTTGGAATTAGTCGTCCACAGATATGCCCTGGTTGGATACAGGTATCGAATCTCTAAACTCTTCATGCAGACATGCCCTGGCTAGATACAGGTAACGAATCTACAATCAATCACTCACAGATATGCCCTGGCTGGATACAGGTATCAGATCTGGAATTAGTCGTCCACAAATATGCCCTGGCTGGATACAGGTATCGAATCTCTAAACTCTTCATGCAGACATGCCCTGGCTAGATACAGGTATCGAATCTACAATCAATCACCCACAGATATGCCCTGGCTGGATACAGGTATCGAATCTGGAATTAGTCGTCCACAGATATGCCCTGGCTGGATACAAGTATCGAATCTCTAAACTCTTCATGCAGACATGCCCTGGCTAGATACAAGTATCGAATCTACAACCAATCACTCACAGATATGCCCTGGCTGGATACAGGTATCGAATCTGGAATTAGTCGTCCACAGATATGCCCTGGCTGGATACAGGTATCGAATCTCTAAACTCTTCATGCAGACATGCCCTGGCTAGATACAGGTATCAAATCTACAATCAATCACCCACAGATATGCCCTGGCTAGATACAGGAATCAAATCTGGAATTGGTCGTCTACAGATATGCCCTGGCTGGGTACAGGTATTGAATCTCTAAACTCTTCATGCAGATATGCCCTGGCTGGATACAGGTATCGAATCTACAATCAATCACTCACAGATATACCCTGGCTAGATACAGGAATCGAATCTGGAATTAGTCATCTACAGATATTCCCTGGCAGGATACAGGTATCGAATATCTAAACTCTTCATGCAGATATGCCCTGGCTGGATACAGGTATCGAATCTACAATCAATCACTCACAGATATGCTCTGGCTAGATACAGGTATCAAATCTGGAATTAGTCGTCTACAGATATGCCCTGGCTGGATACAGGTATCGAATCTCTAAACTCTTCATGCAGATATGCCCTGGCTGGATACAGGTATCGAATCTACAATCAATCACTCCCAGATATGCCCTGGCTAGATACAGGTATCGAATCTGGAATTTGGTCGTCTACAGATATGCCCTGGCTGGATACAGGTATCGAATCTCTAAACTCTTCATGCAGATATGCCCTGGCTGGATACAGGTATCGAATCTACAATCAATCACTCACAGATATGCCCTGGCCAGATACAGGTATCGAATCTAGAATTAGTCGTCTACAGATATGCCCTGGCTGGATACAGGTGTCGAATCTCTAAACTCTTCATGTAGATATGCCCTGGCTGGATACAGGTATCGAATCCACAATTAATCGCTCACAGATATGCCCTGGCTAGATACAGGTATCGAATCTGGAATTTGGTCATCTACAGATATGCCCTGGCTGGATACAGGTATCAAATCTCTAAACTCTTCATGCAGATATGCCCTGGCTGGATACAGGTATTGAATCTACAATCAATCACTCACAGATATGCCCTGGCTAGATACAGGTATCGAATCTGGAATTAGTCGTCTACAGATATGCCCTGGCCTGATATAGGTGTCAAATCTCTAAACTTTTCATGTAGATATGCCCTGGCTGGATACAGGTATCGAATCCACAATTAATCGCTCACAGATATGCCCTGGCTAGGTACAGGTATCGAATCTGGAACTAGGAAAGTTGATGGTAATCATCTTTGGATTAACCTTTTCTTGAAAAGGCAAAACATTAGCTGTATGCAATGTCATGATGTATGAAATGCATGATGTCATGATGTTCTCAAAATGAATGAGATTGTGTCGTATGCACTTTATCATGTATGTAAGCAGGATGTGTGAAATGTCTATGAATATATTTTCGTCTAGGAAAATAAATCCTTGACGAATGCCTGGAGTTTGTTGAATCCTGGGCTGATGTTGAAGAGTATATTTCTTCGTTTCCACTGGGGGATGATGATTGCAAGAATAAACCGGTAGGAGAAGATGACTCCGTTGGGGAATAAACTTGTTGGAGAGACTACTCTGCGGGGAATTACTCTGTGGGAAGAGATACTTCGCTGAGGTTTTGATGAGAACTCCGCTGGGGATTCCATTGATAAGTTTTGTTGGGGAACTTGATGAACTCCGCTGGGGGATAAGAAGAACTTCACTGAGGACGATCTTTCCGTGGTAATTAGCTGAGGATAACCCAGTTATAAGCTCTGGTGGGGAATAACCTTCTGAATAAAGTTGGGGAGAGGCTTCTGCACTCTGCGGGGGATAAGCTTCCAGAATCTACTGGGGATAAGCTTCCAAAATCTAATAGGGAGGATGATTCAACTCTCCTGGGGAAACTTTTGGACTGTGCTGGGGAAGTGGCGCCATTGGGGTGTCTGTATTCCGCCGAGGAACAATCTTATATTAAGACTGCCGGGGATGCTTGCTTAGGAACATCTGTATACTCCGCTGGGGAATATTGAGATCTTCCGGGGATACCCAACTTCCTTAAGGCTGACTGTAGGCTAACTCTGCTTGAGGAGAGTGTTGCTGACTTGCTGGAGATATTGTGCCTGTTTAGGGCTGACGGGAGGCCAACTCTGCTTGAGGAGAGTATTGCTGAATCCTGCCTTACTCTGCGGGGAGTGGAGGTAACTTGGTCATGTTCTTCAGCTGAACTTACCTTGGTACCTCGATGGACAGAGCAACCAGATCACTTTAGACAATTCTTATTGCCCCAGTTTCTGCGGGAGAAGGTACCTGTGGAGGTGCTCGATAACTGCTGATTGACGAATCTTCTTCTGGTAGGCAAGTGACGAGATGACGGGACATAGTCGTACGCTTTTGATCCCTAACTTTTGCCTGGACCTCCCTTTCGGGTTTTCAATCCACTGGGATACCCCTTTTTGCCCAAGCCGCCTTTTCAGGTTTTCGACTTGCCGGGTGTACAAATTTTTTCCATTTTCGTCCCTTATTTTTGCCCGAACCCTTTTGGTTCGCCGGGAATCCCTTATTTTTGCCTAGGCCAGTCGACCTAGCGGGTCTTTGATTATGCGTAGTATTTTTTCGACTATGTCCACGCTCTCAGAGTGCAGGGAGTTGTCACTGTCGGTAGTGTTGTGTTACCATACTACCAGAAGATCTTCGTTTGATCATGCAAGATTCGTTGCTGGAATTCATGTCCAATGCCCCAAGTGACTCAGGCGGAGATTTGCCCCTGGCTATTTGGCATTTTGAGAGATTCCTTGAATCTTGACTTGATTACCCCAGATGATGGACAATGATCACGTTGTGCCCCTGGATTGGAAGTGTTTTTCCCACTTGAGATGACTCTTTTTATTGAAAAGGTTTTTGTTCACAAGATATTCATCGTGCGACTTTCTCTGCTGTTTAAACAAATAGTCATATGCAAACAATGTTATTTAAAAATGCAAAGCTTATGTCTATCTTGAAGTTTTTTTGAAAATGAAGTTTTTTTTAAAGCAAATTTTGTAAAATGTGATGCCAACTCAAGATTTTACGGCGAGCCTTAAGGAGTCAGGATACCTTTGTAACAGTATGCTTTCGAACTAACCCATGCTTCATCTAGGACTTTTAAGGGTTATAACATGGCCTGGTTCACGGTTTAAGAAACAAAGGATAAAGGCTCAAAGTATTTGTACCCACCCGCTCTTCGTGATGTTCTTCAAACCTAAACTCAACTGATCGTGCGTTAGACCTTGTTTGAGTCTTTGTCCTGATATTCCAATGATGGTTCAGATATTGACAGTTTATTTTGAATAGGCAGTCATTCCTTTTTTGGTTGAGGGCTTGTAGGACCTCTTTCTTTTTTGATTTTGTTATCCCTATTTTTTTCCTGAACTGTTACTTTGTGGTTACAGTCAGCGGGATGCCCCAGTTTTGCAAGTCTCCTTCATAGGTTTTGACTTAATGGGCTTTTATTTTGAGATAATGACTGCCTGTCTTTATGATTATTCGGAACCATCACTGTCTTTTGTTTCAGAAGGACTTCTTTGATGCCATTCGTTGTGCACTTGGATCAAATGAGAGAACTACCCTGCCCCAGGTTATGATTAAGGGTTTTTAATTTTTCGAAAAGAAAAACTCCGACTTCTTTGGCTCAAAGGGGTTGACGAGGGATTATCTTCCTTATAACTCCAGTGTTTAGGATTTGAAACAATGCCTGCACATCGTCAGCGGGGTCTGTTCAAAAGCATACTGTAAAAAGATCATGGTATCGTTTTCGTCATCCTCCCTCAAGAGGATTAGAATTTTAAACGAGAGTTGACATCATAAAAAATGAAAGCAGTTTGAATATAGCGAATGCGAATATATTGATTCAAAACAGACATATGCGATGCATTGATAAAGTAAAAGAGTTTGACATGAACAAATGTTTGAACAAGCAAAGAAAAGTACAACTTGAAACTTCCAATGAACAAAAGGTCTTCTCGTCTAGGGATAGTAGAAGAACTCGACCTGACAATCTTGGGTGAATTCCACTGCTCCTTCATCAATCAGGTCCTGGATCTTGTTCTGCAGAGTCCAACAGTCATTGGTGTCGTGTCCAGGACTGTCAGAATCGTAGGCACATCTCACACTCGGGTTATACCGGGAAGAGGAAGTGTTGGGATTCTTAGGAGGGTCCCTTAATGTGATCAGATTCAATCTCAACAGGCGTTGTAAGGCTTGAAACAGTGACATGTTGAGCTGGGTGAATTTCCTCCTAGGGTTGTCTGGCTTGCTCTGATCAACCCGTTGTTCTTGGCGAGGTCGTTGTTGGACCTGTGAAGTAGCAGCAGCTTGGAGAGGTCTATTCATTGAACCAAACATTTGACTTCTTGGAGGCTGATTACCGGTTTGGTCCCCAGCCTTGACTACTTGCTTCATACTGTCTTGCTGAAGCTGGTTGATCACAATTCTCAACTCTTCTTGCTCCCGAGCTAAGCCTTGGATAAGGGCCATCTGCCCCAGCATCTGAGTTCTCATAGTATCTACCTCAGCTTGCAAGTGTTTCAGTCGTTCGTCCTTATCGTTTTCAGGACTGCTCCTGACCAAAGTCCCCATGAGGAGTGTTCTCAGCTCTTCCTACCCCTTGGATAGGTTTAGGAGGATTTCCCCGAACTGAGTCTCTTGAGTATGGAACTCCTGGTTGTCTGGTTGGAAAGCCATTGCTGAAATAAACAGCGAAGAAGGTAAGTGACCTGTAACAAGGGTACTTGTTATGCAATGATGTGTATGTATGCATGCAATGTTTTCAAGGATCTCGCGGGGTAAACAGAGAAACTGTTAGAATTTGAATTTGGTTGCTTGATTGAAGGAACTTCATGTTGTTGAGAGTCCTTCTTCAAGAGTCAAAGCTCACCATATCGAGTGGGTCATAGCCCCTGACTCAAGTCATCATGTTTGATCTTCGGACAACTTTGGTTAGAGGAAAATAAATCCCCTTTGCCCCTTGCTAGACCGTTGGTTCATCATGACCTGCATCACAAGCCCTTGAGATCCTTGAAATGGGTTAGTCCTTATGCCAGATGTATGCAATGGTATGATGGTATGATGTTATGCTATACGTGGAGTGATGTAAGTAAACCCTGTTATGAGCCCAGGTTAAGGACTGTAAACAAAACCTGCAAGAAACTCATGTTGTCAGATAACAAGAATGTGCAAGTAATTCAGATTTGAAGGCACACAAGTCACACAAGACAGCCCTTAGAGTTCAGTCCAGCATGAAGTTTAGGTACTACCCTCTTGAAGTTGGTGGGCTCAAACCTGTCCTATCAAAAGTAACCGGGTTCTAAGGAGCTCAATATCATTGGGTTGTTTTCTATGTTCATTATTTTGATTTAGCCACTGAACTGGCGATCAAAACATTCCAAGAAAACAACCCTAAATGAGTGTAGTATCGAGTATCTACCAACTTCAGACTGCACCAAAGTCGGTCATCTCACTACCCCTAAAGAGGCCAGGATGGTCAAGTAAAGTTCCTAAGGTAAGTTGATGCTTCATGACACCACGCGGAGGCCCCGTACTCTCCTTGACTTGACTCAAGGGTTACCGGTACTCACCTAAGTGTCACATCAACGTAGCAACTGCTTTAACCGTGTCGGTATACCCCGCACAGTTCCCTCACAGTTTGTTGCTACCTAAAAAAGGGTGCCCCCCAGATCCGGGTTAGGATCTATAAAACTCCGATGCAAGCCCACAATATTAAAGCAAACAAAACAAGCAATTGAAAACATAAGAGTGGTCTAATCCTAAGGTACACCTCACTTATTAAATTCCCCAGCAGAGTCGCCAGTTCTGTGATCGGTGGAAATGAGAACTGACTGTTTTGAAATGCTGGTTCGCAAAATGTCGCGGTAAGCAAGAGTCGCCACCGTCTTTTATGTTTTCCAACATGGAAAGGACAAAAGCACAGCAAAATTCCTTTTCGAGATGTTTCTCGGTTCGGGAGGTAGATTATAGAAAGGGAAGGTGTTAGCACCCTTTCTATCCATGGTTATCCATGGGCTCTTAGGTACTTGCTCACTATGTTTTCAAAAAATTGTTTGCTTTTCAAGTGTTTGTGGGTTTTGAAAAATTTTAGTTTGAAAAACTTCTAGGTAACTCTTGTATCAGTCCTCAAGAGTGTATGAAGTATTTGTTTGAAAACTTTTTGAAAGTGTAGGTGCGAAAAGATGTTTTTGTTTTTTGAAAGAGCAAGTACCCGGGAGAAATCTACTTACTCTAAGGAATTAGGTTGTGTAAGAATCCTTTAGACAGTACTATCCCACTATTGAGAAGTAGGTAGCATCGTCGTTGGAGTTATTCCGGTCAATTCGATTATAGGGACATGTGTGGTCACCAAAGCAATAGTAGGACACCTTAGCGGTAACCCTAATGTCCTAGATCCTTTTTATCCGAGGTAACCGTTTCGAGGCAACTGGATCTTTAGACAGGAGGGCGACCTCTAAAACACCCTATACTTGATGACCACCTAGAGGAAACCAAGTGAGGCGTACCCTAAGAGTGGCATGTGCATGTGTGTCAGATTCAGTTAAGATTATCTTGTACATGTTATTTGTGAGCTACGAATTGATTTTATTTGTCATGCATAATTAACAGTTTAATAGTTTGCAGGAAATAAAGTGCGGAAAGGTAAATCTACGCTATTACAAGGCGCAGGCATATACATCGCCAAAAACATAACCCGTTTGGAAAATAAATGCGAGAAAATAAAAGAAAGCGATAAAAGCCTGTGATCGGTGGATCTGGAACTGACTGTTTAACGCTGGTTCGCGAAATGTCGCGGAAGCAAGAGTCGCCACCGTCTTTTATTTTCTCCAAATGGAAAGGACAAAAGCACAGAAAAATTCCTTATAGAGATTGCTCTCGGTTCGGGAGGTAGGTTATAGAAAGGGAAGGTGTTAGCACCCTTTCTATCCATTGTTATCCATGGGCTCTTAGATACTTGCTCATTGTGTTTTCAAAAATGGTTTATTTGCTTTTCAACTGTGGGTTTTAAAAAAAGTTTCTTTGAAAATTCCAGTTCGACTCTTGTATCGGTCCTCAAGAGTGTTTGAAAAATTGCTTTCGAAAGCTTTTTGAAAAGGTGTCGGTGTGAAAAGTATTTTTGAATTTGTTTTTGAAATTAGAGCAAGTATCTAGAGTCGTCTACCTACTCTAAGGAATTCGTCTGTGTAAATGTCCTTTAAAGTAGTGCCATCCCACCATTGAGAGGTAGGTAGCACCCCCTTTGGAGGTGTTCGGGTCAATTCGAGGGTTCGGGACATGGTGATCACCAGAGCAATGGGAAGATACCTTAGAAGCTACCCTCATGCCAGGTTCCCGGATCATGAGGACTTACTAAGACATCCTCTACTCGACGACCACCTTTCGAGGCAAGGCAACAGTGAGGCGTACCCTAGGGGTGGTGTGTGATTTATGTGTCGTTTTCATTTGCATTTATCTTGTCATGTTATTGGTGTTCTACGCTTGATTTTATTTTTGTCCATTCATTCTTGCATGCTTTGTTTAACAGTTAATATTTGCGGGAAAAGTAAATTCTAAACTATTACAAAGGCGCGGGTCCACATCGCCAAAATTAAACCGGACCCGATTTGACAGAAAAGTAAAGAATTGAAAAGAATTAAAAAGTGCGAAAAGTAATTTTTACAAGGCTTCGGGAGAGGTACATAATTATTTAAGCGGAAAAAGAAATAAATATGCGAGATTAAACAATTAACAATGTGGGCGTTGGACCCCTTTTGCAAAATATTAACATTAATGAGGAATTAAAAATTAAAATTAAAAGAAAATGTTTTTGGTATTTTAGTATTTTATGATTTAATATGAAAAAGAGAATTAATTAAAATTAAAATTGAATGCAAACCCTAATTCTAATGGCTTTTAAATTTATTATGAAAAATATTGAATTTTAACCTAATTTAAACCTAAGTTAATTTACATGCAAATTTAATTATAGAAATAAATAAAATAAATATTATTATAAAAAAGAAAAATTAAAAAGGAATAAAAGTTATCAATTAAAACTAGTTCTACATTTTTTATATTTTTATTGTGAAAAGAATTAATATTAAAACCCTAATTTATACTAAGTTTATTTATATACAATTATTTACAAGAAAATATTAAAATAAAATATTTATTATATTTTTTATCTTTTTCTGAGTTTTTTATGTATTTTTATATTTATGAAAGAAAATAATATATTAATTAAATAAATAGTAATTAAAATAAGAATAGGATTAAAAATAAAGAAACAAACATTATGCAAACCTTGGGGGTATCAGTCCCCATATGGGAGGTTTTAATCAGCAATTTGAGCCCAACTTTGCAAGGCCTGGTTGACTTTTGGGCAAGCGTGTGGGATGGTTGACTCATGCCTACCATGCACTCTAGATCCTGACCCTTGATTGAATGCAGTATGACGCGTGGATGGCATAATAATGTGGACGTATGATACACCCTGGCGCTGAGAGTACACACAAGCATTATTGGAAAAATGATATGGAAAGGGGTGGGGGACCTGGGATCGAACCCAGGTCCTTTTGGTTACCTGCCCATCTGCGTGCCACTGAACCACTTAGCGTGCTTTGAATATATAGAAATAAACAAATAATATAAGACAAAAACACCGGTGAATGGAATTTGCGTGCAAAAATTTGAATAAGCCACTCACTGACTGCCACGAAGTCTTCTTCTTCGTTGCTTTGTTTTCCTGAAAAACAATAAACATTTAACGGGGGTTTTGAACCCCCTCAAAACAAGCTTAATTCAATAATAGCGATTAGACCCTGAAGGCCTATAAATTGAGCGCGAGCGTCTCAATCTGTTCGTTCCAACCTGCAGATTTCATTCATGGCATTATTGAAGGCAAATTTTACTTGGTCTTAAAATCCCCAATTTTGATTCCTGTAAACCCTAGAACGCAAGCATGGTGAAATCGCGTATGCAGCATAAAAATTCAATTAAACATAATGGTTAGTCTCAGAACTTCATAATGAACATGATTCCATGAATAGGATGCTGTAAAAATGCTTAGAATATGATATACGATTATGGAATTTTTGCTGTACAGTTTTAGTTCAATATACCAATTCTTGAGGTTTTGATGGTTGTGCTTAATTGGAACGTGATCAGTAGACCTTGAGGAAGCTATTGGAATAGAAATTGTGCTTTGAAATCACCTAAAAAGCTGTTTTCAGAATTGAGTTTATGGAGAAAAATTTCAAGTTTCTAATGGCCTTTCTTGCGCAGCTGAGCGTGTATGGGCATTAGGGTTGTGTTCAAGCATTTGTAGTGAATCAATTAGGTTAAGAAAATTGATAAAAATCTCTTGCAATCATGGTTTTCAATATTTGATTTTTCACCATTATGTTTTCAATCTTTTCCATGTGCTCTTGTATCAATTATGCTCAAATCAAACCAAATCTTTCCCTATTGACCTATGCACGAAATATTGAAGGCAAAATATGCATGAAAAGATTTATTAGGTCAAGTTAGATATTTTTTCATATATTTAAGTGATTTAAATGAATTAATATGAATAAAAATTCAAATAAATAAATAAAAAATGAGAAAATACTTACCTTTGGGCCAAGTAGTCGTGCACATGCTTGGAATGATGAATCATGGAAGAAAAATGGGCCCATTAGCAATTTTAGGTCATTTGGATCAAAGTTGACTTTTCAAAATATCCAAATATTTCCCAACTTCCACAAGGCATAACTTGCTCAATTTTTAATCTTTTCTCATGTTCTTGGACATTTTGGAAAGGTCTTTGAGTCCTCTAACCAATGCCTTTGGTCCCATGTCATTTTGATTTACCAATCTCAAGTTATGGCCTTTGACTTAAAGTCCCTTTTTGTTGACTTTTGAAAATGACCTATAATGTTGAAATTGATAACTTTTTGTGAGAGCATTTCTTGGACTTGAAGTATGAAGATGAGTTGTAGGAAATGTCTTTTTCTTCAAAATGAGCTTTGGATGGAATTTTTCTGATAATCCATGTGAAAGTTATGCCCTGGTCAATTTCAGTTGACTTTTTCAGTTGTCCAAATAAGGAAACTTTTGCATCTTTGATGATTTCTGAGCCAAATTTTGAGAATCATGATCAAGCATTGATAAAATGATGTTTGTGGCTTCGAAATGATATGTTGACCAAAAATTTGAACTTTTGACTGTCAAATGACCATTTTGCCCCTACAGTTGACTGTAGTGCAATTAGGGTTTTTGACTGTGCAATTTGGAGCTGAATGCCTTGAAACTTGATATGAGGATACTTGACCACATTTGTAAGCTTGTGAGACTTGATTGGGCCTTGGAAAACTTCATTTTCTTGCTCAGAACACAAACCCTAGTTTTGACTGTATAGGAGATCTTTGACTGTGCAACCCTTGGGGAATTTTGTAGCTTGGCTTGGCAATTTCTTAAAGAATATGGGAGGGCAAATTTTGGGGTGCAACAAAGCCTAATTAACTATTACATCCTCGGAAACAGTTACATCAAATATAATAAAAAATAATGAATTAAAAATAACTATGCGCGCGAAAGAATTAAATCGGAACGTCCTTAGGGTTTTGTCCCTTTTTGAGAAAAGAATTGAATTTTTCCTTTTTTGCAATTAATGAAATATTAAACCTAGTAACTAATTAATTAATTAATTAATTAAAAGAAAAAGTATTTTTGTGTTTTTTATGTTTTAATGAAAAATAAATAAAATAAATTAAAAGTCAAATGAAAAACCCTAATTCTAAGTTTGTTTTATTTATTGTAAAAAAAGATTAAAATTAAACCTAATTAACAAAAAGACTAAATTAATTGATTTGCATTTATTTACAAAATAATAACTAATTAAATTTAATCAATAAAAATATTATTATTTTTTTGTTTTATGGATTTATTATGGAAAAATAATTATCTAGTTATTAATTAATTAAGAGTTAAATTTAAATAAGTAAAATAAAAATATAAGAGAAAAAATAAAGAGGCAAACTCATGGGGGGTTTGGGCCAGCTTAGGAGGTGAATTAGCAATCTGAGGCCCAAGAAGCCACCAAGCCACGTTGACTTTGGTAATTGTCTGCACGTTGGTTGACCAGGAACATGGTGTCCATCATCTCTTGGCCACTGGATTTGTGATTGTGGACACATGGCGCGTGGATTTATGAGGTGTATGATGAAGCCTTTCATGAAGCCTGCATAGGAATATATGAAGAAAAGAAACAAACAAATATTTTGGGGGGACCTGGGATTCAAACCCAGGTCCCAATGATCAATACACAAGCGCCTTGGCCATCTGTGCTGCATGCATCATTTGTTATTAAGACCACACGTAATTATTATATTGGTAAATCAAAACAATGCCTGGAAAAAAAATATAAACGCGTGTTTTTTGAAAAGGACGAATAAGAGGGAGACGCGTCAGCGTCTTCTTCCTTGGTCACTGGTTTTTTACCTGCGGATTTCTATCCGCAGGAAACTCCATAGGTCCTTCCTAGAATTGTCCCTAGGCTTCAAAAACTCATTCCAAGACCATGGTTGGTCTCGTCCATGTCCCCTGAATCCATCTATACTCATGCTTTGTCCTAATTTCACCTGGAACCAAAATACCTAAAACGCAAAAAGATGAACCCTAGAATCGGGCATCACGATTCAGGGCCTAAAAAAGCAATTGGATATTATAGTTATGTTAGAAATCAAATAAGGAACACAAATATGCCAATGCTTTTGAGAAAAAGTGCAAAAATAGAGAGCTTAGGTTTCGTGTTAAGAGGTGACTTTGTGATGACTTACAGCGCTTTATAGGTGGTCTCAGGATGGGTTTGTGATCGCTTTAGCTTCAATGGATAGCAAGGAAGAAGGTCACGTTCTTATTTTGGTCTGAAAACGCCTGCAACCTTGTTCTTGATCTCTCACTTTTCCAATAATTTTTGAGTTTTGCTTTGGCCGTTTAACAATGCTTAGGTCGTGAATTAGGTTTAGGTTACTTGCATATGTATAAGGCAAGCAGTCTAGGTCCTAATTTGGGCTTGTATCCTTGTGTATTTAAGTTTGGAGATTTGGTTGACCACCATTGAAGACCTTTCCATACTTGGTTCAAATCTAGGATTTTATGCACAAAAAAGGCTTAGCACGAATTGGTTAGCTGGCATATGACATATAAAAGCTATTCAAATCACAAAGATGCTATTCCATTAATTTTTAGATTTTATTTGAATTATTATGGATTTAAAATGAATTAAATCAATAAAAATTAAATAAAATGGAAAAATAAATGTTTGATCTTGAAATTAATCATGGGACACGTGTGTGGCATGACAAGGCTGAATCAAGTGGAAGAAAGTGGACCCTTTTGTCAAAAATTGAAGTTTTAAGGATAGTTGACTTTTGCAAATTCATGAAAATTTCCCAACTTCTCCAATGCATATCTTGCTCAATTTTGATCATATGAACATGTTCTTGGACATTTTGGAAAGGTATTGAAGTCCTCTAACCAATTCCTTTGGTCCCATGTCATTTGGATTTACCAATCTCAAGTTATGGTCTTTGACTTAAAGTGCATTTTTGTTGACTTTTGAAATTGACCTATAATGTAGAAATTGATAACTTTTTGTGAGAGCATTTCTTGGACTTGGAATATGAAGATGAGTTGTAGGAAATGTCATCCCCTTCAAAATGAGCATTGGATGGGATTTTTCTGATGAACCATGAAAACTTTATGCCTTGGTCAAGTTACAGTTGACTTTTCAACTGTCCAAAAATAGCAACTTTTGCATCCTTGATGATTTTTGAGCCATTCTTGTGGAATCATGATCAAGACTTGATCAAATGATGATTGTGGCTTCAAAATAAGATGTTGACCAAAATTTATGACTTTTGACTGCAAAATGACCATTTTACCCCTGCAGTTGATTGTGAACCAAATGAAGCTTTTGACTGTGCAATTTGCCTCTGTGAGTCTTGAGACTTGCCATGTAGGTGCTTGACAATATATATAGGCCTATGAGACTTGTTTGGACCACTGAAAACCTCAAATTCATTGAAGGAACCAAAACCCTAATTTGGACTGGCTTAGGAGATGTTTGGACTGTGCAACCCTTGAGTAGTCTTGAACCATTTGAAGATGATTCTTGATAAACTTTGAAGAATATGGGAGGGAAAATTTTGGGGTACAATAGTTTTCCTATGAGAATCACCAAGTGTTGTACCCCAAAATTTTCCCTCCCATATTCTTCAAGATTTGCCAAGATCATGGTTCAAAATCTCTCAAGGGTTGCACAGTCCAATTGCCTCCTAACACAGTCAAAATTAGGGTTTTGGTTCTTGCAAAGAAATTTAAGTTTTCAAGGGTCCAAACAAGTCCCACATGCCCATATACATTGTCAAGTATTCATATGTCAAGTTTCAAGACTCACAGCATCAAATTGCATAGTCAAAAACCCTGAATGCTTCACAGTCAACTGTAGGGGCAAAATGGTCATTTGACAGTCAAAAGTCAAAAAATTTGGTCAAAATCTTATTTTGAAGCCACAAACATCATTTGACCATTCTTGATCATGATTCTCAAAGCATGGCTCAAAAAGTCTCAAGATGCAAAAGTTTCTATTTTTGGACAGTTGGAAAAGTCAACTGCAAATTGACCAGGGAATAACTTCTTCATGGTTTATCAGAAAAATCCCATCCAAAGCTCATTTTGGAGAGAATGACATTTCCTACAACTCATCTTCACACTTCAAGTCCATGAAATGCTCTCACAAAAAGTTATCAATTTCAACATTATAGGTCATTTTCAAAAGTCAACAAAAAGGCACTTTACGTCAAAGACCATAACTTGAGATTGGTAAATCAAAATGACATGGGACCAAAGACATTGGTTAGAGGACTTCCATACCTTTCCAAAATGTCCAAGAACATGTTCATAGCCTCAAAATTGAGCAAGATAGGCCTTGTAGAAGTTGGGAAATTTTTGGGAATTTTGAAAAGTCAACTTTGCACAAAAGGCTTCAAAAATGCTAATGGGCCACAAATTCTTCCATAAATCATTACCCAAAGGCTATGCACGACCCATTGACCTCAAAGGGATGTATTTTCTTATTTTTGATTAATTATTTGAAATTTTAATCTTATTAATTCATTTAATTAAATTTAAATATAAGAAAAATACCAAATCATGTTTTTAAATCTTTTTTATGCAGCAAATATCCTCCACACATGTAAGAGATCTCGTGCATCAATCAAAAGGGACAATATCTTCCATATTTGGCATGATTGGCATGGAAAAAGATTGAAAAAAGATGTGGAAAAATCAAAGATTGGAATCATCAATACATGGACTTTGGGCTTGGTTTTTTAACCTAATTCCATTCACTTACATATGCATAACCTAAACCTATTCCATTGGACACAAAAAGCTGCGCAGAAAACCAAGAACCAAATTGCATTTTTTTCATCAAAAGTTGGAAACTGAAATCCTAGTTAGAGGACAATTCGAAGCTCCAAAAGCATTCCAATACATTGCCAAAGGATCCAGGAAGCGATTACAATCAAAACCAGCTCTCCATACCTCAAGAATTGGTAGAACAACATTGCACTTTTCATGAATATATCCATTATCGTGTTTCAATTTTTAAGCATTGTTCATGTGTTTTGTTAATTGATTTACACTAATATGGATATTCTGAAGCTAATTGTACCCTTTAATTGAACTAACAATGCCTGTATAAGAATTGACCATTAACGTTTTCTAGGGTTTCAGAGCTCCAAATTTAGGGGTTTCTTCATATGGAAAAATCAGACCCTCAAACTGGTATCATTGAATTCGTGACATGAAGACGAGACAAACTCATACCTCGCGCCCTTTTTATATTTGCTCATGCTCTAATCGCTATTTTCATGGTTTCTATTTAGTGGGGGTTTAAAACCCCCGCTATCTGTTTTCTATTTTCAGGAAAACGAAGAAGAAAGCTAGCGTGGCTTGATGTTACTGGATAATTCAAATTTGGCGCGTGATTTTTTGTGCATACCATTAACGCTTATTTTTTTTATATAATAATCATGTTCCATTATGCATACAAAGAAATGCGCTGGCTTGGTTGGTTGTTGAGCTGTCTGGCAGGTATTGGGACCTGGGTTCGATTCCCAGGTCCCCTCTCATATTTCATATTTTTCTTCCCAACATGTTTCCCTGCAGTGCATGTCCCAGTGCTCATCATACATCCTCAAACACTAGCTTGCCACATGGCCATGAGGATCAATCTGAAGGCCAGAATGTGCAGTCCATGAGACACACTCAGTCAACCACATACACACACGCTGAAAAGTCAAACAAGCTTCTTGTTTCATGGGCCCAAATTACTCTACAAAAACCTCCAAAGAGGGCCAGACACCCCTCCTTGTTTGTATTCTTTCTTTTTAATTTTCTTTTCTTTTATTCTTTTCAATTATTCTTTTAATTGTTTTATTTAATCCACATAAAATAATTTTCACAATATAAAATACAGAAAAATTAAAATATGTTTAACTATATTTAATTTCTATTAATTTATTTTGTAAATAAATGTTAAATAATTAATTTAGTTAAATTAGGTTTTAAAACTTAAATCTTTTTCTTAACAAATTAAAATATGTAGAAATTAGGGTTTTAACTTTTCATCATTTTTTTTAATAAATAATTTTCTCATCATTATTATTATTATTAATTATTAAATACTTTTGTAAATAAATATGTACATTAATTATTTAGTAAATTAGGTTAAACTTTAATATTTCTCAAATAATTAAAAATAACTTAGAATTAGGGTTTCTTTTAATTTTAATTTTAATTTTCTTATTTCATTAAATACTAAAAACCTAAAAAAACATTTCTTTCCTTTTATTAAATAATAACTAGACTTTTAATTCAATTTAATTTCAAAAGGGTCCAACGCCCTCGAACGTGCAACTTTAATTCTTTCGCGCATTTATTCTTGTTTATATTCTTTCAAATATTATGTACCTGCTCAAGCCATGTAATAGTAACTAGGTTTATCTTTCCGCATTTTTATTAAAATGGGTCTTTGTTAATTTGGTGATGTATAGACCCGCGCCTTGTAATAGCGTAGGATTTTACTTTCCGCACTTTTAAACTGCTAAACTTTGCATGAAAGAATGTATGGCCTAAAATAAAAACAAGCGTAGATCACCATGATACATGTACAACATAAAATATTAACTGAAAACAATACACAAATTCACACACCACTCTTAGGGTACGCCTCACTGTTGCCTTGCCTTCGAAACGTGGTCGTCGAGTATAGGACGTTTTAGTAAGTCCTTATGTCCATAACACGATCCAGTTGCCTCGAAACGGTTGCCTCAGAATTAAAAAAGGATCAATGGCATAAGGGTAGCTTCTAAGGTGTCCTACTGTTGCTCTGGTGACCACACTGTCCCTGAAAACGAATTGACCCGAACACCTCCAACGGTGGTGCTACCTATCTCTCAATGATGGGATGGCACTACCTTAAGGACATTTACACAGCCTAATTCCTTAGGGTAGGTGGATGACTCGTAGATACTTGCTCTATTCAAAAACAAATCAAAAAAACTCTTTTCACACCGACACTTTAAAAAAAAAGCTTTCAAAACAATTTTTCAAACACTCTTGAGGACTGATACAAGAGTCGAACTGAAATCTTTAAACGAAACTTTTTCAAACTCACTCACACTTTGAAAAGCAAACACATTTTGAAAACACAAATGAGCAAGTATCTAAGATCCCATGGATAACCATGGATAGAAAGGGTGCTAACACCTTCCCTTTCTATAAATCTACCTCCCGAACCGAGAACTATTCTCATAAGGAATTTTGCTGTGCTTTTGTCCTGTCCATGTTGGAGAAAATAAAAGACGGTGGCGACTCTTGCTTCCGCGACATTTCGCGAACCAGCGTTAAACAGTCAGTTCCAGATCCACCGATCACACCAAGCACCTTGAAGAGCCTTGAATTATGTACTTTGTATATATATATATATATATATATATATATATATATATATATATATATATATATATATGCTTTTAACTAACCTCAAAACGTGGGCATTTTTTCCTTTAGAATATTATATTGTAGGTCATGGCACAGTTGCCTTCATCTCACCATCTCCTAGCACAGAGGATCAAAACTAGGGTTTGAGTTTAATTAGGAGATCTTTGGATTTTTTGGCAATTCTTGATCCCATACTTCTTTACATAGTCATGAGAATCTATCATTAAAAGTTTGATCATCAACTTTGGCTTGAAAGGGTTCAATTGATGAAAAGGGGTAAAATGATCATTTTATCAGAAGACAGTGAAAATCAGTTGTTGACCAAGTGGACTTTTGGTCAACCATCAATTCAATATCCCTATTATCATATTTAATGGTTAATAGTGCAAAAATATCAAGAGGAAGGGTGAATTGGAGTTAACTTGTCAAGGAAGTTATTTGAAGTTTTGAAAATTTTCTAAGTATCCATAGGGCTGAATTTTGACTGGCTACAACTTTCTCAATTTTTATTGAAAATGTGTAAACTTTATATGCCTAGAAAGAGGATGAAAAATTCTCCAACTTTGTAGGATTGGCCACAATTCCAAAAAATGAAAGGAAAAAAAAGTTATGAAGCTTGGAAGATTTTGACACTTAGTGAAATTTTGGTTAAAAATGCAAAAATATGACTTCTTCATGTTAATTTTTGAATGACCATTTGGATTCAAATAAAAAAGTTGGCAACATGAAAGTTGTAGATGGGAATTTTCTCTTCATTTTTCATTTAAGAATCATCTCAAATGGTTAAGTGTAGAGAAAGATATGATGATTAGGATTTTGAGCTGAAAACTGAATTTTTGCCCAGCCAAGGCAAGGCCCGCCCAGGTAGGCAAGGCATTTCACCAAACATGTTATGGGCGCCCGTTCATCATCACTTTTCTATGTGAAATATTCATTATTTTTAAAAATGTCCAACATCAAATTTGAAGCCCTAAATGTGAGAAACAACTTTGCTTCAGAAAGTTTCTACAAATTCTTCCTACATTTTGAGATATAATTGTGAGAAGTAGGCACCATGCATGCTGAATTTTCTGCCCAACAAGCCATCACGCGCACACAGCCAGCCCAACCAGGCCTGGCATTTTATCAAACAGTTTGTAAGCACGTGTTCATGGCCAAATATCTCATTGATTCAAGCCTCATTTTGAAAAATTTTGAACATGAAAGTTGGAGTATGAAGTGTCCTCTCCATTTTTGATTCAAAGTTTGTGACGTTTCATGCACCATAGAGAGAGATATAAGGGAGTAAAGAAGTGTTCATGGAATGATGAAATTTTCATGAAAATGCATGGAAAAATTTGTGCAACCCAAGACCAATTGCCAGCTCACACTCCAACACTTCTCACTTACGCAAGAACACATGATTTGCATCCAAAAACAACATGAAAAATGCAACACCTCACTCACTCCCTCATTTTTTATTTTTCTCACTCTCTCTTTCCACACTCTATATAAAGTCATAAAATTCAACAAGCAAGGGGTTGGTTGGAAGATTGCAAGTCAGTAGCAAGCTATTATCTCCCTCTCTCACATGAAATTCCCTCTCTCTCTTCAAATGTCAAGCTTCCTCCATTGTTGTCAAAAGCTCACTTCCATAATTTTTCAAATTTCTTCACATCTCTCTCCATTTATTATCTCTTCACATTCAAGCAAGCTTCTCTACATTACTAGCTCTTTATTTGAGCTTCAACGTCATCAAACTCATTGCAAGGTAGTAGATCCAATTTCTCTCTCCTATTACAACCTTGCATCGTTCTTTGAATCCATGAGTTTTTTTTTTCAAAATCTAAGAGAATATTCATAATCCTTGCATTTTCCTGATCAACTTTCATTCTTGGATCGTTTAATTTGGTGGAGAATTGAGGGACAAAATCAAGTTTAAAAACTGTTTGATGTAATGTGCAAATTAAAAAAAAAGTGTTTATGTAGCATTTTCACGCGCGAATTTCTCACTCATCCATGCATCATTTCATGATTTTTTTGATCCTAGCATGTTCTACTAATTTCAATCTTGAACTTTGATGTTGGAATTTTTGGATTTCATCAAGAAATGAGTGAGTTATGGTGATCTGAAAATGAGGTTTCAAACCTGAAAAATGTGAACAGCATGGTTGTTTGGTAGGGATGATTGTGATCGGTGGATCTGGAACTGACTGTTTAACGCTGGTTCGCGAAATGTCGCGGAAGCAAGAGTCGCCACCGTCTTTTATTTTCTCCAAATGGAAAGGACAAAAGCACAGAAAAATTCCTTAAAGAGATTGCTCTCGGTTCGGGAGGTAGGTTATAGAAAGGGAAGGTGTTAGCACCCTTTCTATCCATGGTTATCCATGGGCTCTTAGATACTTGCTCATTGTGTTTTCAAAATTGTTTGTTTGCTTTTCAACTGTGGGTTTTAAAAAGTTTCTTTGAAAAATTTCAGTTTGACTCGTACGTCAGAGTGTTTGAAAAATTTGCTTTGAAAAGTGTTGGTGTGAAAAGATTTTTGTTTATTTTGAAGAGAGCAAGTATCCATGAGTCGTCTACCTACCCTAAGGAATTCGTCTGTGTAAATGTCCTTTAAAGTAGTGCCATCCCACCATTGAGAGGTAGGTAGCACCACCGTTGGAGGTGTTCGGGTCAATTCGAGTTTTAGGGACATGGTGATCACCAGAGCAATGGGAAGACACCTTAGAAGCTACCCTCATGCCAGGTTCCCGGATCATGAGGACTTACTAAGACGTCCTCTACTCGACGATCACCTTTCGAAAGGCAACAGTGAGGCGTACCCTAGGGGTGGTGTGTGCGATTTGTGTGTCGTTTTCATTGATTTATCTTGTCATGTTTGTTGTGATCTACGCTTGATTTTATTTTTAAGGTCATACATTCTTTCATGCTTTTTGTTAACAGTTAAAAGAGTGCGGAAAAGTAAATTCTAAAGCTATTACAAATGGCGCGGGTCCACATCGCCAAAATTAAACCGGACCCGATTTGACGGAAAGTAAAGAAATCAAATAAAAGTGCGAAAAGTTAAGTTACAACGCTTTGGGAGAGGTACATAATTGATTAAGCGATAAGATAAATGCGCAAATTAAACAATTAAAAATATGGGCGTTGGACCCTTTTGCAAAATTAAAATTAATAAGGAATTAAAAATTAAAATTAAAAAGAATGTTTTTTGGTATTTTGGTTATTAAAATTTAATAGAAAAAATAATTAATTAAAATTGAAAGGAAGCGCCAAACCCTAATTCTACTGTTTTTTAAGTTTATTGTGAAGATATTAAGTTTTAACCTAAATTATGTCTAAGTTAATTTACATGCAAAATTTAATTATAGAAAATAAATAAATAAATAATTATTACTGTGAAAAAAGGGAAAAATATGAAAAGGAATCAAAATTGTTAATTAACCTAATTCTACATTTTTATATTTATTATGAAAAGAATTAAAATTGCAAAAAATCCTTACTAAAGCTAAATTCATTATATGTTAATTTATTTACAAGAAAATAATTATAATAAAAATATTTATTATTTTGGGTCTTTTCTGATTTTTATAATGTTTTTTTTTGTATTTTTGTAAAAAAGATAATTAATTAAATTAGAAAAGAAAATAACAATTAAAAATAAAATAAAGTAAAAAACAAACCAGGGGGGGTAACCCCAAATTAGAGGTGCAGGCCTTAGGATGCTGGCCCAATTAGCTTTGAACTTGTTGACTTTTCTGGATCATGTATGATGCGTTTCACCAGGCGCAGTGTGTTCCTTGAACCCATGCCCTTGATTTGGTTCTAAACATGCACGTGGATGGATAGATGAGGAGGACGTATGGTAGTCCTTAAGATCGTGCCTGCATAGGAATTTGGATAGAAAAATAATATGGCAAATATACAGACCTGGGGTTCGAACCCAGGTCTTGGACTTTGCAAAGTGACACCTGCACCACTAAGCCATTACTGCGCGTTGATTATACAAGTAAGAAATAAATATAATAAAAGAAGATAACATGTGAATAGATTAGACGCGCGAAATTCAAACCCACGTATCCCCCACTGCCACGAATCCTTCTTCTTCCTTTTCCCTGAAACGTAAACATGAGACAACGGTTTTCATAGCGTTGCCTAAACCCATATATCAAAAAATAGCGAATAGACCCTCGACGCTCATAAATTGAGCGCGAGGGTTGGAATCTCTTCGTCTGGACGTGCTAAGTGCAATGGCAGTAGTCTTGAGTCCCAATTTTGCTTCGTCTCAAAAACCCCAAATTGGCAAACCTGTAACCCTAGAATTCGCGCATGGCAAAACCTTATGTACAGCATGAAAATCCAATTAAATACAATGGTTAGCTTTAAAACTTTGTAAGGAACATGAATATACAATTAAAATGCAATGATCATGCTTCAAAACCAAAATACGATTAGGCAATTTTCTGGGTGCAGTTCACGTTCAATGTACCGATTCTTTGCGTTTGAATTGATGTTAGGGGTTGGCACACGTTCAGGGAACCACAATGAAGCTATTGAGACAAGAATGGAGGCTTGAATCGACCTCTAGAGTTGATTTCAGTTTTTAGTTTTATCAACAATTTGCCAAGTTTGTAATGGAGTTTTCAGCGCAGCTTCCAGTCTCTAAGGCTTAGGGTTGAGATTCTGAATATGTATAGAAGCTTTTAGGTCAACAAAATTCAACAAAATCTCATGAATTCAATGGTTTCAATATTTGATTTTATAAGATCTTTTTCATATCTTTTTCAAGTGTATTTTTGTTCAATCATATCCCAATGCTCCAAATCTTTCCAAATTGGCTTAGGCACGAATTATTGAGTCTAAAATGTGTACAAAAAGATTCATTAGGTCAAGTTAGATATTTTCTATATATTTAAATAATTTAAATGAATTAATATTAATATAAATTCAAATAAATAACTAAAAAATGAGAAAATACTTCCCTTTGGGCCAAGTGGTTGTGCATATGCTTGGAATGATGGATCATGGAAGAAAAATGGGCCCATTAGCAATTTTGGATCATTTGCATCAATGTTGACTTTTCAAAATTCCTAAAAATTTCCCAACTTCCACAAGGCATAACTTGCTCAAGTTTTAAGCTTTTCACATGTTCTTGGACATTTTGGAAAGGTATTTGAGTCCTTTAACCAATGCCTTTGGTACCATGTCATTTTGATTTATCAATCTCAAGTTATGGCCTTTGACTTAAAGTCCCTTTTTGTTGACTTTTGAAAATGACCTATAATGTTGAAATTGATAACTTTTTGTGAGAGCATTTCTTGGACTTGAAGTATGAAGATGAGTTGTAGGAAATGTCTTTCTCTTCAAAATGAGCTTTGGATGGAATTTTTCTGATAATCCATGTGAAAGTTATGCCCTGGTCAATTTCTGTTGACTTTTTCAGCTGTCCAAATATAGTAACTTTTGCATCTTTGATGATTTCTGAGCCAAATTTTGAGAATCATGATCAAGCATTGATCAAATGATGTTTGTGGCTTCAAAATGATATGTTGACCAAAAATTTGAACTTTTGACTATCAAATGACCATTTTGCCCCTACAGTTGACTGTAGTGCAATTTAGGGTTTTGACTGTGCAATTTTGAGCTGAATGCCTTGAAACTTGATATGAGGATGCTTGACCACATTTGTAGGCATATGAGACTTGATTGGGCCTTTGAAAACTTCTTTTTCTTGATCAGGACACAAACCCTAGTTTTGACTGTATAGGAGACAGTTGAGCTGCACAACCCTTGGGGAATTTTATGACTTGGCTTGGCAATCTCTTGAAGAATATGGGAGGGCAAATTTTGGGGTGCAACAGTTGCCCCTGTTCAATCTTCTTAGACCTGAGGATGCAGATTGGCTGACGTGCCTTTCGTAATCCGAGGGTAGAAGATGATTGAACACTAGAGTGCCCAGAAATTTGCGCTCACATAGTAGCAGTGTGGTGGAATGGGCTTATAGATGCCATTTGGAGATCGCTGGATAGGATGATGGGCTTATAGATGCCATCTGGATGTTGATTGCGTAGGAGATTCCTTAGCGAGAACCTGCATACCTGTAAAAGAAAAAGATGAGTACCTGACACGTTGCAGGAACTGATTTTAGATGCTTGGCATAGATATGTCCTGACTGGTTACAAGAGTTGAGTCTGGAGCTTCAAACGCTGATGAATGAACCATGAATGGTTACTGCCTTAGCATGAATGGTAAGAGAACCTTGGGCGACTTTAACTTCAACAACGCTCGTTGAGAAAAATCTTGGCGGGAATTACCATCTTTGCCATATTGGGAAGAGAACCATAGGCAATTATAATTTGAAAGGAATGATCACCTCACTCAACGTCGGAGAGGGAGACATCTGAAAAGGAATTGTCACCTCACACACCGTCGGAGAGGGAATCATAGGAAGAAGGAATTACCACCTCACACACCGTCGAAGAGGGGACCATAGGAGACTGCTGAGTCTTTCTCAGAAAAATCTGTTGGGAGTCGATTTAGCTGGACTAGAGGAGGTCTTGAAATATCTTCAACTGGAATAAGTATCAGAACGTTGCCCTATCTGGTTTACATCTGGACTATATCTGGAAGGAGATCTGGAAGCAGCATCAGAACGTCACCATATCTGGGTCATATCTGAAACTATATCTGAAGGATACCTGGAAGCAGCATCAGAACGTCACCATCTTTGGGTCATATCTGAAACTATATCTGAAGGATACCTGGAAGCAGCATCAGAACGTCACCATCTCTGGGTCATATCTGAAACTATATCTGAAGGATACCTGGAAGCAGTATCAGAACGTCACCATATCTGGATCATATCTGAAACTATATCTGAAGGATACCTGGAAGCAGTATCAGAACGTCACCATGTCTGGATCATATCTGAAACTATATCTGAAGGATACCTGGAAGCAGTATCAGAACATCACCATATCTGGGTCATATCTGAAACTATATCTGAAGGATACCTGGAAGCAGCATCAGAACGTCACCATCTCTGGGTCATATCTGAAACTATATCTGAAGGATACCTGGAAGCAGCATCAGAACGTCACCATCTCTGGGTCATATCTGAAACTATATCTGAAGGATACCTGGAAGCAGTATCAGAACGTCACCATATCTGGATTATATCTGAAACTATATCTGAAGGATACCTGGAAGCAGTATCAGAACGTCACCATGTCTGGATCATATCTGAAACTATATCTGAAGGATACCTGGAAGCAGTATCAGAACGTCACCATGTCTGGATCATATCTGAAACTATATCTGAAGGATATCTGGAAGCAGTATCAGAACGTCACCATATCTGGGTCATATCTGAAACTATATCTGGAAGGAAATCTGGAAGCAGCATCAGAACGTCACCATATCTGGGTCATATCTGAAACTATATCTAGAAGGAAATCTGGAAGCAGTATCAGAACGTCACCATCTCTGGGTCATATCTGAAACTATATCTAGAAGGAATTCTGGAAGCAGCATCAGAACGTCACCATATCTGGATCATATCCGAAACTATATCTAGAAGGAATTGCAATAGTTGGTAGTAGTCGTTTTTGTATTGATCTTTTTCCTGAAAAGGCAAAACATAATTGTATGCAAAATCATGATGCATGAACTGTATGTCTTCAAAATTAATGAGATGCATGTAGTATGATGCATATGCATGCTATAATGTATGAGGATATGATGTTTATGAATGTATATTTTCGTCGTAGAAAAATAAATCTTTGACGGGTGCCGGGAAGTCGCATCCTGGGCTGATGTGGAAGAATAGCTTTTGCTTCCGCTGGGGTTGATAGTTGTTGAGGATACCCTTGTTGTGCTGGAAATGTTGATAGACTTCGCTGGGGATAAGAAGGCTTCGTCGACGACGCTCTTTCCATGGCTTTTGGCTGAGGATAACCCAGTTATATCCTGTTAAGGAAATAACTCTTTAAATAAAGCCGGACGACGCGTTCGTGCTCTGCTAGGGGATAAGCTTCCAGAATCTACTGGGGATAAGCTTACTGCTCGGGGATATGGATTCCAACTTTCCTGGGGAAGCTGGGTTGGACTCTCCTGGGGAAGTATTGAGCTGTGTTGGTTATATTCTTCAACGGAACCTACCCTGATACCTTGGAGGATAGAACAATCAGATTGCTTAGACCACCCCTTATTGCCCCAGTTTCTATGGGGGAGCGGAAGATACCTGTGGAGGTGCTTGATAGTTGTGGATGGACAAACCTTCTTCTAGTAGGCAGGTGACAAGAAGACGGGACATAGTCGTACGCTTTAATCCCTAACTTTTGCCTGGACCGCCCTTTCGGGTTTTCAGTCCATCGGGATACCCATTTTTGCCCAAGCCGCCTTTTCAGGTTTTCGACTTGCCGGGTGTACAGATTTTTTCCATTTCATCCCTTCATTTTGCCCGAACCCTTTTGGTTCGCCGGGAAGCCCTTATTTTTGCCTAGGTATGTCAACCTAGCGGGTCTTTGATTGTGCGTAGTATTTTTTTGACTATGTCCGTGCTTTCAGAATGTAGGGAGTTGCCCCTGTTTAGAAGTGTTTTGTCACCAGAAGATGTTTGATCAGGCGAGATTGAAATGCCCCAAGTGACTCAGGTGGAGATTTGCCCCAGGCTGGTTGGCCTTTTGAGAGATTCTCCGAATCTTGATTGGACTGCCCCAGATGATGGACAATATTCGTGTCCTGCCCCTTGATTGGGAGTACTTTTGTTCATTAGGCATTCATCGTGCGAAGTTCCCTGCTGTTCAAACAAAAAAAGTCATATGCAAACAAAGTTATGTTAAAAATGCCAAGCTTATGTCTGTCTTGAAGATTTTGAAAATGCATTCTTTTTCATAAAACAAGTGATTGTTTGTAAAACGTGATGTCAACTCCGTATTTACCGTAGGCCTTAAGGAGTCAGGATACCTTTATGCTTTCGAACTAACCCATGCTTCAGCTAGGACTTTTAAGGGTTATAACGTGGCTTGGTTCACGGTTTAAGAAACAAAGGATAAAGGCTCAAATTATTTGTACCCACCCGCTCTTCGTGATGTTCTCCAAACCTAAACTCAGTTGATCGTGCGTTAGACCTTGCTTGAGTCTTTGCTTTGATGTTCCAATAATGGTTCAGATGTTGATGATCTCTTTTGAATAGGCAGTCATTTTTGCTTTGGTTGAGGGTTTGTGAGACCTCTTTCTTGATTTTGTTATCCCTTTCCTTTTTTTGCTTGAACTATTTCCTTTTTTGGAGTCACAGTCAGCGGGATGCCCCAGTTTCATAAGTCCCCTTTGTAGGTTTAGACTTTTTGGGCTTTTCATTTATGAACTTTGATAATGACTGCCTGTCCTTTTGATTGTTCTGAACCATTACTGTCTTTGTTCGTTTTGTAAAGATCTTTTCGGTGCCATTCGTCATGCACTTGGATCAACTGAGAGAACTACCCTGCCCCAGGTTATGATAAAGGGTTTTTAAATTTCGAAAAGAAAAAAACTCCTACTTCTTTGGCTCAGAGGGGTTAACGAGGGATTATCATCCTTATAACTCCAGTGTTTAGGGATTGAAACAATGCCTGTACCTCATCAGCGGGGTCTGTTCAAAAGCATACTGTAGATTATGGTATCGTTTTCGTCATCCTCCCTCAAGAGGCTTAGAATTAAAGAGAGTTGACATCAGAAAAAATATGAAAATAATTTGGAATATAATGAAAATGGTTGTATTAATTCCCAAAACAGACATATGCGATGCATTGATAGAATAAAAGAGTTTGCTATGACATTAATTGTTTGTATAAGCGAAGAAAAATACAACTCAAAAATTCAAATAAACAAAAGGTCTTCAATGATTAGGCAATGGAGCAGTGATTATGTTCGGAGTCTCTGGCACTTCAAACTGAATCTCTCTGGCGTCAATCATATCTTGGATCTTGTTCTTGAGAGGCCAGCAGTTGTCTGTAGTATGCCCCGGGCTATCTGAGTGATATGCGCACCTATCGTTGGGATGATAGTTGGGAGCAGAAGTGTTCGGATTCCGGAGAGGAGCCCTTAAGGTGATCAGCCCTGCCTTCAACATTTGTTGCAGTGCTTGATCCAGCGACATGTTGAGTTTGGTATACTGTCGTTTCTCTTTTCGCTGCTGCCCCTGTCCTTGTTGAGCAGGGCCGGGATTGGAGATTTGGATTGCCCCTGCCTCATGACGGCTCTTTTTACCGTGCACAGCATTGGATTCTTTCTTTCCATGATGAGGCTTTTTATCAAAAGGTGCAGACTCTTGAATTTTCCCAGACCGGAGGCCAGCTTCTATTCGCTCTCCAGTCAAGATAAGATCTGTGAATCCAGCAGACGAATTCCCAATCAGGTGGTTATAAAATGGACCGGAAAAGGTCCCCAAGAACATGTCCACAAGTTCCCGATCAGTCAGAGGTGGTTGTACCCTTCCAGCAAGATCCCTCCATTTCTGCGCATATTCTTTAAAACCTTCACTTGATCCTAACGACATACCCTGGAGTTGGGTACGCGTAGGAGCAAGGTCGGCATTATATTGATACTGCTTGTAGAAAGCAGTAGCCAACTCCTCCCAGCTACGAACCTTGGTCCCATCCAGCTGATAGAACCATTCGAGATGAGTCCCTGAAAGACTCTCCTGGAAGAAGTGGATCCACAAATTCTTGTCCACCGTATATGGCTGAATCTTCCGAACATAGGACCTTAGATGCAGCTTGGGGCAAGACGCCCCGTCATACTTAGTAAAGGATGGTGCTTTGAACTTCCGAGGAATAACCACACCAGTTGACAAACCCAAATCTCCAAGATCCAGCCCAGGTACCTGTTGGATCTCCATAGCATTCAGCCTATCCTCCAACTGTTTGTATTTGTCCTTAGCCGGAGGGTACTGTTCGTCGTCGAAATCGGTTTCATCGTCAGAGACCTCTGGACTGGGCACCCTTTCCTCTTGATGACTGCTTTTTCCCACAGATGGGGTTGTCCTCTCAGTTTCAATTTGCGGTGTGTTCCCAGATCCGCGTCTAGGGCTGAACAAAACAGTCCTCTTATTCTTCTTGTCCTTCTTCAAGAGCAGAGCCTTCAGATCTTGTTGCCCCTGAGTCAAATTCATGATCAGCTCTTGGAACTGGGCGTTCTGAGCCTGGAGGTCCTTGATAGTGTGCTCGGTTGAAGATTCAGGATTCATGACGATCGGCTGAAATAAACAGCGACGAAGGGTAAGCAACCTGTCAAAGGGATACCTGCAATGCAATGAGATGTATGATATGCATGCAATGATTTCAAGGACCTCGCGGGGTAAACAGAGAAACTTCGTTAGCATTTGGAACCGGCAACTTGATTGAAGGAACTTCCTGTTGTAGAGAGCCCTTCTTCAAGGGTCAAAGGCTCACCATATCCAGTGGGTCATAGCCCCTGACGACCTTAGCTAGAGGAAAATAAATCCTCTTTGCCCCTTGCTGGGCAGTTGGTTCATCATGACCTGCATCACAAGCCCTTGAGATCCTTGAAATGGGTTAGGATGTATGCAATGGTATGCAATGGTATGATGTCATGCTATGCATGGGGTGATGTAGGTAAACCCTGTTATGAGTCCCAATTAAGGACTATAAACAACCCTGCAAGAAATTTAGTATCCTGTTATGAGTCCCAATTAAGGACTATAAACAACCCTGCAAGAAAGTTGGTACCCTGTTACGAGTCCCAATTAAGGACTATAAACAACCCTGCAAGAAATTTGGTACCCTGTTATGAGTCCCAATTAAGGACTATAAACAAGACCTGCAAGAAAATTTGGTAAACCTTGTTATGAGTCCCAATTAAGGACTATAAACAAGACCTGCAAGAAATTAGTACACCTTGTTATGAGTCCCAATTAAGGACTATAAACAAGACCTGCAAGAAAGTTCATGTGTCAGATAACAAGCATGCAAGTAATCCAGTACAAAGGCACACAAGTCACACAAAAGAGCCCTTAGAGTTTAGGCCAGCATGAGGTCTAGGTATTACCCTCTTGAAGTTGGTGGGTTCAACCTGTCCTAATCAAAGTAACTGGGTTCTAAGGTTCCCAATATCACGGGATTGCTTTCATTGTTCATCGTTTCGATTTAGCCACTGAACTGGCGACCGAAATATTCCAGGAAAGCAACCCTCAATTGAGTGTAGTATCGAGTATCAACCAACCTCGGACTGCACCAAAGTCAGTTATCTCACTACCCTAAAGAGGCCAAGATAGTTCAATTAAGGTTCCTAAGGTCTGTTGATGCTTCACGACACCACGCGGAGGCCCCGTACTCTCCTTGACTAAACTCAAGGGTTACCGGTACACACCAAAGTGCCACATCAACGTAGCAGACTATTTCAACCATGTCGGTATACCCCGTACAGTTCCCTCACATCCTTGTTGCTACTTTCTAAGAAGGTATCCCCCAGATCCGGGTTAGGATCTATAGAACTCCCAAGACAGTCCCACAATAATAAAGCAAGCAAGTCAATACAATTGAAAACACAGTGATCTTAGTCCTAAGGTACACCTCACTTTGAGTTAAATCCCCAGCAGAGTCGCCAGTTCTGTGATCGGTGGATCTGGAACTGACTGTTTAACGCTGGTTCGCGAAATGTCGCGGAAGCAAGAGTCGCCACCGTCTTTTATTTTCTCCAAATGGAAAGGACAAAAGCACAGAAAAATTCCTTAAAGAGATTGCTCTCGGTTCGGGAGGTAGGTTATAGAAAGGGAAGGTGTTAGCACCCTTTCTATCCATGGTTATCCATGGGCTCTTAGATACTTGCTCATTGTGTTTTCAAAATTGTTTGTTTGCTTTTCAACTATGGGTTTTAAAAAGTTTCTTTGAAAAATTTCAGTTTGACTCGTACGTCAGAGTGTTTGAAAAATTTGCTTTGAAAGCTTTTGAAAAGTGTTGGTGTGAAAAGATTTTTGTATGTTTTGAAGAGAGCAAGTATCCATGAGTCGTCTACCTACCCTAAGGAATTCGTCTGTGTAAATGTCCTTTAAAGTAGTGCCATCCCACCATTGAGAGGTAGGTAGCACCACCGTTGGAGGTGTTCGGGTCAATTCGAGTTTTAGGGACATGGTGATCACCAGAGCAATGGGAAGACACCTTAGAAGCTACCCTCATGCCAGGTTCCCGGATCATGAGGACTTACTAAGACGTCCTCTACTCGACGATCACCTTTCGAAAGGCAACAGTGAGGCGTACCCTAGGGGTGGTGTGTGCGATTTGTGTGTCGTTTTCATTGATTTATCTTGTCATGTTTGTTGTGATCTACGCTTGATTTTATTTTTAAGGTCATACATTCTTTCATGCTTTTTGTTAACAGTTAAAAGAGTGCGGAAAAGTAAATTCTAAAGCTATTACAAATGGCGCGGGTCCACATCGCCAAAATTAAACCGGACCCGATTTGACGGAAAGTAAAGAAATCAAATAAAAGTGCGAAAAGTTAAGTTACAACGCTTTGGGAGAGGTACATAATTGATTAAGCGATAAGATAAATGCGCAAATTAAACAATTAAAAATATGGGCGTTGGACCCTTTTGCAAAATTAAAATTAATAAGGAATTAAAAATTAAAATTAAAAAGAATGTTTTTTGGTATTTTGGTTATTAAAATTTAATAGAAAAAATAATTAATTAAAATTGAAAGGAAGCGCCAAACCCTAATTCTACTGTTTTTTAAGTTTATTGTGAAGATATTAAGTTTTAACCTAAATTATGTCTAAGTTAATTTACATGCAAAATTTAATTATAGAAAATAAATAAATAAATAATTATTACTGTGAAAAAAGGGAAAAATATGAAAAGGAATCAAAATTGTTAATTAACCTAATTCTACATTTTTATATTTATTATGAAAAGAATTAAAATTGCAAAAAATCCTTACTAAAGCTAAATTCATTATATGTTAATTTATTTACAAGAAAATAATTATAATAAAAATATTTATTATTTTGGGTCTTTTCTGATTTTTATAATGTTTTTTTTTGTATTTTTGTAAAAAAGATAATTAATTAAATTAGAAAAGAAAATAACAATTAAAAATAAAATAAAGTAAAAAACAAACCAGGGGGGTAACCCCAAATTAGAGGTGCAGGCCTTAGGATGCTGGCCCAATTAGCTTTGAACTTGTTGACTTTTCTGGATCATGTATGATGCGTTTCACCAGGCGCAGTGTGTTCCTTGAACCCATGCCCTTGATTTGGTTCTAAACATGCACGTGGATGGATAGATGAGGAGGACGTATGGTAGTCCTTAAGATCGTGCCTGCATAGGAATTTGGATAGAAAAATAATATGGCAAATATACAGACCTGGGGTTCGAACCCAGGTCTTGGACTTTGCAAAGTGACACCTGCACCACTAAGCCATTACTGCGCGTTGATTATACAAGTAAGAAATAAATATAATAAAAGAAGATAACATGTGAATAGATTAGACGCGCGAAATTCAAACCCACGTATCCCCCACTGCCACGAATCCTTCTTCTTCCTTTTCCCTGAAACGTAAACATGAGGCAACGGTTTTCATAGCGTTGCCTAAACCCATATATCAAAAAATAGCGAATAGACCCTCGACGCTCATAAATTGAGCGCGAGGGTTGGAATCTCTTCGTCTGGACGTGCTAAGTGCAATGGCAGTAGTCTTGAGTCCCAATTTTGCTTCGTCTCAAAAACCCCAAATTGGCAAACCTGTAACCCTAGAATTCGCGCATGGCAAAACCTTATGTACAACATGAAAATCCAATTAAATACAATGGTTAGCTTTAAAACTTTGTAAGGAACATGAATATACAATTAAAATGCAATGATCATGCTTCAAAACCAAAATACGATTAGGCAATTTTCTGGGTGCAGTTCACGTTCAATGTACCGATTCTTTGCGTTTGAATTGATGTTAGGGGTTGGCACACGTTCAGGGAACCACAATGAAGCTATTGAGACAAGAATGGAGGCTTGAATCGACCTCTAGAGTTGATTTCAGTTTTTAGTTTTATCAACAATTTGCCAAGTTTGTAATGGAGTTTTCAGCGCAGCTTCCAGTCTCTAAGGCTTAGGGTTGAGATTCTGAATATGTATAGAAGCTTTTAGGTCAACAAAATTCAACAAAATCTCATGAATTCAATGGTTTCAATATTTGATTTTATAAGATCTTTTTCATATCTTTTTCAAGTGTATTTTTGTTCAATCATATCCCAATGCTCCAAATCTTTCCAAATTGGCTTAGGCACGAATTATTGAGTCTAAAATGTGTACAAAAAGATTCATTAGGTCAAGTTAGATATTTTCTATATATTTAAATAATTTAAATGAATTAATATTAATATAAATTCAAATAAATAACTAAAAAATGAGAAAATACTTCCCTTTGGGCCAAGTGGTCGTGCATATGCTTGGAATGATGGATCATGGAAGAAAAATGGGCCCATTAGCAATTTTGGATCATTTGCATCAATGTTGACTTTTCAAAATTCCTAAAAATTTCCCAACTTCCACAAGGCATAACTTGCTCAATTTTTAAGCTTTTCACATGTTCTTGGACATTTTGGAAAGGTCTTTGAGTCCTTTAACCAATGCCTTTGGTCCCATGTCATTTTGATTTATCAATCTCAAGTTATGGCCTTTGACTTAAAGTCCCTTTTTGTTGACTTTTGAAAATGACCTATAATGTTGAAATTGATAAATTTTTGTGAGAGCATTTCTTGGACTTGAAGTATGAAGATGAGTTGTAGGAAATGTCTTTCTCTTCAAAATGAGCTTTGGATGGAATTTTTCTGATAATCCATGTGAAAGTTATGCCCTGGTCAATTTCTGTTGACTTTTTCAGCTGTCCAAATATAGTAACTTTTGCATCTTTGATGATTTCTGAGCCAAATTTTGAGAATCATGATCAAGCATTGATCAAATGATGTTTGTGGCTTCAAAATGATATGTTGACCAAAAATTTGAACTTTTGACTATCAAATGACCATTTTGCCCCTACAGTTGACTGTAGTGCAATTTAGGGTTTTGACTGTGCAATTTTGAGCTGAATGCCTTGAAACTTGATATGAGGATGCTTGACCACATTTGTAGGCATATGAGACTTGATTGGGCTTTTGAAAACTTCTTTTTCTTGATCAGGACACAAACCCTAGTTTTGACTGTATAGGAGACAGTTGAGCTGCACAACCCTTGGGGAATTTTATGACTTGGCTTGGCAATCTCTTGAAGAATATGGGAGGGCAAATTTTGGGGTGCAACAATGATGATGTGTCATGTTTTAATTGAACATGGCTTCAGTTCTTTTTACAGCGCATTTTTGCAAAAATAGGTGTAATAGCCTTTGAATATTAATTCTTCTTTTGTTTTCTCAATTTTTATATTAATATTTCCTTCACTTCAAAAATTATGAAAAAATTATTTTAGACTTCTTTTTCAATATATTTTCATTTTTTTATTTTTTATTTCATTTTTTTTATCATTTTTTCTTGATTAAATAAAATCATGTAAATAATTAGGGTTTTAATATTTCTTTTAAATCTTGAATTTTATTTTCCTATTTCTATTAAGTAAAAAAATCCATAAAATTTATTTTTGGACTCTTCTCTAAGTTTATTACTTGAAAATATTTTTTGTCCAATTTTATAAAATTTTTGGTTATATTTTAAAAATCATTTGGACATAATATCTTTTATTTGCATTAAGTTTGTTAGTTTGTGTAAATAATTATATATTTCTTTTTTCCTTTTGAGATAAAATCCAAGAAAAATATGGTTTATGATCCTTAGAGTTTTATTAACATTTAGGTTATTTTACATCAAATTTATTTGACCTTTGGATCTTATTGATTAATTTTTAAACTGATTTTCCTTTTTTAGGGTATTTGATTGATCATGCACATTGATGTAGTTAAATTTCTAACTTCTTATACCTATAAAATCAGAGATGAAATTTTTTGGAGTGCTTGAACATGTTGAGGCCATAAAAATAATTTTTCTGGAATTTTACAATGTGATTTAATAATTTTCACAAATTATTTTCCAAAACCATCTAGTTTAAGGCTTAAACTTACTAGTCTCCAAGTTTGCATTTCTAAAGTAAATTTACACCTTAATCCAGAGACTCCAAATTTTAGTTCTGACTTTTATAGGACCTTAGGAAGTTAGGGTTTTAATTTCATAATTTTTCAAGTTATTTTCATATTTTAAAACCATTTTTTACTTAAGATTGCATTTTGGGTTTTACCTTTGATTAATGCTTGTAATTGAAAACTTTTGTACATTATTCTTGTTTGATTCTTGAAATAGCATGTGGTACTGACTTGGAGCACTTCTTGAGGCAAATTCTTCAACATCATTAGGTCTTGGGTGTTGATAGGTTGATAAACCAAATCCATTAAAATGGACGAATGATGTTGATGATATTTGAAACTTCAATCCCTTCCCTCTTCATCTTATTCCCCTTTCTTATTGTATTACATGTTATGGGAAAATGATTTCTATATAATTTATCCAAACATCAAATACATAGATTTCTATTTACCGACCTCAAAATAGGTGCGACTTCTACATAAGTCCACTTACGATTGCTTAATATAGCGTTACATTTTGTTTTGTTTCGAATAAATGATCATTCGTGGCCCGAATTTATGTTTGTAAGCCCAAGTATGTTAATTTTATCCCTTTGATCCAATAAACTTGAGATTCATTGTATGGAGGATTTGGTTCTACCAATCCTCTAATGGATCTTCATAAATTTTGGTCAACGCGGATCACTTAAATATCGTTGATCATTAAATGTTGCCTTGAGAATTCTTAAATGGATGATATACTTGACAAATAACAAATGCAACTTTTTGTTGAGAGGCTTTGGTTCTACCAATCCTCTAATGAGTTACAAATGCAAGTTTCAAGATGGTCATCCAACTAACCACTAATTATTAACAATTGACTTTACCTTATGCTTTTATTTTTATGCTTTTACTTTATGTATTATTTACTTTAGCATTTACGTTTCATGCTATTTTCATCTTTGCTCACTTGAGCTTTTCTTTTCTTTTTGAAGATACTTAATAATCAACATAAACCATAAAAAAATTAATGATACTTGGACTATTTGGTTACTATCCTTGGCATTATGGAGTATTGGACTTCTTGGACTTAGGAATAGAAACCTTGGCCTATGTTGGAGACCTTGTGACCTTAATTGATATTTTGTCTGGAGTTCTTGAGGTTTACCTCAAGACATTGGGTTGTTTGTTTTTTTTGTGTACACGTTATTGTGATTACATATTTTGTTTGTAATTTGGAATTCACCCGTATACAGTCGTTACTCTGCCCAATTTTTGTGAAGACTTAATACACTTGAAGTTTTATTCTCTCAAGAGGTCTAGTATCTTTGCTTGCTTGGTTTCAATGCAAAGAATGGAAATTCTATCTTGACTCATAGTGTCAAGTATTGGCTTCTTGTTGGTTAGATGGTTCTTATCCCTAGCTTTTACCTTATACTTTAGGATAATCTCTTCATCTCCTCCCATCTTCTTTAATTTCAAAAATCTTCTTTCTCCTTTTGAAAACTCTTCTTGTTTTTTAAACTTGAACCACTTTCATAATAAACTTGGACCTAGGTCCACGCATTTTCAAAACCTTTTTCAGGAATAAACTTCAATCAACTTAATAATACCTTGACATTTTTGTGAGAAGACTATACCTTGGCTTCTACTTTTAAACTTTTCTCAAAAGATTGGACTCTTGTCAATCCTTGTAGTGATGTAAAAACTATACCTCTATAATATGTAGTGAAGTGAGATGTTTTCCACTTGGGTGTTGAGTGAGGCATTATTGATTTTAAAATCCAAGCCATATACTCCACTTTGAGATGATGCAAATTCTCCTTTCTTATGATTGTGGGTAGTAAGTATGTTTTCCATACGGACAATGACGATGGTGTCTTATCTCTTAAAATCAACCAACAAACTTATGTTTTAAATTTTTTAAAGGTGAACTACGTGTACCCTGATCCCCTATTGTACGAAAGGTGGTACGTAGGCATTAAAGGTTCGTAACCGCGGCGGGTTCAAAAAATCATAAAAAATACTTATTTTCTCACCTCTACCATCTATTTTTTATACAACATTTTATAGCCAAAATATACATATTTTACAAAGAGGTTCCTGCGGAGTACCATAGATGTTTAGGGTGATAATATCTTCCCTTTTCATAACCAACCCCCTTACCTTGAATCTTTCCCCCTCTTTTTGGGTTACTCGCTCTTTTCCCATTCCTTTGGAAATAATAAAGTGCGGTGACGATTTTTATTTTGATTTGTATAAGTCTAGTCAATCCAATGTCTTAATCTTAAACATTTCTACCGCTACAGAAAAAATGGCGACTTCACTAGGGAAAGATTGACCTCTTGCTGGTCCATCCCTAAGTGGGTTGAGCCTATCTTTGTTTATATTTGTATATGTGCTATTGTTGTTTATGTGTTATATATTGTATATATGTTTGTCTGGATTTTCCTGGTTTTCAGGGTGCTTGGTGGTTAATCATGAGTCCTATACTCGGACTTGGGAAAAATTTAAGATAGGATGGGCGGTATAGTCATGTTAACTCTGAGGGAGTAATCCCAAAAAAGAAGGCATGAGATCCCCCACTCAGTGGAGGCCCCTCTGACTGTAGTGTCGTTTACCGAGTAATCAAGAAGACGTACTGCTTTCGACCTGGGAGCCTGCTGAAGCTGAGGACCGTAGAATACCTAACCCATCTTGGCCTTTTAGGTTTAGTGCGGAAGCTATGATGGAGTAATCCAGAAATAGTTGTCACGCGATACTACAATCGTACGAGTTTTTCTTGAGAATATTACTAATTACCGAGTTAATGGGGAAGTTTGTAATATCCGAAGGAAGGATGTAGACCCTGGGAACCTCTAGAACCTTGTTCGATAAGTGATAACTTTTATACCATACCTTATGGGTAGTACCTTCGACCTCATGCTCGTGACGTTGAACCTATGAACCCTATGTTTGTGATCTTGTGTGTGATTGTTGCATCATGCATCCATACACTCATAAGCATCTTTTGAAGAAATTTTATTTCAAGGGACTTGAAAGTTGACCATTTGTGAATACCTCAGGTACCTTTTGACCATGGATTCTCGAAAAAGAAAGACTGGAAAATACAGTTTCAAAGATCCCAAGATATATGAGTTAATCAGTCTAATTCTCAAGATTGAGTGTTCTATAGATTTTCGGAAGAAGTATATATCCATCATTCCTCTCATGAAGCTTAAGATGAAGGAGGGTATTCTCTCGACCTTGGTCGAGTTCTACGATCCGATGTACAATTGCTTTACTTTCCCTGACTATCAGTTGATTCCTACACTAGAGGAGTATTCTTATCTGTTGGATTTACCTATTACCGATCATGTTCCTTTTACTGGGTTGGAGGGTGAGCCAAAACCACACGAGATTGCTGCTTTGATCCATCTGGGGAAGTCTGAGGTTGAAGCCCATATGACTACTAAAGGAGGGATTAGAGGATTACCAGCTCAGTTCTTATTGGAGAAATCTTGTTACTTTTCCAGGATGAAGAGTACAGTCGCTTTTGAGGCCATCTTTGCTCTACTTTATTACGGGTTATTTTTATTTCCTAATGTGGATAAGTTTGTTGACGTTAATGCTATCAGGATCTTCATGATTGGAAACCCAATTCCCACATTGTTGGGTGATGCTTATTACTCTATTCATCTTCGAAATTCTTATCATGGGGGATGATTATCTGTTGCACGCCTCTGTTGTACCAGTGGTTTATTTCTCATATGCCTCAGTCTGATGCTTTCTAGGATGTCAGGAAGGAACGCCGTTGGGCTCCTAAGATTATGGCACTTACTCACTCAGATATTGATTGGTATCATCGGGCTTAACATGATGTAGAGATTGTCGATAGTTGTGGTAGTTTCCCCAATGTACCTCTTCTTGGTACAGAGGGAGGAATTAACTAAAAACATGTTCTTGCACGATGACAACTTGGTTATCCGATGAGGAATAAACCAAATAGTATTCATTTGAGTAGTTTATTCCTGAAGGAGGGAGAAGACGATAAGGAAGCTAGGGAGAAGATTGCAAAGGCTTGGCGTCACATTCATAGGAAGAGTAGGAAAGACTTGGGACCTAGGGGGGATGTTTCTTTGGAGCCTTATCTTCAGTGGGTCCAAACGATAGCTATTCAGTTGAAGATGCCGTATTCCCGGGAAGAACCTATTCCTGATTTGTTTGTGAAGACCACTTATCCCCTATTGGATGATGTGGAATAACTACAACTTGCTTTGGTCAGGATGCAACAGGAGAAGGATGCTTGGGAGAATAAGGGCCAAACTTTTGATATTTCCTATAGAGCATACTTGAAGGAGAAAGACGACTTGATTGATATTTTTGAGAGTCAGGTTGTAGAGACCATGGAGAGGCAAGGGGATTTATTTTCTCCTAAGCCTCATTCAGATGCTAGTTGCTCACTTCCTAATTCAGGTGATTGGAAGGAAGTTGCCACCAGATATGAGGAAGAAAATCAGAGGTTGAAGGATCAGATTTCCAGGCTTACAAGGAAGCGCCGGTGTATAGAGTGATCTCCATCAGCTTTACTTCTTAGGGTTTTAGACTTTATTTTCATCTTGTAATTGGGATTATTGAAACTTGTAATCCATTTTGAAGTTATTATAATAAAACTTTACAGTATTTCAAATGTGTTATTACTTTGATATTTGCAATGTGTCTATAAATCTTTAAGTCCCTTGAAATATTAATAATAAAATAAATCATGTGCGTTGCATATCATGCATCATATTGCACATATTTCTTGCATTTATTATGCATTTCCAGGTGTCTTACCAAGCTTCTTTACTTTGTTCAGCAAACTGTCTCACCACTACAATACTCGAGCTAATTTCAGAAGGAAGATGGACAACTTAGAAAAAGAGAATCGCGAGCTGCACGAGGAAGTTTCTGCTCTAAAGGCCGGCAAGGCCAATCTCACTGCTCTGATAGCATATCTGGTGGCTGCTCAGAATTAGCAACTGAGTGTTCAACCTCAACAGACAAAGGTTACTACTGAAGCTCCAATTGTTCCTGTGTCTGCTACTCCAACAGTTGTTTAGAATCGCATGCCTCAAAGTTATCCATGGGGAATGCCAGAGAACTTTGTGCCTGAAGTTTTCAATCTTGGTCCTCAAGTTACTCCAGTTGTTCAGACTACTATTACTCTTGCACCTCCTGTGATGCATGTTACTCCTGCTGCACCTCCTTCGGTGAATATGGTCCCATTTGCTAATGATGATATGTATCATCCCTTTTCTCCACCAAGTGAAGGCTTGGGTCTCTATGATAGAATAAATGATTTTCAAGATCTGTTTGACAAGATGCAGAGGGAGATGAAGGCCCTCGGGGGAAAGGAATTGTTCAGACAAAATGTGAATGATTTATGCTTGGTCCCGAATGTCAAGATACCTGCGAAGTTTAAAGTCCAGGAAATAGAGAAGTACAATGGAAACACTTATCCTTGTGCTCATCTTGTGATGTATATAAGAAGAATGGCTACCCACACTGATGATCAACGTCTGCTGATTCACTTTTTTCAGGATAGTTTGACTGGTGTTGCGTTGAAGTGGTATATGAGTTTGGATAGCGTCGATATCCATACTTTCAACGACTTGGGAGAAGCATTTATCAGACAATACAAATACAACGTGGACATGACCCATGACAGTGATCAACTCAGGGCCATGGTCCAGAAGGACGGGGAATCATTTAAAGAATATGCACAGAGATGGCGTGAGATAGCCGCCCAAGTGATTCCTCCCATGGAAGAAAAGGAGATGACCAAGATTTTCCTGAAGACTCTGGGTGCTTTCTACTATGAGAGGATGGTAGCAAGTGCGCCAAGTTACTTTACTGAAATGGTGGCCATGGGTATCTGTTTAGAAGAGGCTATAAGAGAGGGTCGTTTAACAAAAAGTGAAAGTTCTAGAAGTACGAAGAAGCCATCCTATAGGTTTTCCAAAAAGAAGGAAGGAGATAAAAATGATGTTATGTAAGAGAGGAGGGTTAATCCTCCTAGAAGAAATTATCAGCGTCATCAACAAGTTACCTCAATAACTCTAGTTGTTGGTGTAGCTCCAATCACCGTTTCTTATCAAAGACCATCCCATTAGGGGAATCAAGGGTATAATCAGAGAAGGGAAATACAAAATTACTATCCCTGTGAGCTATACAAAATTACTCTTGGCATTAATTCAAAAGAAGTTAGTTCAGACCAGACCACCTCTCGTTATACCATCACTATTGCCTTGGTATTACAAGGCAGACCAAACATGTGCTTTTCATCAGGGAGCACCAGGGCACAATGTTGAGAACTTCTATCCTTTGAAGACTGAAGTACAAAAATTTGTGAGGTCTGGTATCTTATCCTTCAAAGATGTTGGCCTTAATGTGAAAGATAATCCTTTGCCAAAGCATGGAGGAGAAAATGCTGTAAACATGGTGGTCGATTGTCCAGGCGACTTCCAGATTTTTGATATTGAATTGGTTAGAGGAGATTTGCTAGAAATGCATGCAGGCCTTTGTGAATTTAGCTATTATACACATGACCATGTTGGTTGTACTATTTGTAGTACAGATATACAGGATTGTGACAAGATAAAGGCTGATTTGCAGGAGATGATGGAGGAGGGCCTCATCCACATAATTAGGCCTAGGGTTGAGTATGAAGAGGAAGTAAACATGGTTTCTGGATGTCCTGGAGAGTTCAGAATCTTTGATGAGGAACATATGAATGAGGATCTTGTACAATTGCATGCTACTTTCTACCACATGGCTGGTCAGGTAGAACATCAATATGGATCTTGCCGAATTTGTTGTCGGGACTCCTGAGGATGTTCAATTGTAAGGAAAGGTATTCATTTGTTATTGGATAATGGAACTATCAAAGTTATAGGCCAAAGGGATGATTACCATGAGGTTAATAAGATTGAGGTTTGTTTGGCTGAAGAAGAGTCAGATGATGAGTATGCCTCTGTCGTTCTCCTCAGATGAAGATATGTTTTCCAGAGATGACTCTACAATGACTGAATATGTTGAAGAGGGAGTAAATGTTATTGTGCCTTATTTTGGTGCACCCACCCCTTTTGAAGTTGAATATCATAGCAAGCCAGCTATTACTCCATTGGTGATTAACTTACCGGGTCCTGTCCCCTACAAGTCAGACAAGGTTGTACTCTATAAATATAATGCTACAATTTTAGAGGATGGTGTGGAAGTTCCCATCCAGCCAATGCCTAATGTTGGAAATATTGTTGAGACTAGCAGAGTGGCCCGCAGCGGTCGTGTATTTGCACCAGTTGTTCGTGGAATGTTAGTACTGGAAAGAAAATTGTTGAAGATGTTGAACCCAAGAAGGCAGTGAGGGAATCTATTGGAGCTACGCTAGAAAAAGAGGTGGATTATATTTTCAAGATAATCAAGATGAGTGACTAAAGAATTGTAGATCATCTACTGTAGACTTCTTCAAAAATATCTAACTTGGCTTTATTGATGAACTCCTCTGCTCACATAGAATCTTTGATGAGGGTATTGGACCAAGCTTTCGTGCAAAGTGATATGCCAGTAGACCAAATCAGCAGTGTGGTAGGGAACATCACATCATGTAATAACCTGAGTTTCTGCGATGATGAACTTCCCGATGAAGGAAGGAATCACAATCTGGCCCTCCACATCTCTATGAACTGCAAGAATGATTCATTATCAATATGCTGATTGATAATGGATCCACATTGAACGTTATACCAAGGAGCACACTTATGAAGTTGAAATATCAAGGAACGCCCATGCGCCCAAGTGGCATTATTGTGAAAGCGTTTAATGGATCAAGGAAATCTGTTATTGGTGAAGTGGACTTGCCTATTCATATAGGCACATATTTGTTCCAGATTACTTTCTAGGTCATGGATATTATACCCTCTTACAGCTATTTGTTGGGACGGTCGTGGATACATGAGGCAGGGGTTGTCACTTCGATTTTACACCATGTTTTACAGTGGTAGAACCGACTGTTTATATACTGGTGTTTGCGTTTTTCGTTCGCAAATGTGTGGTAAGCAAGAGTCGCCATCGTCTTTTCTTTTATCCAAATTTAGGAAAGGGTGAAAAGAACAGAAAAAAACCTTTTCGAGATGTTTTCTGAGTAAGGATGGTAGATTATGGAAAGGGAAGGTATTAACACCCTTTCCATCTGTGGTTTTCCACGGGCTCTTAGAGGTTTGCTCATTTTTCAAGATGCATTTGTGCTTTATGTGTTTGAAAATGTTTTTGAAAAGCCTTAGTGTGGCGATTTGTTTTGCAATTGTTTTTGAAAAGTAGTATTTGTGTGTAAGTGCAAAAATAGTTTGAGCAAACTTCTAACAGCTATCTACTTTTTGTACTCAAAAAGGGTGTTATTTTCCTCTTTTCCTTTAGACAGTGCAATCCTACTATTAGTGAGTAGGTAGCCTTGTCATTGGATGTTTTGAGGGGCAATCGAAGGGACGTTACAGTCACAAAGGAAATTCATGGAGATGCTTTAGCAGTTCTGTTTTAGGGACTAGATCATTTACCGAGAAGGCAACTATAGGGTCATCGAGGGACTATGATCTTTTGATTTTACGGGTCTTTGCTAAAGCATTCCTGCCTCATGACTGTTTTTAAAGGAAACCAAAATGGGCATACCTTAGAGGTGCTTGTGTGCAATTGTGTTGTTTTCAGTTATTTATCTTTAAACATTTAGGTGTTCTACCATTTTTTTTCAGATCTTGTCATGCAATCCTAGTTAGCATACATCCAGGCAATTGATTTATGTACAGGAATTTAAAGTTCAGGAATGGTAAATCCTACGCTATTATAAGGCTTCGGGATAGTTAAATAAAAAAATGCAAGAAACTAAAAGTGAGGAATTTTAAATCTAAAGCTATTACAACTGTGAGCAGTTACAATAAAATAAGATGCACGCGAATTGAAAATAACGTCTAAAATTTCTAAGAATAAAATCTTTTTGTGGTTTTATTTTATTTTGGGAAAATAATTTAAATGTTTTTAATTTTAGTTTTTGAGAAAATGTTAAGATAATTAATTGATTAATTAATAAAATTAGTTTAATAGAAAAAAAACTATCCTAATGTTTTTGTGGTTTTTTGATTCAATATTGATAAAAAAAGAAAGAAATAAAATAGTCAAAACAAAATGAAATCGAAAGAAAGAGGCAGTAAAAAGGTGTAATTCAGGATGCCCGGATCGAAAGAGGTTTGAGCTATTTTTGATCCAGTGAAAATCCTTGCCCTTCGATGCTGAGGAAAGGGAAGCTTTGATCCAGAAGAGATGGGTGTCCTTCGATCCAGGGAGAGATGATTGTCTTTCGATCCAGGAGGGTTGCTATTATGACAATGACTCAGTAAAGGTATGCTGGCAAAAACAAAGAGCATGACCTAGGTGCTAAACCCAGGTCCTTTGATTCCCTCTCTAATTAGGATTTGAAGTCATTTCGTTTTGCAGTACCAAGAATCCTGAGATTCGGACCTGGGTTTAAAAAATGATAGAAGGTTCCTGTGTTACCCAGCTCGAAGCTTGCTACTTCGAAGCCCTAAAAAATATTTCTGCACAATGAACAGACATTAGAGATCCAGGGGGAATCTTACCCCCCTAACTCAAACCACTCTTTGATTTGAAACCCTCTTTAATTCGAATATGGGTTTGTCCTATCCTGAAACACTAAGAATCATGAGATTCAAAGGAACCAAACTCACGTGCCTTAACAATGGCAGGTCTGTGAGGATTGTAACCTTCTTAAAGCTTCATTACAAACATACACAAACACATTAGAACGAACAAATGCGCTTAGATTAAGAAATTGAATTTTAGAATTATACCTATGTCCGGTATGCTTCAATTTAAAGCTTTGGGTGTGGAGATGATCGCTTAGGAGTTTGGTTTAAACTCCTGGATGGCTCAGGAACGAGGATCTGGTCTTCATTTGGGCTGAAGGTGCCTGCAAAAAAGTGTTTCGATTTGAACCTCCTGGGGTTTCTGTGTGCAATATGGCAGCGTGATGCGTTCATGTGCAAAAGTATTTGTGCCTCTCTTTTGTTTGCTCTTTTATCCCCCTTGGTAATGTGTCCTTGACTTGTATTTATAGTAGAGTGATGGTCCAGTAACGGAAAGAGACAACAAATTAACCATGCTTTTAAAACCATGAGACAAAAATAAGACATATTAAAAGAATTCCTTTTTTGAAACGTTCATGTCTCTTAGGAAATCTTGGAATGAACCTGGACACTTGACTCTTTCGAATACCCTCCAGCATTTCTCTTCGAATGGCCTATGAGTTGCCTCCTTCGAATGGAATTCTCATACACCCTTTGAATGACTCATTGAACGCTTCTTCAAATGGCCTATGAGTTTACTCCTTCAAATGGACTTTCTATACACCCTTCGAATGAGTCATTGTTGCCTCCTTCGAATGGCCCTGATGGCCTCCTTCGAGTGGCTACAATTCATTTCCTTTAAATGGGTCTGATTTAATTCATTCGAATGGCTCTGATGGCCTCCTTCGAGTGGACCTTTTGCATATTATTCGAATGGACCCTTTGAAAGCTTCTTCGAATGGATCCTTTGAAAGCTTCTTCGAATGGACCTTTTGGAATGCCAATCGAAGGCCTTGTGGAGATACCAATCAAAGTGCCTGGCTCAGACGCCAATCAAAGTACCTTGTTAACCGATAGAAATCTTCATTTTCTTCTCTTTGATTTCCTTCAGTTTGGACCAATCGAAGTGATGTTAAGATGCCAATCGAAGACGTCTTTGTTCTGATGCTAATCGAAAGACTTTGCTAAAATGCCAATCGAAAGGCCTTGTTAAGAGGCCAATCGAAGGATCTTTGTCCATTATAATCGAAGAGCGGTATGCAGATGCCAATCGAAAGGCATTTTAGAGATGCCAATCAAAAGGCATTTTGTAGATGCCAATCGAAAGGCACTTTGGAGATGCCAACCGAAAGGCACTTTGGAGGGGCCAATCGAAAGGCACTTTGACCAACTTCAAAATTTGTTATTTTTCTTCAAGCAAGTTTTGTATCCACCCATGTAAGGGAAGATCTTGTAAAAAATGAGAGAGCAAATTTTGGGGTACAATACGGTGGCAGAACCGACTGTTATATACTGGTTTTTTACGTTTTTTGTTTTCAAATATGTGGTAAGCAAGAGTCGCCACCGTCTTTTCTTTTATCCAACAAAGGAAAGGGTGAAAAGTACAGAAAAAGACCTTTTTGAGATGTTCCATGAGTAAGGGGGTAGATTATGGAAAGGGAAGGTATTAGCACCCTTTCCATCAGTTGTTTTTCACGAGCTCTTAGAGGTTTGCTCTTTTTTAAAATGCTTTTGTGCTTTGTGTGTTTGAAGTTGTTTATGAAAAGCCTTGGTGTGGAGATTTTATTTTTGTTTAACTCTTGTATCAGTCCTCAAGAGTGTTAACAAAGCAAATGTTTTGAATTTTTTTTTGAAAAGTAGTTTTTGTGTGTAAGTGCAAAAAAGTATTTTTGAGAAAACTTCTAACAGTTATCTACTTTTGTACTCGAAAAGGGTGTTCTTTTACTCTTTTCCTTTAGACAGTGCTATCCTACTATTAGTGAGTAGGTAGCTTTGTCATTGGATGTTTTGACGGACAATCGAAGGGACGTTACAGTCACGAAGGCAATTTTATGGAGATGCTTTAGTAATTCTGGTTTTAGGGACTAGATCATTTACTGAGAAGGCAACACCATAGAGTCATCGAGGGACTATGATCTTTTGGTTTTACGGGTCTTTGCTAAAGCATTCTTGCCTCATGATTGTTTTTAAAGGCAACCAAAGTGTGCGTACCTTAGAGGTGCTCATGTGCAAGTGTGTTCAATTCAGTTATTTATCTTTAAACATTTAGGTGTTCTACCGTTTGTTTTCAGATCTTGTCATGCAATCCTAGTTAGCATACATCTAGGCAGTTAATTTATGTACAGGAATTTAAAGTGCAGGAATGGTAAATCCTACGCTATTACAAGGCTTTGGGACAGTTACATAAAAAAATGCAAGAAACTAAAAGTGTGGAATTTTAAATCTAAAGCTATTACAACTGTGAGCAGTTACAATAAAATAAGATGTGCGCGAATTAAAAATAACATCTAAAAATTCTAAGAATAAAATATTTTTGTTTTTTTATTTTATTTTGGGAAAATAATCTAAATCTTATTAATTTTAGTTTTTGAGAAAATGGTAAGATAATTAAATGATTAGTTAATAAAATTAGTTTAATAGAAAAAAATATCCTAATGTTTTTGTGGTTTTTTATTCAATATTGATAAAAAAAAGAAATAAAATAGTCAAAACAAAATGAAATCAAAAGAAACAGGAAGTAAAAAGGTGTAATTCAGGATGCCCAGATCGAAAGAGATTTGAGCTGTCTTTCGATCCAGTGAAAAGGCTTTCCCTTTGATCCTGAAGAAAGGGAAGCTTCGATCCATAAGATATGGGTGTCCTTCGACCTAAGGAGAGATGATTATCTTTCGACCCAAGGGGGATGCTATGATGAAAATGACTCTGTAAAGGTATGTGTTGTACCCCAAAATTTGCCCTCGCATTTTTCCACAAGAAATCACAGCTTCAGGCGTTTCCTGATTTTTCAGATTGGCTCAAGAATCGGTCACACAGACTTTTTCTCGTCAGTCAGACGCAATTAGGGTTTTACTGATTTTCAGGGCTCTGAAATGTTTCAAACAGTTGGTTTAGGGTTTTGGTTGATTTTGGCTCAACTTTGATCAGGCGAACATTCTTTGGTATTTAATTGGGAATTATGGTTGTTCAGGCGCGGTTCTTCAGAAAGATTTAATTCTACGGTGCTTTGCAAGTTATTCCGAGATTTGGTTTGAATTTGCATTGTTTGACTTAATCAATAAAAGAATGCATTTGGATTGAATTCACGTTTGTTTGATTGAACCAGTGAAAGGATACATTCAGTTTGAATTTGCACTGTGTGATTAAATCAGTAAAAATGGGAATGCGTTTGATCAGTTGTTGTGATTAACTGTTGTTTTGCTTTGGATGTTGGAAATACCAGGTTTAACTGATCAAATGCTAAAGCATTGTTTATTTAAATTATTTATTATTCTAAGATTAAATGATTGGAATTTATTTTCAATTATTTTAATTAAAGAATTGTAAATAATAAATAAACAATAGGAGGAAAAATATTTAACTGGATGAAGAAACTTTTATTGATTTTTAAATTAATTGTACAATTGTTTTGTTGTTTACAACAATGATTTTACATTTTATTTAAACTTAAATAAAAAAAGTTATCCTAAACATTTTTCTAATCTTCAATTCTTCATCTGCCATCCCTTGCTCCAGTGCTCCATTCATTTTTTTATCTGCAAATGAAAAAAAGGAAAGTCAATAGCAGATAAATAAATAAAAAAGACAAATAAAATTACAGTTCATCATTAAGGGGCACTGATTGGGATCAGTTAGCCCTCTCTGCAAATCACGGGATTTCTCCCGGTTCACAAAGAGGGACGAATATTTATTTGCTAAACTTTGAAAGAATGCACAAGTCAAATTGTCAAACTGCATAGTTCAAATCTCAAACAACAGTTGCACAGTTCAAATCAAACTACAAAGTCCAAATTCAAACTTTCTGTCAAAAATCCCAAACTATCCAAAAGGCTACCCAAGCTGTTAAAAAAAGATGATTTGGAAAGATATCAAAGATACAAAAAGTACAAGAAGCTGTCAAAAGAAGAGATAAAAAATGCAGAGAAAGCATGATATGCAAGCAACATATTTTTTCATCATTTCCCAAAAGTGGCCCTTTCAGATAAAGTACAATGCAAACATTATTTTAATGCTAAACTGTACTGAAGAGAGAGAGAAGAGAAAAAGAAAGAAGGTTTACAAGGCTTTAGGAAGGAAGAAAATATATAAAAACAAACTGCACACAGTACAGTGGAAGAGAGGCAAACCAATACACACAAAAATATACAAAACTGCATAAGCCTCCAGTCAAAAACCTTGAACCTGTTTGTTTACAAGCATAAGAACCAAAAGGCCAAGCCTGCTAAACCTGTCAAACAATATAGAACAAACATCCCAAGCCTTGAACCTGTAACAAGCCTGAACTGATATCAAGCCTCACAATAAACCTGTACAGGCATAACAGCCAAAGGCCACAAGTTCACCCAAACCTAAAAACCTGTCAAGGCCAAGCTGAAACAAAAACCTGTAGTAAAACTCAAAACAAGCTCAAACTCAGAGAACCTGCGCCTAATACCTGCCTATCATCAAAACATAAGCCAAAAAACCAGTGTCAAACCCAAGCCTCACCTGCCTGAGCTGTCAAAAACCTAAACTCTGTCAAAACCAACCCAACCTGTAATGGCCTAAAAAACTAAAACTGATAAAACCTTGTACCAGAAAAACAAACAAGATCACCAACCCTGTATCACCCTGCCTAAAGCCTGACCAGAAGCAAAGATAAAGCCTAAGGCTCCAAACTGCTCAAACCATGTCAAGCCTTACCTGCATCAGTCCTAACCACCAACGGCCTGCCTAAAACCTTCATCCATTGAACCCTCAGAAAGCATCATCATTGGGTAAAGGTTATCAAAAAACAAGTACATACAAGGCAGGCAATGAGAAGAAGGGATCAAACACACAAAGCGCAAAGCCTCAGAAAAAGCTTCGTCACAGGAAAATCAAAGGGGCATAGCATACGAAATAGGCAACAGAAGAAGTAGACAGAAGCAACGTGCAAGGCAAACGTTCAAGACAAACGTTCAAGGCAACAAGCATTAAAGGCAACATAAGCAGGTGAAGCATTAAAGGCAGCAAAGAAGAAGAAAGAAGTGAAATCAGAAAAGGTTTTCAGGCCATAATCATCATCAAACCCTAAACCTAGCAAAGGGCTAAAGAAACGCAAACCAGGAATAAAAGCTAGCACACAATGTTCGTCATCACCGTCGTCACCTCGCCGTCAAAGCCCCCCAGACGCCGCCACGTCCGCCTCTCCCTCCAATAAAAGGTAGCCTTCTTTCCTTTTCATAACCACCACAAAACTAAAGTCAGAAGTAATAAGCAGAAATGAAACATGTAAAACATAAAAACGGAAACCCTCACTCGAATAACTCAAGAAAATGTTACCTTCAAGTCACGTCGCTGAATGACCCAGGGAGGAGAGACAGACGGCAACGTTGTTTGGCTTAGACGAGGAAAGACATGATTCTGATGGCTATGGCTTTGAGGAAGATGAAGAGAGATCGGAGAAGACAAAGTGAGACAAACGGCGCTGCAAACCCTAAGCGTATGTCCAACTGAAAACAAATAATCAAACCCTAAAGAATTGTCTCAAAATGCTGGGCCGCACCCCATTCTCACTGCGTCTAAGCCCACTGCGTCCCAGATAGCACCCCCCCTCATTTCTTTTCTATTTGGGCCATAACCTCCCCAAGGCCCATTCAAAAACTTAACCTTTTTTAAGTATAAAACATTTTTTTCATTTTTCTTTTGTTAAATAAATTAACAAAACATAACCTTTTTTACACTAACAATATTTTTATATATAGCATAATATAGAAACTTATACAAATAATATTTTTTCTCTATAAATAAACTTACATTTTCTTTTATTTTTTATACATAGAATATTAATTTTTCTTAAGATAAATACTTCTCTTTTTTTTCAAAGATATTATATTTGTACATAATCAATAAAATACCTTTTTCTAACATACATAATTTAAATTCTTAACATTTAATTAAAACATTCTTTTGTATATATTAAACACAAATTATAAAGATACATTTTTATATCAAATGTAAAGTGACAATTTTCAAACTTAGAATACTTTCTTTTCTTAAAACATTCTTTTTGTACATATTAAAGAAATATACAAGATTACAAATTAATTAAACAAATATTTTAATTCTCACCATTAGGTTAAAACAATATCTTGATAATACATTAAATTCACATTTCCACACCTGTAAATAATTACATACACATATACACATACACTTACACAATGTACTTATATTTGATACATTATACATTTGCTTATTTTTGTATATTCGTTACATTTACATTTGATCGATTCGATTTGGTTGTAATCTATTGGACACTACATTCCTAAGTCTCATCCCCATTCGTAAATTTGTACCCCCACTCCCGGATACTTATTTTGTAATAGCGTAGACTTTAAATTCTTGCAATTTACCGCTTTCAATTATACCATGGTTAGACCTAGGGTTTGCATGTACATAAAACCAAACGCTAGATAACCTAATACAAGACAAATACATGAAATCAATACACAATCACACTTGCACCCCCTAGGGTAATCCCACATGTTGCCTTCCAAAATGGGCCATGCTTGCACGTCGAGTATCTTTGGCAAAACAAATTCAAATGATCATAAGTCCCTCGATGACGCTTTCGAAAGTTGCCTAAATGGAATGATCATAGTCCCTTCAAAGCAAATTGCCAAAGACACTTGGCACCATTGCATTCATGGTCCATACGATGACCCGCGCCCGTCCCGTTAAGCATCCTAAACGCAAGATTGTCCACCAAATTCAATGGTGGAACAAAATTGTTAAAAAGGGTTGAAAACATAGAGAAAACCTTTGAGTACAATAGGGTAGACAAAACTCTTAGTTACTTGAGATCAACTTGCAAAAACACTTGCCTTCTTTTCAAAAACCACACTCCACAAACACTTTCAAAACAAACTCTCAAAAACATTTGAAACATCTTTTCGAAAAGATACACACCTTTGTAAAACATTCGAGTAAAGAATTGTTACAAGGGTAGCCTAAGACAAGGCATCTTCTTCAAAAACATTTTCAAAACACACACACACACCACAATTTCAAAGCAATCGAAAATCAAGGCAAGTGATCTAAAAACCAAGTAACTAAGAGCCCATGGATAACCATGGATGAAAAGGGTGCTAATACCTTCCCTTTTCATAATCTACCCCCCGAACCCACGAAATATCTCAAAAGGTTTTTGCTGTGCTTTTTTAACCTTTCCTTTAGGATAAAATAAAATGTCGGTGGCGACTCTTGCTCAACCGAACAAATGCGAATACAAACGCAAAACACTAGTCAGTTCTCCCACCGTATCACAGAACTGGCGATTGTTGGGGAGAACTTAAAAGTGGGGTTACCTTAGGGTTTAGATCACCTTTACTTTCTTGCTTTGATTGACTTGATTGCTTTATCTTTTGGGTTCTTGTTTGGGAACTGTGAGGGAACTGTGCGGGGTATACCGACATGGTTGAAGTAGTAAGCTATGTTAGTGTGACATATTTGTGAGTACCGGTAACCCTTGAGTTCAGTCAAGGAGAGTACGGGGCCGCTGAGTGATGTCGTGAAGCACTAACGAACTCTTAGAACCTTAATTGACGATCTTAGCCTTTTTAGGGGTAGTGAGATGACCGACTTTGGTGCAGTCCGAAGTTGGTAGATACTCAATACTACACTCATTTGAGGGTTGTTTTCTTGGAATATTTTGGTCGCCAGTAAGTGGCTAAACCGAAACAATGATCACAGAAAATAATCCAATGATATTGAGCTCCTTAGAACCGGTTTCTATTTTAGGACAGGATGAGCCAACTAACTTCAAGAGGGTACTTACCTAAGCCCTATGCAAGCCTAAACCTAAGGACTTGTTTGCTTTGTGTGAATATGTTTGCCTGCATATACACTCACTTGCTTTTTTGCATACATGTACATAACATCATGACATCATACCATAGCATTTTCAATAACCATTTCAAGGATCTCGAGGGTTCTTTTGATGCAGGGTTACGTTGAACCAGACGTCTACCAAGGGGCAAGAGGTTTCTCCTCTAACCAATGCCAACCAAAGATCAAGTACAACAACTTGAATCAATGGCTATGACCCACTCGACATGGTGAGCTTGATTCTCGTGGAAAGACATCCACCGGTGCAAAGTTCTCCAATCAAAGATCAAGTGAAACAACTTGAATCAGTGGCTATGACCCATTTGACATGGTGAGCTTGATTCTAGTGGAAAGACATCCACCGGTGCAAAGTTCTCCAATCAAAGATCGAAGTTCAACCTCTAACATTTTCTTGTGTTTACCCCAAGAGATCCTTGAAAGCATGCATCCACATATCATGCATTGCATTTTGACAGTCTTTCCTTTTTCAGGTTTCCTTACTCTCCTGCTGTTTATTTCAGTAAGAGATGGCTCTAGAAAGGTCTGTCAAAGACATCCAAGACCAGACTGCTCAGCTGCAGGAGATGTTCCTGAACTTGTCTCTGGGGCAAGAAGAAATGAAAGCTCTCCTCACCAAGGGATTGGAGAATTCCAACAATACCAGGAGTGATCAGCTTGTGGAGCTGCAGTTTGATCTGACAACATTGAGGACCCAAGTGATGGGACAGTTGGTGGGCCAGATGGCTCTCATCCAAGACCTATCTCAAAGACAAGAGGAACTCAGAGTTCTTGTCCGCCAACTGCTTCAAAACAACCAATTGGGGAAAACATCTGAGGTTGAAGAGCAAGTCACCACTCAATCTCCATCCACTCAAGAAGACAAAGGGAAGGCTCCTTCGCTTGCTTCAGGGTCACAAACCCATCAACAACCTCGCCAGCTTCAACGGGGTAATCGGCGTAAGCAAGAAACGTTGGGAAGACAGTTCACGGAGACTGAAATACCATCATTCTTCATACTGAAGCGCCTGTTGGAGGTCAACTTGCTCACCCTAAGGGATCCTCCTCAGAATCTCAATACCTCCTCTCCTAACTATCATCCCGACGCATTTTGTGTTTACCACTCCTACAGCCCGGGACACGACACCAACGACTGTTGGGCCTTGAAGAACAAGATTCAAGATCTGATCGACATTGGAGTGCTGGAATTCATGCCAGACGGTGAGATGAAAATCTTCCGTTAAAGGGTTCTCCACCTGAAGTGACGAAGCTCAAGCTGAGAGAATTTTGCTTCTTTTTGAATTTTCAAAGTTGTAATTTCTTTTGCTGCCAAACAATTATCTGTGGATGTTAAACTCTGTTTTCATTAATGCATTGCATATGTTTGTCTTGAATTCATCCATTCGTTTCACTACTCTTATGCTTTTCTTTATGATATTTGACTCTCGATAAAAAGTTGTAAGCCTTTAGAGGGGAGGATGACGAAACAATACCATAATCTCATACAGTATGCTTTTGAACAGACCTTGCTGATGATGTACAGGCATTTCTTTCAATTCCCAAACACTGGAGTTATAAGGAAGTTAATCCCTAGTCAACCCCTTCGAGCCAAAGAAGTAGGAGTTTTCTGTTATAAACAATCAAAACCTTTGACATAAACCCGGGGTAGGGTAGTATCTCAGTTAATTCAAAAGAAACGCGCATTGAAGTCGCAAACTCTCAATTCGTAACACAACGAACGACGTCGAAAAAGAAAGCATTACTTTGGAATCAAAAGACAAGGGTGGTTCCCTATCACATAGATAGTCAATCTCTCAAAAGAGAAAAGCCCACCAAGCCAAAACCTGTAAAGGAGGCTTAAGAAAGCTGGGGCATCCCGCTGACTGTAATCTCGAAAAATGGGAACAGTCAGGCAAAAGTTAGGGATAACAAATCAAAATCAAAATAGTGAGGTCATTACAAAATCCTCAACAACATGAAAAATGTTTTGAAAAAGAAAAAAGGAGATGATGACTGTCTCCCTAAATTCAACTGGTGAACCATCGCCCAAAAGTTGTTCCAAACTCAAAACAGAGTACGACGCACAATTAACTGAGCTTAGGTATAAAGGACATCACGAAGAGCGGGTGGGTAAAAATATACTTTGAACCTTTATCCTTTGTTTCTTAAACCGTGAACCAAGCCATGTTACAACCCTTCAAAAGTCCTAATTGAAGCACGGGTTAGTTCGAAAGCATACTGTTACAAAAGGTATCCTGACTCCTGTAAGGCTTTGCTCTAAATCTTGTGTTGATCTGTCTTATAAAAAAGTTTTCTGCTAAAAACGCATTTTTCAAAACTTCGAGACAAACATAAACTTTGCATTGCTTGAATATCACTGTCTGCATTTGGCTTTTTGTTTGACAGCGAAGAAATTCATACAGCGAATGTTCGGAGGAACGAAAACTCTCTCAGTGAGCAAAATCACTTCAAAAGGACGACACTTCCTTTACAAATCTCCTATCAACAAGGGGCATGACATAGCACCATCCAATTAACCTGGGCAGTCCAGTCAAGGTCTAACCAGATATTTCAAAGTCCAAATTAACCTGGGGCAGTCCAGTCAAGATTTTAAGAAATCTCTCAATATGCAGAGTAATCTGATTCAAGACTCCTTCATCATCACTTGGGGCATTCGAATGTAAAAAGTGTTCAACAAATCGACTATCACATTTCCAGACTCGATTCCTGTATCTAGCCAGGGCACGTCTGAAGAGTTCGAAGATTCGATTCCTGTATCTAGCCAGGGCATATCTGTTGACGACTATTTCCAGACTCGATTCTTGTATCTAACCAGGGCACGTCTGAAGAGTTCGAAGATTCGATTCCTGTATCCAGCCAGGGCATATTTGTTGACGACTATTTCCAGATTCGATTCCTGTATCCAGCCAGGGCATATCTGTTGACGACTATTTCCAGATTCGATTCCTGTATCCAGCCAGGGCATATCTGTTGACGACTATTTCCAGACTCGATTCCTGTATCTAGCCAGGGCATGTCTGAAGAGTTCCAGATCAACACCTGTAACAAGCCAGGAAATTATCTACATCACCACTTGGGGCATTCGAATGTCAAAAGTGTTCAAAAACCCGATGCAGTTTTACACGGACTCATCATCAGGAAATCCTACACAGATCTCCTCAAAACAGGAAGTCCCCAGTAGTTTGGCATACAACCCAAGCTTCTAATTTTCCCAACAGTGGTCCCAAGACTTCTCATTTTCAACAATCAGAAGATTCTTGCCCTCCACAGCAGTAGCCAATGATTTGTTCTCCCCGGCAGCAGTCAAGATTCTTTTATCTTCAGCCATCCAGGATTCATTTATCCTCAGCAAGATAGCTTATCAGCTTACATGCGCAGTCATCACATTCATGTCATGAACATTGATGTCACATACATTGCATCATGCATCATAACATTGCATACAACTAACCCTTTACCTTTTCAGGTAAGATCAGTCGACAGACAAAGATCATCTTCCGAGATTCATCTAGAAATAGTTCAGATGTGATCCAGACACGACGACATTCTGATACTTGTTCCGGATTCATTCGATGCAGTTCTACACGGACGCATCATCAGGAAGCCCTACACCGGTTCCTATTCAACCTCAAGACTTCTGAAAACAGTTTATGGATTCTTCCCAACAACGGATGTTAATCTATCACTTGTTCAGATGCAACCTTTGAAAACAGTTTACGGACGCTTCCCAACAACGGATGCTGCTCTATTGCTTATTCAACTTCAAGACTTCTGAAAACAGTTCACGGGTTCTCCAGTAACGGATGTTAACCTATCACTTGTTCAGATTCTTCTCAAGACTTCTGAAAACAATTTATGGATTCTTCCTAACAACGGATGTTAATCTATCAACTTGTTCAGATGAAACCTTTGAAAACAGTTTACGGACGCTTCCCAACAACGGATGCTGCTCTATTGCTTATTCAACTTCAAGACTTCTGAAAACAGTTCACGGGTTCTCCAGTAACGGATGTTAACCTATCACTTGTTTAGATTCTTCTCAAGACTTCTGAAAACAGTTTATGGATTCTTCCCAACAACGGATGTTAATCTATCAACTTGTTCAGATGCAACCTTTGAAAACAGTTTACGGACGCTTCCCAACAACGGATGCTTCTCTATTGCTTATTCAACTTCAAGATTTCTGAAAACAGTTCACGGGTTCTCCAGTAACGGATCTTAAACTATCACTTGTTCAGATTCTTCTCAAGACTTCTGAAAACAGTTTATGGATTCTTCCCAACAACGGATGTTAATATATCAACTTGTTCAGATGCAACCTTTGAAAACAGTTTACGGACGCTTCCCAACAACGGATGTTGCTCTATTGCTTATTCAACTTCAAGACTTCTGAAAACAGTTCACGGGTTCTCCAGTAACGGATGTTAACCTATCACTTGTTCAGATTCTTCTCAAGACTTCTGAAAACAGTTTATGGATTCTTCCCAACAACGGATGTGAATCTATCAACTTGTTCAGATGCAACCTTTGAAAACAGTTTACGGACGCTTCCCTACAACGGATGCTGCTCTATTGCTTATTCAACTTCAAAACTTCTGAAAATAGTTCACGGGTTCTCCAGTAACGGATGATAACCTATCACTTGTTCAGATTCTTCTCAAGACTTCTGAAAACAGTTTATGGATTCTTCCCAACAACGGATGTTAATCTATCAACTTGTTCAGATGCAACCTTTGAAAACAGTTTACAGACGCTTCCCAACAACGGATGCTGCTCTATTGCTTATTCAATCTCAACTCCTGAAAACAGTTCACGGATTCTCCAGTAACGGATGTCAATCTATTGCTTATTCAGACCCCCAGTTCAGAGATGTTCCGAAACATGGAGGCCTTTCTGATACTCGTCCACTCACCATTGACATACAGTTCAACATTCTCAGATGGCATCTTTAAGCCCATTTCCAGATGGCATCTATAAGCCCATCCTCCTACCAGCAGTCACCAAATGGCATCTTTAAGCCCATTCTCAGATGGCATCTCTAAGCCCATCCCCCGACAAGATTCTATCGCATCAGATGGCATCTTTAAGCCCATCACCAAATGGCATCTTCAAGCCCATTCACCTCTACCATCACATCGCCGAGTGCAAATTTTCTGGGCACTTTAGTGTCCAATCTTCTTTTACCTTCAAGTCGCGAAAGGCAAACTTGCCAATCTAACTCTTCAGGTTCAAGAAGATTGAACAGGGGCAACTGTTGTACCCCAAAATTTGCCCTCGCATTTTTCCACAAGAAATCACAGCTTCAGGCGTTTCCTGATTTTTCATATTGGCTCAAGAATCGGTCAAACAGACTTTTTCTCGTCAGTCAGACGCAATTAGGGTTTTACTGATTTTCAGGGCTCTGAAATGTTTCAAACAGTTGGTTTAGGGTTTTGGTTGATTTTGGCTCAACTTTGATCAGGCGAACATTCTTTGGTATTTAATTGGGAATTAGGGTTGTTCAGGCGCGGTTCTTCAGAAAGATTTAATTCTACGGTGCTTTGCAAGTTATTCCGAGATTTGGTTTGAATTTGCATTGTTTGAATTAATCAGTAAAAGAATGCATTTGGATTGAATTAACGTTTGTTTGATTGAACCAGTGAAAGGATACATTCAGTTTGAATTTGCACTGTGTGATTAAATCAGTAAAAATGGGAATGCGTCTGATCAGTTGTTGTGATTAACTGTTGTTTTGCTTTGGATGTTGGAAATACCAGGTTTAACTGATCAAATGCTAAAGCATTGTTTATTTAAATTATTTATTATTCTAAGATTAAATGATTGGAATTTATTTTCAATTATTTTAATTAAAGAATTGTAAATAATAAATAAACAATAGGAGGAAAAATATTTAACTGGATAAAGAAACTTTTATTGATTTTTAAATTAATTGTACAATTGTTTTGTTGTTTACAACAATGATTTTACATTTTATTTAAACTTAAATAAAAAAAGCTATCCTAAACATTTTTCTAATCTTCAATTCTTCATCTGCCATCCCTTGCTCCAGTGCTCCATTCATTTTTTTATCTGCAAATGAAAAAAAAGGAAAGTCAATAGCAGATAAATAAATAAAAGAGACAGATAAAATTACAGTTCATCATTAAGGGGCACTGATTGGGATCAGTTAGCCCTCTCTGCAAATCACGGGATTTCTCCCGGTTCACAAAGAGGGACGAATATTTATTTGCTAAACTTTGAAAGAATGCACAAGTCAAATTGTCAAACTGCATAGTTCAAATCTCAAACAACAGTTGCACAGTTCAAATCAAACTACAAAGTCCAAATTCAAACTTTCTGTCAAAAATCCCAAACTATCCAAAAGGCTACCCAAGCTGTCAAAAAAAGATGATTTGGAAAGATATCAAAGATACAAAAAGTACAAGAAGCTGTCAAAAGAAGAGATAAAAAATGCAGAGAAAGCATGATATGCAAGCAACATATTTTTTCATCATTTCCCAAATGTGGCCCTTTCAGATAAAGTACAATGCAAACATTATTTTAATGCTAAACTGTACTGAAGAGAGAGAGAAGAGAAAAAGAAAGCAGGTTTACAAGGCTTTAGGAAGGAAGAAAATATATAAAAACAAATTGAACACAGTACAGTGGAAGAGAGGCAAACCAATACACACAAAAATATACAAAACTGCATAAGCCTCCAGTCAAAAACCTTGAACTTGTTTGTTTACAAGCATAAGAACCAAAAGGCTAAGCCTGCTAAACCTGTCAAACAATATAAAACAAACATCCCAAGCCTTGAACCTGTAACAAGCCTGAACTGATATCAAGCCTCACAATAAACATGTACAGGCATAACAGCCAAAGGCCACAAGTTCACCCAAACCTAAAAACCTGTCAAGGCCAAGCTGAAACAAAAACCTGCAGTAAAACTCAAAACAAGCTCAAACTCAGAGAACTTGCGCCTAATACCTGCCTATCATCAAAAAATAAGCCAAAAAACCAGTGTCAAACCCAAGCCTAACCTGCCTGAGCTGTCAAAAACCTGAACTCTGTCAAAACCAACCCAACCTGTAATGGCCTAAAAAGCCAAAACTGATAAACAAAAACCTTGTACCAGAAAAACAAACAAGATCACCAACCCTGTATCACCCTGCCTAAAGCCTGACCAGAAGCAAAGATAAAGCCTAAGGCTCCAAACTGCTCAAACCATGTCAAGCCTTACCTGCATCAGTCCTAACCACCAACGGCCCGCCTAAAACCTTCATCCATTGAACCCTCAGAAAGCATCATCATTGGGTAAAGGTTATCAAAAAACAAGTACATACAAGGCAGGCAACGAGAAGAAGGGATCAAACACACAAAGCACAAAGCCTCAGAAAAAGCTTCGTCACAGGCAAATCAAAGGGGAATAGCATACGAAATAGGCAACAGAAGAAGTAGACAGAAGCAACGTGCAAGGCAAACGTTCAAGACAAATGTTCAAGGCAACAAGCATTAAAGGCAACATAAGCAGGTGAAGCATTAAAGGCAGCAGAGAAGAAGAAAGAAGTGAAATCAGAAAAGGTTTTCAGGCCATAATCATCATCAAACCCTAAACCTAGCAAAGGGCTAAAGAAACGCAAACCAGGAATAAAATCTAGCACCCAGTGTTCGTCATCACCGTCGTCACCTCGCCGTCAAAGCCCCCCAGACGCCGCCACGTCCGCCTCTCCCTCCAATAAAAGGTAGCCTTCTTTCCTTTTCATAACCACCACAAAACTAAAGTCAGAAGTAATAAGCAGAAACGAAAAATGTAAAACATAAAAACGGAAACCCTCACTCGAATAACTCAAGAAAATGTTACCTTCAAGTCACGTCGATGAATGACCCGGGGAGGAGAGACAGACGGCAACGTTGTTTGGCTTAGACGAGGAAAGACATGATTCTGATGGCTATGGCTTTGAGGAAGATGAAGAGAGATCGGAGAAGACAAAGTGAGACAAACGGTGCTGCAAACCCTAAGCGTATGTCCAACTGAAAACAAATAATCAAACCCTAAAGAATTGTCTTAAAATGCTGGGCCTCACCCCATTCTCACTGCGTCTAAGCCCACTGCGTCCCAGATAGCACCCCCCCTCATTTCTTTTTTATTTGGGCCATAACCTCCCCAAGGCCCATTCAAAAACTTAACCTTTTTTAAGTATAAAACATTTTTTTCATTTTTCTTTTGTTAAATAAATTAACAAAACATAACCTTTTTTACACTAACAATATTTTTATATATAGCATAATATAGAAACTTATACAAATAATATTTTTTCTCTATAAATAAACTTACATTTTCTTTTATTTTTTATACATAGAATATTAATTTTTCTTAAGATAAATACTTCTCTTTTTTTTCAAAGATATTATATTTGTACATAATCAATAAAATACCTTTTTCTAACATACATAATTTAAATTCTTAACATTTAATTAAAATATTCTTTTGTATATATTAAACACAAATTATAAAGATACATTTTTATATCAAATGTAAACTGACAATTTTCAAACTTAGAATACTTTCTTTTCTTAAAACATTCTTTTTGTACATATTAAAGAAATATACAAGATTACAAATTAATTAAACAAATATTTTAATTCTCACCATTAGGTTAAAACAATATCTTGATAATACATTAAATTCACATTTCCACACCTGTAAATAATTACATACACATATACACATACACTTACACAATGTACTTATATTTGATACATTATACATTTTCTTATTTTTGTATATTCGTTACATTTACATTTGATCGATTCGATTTGGTTGTAATCTATTGGACACTACATTCCTAAGTCTCATCCCCATTCGTAAATTTGTACCCCCACTCCCGGATACTTATTTTGTAATAGCGTAGACTTTAAATTCTTGCAATTTACCGCTTTCAATTATACCATGGTTAGACCTAGGGTTTGCATGTACATAAAACCAAACGCTAGATAACCTAATACAAGACAAATACATGAAATCAATACACAATCACACTTGCACCCCCTAGGGTAATCCCACATGTTGCCTTCCAAAATGGGCCATGCTTGCACGTCGAGTATCTTTGGCAAAACAAATTCAAATGATCATAAGTCCCTCGATGACGCTTTCGAAAGTTGCCTAAATGGAATGATCATAGTCCCTTCAAAGCAAATTGCCAAAGACACTTGGCACCATTGCATTCATGGTCCATACGATGACCCGCGCCCGTCCCGTTAAGCATCCTAAACGCAAGATTGTCCAACAAATTCAATGGTGGAACAAAATTGTTAAAAAGGGTTGAAAACATAGAGAAAACCTTTGAGTACAATAGGGTAGACAAAACTCTTAGTTACTTGAGATCAACTTGCAAAAACACTTGCCTTCTTTTCAAAAACCACACTCCACAAACACTTTCAAAACAAACTCTCAAAAACATTTGAAACATCTTTTCGAAAAGATACACACCTTTGTAAAACATTTGAGTAAAGAATTGTTACAAGGGTAGCCTAAGACAAGGCATCTTCTTAAAAAAAATTTTCAAAACACACACACACACACCACAATTTCAAAGCAATCGAAAATCAAGGCAAGTGATCTAAAAACCAAGTAACTAAGAGCCCATGGATAACCATGGATGAAAAGGGTGCTAATACCTTCCCTTTTCATAATCTACCCCCCGAACCCACGAAATATCTCAAAAGGTTTTTGCTGTGCTTTTTTGGCCTTTCCTTTAGGATAAAATAAAAAGTCGGTGGCGACTCTTGCTCAACCGAACAAGTGCGAATACAAACGCAAAATACTAGTCAGTTCTCCCACCGTATTACAGTATGCTATGAAAAACGAAGAGCATGACCTAGGTGTTAAACCCAGGTCCTTTGATTCCCTCTCTAATTAGGATTTGAAGTCATTTTGTCCTGCAGTACCAAGAATCCTGAGATTCGAACTTGGGTTTAAAAAATGACAGAAGGTTCATGTGTTACCCTGCTCGAAGCTTGATGCTTCGAAGCCCTAAACTATATTTCTGCAAAATGAACAAACATTAGAGATCCAGGGGAGGATCTTACCCACCCCCCTAACTCGAACCACTCTCTGATTTGAAACCCTCTTTAATTCGAATATGGGTTCGTCCTTTCCTGAAACACTAAGAATCCTGAGATTCGAAGGAACCAAACTCATGTGCCTTAACAATGGCAGGTCTATAAGGATTGTAACCTGCTTAATGCTTCATTACAAACATACACAAACACATTAGAACGAACAAATGCACTTAGATTAAGAAATTGAATTTCAGAATTATACATATGTCTGGTATGCTTCGATCTGCAGCTTTGGGTGTGGAGATGTTTCCTTAGGAGTTTGGTGTAAACACATGGATGGCTCAGGAACAAGGATCTAGTCTTCGTTTGGGCTGATGGTGCCTGGAAAAAAGTGTTTCGATTTGACCCTCCTGAGGTTTCTGTGAGCAATATGGCAGCGTGATTCGTTCGTGTGCAAAAGTATATGTGCCTCTCTTTTGTTTTCTCTTTTGTCCCCCCTGGTAATATGCCATTGGCCTCATATTTATAGGAGTGTGATGGTCCAGTAACAGCAAGAGAGAACAAATTAACCATGCTTTTAAGACCATGAGACAAGAATCCGAAAACTTAAAAGCATTCCTGTTTTGAAACGTTCATGTCTCTTTGGAAATCTTGGATGAACCTGGACACTTGACCCCTTCGAATACCCTCTAGCATCTCTCTTTGATTGGCCTATGATTTTCCATCTTCGAATGGACTTCTTATGCACCCTTCAAATGGACTTCTTATGCATGCTTCGAATGGGCCCTCTGAATGTATCTTCGAACGGACTTCTTATGCATTCTTTGAATGGGCTTTCTTAAGGCTTCTTCGAATGGACCTTTTGGAATGCCAAACGAAGGGCCTTTGTCCATACCAATCAAAGGGTACTTGGTTAACATGCTTGTCGAAGCTTCTAGGTTTGAGATGCTAAATTGAAGGATTCTTTGCCATGCCAATTGAAGGGCTTTGCTAAAATGTCAATCGAAAGGCCTTATTAACAGGCCAATCGAAGGACCTTTGTCCATGCTAATCTAAGGGTGTTATGTAGATGCCAATCGAAAGGATTTTTAGAGATGCCAACCGAAAGGCATTTTGCAAATGCCAATTGAAAGGCATTTTGGAGATGCCAATCGAAAGGCACTTTGGAGAGGCCAATCGAAAGGCCCTTTGACCAACTTCAAAATTTGTTATTTTTCTTCAAGCAAGTGTTTGTAGCCACCCATGTAAGAGAATATCTTGTAAAAAATGAGAGGGCAAATTTTGGGGTACAACAGTTGCCCCTGTTCAATCTTCTTAAACCTGAAGATGTAGATTGGTTGGTCTGCCTTTCGTGATCTGAAGGTGGAAGATGATTGAACACTAGAGTGCCTAGAAATTTGCACTCATCTGAGATGATACTTGACTGTGTAGATAGTATTGGGAATGGGCTTATAGATTCCATTTGGAAAAGATGACGGGAGATCGTCGGAGATGGGCTTAAAGATGCCATTAGAATGTGACAGAGAGTCGCCGAAGATGGGCTTAAAGATTCCATCCAGAAGAGTGTTGATTTCATGAGATATTCCTTTATGGGGATCCCTATTCCTGTTGTAGAGGAGGACTCCACTGAGGAATGTTGGTCTCTGTCTTGGAACATAGAGTTTTAGGAGCTTCAGTTGTCGGTTACTCTACTGGGGAGTCATCACATGATTGAAGAGATTGAAGTGAACTGTTATCTGGTCGTGATCCAGGATATGCAGTGACTTGCTGCGGATGATAAGGCTGACTGTTATTTGGTCGTGCTCCAGGCTTCACAACGACTTACTGGGGAGATGAGATTAAACTGTTAAGAAATCAGCAACAAATCCATGGTCGATTCGAACTGAACCAGCAGAGGTCTTGAATTAACTTTGACTGGATAAGAATCAGAAAAATATTAGGATCGATTTAACTGAACCAGTAATGTTCTACCGGAAAAGAATCATTAACAAATCAATGGTCAACTCGAACTGAACCAGCAGAGGTCTTGAATTAACTTTGACTGGATAAGAATCAAAAAAAACTTAGGATCGATTTAACTGAACTAGTAAAGGTCTACCGGAAAATAATCAGTAATAAATCAATGGTCGATTTGAACTGAACCAGCAGGGGTCTTGAATTAACTTTGACTGGATAAGAATCAGAAAAATCATAGGATCGATTTAACTGAACCAGTAAAGGTCTACCAGAAAAGGATCAGTAACAAATCAATGTTCGACTCGAACTGAACTAGCAGAGGTATAGAATTAACTTTGACTGGATAAGAATCAGAAAAATCTTAGGATCGATTTAACTGAACTAGCAGAGGTCTTGAATTAACTTTGATTGGATAAGAATCAGAAAAATATTAGGAACGATTTAACTGAACCAGACAAAAGTCTTGAAATATCTTCAACTGGAATAAGAATCAGAGAGATCTTAGTGACGATCTGACTAAACCAGAGAAGGTCTTGGATTAACTTTGACCGAATAAGAATCAGAAAAATCATAGGATCGATTTAATTGAACCAGACGAAAGTCTTGGAATATCTTCAATTGGAATAAGAATCAGGGAGATTTTAGTGTCGATCTAACAGAACCAGAGAAGGTCTTGGATTAACTTTGACCGGATAAGAATAAGAAAAATCTTAGGATCGATTTAACTGAACCAGACGAAAGTCTTGGAATATCTTCAATTGGAATAAGAATCAGGGAGATCTTAGTGTCGATCTGACTGAACCAGAGAAGGTCTTGGATTAACTTTTACTGGATAATATGATACGGTGAGAGAATTGACTTGATGTTTTGCATTTTTATCGCATTTGTGCAGATAGCAAGAGTCGCCACCGACTTTTCTTTTATCCAAAAGGAAAGTTAAAAAAGCACAGGAAAGACCTTTCGAGATTATTTCTCAGGTTCGGGGGGTAGATTATGAAAAGGGAAGGTATTAGCACCCTTTTCATCCATGGTTTTCTATGGGCTCTTAGTTACTCGTTTAGATCACTTGCTTTCATTGGACAGTGTGCTTGTGGTGTAGGCTATGAAAATGTTTTGAAAAATCTCTTTCTAATGGTTCTCGTTTCTATAAGAAAGCGTACACAGTTTTGTTTCGAAAAGTGGTTCAAAGACGTGTTTGTGGAACGTGTTTTCGGAAAGCGTTTTGAAAAGATGTTTTGCAATGGTTCTCGTCTCTATAAGAACGTATACAAAATTTTTGTATTTTTGAAAATGTTTTGAAATGAAAGTCTAAGTGTAAAAATGTTTTTATCGCGAGCAAGTGAGTAACTAGGAGCGAATCTATCTACTCGAAAGGTTTTAAATTGTTCTTTTCTTCCTCCTTTTAATGGTGCTATCTTACCATTAATTTGGTAAGAAGCCCCATCGTTGGATGTGAAGGGACAGGCGCGGGTCAATTTTACAGTCATCGAAGGCAACTTATGAGACGCTTTAGCAAATTTTCGTAAGGGACGAGATCGTTTTATCGAAGGCAATGTCGAGGGTCATCGAGGGACTACGATCTTTTTTATCAAAGGGTCATTGCTAAAGCATCCCATATTCGAGGGACATGACTGTATTTCCGAGGAGACGAGCGAGGTTACCCTAGAGGTGCGCGTGTGAAAAAGTGTGTTTGTTTCAAGTTATTTTGTTCTTTGATTAGGTTATCTAGCGATTGATTTTTGAATCTTGCCATACACGCCTAATTACTATACAGTATAAGAAAAGCAGTAAATTGCAGGAATTGAAATTCTACGCTATTACAAAGTGTTCGGGAATGGGGGTACAATTTTTACAAATAGGGATGAGTCAAATGCGATAAAAAGGTCCAAATAGCAAATAATACAACCAAATCGAATTTTGAGCAATTAATTAAAACTACAATAATCTACGAAATAAAATTAACCAACAAAAAATGGAAATAAAATTTTAAGTATTTTACTTGAAAAGAGGAAAGTAAAACCTATTCTAAAAATAAAATAAAATAATTGATTAAATCGTATGTATTATTTTTGTGTTTTACTTACTTAAATAAAATCTAAGGAAGGATAAAAATTAAATTCTACTATTTTTAGTATTTTGTTATAGTAAATTACTTAATAATTTTATCTACAACAAATTTTATTTATTTAAAAAAAGAAATTGATAAATTAAAAAAAAATCACAAAGTTTAGATCAAATAATTATGTATAAAAAGAATGTATATTTTTTAAAACTAAAATATAAATCAAAAAATAGAGAAAATAAGGTTGAAAGAAAAAAGCAAGAACAAAAAAATGCCCACAGGAGGAATCGAACTCAGGCCATCTGGGTTATCCAGGATACGCTCTACCAACTGAACTACACTGCTTATTCATAATAATTATGGTTTAATAGCATAAAAGAGGAAATGGTCAGATATTGGATTGGGCCATAAAGCCCAAAAACCGACCCGACTGGAAGAGGAAGTGAAGGGTTTTGTAACCCTAAGCACGAAAAAAAACGTGCCGCCGCCAGCTGCTATTGTTGGAAAGACCAATTTTTTTCACTTAATTATTATGATGCATTATTGACTGTAAAAGAAACAAAAATAAACATAAATCTCTCTCTCTCTCCATAACTAATCCATCTCCATCTTCCTCTTCTGTCTTTTTGTCCTTACGCTAAAAAAGGGAACTCTCTTCCTCACTTTGTTCCAACATTCTCTCTGTCTCCGAACTTGGCTCTGTTGCTCCCTCTCTCTCCGATTTTGACTCTGTCGCTCCCTCTCTATCCGATTTTGGCCCTAATCTAACGCGTTTTCCACTCTCTCCGATTTTGGCTCTGCATGTCGTTGGTTTTGAAGGTTGGTGGTGAAGGTTAGGATGGTGATCGAGTGAGGCGGGGGGAGATGTGAGACGTGGCAAGGACATTGTTACGGTGGGTTGTTATTTGAAAATCGAAATGGGTTTGTGATAATTTGTGACGTTTACAGATTCGTCGGTTTTCTGGCTTTTTACAGGTTTGTTGGTTTGATAAGTGATGATGTTTTTTCTGGTTTTTTACAGGTTTGTTTGTTTGATGAGTGATGATGTTTTTTCTGGTTTTTTACAAGTTTGTTGGTTTGATGAGTGATGATGTTTTTTTTCTGGTTTTTACAGGTTTGTTGGTTTGATGAGTGATGATGTTTTTGAGTTTGAATAATGGTTATGTTTACTGCATGTTTTTTCGTTCTTGTTCTGTTACTGTTTTGATGATTTTTTCAGATTTGTGGTTTTAACTATTTGTTGCTGTTTTTTCGTTTTCTTCCTAAACTGACTACTTAACAAAAACAGTAAATATGCAGATGAAAAATTCAAGATAAATGCAGAGAAGGGATAGGGATTTTACCTTGATGCTGGCTTTTGCTTGATAGGGAAGTTGAATTCTATCCTTTTATCTGTATTTTCTTCTTTTCTGAAGGGTGGTATTTGAGAAAATGATGATGATATCTTTGGGGTTTTGGTATGCTTTTTTTGTTGTTTGTATACTGCTGGTTTTTTTGAATAATGAATATTGTTCCTCTCTCCTCTTGTTGTCCCGAATGGCCCTATTATATGATGAAAAACAGAACTTTTGGGGGGAAAAGCCATTGGGTTTGAACAATTGTGTTATGATGTTTTTGCTTCTTGTTGTTGCAGTTTTAACTTAGCCTATATTTATGCAATTTTGGGTTGTATGTTTGCAGCTACTTGGACAGGTTTTGGCCTTTTGTGGACATCATATGGAGGGCTGCAATGCAGTCCATTTTTTACAGCATTTTGGCTTTTTGTGATTGTGCTTTTTCATTGTGATGTAAACTGATTTTCCAGCATTTGAAACCATGATGAAATTATTGATTTTGACTTGCGTTTCTCCTTATTTCTGATTCTTTTTACCAATCCCTAATGATGAAAGTATAAAGATTTCTTTGAATTTTTCCAATCTTATTCCAACATGAATTTTGCTAACTAATGCTCATCTTTTTTTTACATGTACGGGCCCATTGGATTGACGACGAGTGACTTGAAGCACTTGAAAAAAGAAAACTCTTTTGTAGTTTTAGTGCATTGTTAAGAATTTGTAACATATTTTTTGTAATTGCAAGCTTGTAAAAAAAACTTTAGCAATTATACATTCTTACATCTTGAACAACACTTTGGGTGATAGATTGAATGTAAGCCTTGTACCAAAAGGAAATTGAATGATAATGGTGAGGACTTAGGTATTTAAAAGTCACTTTGTAGTCTTGTAAGCTTCTCATGAAATTTGAATGAAGAATGATGAGTTGATTTTTGAATAAAGCCTTGAAAAGTTTAATTTGGAATAAGATTTGGACTTGAGATTGAGAATGGAAACTTGGAATAAACGTTGTCTTGTAATATGTATAATCGATGTGAACTTGATTCACATGTAGAACTTTTGAACTTGAATGGATAATGAGACTTTGAATGAAGTTTATGAACAAATTGATTATGTCTTGCAAACTTGAATCATTTGAAATTGACTTTGAATCCATGGATTTAGCACATTGAATTTGAAATGAATACATGAGAAACAAATGGACTTGAAAGTATTAATGAATGTCTTGTAAAATTTTAATAAATTTCATGGTCTTCCAAGCGCACTTTGACTTTGATCATTGAAGTAATTTCATAGACTATGCTATTTGTGATACTCTTTAAAGCATTCGAGTTTTCTGATGATCTTTCGCACATAATCAAATCTTGACTTGGGAATAGAAAATAGAGATGACGTCAAGGAGAGTCATACGCAAAAGCAACGCCCAAAAATATCGTATAACAAAGAAGTTATAGTCACTTGAACTTTATGTCGTAAAAGGTCATCTTTTGGGTTACTGGAGTCATTTTCAGTCGTCTGAACCACTGACTGAGAAAACTCATGATGCGAGGCTTGAAACTTGGTACAAACATCTCTGATAACACACGAAGGACCATAAAGATCGTTTGAAACTTGGAAAACTCATTTTCTTTTGAGAAATGCAAAAACCCTAATTGCCGCTTTTACTGCCTTGGAAGAGAATCTGTCTGATCGATTTCTGAACCAACTTGAATATCCGAGAAACCCCAGGATTGTATCTTGTATGAAAAATGGGAGGGCAAATTTTAGGGTACAACAGCTGCCCCTGTTCAATCTTCTTAAACTAGAAAAGCGAGATTGATGTGTTTGTCGTTCATGGTTTGAAAGTAGAAGGTGATTGAACACTAGAGTGCCCAGAAATTTGCACTTGACGACCTGCTGGTTGATTGTGTACGGAAATGGGCTTAAAGATGCCATTTGGAGAAATAAAGGAGAATTGTCGAAGATGGGCTTATAGATGTTATCCAAAGGTGATTGTTGACGGAAAGTTTGAACTTGATCTTAACGGAGAACGAATCAGAATAAACCGTTGAGAGATTTATCTAAACCATTGAAATAATCTGGAGACGAATCAGAATAAACCGTTGAGAGATTTATCTGAACCAGTGAAATAATCTGGAGACAAATCAGAATAAACCATTGAGAGATTTATCTGAACCACTGAAAAAATATGGAGATGAATCAGAATAAACCGTTGAGAGATTTATCTGAACCAATGAAATAATCTGGATACGAATCAGAATAAACCGTTGAGTGATTTATCTGAACCAGTGAAAAAATCTGGAGATGAATCAGAATAAACCGTTGAGAGATTTATCTGAACCAGTGAAAAATTCTGGAGATGAATCAGAATAAACCGTTGAGAGATTTATCTGAACTGGTAAAATAATATGGAGATGAATCAGAATAAACCGTTGAGAGATTTATCTGAACCAGTGAAATAATCCGGAGACGAATCAGAATAAATTGTTGAGAGATTTATCTAAACCAGTAAAATAATCTGGAGACGAATCAGAATAAACCGTCGAGAGATTTATCTTAACCAGTGAAAAAATATGGAGATGAATCAGAATAAACCGTTGAGAGATTTATCTGAACCAGTGAAATAATCTGGAGACGAATCAGAATAAACCGTTGAGAGATTTATCTGAACTAGTGAAAAAATCTGGAGATGAATCAGAATAAACCGTTGAGAGATTTATCTGAACCAGTGAAAAAATCAGAATAAACCATTGAGAGATTTATCTGAACCAGTGAAATAATCTAGAGACGAATCAGAATAAATCGTTAAGAGATTTATCTGAACCAGTAAAAATAATCTAGAGACGAATCAGAATAAATCGTTGAGAGGTTTATCTGAACTAGCAAGAATCAGCCTTTTATCAGAAACTGATATGTATTTGATTTGTTGAAAATTTGTGTCTGTCATAAGTTTATTGATAATAATTGTCCAATGGCTCTTTCCTGTGAAAAGGTGAAGAGTTAATTGTATGCAATGCTATGATGGATGCGATGCATGGTGTGATGTTTGCCTCTTAAAATAAATGAGATTGCACTGTATGTACTTGAGTTGTCAATGTTATGACGTATGGATGCAAATGTATGGAAATTAAAGATTGTTTGTGCCGTAGCGTTGCTGGAAGCAGGGAAAATAAATCCCTTTTGAAGCATTGATGGGTGAGTTTCCAGGTATAAACTTGGGGACATTTTGGACCAGTGGTTGGAAATTCGTGCTCTGGCTGGAGAAAGTACCTGCGGGGGTTTTATGGAATGGCTTACAGATATTATTCCATTTCTTAAAGTCATTAGTAATTGTCTTTCCGTTTTTCTTTTATTTATTTGTAATAGTAATCACGTTCAAATGCATATGTTCAAAAATAAATCATTGGACGTTTTTGTAAATAAAACATATAAATAAAGAAAAACAGATGGTTTTGCAGTTTCAAAAGGGATATCTTTGTATTAACTTGAACAAGTGTTTTTTGTACAATGAGACGAGCATTCTAGTAAGAGAATGTCGTCATAAAAAATGAAAATTTATACAAAGAAAAGATAGCTATGTGAAATAATCCCATGGGGTTCCCGTTCTGCTATAGTCTTCATGTCTCTGAATGTCTTGTCCGCTTGTCGCCTCGGTGAAGTCGATTGGATTGATTTAGACCCAAATGAGTTGATTGGTTGACGCTGAAGATTGTTTACCAGATGATCCAAAGGGACATAGTCATACTCTTTAATCCCTAACTTTTTCCTGGACCGCCCTCTCAGGTTTTCAGTCCACCGGGATACCCTTTTTTGCCCAAGCTGCCCTTTCGGGTTTTCGACTTGCCAGGTGTACATATTTTTATTATTTTCATCCCTTATTTTAGCCCGAACCCTTTTGGTTCACTGAGAAGCCCTTATTTTTGCCTAGTCCAGTCAACCTAGCGGGGCGTTGATCATGCGTAGTATCTTTTAACTATATCCGTATTTACAGGATGCGGGAGGTCGTCGCCATCCATAGTAGTCAAGATCATTGCTCCACCAGAGAAAATGCTTTTGATTACAAACGGCCCTTCATATGTATGGGTCCATTTGCCCCTGGGATCACCTTGTGGCAAAATGATACGCTTGATTACCAAGTCACCAACCCGATATACCTAACGTTTGACATTTTTATTAAAGGCTTTGATCATGCGTTTTTGGTACACCTGACCATGACAGATAGTTGTAAGCCTCTTCTTATAAATCAAGTTTAGTTGGTCAAACCGAGTCTGGATCCAATCTTCTTCATTCAAACCAGCATCCTTCATGATTCTTAGAGAGGGGATATGGACCTCAATAGGCAAGACAACTTCCATGTCGTATATGAGAGATTAAGGTGTTGCCCCAGTTGACGTGCGAGCTGTGGTACAATACCCATGGAGAGAGAACGGTAGCATCTCATGCCAGTCTTTGTATGTGACTGTCATTTTCTGTATGATCTTCTTAATGTTTTTGTTAGCAGCTTCTACAGCACCATTCATCTTTGGCCGGTAAGGGGAAGAATTGTGATGCTGAATCTTGAATTGCTCGCACAAGGCGGTGATCATAGTGTTGTTTAGATTCGTACCATTATCAGTGAGGATTCTCTCTGGGATACCGTACCGACAGATGAGATTCTGCTTGATGAATCCGGCGACCAAATTATTAGTAACGGAAGCAAAGGAAGCTTCCTCAACCCACTTTGTAAAATAGTGGATGGCCACTAAGATAAAGCGGTGCCCATTGGAGGCCGTTGGCTTGATTTCCCCAATCATATCGATTCCCGACATAGCAAAGGGCCAAGGAGCCGTCAAGACATTCATAGGAACCGGAGGTACGTGTACTTTGTCAATATAGATTTGACACTTATGGCAAGTCCGAGAGTGTTGGTAGCAATCTGCCTCCATGGTAGACCAATAATAGCCTGCCCATAGGATTTTCTTTGCCATTGTATGCCCACTGGAATGAGTACCAAAAGTTCCTTCGTGTAGTTCACCCATGATCCTTTCAGCCTCAGCCTTGTCTACACACCAAAGCAAAACAGAGTCATGATTGCGTTTGTACAAAATGTCGTTACTAAGGAAGAATTTAGCCGAGAACCTTCTTAGGAACTTCTTGTCATTCACCGAAGCTCCTTCTGGATATTCTTGAGACTCGAGATACCTCTTGACTTCATGAAACGAAGGCTGATCCACTACCTCTTCAGTATTAATCTCGTGACAGTAGGCTGGTTCATTCATCCGCTCAATGGTTGTTTGAGGAGCATCGTTATCCCAATTAAGTTTAAACATAGATGACATTGTAGCTAATGCGTCTGCTAGCTAATTTTCTTCTCGCAGGAAATGCTCGAAGGTAATCTTCTCGAAATGCGACAACAATGTCAACACATGTTCTTTATAAGGAATAAGGTTGGGGTGCTTGGTATCCTATTCCCCTTTGACTTGACTGATGACCAAGGTTGAATCTTCAAATATATCCAAGTGTTTGATCCCCAAGTCTATGGCAGCTTTGAGACCGAAGATGCACGCTTCGTATTCTGCCATGTTGTTTGTATAGTTGAAGCAAAGTCTGGCAGTGAAGGGAGTATGACATCCTTCTGGAGATATGAGTACGGCACCAATACCATTGCCAAGTGCGTTGGAGGCCCCATCAAAGAACAGGATCCATCGGGATCCTTGTTCAGGTCCGTCATATGGCCTGATTTCTTCACAGTTCTCTAACGTCATGATGTCTTCGTCCGGGAATTCAAACTTCATGGACTGATAGTCTTCTACAGCTTGGTGAGCAAGATGATCAGCCAATACACTACCCTTTATAGCTTTCTGGGTAGTATACTGTATGTCATTTTCTGTCAGGATCATCTGCCATCTCGCTATTCTCCCAGAAAGAGCGGGCTTCTCAAAGATATACTTTATTGGATCCATTTTTCATATCAACAAAGTAGTGTGGGTCAGCATATACTGTCTCAGCCGATGAGCAGCTCATGCCAGAGCGCAACATGTTTTCTCGAGCAGCGAATATCTTATTTCACAGTCGGTAAACTTTTTGCTCAGGTAATAAATAACATGCTCATTTCAGCCAGACTCGTCATGCTGCCCCAGCACACACCCCATTGAGTTTTCTAAAATAGTGAGATATAAGATCAATGGCCTTCCCTCAATAGGTGGCAACAACACAGGAGGTTCTTGCAGGTATTCCTTGATTTTGTCAAAAGCAACTTGGCATTCGTCGTTCCATCTGACTACTTGATCTTTCTTCAAGAGTTTGAAGATTGGCTCACAAGTAGCTGTCAGGTGAGAAATAAACCTGGCTATGTAATTCAGACGTCCCAAGAATCCTCTGACTTCTTTCTCAGTACGAGGAGAAGACATTTCTTGTATTGCTTTAACCTTGGCAGGAGCAATTTCGATGCCCTTGTTGCTGACGACAAAACCCAGGAGTTTACCAGACCGTACTCCGAATGTACACTTGTTTGGATTCAATATCAACTTGTATTTCTTTAGCCTCTCAAACAGTTTATGTAGGTGATCAAGGTTCTCTTCTTCCGTCTGCGATCTGGCTATCATATCGTCCATGTAGACCTCTATCTAATGATGTATCAGGTCATGAAATAAAGCTACCATGGCGCGTTGATAGGCTGCCCCTGCATTCTTCAGTATGAATGGCATGACCTTATAGTAGAAAGTGCCCCACTGTGTAACAAAGGTCGTTTTCTCCATATCCTCAGGCGCCATTTTGATTTAGTTGTAGCCCGAGAAGCCATCCATGAAGGAAAACACTTTGTGTTGCTCTGTATTATCAACTAAGATGTCGATGTGGGGAAGTGGGAAATCTTCTTTGGGGCTTGCCCTGTTTAAGTCTTTGTAGTCCACATACATCCGCACTTTACCATCTTTCTTGGGTACAGGAACAACATTGTCCACCCATTGGGGATAAGAGGTGACAGCTAAAATCAGGCATTGAATTGCTTCATAACTTCTGCTTTGATATTTTCCGGCATGTCGGGCCTCATTCAACGAACATTTTGCTTTACTGGGGGACAATCTTTCTTTGTAGGCAGACGATGTACCACAATGTCTGCATCCAGTCCCGACATGTCTTCGTACGACCAGGAAAAGATCTCAACATAATCGTGCAATAACTGAATCAAACGCTCCTTGACATTAGGTTCCAAGTTGGCACCCACCTTGACCTCTTTCTTATCTTCCTCAGTTCCCAAATTAATTGTTTCGACCGACTCTTCGTATGGCTGAATGGTCCTTTCTTCCTGTTGCAACAACCTGGCCAACTCTCCGGGCACTTCATAATCTTCCACACATTCGTCGTCGGCTTGGTAGATCGGATTTTCAAAGTCACAATTGGCCATAGCAGAACTGTTACCCATGGGATCCTGAGTGGATGTAGATCTGCATTTTTAATATGTGAATGTGTGTAAGAGCATAGCTACTTTTGAAAGAAATGTAAGAAAGAAAAGACAAAGAAACCAAATTTGATGCAAAAAAGTCCATGATTCATTAATGACATATGAGAATGAAGTGACAACCCTCATAAATGGAACGTTGTGCCTCGGGTAAGACACGAGGTTTTAAAAAGTCTGAATTGTTTAAATATTACAAGCCTGAAAATATTAAAAGACAATTAATCTTGAATAAAAGTAATAGGAATGAAATCTTTCGCTTCTCAATTGTTGAGCCCTCCGCTGATGGTTGGAAAAATCCATTCATCCATGTCACAGCTGCCATCACTATCCTCTATTGCATTGACTCCTTCATTGCTGATACACAGAGGTGGTCCCCCTGCGCGAGAACGTCGGACAGCTTTCTCAGCCTCTGAAGTGAACCCCAACCCAAATTTGTCGGACTTGTAAGGAATATCCGGAAGCTGACCCTAGATAGTACATCCTCCTTCTTCAACTACTGCTCGAGCATCATTCAACGAGGCCATCTTTAGTGGAGGTCTGGTAATCTTCGGGACCTTTGGAGTCGACTTGGTTGTTGCGACCGTTGCTGGAACCTCCTCATAGTTATGACAGGGAGTCTCTATGAATTCACCATCCATTTCAACATACCTGAAAGAGTTCAAATGGCTAACCATGTATTCCTCTTCTCCGTGAATTGTGATAATCTTCCCTCTGATCGGGTATTTTAGCATTTGGTGTAGGATGGAAGTGACGGCACCAGCACCATGGATCCAGGGTCGACCCAACAGACAAGAGTACGAAGGGCGGATGTCCATCACATAGAAAATTGAGTCAAAAGTCTGAGTCCCAATTTTTATAGGGATATTAACTTCTTCGTGCACTATCCTCTTGGAACCATCAAAGGCCCTCACTATGATGTTGCTAGGTTTCAATATGAGCCCCTCACAATCCAGTCGATCAAGGGCATTTTTGGGCAAGACATTCAATGATGAACCGGTATCCACCAAAACATGGGTGTTGTACCCCAAAATTTGCCCTCTCATATTTCTCAAAACATTTCAAGAAAGATCCTCCAGTTGCTCAAGGTAGTCCAAGGGTTGGCCAGACAAGCTCTCTCCTAAGGCAGTCTACCTCAAATTAGGGTTTCATGTTGCATCAAGATGCTTGAATCCAAGGGGTCCCAAATGCTCACCATTGTCCTATTATGTTCTCAAGGTCATCCATGTCAAGTTTCAAGCCCCACAGAGAAAGTTTGCTTAGTCAATTGCTCAAAGGCCTGAAAATCGATTGTGCTAGGGCAAAAGTCAACTGTGACTCACATACAGTCAATCTTCAAGATTTTTGGTCAACATCCTCATTTTGAAGTATATTTCATCATTTGATCAAGGGTTGATCATGATTGGTCAAGGATTGCTCACAATTCATCAAGAACCAAAAGTTGCTAAATTAGGGTTTTGTAGGAAAAGTCAACTCAACTTTGACCAAGCATAACTTTCTCATACTTTATGAGAAACGACCCATCCGAAGCTCATTTTTAAGAGGATGCCATTCCCTGCAATCCATCTTCATCTCCCAAGTTCAAAATATGCACTCACAAGAAGTTATGAATTTTGACATTATAGGTCATTTTGAAAAGTCAACAAAAACACCTTTTTTGTCAAAGCTTCATACATGAGCATGGAATATCAAATAGAGATGATACCAAAAGGGTTGCTTAGAGGACATCTCAATATTTCTAAAAAGTCCAAGAACACCTCCAAAGAGTCAAAATTGAGTAAGTTATGCATTGGTGAAGTTGACCTTTTTTGCACAATTATCAAAAGTTAACTATGCCTAAAACATCTATTTTTGCCAAATGGTCCCTATCTTTTTCATTTGTTTTGAGTTGGAAACATGGTCCACGAGCCCTAGACTTCTCCACTTGTCATTATCTTATTTATATTATTTATTTTGATTTTTATTTGAATTAAATCATTTTAAATCAAAAGAAATCATATAAAATCCAAAATATTGAAAACTCAAGATTTTTTACATGATTCAGGTCTTAATATCCAGCTAGCATCAAATCAAATTCGTGTAAAAGCATGAGGTGCACAAAAAGATTGGATTAGACCTATTTTTGGAAAGATTTTAAGGTGAATCAAATCAAGATCAAGGACATTGATGGAGGAAGATTGAGGCCAGGTTTTCAACCCTAATCTATTCCTCAATACATATAGAGTGTGTGCAGACCAAAAGAGGCGAGAGATAGAGGCGTATGATCAAGAACAAAACTTGAAAAAACACCAAAAAAGTGCCAACACGATTTCATTGTTCCAGGCCAATTCAAGACTCTTTGACCATTCCATTTGCTTCCTGGGATTATAGGAAAGCAAAACCAATCAAAACCAAGCATTTCCAGGCCGTATAACGCATTGTAAGACATTCACGACACCCACCTTTTCTTGAATTCAGTTTTCATAATTCTTGCATCTTCATCAAATTCTAATCATATATCCTTGTTCACCATTACATTTGAAAGCTTTCTATAATACTCAATTGCGTTTTCATAGATTGAATTGAGAACTGTCATTGTTAGGTTTTTGGGTTCCGTTTTAGGGTTTTTGTTTGCAGGTAAAATTTGCCTTCGTGAAGGGTACCATCATGTTCAGAATGGCAAGACGAATCCAACCATGGAATTAGAAATCATTTATCGTGCCCATGGAGAATTTTGAGAGGAACCAGGCTTATAGCTACGGACAAACGTCCGTAGGTAAAAGTTTGGAACTTTTACTAACAGAACGAGGTCAGGGATGACATGCGTGTCACCTTTCCATTGGTTTATTCAAACTGTTGGCGCGTGTTTTTTTGTTATTTATCCATTAATTCTTTTTTCTGTATATTATTATTACTGCTTATTTTATGTACAACAAAAACAAATAGCTCAGCTGGTTGCCAAGCGCTAGAAATTGCCTTGGGGCCTGGGTTCGAATCCCAGGTCCCCCACTTTTCTCATATTATTTTCTTTCAGGCAATCTCGTGCATACACAACACTAGGGACTACCATAGACTCTCAGGATCTAGCCCTTGGATCTCCAGATGGCCAAATCTGATGGCCATCATCTGAAGGTGCATCATGAAGCCTAGTCAACACAGCACACTAAATCCAGGAAGTCAATATGGACTTCCATCTTTGGGCCCAGAATTCTGATTCTTGCACCCCCCATAATTGCAGGCGCAAACTTCTTTCTCTATTATTTTTTTATTTGTTTTATTTAATTTATATTTATTTATTTTACTAACCAATTAATTAATTTTCTTTTATAAAAAAAATAAAAAAATAATACTTTTCACAAATTAGGTATAGATTTTATTTTTTATCAAAAAAATAAATTAATTTAATTAGGTTAATAATTGTAGATAACTTTAATTTCCTTTTATATAATTAAAATTAATTAGAACAAATAGGTTTTATTTCTAATTTAATTATATTTTTCTTTTCTTAAAAATAACCAAAAACCAAAAATAGGACTTGTAATTATTTTCATTAATTAATTTAATCACTAATTAATTGTATATTTAATTTTAAAAACCTAATTCTTTTCTTAAAAATAATTAAAAACAACAAAAACATTTTTTCTTTTGATTAGGTTAGAAGGGTCAAAACCCTAATTTCTCCCCGATCTTAATTTTTTCTCGCGCGCTTTATTTTTATTATTTGTCATATTGATGTAATTGCCTACAGTTTGTAATAGTTTAATTATGACATTTATTTCCATTTATCGCTTTATTTTCAAAGGGTTTGTTTTTGGCTATGTAAATACCCGAAGCCTTGTAATAGCGTAGTTTAATTTCGTCACTTTAAATTCCGCAAATATTAACTGTTAGATGTATGATTAGGATGCATGACAAGAATGTATGAAAAACATTAAAACAATTAGATAACCCTAAAATGTGCAAAGATAAATAATCTGAAATTGAATCACTCGCACATGCGCACTCCTAGGGTACACTCTCACTTGGTTGCCTTCGGTAAATGATCATTGAGTATAGGATGCTTTAGTGGTCGTCCTTTTGTCCAAAGATCAAAGTTGCCTCGGAAAGGTTGCCTCTGATATTGTTGTCTCGGTAATTGATCTAAGACATTAGGGTTACTACTAAGACGTCCTAACATTGCTTTAGTGACCGTACGTCCCTTTCAAATTGACCCTTAAACTCCGACGACGATGCTACCTGTGATACGGTGGGAGAACTGACTTGTGTTTTTGCGTTTGTGTTCGCAAATGTTTCAGTTTAGCAAGAGTTGCCACCGACTTTTTATTTTATCCTAAGAAAAGGTCAAAAAGCACAGGAACGACCTTTGAGATGTTTTCTTTGGTTCGGGGAGTAGATTATATAAAGGGAAGGTATTAGCACCCTTTCTATCCATTGTTATCCATGGGCTCTTAGTTACTTGCTTAGATCACTTGCTTTGCATTTTTAATTGTTTGAAATGGTGCTTTGTGTGTGGTTTTGAAAATGTTTTGAAAAAGATGCCTTGTCTAGGCAACCTTTGTAATGACTCTTGTTTGAGTATATACAAAGGTGTATGTCTTTTTAAAAAGATAATTCAATGTTTTGAAAGTTGTTTGGAAATTGTTTTTGAAGTTGTGTTGTGAAGTGTGTGTTTGAAAAGTAGCAAGGATGTTTTTTGCAAGTTTGATCAAGTAACTAAGAGCTATCACCTATTTTACTCAAAAGATATTTCTTATGTTTTTAACCCTTTTAACAGTGTTGTTTCACCATTGTATTTGGTGAACAACCTTGTGTTAGGATGTTTACAGGACAGTCGCGGGTCATCGTATAGACCATGATAGCAATTGTGTCAAGTATCTTTGGCAATTTTTCGAGGGACTAGATCATTTTGTATAGGCAACCAAGATAGCATCATCGAGGGACTATGATCTTTTGTTTTATTTTTGTTTTTCCAAAGTACCCAACATGCATACCATATCCATTTGTTTAGGCAACCAAGTGGAGATACCCTAAGGGGTGCATGTGTGAATAATGTGTTTGATTTGCATGCATTTAGTCTTTGATTAGGGGTTGTATACTTGTTGTTTTCATCTTTCTATACATCCTAATTACAAGCATTTGTGCGAAAGTAATAAAAATGCAGAAAATAAATCCTACACTATTACAACCATATTGAAGAGCAAGAAATGTAAAGACAAAATAAAAATAAAAGGAATAAAAATGATCCTTTCAAACTGGGCAGAGACACCCTTCGATTCTGCCCTTCCTGACTTCCTTCGATTTGGGCCTGGAGTCAGTAAGGTCGTGCCTTTCGATTTCACCCTTCTCCTGCTTCTTTCGATTGAGACTTGGCAGTCAGTGTGGACATCCTACTGGCTACTTCTTTCGTTTGAGGCCTGGGGTCAACGTGAAGTACACTCTTTGCCTCAGGCTCCTTGCTGCTTCCTTCCACTGCAGGAGTGCTAGGCCCTTAGGTTGAGATTCAAAAGGCTTGAATACTTAGCCAATCGAAGGATACAGAGAACCTGTTTTAAACTTTTAAAACACAACACTCAAGTGTAACTTTCAAAGCTACAGGCCATGGGTTAGCACAATATTAATGGGTCTCAAAAGTCCAAAGTCTAAATAGTCAGGGTCAAAACTTTCAACATATAGGCATTCAGGATCGAAGATTAAAACATGGTCAAACTCCCTAGATGAAATATCTACATTTTTTTATTGGTATGCACACATAATATAAAAATGAAATAGTTCTAAGTTTAGAGTTAACTTACCTCTTGAAGCGCTTAAATCGAAGGAAACTGCAAGTAACTTCCTTGGTGATGAATGGAAGTTCGTTGGGGTCTTCCTGAGGCTAGTTCAATTACCACCTTGCTTGAACAGTCACTGAATCGAAGGAGGGAGTTTAATAGTGGTGAGTGAATTGAAAGTTATTAAATAACAGTCTAAAGGATAAATCGAAGGCTGGTTATCTGGCTGTTGGAGAGTGAATCGAAGGATTCACCAATGTATGAAGGGTCTGAGTTTTTTTAAGAGTGTTAGGAATAAAACGTTGGGAGGTGTCTGAGAGTTTTGAGAATTTTCACTAGAGTTTTCTTGGTTGAGGATTTTTTATGATTTTTCTCTCTTAGCAAAAATCTGGACCCTTTCTTTGTCAATGGTTCCTCTATTTATAGAGAAAAGGTTTGGGAGTTAAAACAAAGACGTGGCTTGGCTGAAACGTGAATATTAAGTCATGTCAGATTTACCAAGGTCCCAAGGTGAAGTACTGAAAAAGGGACTGACTTCCCTGACTTATGGTGAAGTACAAGCATGATTTTAGCAAAGCATGGCCTTTGGCACAGGATCTGTACTTAACAAGTTCACTTTCATGCGAAAAACTTCTGGTCAAAGGCTTAATCACCTGGACAATAGCTTAATCCAAAATGTAAGCAATTAATTATGGAGTGAGATACAAGCATTAAGTCCTGTAAAGTAAGATCACGTAGCAGGGTCCACAGATTTGATCAGTTGTCCTTTCAAGATCCTATTTCCCACTTGTGTCAAAGAGTTCTAGAAATGTACTAAAAGAAACCGCGTCGAAGGATTTAGAGTTGGGTTTGAGAGATGGTGATTCGAAGGGAACAAAAACTCCAATCGAAGCCTTTGTGTGAAGGTGGCTCATGTCTAATCGAAAGCTTGCACGCCAGGGGGTACATGTGGTCAAACGAAAGACAAAATGTTCATATTCGAAAGAGACAAATAGGGATCAAAAGGTGCAAATCGAAGGATGTTAAAAGAGAGCCTTTTGCCTTGGAAATGAAATAGATTACAAGAGGCTTTTTTCCTTGTGAATCCAAACCAAACTGTGTCAGAGGCCCATGCCCAGTCGAAGGATGCAAGCCAAGCTTGTGTCGAAAGAGGCCAAAAGGACAATCGAAAGAGCTGAAACGAAGAACACTTATATTTCTCCAATTTTTGTCAATAATATTTTTATTTGTTTTCTCCCTTTTTGACAGTTTCCTCTTAATTTTGGTACTGGAAAATTCCAATGCACTTGTTCAAGCTTGAACTTTGAGAATCCTTGTGAGAAAGGCCTTGAAGAATGAGAGGGAAAATTTTGGGGTACAACAGTTGCCCCTGTTCAATTTTCTTAAACCTGAGGATATAGATTGGCTTTCGAGCCTTTCGTGATTCGAAGGTAGAAGATAATTGAACACTAGAGTGCCTAAAAATTTGCACTTGCATGGTGTAGTATCAGCATTGTGATGTCAGGAATGGGCTTACAGATGCCATTTGGAGACTGTTGGTAGGAGGATGGGCTTATAGATTCCATCTGCAGGAGTGTCGATCGCATAAGAGATTCCTTAGCGAGAACTTGCATACTTGTTGTTTGTAGAAGATTCCGCTGGGGAAGTCTAACTTTTATTGAGATTTAGGAACTTGCCTGTACTTCAACTGAGAGAATGCCTCGGTTGAGCATTAAGAACCTGTCCATGATTCAACTGGGGGGAAATCTTCATCAAGATCTAGGAACTGTCTCGTGCTCAATGCAGTATATCGTTGAGGTTATAGAACTTGTCCACACTATGACGGAGGAAAACATCAAGATCTAGGAACTAACTCGTGCTCACCGGGAGTATACCGTTGAGGTTATAGTACTCGTCCACACTATGACATAGGGAAGTATCTTCATCAAGATCTAGGAACTGTCTCGTGCTCACCGGGAGTATACCGTTGAGGTTATAGAACATGTCCACACTATGACGGAGGAAAACATCAAGATCTAGGAACTGACTCGTGCTCACCGGGAGTATACCGTTGAGGTTATAGTACTCGTCCACACTATGACGTAGGAAAGCATCTTCATCAAGATCTAGGAACTTTCTCGTGCTCACCGGGAGTATACCGTTGAGGTTATAGAACTCGTCCACACTATGACAGAGGAAAACATCAAGATCTAGGAACTGACTCGTGCTCACCGGGAGTATACCGTTGAGGTTATAGTACTCGTCCACACTATGACGTAGGGAAGTATCTTCATCAAGATCTAGGAACTGTCTTGTGCTCACCGGGAGTATACCGCTGAGGTTATAGAACTTGTCCACACTATGACGGAGGAAAACATCAAGATCTAGGAACTGACTCGTGCTCACCGGGAGTATACTGTTGAGGTTATAGTACTCGTCAACACTATGACGTAGGGAAGCATCTTTATCCAGATCTAGGAACTGTCTCGTGCTCACCGGGAGTATACCACTAAGGTTATAGAACTTGTCCACACTATGACGGAGGAAAACATCAAGATCTAGGAACTAACTCGTGCTCACCGGGAGTATACCGTTAAGGTTATATTACTCGTCCAACTATGACATAGGGAAGCATTTTCATCAAGATCTAGGAACTGTCTCGTGCTCACCGGGAGTATACCGTTGAGGTTATAGAACTCGTCCACACTATGACGGAGGAAAACATCAAGATCTAGGAACTGACTCGTACTCACCGGGAGTATACCGTTGAGGTTATAGTACTCGTCCATACTATGACGTAGGGAAGCATCTTCATCAAGATCTAGGAACTGTCTCGTGCTCACCGGGAGTATACCGTTGAGGTTATAGTACTCGTCCACACTATGACATAGGGAAACATGTCGAGATTGAGAACCTTATCTAGAATTCAACCGAGGATAATTCAATTGAGATTTTAGATCTTCGACTAAGTTGGGAATTTAACTGCATTTTTCCTGAAAGGTAAAGGTCAGTCACATGCAATGCATGAGATGAATCAAGCAATGATATTCTCAACATAAATGAGATTCTATGGCATGATGCGTATATGCATGTATCATGATGTATGGAAGTGTGATGTTTTAGCGGGGGAAAATAAATCCCGGAGCTGCTTGAGAATATAGTTGAGTTCTTCGTTTCCGCTGGGGATGATGAACGAAGATGGTGGTAAGAATAAGCCTGCAGGAGAGAAGAACTCCGTTGGGGAATAAACTGATGAAGGAATTACTCTGCGGGGAAGAGATACTTTGCTGAGATTTTAATGATAAACTCCGCTGGGGATCCCGTTGATAAGCTCTGTTGGGGATTTTAATGATGAACTCCGCTGGGGATGAGCTTTCAGTTGCAACTTGCTGAGGATAACCCAGTTAGACTCTTGTGAGGATAACCTCTGAATTTGGCTGAGGAAACTTATTTGTGCTTCACAGGGGACAAGCTTCTAGAGTCTACTGGGGAAGATGATTCAACTCCATCGGGGAAGCTTTTTTAGGCTGCGCTGGGGAAATGACTCCATTATGGTATCTTGTATTCCACCGGGGAACATTCTTATATTCTGTTGAGGAATATTAAGATTGTCGGGGATGCTCTTATACTTGCTGAAGGATATCTTTATACTCCGTTGGGGAATGTTAAGACCTTCTGGGGATACCCAACCTTTTCGGGGTTGATGGTAGACTAACTCTGCTTGGGGGAGAGTATTACTGATTCGTTCATAGTTGCAAGTCCTAGTTGGGAGAGCTACCATTACTGTTTTACTCTGCGGGGAGTGACGGTATCTTGGTCACATTCTTCAGCTGAACCTACCTTGGTACCTTAGGGGATAGAGCAACTAGACAGCTCAGACAATTCTTATTGCCCCTGTTTCTGACATTACCTGTAATTCGTCCTTTGTTTCGCATGTAAATATTTATGAGCAGCAGTCAATGTCAAATGCATATATCAAAATGAACATTGGACGTTCTTTGCAAAACAAAACGGATAAAGGAAAAACAATTTGAATTTTGTCTGAACATGAATTTGTATTGATTTTGAAATTTTGGCCTGAAAATAGGCGTTTTTGTACAAGAGGCTGACGTCCTAGTAAGAGAACTCCGTTGATCAAATATAATCTATACAATTTGTGAAAATAAAACAAAACAGCTATGTGAACAATCCCACTGGGTTCTAATTCTGCTATTGCCTTTATATCTTCAAGCGTCTCATCACTTTGCTGCTTAGTTGAAGATGAATCTGATTGATTAGTGTCGTCCGAGATGGATAGTTGATACCGAAGTTTGGATGCGAGGTGATCCAATGAGACATAGTATTACGCTTTAATCCCTAATTTTTGCCTGGACCGCCCTTTCGGGTTTTCAGTCCACCGGGATACCCATTTTTGCCCAAGCCGCCTTTTTAGGTTTTCGACTTGCCGGGTGTACATATTTTTTTATTTTCATCCCTTATTTTTCCCCGAACCTTTTTGGTTCGCCGGGAAGCCCTTATTTTTTCCTAGGCCAATCAACCTAACGGGTCTTTGCTTATGCGTAGTATCTTTTCACTATGTCTGCATTGACAGATTGAGGAAGGTCGTCACCATCCATGGTGGTTAGAATCATAGCTCCTCCTGAGAAAATGTTCTTAACCACAAATGGCCCTTCATAAGTAGGGGTCCATTTGCCCCTGGGATCACCTTGAGGTAGAATAATGCGCTTGATTACCAGGTCTCCAACTTGATACTCTTGTCGTCTGACTTTCTTGTTAAATGCCTTGATCATCCGTTTTTGGTATGTCTGACCATGACAAATAGCGGTAAGTCTCTTTTCGTCGATTAGATTCAGTTGATCAAGCCGGGTCTGAATCCAGTCATCCTCACTCAAACCTACATCCTTCATGATCCAGAGAGAGGGTATCTGAACTTCAATAGGCAAGACTGCCTCCATGCCATAAACCAAGGAATAGGGTGTTGCCCCTGTTGACGTTCGTGTTGAGGTACGATACCCATGAAGAGCAAACGGTAACATCTCGTGCCATTCTTTGTATGTCACTGTCATCTTCTGCACAATCTTCTTAATGTTCTTATTTGTCGCTTCGACAGCCCCATTCATCTTCGGCCGGTAGGGAGAAGAGTTGTGGTGCTGTATCTTGAATTGTTCGCAGAGCTCAGTGATCATTTTGTTATTAAGATTGGTACCATTGTCCATAATGATCCTCTCTGGTACACCGTATCGACAGATCAGGTTGTGCCGAATGAACCGTGCCATGACGTTCTTGGTTACCGTAGCAAAGGAGGTTGCTTCAACCCACTTCGTAAAGTAATCAATTGCTACCCGAATGAAACGATGCCCGTTGGATGTCGTATGTATGATCTCGCCGATCATATCAATGCCCCACATTGCAAAAGGCCAAGGTGCTGTCAAAACATTTAGAGGAACTGGAGGAATGTGCACCTTATCAGCATAGACCTGGCACTTGTGACATGTCCGAGAATGCTGATAACAGTCGGCTTCCATTGTAGACCAGTAATATCCTGCCCGGAGGATTTTCTTAGTCATGGTATGTCCGCTGGAATGAGTTCCAAAAGTACCTTCATGCAGCTCTGCCATGATCGCTTCTGCTTCAGTCTTATCCACACAACGGAGTAAGGTTGAATCATGGTTACGCTTGTAAATAATGTCATTGCTGATGAAGAACTTCGCCGCGAATCTCCTCAGAAACTTCTTGTCATTAATAGACGCACCCTCGGGGTACTTCTGAGCTTCAAGGTATCTCTTCACCTCATGATACCAGGGCTTTTCTGTTAGTTCTTCAGTCTCAAGATCACAATAATGTGCAGGTTCATCCAATTTCCAAATAATGATTCGGGGGGCCTCATTGTCCCATTTGACTTTGAACATAGAAGACATCGTAGCTAACGCGTCCGCCAACTGATTCTCTTCTCTCGGGAACTGTTCAAAGGTTATCTCCTCAAAGTGGGGAAGCAACGTCAACACATACTCCTTTTAAGGAATACGATTTGGGTGTTTCGTATCCCACTCTCCTTTGATTTGACTGATCACGAGAGCGGAATCTCCGAAGACACTCAGAAACTTAATCCTTAGGTCAATTGCTGCTCGAAGACCCATGATGCAGGCTTCATACTCCGTCATATTGTTGGTGCAGTTGAAACATATTCGGGCGGTAAATGGAGTATGAGAGCCTTTATGAGATATGATCACAGCGCCAATGCCATTACACAAAGCGTTTAAAGCTCCATCAAAGTACATAGACCATCGGGATCCCTCTTCAGGTCCTTCATCCGGTCCAGGTGTCTCATAATCAGTCACTACCATGATATTCTCGTCCGGGAATTCGAAGTTAATAGACTGGTAATCATCCACTGCCTGATGTGCCAAATGGTCTGCCAATACACTTCCCTTGATTGCTTTTTGAGTTGTGTACTGGATGTCATACTCAGTCAAGATCATCTTCCATCTTGCTATTCTTCCGGACAAGGCAGGCTTTTCGAAGACATACTTGATTGGATCCATCTTTGAAATCAACAGAGTAGTGTGAGTCATCATATACTGTCTCAGCCGGCGAGCAGCCCATGCCAAAGTGCAGCAAGTTTTCTCAAGCAGTGAGTATCGGGTCTCACAGTCGGTAAACTTTTTGCTAAGGTAATAAATAGCATGCTCTTTTTGGCCAGACTCGTCATGCTTCCCCAGCACACACCCCATTGAATAGTCAAGTACTGTTAAGTATAGGATCATAGGTCTCCCTTCAACCGGTGGCATTAGGATGGGTGGCTCCTGGAGATACTCTTTGATTCTTCGAAAGCGACCTGGCATTTATCGTTCCAACGTACCACTTGATCTTTCTTCAGCAGCTTGAAGATTGGCTCACAGGTAGCAGTTATGTGCAAGATGAATCGGGCAATATAATTCAGTCGTCCTAGAAAGCCTCTGACTTCTTTCTCCGTCTTGGGAGCCGGCATCTCTTGTATGGCTTTCACTTTGGCAGGATCCACTTGAATACCTATGTCGCTTACAATGAAACCCAGCAACTTACCGGACCTTACCCCGAAGGTGCATTTGTTTGGGTTCAATCTCAACTTGTACAACTTCAACCTGTCAAACAGCTTTTGTAGATGGTCAAGGTGTTCCTCCTCAGTTTGGGACCTCACAATCATATCGTCGACGTATACTTCAATCTCATGATGGATCATGTCATGAAATAAAGCAACCATGGCACGCTGATATGTTACCCCAGCATTCTTTAACCCAAAAGGCATGACCTTGTAACAAAAGGTACCCCACTGAGTAACAAAAGTGGTATTTTCCATGTGTTCAGGAGCCATCTTGATTTGATTATAACCAGAGAAACCATCCATAAAGGAGAATACCTTGTGCTGAGCAGTATTGTCAACCAGAACGTCGATGTGAGGCAGAGGGAAGTCATCCTTAGGGCTTGCTCTGTTCAAATCCCTGTAGTCAACACACATTCGGACTTTACCATCTTTATTCGGTACCGGAACCACATTGGAGACCCACAGAGGGTGAGAAGTCACTGCTAGAAAACCGGCGTCAAATTGTTTCATAACTTCGGCCTTGATTTTCTCAGACATCTCCAGGCGCATACGGCGAACCTTCTATTTTACCGGAGGGCAGTCTTCCTTGGTAGGCAGGAGATGAACCACAATGTCAGTATCCAACCCAGGCATATCTTCATAAGACCAGGAAAAGATCTCAACATAGTCATGCAGCATCTGAATCAACCGCTGTTTCACACTAAACTCCAGATTTGCACCGATCTTGACTTCCTTCTTGTCTGTCTCAGTACCCAGATTCACCATTTCCACTGGCTCTTCATGTGGCTGAATGGCCCTCTCTTCCTGGAGTAGCAGTCTTGCAAGTTCACCAGGCACTTCGCAATCATCTTCACCTTCGTCTTCGGCTAAGTTGATTGGATTTTCAAAGTCATAACCGGCAGTAGCAGAGTCGTTACCAGTGAGATCCAGAGTGGATGGAGACCTGTATATGTGAGTGTGTGTAAAATAGTTGTTTTGCAATATATAATAAAGAAAAACAAGGATCGCAAAATGCAAAAAAAAACGTCCAATGCTTTTATTAATGATATATGAAAATGGCACACAAAAGCCCTCACAAATGAAGCCACGGTGCCCCGGGTAAGACACTGGGCCATAAAGTTTCAAAACATTGTCTGTTACAAATTCAAAACAAACAGTTCATTACTGGGTAAAAAAAGTAATAGGGATGAAGTCCTTTGCTGTCCAGCTGCTTGGTCCACCGTTGGTCGTAGGATAGATCCAGCTGTGGAATTCAGACTCCTCCACATCATCCTCAATGGCATTTACTCCCGAGTTGCTGATGAGCACAGGAGGTCTTCCCATCCTTGCACTATGAACAACCCTTTGAGCTTCTGCCGTGAAACCCAAACCAAACTTGTTAGTCTTCTGAGTGAAATTAGGAAGTCGGTCCCAGTTTGAATACTCACCTTTCTCAATAACAGCCCGGGCGTCCTTTAAGGAAGCCATCTTCATAGGATAATCTTCAACCACAGTCTCAGCTGATGCCAATGTCTGAGGAACCTCTTCAAAGTGCTGAAATGGGGTCTCAATGAACTCCCCATCCATCTCTACGTATCTGAACGAGTTGAGGTGGCTGACCATATACTCTTCCTCCCCTTGTACTGTCACGATCTTCCCTCTGACTGGGTACTTCAGCTTCTGGTGGAGCGTTGAGGTTACAGCTCCAGCTTTGTGGATCCATGGACGACCCAACAAACAAGAATAGGATGGCCGAATGTCCATCACGTAAAATGTAGAATTGAAGACTTGAGAACCAACTTTGATTGGAATATCAACCTCACCATGCACCATCCTCTTAGACCCATCAAAGGCCCAGACGACAATGTTACTTGGCTTTAGCTCCAACCCTTCGCAATCCAGCCTGTCTAGAGCTTTCTTGGGTAAGACGTTAAATGAGGAACCAGTGTCAACCAACACATGTGCAAGAGTAGTGCCCATGCATTCAATGGAGACATGCAGGGCATCGTTATGGTTCTTCCCTTTAGAAGTCAGATCAGCGTCGGAGAAACCCAAACCATTATCAGCAGTTAAATTAGCCACACAATCGGTAAACTGATCAGCTGAGGTCTCTTGCGGCACGTGGGCAAACTTCAGGAAGGTAATTAGAGCCTTGATATGGGCCTCTGAACACAACAACATTGATAACATAGAAATCTTGGATGGGGTTTTCCCCAATTGCTCAACTACATTATAATGACTCTTCTTAATAATCTTCAAAATCTCGTCCATCTCCTGTTTGGATGCTTCAACAGTAATGGTCTTCGGTGCTTATGTCTGGGTAGGCATATCAGTGGTGATCCCTTTGCCCCGAGCGCTAGATGACTCGGCGACAGGGGGAGGACTAAGAACTTGATCAGGAATGGCAGCAGGTACACTTGCAGATGTAATGACAACAGGTCTTCAGACAGTTGGTGGAGCAATATCAGGTGAGAAAAGTCTACCGCTGCAGGTGACTTTAGCAGGCCCAGTAATGTTGCTGACGCCGGTATCAACATTCAACTCTTGCTTAACTCCTAGAACATAAACATCTGCCCCATAATGCCAAGGGACAGCTTTGTCAGAGGTGTAAGGGATGGGCCCCGGAATAGTGATGATTACAGGCGTGATCTTCGGAGTGGATGTAATTCTAACAGGCTTCCTCGAGGGAGCCTTGGAAGAATTGTCAAAAATGGTAATAATGGCAACTTCTTCAATAGGAAAGGAGGGAACAACAATTTTCTCAAACAGGATCTCCTTGCTATCCATCAGGCTTTGGATACCTGATTTCAGCAATGGGCAACCAGTAGGTAACACAAAACACATATGGCAATCTTTGCCACAGCCCGGAAATAAATCGGCTAGCAACAGGTTCTTCTTGACAGTCATCAGAGGGGTAACAATATCATCCACGGAAACTACAAACAAGTCTTCCTCTACAGCATTTACTCCATGTTTGGGCATGGGAGCAGTCATAACATTAGGCCTCTCGGGCGCCTCAAACTCAATCTCCTTTGCATCAATTAGGTCTTGCACCCTATTCCTCAAAATCCAACATTCATCTGTATTATGCCCCGGGCTATCAGAGTGAAAAGCTAAGCGGGCATTAGGGTTATATCTTGGTGACGTTGTATTTGAACTCTTTGGAGCTTCTTTTATAGTCACCAAATTGGTCTTCAGTAACTGTGGCAGAATCTGAGACAAAGTCATGCTGAGACGAGTGAATTTCCTTTGAGGTCTCTCGTCCCTTTGTTGGTTGTGATGCTGAGGAGTACCAACAGGCTTTGAAATAACAACCGCATTGACAGCTTGGTGGTGTTCAGGTCTATTCTGTCTTCTTGAACTGTAGACAGCACTGGACTTTTTCTTAAATGGTTTCTTCTCGGTGCTCGATGAGGCACCCTTCTGTATCTTCCCAGTTTTAATACCAGCTTCAATCCTCTCACCAGTCAAGATAAGGTCTGTAAACCCGGCTGAAGAGCTTCCTATTAGATGGTTGAAGAAAGGGCCAGATAGGGTCCCCAAAAACATGTCAACTAATTCCCTATCTGATAGCGGTGGCTGCACCCTTCCAGCCAGGTCGCGCCACTTCTGGGCGTACTCCTTGAACCCTTCATTTGAAGCCATTCCCATACTCTGTAGCCGAGTACGGGTCGGTGCCAAATCAACGTTGTATTGACACTGACAATAGAAAGCGGCTGCCAAGTCTTCCCAATTGTGGACCTCTGACCTCTCGAGCTGATAAAACCAATCTAACTGAGTGCCAGACAAGCTGTCTTGGAAAAAGTGCACCCATAGGTCTTTGTCAGAAGAATGTGGCTGGATCTTTCTAACATACGACCTCAAGTGCATCTTAGGGCAAGACAGATCGTCGTACTTGGCGAACGTTGGCACTTTGAACTTAGGAGGGATAAGAATCCCAGCTACAAGCCCCAGCTCCTCAAAATCCAATCCGGGCACCCTCTGCAACTCCATAGCTGCCAATCTGTCTTCAAGGTTCTTATACTTGTCATCCGCTGGTGGATACTGTTGTTCTGAATAGTCTTCGTCTGCTTCCTCTTCCTCCTCTTCTACTTCAGATTCTGAAGGTACAGTAACTCCTTTCCCCTTGCCAATCCCCTCGTTGGATGTTGACGGAAACTCAAGAGTCCTTCTAGCATCACCCTCAAATCTTCTTCCGAAAGTAGCTACCCCCGGTCTCTTTTTATTTTTCTTCTCTTTACTCTTCTCTAGCAGAACTTTGAGATCCTCCTGACCCTTTGCCAAGGTCATGAGGAGTTGTTGAAATTGTGAATTTTGTGCCTGTAGGTCCTTCACTGTTTGCTCCAAATCCATCTTGCTGAAATAAACAGCAGAAAGATAAGGAAACCTGGCTTGAAGACCTGTTTGTGCATATGATGAATGATATGTTATTCATGTAATGCAATCAAGGGTTCAAAAATTCAAATTTGTTGCAAACAAAAAGAACGCACGTCATATTAAGAAGAAATTTGTTAGTACATAAATGCCCCACGGGAGAAATATTACAAAAATATTAATGTAAAAAGACGTTGCAATCCTCTTTGGTGCGATGTAGGTGTTGAGAATTTCCTCCTCGTGAAGTCGACGGGTGAGCTCTAAAACCTTCTTCTCACTGGCATAAAAGCTGGCTTCAAAAGTATCCCGTTCTTCCTTGAGTTGGATCCAACTCTTTTGCATTTCCTCCCATGATGTTGGCATGTCAGGATGTAGGATGGTGTACGGAACCTCTCCTTCCATGACAGGCTCTTTAATCAAGGGGAGAATGTGAGGATATGGCATCATAAGATTCTGGGAGCGGGTTCGTACCCACTTGAGGTAAGGCTCAAGGGGGATGGAATTCTTGTGCCCCGATGTCTTACTATCCACCTTGTTAGGCATCCTCCAAGCTCTGATGAAACTTTGTCGAAGTCCTTGCGCATCGTTGTCGAAGTCAAAAACTAGGTCAGGAATCAGCATGTCATGAGGGCCATCCCTCCGAGCATATCCAAATTGTCTTAAAGCTAGACAGGGGTTGTAGGTAATGCCTCCCCTAATGCCAAGTAATGGGACATTATGGAACTCACCACAGTGATCAATGATGATGACATTTTCTCTGGACCGAGAACACCAATGTACATCAGAATGTGTGAGGGTCATCAACCGTTGTGACCACCTTAAACCCTGCTCATTCTTCAAAACTGATTGTGGAAGGTGAGAAATAAACCACCTTGCTAGGAGAGGAGTACAACACATGAGAACACCTCTTTTCCTCATTGTTCGTGTGTAAAATGAGTGTAGGATGTCCCCAAGCAATGTAGGTATGGGATTCTTAGACATGAAAATCTTGACAACATTCACATCTATAAGTTGGTCAGGGTTTGGGAACAAGACCAACCCATAAATAAGGAGTGCCACAATCTCTTTAAAGGCTTACAGATCCAGGGAATTCCAACACTCTTGTGCCTTCTCAAACAAGAACTTTGCCAAGAAGCCCTTGACACCACTTCTGGTTTCCCAATGCCCCTTGATGTCAGATGGTTGCAAGTGTAATGCTTGAGCAACATCTTCAGGCTTTGTTTCTTTTTCCGTACCGTTGTAGGGTAGTTGATTAAGAATAGGAATTCTCAGGAGTTGAGAAAATTCCTCTAAAGTAGGCACCAATTGGTAATCAGGGAATGTGAAACAGTGGTGAAGGGGGTCAAAGAACTGGAACAACACTTTCACCATGTCTTCTTCAATGCTGGTGTTGACTAGGTTGAGAAGTCTACCATGTCTTTCACTGAAGAGAGAATTCTCTGGAATCCTGGAAGTAAGCTCCTTGAGTTGAGGAGGGATCCTCACAAGGTTGACTTGAATTGTTTTCCTGCGAAGAGATTCCATGACCTACAAAACAAGAACAAAGATGAAGATCCAAACCCTTGAAATGGTTAGTGGATGCATATGATGCTTTATGATGTTCATGATGTATGCACAAACACATGTACAAGCAAGTCACACAAAACCCTAGTTTCAGGCTTGCATGAGGTTTCATAGGTAAGTACCCTCTTGAGTTTAGTTGGCTCAAAACCTGTCCTATAAATAGTAACCGGGTTCTAAGGAGCTCAATATCATTGGATTGTTTTCTATGTTCATTGTTTTGGTTTAGCCACTTAACTAGCGACCAAAATATTCCAAGAAAACAACCCTCAATGAGTGTAGTATCGAGTATCTACCAACTTCGGACTGCACCAAAGCCGGTCATCTCACTACCCCTAATAAAAGGCCAAGATGGTCAAGTAAGGTTCTAGTTCATTAGTTCTTAATGACATCACTCAGCGGCCCCGTATTCTCTTTGATTGACTCAAAGGCTACCGGTACTCACAAATATGTCGCACTAATATAGTTATTGCTTCAACCATGTCGGTATACTCCGTACAGTTTCCACAACGTATTGCTATCTATGAATGTTTCCCCAAATCCGGGTGGAGGATTTCAAGCCCATACAAGAGAACCAAAATGTAAAGCAATCAAAGCAAACAATAATCATGCAAAAGGGTGATCTAAGCCCTAAGTTTACTCCACTTAAAAATAAATCCCCAGCAGAGTCGCCAGTTCTGTGATACGGTGGGAGAACTGACTTTTGTTTTTGCGTTTGTGTTCGCAAATGTTTCAGTTTAGCAAGAGTCGCCACCGACTTTTTATTTTATCCTAAGGAAAGGTCAAAAAGCACAGGAAAGACCTTTTAGATGTTTTCTTGGGTTCGGGGAGTAGATTATAGAAAGGGAAGGTATTAGCACCCTTTTTATCCATGGTTATCCATGGGCTCTTAGTTACTTGCTTAGATCACTTGCTTTGCATTTTTAATTGTTTGAAATGGTTCTTTGTGTGTGGTTTTGAAAATGTTTTGAAAAAGATGCCTTTTCTAGGCAACCTTTGTAATGACTCTTGTTTGAGTATATACAAAGGTGTATGTATTTTTGAAAAGATAATTCAATGTTTTGAAAGTTGTTTGGAAATTGTTTTTGAAGTTGTGTTGTGAAGTGTGTGTTTGAAAAGTAGCAAGGATGTTTTTTGCAAGTTTGATCAAGTAACTAAGTGCTATCTACCCTATTTTACTCAAAAGATATTTCTTATGTTTTTAACCCTTTTAACAGTGTTATTTCACCATTGTATTTGGTGAACAACCTTGTGTTAGGATGTTTACGGGACAGGCGTGGGTCATCGTATAGACCATGATAGCAATTGTGTCAAGTATCTTTGGCAATTTTACGAGGGACTAGATCATTTTGTATAGGCAACCAAGATAGCGTCATCGAGGGACTATGATCTTTTGTTTTATTTTTGTTTTTCCAAAGTACGCAACATGCATACCATGGCCATTTGTTTAGGAAACCAAGTGGAGATACCCTAAGGGGTGCATGTGTGAATAATGTGTTTGATTTGCATGCATTTAGTCTTTGATTAGGGGTTGTCTACTTGTTGTTTTCATCTTTCTATACATCCTAATTACTAGCATTTGTGCGAAAGTAATAAAAATGCAGAAAATAAATCCTATGCTATTACAACCATATTGAAGAGCAAGAAATGTAAAGGCAAAACAAAAATAAAAGGAATAAAAATGATCCTTTCGAACTGGGTAGAGACACCCTTCGATTCTGCCCTTCCTGACTTCCTTCGATTTGGGTCTGGAGTCAGTAAGGTCGTGTCTTTCGATTTCACCCTTCTCCTGCTTCTTTCGATTGAGACTTGGCAGTCAGTGTGGACATCCTACTGGCTATTTATTTCGTTTGAGGCCTGGGGTCAACATGAAGTACACTATTTGCCTCAGGGTCCTTCCTGCTTCCTTCGACTGCAGGAGTGCTAGGCCCTTAGGTTGAGATTCGAAAGGCTTGAATACTTAGCCAATCGAAGGATACAGAGAACCTGTTTTAAACTTTTAAAACACAACACTCAAGTGTAACTTTCAAAGCTACAGGCCATGGGTTAGCACAAGATTAATGGGTCTCAAAAGTCCAAAGTCTAAATAGTCAGGGTCAAAACTTTCAACATATAGGCATTCAGGATCGAAGATTGAAACATGGTCAATATCCCTAGATGAAATATCTACATTTTTTTATTGGTATGCACACATAATATAAAAATGAAATAGTTCTAAGTTTAGAGTGAACTTACCTCTTGAAGCGCTTAAATCGAAGGAAACTGCAAGTGACTTCCTTGGTGATGAATGGAAGTTCGTTGGGGTCTTCCTGAAGCTAGTTCAATTACCACCTTGCTTGAACAGTCACTGAATCGAAGGAGGGAGTTTAATAGTGGTGAGTGAATTGAAAGTTATTATATAACAGTCTAAAGGATAAATCGAAGGCTGGTTATCTGGCTGTTGGAGAGTGAATCGAAGGATTCCCCAATGTATGAAGGGTCTGAGTTTTTTTAAGAGTGTTAGGAATAAAATGTAGGGAGGTGTCTGAGAGTTTTGAGAATTTTCACTAGAGTTTTCTTGCTTGAGCATTTTTTATGATTTTTCTCTCTTAGCAAAAATCTGGACCCTTTCTTTGTCAATGGTTCCTCTATTTATAGAGAAAAGGTTTGGGAGTTAAAACAAAGATGTGGCTTGGATGAAACGTGAATATTAAGTCATGTCAGATTTTCCAAGGTCCCAAGGTGAAGTACTGAAAAAGGGACTGACTTCCCTGACTTATGGTGAAGTACAAGCATGATTTTAGCAAAGCATGGGCTTTGGCACAGGATCTGTACTTAACAAGTTCACTTTCATGCGAAAAACTTCTGGTCAAAGGCTTAATCACCTGGACAATAGCTTAATCCAAAATGTAAGCAATTAATTATGGAGTGAGATACAAGCATTAAGTCCTGTAAAGTAAGATCACGTAGCAGGGTCCACATATTTGATCAGTTGTCCTTTCAAGATCCTATTTCCCACTTGTGTCGAAGAGTTCTAGAAATGTACTAAAAGAAACCGCGTCGAAGGATTTAGAGTTTGGTTTGAGAGATGGTGATTCGAAGGGAACCAAAACTCCAATCGAAGCCTTAGTGTGAAGGTGGCTCATGTCTAATCGAAAGCTTGCACGCCAGGGGGTACATGTGGTCAAACGAAAGACAAAATGTTCATATTCGAAAGAGACAAATAAGGAGCAAAAGGTGCTAATCGAAGGATGTTAAAAGAGAGCCTTTTGCCTTGGAAATGAAATAGATTACAAGAGGCTCTTTTCCTTGTGAATCCAAACCAAACTGTGTCAGAGGCCCATGCCAAGTCGAAGGATGCAAGCCAAGCTTGTGTTGAAAGAGGCCAAAAGGCCAATCGAAAGAGCTGAAACGAAGAACACTTATATTTCTCCAATTTTTGTCAAAATAATATTTTTATCTGTTTTCTCCCTTTTTGACAGTTTCCTCTTAATTTTGGTACTGGAAAATCCCAATGCACTTGTTCAAGCTTGAACTTTGAGAATCCTTGTGAGAAAGGCCTTGAAGAATGAGAGGGAAAATTTTGGGGTACAACACTACCTACTCACTAATAGTGGGATAGCACTGTCTAAAGGAAACCAATACAGAACGATTCTTTTTTCGAGTAGGTAGATTAGTTCTTAAGTACTTGCTCAGACAAAACAAACTTTTCACACTTACACTCCTTTATAAACAATGTTTTCAAAACACTTCATTACATTCTTGAAGACAGAAGCAAGAGTTAAATCGAAGCCAAAATCTTTTCAAAGCACACAAACACAAAGAAGCAATTTTGAAAATGATGAGCAAGTACCTAAGAGCCCGTAGATAACTACGGATAAAAAGGGTGTTAATACCTTCCCTTTCTATAATCTACCCCCCGTACTCAAATATCTCAAAAAAGGAATTTTTCTGTGCTTTTTTCCTTTCCTTGTTGGATAAAATAAAATACGGTGGTGACTCTTGCTTACCACGACATTTTTGCAAACACAAACGTAAAACGCAAACCAGTATTCCTAAAAAACAGTCCTGGTTCTGGCCACCGTATCATAGAACTGGCGACTCTGCTGGGGAATATATAAGTGGGGTGTACCTTAGGAATAGTTCATCATATTATTTTCTATTGTTTTATTTGATTGCTTTATATTTGTGGGCTTTGTATCGGAGTTACCATAGATCCTAACCTGGATCTGGGGGACACCTTTTAGGTAAGTAGCAATAGACTGTGAGGGAACTGTATGGCGTAGACCGATACAGTTGAAGTAGTATCTACGTTTATGTGGTACATTAGTTGGTACCGATATCCCTTGTGGAGGAACAAGGAGAGTATGGGGCTGCTATATGGGTCATTAAGCATCAACTGACCTTAGAACCTATAATTGACCAACTTGGCCATAGAAAGTAGCAGGATGCTACACTCATTGAGACCATACTCTCGCGATGGTTCCGGCCGCAAGAAAAGATTGTGTGAGCTGAAATTATGACCGATGGAGGATGGTCAGTGATATTGAGAACCTCTAGAACCCGGTTACTATTATTAGGACAGGTTGAACCAACTAAACTGCAAGAGGGTAGTACCTAAACTCTATGCCAGCCTGAAATTTAAGGGTTATTGTGTGACTTGTTTGCCCTTACCATGTTTGCTATCTGTGATACCTGTGGTGTGTTTTTATCATGACATCATGCATCACGACATCGCATGAATATTTCATTAGACTAACCATTTCAAAGACCGTGGGGATTCATCTTTGTTCTGTTTTGCAGATTATGACTTCTATGCACAGAAATACCGTTTGTGTCAACTTCGTGCAAATCCCTGCTCAGCTTTGAGAGTTGGTTTCAAAAGTTCCTGATACTTCTTACTTTGTTAGAAGACATGGTCATCTCCTTACCTTGGTCACTTCCAAGTTGGATGAGCAAATGATGAGCGTGCTGTTCCAGTTCTTTGACCCGTTGCATCACTGTTTCACCTTCCCGGACTATCAGTTGGTCCCTACCTTGGAGGAGTTTTATGATTTACTAGGCATATCTATTCTAGAGTAGACACCCTTTATAGGTTTGGAGATAGCTCCTAGGCCATAGGATATTGCTTCAGCCCTACATCTAAAAATGGTTGATGTAGTATCTAATTGGGAGATTCGGAGCGGGGTTAAAGGTTTCTTGGCTAAGTTTTTGATCGATCAAGCTCAACAGTTCTGGGATAGTTTGGACTTTCAAGCATTTGAAGACATCCTGGCTCTCCTCATCTACGGCTTGGTTTTGTTCCCGAATCCAGATTCTTTCATAAATGTGAACGCAGTCAAGATCTTTATGTCTCATAACCCAGTGCCTACTCTTCTAGGTGATATTTTGCATGCTCTTTATACTCTTATTGTGAGGAGAAGGGGAACCCTCATGTGTTGTAAACCGCTGCTGGCGAGGTGGTTTATTTCTCACCTCCCCAAATCTGTATTGAAGAATGAGGAAGGTGTAGGTTGGGCTTACAGAATCATGTCCCTTGCTCATACGGACATCATTTGGAGTTCTAAAGATATGGAAATGGTAGCTGTCATTGATCGGTGTGGGGAATACCCCAATGTTCCATTGCTTGGAATTAGAGGAGGAATAACCTATAATCCTTGTTTGTCCTTACGACTGTTTGGACGAGCTCGAAGGGACGGTCCTCATGAGTTGCTGCTTACAGACATTGTCTTTGACTTCAAGGGGGATGTTGAGGGACATCGCCGCAGATTTATACGAGCTTGGGACAGGGTTAACAGGTCTGATCCACATGAGCTAGGAATGAAGACTTCTCTCCCAATGCAACCTTACCTCCAGTGGGTTCGAGCCCGTTATTAAAAGCTAGGAATGCCATATGAAGTTGTTTTACCGGTGATCATAGAGCATACTGATGAAGAAGGTATTCCTTATACAATCCTTCATCCCTATATGCCTACTGATTTGGGGGCATTGAAGAGATCTTGGATCCAGTTGAAGGAAGAACGAGATATCTACAGAGAAAAGTATCATGAGCAGGAACGGAAGATCCTGAAGCTTACAAGGAAGCTTGAGAACGAGAGGACAATCAACGATTATGTCAGCACGAAAGGAAAACGACCATGGGAGTTCTGATGTCTTTTATTGTTTCTAGTTTAGATTTTCTTTTCATTATTTCTTTTGTAATGCCTTAAAGGAATTTGTTAAACATTGCTTCAAGTTTTAATCTAATAAAGTGTGTTTTATTTTGGTTTACAAATTTGAATCTCCCTAAGTCTTTGAAATCATTTCATACGCATTCCATTACCATGCACCTCATTACAGGTACCGTTACAAGTTTCTTATCTTCTTCGCTGTTTATTTCAGCACAAAATATCTTCTGAAACACCTACTGATCAAGCTATTAAGGCTCTTCAAGCTCAGAATGCTCAGTTCCAGGAAATGTTCTTAAACTTGGCCAAGAGTCAGCAAGATTTGAAGACTCTCATCTAGAAGGACAAGAAGAAGAAGAACAAGAAGAAGAAGAAGGTGGTTCTGCTGAATATTGGTCACAGATTTGGGAATAGATTGCAATAGGAAGTTGATTTATCCCATTCATCTGGAGGAGGAGAGAATCAAGAGGAAAGGAATGGTCCTAGCCCTGTAGTTTCTAACAATGACACTGATTTTGATGAAGACCAGTACCCTCATGCTGAGGATAGGTACAAGCAACTTGAAGACCATCTGAGTGCCATGGAGATTCAGAAGGTTCCTAGTTTGGACTTTAGAGATTTGGGGCTGGCATCGGGAGTGGTGATCCCACACTAGTTTAAAGCTCCTGTCTTTGCTAAGCATGACGGGGTATCCTGCCCGAAGCTACACCTCCGCTCATATGTTAGAAAGATTCAACTATATATTGCTGATAGGAACCTATGGGTTCATTTCTTTCAAGATAGTCTGTCAGGGACTCAACTTGAATGGTTCTACCAACTGGAGGGAGCTAATGTCCGCAACTGGGAGGACCTGGTTGCTGCTTTTTACAAGCAATACCAGTATAATGCCGACCTTGCTCCCACGCGTACTCAACTTCAAGGTATGTTTATGGGTGCGAGCGAAGGTTTTAAAGACTACGCTCAGAAGTGGAGAGATCTTGCGGGAAGAGTCCAACCCCCTCTGTCTGATAGGGAGTTGGTGGATATGTTTCTGGGGACTTTGTCAGGTCCATATTTCAATCATTTGATCGGTAGTTCATCGTCTGGGTTCACTGAATTGATAATGACTGGGGAGAGAGTCGAAGCTGGTATTAGAAGTGGCAAGATACAGAAAGGTGCTTCATCAAGTATAGAGAAGAAGCCTTTCAAGAAGGAATCTAGTGCAGTTTATAGCTCGAGGAGCCAAAATCGACCTGAGCACCGCCAAGCAGTGAATGCGGTGGTAATATCAAGACCTACTGTTGCCCCACAACGCAACAATCAGCTAAGAGTAGAGCGACCGCAAAGACATTATACTCGGCTCAGTATAACTTTATCTCAAATTTTTCCATAATTGTTGAAGACCAACCTGGTAACTCTGAGGGAAGCTCCGAAGAATCCCAGTACCACTTCTCCGCTGTATAATCCAAATGCCTGTTGTGCCTATCACTCCGATAGCCAGGGTCATGATATGAACAACTGCTGGGCCTTGAGGAATAAGATGCAAGATTTGATTGAAGCTAAAGAAATTTAGTTTGACACACCAGAAAAACCTAACGTCATAACTGCTCATATGCCAAAACATGACGCGGGAGTAAATGCAATTGAAGATGATGATGAAGAGTTAGATTTCGACAGCTGGATTCACCCGACTACCAACGGTGGCTTGAACAATTGGACGGCGAAGGACTTCGTTCCTGTTTATTTTATTACACAGTAATAGACTTGTAACATACAATTTGAAACTTTTACGGCCCGGTGCCTTACCCGAGACACCGTGGCTTTGTTTGTGAGGGCTTATTATGTGTCATTTCCATATATCATCAATAAAGCATTGGACGTTTTTCTTGCATTACAAATTTTGCGCTCCTTATTTTTCTTTTCTATTTTTGTACTTTATCAAAACAACTATTTGTCTTACACACACTCACAAATACAGTTCCACATCCACTCTGGATCCCACTGATAACGACTCTGTTACTTCCAGTTATGACTTCGAAAGCCCGATCAACCAAGCCGAGGACGAAGGTGAGGATGAATGTGAAGTGCCTGGGGAACTTGCTAGACTGTTACTTCAGGAAGGGAGGGCCATACAGCCGCATGAAGAGCCAGTGGAAACAGTAAATCTGGGTACTAAGGAAGACAAGAAAGAGGTCAAGATCGGTGCAAATATGGAGCCTAGTGTTAAGAAACGGTTGATACAGATGTTGCATGATTATGTTGAGATCGTTGCCTGGTCTTATGAAGATATGCTTGGGTTGGATATTGATATTGTGGTTCACCGCTTGCCAACCAAAGAAGACTGTCCTCCAGTGAAATAGAAGGTTCGCCGAATGCACCTAGAGATGTCTGAGAAAATCAAGGCTGAGGTTATGAAACAGTTTGATGCCAGTTTTCTAGCAGTTACTTCTTACCCGTAGTGGGTCGCCAACGTGGTTCCGGTGCCGAAGAAAGATGGTAAGGTTCGTATGTGTGTGGACTATAGGGATCTGAACAGGGCGAGCCCCAAGGATGATTTCCCTCTGCCTCATTTCGATGTTATGGTTGAAAACACCGCACAGCATAAGTTCTTCTCCTTTATGGATGGTTTTTCTGGTTACAATCAGATTAAGATGGCTCCCGAAGACATGGAGAAGACAACGTTTGTCACGCAGTGAGGTACCTTTTTCTACAAGGTAATGCCTTTCGAATTGAAGAATGTTGGGGCAAGATATCAGTGCGCCATGGTCGCTTTGTTCCACGACATGATTCATCATGAGATTGAGGTATACGTTGGTGACATGATTGCAAGGTCCAAGACTGAGGAAGAGCACCTCGACCATCTTCAGAAGCTATTTGACAGATTGAAGTTGTACAAGCTGAGGTTAAACCCGAACAAGTGCACCTTCGGGGTAAGGTCTGGTAAGCTGCTGGGTTCCGTCATTAGTGATAATGGTATTCAGGTGGATTCCGCAAAGGTGAAGGCTATACAAGAAATGCCAGCTCCCCGAACAGAAAAAGAAGTCAGAGGCTTTTTAGGACGTTTGAATTACATTGCCCGATTCATTTCACATTTGACTGCTACTTGTGAACCAATCTTCAAGCTACTAAAGAAAGATTAAGTGGTAAGATGGAATGATGAATGTCAAGCCGCTTTCGAAAGGATCAAAGAATATTTCCAAGAGCCACCTATTCTGATGCCTCCAGTTGAAGGGAGACCTTTGATCTTATACTTGGCATTACTTGACAATTCAATGGGGTGCGTGCTGGGTCAGCATGACGAGTCTGGCCGAAAAGAGCATGCTATTTACTACCTTAGCAAAAAGTTTACCGACTGTGAGACCCGATACTCACTTCTTGAGAAAACTTGTTGCACTTTGGCAAGGGCTGCTCGTCGGCTGAGACAGTATATGCTGACTCAAACTACACTATTGATATCAAAGATGGATCCAATCAAGTATATCTTCGAAAAGCCTGCCTTGTCCGGAAGAATAGCAAGATGGCAGATGATCTTGACTGAGTATGACATCCAATACACAACCCAAAAGGAAATCAAGGGAAGTGTGTTGGCAGATCATTTGGCGCATCAGGCTATAGATGACTACCAATCCATGAACTTCGAATTCCCGGATGAGAACATCATGTTAGTGACTGACTGTGAGAAACCTGGACCGGATGAAGGACCCGGGGAGGGATCCCGATGGTCTATGTACTTTGATGGAGCTTCAAACGCTTTGGGTAATGGCATTGGCTCCGTGGTCATATCTCCTGAAGGCTGTCATACTCCGTTCACCGCCCGATTATGTTTTAATTGCACCAACAACATGGCAGAGTATGAAGCATGCATCATGGGTCTTCGAGCAGCTATTGACCTAAGGATTAAGTTCTTGAGTGTGTTTGGAGATTCCGCTCTCGTGATCAGTTAGATAAAAGGTGAGTGGGATATGAAACACCCAAATTTTGTTCCTTACAAGGAGTATGTACTGACATTGCTTCCGCACTTTGAAGAGATAACCTTTGAACACTTCCCAAGAGAGGAGAATAAGTTGGCGGACGCGCTAGCTACGATGTCTTCTATGTTCAAGGTCAGGTGGGACAATGAAGCTCCCCGGATTACCATTGAGAGGTTGGACGAACCCGTACACTGCTGTCATATTGAGACTGAAGAGGTAGAAGATAAACCCTGGTTTCACGAGGTAAAGAGGTATCTTAAGGCTCAGGAATACCCCGAGGGTGCATTTGTTAGTGATAAGAAGTTTCTGAGGAGGTTTGCGGCAAAGTTCTTCATCAGTAATGGCATCCTTTACAAGCGTAACCATGACTCAACCTTACTGCGATGTGTGGATAGGAAAGAGGCAGAAAAGATCATGGCAGAGTTACATGAAGGTACTTTTGGAACTCATTCAAGTGGACACACCATGGCAAAGAAGATCCTACGGGAAGGATACTATTGGTCTACTATGGAAGCCGACTGTTATCAGCATTCTCGGACATGTCATAAGTGCCAAGTCTATGTTGATAAGGTGCATATACCTTCATATCCTATGAACATCTTGACAGCTCCTTGGCCTTTTGCAATGTGGGGCATCGACATAATCAGCGAGATCAGACCTACTGCGTCCAACGGGCATCATTTCATTCTGGTAGCTATTGATTACTTTACAAAGTGGGTTGAGGAAGCTTCCTTTGCTACGGTAACCAAGAACGTTGTGGCACGGTTTATTCGGCATAATTTAATCTGTCGATACGGTGTACCAGAGAGGGTCATAACAGACAATGGTACAAATCTCAATAATACAATGATTACCGAGCTCTGCAAGAAGTTCAAGATACAGCATCACAACTCTTCTCCCTACCGGCCAAAGATGAATGGGGCTGTTGAAGCAGCAAATAAGAATATCAAGAAGATTGTGCAGAAGATGACGGTGACATACAAATACTGGCATGAGATGTTACCATTCGCTCTTCATGGGTACCGTACCTCAGCACGAACGTCAACAGGGGCAACACCATATTCCTTGGTATATGGTACGGAAGCAGTCTTGCCCATTGAAGTTCAGATACCCTCTCTTCGGATTATGAAGGATGCAGGTTTGAGCAAGGACGACTGGATCCAGACCCGGCTTGATCAGCTGAACTTAATCGATGAAAAGAGGCTTACTTCTATTTGTCATGGTCAAAGCGTAACACTATGTCTCATTGGATCACCTTGCAACTGGACTTCAGTATCAACTATCAAGTTCGGACGGTATTAATCAATCTGATCTACCTTCAACCAAGTGGCAAAGTGATGAGACGCTCCAGGATATAAGGGAAATAGCAGAGTTGGAACCCAGTGGGATTGTTCACATAGCTGTTTTTCTTTGTTTTTCTCAAAATTGTATAAATTCTATCATTCGGCAGCGTTCTCTTACTAGGACGTCAGCCTCTTGTACAAAACGCCTATTTTCAGGCCAACTTCAAAGTCAATACAATTCATTTTCATAAAGAAATTTCAAATTGTTTTTCCTTTTTCTGTTTTGTTTTGCAAAGAACGTCCAATGTTCATTTTTGATATATGCATTTGACAATAATTGTTGCTCATGAATATTTACGTGCAAAACAAAGACGATTACTCGTAATGTCAGAAACAGGGGCAAACAAGAAATGTCCTGACCTTACAGTTGCTCTATTCGCCAGGTACATGAATAAACCTAGCTGAGGAATATGACTAAGGTACATTCACTCCCCGCGGAGTAAGAAAAAGACAGTGGTGTTAATTCTCCTCAGCCGAGGCTCGCAACCGCGAATGAGTCGGTAAGAATTTCCCTAAGTAGAGTTTATCTATCACCAGCATTGGAAGATTGTCCCCAGTAGAGTTTGGAAGGTTATCCTCGACGGAGTCTAGAAGACCATCCCCGGCGGAGTCTAGAAGACCATCCCCGGTAGAGTCTGAAAGATTATCCCCAGTGAAGTCGCCACTAAAAGATTATCCCCAGCGGAGTTCATTTCTTCCACAAACAGGAAATTCATCCCCAACAGAGGTTATCATCACCAGCATCGATAATTCATCCACAACCGAGGGTATTTCTCCAAATCAGCAAATTCTCAGCAGAGCATCTATGCCCCACAGAGTTATTCTCCCGCCAAGTTATTCTCAGATCGTCTTAGGTCGTTATCCCCAGCGGAGTTATATTCTCCAGCAGATTATTCTACCAATCACCTTCGGTCGTTATCTCCAGCGAGCGCAACTCTTTATATTCTCCAGCAGCAATCCGAGATTTATTTTCTCCAGTTAGAGAATATCATAAAACATTACACATCCATACATCATGACATGCATATACGCATCATATAACACAATCTCATTTATTTTGAGAACATCATTGTTTGATACATATCATCCATTACATACGACTAACCTTTACCTTTCCAGAAAGATACAATCAAATTCTCAAGTTATGAAGCCCGGGTTCGACCGGATAGTATCTTGATCTCTACAGCATATTTTGAAGCCCGGAGAACGACCGGATAACAATATCAGACTACCAAGAAGCCTGGATTACGATCAGATAGTGGTATCTCTTAAAAGCAAGCTATGAAGCCCGGGTTCGACCGGATAATAGTTTAATCCCCAGCCAGTCGTGAAGCCCGGATTACGACCGGATAACAGTTCAGTAAGTTATTGTGAAGCCTGGATTACAACCAGATAGCAATACAAGACCATGAAGCCTGGATTACGACCAGATAATGGTAGAAGACGTTGTGAAGACTGGATTACGACCAGATAGCAACCAAGAATACTACGAAGCCTGGATTACGACCAGATAGTGGTATATCTTTAATACAAGTTATGAAGCCCGGATTTGACCAGATAGTATCTTGATTCCTCTGAACACCATGAAGCCTGGATTTCGACCAGATAGTGGTATGATACATCGTGAAGCCTGGATTACGACCAGATAGCGGTAAGGGACACTATGAAGCTTGGATTTCGACCAAATAGCAGTTTACTAGGAAAATTACTATGAAGCCCAGATTCGACCGGATATTAGTAGGCCCAACAGTCAAAGGGAAGCCCGGATGCGACCGAATAACCACTTGATTTCTTCTGAAGCCTGGATTACGACCAGATAAGAAGTGAAGTATCGTGAATCCTAGATTACGACCAGATAGCGATACAAGATATTGTGAAGCTTGGATTTCGACCAAATAGCAGTTTACATGGACAATTACTAAGAAGCCCGGAGTCGAACGGATATTAGTGTGCCCTAAATTCAAGTTGAAGCCCGGAGGCAACCGGATAACAACTAAATTCATTCTGAAGCCTAGATTACGACCAGATAAGAATTAAGAAATTGTGAAGCCTGGATTACGACCGGATAGTAAGTTTAATCTCATCACCCCAGTAAGTCACTGTAAAGCCTGGATTACGACCAGATATCATTCGGTCTTATCACTATGAAGCCTGGACCATGACCAGATAGTAGTTCATTTTCACCTCCTCGACTAAAGAGACGATTCCTCAGTAGAATAACGGACGACCGAAGTTCCTAAAATTCAAACAGAGATGAGTCACCAGTAGAATAACGGACGGCCAAAGCTCCTAAATTTCTATTTCTCTCAAGACAAAGAACAACATTCCCCAGCAGAATCTCCCTCAACAACAGGTATACAAGCTATCGCTAAGGAATCTCTTATGCGATCGAAACTCCTTCGGATGGCATCTTTAAGCCCATCTGCCATCAGAAATTTCCAAATGGCATCTATAAGCCCATTCCTGATATTGCAAGATAGACATCACTTCATGTGAGTGCAAATTTCTGGGCACTCTAGTGTTCAATCATCTTCCACCTTCAGATCACGAAAGGCAGACAAGCCAATCTAAATCTCCAGGTTTAAGAAGATTGAACAGGGTCAGATGTTGTACCCTAAAATTTGCCCTTCCATATTTCTTAAAACATTTCAAGAAAGATCCTCAAGTTGCTCAAGGTAGTCCAAGGGTTGGCCAGACAAGCTCTCTCCTAAGGCAGTCTACCTCAAATTAGGGTTTCATGTTGCATCAAGATGCTTGAGTCCAAGGGGTCCCAAATTCTCACCATTGTCCTATTATGTTCTCAAGGTCATCCATGTCAATTTTCAAGCCCTACAGAGAAAGTTTGCTCAGTCAATTGCTCAAAGGCCTGAAAATCGACTATGTTAGGGCAAAAGTCAATTGTGACTCACATACAATCAATCTTCAAGATTTTTGGTCAAAATACTCATTTTGAAGTATATTTCATCATTTGATCAAGGTTTTATCATGATTGATCAAGGATTGCTCACAAGTCATCAAGAACCGACAGTTGTTAAATTAGGGTTTTGCAGGAAAAGTCAACTAAACTTTGATCAAGCATAACTTTCTCATACTTTATGAGAAATGACCCATCCAAAGCTCATTTTGAAGAGGATTCCATTCCCTACAATCCATACTCATATTCCAAGTTCAAAATATGCACTCACAAGAAGTTATGAATTTGGACATTATAGGTCATTTTGAAAAGTCAACAAAAACACCTTTTTTGTCAAAGCTTCATACATGAGCATGGAATATCAAATTGAGATGCGACCAAAAGGGTTGCTTAGATGACATCTTAAAATATCTAAAAAGTCAAAGAACACCTCCAAAGAGTTAAAATTGAGGAAGTTATGCATTGGTGAAGTTGACCTTTTTTGCAAAATTGTCAAAAGTCAACTATGCCTAAAACTTCAATTTTTGCCAAATGGGCCCAATAATTTTCATTTGTTTTGAGTTGGAAACATGGTCCATGAGCCCTAGCCTTTTCCACTTGTCATTATCTTATTTATATTATTTATTTTGATTTTTATTTGAATTAAATCATTTTAAATCAAAAAAAACCATATAAAATCAAAAATATTGAAAACTCAATATTTTTTACATGATCCAGGTCTTAATATCTAGCTAGCGTCAAATCAAATTCGTGTAAAAGCATGAGGTGCACAAAATGATTGGATTAGACCTATTTTTGGAAAGATTCTAAGGTGAATCAAATCAAGATCAAGGACATTGATGGAGGAAGATCGAGGCCAGGTTTTCAACCCTAATTTATTCCTCAATACATATAGAGTGTGTGCAGACCAAAAGAGGCGAGAGATAGAGGCGTATGATCAAGAACAAAACTTGAAAAAACACCAAAAAAGTGCCAACATGATTTCATTGTTCCAGGCCAATTCAAGACTCTTTGACCATTCCATTTGCTTCCTGGGATTGTAGGCAAGCAAAACCAATCAAAACCAAGCATTTCCAAGTCGTATAACGCACTGTAAGACATTCACGACACCCACCTTTTCTTGAATTTTGTTTGCATAACTCTTGCACCTTCATCAAATTCTAATCATATATCCTTGTTCACCATTACATTTGCAAGCTTTCTATAATACTCAATTGCGTTTTCATAGACTGAATCGAGAACTGCCATTGTTGGGTTTTTGGGTTCCGTTTTAGGGTTTTTGTTTGCAGGTAAAATTAGCCTTCATGAAGGTTACCTTCATGTTCTGAATGGCAAGACGAATCCAACCATGGCATTAGAAATCATTTATCGTGCCCATGGAGAATTTTAAGAGGAACCATGCTTATAGCTACGGACAAACGTCCGTAGGTAAAAGTTTGGAACTTTTACCAACAGAACAAGGTCAGTGATGACCTGCGTGTCACCTTTCCATTGGTTTATTCAAACTGCTGGCGTGCATTTTTTTGTTATTTATCCATTAATTCCATTGGAAATTGCCTTGGGGCCTGGGTTCGAATCCCAGGTCCCCCACTTTTCTCATATTATTTTCTTTCAGGCAATCTTGTGTGTACACAACACTAGGGACTACCATAGACTCTCAGGATCTAGCCCTTGGATCTCCAGATGGCCAAATCTGATGGCCATCATCTGAAGGTGCATCATGAAGCCTAGTCAACACAGCACACTAAATCCAGGAAGTCAACGTGGACTTCCATTTTTGGGCCCAGAATTCTGATTCTTGCACCCCCTCTAATTGCAGGCCCAAACTTCTTTCTCTATTATTTTTTTATTTGTTTTATTTAATTTATATTTATTTATTTTACTAACCAATTAATTAATTTTCTTTTATAAAAAAAATCAAAAAATAATACTTTTCACAAATTAGGTATAGATTTTATTTTTTATCAAAAAAATAAATTAATTTAATTAGGTTGATAATTGTAGATAACTTTAATTTCCATTTATATGATCAAAATTAATTAGAACAAATAGGTTTTATTTCTAATTTAATTATATTTTTCTTTTCTTAAAAATAACTAAAAACCAAAAATATGACTTGTAATTATTTTCATTAATTAATTTAATCACTAATTAATTGTATATTTAATTTTAAAAACCTAATTCTTTTCTTAAAAATAATTAAAAACAACAAAAACAATTTTTCTTTTGATTAGGTTAGAAGGGTCAAAACCCTAATTTCTCCCCGATCTTAATTTTTTCTCGCGCGCTTTATTTTTATTATTTAACATATTGATGTAATTGCCTACAGTTTTTAATAGTTTAATTAGGACGTTTATTTCCATTTATCGCTTTATTTTCAAAGGGTTTGTTTTTGGCTATGTAAATACCCGAAGCCTTGTAATAGCGTAGTTTAATTTCCGCACTTTAAATTCCGCAAATATTAACTGTTAGATGTATGATTAGGATGCATGACAAGAATGTATGAAAAACATTAAAATAGTTAGATAACCCTAAAATGTGCAAAGATAAATAATCTGAAATTGAATCACTCGCACATGTGAACTCCTAGGGTACACTCTCACTTGGTTGCCTTGGGTAAACGGTCATTGAGTATAGGATGCTTTAGTGGTCGTCCTTTTGTCCAAAGATCAAAGTTGCGTCAGAAAGGTTGCCTCGGATATTGTTGCCTCGGATAATTGATCTAAGACATTAGGGTTACTAATAAGACGTCCTAACATTGCTTTAGTGATCGTACGTCCCTTTCGAATTGACCCTCAAACTCCGACAACGATGCTGCCTACTCACTAATAGTGGGATAGCACTGTCTAAAGGAAACGAATACATAACGATTCTTTTTTCGAGTAGGTAGATTAGTTCTTAAGTACTTGCTCAGACAAAACAAACTTTTTCACACTTACACTCCTTTACAAACAAAGTTTTCAAAACAATTCATTACATTCTTGAAGACAGAAGCAAGAGTTAAATCGAAGCCAAAAACTTTTCAAAGCACCAAACACAAAGAAGCAATTTTGAAAATGATGAGCAAGTACCTAAGAGCCCGTAGATAACTATGGATAGAAAGGGTGCTAATACCTTCCCTTTCTATAATCTACCCCCCGTACTAAGAAATATCTCAAAAAAGGAATTTTTCTGTTCTTTTTTCCTTTCCTTGTTGGATAAAATAAAAGACGGTGGCGACTCTTGCTTACCGTGACATTTTTGCGAACACAAACGCAAAACGCAAACCAGCATTCCTAAAAAACAGTCCCGGTTCTGGCCACCGTATCACAATGGGCAAGTGTTGTGCCCCTGCATTTAATGGAAATATGTAAGGCATCGTTGTGCTTCCTTCCCTTAGAGGTTAAATCAGCATCAAAAAAGCCCAATCTATTATCAGCAGTTAGACTGGCCACACAGTCTTCAAATTAGTCGATGGAGGTCTCTTGGGGCACGTGAGCGGTCTTAAGAAACTTTACCAAGGCTTTGGCGTGATTTTCAGAGCACAAAAGTAAGGACAAGAATGATATATTCGAGGGGGTCTGCCCCAATTGTTCTACAATGTTATAGTCGCTTTTCTTGATTATCTTCAGGATTTCTTCTATTTCTTTTCTAGACGCTTCAAGGATGACTTCGGGACGTTCTCTTGCTTGGGTAGGCTCAACCAAAGCCTCTTTTCCCCTTGTATCGGCAGTAGGGATAATAGTAGGAGTATCACTGGCGGTGTCGGTAGGAGTGGCAGTAGTGATGATCACAGGAGTAGCAACGGTCTTTGGAGAAATCTCAGGTGAGAAGACTCTTCCACTTCTTGTTATTTTGTTGGTTCCAGTGATGTTACCGATATTAGGATCAATATCTCTCGCAACTTCATTTGTGACAGCCAACTGATCTTGCTTGAGATTGTAGTAATAAACGCCAGCCTCATAACTCCAGGGAATAACTTTGTCTGAGGAGTATGGTATTGGTCTTGGCATAATGATGATTAATGGTGCATATCTAGGAGCAGATGTAATCCTGACGGGTCTTTTGGTGGAGACCCTGGGAGGATTGTCATAAATGGTGATTATCGAAACATCTTGATAAGAGCTTTTGATAAGAGGTAGCTTTTCAAATAGGATTTCTTTACTAGTCATCAGGCGTTGGACGCCTATCTTTAGTAACAAACAACCGTTCGGCAGAGATTTGCAAAGGTGGCAATTTTCATCGCAACCTGGGAACAAGCCGGCTTGCAGTAGATTTTTTTTATTGGTCAACAGAGGAGTAACCAAGTCATTCACAGAGGAAACAAAACGATCATCATCGATGGTGTTGATACCTTGGCCATGTCTGGGCATTGGTGCCGTTATTACATTAGGCATTTCTGGGGGCTCAAATTCAATCTCTTTCGCATCAATAAGGTCTTGCACCTTATTTTTTAAGGCCGAACAGTCATTTTTATCGTGCCCTGGGCTTTCAGAATGATAGGCACATCGGGCGTTCGGGTTATAGCAAGGAGAGGCAATATTGGGATTCTTGGGAGCTTCCTTTAAAGTTACTAGATTGGTCTTGAGAAGGTGTGGCAAAACTTGAGACATGGTCATGTTAATCTGGGAAATCATCTCATGGGCGCTTCTGGTTTGTGCTGATAAGTTCGCTGCTGATTTGGCGCAGGATTAGAAATCATGACAGCCCCTACTGCCGGACAACGGTCGGTTTTGTTTTGATTCCTATGGTCATATGCAACACTGACCTCCTTCTTTCCAACAAAAGGTTTCTTCACCATACTTGAGGATGCATCTCTTTGAATTTTGCCGCTTTTTATACCGGCTTCGACCCGCTCACCAGTCATGATTAATTCGGTAAACCCATATGAAGAACTCCCAATCGGGTGATTGAAAAATGGTCCTGACAAGGTGCCAAGGAACATATCCACTAATTCTCTGTCGGATAAAGGGGGCTGGACCCTACCTGCGAGATCCCTCCATTTTTGAGCATAGGTTTTGAAACCCTCATATGTTCCCATAGACATGCTTTGTAATTGTGTCCTAGTCGGAGCCAAATCAGCATTATACTGATATTGTTTGTAGAAAGCGGCGGCCAACTCTTCCCAGTTGCGAACATTGGACCCTTCTAATTGGTAGAACCAATCCAACTGAGTCCCCAATAAGCTCTCCTGGAAGAAATGCACCCACAGATTCTTGTCAATCGTGTGGGGTTGAATCTTTCTGACATATGACCTCAGATGTAGTTTCGGGCAGGAGACACCATCATACTTGGCGAAATTTGGGATCTTGAATTTCTGTGGGATGAAAACCCCCAAGATGAGTCCTAATTCTTCAAAGTCCAAACCGGGTACCCTCTGAATCTCCATGGCATTCAAACGATCCTTTAGCTGTTTGTATTTATCATCAGCAGGAGGATATTGTTCCTCAGAATAATTAGGCTCTTCCTCTCCTTCGGATACTGGGTCGTTGTTCACTTCCTGGGTCTCGGCTCCTTGATTATCTCCTTCACCTGATGATGTTGCAAAGTCTAAGGTTCGCCTGGTCTGCCCTTTAAAACTTCTTCCCATGATCATAACTCCGGTTGGTTTCTTCGTTTTCTTCTTCTTCTCATTGGCCAACAGAGTCTTCAACTCCTCTTGTCCTTTTATCAGAGCCATGAGCATTTCTTGAAATTGGGCATTCTGCGCCTGAAGATCTTTCACAGTCTGTTCAACATCCATCTCACTAAAATAAACAGTAGAAGGATAAGGTGACCTGTTATGAGAAACCTGTATGATGTTATGATGAATGAAGATGCAATATGCAAATGATTTCAAGGAAATTTAGAGATTTAAACTTGTCCAACCTAAAAAAGAACACATGTCATATTAAATAAAACCAAGTTTGAATACATCATGCCTCCTTGGGCTTACAAAGGAAGAAACAAAATACAGCATAAACTCCTAAGAGAAAAAGACCGAACACATCCTCTTTGGAGCAATATAGGTATTCAGATTTTTCTCTTCATGAAGCAGTTTGGTGAGCTCCAGAACCTTCTTCTCACTGGCGTAGTACTGGGTTTCAAAGGTGTCTCGTTCTTCCTTCAGCTGAATCCAAGCTTTCTGTAGGTCTTCGAGAGAAGTAGGCATGTCAGGATGAAGAACGGTGTATGGGACGTCTCCTTCAATAACAGGCTCAATGATGACAGGAAGGATGGAAGGGTAAGGCATCAAGAGACTCTGGGCACGAGCCCGTACCCACTTAAGGTAAGGCTCGAGAGGGATAGAGTTTTTACGTCCCAAAGTCCTACTGGCCACCTTGTTCACCATTCCCCAAGCACATGTAAACCTCTGGCGGTAACCTTGGTCTTCTTTGTCATAGTCGAACGTCAAACCTTGGATGAGCATCTCATGAGGGCCGTCTCTTCGGGCATACCCAAACTGCCGAAGATCTAAGCACGGGTTATAGGCGATACCTCCCCTAATACCTAGCAGAAGTACATTAGGGAACTCCCCACAATGGTCAATGATATAAATATCTTCCAAGGATCTCGAGCACCAACGGCTATCAGAGTGGATGAGAGAAATCATCCTTTGAGACCAAGTCAATCTTTGCTCGTTCTTCAATGCTGACTGAGGCAAGTGTGAAGTGAACCACTTAGTGAGTAGGGGGATACAACACAAAAGGGTACCTCTTTTCTTCATGGTACGTGTATGAAGGCAATGCAAGATGTCTCCTAGTAAGATGGGTATAGGATTGCGAGAGAGAAAGACTTTGATGGCATTAACGTCTATGAATTGGTCCGAATTGGGAAATAGAACCAAACCATAAACGAGGAGAGCTAGCACGTCTTCGAAAGCTTGGAAATCCATGTTATACCAGAATGAACGAGCTTTTTCCAATAGAAACTTAGCTAAAAAACCTTTAACCTCACTTCTCGTCTCCCAATTGGCTATGACGTCGGCCCTCTTCACATGTAAAGCTTCGGAGATGACTTCAGGTTTTGGAATCCCTTCTAGACCGGTGAACGATATCTGATTAAGCATGGGCACCCGTAAGAGTAGAGAGAACTCTTCTAGTGTAGGTACCAACTGATAGTCCGGGAAAGTGAAACAATGGTGTACGGGATCAAATAATTGGAATAGTACACACATCATCTCTTCTTGGAAGTTGGATGTAGCCAAACTGAGGAGTCGACAATATGTCTTAGTAAAAGGAGAATCCCCGGGCACTCTTGAGGCTAGCTCTTGAAGTTGAGGATGTGCTTTTACAAAGCTGATTCGGATGGTGTTTCTTCGGAGAGAATTCATATCCTACAAAACAAAAACAAAAATAAATTTCTAAATCCTTGAAATGGTTAGTGAGCATGCATATGATGTTCATGATGTTCATGATGTTTATGATGTTTATGTACAAGCACACATATACACACACAACAAACAGATCCCTATGTTTTAGGCTTGCATGAGTTTTGTAGGTGAGTACCCTCTTGAAGTCTAGTTGGCTCAACCTGTCCTAGAAATAATGATCGGGTTCTAAAGGATCTCAATATCACTGACCTTTCTCTTAGGCATTGTCTCAGCATAACAATCTTTTCTTGCGGCCGAGATATCCCAAAAGTCTAGCCTCAGTGAGTGTAGTATCGAGTATCAACCAATTTTCAGCTTTACACCAAAACCAGCTACCTCACTACGTCCTAATGGCCATGTTTGTTCAATTAGGGTTCTAAGGTTAATTAGTGCTTCATGACGCCACTCAGCGGCCTCGTATTCTCCTCAATTCACCACAAGGGATACCGGTACCCACAAATGCGTCACACTAACATAGCCATTGTCTCAACCATATCGGTCTACGCCATACAGTCTCCACAATCTATTGTTATTTACCTAAAAAGGTGCCCCAGATCCGAGTGGAGGATCAAAGCAAGCCCAATACAAAGAACTAAATATAAAGCACAAAAATCAAATAATGAAAGCGAGTAAAGGTGATCTAACCCTAAGGTAACCCCACTTTTTTTATTTATTCCCAACAAAGTCGCCAGTTCTGTGATACGGTGGGAGAACTGACTTGATGTTTTGCGTTTCGATCGAATTTGTGCGGATAGAAAGAGTCGCCACCGACTTTTCTTTTACCCAAAAGGAAAGGTAAAAAAGCACAGGAAAGACCTTTCGAGATTATTTCTCAGGTTCGGGGGGTAGATTATGAAAAGGGAAGGTATTAGCACCCTTTTCATCCATGGTTTTCCATGAGCTCTTAGTTACTCGTTTAGACCACTTGCTTTCATTTGACAGTGTGCTTGTGGTGTAGGCTTTGAAAATGTTTTGAAAAATCTCATCGTAATGGTTCTCGTTTCTATAAGAACGTGTACAAAGTTTTGTTTTGAAAAGTGGTTCAAAGACGTGTTTGTGGAACGTGTTTTCGGAAAGTATTTTGAAAAGATGTTTTGCAATGGTTCTCGTCTCTATAAGAATGTATACAAAAATTTTGTCTTTTTGAAAATGTTTTGAAATGAAAGTGTAAGTGTAAAAATGTTTTTATCGCGAGCAAGCGAGTAACTAGGAGCGAATCTATCTACTCGAAGGTTTTAAATTGTTCTTTTCTTCCTCCTTTTAATGGTACTATCTTACCATTAATTTGGTAAGAAGCCCCATCGTTGGATGTGAAGGGACATGCGCGGGTCAATTTTACAGTCATCGAAGGCAACTTATGAGACGCTTTAGCAAATTTTCGTAAGGGACGAGATCGTTTTATCAAAGGCAATGTCGAGGGTCATCGAGGGACTACGATCTTTTTTATCAAAGGGTCATTGCTAAAGCATCCCATATTCGAGGGACATGACTGTATTTCCGAGGCGACGAGCGAGGTTACCCTAGAGGTGCGCGTGTGAAAAACTGTGTTTGTTTCAAGTTATTTTGTTCTTTGATTAAGTTATCTAGCGATTGATTTTTGAATCTTGCCATACACGCCTAATATCTATACAGTATAAGGAAAGAAGTAAATTGCAGGAATTGAAATTCTACGCTATTACAAAGTGTTCGGGAATGGGGGTACAATTTTTACAAATGGGGATGAGTCAAATGCGATAAAAAGGTCCAAATAGCAAACAATACAACCAAATCGAATTTTGAGCGATTAATTAAAACTACAATAATCTACAAAATAAAATTAACCAACAGAATATGGAAATAAAATTTTAAGTATTTTACTTGAAAAGAGGAAAGTAAAACCTATTCTAAAAATAAAATAAAATAATTGATTGAATCGTATGTATTATTTTTGTGTTTTACTTACTTAAATAAAATCTAAGGAAGGATAAAAATTAAATTCTACTATTTTTAGTATTTTGTTATATGTAAATTACTTAATAATTTTATCTACAACAAACTTTATTTATTTAAAAAAATAAATTGATAAATAAATAAAAAATCACAAAGTTTAGATCAAATAATTATGTATAAAAAGAATGTATACTTTTTAAAACTAAAATATAAATAAAAAAATAGAGAAAATAAGGTTGAAAGAAAAAAGCAAGAACAAAAAAATGCCCACAGGAGGAATCGAACTCAAGCCATCTGGGTTATCTAGGATACGCTCTACCAACTGAACTACACTGCTTATTCATAATAATTATGGTTTTAATAGCATAAAAGAGGAAATGGTCAGATATTGGATTGGGCCATAAAGCCCAAAAATTGACCCGGCTGGAAGAGGAAGTGAAGGGTTTTGTAACCCTAAGCACGAAAAAAAACGTGCCGCCGCCAGCTGCTATTGTTGGAAAGACCAATTTTTTCACTTAATTATTATGATGCATTATTGACTGTAAAAGAAACAAAAATAAACATAAATCTCTCTCTCTCTCTCTCTCTCTCTCTCTCTCTCTCTCTCTCTCTCTCTCTCTCTTCATAACTAATCCATCTCCATCTTCCTCTTCTGTCTTTTTGTCCTTACGCTAAAAAAGGGAACTCTCTTCCTCACTTTTTCCAACGCTCTCTCTCTCTCTCTCTCTCTCTCTCTCTCTCTCTCTCTGATTTTGGCTCTGTCGCTCTCTCTCTCTCCGATTTTGGCCCTAATCTAACGCATTTTCCACTCTCTCCGATTTTGGCTCTGCATGTCGCCGATTTTGAAGATTGGTGGTGATGGTTGGGATGGTTATCGAGTGAGGCGGGGGGAGATGTGAGACACGGCAAGGACATTGTTACGATGGGTTGTTATTTGAAAATCGAAATGGGTTTGAAAAATTCAAGATAAATGTAGAGAAGGGATATGGATTTTACCTTGATGCTGGCTTTTGCTTGACAGGGAAGTTGAATTCTATCCTTTTATCTGTATTTTCTTCTTTTCTGAAGAGTGGTATTTAAGAAAATGATGATGATATCTTTGGGGTTTTGGTATGCTTTTTTGCTGTTTGTATGCTTCTGGTTTTTTTGAATAATGAATATTGTTCCTCTCTCCTCTTGCTGTCCCGAATGGCCCTGTTATATGCTGAAAAACAGAACTTTTGGGGGGAAAAGCCATTGGGTTTGAACAATTGTGTTATGTTGTTTTTGCTTCTTATTGTTGCAGTTTTAACTTAGCCTATATTTGTGCAATTTTGGGTTGTAGGTTTGCAGCTACTTGGACAGGTTTTGGCCTTTTGTGGACAGCATATGGAGGGCTGCAATGCAGTCCATTTTTGACAGCATTTTGGCTTTTTGTGATTGTGCTTTTTCATTGTGATGTAAACTGATTTTCCAGCATTTGAAACCATGATGAAATTATTGATTTTGACTTGCATTTCTCCTTATTTCTGATTCTTTTTACCAATCCCTATGATGAAAGTATAGAAATTTCCTTGAATTTTTCCAATCTTATTCCAACATGAATTTTGCTAACTAATTCTCTTCTTTTGTTTACATGTACGGGTCCATTGGATTGACGACGAGTGACTTGAAGCACTTGAAGAAAGAAAACTATTTTGTAGTTTTAGTGCATTGTTAAGAATTTGTAACATATTTTTTTAAATTGCAAGCTTGTAAAAAAAACTTTAGCAATTGTACATCCTTTGATCTTGAACAACACTTTGGCTGATAGATTGAATGTAAGCCTTGTACCAAAAGGAAATTGAATGATAATGGTGAGGACTTAGGTATTCAAAAGTCACTTTGTAGTCTTGTAAGCTTCTCATGAAATTTGAATGAAGAATGATGAGTTGATTTTTGATTATAGCCTTGAAAAGTTGAATTTGGAATAAGATTTGGACTTGAGATTGAGAATGGAAACTTGGAATAAACCTTGTCTTGTAATATGTATAATCGATTTGAACTTGATTCACATGTAGAACTTTTGAACTTGAATGGATAATGAGACTTTGAATGAAGTTTATGAACAAATTGATTATGTCTTGCAAACTTGAATCATTTGAAATTGACTTTGAATCCATGGATTTAGCACATTGAATTTGAAATGAATACATGAGAAACAAATGGACTTGAAAGTATTAATGAATTTCTTGTAAAATTTCCATGGTCTTCCAAGCGCACTTTTACTTTGATCGTTCAAGTAATTTCATAGACAATGCTATTTGTGATACTCTTTAAAGCATTCGAATTTTCTGATGATCTTTCGCACATAATCAAATCTTGAATTGGGAAGAGAAAATAGAGATGACGTCAAGGAGAGTCATACGCAAAACCAACGCCCAAAAATATCGAATAACAAAGAAGTTATAGTCACTTGAACTTGATGTCGCAAAAGGTCATCTTTTGGGTTACTGGAGTCATTTTCAGTCGTCTGAACCACTGACTGAGCAAACTCATGATGCAGGGCTTGAAACTTGGAACAAACATCTCTGATAACACACGAAGGACCATAAAGATCATTTGAAACTTTGAAAACTCATTTCTTTTGAGAAATGCAAAAACCCTAAATGCTGCTTTTACTGCCTTGGAAGAGAATCTGTCTGATCGATTTCTGAACCAACTAGAATATCTGAGAAACCCCAGGATTATATCTTGTATGAAAAATGGGAGGGCAAATTTTGGGGTACAACAGATAAGAATCAGAAAAATCTTTGGGTCGATTTAACTGAACCAGATGAAAGTCTTGGAATACCTTCAACTGGAATAAGAATTAGAGAGATCTTAGTGTCGATCTGACTGAACCAGAGAAGGTCTTGGATTAACTTTTACTGGATAAGAATCAGAAAAATCTTAGAGTCGATTTAACTGAACCATACGAAAGTCTTGGAATATCTTCTACTGGAATAAGAATCAGGGAGATCTTAGTGTCGATCTGACTGAACCAGAGAAGGTCTCGGGTTAACTTTTACTGGATAAGAATCAGAGAAATTTTAGGATCGATTTAACTGAACTAGATGAAAGCCTTGGATATCTTCAACTGGAATAAGAATCAGAAGATCTTAGTGTCAATCTGGCTGAACCAGAGAAGGTCTTGGAATATTTTCAACTGGAATAAGAATCAGGGAGATCTTAGTATCGATTTGACTGAACTAGAGAAGGTCTTGTAAGGACATCTTTCTGAGGAAATTGCTGAAATAACCTTTCATCAGACGTAGCTTTTGAGAAGACTACTAGGTAACAATGTTTGTTGGTTTGTCTTTCCATGAAAAGGTAAAGAGTTATTCATATGCAATGTCATGATGTATGTAATTCATTGCAAAATAATGTTCTCAAAATAAATGAGATTGTGTTGTATGCGATGTATGCGCATGCCATGATGCTATTGATCTATTCTAGTCTAGGAAAATAAATTCCGGACTGCTGTTGGAGAGTACAAGGGGGATGAATCCTTCATTTCTGCTGGGGATGATGAATCAATATGATTCGCCAGAGATTTCCTCTTTATGTTTGAGGATAACCTACTGGGGGTTGACTCTGCTTGAGAATTGATTCTGCTTGAGAATAAGTCTATGGAGAGAGATGCTTTGTTGGAAGATTTTGCCTCTATAGAGAAATAAACTCTATTGGGAAATGAGCTTCGGCAGTTTGAGAAATAAAATCTACCCGGGAGGAGGTTTTATAACTGTTTGAACTGAGTTGGGGAAAACAAACTTCAGTTGGAGAAGGTAATCCCTGCTTGGGGAAGAAGAGGGCAAAACTCTGGTTGTTTCTGCTCTGCGGGGAACATAGATGTCACGGGGTCGTACGCTAATGATACGACTATGACTTTGCATCAGGATGTTTCTTCCCCTAAACCTGCTAGAGATTTTGTGGATAGATCTATGTCATGATCGTACTTGAACATGTATTAAAAGAGTGTTAGAATGACATCCGTCTCTAGATCGTATCTGCACTATTCTTGAAACATGTGTTGAATGAGTGTCAGGATGACACCCGTCTTTGGATCGTATTTGCATTGTACTTAGAAGATGGTCTGAATAAGTATTAGGATGACATCCGTCTTTGGATCGTACTTGAATTGTTGCTAGAAGATAATCTGGAATAAGTATCAAGATGATATTCGTTCTTGGATCGTACATGAACCATTTCTAGATGAGAATCTGGAGTAACGTGTCAGGATGACATCCGTATTTGGATCGTACCTGAACCGTTTCTAGATGAGAATCTGGAGTAAGTGTCAGGATGACATCCGTTCTTGGATCGTACCTGAACAGTTTCTAGATGATGTGTTGAAATAAGTTTCAGAATGACATTCGTCTCTGGATCGTATCTGCACTGTACTAGGGGAGAATTTGGAGTAGGTTTCAGGATGACATTCGTTTTTGGATCGTACCTGAACCATTTATAGATGATAATCTGCTTTATTCAGAATGTTTCTATTGGGAAATCCTGAAAAGCTTGGAAACTTCATTGGGGAATTTTCGTTGGAGCAATAATTTGGAGATTTTGCTATGCCGAGGGTATGAGAACACCTGGCATCAATAGGCTACATGCTAATAACATGGCAGTGACCTTGTAGTATAATGCCCCTGTCTCGATACATGTTGTAGATGATATCAACCGAGGATTTTGTAGATGGTTTGACTGTTGTCCCTACTCTTGGAGCCCTTGGTGAATGCATATCAGGGTAATGAACCTTCTACTAATTAAACAAGTGTCGAGATGATGGGACGTAGTCGTACGCTTTTATCCCTAACTTTTGCCTGGACTGTCTTTTCAGATTTTCAGTCCACCGGGATACCCTTTTTTGTTCAAGTCGCCTTTTTCAGGTTTTCAACTTGCCGGGTGTACAGATTTTTTTGTTTTTTATCCCTAATTTTTGCCCGAACCCTTTTGGTTCGCTGGGATGCCCTTATTTTTTCCTAGGCTTGTCAACCTAGCGGGTCTTTGTTTATGCATAGTATTTTACGACCATGTCCATGTTCGCCAAGTACGGAGAATTGCCACTTTCCATAGCAGTAGGTGTTGTCACACTTGCCAGAAGGTGTTTGTTTGTTTGTATAAGATTCATTGCTGGAATTCATGTCCAATGCCCCAAGTAATTCAGATGGAGATCTGCCCCTGGCTATTTGGCGTTTTTGAGAGATTCCTTGAATCTTGACTTGATTGCCCCAGATGATGGACAATGTTCATGTCGTGCCCCTTTGTTGGAAGTGTTTTTCCACTTGAGGTGATCCATTTCATTGAGAAGGTTTTTGTTCACTAGATATTCATCATCCGAATTTCTCTGTTGTTGCACAAATAGTCATATGTAAACAATGATATTATAAGAATGCAAAGCTTATGTCTGTCTTGAAATTTTTGAAAATTCATTTTTTCAGTAAAACAAATTTTGCAAGAGAGTGATATCAACTCAGGATTTATAGCAAACCTTACAGGAGTCAGGATACCTTTATAACAGTATGCTTCTGAACTAACCTATGCTTCAGCTAGGAATTTTAAGGGTTATAACATGGCCTAGTTCACGGTTTAAGAAACAAAGGATAAAGGCTCAAAGTTTATTTGTACCCACTCGTTCTTCGTGATGTTCTTCAGTCCTATGCTCAGTTAATTGTGCATTTAAGTCCCCACTGAGTCTGGCGTCTTTTCCTTGATGTCCCGGTGATGGTTTAGAGATTTAACATTTATTTGAAATAGGCGGTCATTTTTGTAACCTTCTTTTTATTGAGGATTTGTAGCGACCTATTTTTTTTGGTTTTCGTTATCCCTTCTTTTTCCTGAACTGTTTCTTTTTGTGATTACAGTCAGCAGGATGCCCCAATTTTTTTCTTAAGTCTCCTTCATAGGTTTTGACTTAGTGGGCCTTTATTTTGAGAGGTAATGACTACCTGTCTCGACGATCACGTGGAACCATCACTGTCTTTTGATTTAGAAGGACATCTTTGATGCCATTCATTGCGTACGAAGTGGAAGATTACGACTAAATGCGCGTCTGAATTAACTGAGAAAGCTACTCTGCTTCAGGTTATGATTAAGGGTTTTAATTTGTGTAAAAAGAAAAAATCCTACTTCTTTGGATCAAAGGGGTTGACTAGGGATTATCCTCCTTATAACTCCACTATTTGGGATTTGAAACAACGCATGTACATCGTCATCAAGGTCTGTTCAAAATCACAATGTATCGATTGTGGTATCATTTTCGACATCCTCCCTCTAAAGGCTTAGAGCTTTTGATCGAGAGTCGAATATCACAAAAGGAAGGCAGTTTAAATATAGTGAATACGAATGAATTGATTCCAAACAGGCATATGCAATGCATTGATAAAGTAACAAAGTTTAACATGAATAAATGTTCAAGCAATAAAAAGAAAATTACAAATTGAAAGTTCTAATGAACAAAATCTTATTCGTCTGATCTTGTCACTTCAGATGGCATGCCTTGGAGGGATGGCAGAAGAAATCATCCTGATCATCTTGTATAAACTCCAGCACTCCTTCATCAATTATGTTTTGAATTTTGTATTTCAACATCCATCAATCATCAGTATCGTGCCCCGGACTGTTAGAGTGATATACACACCTTGCATCAAGTTTGTAGTTAGGGGAAGAAGTCTTGGGATTCGAATAAGGCCCTATCAACGTAACCAGATTCATCCTCAACATGTGTTGTAAATCTTGAAACAACGACATGTTGAGTTTGGTAAACTGCCTCTTGGGTGTATCCAACTTACTCTGATTAACCCATTGTTTTTGGCGAGGTTGTTGTTGGACTCGTGAGGTAGTAGCAATTTGGAAAGGTCTACTCTTCACCAAACCAACCTCTTGTCTTCTCGGAGGTTGATTAATGACTTGGTCCCCAGCCTCGACTGCTTGCTTCATACGGTTGTGTCGTCTTGATGAAGTCTGTTGATAATGGCTCTCAGCTCTTCTTGTCCCCGGGATAGGCCTTGGATAAGAGCCATCTGCCCCAACATTTGAGTTCTCATTGCTTCTACCTCAGCTTGCAGTTGTTCCAATCGTTCGTCCTTATTGTCTTCAGGACTTTTCTTAACCAGATCCCCAACAAGGAGTGCTTTCAACTCTTCATGCCCCTGGGTCAGAGTCAGGAACAATTGTGGGAATTGAGCGTTTTTAGCTTGAAGGTCTTTGACTATTTGTTCGAGAGCCATTTATTTACTTGCTGAAATAAACAGCGAATAAGATGAGGGCCCTGCATTGGAACCTGTTTATGCAATGACATGTATGATATGTTTATGCGATGTTTTCAAGGACTCGCGGGTTAAACAAGAAGATGTCAGCAGTCGAAGTTTGCAGCATTGAAGAGCTTCGTATCGTTGAAGGTCCTTCTACAAGAGTCAAGCTCACCATATTGAGTGGATCATAGCCCCTGACTCAAGTTGTTGAGTTTTGATCTTTTGACGGCATTGGCTAGAGGAAAATAAATCCCCTTTGCCCCTTGCTAGACGTCTGATTTATCCTAACCTGCATCACAAACCCTTGATATCCTTTAAATGGTTAAGGAAATGTTGTGGCATGATGTTATGATGTGTATGATATGCGTTAAGCAAAAGTGTAAGGTTATGTAAGCAAGTAAGCCCTGCAAAGAATTCAAGTTGTTAGACAATGAAGGCAAACAAGTCACACAAGCAGCCTTAGGTTTAGGCTTGCATGGGGGTTTATAGGTAAGTACCCTCTTGAAGTTTAGTTGGCTCAACCTTTCTTAGAAATAGTAACCGGGTTCTAAGGAGTCTCAATATCAGTGATCTTCCTTTATCGAGCTATTTCAGCTTAGCAATCTTTTCTTGCGGCCCAAACATCTCGAAAGTCTGATCTCAATGAGTGTAGCATCGAGTATTAACCAATTCCCATATTTACACCAAGACCGGCTATCTCACTACTTTCTAATGGCCAAGTTTGTTCAACTAAGGTTCTAAGGTCCGTTAGTGCTTCACGACACCATGCAGCGGCCCTATATTCTCCTCGTTTCAACACAATGGATACCGGTACCATCCAAAGTGTCACACCAACACAACCATCACTTCAACCATATCGGTCTACGCCGTACAGTCTCCACGATATATTGTTGTTTACCTAAAAGTGTGCCTCAGATCTGGGTGTAGGATCTATAGAAACAACCCAAATAGCCCTCCAAGGGTAAAACAAATAAAGCACAACAAAGCAGTTAAATAATGAACTAACACTAAGCTAACCCCAATTTTATTTATTCCCCAGCAGAGTCACCAGTTCTGTTTTATGGTGGCAGAACCGATTATTTATATACTGGTGTTTGCGTTTTTCGTTCGCAAATATGCGGTAAGCAAGAGTCACCACCATCTTTTCTTTTATCCAAATTTAGGAAAGGGTGAAAAGAACAGAAAAATACCTTTTCGAGATGTTTTTTGAGTGAGGGTAGATTATGGAAAGGGAAAGTATTAGCACCCTTTCCATCTGGTGTTTTCCACTGGCTCTTAGAGGTTTGCTCATTTTTCAAGATGCTTTTTTTCTTTGTGTGTTTGAAAATGTTTTTGAAAAGCCTTAGTGCAAAGATTTGCTTTGTTTTTAACTCTTGTATTGGTCCTCAAGAGTGTTAACAAAGAAAATGTTTTGAAATTGTTTTTGAAAAGTAGTATTTGTGTGTAAGTGAAAAAATAGTTTGAGCAAACTTCTAACAGCTATCTACTTTTTGTACTCGAAAAGGGTGTTCTTTTCCTCTTTTCCTTTAGACAGTTCTATCCTACTATTAATGAGTAGGTAGCCTTGTCATTGGATGTCTTGAGGGACAATTGAAGGGAAGTTACAGTCACGAAGGCAATTCATGGAGATGCTTTAGCAACTCTGTTTTAGGGACTAGATCATTTATCGAGAAGGCAACTGTAGGGTCATCGAGGGACTATGATCTTTTGATTTTACGGGTCTTTGCTAAAGAATTCCTGCCTCATGACTATTTTTTAAAGGCAACCAAAGTGGGCGTACCTTAGAGGTACTTGTGTGCAATTATGTTGTTTTCAGTTATTTATCTTTAAACATTTAGGTTTTCTACCGTTTGCTTTCAGATCTTGTCATGCAATCCTAGTTAGCATACATCTAGGCAGTTAATTTGTGTACAGGAATTTAAAGTGCAGGAATGGTAAATCCTACGCTATTACAAGGCTTCAGGACAGTTACATAAAAAATGCAAGAAACAAAAAGTGCGGAATTTTAAATCTAAAGCTATTACAATTGTAAGCAGTTACAATAAAATAAGATGCGCGGGAATTGAAAATAACGTCTAAAAATTCTAAGAATAAAATCTTTTTGTTGTTTTATTTTATTTTGGAAAACTAATCTAAATCTTTTTAATTTTAGCTTTTGAGAAAATGTTAAGATAATTAAATGATTAATTAATAAAATTAGTTTAATATAAAAAAAACTATCCTAATGTTTTTGTGGTTTTTTGATTCAATATTGATAAAAAAAGAAATAAAATCGTCAAAATAAAATGAAATCGAAAGAAACAGGAAGTAAAAAGGTGTAATTCAGGATGCCTGGATAGAAAGAGGCTTGAGCTGTCTTTCGATCCAGTGAAAAGCCTTGCCCTTCGATCCTGAGGAAAGGGAAGCTTCGATCCAGAAGTGATGGGTGTCCTTCGACCCAGGGAGAGATGATTGTCTTTCGATCCAGGGGGGATGCTATGATAACAATGACTCTGTAAAGGTATGCTGGAAAAAACGAAGAGCATGACCTAGGTGCTAAACCAAGGTCCTTTGATTCCCTCTCTAATTAGGATCTGAAGTCATTTCTTCCTGCAGTACCAAGAATCCTGAGATTCGAACCTGGGTTTAAAAAATGACAGAAGGTTCTTGTGTTACCCAGCTCAAAGCTTGCTGCTTCGAAGCCCTAAACAATATTTCTGCACAATGAACAAAAATTAGAGATCTAGGGGGGATCTTACCCCCCTCCCCCCCCCCCCCCCCCCCGCCCTAACTCGAACCACTCTCTGATTCGAAACCCTATTTAATTCGAATCTGGGTTCGTCCTGTCCTGAATCACTAAGAATCCTGAGATTCGAAGGAACCAAACTCACGTGCCTTAACAATGGTAGGTCTGTGAGGATTGTAACATGCTTAACGCTTCATTACAAACATACACAAACACATTAGAACGAACAAATGCACTTAGATTAAGAAATTGAATTTCAGAATTATACCTATGTCTGGTATGCTTCGATCTGCAGCTTTGGGTGTGGATATGTTTGCTTAGGAGTTTGGTGGAAACTTCTGGATGTCTCAGGAGCAAGGATCTGGTCTTCGTTTGGGCTGAAGGTGCCTGCAAAAAGTGTTTCGATTTGACCCTCCTGGGGTTTCTGTGAGCAATATGGCAGCGTGATTCGTTCATGTGCAAAAGTATTTGTGCCTCTCTTCCGTTTTCTCTTTTGTCCCCCTTGGTATTGTGTCCTTGCCTTGTATTTATAGGAGAGTGATGGTCTAGTAACGACAAGAGACATCAAATTAACCATGCTTTTAAGATCATGAGACAAAAATCAGACATATTAAAAGCATTCCTTTTTTGAAATGTTCATGTCTCTTTGGGAATCTTGGAACGAACCTGGACACTTGGCTCTTTCGAATACCCTTCAGCATTTCTCTTCGAATGGCCTATGAGTTGCCTCCTTCGAATGGACTTCTCATACAACCTTCAAATGAGTCATTGAACGCTTCTTCGAATGGCCTATGAGTTGCCTCCTTCGAATGGCCTTTCTATACACCCTTCGAATGAGTCATTGTTGCCTCCTTCGAATGGCCCTGATGGCCTTCTTCGAGTGGCTCTGATTCATTTCCTTCGAATGGGTCTTGTGATCGGTGGAAATAGAACTGACTGTTTTGAAATGCTGGTTCGCGTTTGCGTTTCGCAAAATGTCGCGGTAAGCAAGAGTCGCCACCGCCTTTTATTTTCTCCAACAAGGAAAGGACAAAAGCACAGCAAAATTCCTTTTCGAGATGTTTCTCGGGTTCGGGAGGTAGATTATAGAAAGGGAAGGTGTTAGAACCCTTTCTATCTGTGGTTATCCACGGGCTCTTAGGTACTTGCTCACTATGTTTTCAAAAATGTTTTGCTTTTCTTGTGTTTGTGGGTTTTGAAAAAAGTTCGTTTGAAAACTTCGATTTAACTCTTGTGTCTGTCCTCAAGAGTGTATGAAGTGTTTGTTTGAAAACTTTTTTCAAAAAAGTGTAGGTGAGAAAAGTATTTTTGTTTTGAAAGAGTAAGTACCTGAGAACCTCTACCTACTCAAAAGAAATTCAGCTGTGTAAATGTCCTTTAGACAGTACTATCCCACAATTGAGAAGTAAGTAGCACCATCGTTGGAGTTTTAGGGTCAATTCGATTATAGGGACATGTGGTCACTAAAGCAACGGTAGGACACCTTAGCGGTAACCCTAACCTTAGTGGAAATTAAATGAAAGCGATAAAAAATCCTAATTAAAGCTATTACATCCTCGGAGCAATTACATAATATGATAAAACATAAATCAAGAATAATCACACGCGCGAGAAAAATTGGATCGGAGAATTTTTTAGGGTTTTGACCCTTTTTGAGAAAGAAGGAAGTTTTTATTATTTATGAATTAAATTAAATTAAACCTAAAAGTAATTAATTAATAAAAAGAAATATTTTTGGTTTTTTAATGTCTCAAGGAAATAAATAAATAAAAATGATTAAAAATTGTCAAGAACCCTAGTTCTATGTTGATTTTAAATTATTGCAAAAAAGTTAGAATTATCCTAATTAAACTAAATTAGTTAATTATATTTATTTACAAAAATAATAAAAGGGTGAAATTAATTTTAATAAATAATAATAAAAATAATATTATTTTGGTTTTCTGATTTTATTATGAAAAAATTAATTTGGTTAATTAAGTAATAATAATAATAATTAATAATAAAAACAATTAAATGAAAAATATAAAAGAAGAAAAAGGAATAACCCAGGGGGTGATGGCCCAAGTTAGGAGGTGTGTTTGGAAATCTGAAGCCCAAAACGCTTCCAGCCTGTTTGACTTTCGCAATTCCCTGTATGCTCATTGACTAGGGTGTATGGTGATCTCTCACTCATGGCCACTGGATCTTGGCTTGGACACACATGGCGTGCTGAGAATGGAAGTATATGGTGGTCTTCATACATGGGAATCTATTGGAATATACACAAGAAAATAATAATAAGAATTTTGGGGGACCTAGGATTCGAACCCAGGTCCCAAGGCTTCCAAATCAACACGTTTACCACTCAACCACCTGCTTCAATTTTTAGTAAAATAAGGAGCAATTATTATATTGGGAAATTAATCAATATGCTGTAAAATAAAAACAAACGCGCGTTTTTCTTAAATTGTCCAATGGTATGTCAACACATCATCGTCTTCTTCGTTTTTCTGCATATTCAGAATCAGATAGCGGGGGTTTTTAACCTCCACTATCTAGCTGCACGAAAAATAGCGATTAGAAATCTAGCAAGCATAAATATTTCGCGAGGGGTGGTTCTTGTTCGTCTGGGTCTAACGATTTCAACCATGTGCCTTATTAGTCCCAATTTTTCCTGGTTTAGAAAGCCCTAATTTAAAGCTTGGAAACCCTAGAAATTTGTTCATGGCATCTTTTGATTCAGGGCATTATAGTTCAATTAAATCATACCATTAGCTTCGTATGGTTCCTAGCAATGCAAATCAACCAAGAAAACATGTTAAATGCGCATGAATCAAGCAATACGATTTTGAATAAAAAGCCAAACCGTGAAACTGTAATCAGTGATTTCTTGAGCTTTGATGCCTGGATTTAATTGCAAATCACTCCTGACACTTCCTGCAATGTGTTTGAATGAATAGCACGCCTTGAATTGGCCTAGATTGCAAGAATAGGTTTTCAATTTTCTTGAAATTTCTTGAATTGGCTATGGTTGTTTCTGCAGCTTTTTTCACGTCCATTAGGTCAGGGTTTGCTTGCATACATATAAGGCAATTGAATTAGGTCAAAAAGCTGGGCCAATATCCATTGCATTGATGATTGAATCCTTGATTGAAAAATCAAATATTCTTGATTTTCATGATTGAACAAACTTGCCAAAATTGGATTTTTTTGATATCTTTGACTTGTGCACGAATTTTCCAGCATGTTTAGGTCATATTTGCTTCACAAAAAGATTTAAAAAACAAATCTTCTATTTTCTTATGATTTAAATTGATTAAATGAATTAATATTAATTAAAAATCCAATTAATCAATAAAAATAAGAAAATAAATTCAATTAGGCTTGATGGGTCGTGCATAGGTCATGGGTGAAGTTTCAAGAAGAGATTTGAGGCCCATTAGCAAAAAGAAGGTGTTTTGGGCAAAGTTGACTTTTGCAAATTCATGAAAATTTCCCAACTTCTCCACTGCACAACTTGCTCAATTTTGATCATATGACCATGTTCTTGGACATTTTGGAAAGGTCTTGAAGTCCTATAACCAATGCCTTTGATCCCATGTCATTTGGATTTACCAATCTCAAGTTATGGCCTTTGACTCAAAGTGCACTTTTGTTGACTTTTGAATTTGACCTATAATGTAAAAATTGGTAACTTCTTGTGAGAGCATTTCTTGAACTTGGAGTGTGAGTATGGATTGTAGGAAATTGCATTCCCTTCAAAATGAGCATTGGATGGAATTTTTCTGACAAACCACGAAAAAGTTATGCCCTGGTCAAGATACAGTTGACTTTTCTACTGTCCAAAAATAGTAACTTTTTGCATCTTGATGATGTTTGAGCTATCCTTGTGGAATCATGATCAAGACTTGATAAAATGATGATTGTGGACTCAAAATAAGATGTTGACCAAAAATTCTGACTTTTGACTGCAAAATGACCATTTTGCCCTTGTAGTTGACTGTGGATCAAATGAGGCTTTTGACTGTGCAAATTGGCACTGTGAGTCTTGAAACTTGGCATGTAGGTGCTTGAGGATGTATATGGGCCTATAAGACTTGATTGAACCATTGAAAGCCCAAAATTCCTTGAAAGAACCAAAACCCTAATTTCAGCTGTCTTAGGAGATGGTTTGATTGTCTACCTCTTGAGCAATCTTGAACAATTTGAAGATCATTCTTGACAAATCTTGGGGAATATGGGAGGGCAAATTTTGGGGTACAACAGTTGCCCATGTTCAATCTTCTTAAACCTGAGGATGTAGTTTGGCTTGCATGCCTTTCGTGATCCGAAGGTGGAAGATGATTGAACACTAAAGTGCCCAGAAATTTGCACTCGCATGGCGTAGTATCAGCAATGTAATGTCGGGAATGGGCTTACAGGTTCCATTTGGAGAGATGATGGATAGGAGGATGGGCTTATAGATGCCACCTGGAGATTGTTGGTTGGTAGTTTTGTCTTCGTAGACATGTTGTCTTCATTGACGAGTTGTCTTCATTGACGGGTTGTCTCTATTGACGGGTTGTCTTCATTGACGGGTTGTCTCTATTGACGGGTTGTCTTCATTGACGGGTTGTCTCTATTGACGGGTTGTCTTCATTGACGGGTTGTCTCTATTGACGGGTTGTCTTCATTGACGGGTTGTCTTCATTGACGGGTTGTCTCAGAAAAATCTTTAGGAATCGACTTAACTGATTTTGTCTCCATTGACTGGCTTCGCCTTAGAAAAATCTTTAGGAATCGATTAATCTGGTTTTGTCTCTTTTGACTGGATTTGTCTTCTTTAACTAGATTTGTCTCCTTTGACTGAATTTGTCTCCTTTGACAGGATTTGTCTCCTTTGACTGAATTTGTCTCCTTTGACTGGATGCATCAGAAACATGAGTGACAGAATGACATCCGAATCTGGATCGTATCTGGACTTTATTTGAGAGAGTGACAAAATGACATCTGAATCTGAATCGTATCTGAACTGTATTTGAAATTGAGATATGTATGAGTAGTAGAATGACTTCCGTGTCTGGAGTGTATCTGTGTTGTAACTGGGATCTGGATAAGTGACAGAATGACTTCTGTGTCTGGAGTGTATCTACACTTGAAGTTGATAGTTGAATCTGAATGAGAAATAGAATGGCTTCCGTGTCTGGAGCGTATCTAGTCTGTATCAGATTGCTGACGTCTGAATGAATAGTAGAATGACCGCTGTGTCTGGGGTGTATCCATACTGTATCTGAATGAGTGACAGAATGACATCCGAATATGGATCGTATCTGGATTGTCTCATATCTGGGTCACATTTGAACTGTCTCTGGAAGGAATCTGGAATAAGTATCAGAATGTCGCCATGCTTGGGTCACCTCTGAACCATCTCTAGAAGGAATCTGGAATAAGTATCAGAATGTCGCCATGCTTGGGTCACATCTGAACCATCTCTAGAAGGAATCTGGAATAAGTATCAGAATGTCGCCATGCTTGGGTCACATCTGAACTATCTCTTGCTCAATGGAGTAAACCACTGAGGTTGTAGAACTGGTCCGTACTATGACGGAGGAGAACATCAAGATCTAGGAACTGACTCGTGCTCAATGGAGTATACCGTTGAGGTTATAGTACTTGTGCACCCTATGATGTAGAGAAACTTTCGAGATTGAGAACCTTATCTGAACTTCAACCGAGGATAATCCGATTGAGATTTAAGAACTGGTCAGATCTTCGACTAAGCTGAGAACTTAACTGCATCTTTTCTGAAAGGTAAAGGTAAAGGTCACATGCAATGCATGAGATGGATCAAGCAATGATGTTCTCAACATAAATGAGATTTTACTCGTATGATGTGTATATGCGTGTATCATGATGTATGAAGATGTGATGTTTCAGCTGGGGAAAGTAAATCTCGGAGCTGCTGGAGAATATAGTTGAGTTCTTCGTTTCCGCTGGGGATGGTGAACGAAGTTGATTGTGAGAATAAACCTGCAGGAGAAAAGGACTCCGCTGGGGAATAAACTTGATGAAAGAGATTACTCTGAGGGGAAATACTCTGTGGGGGAGAGATGTTCTGCTGAGATTTTTAATGATAACTCCGCTGGGGATTCCGTTGATAAGCTTTGTTGGGGATTTTGATGATGAACTCTGCTGGGGATAGAAAGAACTTCGCTGGGGATGATCTTTCCGTTGCAACTTGCTGAGGATAACCCAGTTAGACTCTTGTGGAGATAACCTCTGAATTTATCTGAGGAGATGCATTTGTACTCTACAGGGGGCAAGCTTCCAGAATCTACTGGGGTAGATAATTCAACTCTGTCGGGGAAGCTCTTTTAGACTGCGCTGGGAAATGGCTCCACTGGGGGTATCTTGTATTCCGCCGGGGAACATTCTTATATTCTGTCGAGGAATATTAAGACTGCCAGGGATGCTTGCTGAGGGATATTTGTATACTCCGCTGGGGAATATTAAGACCTACTGGGGATACCCAACTTGATGGTAGACCAACTCTGCTTGGGGAGAGTATTGCTGATTTGTTCATGGTTGCAAGTCTCAGTGGGGAGAGCTTCCATTACTGTCTTACTCTTAGGGAGTGAAGGTATCTTAGTCATACTCTTCAACTGAATCTACCTTGTACCTGGTGGACACCGCAGCTTGTACAGTTCGGACAATTCTTATTGCCCCAGCTTCTGTGGGAGAAGGTACCTGTGGAGGTGCTTGATAACTGCCGATTGACAAATCTTCTTCTGGTAGGCAAGTGACGAGATGACGGGACATAGTCGTACGCTTTTGATCCCTAACTTTTGCCTGGACCGCTCTTTCGGGTTTTCAGTCCATCGGGAAACCCTTTTTGCCCAAGCCGCCTTTTCAGGTTTTCGACTTGCCGGGTGTATAGATTTTTTCATTTTCGTCCCTTATTTTTGCCCGAACCCTTTTGGTTCGCCGGGAAGCCCTTATTTTTGCCTAGGCCAGTCGACCTAGCGGGTCTTTGATTATGCGTAGTACTTTTTTTTTACTATGTCCATGCTCTCAGAGCGCAGGGAGTTGTCACTGTCAGTAGTGTTGTGTCGCCATACTACCAGAAGATGTCTGATCATGCAAGATTCGTTGCTGGAATTCATGTCCAATGCCCCGAGTGACTCAGGCGGAGATTTGTCCCTGGCTATTTGGCATCTTGAGAGATTCCTTGAATATTGACTTGACTGCCCCAGATGATGGACAATGCTCATGTCGTGCCCCTGGATTGGAAGTGTTTTTCCACTTGATGTGATCCTTTTTGTTGAGAAGGTTTTTGTTCACTAGATATTCGTCGTGTGAATTTCTCTGCTGTTTGAACAAATAGTCATATGCAAACAATGTTATTTTAAGAATGCAAAGCTTATGTCTGTCTTGAAGTTTTTTGAAAATGCAGTTTTCAATAAAACAAATGAATTTTTGTAAAATGTGATGTCAACTCAGGATTTTACAGCAAGCCCTACAGGAGTCAGGATACATTTTGTAACAGTATGCTTTCGAACTAACCCATGCTTCAACTAGGACTTTTAAGGGTTATAACGTGGCCTGGTTCACGGTTTAAGAAACAAAGGATAAAGGCTCAAATTTTATTTGTACCCACCCACTCTTCGTGATGTTCTTCAAACCTAAACTCAGCTAATCGTGCATTAGATTTTGTTTGAATCTTTGCTCTGATATTCCGGTGATGGTTCGGATACTGATAGTTTATTTTGAACAGGCAGTCATTTTTGTTGAGAGTTTGCAGGGTCTCTTTCTTTTTGATTTTATTATCCCTGTCTTTTTGCCTGAACTGTTTCTTTTGTGATTACAGTCAGCGGGATGCCCCCAGTTTTTTGTAAGTCTCCTTCATAGATTTTGACTTATTGGGCTTTTATTTTGAGAGACACTGATTGCTTGTCCTTACAATTATAGGGAACCATCGTTGTCTTTTTGTCTCAGAAGGACTTCTTTGATGCCATTCATTGTGCACCTGGATCAACTGAGAGAACTACCCTGCCCTAGGTTATGATTAAGGGTTTTAATTTTTTTTTTTAAAGAAAAACTCCAACTTCTTTGGCTCAAAGGGGTTGACTAGGGATTATCTTCCTTATAACTCCACTGTTTAGGATTTGAAACAATTCCCGTACCTCATCAGCAAGGTCTATTCAAAAGCATACTGTAAAGATCGTGGTATCGTTTTCGTCATCCTCCCTCAAAAGGCTTAGAATTTTTAATCGAGAGTTGAACATCACAAGAAATGAAAGCAATTTGAATATAGTGAATACGAATGGATTGATTCAAAACAGACATATGCAATGCATTGATGAAATAAAAAAGCTTGCCATGACAATAATTGTTAGAATAAGCAAAGAAAAATACAACTTGAAAATTCAAATAAAACAAAAGCCTTCAATGATTTGGCATAGGAGCAGTGATTATGTTTGGAGTCTCTGGAGGGTCGAACTGGATTTCTTTGGCATCAATCATGTCTTGGACCTTGTTCTTCAGGGCCCAACAGTTGTTTGTGTCATGCCCCGGACTGTCAGAGTGGTATGCACACCTTTCATTGGGATGATAGGTAGGAGCGGAAGTGTTTGGATTCCGGAGAGGAGCCCTTAATGTAATCAGCCCTGCCTTCAACATTTGTTGTAGCGCTTGAGTTAGTGACATGTTGATCTTAGTGAATTGTCTTTTAGGTGCGACCTCCTTACGTTGATGCCCCTGTCTTTGTTGAGCAGGCGTAGGATTAGAGATCAAGATTTCTCCTACGTGTTGGTCATGATGACTCTTTTGACCATACATAGCATTGGACACTTTCTTCCCATTGTAGGGCTTTTTCTGAGCATCGGAAGGTGTAGCTTCTTAAATCTTCCCGCTTTTGATGCCAGCTTCAATTCTTTCACCAGTCAAGATAAGGTCTGTGAACTCGGCTGAAGAGTTTCCAATCAAATGGTTAAAGAATGGACATGACAGGGTCCCCAGAAACATATCAACAAGTTCACGATCAGTTAAAGGTGGCTGCACCCTTCCAGCAAGGTCTCTCCACTTTTGAGCATACTCTTTAAATCCTTCACCCGTCCCTATTAACATACCCTGGAGTTGGGTAAGCGTAGGAGCAAGGTCGGAATTATACTAATACTGCTTATAGAATGCAGTAGTCAAATCCTCCCAGTTACGGATACTGGCCCCATCTAGCTGATAGAACCACTCAAGTTGAGTCCCTGAAAGACTATGCTGAAAGAAATGGATCCACAAATTCTTGTCAGTAGTATAAGGCTGGATCTTCCTTACATACGACCAGAGGTGCAGCTTTGGGAAGGAAGTTCCTTCGTATTTGGCGAAGGCATGTGCCTTAAACTTATGGGGAATCACCACCCCAGAGGATAGACCTAGGTCTCCGAAGTCCACACCAGGCACGTTATGCATCTCCATAGCGCTCAAGCGGTCTTCCAACTGTTTATACCTATCCTCAGCAGGAGGGTACTGTTCTTTATCATAATCCGTCTCGTAGTCAGAGACTACGGGGATAAGAACCCTTCTCTCTTGTGGGCTGTATTTCCCTAGAGATGAGGTAGTCAGATCAACCTCATTCTGCAGTCCATTCCCAAATCTGCGTCCAGTGTTGAATAAGACAGTCCTCTTTTTCTTCTTCTTCTTCAGAATCAGAGTCTTCAACTCCTGTTGACCTTGGGCTAGACTCTTACCCAAATCTTGGAACTGGGCATTCTGGGCCTAGAGGGCCTTGATAGCTTGTTCAGTGGAAGGTTCAGTAGACATGATGATTGCTGAAATAAACAGCGAAGAAGATAAGAGACCTGTAATGGTACCTGTAATGCAATGATATGTATGATATATGTATGCAATATTTTCAAGGATCTCGCGGGGTAAATAAAGAAACTTGTTAGAATTTGAATCTGGTAGCTTGATTGAAGGAACTTCATGTTGTTGAGAGTCCTTCTTCAAGAGTCAAGCTCACCATATCGAGTGGGTCATAGCCCCTGACTCAAGTCATCATGTTTTGATCTCCCAACAACCTTGGCTAGAGGAAAATAAATCCCCTTTGCCCCTTGCTAGACATTTGGCTCATCATGACCTGCATCACAACCCTTTGAGATCCTTGAAATGGGTTAGTCCTTATGCAGGATGTATGCAATGTTATGATGTTATGATGTTATGATGTTATGATAAAGGCACGCCATAAGTATTCACAAAAGGCAAACATGGCAAAGGCACACAAGTCACCCGAAAGAGCCCTTAGATTTCAGGCTGGCATGAAGTTTAGGTACTACCCTCTTTCAGTTTCAGTTGGTTAAGACCTGTCCTAAATATAGTAACCGGGTTCTAGAGGATCTCAATATCACTGACTACCCTCGATCGGTCATAATTCTAGTTTGGCAATCTTTTCTTGCGGCCGGAACCATCGCGAGAGTTTAGCCTCAATGAGTGTAGCATACTGCTACTGTTCTATGGCCAAGTTGGTCAATTTAAGGTTCTAAGGTCAGTTGGTGCTTAATGACTCCTCAGAACACCCATATTCTCCTTGTTCCAACACAAGGGATATCGGTACAGACCAAGGTGTCACACCAACGTAGCTACTGCTTCACCCGTGTCGGTCTACGCCGGACAGGTCCCTCACAGTTTATTGCTACTTACCTAAAAAATGGTACCCCAGATCCGGGTTAGGATCTATGAAACTCCAATACAAGCCCACAAATTTTAAAGCATACAAAGCAATACAATTGAAAACATGAGTGATCTAATCCTAAGGTACACCTCACTTATAAAATATCCCCAGCAGAGTCGCCAGTTCTGTGAATGGTGGAAATAGAACTGACTGTTTTGAAATGCTGGTTCGCGTTTGCATTTCGCAAAATGTCGCGGTAAGCAAGAGTCGCCACCGTCTTTTATTTTCTCCAACAAGGAAAGGACAAAAGCACAGCAAAATTCCTTTTCGAGATGTTTCTCGGGTTCGGGAGGTAGATTATAGAAAGGGAAGGTGTTAGCACCCTTTCTATCTGTGGTTATCCACGGGCTCTTAGGTACTTGCTCACTATGTTTTCAAAAATGTTTTGATTTTCTTGTGTTTGTGGGTTTTGAAAAAAGTTCGTTTGAAAACTTCGATTTAACTCTTGTGTCTGTCCTCAAGAGTGTATGAAGTGTTTGTTTGAAAACTTTTGTCAGAAAAGTGTAGGTGCGAAAAGTATTTTTGTTTTGAAAGAGAAAGTACCTGAGAACCTCTACCTACTCAAAAGAAATTAAGCTGTGTAAATGTCCTTTAGACAGTACTATCCCACTATTGAGAAGTAAGTAGCACCATCGTTGGAGTTTTAGGGTCAATTCGATTATAGGGACATGTGGTCACTAAAGCAACGGTAGGACACCTTAGCGGTAACCCTAATGTCTCAGATCGTTTTTTTATCGAGGCAACCGTTTCGAGGCAACTTTTGATCTTTAGACAGGAGGGCGACCTCTAAAACACCCTATACTCAATGACCACATTGAGGCAACCAAGTGAGGCGTACCCTAGGAGTGGCATGTGCGAGTGTGTCAGGTTTCATTTTATGTTATCTTTGTACAAGTTATGGTGAGCTACGATTAATTTTAATTTAAGAGAGGATCTTGACATGCATATCCTAGTTAGCATACATCTAGCAGTTAATAGTTGCGGAAAATAAAACTAAGCTATTACAAGGCGTCGGGTATTTACATCGCCAAAAACAAACCCTTGAAAAATAAATTACGGAAATTAAATGAAAGCGATAAAAAATCCTAATTAAAGTTATTACATCCTCGGAGCAATTACATAATATGATAAAACATAAATCAAGAATAATCACACGCGCGAGAAAAATTGGATCGGAGAGTTTTTTAGGGTTTTGACCCTTTTTGAGAAAGAATGAAGTTTTTATTATTTATGAATTAAATTAAATTAAATTAAACCTAAAACTAATTAATTAATAAAAAGAAATATTTTTGGTTTTTTAATGTCTCAAGGAAATAAATTAAAAAAAATGATTAAAAGTTGTCAAGAACCCTAGTTCTATGTTGATTTTAAATTATTGCAAAAAAGTTAGAATTATCCTAATTAAACTAAATTAGTTAATTATATTTATTTACAAAAATAATAAAAGGGTGAAATTAATTTTAATAAATAATAATAAAAATAATATTATTTTGGTTTTCTGATTTTATTATGAAAAAATTAATTTGGTTAATTAAGTAATAATAATAATAATTAATAATAAAAACAATTAAATGAAAAATATAAAAGAAGAAAAAGGAATAACCCAGGGGGTGATGGCCCAAGTTAGGAGGTGTGTTTGGAAATCTGAAGCCCAACACGCTTCCAGCCTGTTTGACTTTTGCAATTCCCTGTATGCTCATTGACTAAGGTGTATGGTGATCTCTCACTAATGGCCACCGGATCTTGGCTTGGACACACATGGCGTGCTGAGAATGGAAGTATATGGTGGTCTTCATACTTGGGAATCTATTGGAATATACACAAGAAAATAATAATAAGAATTTTGGGGGACCTGGGATTCGAACCCAGATCCCAAGGCTTCCAGATCAACACGTTTACCACTCAACCACCTGCTTCAATTGTTAGTAAAATAAGGAGCAATTATTATATTGGGAAATTAATCAATATGCTGTAAAACAAAAACAAACGCGCGCTTTTTCAAATTGTCCAATGGTATGTTAACACATCATCGTCTTCTTCGTTTTTCTGCATATTCAGAATCAGATAGCGGGGGTTTTTAACCTCCACTATCTAGCTGCACGAAAAATAGCGATTAGAAATATAGCAAGCATAAATATTTCGCGAGGGGTGGTTCTTGTTCGTCTGGGTCTAACGATTTCAACCATGTGCCTTATTAGTCCCAATTTTTCCTGGTTTAGAAAGCCCTAATTTAAAGCTTGGAAACCCTAGAAATTTGTTCATGGCATCTTTTGATTCAGGGCGTTATAGTTTAATTAAATCATACCATTAGCTTCGTATGGTTCCTAGCAATGCAAATCAACCAAGAAAACATGTTAAATGCGCATGAATCAAGCAATACGATTTTGAATAAAAAGCCAAACCGTGAAACTGTAATCAATGATTTCTTGAACTTTGATGCCTGGATTTAATTGCAAATCACTCCTGACACTTCCTGCAATGTGTTTGAATGAATATCACGCCTTGAATTGGCCTAGATTGCAAGAATAGGTTTTCAATTTTCTTGAAATTTCTTAAATTGGCTATGGTTATTTCTGCATCTTTTTTCACGTCCATTAGGTCAGGGTTTGCTTGCATACATATAAGGCAATTGAATTAGGTCAAAAAGCTGGGCCAATATCCATTGCATTGATGATTGAATCCTTGATTGAAAAATCAAATATTCTTGGACATATGACCATGTTCTTGGACATTTTGGAAATTTATTGAAGTCCTCTAACCAATGCCTTTGGTCCCATGTCATTTGGATTTACCAATCTCAAGTTATGGCCTTTGACTCAAAGTGCACTTTTGTTGACTTTTGAATTTGACCTATAATGTAAAAATTGGTAACTTATTGTGAGAGCATTTCTTTAACTTGGAGGGTGAAGATGGATTGTAGGAAATTGCATTCCCTTCAAAATGAGCATTGGATGGAATTTTTCTGACAAACCATGAAAAAGTTATGCCCTGGTCAAGATACAGTTTACTTTTTTGCTGTCCAAAAATAGTAACTTTTTGCATCTTGATGATTTTTGAGCTATCCTTGTGGAATCATGATCAAGACTTGATCAAATGATGATTGTGGACTCAAAATAAGATGTTGACCAAAAATTCTGACTTTTGACTGCAAAATGACCATTTTTCCCCTGCAGTTGATTGTGGATCAAATGAGGCTTTTGACTGTGCAAATTGGCATTGTGAGTCTTGAAACCTGGCATGTAGGTGCTTGAGGATGTATATGGGCCTATGAGACTTGATTGAAATATTGAAAGCCCCAAATTCCTTGAAAGAACCAAAACCCTAATTTCAGCTGTCTTAGGAGATGGTTTGACTGTCTACCTCTTGAGCAATCTTGAACAATTTGAAGATCATTCTTGACAAATCTTGGGGAATATGGGAGGGCAAATTTTGGGGTACAACAGGTCTGATTCAGTTAATTCGAATGGCTCTGATGGCCTCCTTCGAGTGGACCTTTTTCATATTCTTCTAATGGACCCTTTGAAAGCTTCTTCGAATGGATCCTTTGAAAGCTTCTTCGAATGGACCTTTTGGAATGCCAATTGAAGGCCTTGTGGAGATACCAATCGAATTTCCTGGCTCATACACCAATCGAAGTACCTTGTTAACCAATAGAAAGCTTCATTTTATTCTCTTCGACTTCCTTTAGTTTAGACCAATCGAAGTGATGTTAAGATGCCAATCGAAGACATCTTTATTCTGATGCCAACCGAAAGACTTTGCTAAAATGCCAATCGAAAGGCCTTGTTAACATTCTAATCAAAGGACCTTTGTCCTTGCCAATCGAAGAGCGCTATGCAGATGCCAATCAAAAGGATTTTAGAGATGCCAATTGAAAGGCATTTTGCATATTCCAATCGAAAGGAATTTTGGAGATGCCAATCGAAAGGCACTTTGGAGAGGCCATTCGAAAGGAACTTTGACCAACTTCAAAATTTGTTATTATTCTTCAAGAAAGTGTTCGTAGCTACCCATGTAAGAGAAGATCTTACAAAAAATTAGAGGGAAAATTTTTGGGTACAACACACCAGAAGTTAAAGTTTGTGCGTGAAGGAAAAGTGGTAATTATAAATGGAGAACATGCATTATTGATATCTAATTTGTCCTCTTTCAGCATTGAGGATGAGGATGAAGTTGTTGTTGGAACCCAGTTCCAAGCTTTATCCATTGATAATATAAGAGGAAATGAGAATTCTATGGCTTCGTTTAAGGATGCTCAGCAGGTTGTGCATAATGGCCATAATGAATTATGGGGACAAATTGTTGATCCACCTGTAAACAAGAATATAGTTGGCTTGGGGTTCTCTGTGAAGAATGATAAGGGTAAGAGCATGAAGCCGAAGTCTGTTGCAGGCAAGTATCCGGATATCTTTCGTAGCGGGGATTATCTTCATCCAACTGTTTCCGGGATTAATGCCATTATGGAAGATGAAGCAGCGCCAGAAATGCCAAATCATGTGACGCACGGAGTTAGGGTTCAAAACTGGATCACCATTGATGTTCCCTCTTGCATACATGTTTCAAAGTAATTTGTTTTTTGTTAATCTTTTTGAAAAAAAAAAACTTTTACTCTGCCCAAGGTGAAAGTATTGATATTGTATGGGCTTATATGTTTTCTTTGATTTTTAAAATCAATAATAAAAGTTGTCTTTGTTTCCCAAATTGTGTTTTTATTTTTTTCTTTTTTCTTGGAAAATGGTAATCAGAAAAAACCTTTCAAAATAAATAATAACTGCAATTCAATCTGCATGATCACTTGTTATATGTGTTAGTTTCTAAAAGCAATCATAAATCATATGTGCAGATTAATTAAAAAAAACCTTTTGAATACAATGACCCTGCACCCTCTCCCAACTTTGAATGTCCCGTGTATGGGTCCGAAGAAGAAGACTATAATGAGATTCCGAAAGAGGTCTCACGGTTGCTTGAGCGCGGGGAGAATGCCATTCAGTCATATAAAGAGCCATTGGAAGTAATCAATTTGGGTTCAGAAGAAGATTCGAAGGAAGTCAATATTGGAGCATTACTGCATCCTGATGTGAAGAGTAGGTTGATTGAGATGTTGAAAGTGTATATGGATATTTTGCTTGGTCTTACCAAGATATGCCTGGTCTAGATACAGATATTGTAGAGCACCATTTTCCGCTGAAGCCAGAGTGCCCGCCAATCAAACAGAAGTTGCAAAGAACTCACCCAGATATGGCAGTGAAGATCAAAGAAGACGTTCTAAAGAAGATTAATGTCGGTTTTCTTGTGACATCAGTGTACCCTCAGTGGATTGCCAATATTGTCCCAGTACCGAAGAAGAAGAAAAAGTTCGCATGTGCGTAGATTACAGAGATCTAAATAAATCTAGTCCAAAAGATGATTTTCCATTGCCACACATTGATATGTTAGTGGATAGCACAGTAAAATTCAAAGTTTTCTCGTTCATGGACGGATTTTCCAGGTATAATCAAATAAGGATGGCTCCTGAGGACATGGAAAAAATAATGTTTATCACACCCTGGGGAACATTTTGTTACAGAGTGATGCCCTTCGGGTTAAAGAACGCTGGTGCAACGTACCAGAGGGCTATGACAACCCTATTCCATGATCTGATGCACAAGGAAATTGAGGTATATGTTTATTATATGATTGTTAAATCCCAGACTAGAGAAGGGCATGTAGAAGATTTGTTGAAGTTGTTTCAGCGTTTACGGAAGTATCGTCTCCGCTTGAATCCAAATAAATGTACCTTCAGTGTTCGGTCAGGGAAATTATTGGGTTTCATTGTTAACCAGAGAGGGATTGAAGTTGACCCTGATAAAGTTAAAGTAATTCAAGAAATGTCAGCGTTGAGAACTGAAAAGCAAGTCAGAGGGTTCCTTGGGCGTTTGAGTTATATTTCCAAATTCATTTCCCACATGACTCCAATGTGTGAACCGATCTTTAAGTTGTTAAAAAAAGATCAAGGTTGTGTGTGTACAAATGACTTCCAAAGGGAATTTTAAAGTATTAAAGAATATATGCTTGAACCTCCTATCTTGCTCCCTCCTGTTGAAGGAAGACCATTGATTATGTATCTGACAGTGTTAGATAATTCTATGGGCTATATTCTGGGACAACAAGATGAAACAGGGAAGAAAGAGTATGCCATTTATTATCTTAGTAAAAAGTTTACTGATTGTGAGTCGTGGTATTCCATGATGGAAAAGACATGTTGTGCTCTGGCTTGGGCGGCAAAACATTTGTGGCAGTATATGTTGGATCACACTACTTGGTTGATCTCCAAAATGGATCAAATCAAGTACATTTTTGAAAAGCCTGCTCTTACTGGGAGAATTGCCGCTGGTAGATGTTGTTATCTGAATATGACATCGAATACCGAACTCTAAAAGCTATTAAAAGTAGCGTGTTGGCAAATTATCTTGCTCACCAACCAGTTGATGATTATCAGTCTGTGATGTATGATTTCCCCGATGAGGATATGATGTTTCTGAAAGTGAAAGATTGTGATGAACCATTGCCTAAGGAAGGTCCTGATCTTGAATCTCGCTGGAGCATGATATTCGATGGAGATGTGAATGCTTATGGTATAGTAATTGGTGTTGTGATTGCCACTCCACATGGATCGCACATTCCTTTTACTACAAGGTTGACATTTGATTATACTAATAATATGGCAGAATATGAGGCTTGCATCATGGGTCTCGAGGAAGCTATTGATCTCAGAATTAAAATTCTAGATGTGTATGGAGATTCAACTTTGGTGATAAATCAGATTAAAGGAGAGTGGGATACTTGTCACCCCAGCTTGATCCCTTACAAAGATTATGCTAGAAGATTGTTACCCTTCTTTAATAAAGTTGAATTCCATCACATCCCCAGAGACAAAAATCAAATGGAAGATGCTCTGGAAACTTTTGCTTCTATGTATCAAATGAATACTTGGAATGAAATACCTCAAATTGTAGTTCGGCGATTGGATAGGCCCGCTCATGTGTTTACAACAGAAGAGGTAGCATATGAGAATCCTTGGTATTACGATATCAAGGATTTTCTCCAGACTCAAATACTTAATTGGTTCTTCGAATAAAGATAGAAAGACATTGAGAAGATTGGTTGTCAACTTCTTCCTCAGTGAAAATGTGTTGTACAAGAGAAATTATGACATGGTCTTGCTTAGATGCGTGGATAGACACGAAGCATACATGTTGATGCTTGAGATTCATGAAGGTTCCTTTGGCACTCATGCCAATGGACATTCAATGTCTAAAAAGATGCTAAGGGTAGGTTACTATTGGCTGACAATTGAATCTGACTGTTACATATTTGCAAAGAAGTGCCATAAATGCCAGATTTATGCGGACAAGATTCATGTGCCTCCGACACTTCTAAATGTTATTTCTTACCCGTGGCCTTTCTCTATGTGGGGTATTGACATGATTGGAATAATAGAACCCAAAGCTTCAAATGGACACCGTTTTATCTTGGTAGCAATTGATTACTTCACCAAATGGGTGGAAGTTGCTTCATATGCTAATGTTACTAAGCAGGTGGTAGTGCGTTTCATTAAGAATAATCGAATATGTCAGTATGGTGTGCCGAGCAGAATTATCACCGACAATGGCTCGAATCTAAACAACAAGATGATGACAGAGCTTTGTGAATAATTCAAGATTGTCCATCACAATTCATCTCCGAACAGGCCGAAGATGAATGGGGCTGTTGAAGCTGCTAATTAGAATATCAAGAAGATCATCTAGAAGATGGTTGGATATCAGACATCTGTCTACACTTCAACAGGAGCAACCCTATTCTCCCTTGTGTATGGAATGGAAGTTGTGCTCCCAATCGAGGTTGAGATTCCCTCTTTGCGTGTGATAATGGAAACCAAGTTGTCAGAGGCTGAATGGGACCAGAACATGTCTGACCAATTGAATTTGATCGAAGAGAAGAGAATGACCGCTTTGTGTCATGGGCAGTTATATCATAAGAGAATGGAAAAAGCTTGTGATAAGAAGGTCAAACCTCGTGAATTCAGAGAAGGCAACCTCGTGCTCAGGAAGATCATGTCTTTTAATGCTGATTCTAGGGGCAGGTGGACTCCCAATTTTGAAGGCCCATATGTTGTCAAGAAAGCCTTTTCTGGCGGTGCATTAATTCTTGAAACTATGGATGGCGAGGAGTTCCCACGTCCCATGAATGCTGATGCAGTAAAGAAATACTTCGCCTAAAGAAATAAAATAACAGCTCGCTAAGTTGAAAACCCGAAAGGGTGGCTTAGGCAAATAGGAGCACCTCGGTAGGCCGAAAACCCGAAAGGGCGGTCTAGGAAAAAATTAGAGACATAAACAGAATAAAATTTCCCGCTAAGTTGAAAACCCGCAAGGTCAGCTTAGGCACAAGTTAGGGACTTTCTTGGCAAGTAACTTCATCAGACAAGACTTGATCATTGAAGCAACAATCTTCTTTGATCCTCACCATACTTCAACGTAAGCTACTGCTCAGAATTTCAAAGTTGTTAGAGGGAATAGTGGTCATTGTATCTCAATGTATCTTTTCCATTATATATTACCATTTTCCGAACTTTGTAATCATCCATGGAGTCTCGCTATTCTATCAATAAAATTTGAACTTTTACCCAATTCTTTGTAATTCTTATTTTATTCATCTTATAAAGACTCCATTTATTATTGATACTAATTTTCAAAGCAAAAAGATTAAATAACAAAATTATTTTTCGAAAAGAATTTACAAATTACTTTTACTTTAGATTTTATGATTCAAGAGGAAAACAAAAGTGGTGATCCCAGAAGTGGACAAACTCTAGAAATTTTGGGAAGTTTTGTTTCCCCCGGGAAGGTTTTCTCAGGTCGTTTTCGCTGGTATGCACATGATTTTTGTATATTGAAGACGATACCAATTGGCGTAAGATGCAGTATTGGGTTTGTGATCCTAGTGTCCCTAGTCAAGTCTTGGTTCATTTTTTTATTTTTGGGTTTGCATGGTCTGAGGCCTCTATCCTAGATTCCCCAGCAAAGTCTTCCCTCATATGACAAAAGGTCTTGTTCCCTTGGTGTGCTAAGATGGAACTATTTGAAAATGTCGCTCTTTCTGCAGTATTGGCATTATTGTTGGTATTTATTTCCCAGGCAACTAGACCAAGGCAGTATATTTTCTAAGAAGTGTTGAGACAGTTGTCAACCCTTTGGGTTTTCACCCGCCAAGTGCTTGGTTTGATTTAAAATCTTTATGAGTTTCACCTCTTTCTATAATGTTTACTTCTTGTTTCCCCGAGAAGGCTTTCCCATGGCATCTTTTGTTGGAATAAGTTTGCATGATATGAAGACTCAACCTAAGATTCCCCAGTGAAGGCTTCACTTATTTGATAAAAGTCTTTTCTCCCCGTGCATGCTGAGTTAGGCTCATTTGTGAAGCATCTCCCTTTCGGCAATACTTGAATTTTGTTTGATTGCCCGATAGTCAGGCAAGGGCAATGTTTTATTTAATAAATGTTGAGACAGTTGTCAACTTTTTGGGTTTTCACCCGCCAGGTGCTGGGTTTGATTTAAAATCCCCATAATTTTAATTTCTTGCTGTTATGTTTGACTTCTTAACTCTCCAAGTTGTTATCCCCATGGGGTTTCATACTTTTTCCCCAGAGAAGTTGGTGAAATACTTACTCTCAATATTGAAGAATGTATCTCGGTTTCCTCTCTTCGATGTGGTGTTGTCCTCCCCAATGAAGCCAACACGAGGTCTCCAGTTGATATCTCGATGATGAGGAACGTTCTCCCCTAGTGAAGTCTATATGATATTTCCCCAATGAAGTCAGCACGAGATCCTCAGTTGATGTTTTGATGATATGGTTTTCATCTGCCTTTTTGAAATCAGTATTGCCATTCTCAGTAGAAGTACGGACCATGAAAATTTTGTTTTCCCCTTTGAAGTCTGTATGCTATTCCCTGGTGAAGCCTGGAGAAGGATGTTATATCCATATATCTGTACTGTTTTTTCGCTATGATTTGATTAATTTCGGATTATGTTCCTTCCTAGTGAAGTTAAGCTGCGAAATAGGATTATGTTTCCTCGGTTGGTGCTTACTTTCTCTTGGAATGTTCATCTTGGATGTGATTCAGCCGAGTATTGACTGTACCCGAGTTGGTTTTGTCTGGTTATTCCCTGTATTATATGTTTTTTTTTGTTAGTATATACATAATAACACTCATACATTCATACATACATCATACATAGTTGAATTTAGCAAATCATTGCTCATTTGCATTCATTAATTTTGTTTGTTAACATATTACCCTGTTTTATAGAGTTGTGTTTTCCTCTCTCCAATAGAGTGTCAACCTTAAGCAGAAAGTGTATATTCTATTAATTTCCCCACCGATTTATCGCTCGTTGGAAGATTTTTGCTTTAGCTTTCCTGTACAGTTCTTTGTTTGGATGATTTGGATTTCCCTCTTGAGTTTATTTCTCAAAGGATTTATTTTGGTTGACTGTTTTACTCTAGTTTATTTCTGGTTTGAATCTTTAATTCCCAGTAATATTATTACTTTGGATTTCTGCAAGCTTCGAGCCTTGGTTTGAGAATGTGCATTTATTTTGCACGAGCAGACATTATCTCCTCAGCAGGAATATATTGGCATTTCCCCAGGAAGTCATAATTCATTCCCCAGGAAGTCATGATTCATTCCCCAAGAAGTCATGATTCTTTCCCCAGGAAGTCATGATTCATTCCCCAGGAAGTCATATTTCTTTCCCCAGGATGCCATATTACTTTCCCCAGGAAGTCATTTTTATAATCCTTCACAACAGCAAGTAGTCGGTCTCTTTATTTGAGCAACTTGTACTTCCCCGTAAAAGTCGACGTTACTTTTTTTTGCTATCTTCTCTATGAGTGGATAGTTTGCAGTTCGTTGTCAAGATACTCCAGTGGATGGTATGTCTTTCAATATGACAGAGAGAATTCATTAAGAAATATTTTCAAATGGTAGTCTCTTTATTTGAGACAGCTTATATACTACCCTTTCCAGGCGGAATGCCTCGGTTAAAGAAGAAGTTGAGATCCGTTCTAGGTGAAACGCCATAATTTTGGGGAAACTTGTTGTTGTCAATATATCTTTTTTCTACCATCAGTGAATGTTGGTAGTTCACCATCAGTGAACGTCAGTGCTATAATATTTTCTCTCTACCTTCAGTGAAAGTTGGTAGTTCATCGTCAGTGAACGTCGATGTTATTCTCTTACTACCTTCAGTAAACGTTGGCAGTTCAACATCAGTGGACGTTGGTGATTGTTATCTTTTTTCTACCTTCAGTGAACGTTGGTATGTTCACCGTCAGTGAACGTCAGTGCTATGATATTTTCTCTCTACCTTCAGTGAAAGTTGGTAGTTCATCGTCAGTGAACGTCGATGTTATTCTCTTACTACCTTCAGTAAACCTTGGTAGTTCACCATCAGTGAACGTTGGTGATTGTTATCTTTTTGCTACCTTCAGTGAACGTTGGTAGTTCACCGTCAGTGGACGTCAGGGCTATGATATTTACTCTCTACCTTCAGTGAAAGTTGGTAGTTCATCTTCAGTGAACATCAATGTTATTCTCTTACTACCTTCAGTAAACATTGGTAGTTCACCATCAGTGAACGTTGGTGATTGTTATATTTTTGCTACCTTCAGTAAACGTTGGTAGTTCACCGTAAGTGAACGTCGGTGCTATGATATTTTCTCTCTACCTTCATTGAGTTTGGTAGTTCATCGTCAGTGAACGTCGATGATATTTTCTCTTACTACCTTCAATAAACATTAATAGTTTACCATCAGTGAACGCTGGTGATTGCTATCTTTCTGCTACCTTCAGTGAATGTTGGTAGTTCACCGCCAGTGAACGTCGGTGTTATGATATTTTCTCTCTACCTTCAGTGAAAGTTGGTAGTTCATCGTTAGTGAACATCGATGATATTTTCTCTTACTACCTTCAGTAAGCATTGGTAGTTCACCATCAGTGAACGTTGGTGATTGTTATCTTTTTGCTACCTTCATTGAACGTTGGTAGTTCATTATAAATGGACATCGGTGCTATGATATTTTCTCTCTATCATCAGTGAAAGTTGGTAATTCATCGTCAGTGAACGTCGATGATATTTTATCTTACTACCTTCAGTAAATGTTGGTAGTTCACCATCAGTGAACGTTGGTGATTGTTATCTTTTTGCTACCTTCAGTGAACATTGGTAGTTCAGCATTAGTGAACGTTGGTGTTGTGATATTTATTTTCTCTCTACCATCAGTAAAAAGTTGGTAGTTCACCATCATTAAACGTTGGTGATTGTTATCTTTTTTATGATATTTCTTTTCTCTCTACCTTCAGTGAAAGTTGGTAGCTCACCATCAGTGAACGTCGGTGCTATGATATTTTCTCCCTACCTTCAGTGAAAGTTGGTAGTTCATCATCAGTAAACGCCGATGTTTGTATCTCTACCTTTAGTGAACGTTGGTAGCTCACTGTCATTGAACGTCGGTGTTGTTATTCTTTTCTCTTTTTACCTTCAATGAACGTAGGTAGTTTCGCCTTCAGTAAAAGTTGGTGTATCCTTTGATCTTTTACCATCATCTATGAGTCATTGTCTTTTTGATCTTCTACCTCCGACTATTGAGTTTGGTAGTTCACAGTTGGTTGTCAATCACTTTTATCTTGTACTATCTCCTCTTTAGCTGATTTGATGCTACCTTATCTCTTCTTTGGGTGTTACACCAATAGAGTCGGGTCTTTTGATTCACCAGTGATTTATTTTCCTGGTCGGGTTTCTCTTTTAATCCTTATTTCCTTCTCCACATCCCTAGTGGTGTTTTGCATCCCTTTGAACTTGTTCATATGCATTCATACTCATAAGCATTGCATGGCATCTTAGGGCCAAAAATGAGGTTGGTTTTATATTTAAGTATCTTCGATCACGTCGACACGAAGATTTTTAACCTCTGTATCTCCGAATAGAAGAAACTTAAATAAGGGAAGTTGTTGTACCCCAATTTTTGCCCCTAAGATTCCTCTATCATCTCATACCATCACAATACAATCAGATCACAAATTAGGGTTTGGAGATTTTGTCTTACTGCATCATGTCTTAGGGTTTGCCTCTGAGAATCACCAAGCACCTTGAAGAGCCTTGAATTGTGTACTTTGTATATATATTCTTTTAACTAACCTCAAAATGTGGGCATTTTGTCCTTTGAAATATTATATTGTAGGTCATGGCACAGTTGTCTTCATCTCACCAACTCCTAGCAAAGAGGATCAAAACTAGGGTTTGAAGTTTAATCAGGAGATATTTTGATTTTTGGGCAATTCTTGATCCAATACTTCTCTACATAGTCATGAGCATCTATCATTGGAAGTTTGATCATCAATTTTGGCTTGAAAGGGTTCAATTGATGAAAAGGGGTAAAATGATCATTTTATCATAAGACAGTCAAAATCAATTGTTGACCATGTGGACTTTTGGTCAACCATCAATTCAATATCCCTATTCTCATATTTCATGGTAAATAGTTCAAAAATATCAAGAGGAGGTGTGAATTGGAGTTAACTTGTCAAGGAAGTTATTTGAAGTTTTGAAATTTTTCTAAGTATCCATAGGGCTGAATTTTGACTGGCTACAACTTTCTCAATTTTTATTGAAAATTAGTAAGCTTTATATGCCTAAAAAGAGGATGAAAAATTATCCAACTTTGTAGAAGTGGCCACAAGTCTAAAAAATGAAAGGAAAAAAAGTTATGAAGCTTGGAAGATTTTGACACTTAGTGAAATTTTGGTTAAAAATGTAAACATTTGACTTCTTCATGTCCGTTTTTGAATGACCATTTGGACTCAAATAAAAAAGTTGGCAACATGAAAGTTGTAGATTGGAATTTTCTCTGCATTTTTCATTTAAGAATCATCTCAAATGGTTAAGTGTAAGAAAGATATGATGATTAGGATTTTGTGCTGAAAACTGAATTTTTTCCCAGCACAAGGCAAGGCATGCCGAGGCAGGCAAGGCATTTCATCAAACATGTTGTGGGCGCACATTCATCATTACTTTTCTATGTGAAATATTCATTATTTTGAAAAATGTCAACATCAAAGTTGAAGCCCTAAATGTAAGGAACAACTTTGCTTCAGAAAGTTTCGCCAAATTCTTCCCACATTTTGAGATATAATTGTGAGAAGTAGGCACCATGCATGCTGAATTTTCTCCCCAGCAAGCCATCACGCACGTGCAGCCAGCCCATTCAGGCCTGGCATTTTATCAAACAGTTTTTAAGCATAGAGTGTGGAAAGAGAGAGTGAGAAAAATAAAAAATGATGGAGTGAGTGAGGTGTTGCATTTTTCATGTTGTTTTTGGATGCAAATCACATGCTCTTGAGTAAGTGAGAAGTGTTGGAGTGTGAGCTGGGAATTAGTCTTGGGTTGCATAAATTTTTCCATGCATTTTCATGCAAATTTCATCATTCCATGAACACTTCTTTACTCCCTTATACCTCTCTCTCTCTCTCTCTATGGTGCATGAAACGTCAAAAATTTTGAATCAAAAATGGAGAGGACACTTCATACTCCAACTTTCATGTTCAAATTTTTTCAAAATGAGGCTTGAATCAATGAGATATTTGGCCATGAACCTATATAAATCCATCAAATTCAATAAGCAAGGGGTTGGTTGGAAGATTTTAAGTCAGTAGAAAACTATTCTCTCCCTCTCTCACACGAAATCCCCTCTCTCTCTCTCTCTTAAAATATCAAGCTTCCTCCATTGTTTTCAAAAGCTCACTTTCATAATTTTTCAAATTTCTTCACATCTCTCTCCATTTATTATCTTTGCACATTCAAGCAAGCTTCTCTCCATTACTAGCTCTTTATTTGAGCTCCAACATCATCAAACTTATTGCAAGGTAGTAGATCCAATTTCTCTCTCCTATTGCAACCTTGCATCGTTCTTTGAATCCATGAGTTTTTTGAAAATCTAATAGCATATTCATAATCCTTGCATTTTTCTGATCAATTTTCATTCTTGGATCATTTAATTTGGTGGAGAATTGAGGGAGAAAATCAAGTTTAAAAATTGTTTGATGTAATGTGCAAATTAAAAAAAGTGTTCATGTAGCATTTTCACGTGCTATTTTTTAACTCATCCACGCATCATTTCATGTATTGTTTGATCCTAGCATGTTCTACTAATTTCAATCTTGAACTTTGATGTTGGAATTTTTGGATTTCATCAAGAAATGAGTGAGTTATGGTGATCTGAAAATGAGGTTTCAAAGCTGAAAAACGTGAACAGCGTGGTTGTTTGGTAAGGATGATGATGTGTCATGTTTTAATTGAACATGGCTTCAGTTCTTTTTACAGCGCCTTTTTTGCAAAAATAAGTGTAATAGCCTTTGAATATTAATTCTTCTTTTGTTTTCTCAATTTTTATTTTAATATTTCCTTCGCTTCAAAAATTATGAAAAAAATTATTTTAGACTTCTTTTTCAATATATTTTAATATTTTGATTTTTATTTCATTTTTCTTGATTAAATAAAATGATGTTAATAATTAGGGTTTTAATATTTCTTTTAAATCTTGAATTTTATTTTCCTATTTCTATTAAGTAAAAAAATCCATAAAAAATATTTTTGGACTACTCTCTGAGTTTATTACTTGAAAATATTTTTGTCCAATTTTATAAAAATTTTGCTTATATTTTAAAAATCATTTGGACATAATATCTTTTATTTGCATTAATTTTGTTAGTTTGTGTAAATAATTTTACATTTCTTTTTTCCTTTTGAGATAAAATCCAAGAAAAATATATTTTCTAATCCTTAGAGTTTTCTTAACATTTAGGTTATTTTACATAAAATTTGTTTGACCTCCGGATCTAATTGATTAATTTTTAAACTTATTTTCCTTTTTTTAGGGTTTTTGCTTGGTCATGCACATTAATGGATTTAAATTTTTAACTTCCTATACCTATAAAATCATATATGAAATTTTTTGGAGTGCTTGAACATGTTGAGGCCATAAAAATCATTTTAATGGAATTTTACAATGTGATTTAATATTTTTCACAAATTATTTTCCAAAACCATCTAGTTTAAGGCTTAAACTTACTAGTCTCCAAGTTTTCATTTCTAAAGCAATTGACTTTACCTTATGCTTTTATTTTTATGCTTTTAATTTATGTATTATTTACTTTAGCATTTACATTTCATGCTATTTTCATCTTTGCTCACTTGAGATTTTCTTTTCTTTTTGAAGATACTTAATAATCAACATAAACCATAAAAAACATTAATGATACTTGGACTATTTGGTTACTATCATTGGCATTATGGAGTATTGGACTTCTTGGACTTAGGAATAGAAACCTTGGCCTATGTTGGAGACCTTGTGAATTTAATTGATATTTTGTCTAGAATTCTTGAGCTTTACCTCAAGACATTGGGTTGTTTGTTTGTTTTGTGTGCAGATTATTGTGATTACATACTTTGTTTATAATCTGGAATTTACCCGTACACAGACGTTACTCTGCCTAATTTTTGTGAAGACTTAATACACTTGAAGTTTAGTTCTCTCAAGAGGTCTAGTATCTTTGCTTGCTTGGTTTCAATCCAAAGAATGAGAATTCTATCTTGACTCATAATGTCAAGTATTGGATTCTTGTTGGTTAGATGGTTCTTATGCCTAGCTTTTACCTTATACTTTAGGATAGTCTCTTTATCTCCTCCCATCTTCTTTAATTTCAAAAATATTCTCTCTCCTTTTGAAAACTCTTCTTGTTTTTTAAACTTGAATCACTTTCATAATAAACTTGGACCTAGGTCCATGCATTTTCAAAACCTTTTCATAAATAAACTTCAATCAACTTAATAATACCTTGACATTTTTTGTGAGAAGACTAAAAGTATATCAATCTCATTTCAAACTATTTTTCCACTTTGGCTTCTACTTTAAAACTTTTCTCAAAAGATTGGACTCTTGTTAATCCTTGTAGTGATGTAAACAACTATACTTCTACAATATGTAGTGAAGTGAGATATTTTCCACTTGGGTGTTGAGTGATGCATTGTTGATTTTAAAATACAAGCCATATCCTCCACTTTGAGATGATGCAAATTCTCCTTTCTCATGATTGTGGGTAGTAAGTATGTTTTCCACACGGACAATGACGATGGTGTCTTATCTCTTAAAATCAACCAACAAAGTTATGTTTTAAAATTTTTAAAGGTGAACTATGTGTACCATGATCCCCTATTGCATGGAAGGTGGTACGTAGGTATTAAAGGTTCGCAATCGTGGCGGTTGCAAAAAATCATAAAAAATACTTCTTTTCTCACCTCCACCATCTATTTTTTGTACAACATTTTACAGCCAAAGTATACAGATTTTACAAAGAGGTTCCTGCGGAGTACCGTAGATGTTTAGAGTGCTAATACCATCCCTTTTCATAACCAACCCCCTTACCTTGAATCTTTCCCCCTCTTTTTGGGTTACTCGCTCTTTTTCCATTCCTTTGGAAACAATAAAGCGCGATGACGGTTTTTATTTTGATCTGTATAAGTCTAGTCAATCTAATGGCTTAATCTTAAACATCTATATCGCTAAAAAAGTCAACTGAACTTTGCCAAGCATAACTTTCACATGCTTCATCAGAAAATTCTAAATAAAAACACATTTTAAAGCAAATCCATTTCTCTACAACTTTGTCTCTCTAAGCTCAAGGCCAAAAAATGCTTCATTTGAGAGATATGAGCCAAAAGATTACAGGTCATTTTAAAGTCAACAAAAGACATTTTTTCTTATCTGTATAGACTACAGGGATCTGAATAGGGCAAGCCCCAAAGATGACTTTCTGCTTACATATATTGACGTTTTGGTTGACAATACCGCTCAACACAAAGTATTTTCCTTCATGGATGGTTTCTCCAGTTGTAATCAAATCAAGATGGAACCTGAAGACATGGAGAAGACTACTTTTGTCACACAGTGGGGCACTTTCTATTACAAAGTTATGCCTTTTGGTTTGAAGAACACTGGTGGAACATATCAGCATGCTATGGTAGCTTTGTTCCATGATATGATCCATCATGAGATAGAGGTTTACATTGATAATATGATAGCCAGATCCCAGACTGAAGAAGAACACCTTGACCATCTACACAAGTTGTTTGAGAGATTGAAGAAATAAAAATTGAGGTTGAATCCAAACAAGTGAACCTTTGGGGTAAGATCCGGTAAACTCCTAGGTTTCATCGTCAATGGTAAAGGTATTAGAGTTGATCATGCCAAGGTTAAAGCCATTCAAGAAATGCCAGCTCCCCATACTAAGAAGGAAGTCCGAGGTTTCCTGGGACGATTGAACTACATTGCCATATTTATTTCCCATTTGACTACTACTTGTGAGCCAATCTTCAAGTTACTAAATAAAAAGATCAAATAGTGAAGTGGAACAACGATTATCAGATAGCCTTTGACAAGATCAAGGAGTACCTCCATTTCTGATGCCACCGGTTAAATGAAGACCGTTGATCATGTACTTGATAGTATTAGAGAACTCACTGGGGTTTGTATTGGGGCAACATGACGAGTCTGGTCAAAGAGCATGCAATATACTACCTTAGAAAAACGTTTACCGACTATGAAACAAGATACTCACTGCTCGAGAAAACTTGCTGCTCTTTGGCATGGGCTGCTCACCGACTAAGACAGTATATGTTGGCTCTAAGATGGATCCAATAAAATACATATTCAAGAAACCCGCTCTCTCTAGAAGAATAGTAAGATGGCAAATGGTATTGACCGAATATGACATGCAGTACACTACTCAGAAGGAAATCAAAGGAAGTGTATTGGCAGATCACTTGGCTCATCAAGCTATAGATGACTATCTGTCTATAAATTTTGAGTTCTCGAATGAGAATATATGCTAGTTACTGATTATGAAGAACCTGGACCGTATGAAGGACCTGAGTCGGGATCCCAATGGACTATGGTTTTTGAAGGAGCCTCCAACGCGCTTGCTAATGGAATTGGTGTTGTGATTATCTCTCTCAGGGGTTTCCATACACCCTTCACCGCCAGATTATGTTTTGATTGTACCAACAACACGGCAGAGTACGAGGTGTGCATCATGGGTATCAAAGATGCCATCGATATGAGAATCAAATTCTTAAATGTATATGGGGACTTAGCCCTAGTGATCTATCAAATTAAGGGATAATGGGATACGAAGCATCCAAATATCATTCCTTATTGAGAGCATGTGTTGACATTAATTTCTTACTTCAAAGAAATCACTTTTTAACATATTCCATGAGAAGAGAATCAATTGGCAGACACATTGGCTATCATGTCATCTATGTTCAAAGTCATATGGGAAAATGAAGCTCTTCAAATTACTATTGAGAAACTAGACGAATCAGAACATTGCTTCGAAGTTGATACTGATGGAGTAGAGGAAAAGCCTTGGTAACACGAAGTAAAAACATACCTCGAAACTCAGGAGTATCCTAAAGGGGAATCTATTAATGATAATAAATTCCTAAGGAGGTTCTCTGCCAAGTTCTTTTTGAGTAACGAAATTTTGTACACGCGCAATCATGATTCGACTTGCTTCGTTGTGTAGACAAGAAAGAAGATTAGAATATTGTGGAAGATATGCATGAAGGAGTCTTTGGTACTCATTCCAGTGGGCATACGATGGCTAAGAAAACTCTAAGAGTGGGTTATTATTTGTTTACCATGGAAACTGATTGCCATCGTCATTCCAAAACTTGCCACAAATGCTAGATTTATGTTGACAAAGTACATGTGCCTATGGTTCCTTTGAATATCTTGACTGCTCCTTGGAAATTTGCAATGTGAGGAATTGATATGATTGGAGAGATTAGACCTACCGCTTATAATGGGCATCATTTCATCCTGGTCGCTATTGATTATTTCACGAAGTGGGTAGAACCAACCTCGTTTGCCTCTGTTACCAAGAATGTTGTGGCTCGATTCATTAAGTATAACCTTATCTGTCGGTATAACATACCCGAGAGGATCATCAAAGACAATGGTACCAATCTTAACAATACTATGATCATGGAACTTTTCACGCAATTCAAAATTTAAGCACCACAATTCTTCTCCGTATCGACCAAAGATGAATGGCGCATTGGAAGCCGCCAACAAGAATATCAAGAAGATCTTGCAGAAGAAGACGGTGACATACAAAGATTGGCATGGGATGTTACCATTTGGTCTTCATGGTTATCACACTTCAATACGTACATCAACTGGAGCAACCATGTTCTCTCTAGTCTACTATATGGAGGTTGTCGTACCTGTTGAAGTCCAGATTCCTTCCCTAAGTATTATAAAAGACGCAGGTTTAGATGAAGACGAGTGGATTCAGACTATACGGAAATCCCCAACGGAGTGTCCTCAAACAGAAGGCGGAAATCCCCAATAAAGTTATTCTAAAAAAAGTTGAAGAATTACTTTCTTCATCCCCAGCAACAGTTAGGGATTTATTTTCCCCAGCCAGAGTTGTTAAACGAAGCTACCGATACGCTCCATTGACATTTATACATTATTCACGAAATATCATAACATATGCATACGAAACACATATAACATTCTCATTTATTTTGAGAGCTTCATTACACAACGCATTACATACATCATGACATTTGTAGAACTAACTTTGTCTTTTCAGGTTAAGTTCGCAAACAGACAAATATTATCAGCAATTTAGAAACAAATTGTAGATCAATTCCCGAAATAGGACAGGGTCACTATCTACATGACACAAGTATTCTCATTCAGAGATTTAGTTTGAAAATAATTCCCTTCAAATACTGAATTCTAAAAAGCATCTCCTTCAGGGTTTCATTCTGAAAAGCATTCTCCTTCAAGCTTCGTTCTGAAAAGCCTTCTCCTTTAGAGGAATTTTGAAAACGTATCATATTCAGGGCTTTATTCTAAAAATCATTCTCCTTCATAGGTTTATTCTGAAAAGCATCTCCTTCAGGGATTCATTCTAAAAACATTCTCCTTCAGAGGTTTATTATAAAAAGCATTCCCCTTCAGAAGTTTATTCTGAAAAGCATTCTCCCAAGAGACTGAATTCTGGTGAGCATTCCCTTCAGAAGTTTATTCTGAAAAGCATTCCCCCCAGAGACTGAATTCTGGCGAGCATTTCCTTCAGAAGTTTATTCTGAAAAGAATTCCCCCCAGAGACTGAATTTTGGTGAGCATTTCCTTCAGAGATTTATTCTGAAAAGTATCACCCTTCTGAGACTGGATTTTGAAAAGAATCTCCTTCAGGGCTCGTTCTGAAAAACATTCTCATTCAGAGCTTTATTCTAAAAAGCATTCCCCTTCAGAGACTGAATTCTGAAAAGCATCTCCTTCAAGGCTCCGCTCTGAAAAGCATTTTCCTTCAGAGATTTTCTGAAAAGCATTCTTCAGATACAGTCAGGCATAGACTCATTCTGATACTTCTATTAACAATTACTTTGGATGGCATCTATAAGCCCATCTCCGATGATACTCTATCAGCTCTTCAAATGATATCTTTAAGCCTATTTAAGCAGTACAATCAACCAATAGTGTTACTTCGTGCACATGTGAGTGCAAATTTTTGGGCACTTAAGTGTTTAATCCTCTTCCACCTTCAGATCCTGAATGGCGAGCATGCCAATCTAACTCTTCAGGTTTAAGAAGATTGAACATGGGCAGCTATTGTAGCCCAAAATTTACCCTCCAATTTTTCAAGACAAATTGGTTCAAGATATCTTCTCATGCTCCTAAGGTTCTCAAATACTCAAGACTACTCAAGAATTGATCAGACAAACTCTTCTCTTAAGAATTGACCTATAATTAGGGTTTTAGTTTCCTCAAGAAAAATTGGACTTCTAATACCTAAGATGGACTTCATGGTTTCTCATATACTTCAAAGTATCCTCATACTAAGTTTCATGCCTTGCAATAAAAGTTTGCTCAGACAATTAGCCAGATGATTGAAAATCAACTATAGTGGACAAAAAATCAACTTTGACCAATTTACAGTCAAACTTCAAGATTTTTGGTCAACATCAAGATTTTAAGGTCACATGCATCATTTGATCAAGGGTTGACCAATATTCATCAAGAAAACTCAAGATTCATCAAAAGTAAAAAGTTACTAAATTAGGGTTTTCTTAAGGAGAAGTCAACTGAACTTTGACCAAGCATAACTTTCACATGCTTCATCAGAAAATTCTCAACCAAAGCTCATTTTGAATAAAATCCAATTCTCTACAACTTTGTCTCTATAAACACAAGGCCAAAAAATGCTTCATTTGAGAGATATGAGCCAAAACATTACATGTCATTTTAAAAGTCACCAAAAAGATACTTTTTGTCAAAGCAATTTACATCAAGTTAAGATCCTAAAATGAGAAAATTACCAACATGAAGATTGTAGGGTACATTTTTAGGTTTCCAAAAAGTCAAAGACCACCTCCATATGATGAAAATTGAGCGAGATATGATTTGTGCAAGTTGGGAAATTTTGAGGAAATACACGAAACTCAAATTGAACAAATTTTAATTTTTGGGCTATTGGGCTTATCCTTTAAGGTCCAAACGTGTTTCTGACCTCATCATGAACCTCTAAGTCCATCTATTTATTTTTGTGGGCTTTTATTTCTTTTATTTTGATTTTGCTCAATTAAAAGCAAACTAAATCAAATAAAATACTAAAGCAAAGATATGAGGCACATGAACTTTGTTCTAAATCAAACCACAAGGCTAAAAATTAGGTAATCAATTAGCAAAAACATGTGGGATTGATCGGCACATGATTGGGTCAAAAAGGGAAGATTTCATGCAAAATTCCCAATCAAATATTTTGTCATGAAATACAAAGATTTAGCTCATGTTTGTTGACCTAATTCATAGCCTATAAATAGAGAACATATTCATACATCAAAGCACACAAAATTTTCCTTAAGAACACTCTCAAAATCTCAACTTTTGTCAAAAAGTAGGGCAAATTTGAAATCTAATTTCCAGCCATCCTCAAGGCCAACCAACCATTCAAATCGATTCTTGAGATACCATAGAGTAAGCTTGGATCATTCTTGATGATCAAAAGTGCTTGAAACGTACATTTTAAGCATCACCTTTTTGCATATTTTGTGAATTTCATATTTTAATATTCATGATGTTTTGATTGAAACTAACAGCTTTAATGTGTTCCTGAGACAAAATAGTTCCGATTTGATCCCTTGCATGAAGCTCATGATGCCAGAATGATCCCTCACCATCATTGAACTGATTTGCATTATTTACATCGTGTGATCGGTGGATCTGGAACTGACTGTTTAACGCTGGTTCGCGAAATGTCGCGGAAAGCAAGAGTCGCCACCGTCTTTTATTTTCTCCAAATGGAAAGGACAAAAGCACAGAAAAATTCCTTAAAGAGATTGCTCTCGGTTCGGGAGGTAGGTTATAGAAAGGGAAGGTGTTAGCACCCTTTCTATCCATGGTTATCCATGGGCTCTTAGATACTTGCTCAACGTGTTTTCAAATTGTTTGTTTGCTTTTCAACTGTGGGTTTAAAAAGTTTCTTTGAAATATTTCAGTTCGACTCGTACGTCAGAGTGTTTGAAAAATTTGCTTTTGAAAGCTTTTGAAAAGTGTCGGTGTGAAAAGTATTTTTGATTTGTTTTGAAATTTAGAGCAAGTATCTTAGAGTTGTCTACCTACCCTAAGGAATTCGTCTGTGTAGATGTCCTTTAAAGTAGTGCCATCCCACCATTGAGAGGTAGGGAGCACCACCGTTGGAGGTGTTCGGGTCAATTCGATATTCGGGACGTGGTGATCACCAGAGCAATGGGAAGACACCTTAGAAGCTACCCTCATGCCAGGTTCCCGGATCATGAGGACTTACTAAGACGTCCTCTACTCGACGATCACCTTTCGAGGCAAGGCAACAGTGAGGCGTACCCTAGGGGTGGTGTGTGCGCATTGTGTGTCATGTTTCAGTTATTTATCTTGTCATGTCATGGTGTTCTACGCATTGATTTTATTTTAAGTCCATACAGTCTTTCATGCTTGGTTAACAGTTAATAAGTTGCGGGAAAGTAAATCTACGATTATTACAAACGGCGCGGGTCCACATCGCCAAAATTAAACCGGACCCGATTTAGCGAAAAATAAATAATGCAATAAAATAAAAGTGCAAAGAAGGTAAAGTTACATGGCTTCGGGGCAATTACAAGATTATAATAAGCGATAATAAAATAAATGCGAGAAATAAAGGAATTAACAAAATTAGGGCGTTGGACCCTTTTGCAAATAATTAAAAGCTAATGAGAATTAAAAATTAAATGATTAAATATTTTTGGTATTTTGTATTTTTTAAGATTTAAAAGAAAAAGGAAAAATTAATTAAAATTAAAATGTTAAACCCTAATTCTAATATTTTTTAAGCTTATTATGAAAGATTTAAATTAAAACCTAAATTAAACTCTAAACTAATTTATGTACAATTTTTAATTTACGAAAATAAAATAATAAGCAATAATATTGTTGTTCTAAAAAAAGAAAAAATTAAAAAAGAAAGTAAAAAGATATTAAGCCTAAGTTCTATTTTTGGTTTTTTTTATTAAAAAGAATTAAAGCTATAACCTAATTAAATTAAATATTCGCATATACTAATTTATTGATGAAAATAATTACAATAAGATTTTTATTATTTTTTGGTCTTTTTCTGAATTTTTATGTTTTTTTTATATTTTGGTAAAAAATAATTAATTAATTAAAACAACAAATAACATGATAATTAGAACAAAAATAAATTATGAGGAGAAAGGCAAACCAGGGGGGTATAATCCCAATTTGAGAGGTGTTGGTCCAAAAAGCCTGGCCCATCTGTGGTGAATTCTGTTGACTTTTTTAGATCCTGTGCTAGCGCATTGACTTGCCTTCATGGTATTCCCTGGATCCTGGCCCTTGGATTAGAGTAACTGTACGCGTGGATGGTAATTATTGAGTGTGCATGATGATCCTGGCCCTGGGCGCTGCATGGGATTAAGCATTGAAAAATAATATTGAGATTTTGCCAGACCTGGGGCTTGAACCCAGGTCTTGTGAGTCATATGCATAGGGTGTTTACCAACTGCGCTGCTGTTTTTCATTTAATATATTATAACTAACAAACAACAAAAGTTAAAACTAACGCATGTGGTTAAGACGCGCGAATTTTTCAAATCCACCTATCAACACCGGCCAGCACATCATCTTCCCCGTTTGATTTATTTCCTGCAAATATAAAATAAATTAGCGGGGGTTCTGAACCCCCTCAATATATGCTTGCTTTGAAAAATAGCGATTGAGTCCTGGATGCTCATAAATTGAGCGCGAGGCTTGAGTTTTTTTCGTCCAGACCTGCTGCATTCAACCATGATACTCACAAGCCCCAATTTTTCTTCTACGCGAAATCCCTAATTCCAGAACCCTGCAACCCTAGATTTTAACCATGGCAAACTCGTGTATGATGCATGAAAACCAAATTAAATCACATGATAAGCATTAGCAAACATCACTGAGTAAGAATATGTGAATCAAATGTAATGAAAATGCCTGAAACTCAAGATGCGTGTATGCAATTTTGTGAGAAAACCTTGAGCTCTGTACAACGATTTTCTGCCTTTTGATGAATGTTAGGTATGGGAATGTGCTTGGTGAACCACAAGGAAGCTGTTGTGAAAAGAATTAGGCTTTGAATCAATGTCTAACCACGTTTTCAGTTTTTGAGTTTTTAGGAGAAATTTTCAGGTTTGGCAATGGTTCTGTAGCGCAGCTTCTAGTCCTCTTGCATTAGGGTTTCATTCTAGTACTTGTAAGGAATGATTTAGGTTAAGAAAGTTGCATAAAATCCATGGTATTCAATGTTTGGATATTTGATTTTGTATGAAATCTTTTTGAATCTTTTTCCATGGCCTTTTGTGTTCAATCAGCTCCAATCACACCAAAACTTCCCTAATTGGCATGTACACGAATCATTGAGAATAAATATGCATGGAAAGATTTGTTTTGGTCAAGTTTTGTATTTTCTATTTATTTAAATAATTTAAATGAATAAATATTAATATAAATTCAAATAAATAATAAAAAAATGTGAAAATACTTCCCCTTGGGCTTAATGGTCGTGCATAGGCTTGGCATGAAGAAATTTGGAAGAAAATTGGGCCCATTTGCATTTTTAGGCCTTTTGCATCAATGTTGACTTTCAAAAATTTCCAAAAATTTCCCAACTTCCACAAGGCATAACTTGGTCAATTTTTAAGCTTTTAACATGTTCTTGGACATTTTGGAAAGGTCTTTTAGTCCTCTAACCAATGCCTTTGGTCCCATGTCATTTTGATTTACCAATCTCAAGTTATGGCCTTTGACTTAAAGTCACTTTTTGTTGACTTTTGAAAATGACCTATAATGTTGAAATTGATAACTTTTTGTGAGAGCATTTCTTGGACTTGGAATATGAAGATGGATTGTAGGAAATGTCTTTCTCTTCAAAATGAGCTTTGGATGGAAATTTTCTGATAATCCATGTGAAAGTTATGCCCTGGTCAATTTCTGTTGACTTTTTCAGCTGTCCAAATATAGCAACTTTTGCATCTTTGATGATTTCTGAGCCAAATCTTGAAAATCATGATCAAGCATTGATCAAATGATGTTTGTGGCTTCAAAATGATATATTGACCAAAAATTTGAACTTTTGACTGTCAAATGACCATTTTGCCCCTACAGTTGACTGTAGTGCAATCTAGGGTTTTGACTGTGCAATTTTGAGCTGAATGCCTTGAAACTTGACATGAGGATATTTGACCATCTTTGTAGGCACATGAGACTTGATTGGGCCTTTGAAAAGTTCATTTGCTTGACCAGAACTCAAACCCTAGTTTTGACTGTATAAGAGACAGTTGAGCTGCACAACCCTTGGGGAACTTTGTGGCCTTGGCTTTGTCAATTCTTGATGAATATGGGAGGGCAAATTTTGGGGTACAACAGTTGCCCCTGTTCAATCTTCTTAGACCTGAGGATGCAGATTGGCGGACGTGCCTTTCGTAATCCGGGGGTAGAAGATGATTGAACACTAAAGTGCCCAGAAATTTGCGCTCACATAGTGACAGTGATGGGGAATGGGCTTATAGATGCCATTTAGAGATTGCTGAGTAGGGTGATGGGCTTACAGATGCCATCTGGATGCTGACTGCGTAAGAGATTCCTTCGCTAGAACCTGCATACCTGCAAAAGAGAAAATGAATACCTGACACGTTGCAGGAGTTGATTTTAGGTGCTTGGTATAGATATGTCCTGACTGGTTACAGGAGCTGGATATGGAGCTTCAAACGTTGATGAATGAACCAGGGATGGTTACTGCCTTAGCCTGAATGATAAGTGAACCTGAATGATCTCAACAACGCTCGTTGAGAAAATCTTGGTGAGAATTACCATCTTCGTAGTGTCAGGAAGAGAGCCAAAGGACGTTATAATCTCAAGGGGAGTTACCTCACTCACGTTGGAGAGGGAACTATAGGAAATTATAATCTGAAAGGAGATATCACCTCACGCTCATGCCGGAGAGGGAAACATCTGAAGAAGGAATTACCACCTCACACGCCGTTGGAGAGGGGACCATAAGAGAATATCACCTCACGCTCATCGTCGGAGAGGAAAACATCTCGAAAAAGGAATTACCACCTCACGCTCACCGTCGGAGAGGGGACCACAAAAGACTATCACCTCACGCTCACCGTCGGAGAGGAAAACATCTCGAAAAAGGAATTACCACCTCACGCTCACCGTCGGAGAGGGGACCACAAAAGACTATCACCTCACGCTCACCGTCGGAGAGGAAAATATCTCGAAAAAGGAATTACCACCTCACGCTCACCGTCGGAGAGGGGACCACAAAAGACTATCACCTCACGCTCACCGTCGGAGAGGAAAACATCTCGAAAAAGGAATTACCACCTCACGCTCACCGTCGGAGAGGGGACCACAAAAGAATATCACCTCACGCTCATCGTCGGAGAGGAGAACATCTTGAAAAAAGGAATTACCACCTCACGCTCACCGTCGGAGAGGGGACCACAAAAGACTATCACCTCACGCTCACCGTCGGAGAGGAAAACATCTCGAAAAAGGAATTACCACCTCACGCTCACCGTCGGAGAGGGGACCACAAAAGAATATCACCTCACGCTCATCGTCGGAGAGGAGAACATCTTGAAAAAAGGAATTACCACCTCACGCTCACCGTCGGAGAGGGGACCACAAAAGAAACTTTAACTTCAACAACGCTTGTTGAGGAAAAATCTTGGTGACCTCAACAACGCTTGTTAAGGAAATCTTGGGTGACTTTATCTTCAACAACGCTCGTTGAGAAAAATCTTGGTAACCTCAACAACGCTCGTTAAGGAAATCTTGGGTGACTTTATCTTCAACAACGCTCGTTGAGAAAAAATCTTGGTAACCTCAACAACGCTCGTTAAGGAAATCTTGGGTGACTTTATCTTCAACAACGCTCGTTGAGAAAAAATCTTGGTAACCTCAACAACGCTCGTTAAGGAAATCTTGAGTGACTTCTACTGGGATAAGAACCAGGGAGATCTTAGGGTCGATTGGACTGGACCGGTCTAGGTCTTGAAATGTGATTGAGAATTTAAACTGCATCTTTCCTGAAAGGTAAAGGTCAGTCATATGCAATGCATGATATGGATCAAGCAATGATGTTCTCAACATAAAGGAGATTTGTATGATGCAGTGCGTTATGCATGCTATGATGATGTATGTGAATGTTTTATGTATGCATGTTTTTGTCTAGGAAAGTAAATCCTTGACAGGCGCTAGGAAGTCGTATCCTGGGCTGATGTTGAGGTATTGATTTCCTTTCCGCTGGGGATGGTAGTTGCAAGAATACTGGTAGGAGAAGATAACTCCGTTGAGGGATAAACTTGGCAAATGGAAGATTCTGCGGGGAGAAAAGATACTCTGACGACCATGCTAGGAAGCGGTACTTTGTGGGGAGAGAAATGCTTTGCTGAATTATTGAGAACGACTTGCTGAGGAAACCCTTGTTGTATAGGAAGCGTTGATAGACTTCGCTGGGGTAGGAAGGCTTTGTCGACGACGCTCTTCCCGTGGCTTCTGGCTGAGGATAACCCAGTTATATCCTGTTAAGGAAATAACTCTTTAAATAAAGTCGGGCGATGCGTTCGTGCTCTGCGAGGGGATAAGCTTCCAGAATCTACTGGGGATAAGCTTATTGCTTGGGGATATGAGTCCCAACTTCGTGGGGAAACTGGATTGGACTCCTGGGGAAGTTTTGTTATGCAGGGGAAGTGACTGAGATACCGCTGGGAAACAATCTTTAGGCCAAGACTGCCGGGGATGCTTGTATTGAATATGTGCTGCTGCTGGGGAGGTTGAGATCTACGGGAGGATACTCAATTTCCTTGACAATCTGATAATAGCTTGGAGAAGAAAGTACTGTTTTTACTGAACCACTCTCTGGGGATTTAAGAGGTACCGATTATGTTCTTTAGCTGACCCTATCTTGGCACCTTGGGGGATAGAACCATTAGATTGCTCTTAGGTGACTCCTTATTGCCCCTGTTTCTGAGGTGGGAGAGAAAGACCTATGAGGTGCTGATAGTTATTGACGGACAAACCTTCTTCTGGTAGGCAAGTGATGTGAATGACAGGACATAGTCGTACGCTTTGATCCCTAACTTTTGCCTGGACCGCCCTTTCGGGTTTTCAGTCCACCGGGATACCCATTTTTGCCCAAGCCGCCTTTTCAGGTTTTCGACTTGCCGGGTGTACAGTTTTTTTCATTTCATCCCTTCATTTTGCCCGAACCCTTTTGGTTCGTCGGGAAGCCCTTATTTTTGCCTAGGTGTGTCAACCTAGCGGGTCTTTGATTGCGCGTAGTATTTTTCCGACTATGTCCGTTCTCGGAAAGTAGGGAGTTGCCCCTGTTTAGAAGTGTTTTCTCACCAGAAGATGTTTGATCAGGCGAGATTTGTTGTTGAAATGCCCCAAGTGACTCAGGCGGAGATTTGCCCCAAGCTATTTGGCCTTTGAGAGATTCTCTGAATCTTGATTGGATTGCCCCAGATAATGGACCATGGTCATGTCTGCCCCTTGATTGGAGGTACTTCTGTTCATTAGGCATTCGTCGTGCGAATTTCTATGCTGTTCAAACAAGAAGTCATATGCAAACAAAGTTATGTTAAAAATGCAAAGCTTATGTCTGTCTTGAAGATTTTGAAAATGCATTCTTTTTTCATAAAACAAATGAATGTTTGTAAGACGTGATGTCAACACCGTATTTACCGTAGGCCTTCAGGAGTCAGGATACCTTTTGTCACAATATGCTTTTGAACTAACCCATGCTTCAGCTAGGACTTTTTAGGGTTATAACGTGGCCTGGTTCACGGTTTAAGAAACAAAGGATAAAGGCTCAAATTATTTGTACCCACCCACTCTTCGTGATGTTCTCCAAACCTAAACTCAGTTGATCATACGTTAGACCTTGTTTGAGTCTTTGCTCTGATGTTCCAGTAACGATTCGGATGTTGATAATTTATTTAGGCAGTCATTCCTTTTTTGGTTGAGGGTTTGTAAGACCTCTTTCTTGATTTTTGTTACCCCTTTCTTTTTTGCCTGAACTGTTTCCTTTTTTGGGATTACAGTCAGCGGGATGCCTCGGTTTCATAAGTCCCCTTCGTAGGTTTAGACTTTTTGGGCTTTTCATTTATGATGATTTTTTTGATAATGACTGCCTTTCTTCATTGATTATTCGGAACCATCACTGTCTTTCTTTGTTTTGTAAGGACTTTTTCGGTGCCATTCGTTATGCACTTGGATCAACTGAGAGACTACCCTGCCCCAGGTTATGATTAAGGGTTTTGATTTTCGAAAATAAAACTCCTACTTCTTTGGCTCAGATGGGTTAACGAGGGATTATCATCCTTATAACTTCAGTGTTTAGGGATTTGAAACAATGCCTGTACCTCATCAGCGGGGTCTGTTCAAAAGCATACTGTAAAGATCGTGGTATCGTTTTCGTCATCCTCCCTCAAGAGGCTTGGAATTATTTAAGATCAAGAGTTGACATCAGAAAAAATATGAAAACAGTTTGCATATAGTGAATGCGAATATATTGATTCAAAAGTAGACATAAGCGATGCATTAATGGAATAACAATGTTTTAACATGAATAAATGTTTAAACAAAAGAAAATCACAACTTGAATTCGAATGAACAAAAAGTGCTTTCTATCCTAGCCATGTTTTGGCATGGGAGCAGTGATCACGTTGGGAGTCTTGGGTACTTCAAACTGAATCTCTCCAGCATCGATCATGCCTTGAATTTTGTACTTCAGCGCCCAACAATCCTCAGTATCGTGCCCCGGGCTACCAGAATGGTAAGCGCACCTTGCTTCTGGGTTATAGCTTGGAGAGGAGGTCTTTGGATTTGCAGGAGGATTGATCACCGCAATCAGATTCATCTTTAACATGTGTTGCAAGGCTAGTAACCATGGCATGTTGATATTGGTGAATTGTCTCTTAGGCTCGTCCGGCCTGTTCTGATCAACCCCCTGTTTCTGGCGGGGTCGTTGTTGAACCTGTGAAGTAGTAGCAATTCGGAGAGGTCTATTCACTGGACCCGACCTTTGCCCTCTTGGGAGCTGTTCCATGACCTGGTCCCTGATTTGGGCTGGTTGCTTCATGCCTTGAGGGAGCTGACTGACCATGGCTCTTAGCTCTCCTTGCTCCTGAGCTAAACCTTGAATGAGGGCCCTTTGCCCCAGCATCTGAGTTTTCAATGTGTCTACCTCAGCTTGTAGACGTTTCAGCTGTTCGTCTTTGTCATCCTCAGGACTTTTTCTGATCAGATTCCCCATGAGGAGTGCCCTCAACTCTTCCTGCCCCTTGGATAGACCTAGGAAGATTTCCCTGAACTGAGACTCTTGAGCGTGAAGGTCCTGGTTATCTTGTTGTGAGGCCATTGCTGAAATAAACAGCGAGAAAGGTAAGTGACCTGCAAAAGGGGTACCTGTAATGCAATGATGTGTATGATATGCATGCAATGATTTCAAGGACCTCGCGGGGTAAACAGAGAAACTTTATTAGAATTTGGAACCGGTAGCTTGACTGAAGGCACTGCATATTGTTGAGAGTCCTTCATCAAGGGTCAAAGGCTCACCATATCCAGTGGGTCATAGCCCCTGACTTTAGTCATCGTGTCTGGTTTAGATTTCCAAACAATCTTGGTTAAGGGGACCTTCTTCAGGAGTCAGAGCTCACCATATCAAGTGGGTCATAGCCTCTGACGACCTTAGCTGGAGGAAAATAAATCCTCTTTGCCTCTTGCTGGGCAGTTGGTTCATCGTGATCTGCATCATAAGCCCTTGAGATCCTTGAAATGGGTTAGGATGTATGCAATGGTATGATGTCATGCTATGCATGGGGTGAAGTAGGTAAATCCTGTTATGAGTCCCATTTAAGGACTGCGAACCCAAAACCTGCAAGAAACTTGATAAACTTGTTATGAATCCTGGTTAAGGACTTAAAACAAACCCTGCAAGAAATTTGGTTAACCCTGTTAGGAGTCCTAATTAAGGACTGCAAACCAAAACCTGTAAGAAACTTAGATACCCTGTTATGAGTCCCTATTAAGGACTATAAACAAAACCTGCAAGTAGTTCATGTGTCAGATAACAAGCATGCAAGTAGTCAAGTACGAAGGCACGCAAGTCACACAAGAGAAACCCTTAGAGTTTAGGCCAGCGTGGGGTCTGGGTAGTACCCTCTTGAAGTTGGTGGGCTCAAGCTGTCCTATTAGAAGTAACCGGGTTCTAAGGGTCCCAATATCACGGGATTGCTTTCATTGTTCATCGTTTCGATTTAGCCACTGAACTGGCAACCGGAATATTCCAGGAAAGCAACCCTCAGTTGAGTGTAGTATCGAGTATCAACCAACCTCGGACTACACCAAAGTCAGTTATCTCACTACCCTAAAGAGGCCAAGATAGTTCAATTAAGGTTCCTAAGGTCTGTTGATGCTTCATGACACCACGCGGAGGCCCCGTACTCTCCTTGACTGAACTCAAGGGTTACCGGTACACACCAAAGTGCCACATCAACGTAGCAGACTGTTTCAACCATGTCGGTATACCCCGCACAGTTCCCTCACAGCCTTGTTGCTACTTTCTAAGAAGGTATCCCCCAGATCCGGGTGTAGGACCTATAGAACTCCCAAGCAACCCACAATTTAAAGCACACAAGGAAGACAATGGAAAACATAGTTATAAGCTAGCCCTAAGGTACACCTCACTTTAAGATTAGTCCCCAGCAGAGTCGCCAGTTCTGTGATCGGTGGATCTGGAACTGACTGTTTAACGCTGGTTCGCGAAATGTCGCGGAAAGCAAGAGTCGCCACCGTCTTTTATTTTCTCCAAATGGAAAGGACAAAAGCACAGAAAAATTCCTTAAAGAGATTGCTCTCGGTTCGGGAGGTAGGTTATAGAAAGGGAAGGTGTTAGCACCCTTTCTATCCATGGTTATCCATGGGCTCTTAGATACTTGCTCAACGTGTTTTCAAATTGTTTGTTTGCTTTTCAACTGTGGGTTTAAAAAGTTTCTTTGAAATATTTCAGTTCGACTCGTACGTCAGAGTGTTTGAAAAATTTGCTTTTGAAAGCTTTTGAAAAGTGTCGGTGTGAAAAGTATTTTTGATTTGTTTTGAAATTTAGAGCAAGTATCTTAGAGTTGTCTACCTACCCTAAGGAATTCGTCTGTGTAGATGTCCTTTAAAGTAGTGCCATCCCACCATTGAGAGGTAGGGAGCACCACCGTTGGAGGTGTTCGGGTCAATTCGATATTCGGGACGTGGTGATCACCAGAGCAATGGGAAGACACCTTAGAAGCTACCCTCATGCCAGGTTCCCGGATCATGAGGACTTACTAAGACGTCCTCTACTCGACGATCACCTTTCGAGGCAAGGCAACAGTGAGGCGTACCCTAGGGGTGGTGTGTGCGCATTGTGTGTCATGTTTCAGTTATTTATCTTGTCATGTCATGGTGTTCTACGCATTGATTTTATTTTAAGTCCATACAGTCTTTCATGCTTGGTTAACAGTTAATAAGTTGCGGGAAAGTAAATCTACGATTATTACAAACGGCGCGGGTCCACATCGCCAAAATTAAACCGGACCCGATTTAGCGAAAAATAAATAATGCAATAAAATAAAAGTGCAAAGAAGGTAAAGTTACATGGCTTCGGGGCAATTACAAGATTATAATAAGCGATAATAAAATAAATGCGAGAAATAAAGGAATTAACAAAATTAGGGCGTTGGACCCTTTTGCAAATAATTAAAAGCTAATGAGAATTAAAAATTAAATGATTAAATATTTTTGGTATTTTGTATTTTTTAAGATTTAAAAGAAAAAGGAAAAATTAATTAAAATTAAAATGTTAAACCCTAATTCTAATATTTTTTAAGCTTATTATGAAAGATTTAAATTAAAACCTAAATTAAACTCTAAACTAATTTATGTACAATTTTTAATTTACGAAAATAAAATAATAAGCAATAATATTGTTGTTCTAAAAAAAGAAAAAATTAAAAAAGAAAGTAAAAAGATATTAAGCCTAAGTTCTATTTTTGGTTTTTTTTATTAAAAAGAATTAAAGCTATAACCTAATTAAATTAAATATTCGCATATACTAATTTATTGATGAAAATAATTACAATAAGATTTTTATTATTTTTTGGTCTTTTTCTGAATTTTTATGTTTTTTTTATATTTTGGTAAAAAATAATTAATTAATTAAAACAACAAATAACATGATAATTAGAACAAAAATAAATTATGAGGAGAAAGGCAAACCAGGGGGGTATAATCCCAATTTGAGAGGTGTTGGTCCAAAAAGCCTGGCCCATCTGTGGTGAATTCTGTTGACTTTTTTAGATCCTGTGCTAGCGCATTGACTTGCCTTCATGGTATTCCCTGGATCCTGGCCCTTGGATTAGAGTAACTGTACGCGTGGATGGTAATTATTGAGTGTGCATGATGATCCTGGCCCTGGGCGCTGCATGGGATTAAGCATTGAAAAATAATATTGAGATTTTGCCAGACCTGGGGCTTGAACCCAGGTCTTGTGAGTCATATGCATAGGGTGTTTACCAACTGCGCTGCTGTTTTTCATTTAATATATTATAACTAACAAACAACAAAAGTTAAAACTAACGCATGTGGTTAAGACGCGCGAATTTTTCAAATCCACCTATCAACACCGGCCAGCACATCATCTTCCCCGTTTGATTTATTTCCTGCAAATATAAAATAAATTAGCGGGGGTTCTGAACCCCCTCAATATATGCTTGCTTTGAAAAATAGCGATTGAGTCCTGGATGCTCATAAATTGAGCGCGAGGCTTGAGTTTTTTTCGTCCAGACCTGCTGCATTCAACCATGATACTCACAAGCCCCAATTTTTCTTCTACGCGAAATCCCTAATTCCAGAACCCTGCAACCCTAGATTTTAACCATGGCAAACTCGTGTATGATGCATGAAAACCAAATTAAATCACATGATAAGCATTAGCAAACATCACTGAGTAAGAATATGTGAATCAAATGTAATGAAAATGCCTGAAACTCAAGATGCGTGTATGCAATTTTGTGAGAAAACCTTGAGCTCTGTACAACGATTTTCTGCCTTTTGATGAATGTTAGGTATGGGAATGTGCTTGGTGAACCACAAGGAAGCTGTTGTGAAAAGAATTAGGCTTTGAATCAATGTCTAACCACGTTTTCAGTTTTTGAGTTTTTAGGAGAAATTTTCAGGTTTGGCAATGGTTCTGTAGCGCAGCTTCTAGTCCTCTTGCATTAGGGTTTCATTCTAGTACTTGTAAGGAATGATTTAGGTTAAGAAAGTTGCATAAAATCCATGGTATTCAATGTTTGGATATTTGATTTTGTATGAAATCTTTTTGAATCTTTTTCCATGGCCTTTTGTGTTCAATCAGCTCCAATCACACCAAAACTTCCCTAATTGGCATGTACACGAATCATTGAGAATAAATATGCATGGAAAGATTTGTTTTGGTCAAGTTTTGTATTTTCTATTTATTTAAATAATTTAAATGAATAAATATTAATATAAATTCAAATAAATAATAAAAAAATGTGAAAATACTTCCCCTTGGGCTTAATGGTCGTGCATAGGCTTGGCATGAAGAAATTTGGAAGAAAATTGGGCCCATTTGCATTTTTAGGCCTTTTGCATCAATGTTGACTTTCAAAAATTTCCAAAAATTTCCCAACTTCCACAAGGCATAACTTGGTCAATTTTTAAGCTTTTAACATGTTCTTGGACATTTTGGAAAGGTCTTTTAGTCCTCTAACCAATGCCTTTGGTCCCATGTCATTTTGATTTACCAATCTCAAGTTATGGCCTTTGACTTAAAGTCACTTTTTGTTGACTTTTGAAAATGACCTATAATGTTGAAATTGATAACTTTTTGTGAGAGCATTTCTTGGACTTGGAATATGAAGATGGATTGTAGGAAATGTCTTTCTCTTCAAAATGAGCTTTGGATGGAAATTTTCTGATAATCCATGTGAAAGTTATGCCCTGGTCAATTTCTGTTGACTTTTTCAGCTGTCCAAATATAGCAACTTTTGCATCTTTGATGATTTCTGAGCCAAATCTTGAAAATCATGATCAAGCATTGATCAAATGATGTTTGTGGCTTCAAAATGATATATTGACCAAAAATTTGAACTTTTGACTGTCAAATGACCATTTTGCCCCTACAGTTGACTGTAGTGCAATCTAGGGTTTTGACTGTGCAATTTTGAGCTGAATGCCTTGAAACTTGACATGAGGATATTTGACCATCTTTGTAGGCACATGAGACTTGATTGGGCCTTTGAAAAGTTCATTTGCTTGACCAGAACTCAAACCCTAGTTTTGACTGTATAAGAGACAGTTGAGCTGCACAACCCTTGGGGAACTTTGTGGCCTTGGCTTTGTCAATTCTTGATGAATATGGGAGGGCAAATTTTGGGGTACAACACATCGTATCTCCTTGCACAAGTTAAATTAGCCAAAAATTACACCACCATTGGATTCACAAAAGCCCATTTATGGGGATAAGGTCTTTCATGATCTCTAACACGCTTTATTTTTGCAGGATAAAAAATCATCTTGTCAGAGAAGACGACCGTAGCTAGAGCTCCGATGCCTCTCTGGTCCACCTGATTTATAATATATTTATTTGTTTCATTTGTATAACTGGAAGAGAGCGTAGCACCGCTGGTCAAGGCGAAGACGTATATCATTAAGGGTGTGGGTTCGATCCTTGCGTTTCACAATGTTTTTTTTTGTTATTTTTCCAAACTAACGCAGGTTTCGCATATATTATACAACACCTATTCTCAAACACCAACAAGCGCTTGGCCTATTGGCATGCGATGCAGTGAGAAGCCAGGAGGGCGTAGGTTTAACACCCATTCCATGCAGTTTTTTCCTTAGTTTTGTTTTAACCTAATTTTCTTTCTTTTTCTTTTCTAACCCTAATTATTTCAATTAATCAATCATCAATCTAACCTAATTTTTTTCTTAATACTAATATATGAGATTTAGGGTTTTTTAACTAATATTTAATTTTCTTGATTTTTTATTTACTAAATTAATTAATCAACCTTTTTCTTAAACATTAAAATCAATTAAAATTTAGGGTATTAATTATCACTTTTTCTAATTATGTATCTACTCCGAGTATGTAATAGTTATAGATTAAAATTCTCGCACTCTTCTATTATGTAACTGCCCAAAGCCATGTAATAGCGTAGGAATTTTACTTTCCGCACCTTTATTTTCTATATACTTCATAACTGTTAGTAATTAGGATTATATGGAAAGACTAATAATCGAATGTAGAAAAACCCAAATCTCAAGATAAATAACTGAAAACAAGCACTCTTCACACTTGCACCTCTAGGGTACCCTCTCTTGTTGCCTTATGATTAATGGTCATGTCCCTCGAAAGTGGGGATACGTTAGCAAAATACCCTTATGAATAAAGATCATAGTCCCTCGATGACCCATCAAAATTGCCTACAAAAATGATCTAGTCCCTCCGATACAAATTGCTAAAGTATTCCTACATGTTTCCTTCAATGACCATTCGATGACTCTACGATTGTCCCTTCACATCCAATAGATAGGTCTATCTACCAACTAATGGTATGGATGGCACTATCTCTAAAGGAGAAGGAAAAGAATAAGAAAGACTTTAATGGGTAAGGATTTCATAATCGTTTGCTCACAACTCTTTTCAGAAATAAACATTTTTTCACATCACACTTTTCAAACATAATATTTGCAAACACTTTGTATGCATTCTTGAGGACTGATACAAGAATCATTACAAATTTGGTCGTACTTTGGCTTTTCAAAAATGTTTTCAAATCACACACGCAAAGCAAATTTTCAAAAGTGAGCTAGCAATTATGAGCCTGTAGATAACTACGGATGAAAAGTGTGCTAAAACCTTCCCTTTTCATAACTTACCCCCTAACTCAAAATCTATCAAATATATTTCCTGTTCTTTTCACATTTACTAAATATTGGATAAAAGAAAAGTCGATGGTGACTCTTGCTATCCGCATATTTGGATAAAACCAAAAAAAAATCAGTTCTCCCACCGTATTACAGAACTGACGGCTCTGTTGGGGACTACTTAAAAAAGAGGGGTTACCTTAGGGTTAGATCACTTTACATGTTTTCCTTATTTTCTTTGTTTTCTTTAAATTTAAGGGCTGCTTGCGTTTATTATTGCTTGTAAGATCCTACACTCGGATCTAGGGATGCCTTAGGTAAGTAGCAATAGATCATCGAGGTTGTATGACGTAGATCAATATGGTTAAAATGGTGGTTACGGTTAGTGTTACACTTTTGTTTGTACTGATGTTCCTTGAGTCAGTCAAGGATAACATTAGGCTTCCGCGTGGTTTCGTTAGCACTAACTTACTTTTAGAACCTTAATTAACCCATCCTGGCCATTAGAAGGTAGTGAGATGGCTGGCTTTGGTACAACCTAAGGTTGGTTGATACTCAATTCTATGCTTATTGAGATTTGACTTTCGGGATGTTTTGGTGGTAAGCCAGTTGCCGTGCTAAAATAAAGCTTGCGAGAAATATTAGTGATATGAGATTCCTAGAACTCGGTTACTATTTTTAGGTTAGGTTGAGCCAACTTAACTTTATAAAGGAAGGGTACTTACCTTTGGACTTCATGCAAGCCTTTAAACCTAAGGCTCTTGTGTGACTTGTTTGTATTTTCTTATTTAAACATGACATCATAACATCATACCATCTTAACATGGAATTTTTACTAACCATTTCAAGGATCTCAGGGATCTTTGATGCAGGATTATCATAAGCCAGATTTATAGCAAGGGGCAAGAGGATTTATTTTCCTCTAACTAGATGCCGTCAAGATCAAAGTACATTCTCTTGAGTCAGAGGTTATGACCCACTTGATATGGTGAGCTTAATCTTATAGAAGGACGTTCAAAGATGAAAACTCAAAGTTCTTCAAGACAAAGCTGCAACTAAATTCTTTTTCTAATATTTTAATAACGTGAGATCCTTGAAAACATTGCATATGCATCTACATGTCATGCATATCATTACATAACAGGTGTTCTCAAGACAGGTTTTCTCATCTTCTTGCTATTTATTTCAGTAGAAATGGCTCTTGAACAGACAGTCAAAGATCTCCAAGCTCAAATGTCCAATTCCAACAGATGTTCCTAAACTTAGCCGAGGGGAAAGAAGAATTGAAGGCACTTGTCACCAATGGGAAGAAGAAGAAGAAGACAAAGAAACCAATCAGCGTCCTCAACATGGGGAGAAGGTTCAGAGGACCAGTCAAGCAAGCTCGAGATCTTAAGATCCCATCAGATGAAGATGACAAACAGGATGAAGATAATAAGAGTGTGAAAACTGAAAGAAGCAATCCTGGTTCTGACAAATTTCCTGATGAAGAGGAAGATGGTTATTTGGATGAGAAATATCCCTTGCTGATGAGAAGTATAAGCTGTTGGAAGAGCGTATGAGAGTTATGGAAATCTAGAAGGTGCTTGGATTGAAGTTTGATGATTTGGGTCTGGTTTCAGGAGTTTTCATTCCTCCTAAATTCCAAACTCATATATTTGCTAAGTATGATGGCGTTTACTGCCCAAAGCTGCACTTGAGGTCATATGTTCAGAAAATTTAACCACTCACTGCTGATAAGAAGTTGTGGCTGCATTTCCTTCAAGAGAGTCTATCTGAAACACAAATGGAATGGTATTATCAACTTGAAGGTGCCAATATTCACACTTGGGGAGATTTGCTTGCAACCTTTTACAAATAGTATCAATATAATTCTGATTTGGCACCAATCCGCATGCAACTACAAAGTATTTCCTTTGAATCTGAAGAAGGTTTCAAAGAGAATGCACAGAAATGGAGAGATCTTGCGGGCAGAGTTCAACCTCCTTTGGCTGATAGAGAGTTGGTTGGCATGTTCATAAGTACACTGACAGGTCCTTTATATAATCACCTACATGGAAGTTCTTCGGTTGGTTTCACTAAACTGATATTGACAGGGGGAAATGTTGAGAATGGAATCAAAAGCCATAAAATCTAGGTGGCCACATCTTCAAATACTGTGAAGAAGGCTTATAATGGTAAGAGAGAATCCAATGTTGTATACGGCCAGAAGGGTCGTAATAAGAGTGACCGCAACAAATCTGTGGGGGCAGTACTAATCTCTAATCCTGCGCCAGTGCAACAACAACAACAGAATAATCAGCGTAGATAGGATTCACCCATAAGACAATTCACAAAAATCAACATGTCGTTGACTCAAGCATTGCAACACATGTTAAAGCTTATGTCCTGTCAATTTCTTCAGGCAAACCCAAAGCATTTTAAGCACTCTGAGGTCTCCAGGAAAACCCGGAGCATTTTAACTTCTTCGAGATCTCTAGGCAAATCCGGAGCGAGGAAAAGTCAGGGGCTTTCCAGTGGAAAATGTTGTCAGTTCCATCGGGCGAATCCGAAGAATTTTAAGCCTTCAAAGGTCGCCAGGCGAATTTAGATATTTTCCCCAGTGAAAAGTGACAAATTTTTAGGGTATCCACCATTTTGAGAGAGGTGAGATCATGTTCTTTGAGTAGGGAGGCTTAGGAAACAACATTATAGGTTGCATCTTGATAATCCAGAGTTGGATTTGCATTAATCGTCTTAACACCGCGAGAGTTGTCGGTTCATCTTCCTTCTTCTCTTTGTATTCTTTACTGTTGGAGTTTATTTGTAAGTTTACTTTGATTTTATGTATATGTATTGATCATGGCGTTTTATAAGATCTATTTTATAAATCTATATCGATGTTATCCTTATTTACTTGCTTTATGTTTGGATTTGAGTTGCTATAGACATATACTCTTCCGATCTGGATTTAGGATGAACGTTTATTAGGTTCTAAACTCTAGAAATAGATTTTGATCAAATATTCATAATGGGTATCGGTTCTTAGTGATATATGTTGTTTAGTTGCGTGAGACATCACTGATGAAGCAATATGGTAGAACTCTCGTTTGTGCTTCAGACATGAACACTGGTGAGAGGGATACATGATAATATTGGAGAGTGTTTTAAGTTGCATATAACTGCATCAGTATATTTAAGTATTTGACGAGTAGATTAAATCCAATCCCGATGAGTTCTCTCCTCTCTACAGAATGCATTATTTACTTATTCATATGTTTTACTTTTCTCACTTTACGCTTTTAAACTATTCAAACCAAGCTTAAATACGTAGAGACTATTGAACAAAATTTGATCCCTCACACCGATCCACGTGTGTGATACGGTGGCAGACCCGATTGTTATACTAGTTTGCATTTTTTGTTTGCAAGTGTCGCGATAAGCAAGAGTCGTCGTCGACTTTTCTTTTATCCAACAAAGGAAAGGGTGAAAAGAACAGAAAAAGACCTTTTTCGAGATTTTCTAAGTAAGGGGGAAGATTGTGGAAAGGGAAGATGTTAGCACCCTTTCCATCCATGGTTTTCCATGGGCTCTTAGGTACTTGCTCATTTTTGAAAATTGTTTGTGTTTGTGTGTTTTGAAATATTTTTGTTTTCTTTATGGTAACTCTTGTATCAGTCCTCAAGAGTGTGATAAAGCATTTTTGAATGTAGTTTGAAAAGTGTGTAGGTGTAAAAAAGAAGATTTGAGCAAGTACTTAACAGTTATCTACATACTCGAAAAAGGGTGTTATTTTCCTCCATTCCTTTAGATAGTGCTATCCTACTATTAGTGAGTAGGTATCTCTATCGTCGAATGTTGAGGGACTATCGAAAGGGACGCTTATGTTCATTGAAGGTAACATGTAAGGATACCTTAGCATTTCAAAGGGACTGTCATCATATAGGCAACATTGAGGGGCAAGATCATTTCTAGTAGGCAACTCGAGGGACGTTTAGGGAATATGATCTTTATGATAACTTTTAAATTGATGGTCTTTTGCTAAGATATCCCTACATTCGAGGGACATGACCATTTTTTTCCAAGGCAACCAAGTGAGGAGTACCCTAAGGGTGCAAGTGTGCAATATTGCTTTTTTAAGATATTTGTCTTAAGATTAGTGATCTAATGATTAATTGATTTAATCTTATCATACACACCTAATTACTAGCAAGTATATACAAGCATATAAGGAAATAAAAAGCGAGAAATAAAGTCATACAGCTATTACAGGGCTTCGGGACAGTTATAGTTATATCTGACTAAAAATGTAAAATGCGGAAAGTAAAAATCCTAATTCTAATATTTTTGGTATTTTTTATTAAGAAAACAATTTAAATTAGTAAAGAACCGAAGTCTAATTTGATTTTAAATTGATAAAATTGTATTAAAATTATTAATTAATTAATTAATAATTTTAGAAAGAAACTAAACCTATTTATTATTATTTTTTATTAACTGTTTTTTTTTGTAAAGAAAAGTTAAAAGGAAATAACGAAAATAAATAATTAAAGGGCATCAGAACATGGGTAGCAAATTCTGGAAAAAAAACTAAGCCCAGAAACTGGCCAACTCAGAGTCAGCACGAGACTTAAGGCAGTTAGTCTCTGGAGGGCCCATCATCAACATCCAAATCTAGAGCACTTGATCGGACTCTATGATGTTCTAATGGTGATAATCTGATGATGATGATCTGATGATGAAGATCTGATGGTGAATGCCTGGATCTACAATAAACTGATTAAAAAGAGAAGAAGAATGTAAGATTTGGGCACTGAATCCAGATCCTTTCATTATACGCGCTTCCCTTCACTAGCTGGACCTGTTTATCAATTGTTATTACGAATGAATAAACAAAATATATGTGATTCCAGATCCTCAAAAACTGCATGTGCTAATGTCAGAATCTGCTAAAAGGAGGCCATGCAGGGGTTGATGGAGTCAGTCCATCAGATCCAACCTTCTGATTCTATGCTCTGATGGGCTCACAATCAACGTGGAGTTTGTGGCCTGTCTAGTCTACAATCAGAGCCTGCACAAAACACGTTAGAACAAAACAGGACGCTAGCTTTAGAAAATGAAATTAGAGAATATACATGTGATCAATACTTGGATATGTGGTGTTGACACTAACCCTAGAGATTTCAGAATCAGAATGTGGGAAACAGTTTGGACTTGAAGGTGCTTGCAAAGCATGCTTCAATGGGGGTAATTTTGAATTTTTAAGCATTGTGGTGTGTTTTTCTCTGTGGCAGCGTGGGCGTGTATTCTTTCCTCCTTTCTCTCTAGATTTTCTCTCCTTTTTTTGTGTTTGGAGTCTTGTATTTATAGGTGGTGGAGGGGGCAAGAAAATGGGGAAATAATTATGGCTTTAAAGACCGAACATTAAATGTAGCTTTAAAACAGAATCAGGGACATTAAAAGATTTCCATTTTGAGAATTTTCATGCCTTTCTGAGATTCTGAATGAACCTGGACAGGTGAGGGTTGGCACCTTATACGAATTTGAACTACTTAGAGTTTACCTTACCAGAAATTCTTCAATCAGCCTTTCAAGCATTTTTCTCATTGATGACTCTGATTTCTAACTCAAATTGTTCATAGTTTTCTTTATCAGAACTTCTTCAATCAGCCTCTCAAGCGTTGTTCCCATTGATGACTCTGATTTCTGACTCGAATTGTTCAGAGTTTTCCCTATCAGAACTTCTTCAATCATCCTCTCAATCATTGTTCTCATTGATGATTCTGATTCTGGTTTGAGACGCTCAGAACTTTCCTTATCAGAGCAACCAAAATTTCAACGTCAGAACTTTTGAGCTTAAAACAACTCATACCTTCAAATTTTTATACTTTCTTTAAACAAGTGTTTGTAACCAAATATGTAATGAATGGTATTGAAAAAAATGAGAGGGCAAATTTTGGGGTACAACAGCTGCCCCTGTTCAATCATCTTAGACCTGAGGATGTAGATTGGTTGGTCTGCCTTTCGTGATCCGAAGGTAGAAGATGATTGAACACTAGAGTGCCCAGAAATTTGCACTTATTTGAAGTGAGATTGTTGGTGAATAATATCAGGAATGGGCTTAGAGATTCCATTTGGAAAAGATGACAGAAGACCATCGAAGATGGGCTTAAAGATGCCATCCAAGGAATATGACGGAGATTCTTCAGAGGTGGGCTTAAATATGCCATCCAAAATAGATGTTGACTTCATAAGGAGTCTCTCTGTGGGGGTTCTTATTCCTGCTATTCGAGGAGGAGTCCACTAGGGAATTGTTTTAGGGGAATCGAGTCTAGGAACTTCGATTATCCATTACTCTACTGGGGAGTCATCCCTTGACTGAAGAGACGGAAGTGAACTTATATTTGGTCAAGATCCAGGCTTCACATTGATTTGTTGGGGATTAATAAGGTTGACTGCTATCTAGTCATATTCCAGGCTTCACAGCGACTTACTGGAGAAATGAGATTAAACTGTTATATGGTTGTACTCCAGACTTTGCAGTTTCTTTAACTGGAATAGGAATTAGAGAGATCTTATTGTCGATCTGACTAAACCAGAGGAAAATCTTGAAGTAACTTTGACTGGATAAGAATCAGAAAAATCTTAGTGTTGATTTAACTGAACCAGAAAAAGGTCTCGGAATATCTTTAACTAGAATAGGAATCAGAGAGATCTTAGTGGCGATCTGACTGAACTAGAGAAGGTCTTGATTTATCTTTAACTGGATAAGACTCGGTAAAATCTTAGTGTCGATTTAACTGAACTAGAGAAAAGATCTACCGAAAAAGAATTAGTAACAAATCAATAATTGATTCGAACTGAACCAGCAAAGTTCTTGGATTATCTTTGACTTGATAAGAATAAGAAAAATCTTAGTGTCGGTTTAACTAAACCAGAAAAAGGTTTTGGATTATCTTCAACTTTAATAGGAATCAGAGAGATCTTGGTATCGATCTGACTGAACCAGAGAAGGTCTTGGATTAACTTTGACTGGAATGGAAATCAAAAGAATCTTAGTATCGATTCGACTGAGCTAGACAAAAGTCTTGGGTCATCTTCACATGGAATAGGAATCATAGAGATATTAGTGTCGATCTGGATGAACCAGAGAATGTCTTCCGAGAACGTCGTTCTAAGGAAGATGCTGAAATAGCCTTTCATCAGACGTAGCTTTTGAGAAGACTATCAGGTCACGTAAGTAGTCAGCGGTGTTTGTTGATTTGATCTTTCCTGAAAAATGTAAAGAGTTAGTCACATGCAATGTCAGGATGTATGAAATGCATTATGATGATGTTCTCAAAAATAAATGAGATTATGCGGTATGCGATGTGTATGCGCATGCCGTGAGGTATGAATATGGAATGTTGTCGTGATATCTCATAGTCTGGGAAAGTAAATCCTTGACTGCTGCTAGAGAGTACTGGGAAGATGAATCCCAAACTGTTGTTTGGTAGGTGAGGAAAGTGATTCTTTCATTCCCGCCGGGGATGATGAGTGAAGATGATTTGCTGGGGATTTCCTCTTTCTGTTTGAGGATATTCTGTAGGGGATTGACTCTGCTTGAGAATAACTCGTGGAGGGAGGATGCTTTGTTGGAAAATTTTACCGATGTAGAGAAATAAACTCTGTTGGGGAATGAGCTTCTGCAGTTGGAGAAATAAACTCTACCCAGGAGGAGTGTGATACAGTTGTAGATCCGACTGTTATACTAGTTTGCGTTATGTATTCACAAATGTGCGGTAAGTAAGAGTCGCCACCTACTTTTATTTCATCCAACAAAGGAAAAGGAAAAAAGAACAGAAAAAACCTTTTTCAAAATTTTCTGAGTACGGGGGGGTAGATTATAGAAAGGGAAGGTGTTAGCACCCTTTCTATCTGTGGTTTTCGACGGGCTCTTAGGTATTTTCTCATTTTGAAATTACTTGTGTGTGTTTTGAAAAGTTTTTGTTTAACTTCATGGTAATCCTTGTATCTTTCCTCAAGAGTGTGACGAAGTTATTATTGAAAACTGTTTTGAAAGTGTTTGTGTAAAAGAGTTTTTATTGTCTTGAGCAAGTACTTAAGATTTTCTACCTACTCAAAAAAGATTGTTCGTTCTCGTTTCCTTTAGACAGCGCTATCCTACTATTAAGGAGTAGGTATCCCCATCATCAGAGTTTTAAGGGACATTCGAAGGGAAAATTACGGTCACAAAAGCAATGGTTAGGAAACTTTAGTAATTACCCTAAGGTCCTAAAGATCTTTCCGAGGCAACATTCAAACGGGTCATTTTTTATCTTTTGAGACTAGAGGGCAACCACTAAAACTCCCTATACTTCATGACTGTTTACCGAAGGAAACCGAAGTGAGGCAAACCCTAGAAGTGAACATGTGCATGTGTTTGATTTCAGTTTATTTAATCTTTGCACAACTAAGGTGATCTACTGTTTTAATTTCATTTGTCTTTTGCATGCAAGCCTGTTATACATACATCTAGACAGTTCATAGTTGTGGAAATTTAAAAGTGCGAGAAATTAAAGTCCTAACTATTACAAGGCCTCGGGGAGGGGGTTACATAACAAAAACATGGGGATAAACAATAAATAAAACCCTAATTTGGAACTATTACAAACTGTCAAAAGTTACATTAATTGAAAAATAAATAAATAAAACGCGCGCGAGGAGGAACACGAGAATTAAATATCCTAATGAATCTAATTAATTAAAGGAAACATTTTTTGTATTTTTTTATTGAGAAAAATAATTGAAATTCGCAAATTAAACCTAATTTTCTAATTAATTTTATTTAACAAAATAATCAATGTTGAAATAATTAAAAATAATTAATTTAAAAAAAAAATTCGATTATAAAAAAACCCTAATTCTATTTTTGTGATTTTTTTTTATTTTTACGATTTTTTTATAAATAATAAAAAAGATGATTAAAAAGTCATTAAACTAAATACTGAAAATAAAAAAAGAAAAAAAATCAAAAGAGTTTAGAAAATGGGCATGAGGGGGGTGTAGGCCCAGCTGGCCCATTGCCGTGCTGGATTGGGTGTTGTGGTGTTGGGGAGGTGCATGATGCTCTGCACTTGTGAGGTCATTGGCTCTAGGCCCTCTGAGATCTGATGGTTCATGCTGAAGGTCCACGTCATACGCATGAAACATGATGTACCAGATCTGAAACAAAACAAATGAGAAAATGCAAAACTCCAGACCTGGGTATCGAACCCAGGTCTTCCCCTTTGCAAGCGTCTCTTCCTTTACCACCTGGCTATGTTGTCATTTGTGTATATAAATAAACAAAACATATTATATTGAATGAGTGGTCAGTAGCCATAAAAATGTACGCCAAATTCAAATTAGCCAACTGGGCTTTGACACGCAATCGTCTTCTTCAGTGGGACTGTCGTTTTAGCTAATGCCCTTTTACCTACGGACAAAGGTTGTAGCTGTAACCCTGTAAATCTCAAAAACCTCAAACAAGCAAGATAAATTAAATCCAAGCATACGGATCAACTAGTTTTGATCTCGTGAGTATGATGGTATCCATCTTTTTCCCTGATTTTACCTGTATCAAAAAGCCCTAAAATGCAACCTTAAACCCTAACAATGGTTGTTGTCCATACATGCGTCAAAACTCATAATTAATCATACAAATACATTCTAAATGATGATACAAACATGAAGGTATACTTAGAAATTGTTAATCATGCACGTATAGTCAGAATCAAATTCAAGAATAAGGGCAAACCATGATGCTTGTGTAGGTCGATTTTGAGGGTGTTGATGCGTGCAAATGATGCTGCTAGCTTACGGAGATTCCCAGGAATGGATTGCTGGCCTTGAAACCCCTTGAATCTCCTTCTAAATCAAAATTCAAACACCACTTTTTTGTCAAAAGTTGGAGTTTTTCTGGACTTGTGGAGGCAGCCTTTTCGTCCTCTTTCAGTCTGACAATCTTGTGTATATGTATTAGAAGACATTAGGTCAACAAAAACATATGCAATCTTGAAAAATAATGGAGAAAAGATTTGATTTGTTCTTTGCATTATTTCTTTTTAAAACAAGACAAATCATGCCATTTTCATTCCAATCATCCCCTTGCACGATTTGATCTTTGTTTGATAGCATATATCATCTTCATTCAATGCCAAAATCATGCCAAAAGCAACTTATATGATTTATTTTGATTTTATTTGAATTTTAAATGAATAAAATCATAATAAATTAAATTAAAAAGTGAATGAGGCATGGAGTGGTTCATGGGTCGTGGACCATGTTAGGAACAAGCTCCAAACTTGAAAAGATAGGGCCATGTGGAGAAAATGCAATTTTGGGCATTGTTGACTTTGTGCAAATTTCCAAAAAGGGCCAACTTTGACAATGCATATCTTCCTCAATTTTGACCCTAGGAGGGTGTTCTTGGGCTTTTTAGAAATCTTAGTATGTCCTCTAAGCAACCCTTTTTGTTTCATCTCAATTGTATCTTCCATGTTTATGTAAGAAGCTTTGACCCAAATGGTGTTTTTGTTGACTTTTGAAGAGGACCTATAATGTCTGAATTTATATCTTTTCATGAGTGCATTTATTGAACTTGAGGGATGAATATGAGTTGTAGGGAATTTAATCCTCTTCAAAATGAGCCTTAGATGAGAAATTTATGATAAAGTATGAGAAAGTTATGTTTGGTCAAAGTTTGGTTGACTTTTCTTATAAGAACCCTAATTTAGCAACTTTTGAGTTTTGATGAATTAGGAGCATTCCTTGAGGAATCATGATCAACCCTTGATCAAATGATGGATATCACTTCAAAATTTTGATGTTTATGCAAAAATATTGAAGTTTGACTGCATGAGGGCCACAATTGACTTTTGACCTAGTACAGTTGATTTTTAGGCATTTGAGCAATTGACTGAGCAAACTTATTGTGCAAGGCATGAAACTTGGCATGGATGTTCTTAAGAACCTATTAGGGCAATGTAAATCATTTAGGACCCTTGGAACCCAAACTTCTTGATGAAAAAGGAAACCCTAGTTTGAGGCTCATTGCCTTATGAGAGAATTTGTCTGGTTAATTCTTGGGCATCCTTGAGCAAGTTGAGGACTTCAATGAGCATGTGTTGAGTAAAATGAGAGGGCAAATTTTCGGGTACAACAGCTGCCCCTGTTCAATCTTCTTAAACCTAAGGATGTAGGTTGGCTGGTTTGCCTTTCGTGATCTGAAGGTGGAAGATGATTGAACACTAGAGTGCTCAGAAATTTGCACCCGCATGAAGTAATACTGATTGGTGATATCGGGCATGGGCTTACAAATGCCATTTGGAAGTCGACAGAGAATCGTCGGAGATGGGCTTAAAGATGCCATCCAGAAAAGATATCGGTTGCATAAGAGATTCCTTTGCGAGAATTCTTGTACCTGCCGTTGAGGAGGACTTCACCGGGGAATGTTGATTTATATCCTGGGAAATAGAGTATAGGAGCTTCGGTTGTCCATTAATCTACTGGGGAGTTAACTCCTAATTGAGGAGGTGGAAGTAAACTGCATATCTGGTCAGGGTCCAGGCTGCATAGCGACTTACTGTGGAAATGTGAAATCGACCGTATCTGGTTGGGTCCAGGTCTTGCAGTGTTGTAAACTGTTGTCTGGAGATAAGAGAGAAGAAACCTGGATAGTAAGGTTATGAGAAGGAACCTAGATAGTAGGGTTACTTAGAAATGAAAGCCTACATAGTATGGTTATGAGAAGGAACCTGGATCGTAGGGTTACTTCGAAATGAAAGCCTAGATAGTAGGGCTATGAGAAGGAACCTGGATCGTAGGGTTACTTCGAAATGAAAGCCTGGATAGTAGGGCTATGAGAAGGAACCTGGGTCGTAGGGTTACTTCGAGATGAAAGCCTGGATAGTATGGATATGAGAAGGAACTTGGGTCGTAGGGTTGCTTCGAGATGAAATCATAGATAGTAGGGCTATGAGAAGGAACCTGGGTCGTAGGGTTACTTTGAGATGAAAGTCTGGATAGCAGGGCTTATGGGAAGGAACCTGGATAGTAGGGTTACTTTGAAATGAAAGCCTAGATAGTAGGGCTATGAGAAGGAACCTGGATAGTAGGGTTACTTCGAAATGAAAGCCTGGATAGTAGGGCTATGAGAAGGAACCTGGATAGTAAGGTTACTTCGAGATGAAAATCCTGGATAGTAAGGCTTATGGGAAGGAACCTGGATAATAGGGTTACTTCTAAATGAAAGCCTGGATGGTAGGGCTTACCTTTTTAATCACGTAGATTAGTTGACCCGTTTGGTTTCGGGAACTGATTTTCCATTAGCTGTCTGCATATGTGGCACGTACAGCTGCTGGGATTGTTGATGATAATTGTCTTTCCCGAGAAGATAATAGGGTTAATTATATGCGATGCATGAAATGAATGGTGGGATGATGTTCTCAAAATAAATGATATTATGTCGTATGCAATATGTATGCGCATGTCATGATGTATGAGCATGAGATGCTATTGTGTCATATCCGAGCCTGGGGAAATAAATCCCTGACTGCTGCTGGAGAGCACTGGAAGTTGAATTCCTGACTGTCGTAGAAAACCGTGGTTCTTTTATTTCCACTGGGGATGGTGAACTGAGATGACTATGCTTGGATATTTGCTCCTTGTATACAGATGTTCTGCCAGGGGAGAGACTTTGTTTGAGAATAACTCTGCGGGGAGCTAACTCTGTTGGAGGATGAACTTCCATAGCTGAAGGGATAAACTATGTCGGGGATTGAGCTTCTATATTCAGAAAAATAAACTATATTTGGGAGAAAACTTTATGACCCGCTTGCGATTATGAAATTCGGCTGGGGAATATAGATGTCAATTTTCTGAAGGAACCTGGCTGGGGAGAGTAGTTCCTGTTTTGGGGAAGCTGATATCAATGCTTTGATTACCTTTACTCTGAGGGGAGTACAGATGTCACGAAGTCGTATGTACTGATGACTTTGTTTCAAAGTTGTCTCTGCCCCGGTACCTGCTGGACAGAGTAACTGTCAGGTTTGACATTTTTTAGTTTTTTCCCCTGTTTCTTAAGTTACGAGCAATTGTCTTTTCGTTTCCTATAAAAACACTTATGAATAGCAATCATATTCAAATTCATATGTTAAGAATAAATCATTGGACATTTTTGCAAAACAAAACAGAAAAAGAAAAACAAATGGTTTTGTAAAAAATGACTTGTATTAATTTTCGAAGTTGTCCTATCACAGGAGTTGTTGTACAAGGAAGTTGACGCTCTAGTAAGAGAACACCGCCGTAAAAATGGAAGCTATACAATATTGTGTATAACGAAAAGAAAACCACTATGTGCAACAATTCCATTGAGTTTCAATTCTGCTATTACCGCTATGTCTTCGAGCGTATCATCACTTTGCTGCTTGTCCGAAGCTGATTAGATTGATTGGTGTCGTTCAAGTTTGACAATTGATATTGAGGTCTGGTCGCAAGGTGATCCAATGGGACATAGTGATACGCTTCACATCCTTATCTTTTGCCTGGACGGTCCTTTCGGGTTTTCCGTCCACCGGGATACCCTTTTTTTCCCAAGCCGCCAGTTGTACCCCAAAATTTGCCCTCTCATTTATCAAGTATTTTCTCATAAGATCTTCTTTGGTTCAAGAATGCACAGGGGTTGATCAGCTCAAGACACCTCCTTAAGCACTGATGACTGAAATTAGGGTTTGAGATTGCACAAGGGTAATTGAACTTTTAATGCATAATATGACTTTCATTGATCATCATGGACCCCAAGATTTCTCATGTCAATTTTCAAGTCTTGGATCATATTTTTGCTCAGTCAATTGAGCAATTGACCTAAAAATCAGCTATATTGGAAAAAAAGTCAACTATGGCCAATTTACAGTCAATATTCATAATTTTTTATCCATATCAACATTATAAACTCATATGTATCATTTGGTCAAGTTTGTACCACAATTCCTCAAGAAATTTGATCAGATCATCAAAAGGGCAAAATGGTCAAAATTAGGGTTTTGACTGAGAAAGGGGAATTTCTGATTTTTGACCTAGAAAATGGTTAATTGGTTGGAGACATGATCTCAAGAGTTCAAATGCATTTTTTTACCTAGTGGCATGACTCAAAACATCCCTCAAGATGAATTGATTGATAGTTGATTTTCAGTCAACTAATCAAAAGTCAACTGATACAGTGAAAAGTCAAACTTTGACTTTTTGGTCAAAATCAAGTGCCAAAGTTCACAATTCATCAAAAACATGTCAAAATATGAAACTTGTTCATCAAGAAATCAAAAAGTCAAGAATTCATTTGGAAAAGTCAAAGTTTCCAAAGTTAGAAATTTTTCTAAGTGTTGAAAACTTCATATTTTCTCACAACTTTGAGCCAATTTTTCACCATGATGCAAGATGATTCAAAAGAAACTTTCAACATGAAAGTTGTAGATCTGCATGAGATCTAAAACATTTCTTTACACAACTTCTCCTATAAATTCTTGGATCTCAAGTTATTAATATATGAAGTCATGGTCATGAAACTAGACACTTAGTGAAAAATTTGCCCTAGTTTAGGCAGGATTTTGACCTAACTTCATGGAAATTTTTCATATAGTTCCAAGGGGAATTTTCAAATGTGATTCAAATAGGGTTTGTAGAGCACATTACAAGCTTTCAAAAATGTCCAAGAACTCCTTGATATCATGTTTGAGCAAGGAGAATCGAAGGCATGAAGTTGGCATTTTATTCTTGAATTATAGGTCATTTTCATGATGAACAAGAATGCAATTTCAATGTTAGGCTGCATAATCTTGCTTTGCAGGCCTTGTAACTTGTGTATCTATCCATGATCAATGGATTACACAAACTTTTGAGCTATAATCCAAGTGGTTTAAGCTTTATCCAATTCACATTGCCATTTTGGGAAGAAAGTGAAGAATACCATTCTAGAAAAGCAAGCATTATGCACAAAGTCAATTCTTGAGCCTCTAACTTGTTCCCTCTGATCACACTCTATCTAAAAAGTCATAAGCAAGTGTGTTTAAAGCATAACCACTCTATCTTATCAAGTACACAAGGGTTTGAAACTTGGATTTCTCAAAAATCACATGTTATGCTTAAACTTGTGATTTTGAATTCTGATCAACAACAACCTTCCAAACTAATTGCTTATAAATTGAAGCACTATTTGTGAGCTAGAACACGAGCTTAAGCACCCTGAAACACACCAAAACTCCCTTAAGCCAAAAAATGCCCAAAAATTCCATTGTTGCACAGTTTTTAACCATGGACTTGTAACTCATATTTCCCTCGTGCGTTCTCACTCAAATTCAATCACAAAGCTTCCATACACCATTTAGAACTCATCACACACCCTGTTACACGACTATAACACCATTTGCACCATCTTCCATTTTCAAAAACAGAGCTTTGCACTTGGACTTCTCCATCACGATTCAACCATCTCCAGTATAAACTAAACATTGCATTAGCATCCTGGAGGGTCACTGAAGCTATTCTGATCATCAAAACACCTTGAGGAGTGCTCAAACTTAGAATACGATTTCCAGTTTTGAGGTAAGTTTCCTTAACTTTGAACTCTCTCTACAAGCATCATTATTGATTCATTTGTGAAGATAAAATGTAGATATCATTACCCTGAAGCTGTACATATCCATAGTTTTCATTTACATGACTTGAGCTTAGAGAATTTTAAGTTTGAAGTTTCTGAAAAAATTAGGGTTCAAATTAGGGCCAGGTAAATTCTCATTCATCTTTGATCTATAGCTTTAGTTATTTACATGATTAGATTTGTGAGAAAAAATAGCACAACTTTCATGTTTGCATTTTCCATTTTTGTTGAGAAATGAATGAGATACAGGTGGTCTGGCTGGCTAAAGGTTGAAGATGAAGTACAGGTCATAGAGACATGTTACATTATGTATTTATTCTTTCATTTAAGTTAACGGATGTACAGTCACCCCAGTGGTAAGGCAGCGCGGGTTATTGGTAGAGGTCGTGGGTTCGAACCTCAGTGCTGCCTTTTGCTTTTCTTTTTTTCACATTTTACAGTTTTTTCTGATTTTTGCAGCGCTGGGCTCCCCTTTGTTGGGTCTAACATTTTTGCTTATTTCATACTCCCTGTTTCACTTTCTAACTCCTCTGACTTTAATTTTATATTTTTGTTTTATTTTTATTTTCTTTATTATTATTATTTTAATTACTATTATTATTATTACTATTATTTTTATTAATAAAAAATCCAAAAATATTTATATTTTATTATTTATATTTATTTAGTTTATTTTTCTTCATAAAACTAAAAGAACAAAAAACATTTCCTTTAATAAATTAATTTCCTTTTTTAAATACTTAGATAATTAGTCTTAATTATTATTATATTATTTCTTGTAAATTAAAATCAATTTAGAACTTAGGACTTTTATTTAATTAATTTTATTTACTAAATTAATCAAATTCACAAAAAAAAAAAAACTAAAAATTTTGTTCTCTTTAAATTAATTTATTTTACTAACTTAATCTTAATTTTCTTATTTTTAGTTAATTATTTTATTTTAGTTAACTAGATCAAAAACCCTTTTCTTGAAAAACAAACAAAAATCATTTCTTTTTTCATTTTGCATTCTTGCATTTTTATCTTCATTTTTGTACAATATTCAATATGGTTGTAATAATTATTTAGATTTAATTTTCTTGCAAATTCCCCCATTTGTAAATTTGTACACCCTCTCCCCTAAATGATGTAATAGCGTAGTAATTTTATTTTCCGCAATTTAATGCTTTATATACAAATGCTAGTAATTCGGGTTTGTGTGGAAAGATTAAAACCAATGCTTAGAAAACCCTAATTCAAAGAAAAATCAAGCATGAAAACCAATACACTTGCACACTTACACCCTTAGGGTAAACCCACTTTATTGCCTTACAAAAATGGCCATATTATGCATGTAAGGTATCTTAGCAAAAACAAACAAATACAAGATCATAGTCCCTCGATGACGCTATTAAAGTTTCCTTTCAAAAATAATCTTAGTACCTAAAGAAAATGCTAAGATATCTTACAACATTGCTAATCATGGTTATACGATGACCCTTACCCGTCCCTTTTACATCCAAAGATAGGGTTACTTACCAAATCAATGGTAAGATAACAATGTCAAAAGAAAGAGGAAATAAACATGAAAGACTTTTTGAGTAGGTAGATTGTTCCTAGTTGCTTGCTCAATTTCAAACCAAAACATCCTTGCTATTTTCAAAACAAATACCAACACTTTTAAAAACATCTTTCAAACTTGAAAACATTTTCAAAAGATCAACACTTTGTATACATTCTTACGAACAAGAATTATTACAAAGTTTGCCTAAACGATGGCGCCTTTTCAAAATACTTTCAAAAACCACACAAAGCACATTTTCAAACAAAAGCAAGTGATCTGGAAAGCAATTAAGAGCCCATGGAAAACCATGGATGAAAACGGTGCTAATACCTTCCCTTTTCATAATCTACCCCCCCCCCCCCCCCACCCGAACTCAAGAAAACATCTCAAAGGTATTTCCTATTCTTTTCAGCCTTTCCTTTTGGATAAAAGAAAAGTCGGTGGCGACTCTTGCTAACTACAACATTTGTGATCAAACACAAAAACAACCAAGTCAGTTCTCCCACCGTGTTACAAAACTTGCGACTCTATTGGGGAAAACTTTTAAAGTGGGGATACCTTAGGGCTAGATCACATTTACTTTCTTTAATTTGTTTGACTTGTATGCTTTACCTTTTGGTTCTTTGTTTGGGTTTGAATCTTCTACCCAGATTTGGGATACCTTATAGGTAAGTAGCAATATGTTATGGAAATTGTGCAGGGTATACCGACATGGTATAAGCAATAGCTATGTTAGTGTGACATATTTTTGGGTACCGGTAGCCCTTGAGTAGTCAAGGAGAATACGGGGCCGCTGAGTGATGTCATGAAGAACTAACTAACTTCTAGAACCTTTACTTGACCAACTTGTCCATTAAGACGTAGTGACATGACCGGCTTTGGTGCTGTCCAAAGTTGGTAGATACTCGATACTACACTCATTAAGGTTTGGTTTTTTGGGATATTTCGGTCTCCATTAAAGAGGCTTGCGCTGAAACAGTGCCTGAGAAAACAAACCAGTGATATTGAGCTCCCTTAGAACCCGGTTACTATTGCTATGACAGGTTTGAGCCAACTAAACTTTAAGAGGGTACTTACCTATGAGACTCCATGCAAGCCTAAACTTAAGGACTTTTTTTTGTATATATCTACTTGTACATAACATCATAAACATCATAACATCATACTCATACTCACTAACCATTTCAAGGATTTTGGGATTTATCTTTGTTCTGTTTTGTAGGACATGGATTCTATTCGCAGGAAAACCATTCAAGTCAATCTTGTAAGGATCCCTCCTCAACTTAAAGAGTTAGCATCAAGGGTTCCTGAGAGTTCTCAATTTACCGAAAGACATGGTCTCCTCTTAAACTTAGTTACCTCCAACACTGATGAGGACATGATGAAGGTGCTCTTCTAGTTCTTTGATCATCTACACCATTGCTTCACATTTCCTGATTATCAACTTGTGCCGAGTTTGGAAGAATTCTTACAACTTTTGAGGATTCCCATTCTCAATCAACTACCCTTCAACGGTACGGAAAGAGATCCAAAACCAGAAGAGATTGCTCAAGCCCTACACTTGCAACCATCTGATGTCATAACTAATTGGGAAACAAGGAGTGGTGTCAAAGGTTTCTTAGCGAAGTTTGTTTGAGAAAGCTCAAAACTGTTGGAACTCCTTGGACTTGCAAGCTTTTGAGGAAATTGTGGTTCTCCTCATCTATGGGATGGTTTTGTTTCCAAATCCTGACCAACTCATAGATGTAAACACCTTCAAAATCTTTATGTCTCGTAACTCGGTGCCTACTTTGTTAGGAGACATCCTACATTCTTTTTACACTCGCACTATGAGGAAAAGAGGTATCCTTATGTGTCGTAATCATCTCTTGGCAAGATGGTTTATTTCGCATCTTCCCTAATCTATATTGAAGAACGAGCAAGGTTCAAGGTGGTCACATAGGTTGATGACACTCAAACATTCATTGGTGTTCCCAATCTGTGGAGAGTGTTACTATCGTCGACCATTGTGGAGAATTCCCTAATGTCCCCCTACTTGGTATTAGAGGAGGTATCACCTATAACCCCTGCTTAGCCTTAAGACAGTTTGGTTACACCCGAAGGGATGGTCCATATGAGATGCTTATTTAAGGGTTAGTATTTGAATACGAGAATGACGATCAAGGTCACCGCCAGAGGTTTATCCGAGCTTGGAGGATGTTGAACAAGGTAGATAACAAGACATTGGGCATAAGAATTACATCCCTCTTGAGGCTTACCACAAATTTGTACGAGCTCGTGCTCAAAGTATTATGATGCCTTACCCCTCCATTCTTCCGGTTATCAAAGAGCTTGTTGTGGAAGGAGATGTCTCATACACTATCCTTCATCCTGGCATGCCCACCTCTCTCGAAGACTTGCAAAGGGATTGGATACAGCTTAAAGGGGAGAGAGACACTTTCGAGGCACAATTCTATGCCAGCGAGAAGAAGGTTCTGGAACTCACCAAGCAGCTTCATGAGGAGAGGAGTCTGAACGCCTACATCACACCAAAGAGGATGCGTTCAACTTTTTTATCTTGGAGTTTTTGTATTTCTTTGTAAGCCTAAAGAGGCATGATGTACTCAAACTTTGATTTATTAATATAACATGTGTTCCTTTTTGTCTAAAGCAAATTTAAATCTCTAATTTCCTTGAAATCATTGCATATGCATCTTCATTCATCATAACATAAGCAAGTTACTTACCACAGGTCTCCTTATCTTTCTACTGTTTATTTCAGTAAGATGGATCTTCAGCAGACAGTAAAAGACCTCCAGGCGCAAAATGCTCAATTTCAATAAATGTTCTTTACTCTGGCCAAAGGACAAGAGGATTTGAAAACTTTGTTGATCAAAGAAAAGAAGAAGAAAACAAAGAAATTAACCGGTGTTTTGAATCTAGGAAGAAGGTTCCCAGGGCCAGCCAGACGGACGCTAGACTTTGCAACATCATCTGATGAAAAGGATAATCAAGAAGGGAAAGGCAAGGAAGTGATTGCCCGTCCAAAATATAAAGAGGAAGAAGGCGATGATTACTCTGAAGAGCGGTATCCCCCGGTTGACGACAAATACAAACATCTGGAAGAACGTCTAAGTGCAATGGAGATTTAGAAAGTGACAGGGCTGGACTTTGAAGAGATGGGTTTGGTGACTGGGATTGTTATTCCACAAAAGTTTAAGGCACCAGTCTTTGCTAATTACGACGGGGTTTCGTGTCCCAAGATGCATCTCTAATCATATGTGAGGAAGATATAGCCTCACCCTGCTGACAGAGATTTGTGGGTTCATTTCTTTCAGGATAGTCTATCCAAGACTCAGCTAGATTGGTACTATCAACTGGAAAGGGCCAATATCCATAATTGGGAAGACCTTTCCGCTGCTTTTTATAAACAATATCAATATAACATAGATCTTGCTCCCACCCATACTCAACTCCAGAGTATGGATATGGTTTTAAGTGAAGGTTTCAAAGACTACGCTCATAAATGGAGAGACTTAGCAGGAAGAGTCCAGCCTCTCCTGTCTGACAGAGAGCTAGTTGACATGTTTCTGGGTACCCTGTCCGGTCCTTTCTTTAATCATCTAATTGGAAGCTCCTCAGCCGGCTTCACTGAATTAATCTTGACCGGGGAAAGAGTGGAGGCTGGGATTAAGAGAGGGAAGATCTAAAAGGACGCATCCTCCGGTGTTGTGAGAAAACCATTTATTGGGAAGAAAGAGGTTGGTGCTCTGTACCCTCAAAGGAATCAAGACAGAATTGAATTCCATCCAACGGTAGGGGCCGTCATGATCCTTAAGCCTACACCCACTCAACAAAGGAATAACCAGCCTAGAACAGGAAAGACCAGTAAGACAATTTACCCGGATAAATATGACGTTGTCTCAAGTCCTACCACATTTGTTGAGATCTAATCTGGAAACTTTGAAAGAAGCCCCGAAGAATCCCAACACCGCCTCTCTTTATTACCACCCTAATGCTCATTGTCCTTACCATTCAGAAAGTCCAGGCCATGATACCAACAACTGATGGGCTTTGAAAAACAAGGTGCAAGACCTTCTCGAGGCAAAAGAAATTGAATTTGATGCTCCTGAGATCCCAAAATACTATCACCATTCTTATGGCCAATCATGGTCCGGATGTTAATGATGTTGAAGATGATGTGTTTGTTATTGTTGTTGATGAACTTGTTACTCCTCTCCTGACTGTCAAAAGGAACCTGTTGAAGGCCGGTTTATTTCCGGGTTATGGCGAAGGTTGTCACCTCTGTTTATCCCTACCAACTGGTTGTGATTTATTGAAAGCAGGTGTCCAGCGCCTAATGGATGACAAATAGATTTTGTTTGAGAAGACTCCCGTCCCAACCATTTCTTACAAGGATGTTTCAATAGTAACCATTTCTGCCAATCCTTCCAGGGTCTCCACCAAAAGACCTGTTAGGATTACATTTGTTCCTAAAGTGACTCCACTGATAATTACTATGCAAGGGCCGATCCCGTACTCCTCAGATAAAATTGTCCCCTAGAACTATGGGTGTGATGTCTACTATCATGCGGTCAAGCAAGATTGGCTGGCTGATGAAGACTCCATTTTTTAGAAGGCTGACCCCGACATCAGCAACATTATAGGAACCAGCAAAATAACCCGAAGTGGAAGAGTATTCTCTCTTGAGATTGCTCCTCCGAAGACTGTTACAGGTCTTGTGATCATCCCTGCTTTTGTTCATGTTGACACTACTACTACAGTCCATATGCTTACCCCTACTGATACCCCTACCACCGAGTCGACCGAGGCTCGAGGCAAAGGAATTTTGGTTGAGCCTGTCCGGATGAAGGCGTAATCAGTATCTATCCCAGAAGCCTCCAAAAAGGAGATGGAAGAAATTATGAATGTTATAAAGAGAAGCGACTACAACATAGTCGAACAGCTAGGGCAGACTCCATCAAATATTTCTATACTAGCTTTACTTTTATGCTCTGAGGCTCATGTGAAGGCCTTGGTGAAATTTATTAAAACTTCCCATGTGCCACAGGAAACCTCTGTTGACCAATTCCAAGACTGTGTGGCCAATTTAATAGCTAACAACGGTTTAGGCTTTTCTGATGCTGACCTGACACCTAGAGGGAGGAAACACAATGAGGCATTGCATGTCTCTGTCGAATGCAGGGGCACAACTTTGGCCCATGTCCTGTTTGATACTGGTTCATCTTTGAATGTGCTGCCTAAGAAAGCTTGGGATAAATTCTACTGTGAAGGTTTGACCTTAAAACCCAGCAACATAATGGTAAGGGCCTTCGACGGTTCAAAGATAATGGTGCATGAGGAGGTGGACATCCCCATTAATGTTGGAACTCAAACCTTTAATTCAAATTTCTACGTGATGGATATTCACCCTTCCTATTCCTATTTATTGGGACGACCTTGGATTCATGACACTGACGCCGTTACCTCTACATTACATCAGATGCTGAAATACCCAACCAAGGGGAAAATCATCACTGTCCATAGAGGGGAGGAATATATGGTCAGTCACCTGAACTCCTTCAGATACATGGAATTGGATGGTGAATTCATTGAAACTCTGTTTCAGCATTTCAAGGAAGTTCCACAAACAGTGGTGTAGCGGTAGAAATGTTCAAGACTAAGCCATTGGATTGACTAGACTTTATATAAATCAAAATAAAAATCACCACTGCGCTTTATTGTTTCCAAAGGAAAGGGAAAAGAGCGAATGACCCAAAAAAAGGGGGAAAGAATCAAGGTAAGGGGGTTGGTTATGCAAAGGGAAGGTATTACCACCCTAAACATCTACGGTACTCCGCAGGAACCTCTTTGCAAAATCTGTATATTTTGGCTATGAAAATGTGTTATATATAAAATGGATGGTGGAGGTGAGAAAAGAAATATATTTTTTATGAATTTTTGCACCCGCCGCGGTTGCGAACCTTTAGTGCCTACGTACCACCTTTTGTGCAATAGGGGATCAGGGTACACACAGTTCCTCTTAAAAAAAGTTTAAAACACAAGTGTGTTGGTTAATTTTAAGAGATAAGACATCATCGTCATTGTTCGTGTGGAAAACATACTTACTACCCACAATCATGAGAAAGGAGAATTTGCCTCATCTCAAAGTGGAAGATATGGCTTGGATTTTAAAATCAACAATGTCTCACTCAACACCCAAGTGGAAAATATCTCACTTCACTACATATTGTAGAAGTATAGTTGTTTGCATCACTACAAGGATTGTCAAGAGTCTAACCTTTTGAGAAAAAGTTTTAAAGATAAAAACCAAATGGAAAAATGGTTTGAAATGAGATTAAATGACTTTTAGTCTTCTCACAAAAAGTGTCAAAGTATTATTAAATTGATTGAAGTTTATTGATGAAAATATTTTGAAAATGCATGAACATAAGTCCAAGTTTATTATGAAAGTGGTTCAAGTTTTATAAATAAGAAGAGTTTTCAAAAGGAGGGAGAGGATTTTTGAAATTAAAGAAAATGGGAGGAGAAGAAGAGACTATCCTACAGCATAATGTAAAAGCTAAGGAGAAGAATCATCTAACAAACAAGAAGCCAAAACTTGACATTATGAGTCAATATATAATTCCCATTCTTTGGATTGAAACCAAGCAAGCAAAGATACTAGACATCTTCAAATGTATTAAGTCTTCACAAAAATTGGGCAGAGTAACAATTGTATACGGGTGGATTCCAGATTACAAACAAAGGATGTAATCACAAAAACCTGCACACAAAAACAAACAAGCAACCCAATGTCTTGAGGTAAACCTCAAGAGCTCTAGAAAAAATATGAATTAAGGTCACAAGGTCTTCAACATAGGCCAAGGTTTCTAATCCTAAGTCCAAGAAAAAGTCCACTGCTCCATAATGCCAAGGATAGTAACCAAATAGTCCAAGTACCATTAAGAGTTTTTTAGGGTTTAAGTTGATTATTAAGTATCTTAAGAAAAGAAAAAGAAAAGCTCAAGTGAGCAAAGTAAAAATGACAAGAAAATAAATGCTCAAATGAGCAAATATGAAAATGGCATGAAATGAAAAATGCTAAAGAATAAATAGTACATAAAGCATAAAAGAGAATAAAAGCAAAAGATAAATAAGTCAATAATTAGTGGTTAGTTGGATGACCATCTTGAAACTTGCATTTGGAACTCATTAGAGGATTGGTAGAACAAAAGCCTCCACACAACAAGTTGCATTTGCTTTTTGTCAAGTATATCATCCATTTGGAATTCTCACAAGTACCATTTAATGATCAACGATGTTTAAGTGATTCGCGTTGACCAAAGGTGTTGTAGATCCATTAGAGGATTGGTAGAACCAAAGCCTCCACACAATGAATCTCAAGGTTATTGGATCAAAGAGATCAAATTAATATACTTGGGCTTGCAATCATAAGTTTGGGCCACAAATGATCATTTATTCGAATCGGGACAAAATTTAGCGCTATGTTAAGCAATCATAAGTGGACTTATATAGGAGTCGCACCTATTTTGAGGCCGGTTAATAGCAATCTATGCACCATTTGTTTTGAGACATGACATATAGGTCATGCTCCAACAATATTTAGTGCAATGAGAAGGGGGGTGAGATGAAGAGGATTGGGGCAAAAGATGAATAAACCACTTTTGGATTAAAAATTTAATCAAACTATTATTAAAATCATTCATCCATTTTTTGTGGAGTTAAACTCAACACCATGGATCCAATGATGTTAATAAAGTCACGATCAAAAAATCAACCCAAGACAGCCAGAAAATAATCACAAAATAATAATATATTTAATATATACATTAAAAGGTTTAAAAGTGTTTTTAAAAAAAATGGAAAATGATGAGGAAAATATCAATTATATTCAAATTAATCAAGAAATGAAAAATAAGACCATAGAAAAATCAGAAAAGAGGCCAAGTAATTTTATAAAAAAATTTGGAATTTTTAAAAGTCAAAAACTATTTTTAAAAGTTAAAATAAATGGGTAAAATAAACAAAATAGTAAAAAAATAATAAAGTCAGAAACAAAAATAAAATAAGGTCACCAATATTTGTCACAATATCATTGGATCATTCCATAATTTTTTCAGAATTTAAAAATGTGTAAAAGTATTTTTAAACATTTTAAACAAATCAAATAAGTGTAAAATTCATAAAAAATACCAAAACACAAAATTAAATTGTGAAAATATAAAAATCAGAAAGAGAATAATCAAAAATATTTTTCAGAATTGTTTCATATTTTTTAGACTAAAAATGAATTTTCTATGATTTTTTGAAATTTAAAACAATAAAAATATAAAAATCAGAAAAAGAAAATAAAAGAAAAAGATGTGGACCATTGGATGAGAGTCAAAATGCATTATTAATCAAATCCAAGGGATTAGGCGCGTTGTACATATCATGGTCTTTAATGAATAATGTATAGAATCATTAATAAAATCTGAATTTGAAAATAACAAATGTCACGCTTTCATTGGTTAGAAGATAACACGTTGGTCATCTTCAACCTCTAGCCCTCACAAATTGCAGGTCTCTCAAACTGTAAAATCAGAAGCTCAGACCTATGCCATTCGCTTCACCTCTTCAAGACGAAGACAACCACACCCTCGCGCCAAATTTATATAAACTGTAGCTTAAGCAATTTGGAAACAAAGTTTTAAAAAGGGATTTGAAAATTCATGGTCAAAATGTGCTTCCAGTAAGAAGTAAGTGTTGCGACTAGACCAGGGCAATGAGAGCAACACAATGATACCAAAGTTTTAAAGAATTGATGAAGGAATCTACCTATTGAAATTGAGTTGCAGAGCTCTAAAACTGCACTTCTAGGGAGCAATGTAGGGCACGATTCTTGAATGTAATTATATGGTTAGCTTTAGGGAAGATCAAGGAAGGTGAATTGATGGAAAATATGGATTGAAAAAGACTTGTGAGTAGGATTCGAAGTAGCTAAATTATGAGTTGTGAAGCAAGTTTGGCAGGGTGATTCTGGCTATCTAAGCTTGGGAAATTGAATGAGGGATGACCCTCTATTTATAGGGAATCAAATGGAATGTTTAAGCGTGTGAAATGATGAAGTTTGGAGGGAAATCGTGTGAACCTAATGCATGAGAAAGTGTGATCTGATTTGCATCAAAACTCATCTAATCCTTATGTTTCAAGGCTCTAATCCACTCTGGCAACTTGGTTAAACATGTTTAGATCACAAACGCGTGCTAATTTGATGTTTAAAGGCCAAAACATGAATTTCAAATTATGACTTATGGAGAAACTTCAGTTCCAAGTTACCAAGTTCAATCCAATGGCATTTCCACCTTAAGGGGTCTTAGTGTAACATTCTTGATGCTTTAGAAAAATGAGGTAACAAGCTTTGTAATGGAAAAAGAATGGACTCAAATGGATGCTTGAGCTGAGAGTTACATGGAGTCAAAGTTGAAGAAAAAAGAGTTGACTTTCCATACTTTGAGATATTTCAAATTCTTCTTTAAAAATGACCTATAATCTTTTGCATCCAAACATGGCCTTCCACTTAGAATTTGCTCTTGACCAAAAAACATGGAATGAAGTAAATCTCTGGAATGACATTTTGCATTTTGAACCACTTAACATCTCCAAAAATTGAGCAAGTTATGACTTGTTGAAGTTGGCTAAAAATCAAGAAATGACCTATAATCTTTTGCATTCTTAAGGCAACTTCCATCCATTTTTTCACTTTGCACATAAAAGAAGGCATGAAGTACACATCCTTAAGATCATCAAGAAAAAATAATAGGCTCAAGGTGACAAAAATTGACCAAGTTATGATCATTTGAAGTCACATATGAAAAATTGGGGATTCATCTGGATGACTTGTAATCTTTCCTCTTTACCAAGTTCCTTCCTCATGAAAACTCCTTGGAACTTTTAAAGTGATTTATTGGTAACTCATTGAAGAGAAGAATTTTTTTGGAATCACTCAAGAATACCAAAAGATGAGCAAGATATGCCCCTTTGAAGTCCAAAACCCTAGCCTCTAGATCAAGAGAATGCTTGGTGGAACTTTGCCAATTTTGAACAAACTTTTTTGTGTCAATATTCTTCCTTTGTAAATAGAAATTGTTGAGAATGATGATGAGGACTCATGGCCACCCAAACCACTTCCATACCAACTTCAAAACAAACTTCAATGGTGAGGTTTGAATTTCTCAAGTTATTGACTAGGGCATGGAAATAAACTCATGAACCCATGAAACAACTTGCTAAAACTCGTTGCCTTTACCTACATTATTAACAAATAAGACAAACCAATATTGCATTTTGTTAATTAGAGATAAAACCATAGAAAAATATCCATGATCACAAAAGAAAACAAGTTAAGGTGCTTGGTAATTCCTCAGAAGAGCAAGGCTAAAGATAGGGAGGAGAACCAAAAGCCCTAATATGATCTTGTTGTGATTGAAATGATATGGTATGATGAAGGAATCTTAGGGGCAAAAATTGGGGTACAACAGCTGCCATTATTTAATTTTCTTCTATCCGGAGATACGAAGGTTAAAAATCTTTGTGTCGATGTGATCGAAGATACTTCAATACAAAACAAACCCTATTTTTGGCCCTAAGATGCCATGCAAATGCTTATGCATATGAATGCATATGAACAAAACCAAAGAGACGCAAAGTAGCATTGGGGATGCAACAAAAATGAAGCAACAAAGGAGCAACCCAACCAGAAAAATAAATTACTGGTGAACCACAAGAACAAAATCAGAGAGGAAGATAACAAGCATCGAAGTTCTTTGCCGATGTACTACCAACATTCACTGAAGGTAGAAGGAGAAAATATATCATATCACTGCCATTCACTGACAATGAACTATCAACGTTCACTCAAGATAGCAAAAAGATAACAAACACTGTTGTCCACTGCCGATGTACTACCAACATTCACTGAAGGTAGAAAGAGAGAATAAATCATATCACCGCCATTCACTGACGATGAACTATCAACGTTCACTGAAGATAGCAAAAAGATAACAAACACCGATGTTCACTGCCGATGTACTACCAACATTCACTGAAGGTAGAAAGAGAGAATATATCATATCACCGCCATTCACTGACGATGAACTATCAACGTTCACTGAAGATAGCAAAAAGATAACAAACACCAACGTTCACTGTCGATGTACTACCAACGTTCACTGAAGGTAGAAAGGAGAAAAATATATCATATCACCGCCGTTCACTGACGATGAACTATCAACGTTCACTGAAGATAGCAAAAAGATAACAAACACCGTCGTTCACTGCCGAAGTACTACCAACATTCACTGAAGGTAGAAAGGAGAAAAACATATCAAGTTTCCCCAAGATTCCGGCATTTTGCCTAGAACGAGTCTCAACTTCTTCTTTAACCAAGGCACTCTGCCTGAAAAGGGTAATATGTAAGTTGTCTCAGATAAAAAGACCTCCACTCACTGTCAAGGGGAATTGCAAAGAGAAATGACTTCCTGGGGATAGCAATATGACTTCCTGGGGAATGAATTATGGCTTCCTGGGGAAATGTCAATATATTCCTGCCGAGGGGATAAAGTCTTCTTGTGCAAAATAAATGCACAAACCAAAACTCAAAGTTTCCAGAAATCCAAAATAAATGATATTGTCATGTAGCCACAAATCCAATTCAGAAATAAACTAGAAAAAGACGGCTAATGCAGATACATTCTTTGAGAAATAAACTCAAGAGGGAAAACCAAATCCAACCAAGCAAAGAGCACTGCAGGAAAGGTCAGAACACAGTGTCAATGAACGATGATTTTTAGCAATGCATGATGCATGTATGAACGTATGAGTGCTATCGTGCATATGATGGTAAAAATGATACATAATCAGTGCAAGCAAACAAAACCGCCCAAGTACTAACAACATTGGGCTAAACTTCAACCAAAAGGATCAAGCCAAGAAAGGTAAAAAGCAATTGTGGAGACCAAACCCATTGCCTGCCTCAATTTCACTGAGGAGAAACATAATCCAGATGTAGCCAAATTAAACAAATACTGGGATAGAACACCCTTCTACCGGTTTCACCAGAGAAAATAGTTTTCCAAAAGCAACATGCCTACTGGAGATTGCAAGACCAACCTCAAATAAAGCAGACTGATGATGAAACAACCAAACCTCACTGGGGCATTCAAGCCTACCTTCCTGAAGAAAAAACTGCGAATTGAAAACTTTCATCACGAACACTCATTCTAACAAGAGATTCCCTGGGATAACTTTCCCTGGAAATCAAGAAGTAAATATTAATGCCAAAACTGAAACAAGAGCGACATCTCAGCACACTGAGGGAATGAAACCTTTCACCATATGAGGGAAAACTTGCTGCGGAATCTGGGACGGAGACTTCTGACCATGCAAACCCAAAAAGAGAATCAAGACTTGACTGGGGATAATGGGATCACAAACCCCATATTGTACCTTGCACCCACTGAAATTGTCTCTAACTATCTGAGAAACACACAAGGATTGTGCACATACCAGCAAAATAACCTGAGAAAAACCTTCATGAAGGGAGTAAATCTTCTTAAAAAAACCGGAGTTTGTTCATTCTTGGGGTCACCATTCTTGTTGTCATTTTTTCATCACAAATTCTAAAGTAACTTGAATTGTAAAGATCTCTTCTTCTTTTTTTACAAGTCAATTTTATTTTTTTTAATCTTTTTGCTTTAACAATTATTATCAGTAATAAATGAAGTCTTTGCAAGCTAAATAAAAATAAGAACACAAAGAATTGGGAAAAAGCTCGAATTTCATTAATAGAATGGTAGTCTACGAATGGCGAGACTCCATGGATGATTACAAAGTTTGGGAAATGGTAATACATAATGGAAAGGATACATTGGGATACAATGACCACTATCCCCCCTAACAACTTTTGAGATCATGAGCAGCAACTTTTGTTGAAGTATGGTGAGGGTTTGAGAAGATTGTTGCTTCAACGATCAAGTCTTATCTGACGTAGTTAATTGCCAAGAAAAAATCCCTAACTTTTGCCTAAGTTGCCCTTGCGGGTTTTCAACTTAGCGAGCTGTTCTTTTATTTCTTTAGGCGAAGTATTTCTTGACTGCGTCAGCATTCATGGGACGTGGGAACTCCTCGCCATCCATAGTTTCAAGAATTAATGCACAACCAGAGAAGGCTTTCTTGACAACATACGGGCCTTCAAAATTGGGAGTCCACTTGCCCCTAGAATCAGTGTTGAAATACATGATCTTCCTGGGCACGAGGTCACCTTCTCTGAATTCACAAGGTTTGACCTTTTTATCAAAAGCTTTCTTCATTCTTTTCTGATATAACTACCTATGACATAATGTTGTCATCCTCTTCTCTTCAATCAAATTCAATTGGTCAAACCTGTTCTGGACCCATTCAGCCTCTGTCAACTTGGCTTCCATTATTACACGCAACGAGGGAATCTCTACCTCGACAGGGAGTACAACTTCCATTCCATACAATAGGAAGAACGGGGTTGCTCCTGTTGAAGTGCAAACAGATGTTCGATATCCATGCATAGCAAAAGGGAGCATTTCATGCTAATCCTTATAAGTGACAACCATTTTCTGGATGATTCTCTTGATATTCTTATTAGCAGCTTCAACAGCCCCATTCGTCTTTGGCATGTATGGAGATGAACTATGACGAACAATCTTGAATTCTTCGCACAGTTCTATCATCATCTTGTTGTTCAAATTCGAGCCATTGTCAATGATGATTCTGCTCGGCACACCATACCGGCATATAAGATTATTTTTGATGAAACGCACAACCACCTGTTTGGTAACATTGGCATATGAAGTAGCCTCTACCCATTTGGTAAAGTAGTCAATTGCTACCAAGATGAAACGATGTCCATTCGATGCTTTGGGTTATATCATCCTGATCATGTCAATACCCAACATAGAGAAAGGGCATGCGGAGGAAATCACATTGAGAAGTGTCGGAGGCACATGGATCTTATCTGCATAAATCTGGCATTTATGGCAATTCTTTGCAAATTTGTAACAGTCAGATTCCATTGCCAACCAATATTAACCTACCCTTAGCATCTTTTTAGCCATCGAATGTCCATTAGCATGAGTGCCATATGAACCTTCATGGATTTCATTCATCAACATGTTCGTTTCGTGTCTATCCACGCATCTGAGCAAGAACATGTCACAATTTCTCTTGTATAACACATTTTCACTAAGGAAGAAACTGCCTGCCAATCTTCTCAGTGTCTTTCTATCTTTCCTCGACGCACCAATCGGGTATTCTTGAGTCTGAAGAAAATGTTTGATATCATAATACCAAGGTTTCTCGTCTTCTACCTCCTCTGTTGCAAATGCATGAGCGGGCCTATCCAGTCGTCGAACTGTAATTTGAGGTATATCATTCCAAGTATTTACTTGGTACATGGAAGCCAGAGTTGCCAGAGCATCTGCCATTTGATTTTCATCCCTAGGAATGTGATGGAATTCAACTTTATTGAAGAAGGGTAGTAATCTTCTAGCATAATCTTTGTAAGGGATCAAGTCAGGGTTACGAGTATCCCACTCTCCTTTAATCTGATTTATTACCAAAGCCGAATTTCCATACACATCTAGAATTTTGATTTTGAGATCAATAGCTTCCTCAAGACCCATGATGCAAGCCTCATATTCTGCCATATTATTAGTGCAATCAAATGTTAACCTAGCGGTAAAAGGAATGTGTGATCCATGAGTGGCGATCACAACACCAATACCTTTACCATAAGCATTCATAGCTCCATCAAATATCATACTCCAACGAGATTCGGGGTCGGGGCCCTCCTCAAGCAATGGGTCATTACAATCTTTCACTTTCAAGAACATCACATCTTCATCGGGGAATTCATATTCTGCAGACTGATGATCTTCCACCGGCTGGTGAGCAAGGTAATCTGCCAACACACTACTTTTAATAGCCTTTTGAGTGTGGTACTCGATATCATATTCTGATAACAACATCTGCCAGCGGGCAATTCTCCCAGTAAGAGCAGGCTTTTAAAAAATATACTTGATTGGATCCATTTTGGAGATCAACCAAGTGGTATGATTCAACATATACTGCCGCAAACGTTTTGCTTCCCAGGCCAAAGCACAACATGTCTTTTCTAACATAGAATACCGTGACTCACAATCAGTGAACTTTTTGCTGAGATAATAAATAGCGAACTCTTTCTTACCTATTTTATCTTGTTGTCCCAGAATACAACCCATGGATTTATCTAACACCATTAGATACATAATCAGCGGTCTTCCTTCTATGAGAGGGAGCAAGATAGGAGGTTCAAGTAGATATTCTTTAATACTTTCAAATGCCCTTTGGCAGTCATCCGTCCATACACAATCTTGATCTTTCTTTAACAACTTAAAGATCGGTTCACATGTTGCAGTCATGTGGGAAATAAATCTGGAGATATAATTCAAACGCCCGAGGAAACCCTTGACTTTCTTTTCAGTTCTTGGTGCTTGAATTTCTTGAATTGCTTTGACTTTGTCAGGGTCAACTTCAATTCCTTTCTGGCTAACAATAAAACTCAACAATTTCCCTGATCTAACTCCGAAGGTGCATTTATTTGGATTCAAGCGGAGACGATACTTCCTCAAATGCTGAAACAACTTCAACAAATCTTCTATATGCCCTTCTCCAGTTTGGGATTTGGAAATCATATCATCAACATATACTTCGATTTCTTTGTGCATCAGATCATGGAATAGGGTTATCATAGCCCTCTGGTACGTTGCACCAACGTTCTTCAACCCGAAAGGCATCACTCTATAATAGAATGTTCCCCAGGGTGTGATAAACATTGTTTTTTCCATGTCCTCTAGAGCCATTCTTATTTGATTATACCCGGAAAATCCATCCATGAACGAGAATACTTTGAATTTTGCTGTGCTATCCACTAACATGTCGATGTGAGGCAATGGAAAATTATATTTTGGACTAGCTTTATTTAGATCTCTGTAATATACGCACATGCGGACTTTTCCGTCTTTTTTCGGTACTGGGACAATATTGGCAATCCATTGAGGATACACTGACGTCACAAGAAAACCAGCATTAATCTGCCTTAGGACCTCCTCTTTAATCTATACTGCCATATCCGGGTGGGTTCTTCTCAACTTTTGTTTAACTGGCGGAAACTCTGGCTTCAACGGAAAATGATGCTCGACAATGTCTGTATCTAGACTAGGCATATCTTTATAAGACCAAGAAAAAATATCCACATACTCTTTCAGAAGCTCAATCAACTCGCTCTTTACATCAGGATGCAATGATGCTCCAATGTTGACTTCCTTCAGATCTTCTTCTGAACCCAAATTAATTACTTCCAAAGGCTCTTTATACGGCTGAATGGTATTTTCCTCGTGCTCAAGCAACCGTGAGACCTCTTCTAGAATCTCACCATAATCTTCTTCTTCAGCCCCATACACAGGACATTCAAAGTTGGGAGAGGGTGCAAGGTCATTGTATTCAACGGGTTTTTTTAATTAACCTGCACATGTGATTTGTGATTGCTTTTAGAAACTGACACATATAACAAGTGATCATGCAGATTAATTTTCAATCATTATTTATTTTGAAAGGTTTTTTATTTTATTTTATTACCATTTCCCAAGAAAAAGCAGAAAATAAAAGACATAGTTTTGGAAGCAAAGACAACTTTTATTAATGATTTTAACAGTTATAGCAGACAGATAAGCCCTACAACATTAATACTTCCACCTTGGGCAGAGTGAAAGCTTTTCAAAAGAAAGAAACATATTAACAAAACAAATTACTTTGAAACATGTATGCAAGAAGGAACATCAAAGGTGACCCAATTCCGAACTCGGACTCCATGCGTCACATAATTCGGTACTTCCTGATCTGCTTCATCCTCTTCAATAGCATTAATTCCAGAACCAATTGGATGCAGGTAGCCTCTGCTGCGGAAAACATCATGATAACTGTTCACAAAAGACTTTGACTTCAAACTTTCGCCTTTGCCATTCCTCGAAGAGAAACCCAAACCAGTTTTGTTCTTGTTCACGGGTGGATCCACAAGTCTCCCCTAAATTGCATTATGACCATTGCGCACAACCTGCTGCACGTCCTTTAGGGAAACCACAAAATTCCCATTCCTCCTTATGTTGTCAATGGATAGAGATTGGAACTGGGTTCCAATAGCAGCCTCATCTACTTCTACAATACTGAAAGAGGATAGATGGGATATCAACAACGCTTGCTCCCCATTTATGATCACTACCTTCCCTTCACGCACAAATTTTAGCTTCTGATGAAGAGTTGAAGTGACGGTTAAACCACCCAGTCGGACCTGTCATCTAGATGTAATTAAACATCAATGAAGTCGCCATCGAACGTCTTTTATTCTGCTGAAAGGGAAAGGTAAACATCGAGAAAACCTGAAAAGGGAGAAATCACGGTCTTTCGACCGAGAGATCGGGTAAGGGAGTCTGTTACGCGAGGGGAAGATATTAGCATCCCACACGCCCGTAGTACTCTACAGTATCCAATCTTGTTATCTAATCTAATGGGTGTGGTCAAATCCTATGTCTATGGCTTAAAGCTAAAAAGGGAATGCATGCGAAAGAAAAGAAGAAAACAATGTAGGGAAAATAAAAGTTGTGCTCCGTTGGGCCCTACCCCATTGCCTACGTATCCCTTTTAAGGAATCAGAGCAGTCGTAGTTTGGCTTATATATTTTGGTTGGTTTGTGTTTTTTAGTTAAGACAACAAAAACAGTTAAGATGGCAAAACATCAAATAGAACAACAAACAACTGAGATGGTAAAACATCGACTAAACAACAACAAAGTAACATGTCACAGATGGCGAAACATCAAATGATAAAACATCACACCTAACAATGAAATTGAGAGTCAAAGTAGGATAACCAACATGTGCAATGGCGAAACATCGGCTTCAAACAAATGTGCGATGGCGAAACACTGGCTAAGAGATAACAAGGTATCATGGCAAGCATGGCGAAACATCAATAAAACAGATGACAAAACATCACACCTAACAATGATATTGAGAATCAAAGTAGGATAACAAACATGTGCGATGGAGAAACATCGGCTTCAAACAAATGTGTGATGGCAAAACATCGGCTAAAAGGTAGTAAAGTATCATGGCAGAGATGGCAAAAACATCAACAAATTGGATGACGAAACATCACACCTAACAATGATATTGAGAATCAAAGTAGGATAACAAACATGTGCGATCGCGAAACATCGACTTCAAACAAATATGCAATGGCGAAACATCGTTTAAAAGATAAAAAAGTATCATGGCAAAGACAGCGAAACATCAATAAAACGGATGACAAAACATCACACCTAACAATGGTATTGAGAATCAAAGTAGGATAACAAACATGTGCAATAGCGAAACTTCGGCTTCAAACAAATATGCGATGGAAAAACATCGTCTAAAAGTTTTAAAAACAAAGCCAAGAGGCGCTCAAACAAATAAGATTAGTTTGTATCTTTTACCTTGAAGAAAGGTTTGAGTTTATTAGAGGTGTTTTTGTTAGAACATAGTTTGATTCTACAACCCTTGATTAGATTTTTGATGATAACAAAATACAAAGAATAAATAAATTCAAAGATATATATAAAACAAATATGCTTCTTAAAATTATGTTTTGTATATACAGAAGTTCTGATGGAATCAGCATCAAAAGATCAGTAATATGTGCTACACGCTGAAGCTACCAGATTATACGCTGAATCTTGATGACCAGAATCTGCGCATAAATATTACACTCTGACTCTGATCAAAGATCTTTATCAAGTCATCAACACTCTGAAGCGTTATCATAAGTTAAAGCAAAGAAGACTCTGAAGCGTTATTAAGTATTCAAGACAAAATTAAATGCTAACGGATCTCATCAGACAAGATCTTCTTCAAAAGGAAAGTGCGTTATTGTCATTAAATTAGCTTTATGGACAACGTATATTTGCCTTGCCTATATAAACAAGTCTGCTTGAGAAAAGACGCACGCATGCACTCACATAATTTGCAAAGATTTCAAAACCACGCTTATTCAAACACTTTAGATAATTCAGGTTATTCCAAGCTTAAGTTGTGTAATTATCACAATTGTGATATATTGTTTTGTTAGAAAACGTTAACACATCCTTGTTCAATTATTTGTAAAAGATTTCCTTGAGATAAACCGGTTTATGGTTATACTCAAGAAGACTTTAACAGTTGTTAAAGTAGCTATTGTAATCCTTTGAAAATAGTGGATTAAGACCTCGTTGGAGAGAGGCGAAATCACCTTGACGGGTGGACTGGAGTAGTTTGAGATCAAATGAACCAGGATAAAAATATTGTGTTGTCAAACCATTTGTTTTAAGTTTTACAATTCAACCCCCCTTGTGTTTTTCACATCTTCAATTGGTATCTGAGCGCCTGGTTCTGAGCTTATAACACTTAATCGTGTCAGTACAAGATCCAGCGTCAGAAAAACACAATGGCAGGACCAAGTCAAAACATCAGCAATGACAACAATGAAGAAAGGGACAGATTCAGTGGCAAACCTCCAGTCTTTGATGGAGAGAACTTTGACTACTGGAAAGACAGAATTGAGAGTTTCTTTCTGGCCCATGATGCTAATCTGTGGGACATGGTGATTGATGGATACACGCACCCAGTGGATGGATGTAGTCAAAAGATTGACAGGAAAATGATGTCTGATCAGCAAAAGTGTGAATTCAGAAATCATCACAAGGCCATAACAATTCTTCTCAGCGCCATCTCTTATTCAGAATATGAGAAGATATCAAACAGAGACACTGCAAATAATATGTTTGACTCTCTGAGAATGACGCATGAAGGTAACATTCAAGTCAAAGAAACCAAAGCTCTTGCACTCATTCAGAAGTATGAGGCATTCAAGATGGAAGAGAGTGAATCAATAGAAACTATGTTTTCAAGATTTCAAATTCTTGTTGCTGGTCTAAAAGTTCTTGACAAAGGGTATTCCACTGCTGATCACGTTAAGAAGATCATCAGAAGCTTGCCAAAACAATGGAGGCCAATGGTCACAGCGCTTAAGCTAGCCAAGGATCTCAACAAAATCTCTCTGGAGGAACTTATCAGCTCCCTCAGAAGTCACGAGATAGAGCTAGAAGCAGATGAACCTCAAAAGCAAGGTAAGCCTTTAGCTTTAAAATCTAACAGAAAGTATGACTCCAAAGTTTTGCAGGCTGTGGAAGAAACCTCTGATGGGTCCTCATCAGAAGAAGATGAACTGTCTCTCCTCTCCAGAAGGGTGAACCAATTGTGGAAGCAGAGGCAAAGGAAGTTCAGGAATCCCAGAAGATCAGAAAATCAGAATGAATCTTTCTCCAGATACAGAAGGTCAGAATCCTCCTCTGAACACAGAAGATCTGAAGGCTCTTCCGGAAACAGAAAGCCAAACAACAAAGACATCATCTGCTATGAATGTAACGAGCAAGGGCACTACAAAAGTGATTGCCCAAAGCTTCAGAAGGAGAAGTCCAAAAAGAAGTTTGGCAAGGAAAAGAAGAAAAGTCTCATGGCTACATGGGATGATTCTGACACATCTGAAGCTGACTCAGAATTAGATGATGAAAGAGCAAACATAGCTCTCATGGCAAACATAACATAAGACAGTGAGGCTTCTGAGTCAGACTCTGAATCAGATACTAAAGAGGTATTCCCTGAATTTACTATAAATTTTACTAAGGTTGAACTAGCTGAAAGCCTTAATGAAATAATGGAAAGATATCAACAGATCAGAGTCAAACTCAGAAACCTGAAAAGGAATCTTGCTTCTGACTCTGATAAGACTGAGAGTCTCAAATTGGAGAATTCTGAGTTAAAAGATAAAATCTCAAAATTAGAAAACCAATTGCAAAACTCTCAGAAGGAAACAATCCCTGAAACTCCCAGCAATGCTGATGAGATCATCAAGGAGTATGATCACAGCTTTCAGAAGTTTCTAGCTAAAAACATAGACAAAAGCAAAATGGCTTCAATGATCTATGGAGTTAGCAGAAATGGCAGAAAAGGGATAGGATATCAAGGTAAGGTACCTACACCAAAAAATGCCATGGATTTAGTTATAAAATGTACTCCACTTGATTCACACTTTATATATGGGCACACATATGACATAAAATATACAAGTAGTGATTACTCTGTCAAACCAAAATTCAACCAGAGTTTTGGTAAAACTAACAAATCAGAACCCAAGAAAATGTGGGTACCTAAGGATAAAATAATACATGTGGCAGATATCTTTAGCAGCAAAGCAAAAACACCAATCATGGTACCTGGACTCTGGCTGCTCACGACACATGACGGGAAGAAGGCATATGTTCCAAAGCCTGGAACTTAAGCCTGGAGGCCACGTAGGCTTTGGAGGCAATCAGAGAGGAAAGATCATTGGCTCTGGAACAGTAGGTAATGGAAATCTTCCCTCTATAAGTAATGTTTTATTAGTTGATGGATTAATGCATAACCTGTTATCCGTAAGTCAATTAAGTGATAACGGTTATGCTATAATCTTCAATCAAAATTCATGCAAAGTTGTTAGTCAGAAAGATGGGACTATCCTATTTAATGGAAAGAGGAAAAACAACATTTATAAAATAAAACTTTCTGAACTAAAAAGTCAGAATGTAAAATGTCTACTGTCTGTTAACAACGAGCAATGGATCTGGCACAGAAGATTGGGACATGTTAGTATGAGAAGAATATCTCAGATTAACAAACTCAATCTGGTCAGAGGACTTCCTAACCTGAAGTTCAATTCAGATGCTCTGTGTGAAGCATGTCAGAGAGGCAAGTTTGTAAAACCAGCTTTCAAATCCAAAAACGTTGTTTCCACCTCCAAGCCATTAGAACTTTTGCACATTGACTTATTTGGACCAGTTAAAACTGCTTCAGTCAGTGGCAAGAAGTATGGGTTAGTGATCGTAGATGACTATAGCAGATGGACATGGGTAAAGTTCTTAAGGCACAAGGACGAGTCACACTCTGTGTTTGTTACCTTCTGCAACCAAGTTCAGAATGAAAAGGATCTTAGAATCTTCAAAGTCAGAAGTGATCATGGTGGAGAATTTGAAAACAAAGATTTTGAGTTATTCTTTAATGATAAAGGCATTTTGCATGATTTCTCTTGTCCTAGAACTCGCCAGCAAAATGGAGTTGTAGAACGAAAGAACAGAACATTGCAAGAAATGGCCAGAACCATGATCAACGAGACTAACGTTGCTAAGATCTTCTGGGCAAAGGCAATAAACACAGCGTGTTACATTCAGAATAGAATCTCCATAAGACCTATTCTGGAAAAGACTCCATATGAATTATGGAAGAATAGAAAGCCTAACATTTCCTATTTTCACCCATTTGGATGTACATGTTTTATCCTGAATACAAAAAATTATTTGAACAAGTTTGACTCTAAAGCACAAAAGTGTATTATGTTAGGATATTTTGAACGCTCAAGAGGGTACAGAGTATACAATACAGAAACACAGATTGTGAAGGAGTCAATCAGTGTTTGTTTTGATGATAAGCTTGACTCTCAAAAGTCAAAGTAGAATGAATTCCTTGCAGGTATGGAAGTTGAACTCATAGGTACTGAAGACAAATCATCAGAAGCTCTCAACAGAGACACTCCCTCAACATCAGAAAGAGTCGCTGCAAGCAATCCAGCACCTTCTGTTGATCAACTCCAGAAAAGATCATCCAGAAGCAGCATGGATCACCCAGAAGAAACAATCAAAACAAGATCTAGCTTCAGAAACTCTGAAGAATCCCTCATCGGACTGGTTTCTCTAATTGAACCAACAACAATTGATGAAGCACTTCTGGACAATGACTGGATTCTAGCAATGCAAGAGAAGCTAAATCAATTCACAAGAAATGACGTATGGGATCTAGTTCCCAAACCAAAAGGATTCAACGTCATTGGTACAAAATGGGTGTTCAGAAACAAACTGAACGAACAAGGTGAAGTCATCAGAAACAAAGCACGACTGGTAGCACAAGGTTATAGTCAGCAAGAGGGAATAGACTATATAGAAACCTTTGCTCCAGTCACCAGGTTAGAATCTATCAGACTCTTAATTTCATCTGCTGTTAATAAAGGCATCACTCTGTATCATATGGATGTTAAGAGTGCATTCTTAAATGGCTATATAGAAGAAGAGGTATATGTGCACCAACCCCATGGTTTTGAAAGTTCCAAAAATCCAGAATATGTTTTCAAACTAAAGAAGTCACTCTATGGTCTAAAACAAGCTCCCAGAGCTTGGTATGAAAGACTAAGTAACTTCCTGCTAGAAAAGGAATTCACCAGAGGGAAAGTGGACACAACCTTGTTCTGTAAGAAAGTTAAGAATGACATTTTAGTATTTCAGATTTATGTTGATGACATCATATTTGGATCCACTAAACCCTCTCTGGGAAGAAAGTTTGCTAAATGTATGCAGGCAGAATTTGAGATGAGCCTAATGGGGGAACTAAAATTCTTTCTGGGCATTCAGATTAATCAAACCCCAGAAGGAACTTACATTCATCAGAGCAAATATGTCAGAGAACTTATGAAGAAATTTGATCTCTCAGAATGTAAGCCATCAAAGATTCCAATGCATCCCACGTGCATTCTGGAAAGAGAAGAGGTAAGTAAAAAGGTAGAACAGAAGGTCTACAGAGGTATGATTGGTTCTCTTCTCTATCTGACGGCTTCAAGGCCTGACATTCTATTCAGTGTTTGCATTTGTGCTAGATTCCAATCAGATCCTAGAGAATCTCACTTAACAGCAGTTAAGCGAATTTTCAAGTATCTGAAAGGTACTACTAATCTGGGTTTGTTTTATAGAAAAACAAGTGATTACAGCTTGATAGGATACTGTGATGCTGATTTCGCTGGAGACAGAGTAGAACGTAAAAGCACTTCTGGAAGCTGCCAGTTTCTGGGAGAAAATATGATCTCATGGTCCAGCAAAAGACAATCTACAATAGCTCTATCAACATCAGAAGCTGAATACATAGCAGCAGCTGGATGCAGCACACAAATGCTCTGGATGAAAAGTCAACTTGAGGACTTCAAAATATTTGAGAGTAACATCCCTATCCTCTGTGACAATACTTCTGCTATTTGTCTCAGTAAAAATCATATTTTGCATTCTAGGGCTAAGCATATAGAAATAAAACATCATTTTATTAGGGACTATATTCAGATAGGGATTCTAAATTTAAAATTTATTAACACAGACCATCAATGGGCTGATATCTTTACAAAACCCCTTTCTGAAGATAGGTTCAACTTCATTCTGAAACATCTCAGCATGAAGCTCTGCCCAGAATAAAACTGTTTTGATTCCATATCTTAACCTTCAGAACTTTGTTTATTTTTCCGTGAACTACTGATCAATCCTTCTTCAGATCTTTAGAAGTACAAATTGTATCAGAATCTATCACAATCAAGGATAGAAATGTGCAGTTCACTCAAGCAAACAAGTGACATCCTGTCATCAGCTACTTCTGAGGCTAAACACGCGTTCACGTTTCTGAAAGGTCAAAAGCGCTGATTGGTTGCATTGGGACACATGTCATGGGTAACAGTTTCAATATCTTTCTGAATCCCCCAAAATCAGCTATCATTAAATGCTCATAATCATTATAATTTATTTCTCTCTCTTTCCGTTTATGTTTTCAAAACCTTTCTTAAAAAACTATTTAAACTCATTTCTCACCATTTACAGTTTTTACTTTCACTTTCATTTCTCTACAATCTTATTGATTTCAGTTTGCATCCTTTCTCAAAACCCTTTCAATTTCTTCATAAAACCTTCGTGTGGACATGGCTTCCTGAAGCAACCCTACTTCCAGTTCTCAGAAAAAAGATTCCTCCGAACAATATGAAGAACCCTACAGAACTCTCCTCACACCCATCAAAAATCTAGAAGTTCTTTCAGAATTGATTGTGGACTTCAACAGTCTTCAAGAGAACGGGTTTAATCTCTCTGAAGAAGTTAAGGCTCAAGGCTGGACAGATATTTTGACCGACTGGTGGGTCCAACATTCCCAATTCTTGTGAAGGAATTTTGGATTCATGCTTCATCTTCCAACCATCAAGTTACTTCATACATAATGGGGAAGAAGATAGTTATAACAGAGGACCTCATTGCAAGATTAATAGGCTATAGTGGTGGTGGTGTACGATGCATTGACATGGCTAAAAGATGCGCTGATGTCGCCCTAATTGCTAGAGAAATCTTCACTCTGGGTCTTCCCTCCAGCAAGATAAGGGATCTAAAAGACCATCACAGAATATGGGCCAAGATTATTCTGGGATATAAAAACCACAGGAAGCCTACCAGCTCTCCTGACTACATCAATATTGATCAGCAATTTCTGATCTACTTCATCTCCCAGAAGATTAAGGTGAATCTGGATCATCTGTTGTTTAACCATCTAAGGACTAGTGTCAAGGAAACCAGAGAAGAGGAGCGCACAAAAAGGGACTGGATACCCCTAGGAAGGCTTATATCAGATATTCTAACAGAGAATAAGCTGATTGATCATCTTACAGAAGCTCAGGAAATCAGCTCTTTGGAAGCTACTGTTGGCAAACAGTTGAATGCAAAGAATCTGAAGAAAATGAAGTTAATTGAGAACGTCAAGAAGGAACCCAGTGTCACTTCTTTTGCAGCAATCTCCAGTAGAAGAATCCCTCTGGATAACTTTCCTCTGTTCTCAGAGATTGACTCTAAACCTGATATAATAGTCAGATATCTGGATGCATGCAAGGCGGGTGGTACAGCACCAGATTTGAGTATTCAGGATCTGCAGTAGAAGGCTCCAGAAGTTGTGCTGAAGAAAACCAAGAAAAGAAAAGTTGTAGCAGAAGGATCATCCCAGCAGACTCCTAAAAAGAGAGGTAATCCTTCGTCTGTAACGGTTTTAAACTCAATTTCTGTATCAACATCTATACCAATTCCCACTCAATCAGAAAACCCCACACCACAAACTTTTGATGACTTTGACATTGAATTTGACCCCTCAGAAACCTTAACTCTTAGAAGATCTCGCTCCCAACCTCCAAATCCAAATATTGAAGCAACCCAACAAGAACTTGCAAAAGTTCTATCTGACATAGACACCTTTGACCAACATAATTTTTCTCCCATGCTAGAAAATCCAAACCCTGAAACAACCACAAAAGCACCACAACCAGAAATCCCCCTCTCTCCACAACCAGAAATACCACTACCTCCATCTCCTCAACCATAAATTCATCCACCTTCTCCATAACCTGAACTATTTCAACCAGAGGTTCAAACTTCTGAGGCTCAACCTTCTGAATCCTGTGAACCAGAACCTCATAACGATCAATCAAACCAAACTGTTGATTCTGATACCATTCCCATCCCTAGAATCACTGAACCTCTGGCCATCCGTATGCCCCTAACCATCCTGGATATTCCCTAAATTCCCTCTTCACTAGAATAAACTCCACAAAACTCCCCAACTAGTCCAATAATAATTCCAGACTCTCCCACTCCCTCACCAAAGAACAATCCAGATGACAACATCAAGACTGTCATTGATTTAACAATTTTTGAACGTCTTGCTGCCATAACCCACAAAACAGCTATTCCAAAACCAAAACCATATGAACCCTCTCTAGATGTTGGTACCAGCTTATTGATGTTTGAAACAGAAGTACAGAAGTGGATCACTTCTCTGAAGCAAGCTAGTCTTGAGCTGATTGATCCTGCTGCATCAGACTACCTTTGGGCGAGGTTCAGAAGATGGGTATGTTCTGAAACTCGTAAGATGCAGGAACAAAGCTACGGACAAGTTCAACAGAACTTCAACAATCTACTGAAAGTAATTGAAGATCAAGTTCTGAGACAGTTGCTCAAGGAAGAAGTTCTTCCTCTGGACAATGCTCCCTGGTCTGAACATCGTCCAGCATACAAAGTTCAACCAGAGTCAAAAGATCTCAATCTGACTGATACTTCAGAGCAGATGATTCCTGCTGAAGAACTGGGTCAAAAAGAGGATATGAAGGGGTGAAAAACACAAGAAGGGGGGGTTGAATTGTAAAACTGAAATCTTAAAGCAATTGACAAGATATTTTTATCCTGGTTCGTTTGATCTCAAACTACTCCAGTCCACCCGTCAAGGTGATTTCGCCTCTCTCCAACGAGGTCTTAATTCACTATATTCAACTGAATATTACAGACTTCTTTAACAACTGCTAAAGCCTTCTTGATTCAAACCACAATCCGGTTTGTCAAGGCAACACTTTCTTACAAAGGTATAAAACAATGTGTGTGAATGTTTTCTACAAAACTTTATCACAACTGTGATGTATACACAAAATGAAGCTTAGAAACTAGATTGCTAAACACTAATGGAGTATCAGAGTTTGTGGTTTAGCAAAACTGGTAGATGAAGATTATTGTTCAGCTTTGTGCGTGTAGAGATTTGGAGAGCATTAGCCATTATAATCTTCGAAGCCTTGTTTATATAGCACTTGAGAAGATGAACGTTGAATGCAATATTCTTGATTCAATGCTAATAACAAGCTTTCCTTTTTGAGCAGATCTTGTCTAGAATGAGGCCGTTGGGATTAATTAGCTTTCAATGCACAGTACCGTTGCTTCTTCAATGCACGTTCTGGCTTGGCTCATTCTGATTCTGCTTCGCTACTGATGAACTATTGTGTTTCTGTATCAGAGTGTTTACGCGCAGTTCTGTTCATCAAGCTTCAGCATGTACGTGAGTTGATCATCTGATCTTGACGTTCTGATTCAGCAACTTCTGATGCTGGTGTATGAAATCAAATTCTGATGCTGAAGAAGTGATCTTTCTTATTTTAATCAGCGTATCTGCAAGTCAGAGCATAGTAATTTTAGGCAGCATATAGTTCAAACATGAAACATATAAATACTATATCTTTTCACTTTGTTATCATCAAAACTTAAATATAGGGTAGTAGATTCAAACATTGTTCTAACAATCTCCCCCTTTTTGATGATGACAAAAACTAGATATTTTAAATGAAAAATAACGTGAAAAGGTGTCTGGGAAATGTTTCAGAGTTAAGAAGTAAGGAGAAATCAGAGTTAAGAGATACTCCCCCTGAGTTGATTACTTCCCTTTGATGATACGTGTTCTTCAGGATCAGATCTTTTTCTTTCTTTGAACATCAGATTATAAGAGTCTTTGACTTATCAGAGAGCAGAGCTTCAGAGCTTTTCCTGTCAGAGCTTTGCTTTGGATCAGAGTATTAGGTCGATCAGAACTTCATATTTGATCAGAGCAACATTGATCAGAGCTTCTACATTTTGATCAGAGCTTCTAGTCTTCATAGTGTTCAGGAGCTTCCTTGTGCCTGTAGACTTTAAACAAAACAGAAAAACATTTCAAGTAATAGAGTTAGAATGTTTGAGAATTTCTGTCTAGTTAGCCGTTATTGATTTTAAATATCATTCTTGTTCTCCCCCTTTTTGTCAGCAATCAAAAAGTGTTGGTGATGTGCTAAAACAATTTAGATCAGAAAAACAAATTATATTAAAATAGTTCAGAATCAGAGCAAAAGAACATTACAAAACATAGTCAAAACAGTACTTTAGAAAATCAAGAAAACATAGAGAATGTCATGCATGAAAAAGTTTTAAGGTTGAGGGGGCATGCGTGAGAACAGGCTCTCCAGCATCGCTTGAATCTTTTCAGAAGTTTCATTCTGCTTCTGAACCATGTTGACAACAGTGTCAATTTTGCTGTCCTGTACATCCATTCTTGCCTTCATCTTCTGATCATTCTCTTCCATCCGCTGCTGTAGACGCAAGTCATTCAGCCTTAGTTCTTCCAGAGCCTGCCTGTCCAAGGCAGCTTGAGAAGCATCAGAAGGAGGAGGCTTCTCAGAACTTTCAGCGACATCTTTTGCTTGACTTTCAGCCTGAATGGTCTTGTCTTCTTCTGATGGTTGCACCTGTGCAGCTTGCTGTTTCTCAGACCAAGATTCACTGTCCAGAGGGAGCACAACTTCCTGAGGCAGCTGACTTTCAACTTCCTTCAGCAGCTTGTTGAAGTTCTGTTGTGCCTGCTCATAGTTGACATCCTGCAACTTGAGGGCTTCAGCACGTACCCATAATCTGAACTGTGACCAGAGCTGATCAGAAGCAGCTGGGTCAATCATCCCAGGACAGACTTGCTTCAAAGAAGCAATCCATTGCAGCACACCTGTTTCAAAATTTAAAATACCAGAGCCAACATCTGGTTGCTTTGGTTTGGGAATGGCAATTTTGTGTCTTAAGTCAGCAAGACGTTCAAGACTTGTTAAGTCAATGAAAGTTCTGCTGGGGTTTTCAGAGGTTTGCTGAGAGGCTGTTTGTTTTGGAGGAAGGGTATCAGAATCAGAGTCGGATATTTCGATTGGAGTGGATGGTGGTTTAGGAGTATTTGGAGGTGTTGATTCCTCTGAAGATGGTAACTGTGGCATGACAATAGTGGTTCCACATGGCAACTGGATTGCCAGCGGTGAAGGTTGAGGTGAGTGAGGGTCAGATTTATGAGGAGAAGGGGTTTTGGAATGGTGAAACTCTGTTTGTGGTGAAGGTGGATTATTTTCTGGTTGAGGAGGTGGAATCTCTGATTGCTCAGGGATCAGAGGTTCTTCTGTGAGAGGTTGTTGTTGTTGTGGTTCTGATTCTGGTTGTTGTTGTTGTTCTGGTTCAGGTTGTTGTTCTGGTTGTGGAGGAGGAATATTTGGTGGTTCAGAATTTGGTTGAGCAGAAGTATGTTCACGCTCAATATCAGCTAGCACTCGATCAAGTGCTGGTGTTGTTGAAACAGTTGGTTGTTTGGGAATCTTAGTTCTGGTTCTTCTGAGTTGTAAGGCCTCAGAAGGGTCTTCTGGTATGGTTTCATCAATGGTAGGGATTGGAATTGATATTCTGTGAGAGGTTTGAGAAGGGGCAGCAGATGTTGGAATAGTAAAAGATTTTGAGATAGGGGCAGCAGATGAAATACCTCTTTTCTTTGGAGTCTGATGAGATGATCCTTCTGCTGGCGCTTTCCTCTTCTTTGTCTTCTTCTGAGTCACTTCTGGTTGGATTTGACTCAGATCTTTGATCTTCAGCTTTGAACCTGTATCTTCTTCCTTGTATGAATCTGGATACCTGAGAAACAACTCTGGTTTGGATTCCATTTCAGAAAATACCGGAAAATCACTCAGAGGCACTCTTCTGCTGGAGATATCAGCAGTTGAAGTAGCTCTGGGTTCCTTCTGAATATTTTCTATCAGCTTCATCTTTTTCAGATTCTTAGCGTTCAGCGGTTTTCCAACAGTTGGTTCAATAGTGCTCAGCACTTGAGCTTCGCTCAGATACTCTATCAGCTTATTCTCTGTCAGAATATCTGATATGAGCCTTCCAAACGGTATCCAGTCCCTTTTGGTCCTTTCTTCTTCTCTTGTTTCTTTGACACTGGTCTTGAGATGGTTGAACAGGAAGTGTGCCAGATTGATCTTTACCCTCTGATCAATAAAGTAGATCAGAAATTGCTGATCCACGTTTATATAATCAGGAGAACTTGTTGGTTTCCTGTGGTTGAAGCATCCCAGAACAATCTTGGCCCATACTCTGCAGTGATCCTTCAGATCCTTAATTTTGCTGCTGGGCAATCCAAGAGTGAAGATTCTGTTGGCTACCACACCTACATCAGGGCATCTTTCAGCCATGTCCACACAACGGACTCCACCACCACTTTGACCGATTAGCCTAGCAATGAGGTCTTCAGAAATTACAATCTTCTTTCCCATAACAGAAGAGATGACTAGATGTTTAGAAATCTTTGCGTGAATCCAAAATTCCTTGACAAGCGCTGGGAATGTTGGTCCAACCAACCTATCGAAATACCTCTCCCACTTTTGAGCCCTAATTTCTTCAGTTAGGTCAAATCCATTTTCCTTCAAGCTTTCAAAGTCGATGATTAACTCAGAAAGAACTTCAAGGTTCTTTACCGGTGTGAGAAGAGTTCTGAGGGGCACCTGATATTGTTCAGAGGCTTCTTTCTTCTGATTGCCTGCAGAAATGCTGGAGGATGCCATTGTTCACACTAAAAAAAGCTTTGAGAATGATTTGAGAGAAAAAGGTTTGTAGGAGATAAACTCAGAAATATGCAGAAAATGCTTGAGAGATTATGAGAAAGCGTAAAGAATAAGAATGAAGGATTAATGTGCTTAAATAGAGTTTTTCAAAATTATTTTGAAAAGTTAAACGTTTTTAAGAGAGAGAAAAAAAATCATGATTTCCATTTAACAAGCGTGATTACTTTTCATTAAATGCTTGCTGATTTTGGGGGATTTGAGAAAGATACTTAAAAACGGTTACCAGACATGTGTCTCAATGCACCCAATCAGCGCTTTGCCTTCTCAGAAGCGTGCACGCGTTCTGCTTCAGAGATTTGCTGATGATTGGATGACACTTGTTTGATGTAGTGATCAGCACGTCTGTCTTTGAGATTAGACTCTCAGATTTTTAGACTTGCATCTGATACAATCTGCATGTTCTATCTTTCTGAAAGAAGATTGATCAGAAGTTCACAGTAATATAATTACATTCTGAAGATAAATATATGGAATTAAAACATTTTCATTCTGGGCATACTTTCATGCTGAGATGTTTCAGAATGAAATTAAACCTATCTTCTGAAAGGGGTTTAGTAAAGATATCAGCCCATTGATGGTCTGTATCTATAAATTTCAAGTTTAAAATACCTTTCTGAATATAGTCCCTAATGAAATGATGTTTTATTTCTATATGCTTAGCTCTAGAATGTAAAATAGGATTCTTACTTAAGCAAATAGCAGAAGTATTATCACAAAGAATAGGAATGTTACTCTCAAATATCTGGAAGTCTTCAAGCTGACTTTTCATCCAGAGCATTTGTGTGCTACATCCTGCTGCTGCTATGTACTCAGCTTCTGCTGTTGACAGAGCAATTGTTGACTGCCTTTTGCTGGACCACGAGATCAGATTTTCTCCCAGAAACTGGCAGCTTCCAGAGGTACTTTTACGTTCCACTCTGTCTCCAGCAAAATCAGCATCACAGTAGCCTACTAAGCTGTAATCACTAGATTTTCTATAAAACAAACCCAGATTAGTAGTACCTTTCAGATACTTGAAAATTCGCTTAACAGCTGTTAAGTGAGATTCTCTAGGATCTGATTGGAATCTAGCACAAATACATACGCTGAATAAGATATCAGGTCTTGAAGCAGTCAGATAGAGGAGAGAACCAATCATACCTCTGTAGACTTTCTGTTCTACACTTTTGCTTACCTCTTCTCTTTCCAGAATGCATGTGGGATGCATTGGAATCTTTGATGGCTTACATTCTGAGAGGTCAAATTTCTTCAGAAGATCTCTGATGTATTTGCTCTGATGAATGTAAGTTCCTTCTGGAGTTTGATTGATCTGAATTCCTAGAAAGAATTTCAGTTCCCCCATGAGGCTCATCTCAAATTCTGCCTGCATACACTTAGCAAATTTTCTTCCAAGAGAAGAATTAGTAGAACCAAAAATGATATCATCAACATAAATTTGACAGACTAAAATGTCACTCTTAACTGTTTTACAGAATAGAGTAGTGTCCACTTTCCCTCTGGTGAATTCATTTTCAAGCAGAAAGTTACTTAGCCTTTCATACCAAGCTCTGGGAGCTTGTTTCAGACCATACAGTGACTTCTTTAGTTTGAAAACATGTTCTGGATGTTTTGTATTTTCAAAACCTGGGGGTTGGTGAACATAAACTTCTTCTTCTATATAACCGTTTAAGAATGCACTTTTGACATCCATCTGATACAGAGTGATGCCTCTATTAACAGCAAATGAAATTAAAAGTCTGATAGATTCTAACCTGGCGACTGGGGCAAAGGTTTCTGTATAGTCTATCCCCTCTTGCTGACTATAACCTTGTGCAACCAGTCGTGCCTTGTTTCTGATGACTTCACCTTGTTCATTTAACTTGTTTCTGAACACCCATCTTGTTCCAATGACGTTGAATCCTTTTGGTCTGGGGACGAGATCCCATACGTCGTTTCTGGTGAATTGATTCAGCTCTTCTTGCATTGCCAGAATCCAGTCATTATCCAGAAGTGCTTCATCAATAGAAGAAGGTTCAATCAGAGACACAAGTCCCATAAGAGTTTCTTCAGAGTTTCTGAAGCTTGCTCTTGTTCTGATTGGATCTTCCTTTCTTCCTAGGATAGTCTCTTCTGGGTGGTCCAAACTGCTTCTGGGCAATCTCTTCTGAGGTTGATCAGCAGCTGTTGTAGGATTTCTAGCATTGCTCCTTTCAGACATTGAAGGAATGTCTGTGTTGAGAGCTTCTGATGACTTGTCTTCAGAACCTGCAAATTCAATTTCTATACCTGCAAGATTTTCATTCTGCTTTGACTTTTCAGAGTCAAGCTTGTCATCAAAACGAACACTGATTGATTCTTCCACAATCTGTGTTTCTGTATTGTATACTATGTACCCTCTTGAGCGTTCAGAGTATCCTAACATAATACACTTCTGTTCCTTAGAATCAAACTTGTTCAAATAATTCTTTGTATTCAATATAAAGCAAGTACATCCAAATGGATGAAAATATGAAATGTTGGGCTTTCTGTTCTTCCACAATTCATATGGAGTCTTTTCCAGAATAGGTCTTATTGAGATTCTATTCTGAATGTAGCACGCTGTGTTTATTGCCTCTGCCCAGAAAGTCTTAGCAACGTTTGTCTCATTGATCATGGTTCTGGCCATTTCTTGCAATGTTCTGTTCTTTCGTTCTACAACTCCATTTTGTTGGGGAGTTCTAGGACAAGAGAAATCATGCAGAATGCCTTTGTCATTAAAGAATGACTCAAAATCTTTATTTTCAAATTCTCCACCATGATCACTTCTGACTTTAACGATTCTAAGATCTTTTTCATTCTGAACTTGGTTACAGAAGGTAACAAACACAGAGTGTGACTCGTCCTTGTGTCTTAAGAACTTTACCCATGTCCATCTGCTATAGTCATCTACGATTACTAACCCATACTTCTTACCACTGACTGAAGCAGTTTTAACTGGTCCAAATAAGTCAATGTGCAGAAGTTCTAATGGCTTAGAGGTAGAAACAACATTTTTGGATTTAAAAGAAGGTTTTGCAAATTTGCCTTTCTGACATGCTTCACACAGAGCATCTGAATTGAACTTCAGATTAGGAAGTCCTCTGACCAGATTGAGTTTGTTAATCTGAGATATTCTTCTCATACTAACATGCCCCAATCTTCTGTGCCAGATCCACTGCTCGTTGTTAACAGACAGAAGACATTTTACATTCTGACTCTTTAGTTCAGAAAGTTTGATTTTGTAAATGTTGTTTTTCCTCTTACCATTAAACAGGATAGTCCCATCTTTTTGACTAACAGCTTTACATGATTTTTGATTAAAGATTATATCATAACCGTTATCACTTAATTGACTTATGGATAACAGATTATGCATCAATCCATCAACAAGCAGAACATTATTAATAGAGGGAAGATTTCCATTACCTACAGTTCCAGAGCCAATTATCTTTCCCCTCTGATTGCCTCCAAAGCCAACGTGGCCTCCAGGCTTAAGTTCCAGGCTTTGGAACATATGCCTTCTTCCCGTCATGTGTCGTGAGCAGCCAGAGTCCAGGTACCATGACTGGTGTTTCTGACTTGCTGCTAAAGATATCTGCAACATGTATTATTTTATCCTTAGGTACCCAGATTTTCTTGGGTCCTGACTTGTTAGTTTTACCAAAACTCTGGTTGAATTTTGGTTTCACAGAGTGCTTACTGCTAGTATATTTGATGTCGTGTGTGTGACCATACACAAAGTGTGAATTTAGAGGAGTGTGTTTAATGGTTAAATCCATGACATTTTTAGGTGTAGGAACCTTACCTAGGTATCCTATTCCTTTCCTGTCGTTTCTGCTAACTCCATAGATCATTGAAGCCATTCTGCTTCTATCTATGCTTTTAGCAAGGAACTTCTGGAAACTATGATCATACTCCTTGATGATCTCATCAGCGTTGCTGGGAGTTTCAGAAATTGGTTCCTTCTGAGAGTTTTGTAAAGAGTTTTCTAATTTTGAAATTTTATCTCTCAGCTCAGAGTTTTCCAATTTGAGACTCTCAGACTTATTAGAGTCAGATTCAAGATTCCTTTTCAGGTCTCTGAATTTAGCTCTAATCTGCTGATAACGTTCCAGAATTTCATTGAGGCTTTCAGCAAGTTCAGCCTTTGTAAAATTAACAGCGAAGTTAGGGAATACATCTTCTGTGTCTGATTCTGAGTCTGATTCAGAAGCTTCACTATCATCTGGAATGTTAGCCATGAGCACTATGTTTGCCCTTTCATCATCTGATTCTGAGTCAGCTTCAGACGAGTCAGAGTCATCCCATGTGGCCATGAGACTTTTCTTCTTCTCTCTTCCAAACTTCTTTTTGGGCTTTTCCCTCTGAAGCTTTGGGCAGTCACTCTTGTAGTGTCCTTGCTCATTGCACTCGTAGCAGATGATATCTTTTGTGTTTGGCTTCTTGCTACTGGAGGAGCCTTCAGATCTTCTGTATCCAGAGGAAGAATCTGTCCTTCTGTATCTGGAAGAAGACTCGTTCTGATCAGATCTTATGGGATTCCTGAACTTCCTTTGTCTTTGCTTCCACAGTTGATTTACTCTTCTGGAGAGAAGGGAAAGTTCGTCTTCTTCTGATGAGGATCCATCAGATGTTTCTTCAACTGCCTGCAAAACTTTAGACTCAGATTTTCTGTTAGATTTTAAAGCTAAAGGCTTACCTTGCTTCTGAGGCTCGTCAGCTTCTAGCTCTATCTCATGACTTCTGAGGGAGCTTATAAGTTCCTCCAGAGTGATCTTGTTGAGATCTTTAGCTAGCTTCAGAGCAGTAACCATAGGCCTCCACTGCTTGGGTAAACTTCTGATTATTTTCTTGACATGGTCAGCAGTAGAGTATCCTTTGTCCAGAACTTTGAGACCAGCTACCAGAATCTGGAATCTAGAGAACATAGCTTCAATGGATTCAGATTCTTCCATTTTGAACGCCTCATACTTCTGAATGAGCGCCAGAGCTTTTGTTTCTTTGACTTGAACGTTGCCCTCATGCGTCATTCTGAGAGAATCAAATATGTTCTTAGCTGTGTCTCTGTTGGAGATCTTTTCATACTCAGTATAGGAGATGGCACTGAGGAGGATGGTTCTGGCCTTATGGTGATTCTTGAAGTCACGCTTTTGTTGATCAGTCATTGATTTTCTTTCAATCTTCTGACCGGTTGCATTCACAGGGTGCGTGTATCCATCTGTCACCATATCCCACAGATCAGCATCATGTGCTAGAAAGAAGCTTTCAATTCTGTCTTTCCAGTAATCAAAGTTTTCTCCATCAAAGACTGGAGGTTTGCCGCTGAATCTGTCTCTGTCCTCATTATTGTCATTGCTGAAGTGAGAGTTGTTTCCTGCCATTGTGTTTTTCTGACGCTGGATCTTGTACTGACACGGTTAAGTGTTTTAGCTCAGAACCAGGCGCTCTGATGCCAATTGAAGGGGTGAAAAACACAAGAAGGGGGGGGGGGGGGGTTGAATTGTAAAACTGAAATCTTAAAGCAATTGACAAGATATTTTTATCCTGGTTCGTTTGATCTCAAACTACTCCAGTCCACCTGTCAAGGTGATTTCGCCTCTCTCCAACGAGGTCTTAATTCACTATATTCAACTGAATATTACAGACTGCTTTAACAACTGCTAAAGCCTTCTTGATTCAAACCACAATCCGGTTTGTCAAGGCAACACTTTCTTACAAAGGTATAAAACAATGTGTGTGAATGTTTTCTATAAAACTTTATCACAACTGTGATGTATACACAAAATGAAGCTTAGAAACTAGATTGCTAAACACTAATGGAGTATCAGAGTTTGTGGTTTAGCAAAACTGGTAGATGAAGATTATTGTTCAGCTTTGTGCGTGTAGAGATTTGGAGAGCATTAGCCATTATAATCTTTGAAGCCTTGTTTATATAGCACTTGAGAAGATGAACGTTGAATGCAATATTCTTGATTCAATGCTAATAACAAGCTTTCCTTTTTGAGCAGATCTTGTCTAGAATGAGGCCGTTGGGATTAATTAGCTTTCAATGCACAGTACCGTTGCTTCTTCAATGCACGTTCTGGCTTGGCTCATTCTGATTCTGCTTCGCTGCTGATGAACTATTGTGTTTATGTATCAGAGTGTTTACGCGCAGTTCTGTTCATCAAGCTTCAGCATGTACGTGAGTTGATCATCTGATCTTAACGTTCTGATTCAGCAACTTCTGATGCTGGTGTATGAAATCAAATTCTGATGCTGAAGAAGTGATCTTGCTTATTTTAATCAGCGTATCTGCAAGTCAGAGCATAGTAATTTTAGGCAGCATATAGTTCAAACATGAAACATATAAATACTATATCTTTTCACTTTGTTATCATCAAAACTTAAATATAGGGTAGTAGATTCAAACATTGTTCTAACAGGATATTGCAGAATGCTCTGAGAAGCATCCAGTTTCTGAAGATCCTCAAGCTTCCTCCTATGAAAGGCAGACTCTAGAAGACCTGAAAAGATCTGATATGTTGATGAAGGAAAGAATGGATAAGAAGGACAACAAAATTGATGAAATCACGAGCATGTTAACCCAGCAACAAGAAACCAACATCCAGATCAAGAGCATGTTGGAAGCTTTGTTCACGCGTCTACCTCCTCCCTCTTAGAATTTCCTCGTTTTTAAAAACATGTTTATCTGTAATATTCATACATTGCTGCTATTCTGAACTTATCATTGCTTCTGGTTTTTAATATAAATGCATTTTGGTTCTGATTATATGTTCTTTTTGATAACTGACAAAAAGGGGGAGAAAGAATGATATTTTTCAATAACGGATTACTGAGACATAAGTCTCAAACATTCTGATCTACTTAAATTTCTCTCTTCTGAAAAGCTTGAACAGGTACAAAACTCTGATGAAAGATACAGTAAGGTTCTGATGCTCAAAGACTCATGGAATTAAAGGGAAGTAATAAACTCAGGGGGAGTTTCTCTTCTTAATTCTATACTCTTTATTCTTATTTTTAAATTGAAAAATCTGGTTTTTGTCATCATCAAAAAGGGGGAGATTGTTAGAACATAGTTTGATTCTACAACCCTTGATTAGAGTTTTGATGATAATAAAATAAAAAGAATAAATAAATTCAAAGATATATAAAAAAAATATGCTTCTTAAAATTATGTTTTGTATATACAGAAGTTCTAATGGAATCAGCATCAGAAGATCAGTAATATGTGCTACACGCTGAAGCTACCAGATTATACGCTGAAGCTTGATGACCAGAATCTACGCATAAATAATACACTCTGACTCTGATCAAAGATCTTTATCAAGTCATCAACACTCTGAAGCGTTATCATAAGTTAAAGCAAAGAAGACTCTAAAGCGTTATTAAGTATTCAAGACAGAATTAAATGCTAATGGCTCTCATCAGACAAGATCTTCTTCAAAAGGAAAGTGCGTTATTGTCATTAAACTGGCTTTATGGACAACGTATCTTTGCCTTGCCTATATAAACAAGTTTTCTTGAGAAAAGACGCACGCATGCACTCACATAATTTGCAAAGCTTTCAAAACCACGCTTATTCAAACACTTTAGATAATTCAGGTTATTCCAAGCTTAAGTTGTGTAATTATCACAGTTGTGATATATTGTTTTGTTAGAAAACATTAACACATCCTTGTTCAATTATTTGTAAAATATTTCCTTGAGATAAACCGGTTTGTGGTTATACTCAAGAAGACTTTAACAGTTGTTAAAGTAGCTGTTGTAATCCTTTGAAAATAGTGGATTAAGACCTCGTTGGAGAGAGGCGAAATCACCTTGACGGGTGGACTGGAGTAGTTTGAGATCAAACGAACCAGGATAAAAATACTGTGTTGTCAAACCATTTGTTTTAAGGTTTACAATTCAACCCCCCTTCTTGTGTTTTTCACATCTTCAGTTTTATGATTTACCAAGAAAACAATTTTTGTTTTAAGATGCAGAATGCAAAGGAAGGAAAAAAATAACTAAGGGAAACTAGCCTAGCACTATCCCTAGTGTTATCATACAATGATTGACCCTAAGGTTGAGGATGAAGGAGAATCCTACCTTAAATCTCATGTCAAAGGAAGCTTAACAAAACTATCCTATAGGGAACATGCAATGAGAGCGAAGTCGTGATCTCAATTTCTAAATTGAGTGACTCATCGATCAACAATTAAAGAATAAAAACAATAAACCTCCTATAGGGAACATGCACTGAGAGCGAAGTCGTGATCTCAATTTCTAAATTGAGTGACTCATCGATCAACAATTAAAGAAGAAAAACAATAAACATCCTATAGGGAACATGCACTGAGAGCGAAGTCATGATCTCAATTTCTAAATTGAGTGACTCATTGATCAAAAGTTAAATAAACAAACACAACACATTCATCAGACAGAAAAACCAGAGGGCCTTCTGACATATATCAGCAACAGAGGTCCCATCATGAAACATAGAACTACGCAAATAGAAGAAAGGAAATAGTGCAATACCAAACGGATAACTATCTGTAGCAACTGAGCAAGAATAAAAGAAACCCAGAGAACTTCAAGCAAGCTGGCATCAGCAGACAAACCAAGTCAAAAATTACGCCATCAGGATGTAAGTAATGAGATTATCAGATATGAACAGATCCCATGGGCAATGTATTCATAATCACATATACATATATCCTGTATAAACTTATCAAACATGCCAAGCACAAGAGTAGTGCCAATATAATAAATTGTGTTCCACAAATAAAGTGAAACACAATAGCCTCAAGTCAAGACTGGAAAACGTTTCTCAAAGTACCTCACACATTGAACAACCAAGTTAGTATTTCATAAAATGAATGATGACTCACATAAGGGATGGATGAAACATGATGAAGTGAGAAAACATGATAGAAATGTTGCTCCTTTCTATCACCATATTGGGTTGACAATTGAATATCAATAAATGATAATGGGAGAGCTTGAGAAGAATACAATAAAAGACCATGAAGGTCAGTAGCAAACACAATTCAAGCATGCTCAATAATTCATCACAGCTCACAAGCATAATAGAAGAGGAATCCAACACAATGCATCAAAAAGGTTCAATCATTCAATATGGGGCATTAAGTGAAATGACTTGAGTTTATTTGGATAAACATATCCAAAATGATCATTAGGTTCCCAATTATAGGCCTCACTCAAGTTCATTGGCTATCAAACAAATTGCAACAAGATATGCAACATTAATTGGGTACCTTCACTTCAAAAATACATCAAAAATAGAAACAAGGATCAATAATTCAAACCAAAAATTTCTTAGCATCTTTGAAGTGTGTAGAAGTCAGAAAGTAAGTCTTAAGTTCATGAATGATTGAGGAGGGGTTCAAATGAGGCCCAAAGTTCAAAACTAGTTGGCTAAGCTATCAAAACTAGACAAGTTTTCAAAATAATTCATGGAAAAAATATCAAACCAAGTCAAATAATTCAAGAAAAATGGTTTTCAGATCCTCGATACATTCATGAACCATAATCAAGACTTAAATTCCATTGAAAATCCAGGGCATAATGGATTTGAAAATGAAACTTGCACAATAAGCAACAAAACCCTAATTTTTTACTTTTAATCTTAAATATGAATTAAATAAGATAAAAATTTAAACAATTCAAACCAAGATCATGCAAACCATAAGGAAACCCTAAATGTCAGAATACATATTTTTCACATTTTTTGAATTAAAGAAAAGTCAAAAATAAAATCAAATTCAAACAATTAATGAATTAAACAAATATTCACATCTCAAAATAAAAATCTAATCACAAATTAGAAAAATATCCAACCAAAATTATATTTAAACATTAGAATTAAAAACACACACCACTGATTTTTTGTGAATTTTTTGAATTAAGGGAAATATTAAAATAAAAATCAAACAAACAATTAACAATTAAACTATTATTTAATGGAAAAAATGTAAACCCTAGCCAAAAGTCACAAAAAGGTCAAAATAAAATTATATTCAGAATTTATGATTAAAAACAAGCTTGCATGATTTTTTTGAGGATTTTTGGATTAAGAAAAATATTTAAAACAAAAAATATGAAACAAATATTTCAAATAACCTTCTAAAATTAAATTTCTAAACAAAAATAGAAAATATTCCAAACAAATTTCAGAATCAAATTCTAAATAATTTTAAGAGTTCAAAACATTTTTTGGGGAATTTATTAATCAAAAGAACTATTAAAATGAAAATAATCTTTAAACAAATAATTATTTAAACTTATAAAATTTTAAACCAATCAAAACATTTTTAAAAATTCCAATAAAATTACACAAGGTAGTAGAAATTATTTTGGACTTGTGATAATTTTTTCAAAATTTTTTAAATTGTTTTGATCAAGAAATAAAAATCAGGAAATCAATTAAAATCAAATAATATAAAAATGCATTAAAATTTGAATCTAGCCAATCACAACGCGCCACATCACTTCATCTTCAACCTCCAGCATAGGGCAAAACGCGTGCAACACAAACAGGTCATGAGCCTATGTTCAGATCCACCAATCATGCTCGTTTCTAAACCAAAATCCATGAAATCAAGTGCAAATTAAAGCTAGCATATCATACTACATTATTCAATTTGAATCAAACTCAAAGATCAAGTATGGATCAAGAAATAAAGTCTCAAAAACTGAAAAAACTAACTGCAAACATCAAAGTCATGAACACGATTTCAACAATTCTGCTTGAATCAAAGCTCAAATATACATCAATCCTAGAGATTGGCCAGCTAGCAACTCAATGAACATGATTTACATAATCAATTCAAGCTGAAACACATAAATCAAAGTTCAAGAAACTCACATGGATGTGGAAACTGGAAACACAATTCCTTCACTCCAGAAGCAATCCAATGGTGCAGGCTTGATCTCCTTACTTCACTGAAGCTGAATCACCAAGAATTTTGAAGAATGATCCAAGGAGAAGAGAGATTCGAAACAATTTACAGAGATGCTTCCAAAATGTTCAGATTTTCAATGTAGCAATTATGAGCCTCATCCTGCACAATTGAGCCTTGATTCTTGTTATATAGCACGAGGGTAAGAGGATAGAAGTGGTATTTGGCACTCAAAACTTTTGGAGGGCAAGATTGGAAGTTTTGGCCAAAAATGAGGATGCACATGGAGCCTGCATTTTACTCGTGCATTTGCTTGCCTTTTGGGCGTTTTGTGAGCCAAATGAAGTCATAATTACATGCCCAAAGTGCCAGCTCATGATTGTTTGAAATGAAGAAGTGTTGGTGATTTTGCAAAATTGAGCATGTTTTGTATTTTTTTCATTCAAGCAAGATCATGAAGCTCATGGGCACGAAATGGTGAGTGTAATGGGCCTTAGCATGTCACAAATTGTTCATGGGCTTGATTAGAAACAAAAGTAATGGCTAAAACTCGAGTTTGCAAGAAATGGCCATTTTGCATACTTGTCAAAATTCAATAAAATGCCTCAAAATTCCAAAGTCCATAACTTGCTCATATATTTGAATTTGGACACAAATAAGTACAATTTGGAAAGGTATTGAAAAGATATACAATCCCTTAGTTTTGAGTTTTTGCAATTGAACCTATTAAGTTTCTCAAAATTGAGCTTGAAATTCACTAAATTTGGAAAATGACCTATAATTTTGTGACTTCCAAAGACCATAATTCTTAATTCCTTGACAATTTGGACGTGAGACCAAAAGGAGATAAAAGATCATCCTCTTATCTTTCCAAGCATGTTTCATTTGCATTTTTTTGATCAAAGGTGAATAAAATATGAATTTTTGAAATTAAGTCCTTATTTTCCAAAATTAGAAACTTTTAGGGTTTCTTCATGAACAAGTTTCAACCCAAACTTTAATCTCTTTGATCCAATGATCAAAATGGACTTGAAATATGAAAAGTAAACCCTTGAATTGATGGTTGACCAAAAATTCACTTGGTCAACCTTGACTTTGACTGATTTTGACCAAAATGACCATTTTGCCCCTTTGAATCAATTGATTCACTTCCCTTCAAAATTGATGATCAAAACTTCAAACATGTGATTTTCCAAACATATAGAGGCCATATACAAAGTTTCACTTCAAAATTCTCAAGAAATATTGATGAAATCCCAAACCCTAGTTTTGGTTAACACCTTAGGAGATTGATGAATTATCTCCAAAATTTCAAATCCTCTGATGATCTTGACCAAATTCTTGTACAAAGACTTTTCAAATACCAATGAGATGTTGTAGCTTCCAAATCAAAATTTGTACATTGATTAATAGCCTTGATCAAGCAAAACCCTAATTTTACTGGTGAATCAAAAGAGTGATTCTTCTTACAATCAAACATAAACTTCAATCCTCTGATGATCCAAAGAGCTGGATAAGATATCTTGAGATATGCAATAACTTTTGAGCTTAAAAGATCCAGAGGTTTAGATGATAAGATTCTACTTGAGCAACTTGTCAATGCAATCAACCTTCAAACTTGAGGAAGACTTGATAACCACAGTACTTTGATCCCATCACAATGTATGAATGCAATGTAATATGATATTCATGATGAAACATAAGCCTAAATCAAGAGGGTAAATTTTGGGGTGTACCAGCTGCCCCTATTCAAATATCTTCAACATGATAAGTGAGAAAAGTGACAACTTTCGAGCGTTCAGAGTTAAAGATGATTAAATATAAAAGAACCCGAAAATTTACACTCTTGAAGAAGAAAGAAAAAAGAAGCAGAAAACCCCCAAGACATGCGTCAGAACAAAACTGTAACGCAGGTTGAAATAGAACGAAAACAAAAGAAGAGTAGACGCGACTAAACTTCTGGACAAATGTACCAGGGAAAAACTGGGCTTCAAAAAGGGGTCAGATAAAACTCAAACCACAGAGTATAGGCAAAACTAAGCTCTAGAAAAGAAAATGTACGCGGGTGAGGAGACGAAACTCTGAACTCGACCAAAAGCAAAAGTGGCTAGAGTGCGTGATTCTAGGAGCACTTGCTAATCTCAACTAAGATAGTCAGTATGAAGGAACTAAAAGAATCCCAGAAATGAGGAACAAAAGCGAGACGAAACTCGACTCAACAACTAGTTAGGCGAAACTAAACTAGATGAGCACCAGGACGAAACTGGATTTCACACACGGGTAACGAGGCGAAACTCGATCCATAGCAAATTGATGAGAGTGCATGTTTATCAGAGAACCTGTTGGTCTCAGATCAATGGATAAACAGTGACGAAAACTGATAAAAGGATTCAAGGAACAAAAGAGATTGATTTTAAACCAGGGACGCAGTACGAACACTGCACTCGGTAAACGAGCACCGTTAAAGGGTCCAAGGTATAAAAGCAAAAAGCGAGACGAAACTCGACTCAATAACTAGTTAGGAGAAACTAAACTAGATGAGCACTAGGACGAAACTGGATTTCATGCACAAGCGACAAGGCAAAACTCGACCCAAAGCGAGAGTGATGAGAGCGCATGTTTCTCAGAGCACCTACTGGTCTCAGATCAATGGATAAACAGTGACAAAAACTGATTGAAGAATCCAAGGAACAAAAGAGACTGATTTCAAACCAGGGACGCAGTACGAACACTGCACTCGGTAAACGAACACCGTCAAAGGGTCCAAGGTATGAAAAAACGAGACAAAACTCGACTCAAAAACTAGTTAGGCGAAACTAAACTAGATGAGCATCAGGACGAAACTGGATTTCACGCACAAGGTGAGGAGATGAAACTCTAAGCTCAACCCAAAGCAAAGAGGTTAGAGCGTGCACCTAAAACCTTGCTGAAAGTGAATATCAGGACGAAACTGGTATTCGAAAGGTGCATCAATATACATTGGAATGAACTAGAGAGGGTAGTGAAGACTAAACCCGAGAAGACCGCGCCAGGGCAAAACTGAACTACAGTCAAGAGTAGACACTCAAACAAACAAATGATTGGCGTCAAAAGGATATTGGTATAGGGAGGAAACTGAGATAATGATGACGAAGACCTCACTGGGGATTTAACTCGGAGTGTTAGCAAATTCACTGGGGACAACAGAAACAAAAATGGATTATGTTTCGATGCATGTTTGAATTCTTTTTATATAGCGCAATGCTCCATATAATAGACATGCTACGCGTTTTGGTAGATGCAATGTAATGATGCATTTTTAAAAGTTTCACCAGGGAATGGCCAATTGAGAAGCCAATAACCAAGAAGTCAGGATCTGACACAACTTGCAAAAATATATTTCAAAATCCAAAGGAGAGGAGAAAATACGGGGAACCTCGAAGAGATGAAGCTTTGCAGGGAATAACAACCGAGTAACCAGTAGAAATGGGCCACAAACATTGGGAGGAGCTGCAAAAATAAATTGCAAACTCCAAGGGAAGATCAGATTGACACTGTAGCTTCTGGAGAAGATTAGACATTGAGGGAGAAGATCGAGGCAAAACTGTAATCTCTGGAAAATACAGTGTGCGGCCATTCTGAGGATGACACCAAGACAATAAAACCCGACGTGAGGGGTGAAAACCTTTGCTGGGGGAACCAAGCTCTGCTGAGGAAACAAGACTTCACCGGGGAGACAGAACTCTGTTGAAGATTTTTGTTGGAGAGAGATTTGGAATGCAACCATTGGACGGATCATGCAGATAGTCATACAGTATCGACCTCACTAGGGATAAGGAAAGATCTTAACATAAAGATGCCCCAACCATCAGATCGGTTGAGAAAGAGAGGTTATGGCGAGGGATCTCTGTTGGCAACTCCGTTGGGGATATGCGACATCCTCAAATCCGGAATCTCAGAATGAATCCTTTAAAAGAAGATTCCTGGGGAAACAAAACTTCGTTGCAGAAACGAAACTTCACTGGGGATTGGTAAAGTCCTATTCATACATGGGCTCTGTCCAGCAGAAGAAAACCAAATATTCCCCTCCTGACGATCATTAAGCTCTTTACCGGTGTTCAACGTGTAAACTCTTTTTTTATGTCAAACAAATGTTTTGCATGCAGAAAGATATTTATTTTGGAATGGTAGATCTGATGCGATGATTATTCAAGCCTTAAATTTGAAAACCTTAATAAAGTATCACATCTCTGTTGTGAATGAATCACTGGCTATAGTGCAAAAATTTCAAAACCTTTTTCCCCCCTTTTTTTTCAAAAAAAAAAACGAGTCAAGATGCGGGTGATAAGATACCAACATAGATATGCAACACATATTTGGGATTTTAGGAAACGTTATCCTGTTGTAGTATGCTTTCGAGTTAAACCCTTGTTTCAGTTAGGACTTTTAAAGGTTATAACGTGGCCTGGTTCGAGGGTTTTTTAGAGAAAAAAATTTTTTTCAAGGCTCAAGTTATTTGGTCCCCACCCCCTTCGTGATATTCTCCTGTCCTAAGTTCAGCTGACTTTTCACAAGCATTCATCTTTCAAAAGGATTTATAATGGTAGAGTGATCACGACAAATTCTCCAACATGATTGTCACTTAACTTTTGCTGCTTTTGTTTTTGATATTATTGTTCCTCTTCTTTTGATGAACATTTCATTGAATAATCTATTTTCTTTTTTTGGCCTTTTAGTCTCTCTTTTCCCTAACTTTTCCTGGACAAAATCTTTTGAATTTCAAATTTGGGAGTCCAGCGGGATGCCCTAACTTTTTCCTAAGCGACTTGTTTTCAAGTTCCGACTTAGCAGGGTTTTTTGTTTCTTTCTTATTCATGCTTTCCACTTCGAACAAGTCAAAGTGACTTTAGGTTTTTGAACTTTTTCTTTCTTTCTCTCTTTTTTTTGAAGAAAACAAATGTCTCATTCCTTGGTCGGCGAGGGATAGCCATTATCGTATCGATTCGATCTCGACCTCAGGACTTTGTGAGGAAATGAACATCGTGGTTTAAACATTTTTCCTGATCTCATGATGCGAAAGATAAAATGTGGTGATCCTTAGGTAGGACATTCCTTCTGAAATTTGAGTGCTTGGTCAAATTAACTGAACATCTACCATGTCCCTGGTTAAAAAAACAAGGTTTTTTTCTTTTGAACGGAAGAGAAACTCCTACTTCGAAGGCTCAGAGGGGTTAACGAGGGTCTAACTCCCTTATATCTCCGGTGTTTGGGGATTGAAACAATGCTTGTACATCGTCAACGGGGTTCTACTCAAAAGCATACCACTACAGTCATTTTTTTTAGCTAAACTCCTTCCTCCAAACTCTTGGCTAAGCAAAAGAATTGGCACAGTTAGTATCAAAATGCCCGGAAAACGATTAAAGAGTGATACTGGATGGATTAAGTAAAATGAAACAACAACAATTTTTTTTAAGGCAAAAAAAATTCAACGCATCAAGACTGACATTCGGCTATAAAAAAAATCCTATATGCAGACAATGCTAAAAAAAGCAATCAAGATAACACATGAAACTGCGACAAAGAAATGTAATAAAAGCCATTATGGGGAAGAAATATCTCCAACTAGGTTCGCCGATCTTGCTGACCTGACGTAATCTTGATATTACCCTGACCCATGACCTTTACCAACAACACGGAGCTGTGAAACAAAATGGCAAGGCATCCACCAATAAAGTGAATGAGAATCCTATCAATCAGAGAACCAAACATGCCCCTTGCACAATAGTTGTTGTGTTTGTTATCCACATTTCAAGCGATCAACTGACCATGACTTAGATTACCATTTCCGTGTAAGGTCCACGAAGTTTATATGCTCATGCTTATAAAAAATATTGGACGTTTTTGCAAACAAAATAGTAAAAAGGGAGAAAAGAAGCGTATACGTATACTTGAAAGAAGATATTCTATTGATTTTGAGAAATCATCCTGTGAAAAAGGCATTTACATTTGGAAGCAAGAAATTACAAAATCAAAGCAAACAAGTGTTTACAAATGGCAATGTGAATGTGAATATCCATCAAGTCCCGACTCTACTATGACTCTTATGACTCTCACGCCTTCATCTTCCTGCCTTCAGACAGATCATTCTTGGATTAGCTTCGAGCTTATGCCAGGTGATGGAACGAAGGAAAGAAACAAAGGATCTCATGCTGAGTGTAGTCATTTGCTTTAAGTCTCTAACTTTTGCCTGAATCGCCCTTTCGGGTTTTCAATTCACCAGGACACCCTCTTTTTGCCTCAACCGCCCTTTCGGGTTTTCAGTTTAGTGGGTTTTTTTATGCAAAGTATTTTTTAACTACGTCAGTATTCACAGGGAGAGGGAAGTACTCTCCATCCATAATCGTGAGCATCATCTCTCCTCCAGAGAAAACTTTTCTGACTACAAAAGGACCTTCATAAGTTGGAACCCACTTGTCCCTGGGATCTCCCTGGGGAAGAATTATCCTTTTTAGCATAAGGTCACCTGGCTTGTAACACTGAGGTCGTACCCTTTTATCAAAAGCTTTCCTCATCCTTTGCTGATATACCTGACCATGACACACAACCGTCAACCTCTTCTCGTTGATAAGTTCCAATTTATCCAGCCGATTCTGTACCCATTCACTTTCATCCAGTTCAACATCCCTCATGATCCTAAGAGAAGGAATCTCGACTTCTACCGACAATACTGCTTCCATGCCGTAAACCAATGAAAATAGGGTTGCCCCAGTCGAAGTACGCACATTGGTGCGATAACCATGCAAAGCGAAAGGCAGCATCTCATGCCAATCTTTATAGGTTACCACCATTTTCTCTACGATTTTCTTGATGTTCTTATTGGCCGCTTCGACAACACCGTTCATCTTTGGTCAGTTTGGGGAAGAGTTATGATGCTTGATTTTGAAGGACTCACAAAGCTCCTTCATCATTTTGTTGTTCAAATTAGACCCATTATCGGTAATGATCTTTTCAGGCACTCCGTAGCGATAGATAATATTGTGCTTAATGAACCGAGTTACCACCTGCTTGGTGACATTTGCATAGGATGCAGCTTCGACCAATTTTGTAAAATAATCGATGGCAACCAGAATGAAACGGTGATCGTTGGATGCAGTCGGTTCAATTTTGCCGATCATATCAATTCCCCACATCACAAACGGCCAAGGGGAAGTCAAGACATTCAAGGGTACTGGAAGCACATGCACCTTATCAGCATAGACTTGACATTTGTGGCAAACCCGTGCATGATTGTAATAGTCAGTCTCCATGGTGGACCAATAATAACCTACTCGCAAGATCTTTTTAGCCATGGTGTGCCCGTTGGAATGGTTCCTGAAATCTCCTTCATGTATCTCCTCAATGATTCTAGCTGCTTCTTTCTTGTCAACACATCTGAGCAGTAAATCGTCATGATGCCTTCTATACAACACACCACCACTGAGAAAGAACTTGGCTGAAAATCTTCTCAAGAACTTCTTATCTGTGACGGATGCCTCTTCAGGGTACTCTTGTGTTTCAAGATGTCGTTTAACATCATAAAACCAAGGATTACCATCTGATTCCAAACTAGCCTCAAAACAGAAAGCTGAATCACTCAAACTTCTGATGGTAATGGAAGGTGCCACATTAGCCCACTTAACCTTGAACATGGAGGACAAAGTTGCCAGTGTATCAGCTAGATTGTTTTCTTCTCTGGGAATGTGCTCAAACGTGATCTCTTCGAAGTACGGAATCAGCTTCAAAACATGATCACGATATGGAATTAGGTTCTGATGACGAGTCTCCCAATCTCCATTAATCTGACTGATAACAAGATTGGAATCCCCGTAAACTTTCAAATATTTAATGCGCAGGTCGATCGCCGCTTCAATGCCATAAATGCAAGCCTCATATTCGGCCATGATGTTAGTGCAATCGAAACAAATACGAGTCCTGAAAGGAATGTGGTATCCCTCAGGGGAAGTGATAATATCTCTGACACTGTTGCCCATGGAATTGGAGGCACCAACAAAAACAAGTGTACAACGTGATCCTGGCTCGGGTCCTTCGTCTGGGTTTGGCATATTACAATCCCGAATATACACAATTTCCTCATCTGGAAAATCAAACTTCATCGGTTCATAATCGTTCATGGGATGATGAGCAAGATGGTTGGCCAGTACACTACCCTTAATTGCTTTTTGAGTAGTGTATTGGATATCATATTCGGTGAGTATCATCTGCCAACGGGCTACCCTGCCTGTAAGAGCTAGTTGCTCAAAAATGTACTTGATTGGATCCATTTTGGATATCAAGTAGGTGGTGTGAGTTAACATGTACTGCCTCAAACGTTTGGCGGCCCAGGCAAGTGCACAACAAATCTTTTCCAGCAATGGGTACCTCGACTCGCATTTTGTAAACTTCTTACTCAAGTAATAAATAGCCTGTTCTTTCTTCCCTGTCTCATCGTGCTGACCGAGGACACAACCCATTGAGCTCTCCAACATAGTTAGATACGTGATTAGTGGCCTTCCTTCCACTGGCGGTATGAGTATCGGAGGTTCTTGCAAATACTCCTTTATTTTGTCAAAGGCCTTCTGACAATCCTCATTCCATTTCACTGTCTGACTTTTCTTCAACAACTTGAACAAAGGTTCACAGGTGGCTGTGAGATGAGAAATAAATCTAGAAATGTAGTTTAACCTTCCCAAGAAACCACGTACGTCCTTCTCAGTCCTTGGCTTAGGCATTTCCTGTATCGCTTTTACCTTGGTCGGGTCCACCTCGATACCTTTTTCACTTACAATAAAACCCAACAGCTTGCTGGATCTCATCCCGAAGGTGCACTTATTTGGATTCAACCTTAGCAAGAACTGCCTCAGTCTCTCGAACAATTTTTCAGATGAACAAGATGTTCCTCTTCTGTGTCAGACTTAGCAATCATATCGTCCACATATGCCTCAATCTCTTTGTGAATCAAATCATGAAAGGGAGTGACCATGGTGCGTTGATATGTTGCCCCGGCATTTTTCAAACCAAACGGAGTCACTTTATAATAGAAAGTTCCCCAAGGCGTGATAAATGTTGTCTTCTCCATATCCTCCGGAGCCATCTTAATTTGATTGTAAACCGAAAAACCATCCATGAACGAGAACACTTTGGAATGAGAAGTATTATCGAACAACACATTAATATGCGGAAGAGGGAAATCATATTTAGGGCTAGCCCTGTTCAAATCCCTATAATCCATGCACATCCTGACCATACCATCCTTCTTGGGCACAGGCACAATATTTGCAACCCATGGAGGATAATTGATGACCTTTAAGAAATTCGCGTCCAACTGCATCTGGACCTCCTCCTTGATCTTCTTGGACATCTCAGGATGAGTTCTTCAGAGCTTTTGCTTGACAGGAGAATAACCTTCTTTGAGCGGTAGTCGATGCACCACTATGTCTGTATCCAACCCAGGCATATCCTCATAAGACCAAGCGAAGATATCAGAATACTCACGGAGTAGCTCAATCAATCTGACCTTTATACTTTCCTTGAGTTCTGCCCCTAACTTGACTTCTCTTCTTACCTCTTATGTGCCAATATTCACCACCTCATTCGAATCCTGATTCGGTTGGATAACCTTCTCCTCTTGTTTTAACAATCTTGCTAATTCCTCAGGATGACCACAATCCTCATATGCTTCTTCTTCAGCTTGATAAATAGGAGTATCAAAGTCATAATGAGCCATAGCAGAGTCGTTATCAATATGATCGGTGGTGGAAGTGCATCTGCATGAATGACATTTTGGCGTTTTTTAGTGACAGTGTGTGAAAAGATAAACATTGCCATTCAAAATAAAAAAAAGAAATGGAGCAAAATTTTGAATGCAAAAATGTCCTTTATTTCATGATAAACTTTTGAAAATAAACATGGTGGCCCTACACAAATGATCCACTACGCCTTGGTCAGAGCGTAGGAATTATGATATGATAATAAAAGAAAACAAGAAAATTACTCCTCAGCGCTTGAAACTTGGATAACATCCACAGAAGTCTAATTGTTGAGTGCCTGGCCTGGAATATTCGGACGAATCCAATCTTCGATATTGTAGCCATCAACCCTATCGTTGCCAACTGTATTGACGTTTCCTTCTTGAGCAGCACTAGGACGGGAGAACTTCACAGGAGTGGATAAACTAGATGCTCTGGGAGTTGCACTCTACTGACCTGGGCTAAAACCAAGATCGAATTTGTTAAATTTTGGGGTAACGTTCAGCACCTAACCCCAACCTTCAGGGTTACCATTTTCCACCACAGCTCTCGCGTCCTTGAGAGAAGACATAACAGTTTCCAGTTTCCTTTTCTGCTTTGGAGGAGGAAAATTGACAGCATGAACTGTCTCAAACGCCTGAAACGGGGTCTCATGTATCTCGCCTTCAACTTCAACATAGTGGAATGATGTCAAATGAATCATGATGTACTCTTCCTCGCCGCACACAGTTATCACATTTCCTTCTGCAGGATACTTGAGTTTCTGATGAAGAGTAGAAGTGACTGCCCCTGCTCTATGAATCCACGGCCGCCCCAACAAACAACAATATGCTGGCTGTATATCAATCACAAAAAATGTAGTCGTGAAGGTGCGAGGACCGACCTTGATTGGTAACTCCATCTCCCCAAACACTAACCTTCGAGACCCATCAAACGCCTTCACCATCAAATCACTAGGGCGCAACTCCAGTCCAGAATAATCAATTTTCATCAACGCTGACTTGGGCAATACATTCAAAGACGATTCTGTATCCACCAAAACCCGGGATAAAGTAGTTCCCCTGCACTCCATTGAAATATGCAACGCTTTGTTATGGTCTTGCCCTTCCGGAGGAAGATCAAAATCTGTAAAGCCCAGACCATTCCCGGCAGATATGTTAGCACAAACATTCTCAAACTGATTGATTGTTATCTCATGTGGCACGAACACATTCTTTAACAACTTCATCAAAGCATTTCTGTGAGGTTCTGAATAAATCAATAGAGACAAGATAGACATCTTAGAAGGAGTATGGCTCAGATGATCAATTATGCTATAATCACTCTTTCTGATAATTCGCATCAACTCTTCAACCTCATCGGGAACTGAAGAAGTTTTTGGTATTGGAATTGGTTGAGTCACATTGGCTGGTGTAACCCTTGGATTACCAATCATTGCCTGTTAATTTCCTTTTTCTCTTGCAGAAGCATCTGCCGCATCTTGAACATTGGAAGGACCAAATACTCTCCCGCTTCTAGTCGTTCGACCCACACCAGAAAAGTTATGAACTTCCTCTTCATTATCTTCAGCGCGTTCTTCCTCGGACAAACGAGTACTTACCTCCTGCTTCACCCCATGGTAATAAACATCAGCGCCATAATGCCATGGGATGGCCTTCTCACTGGTATACGGCATGGGACCAGGTACCGTAATCATCAAAGGAGGTGCCCTAGATGGGGTAGGAATGCGCACAGGGGTGTAAGGAATAGATACCACAGCGACATCTTCTTCGGTAACCTTACGGTAGCTCGGTTTTTTATCGAACTGCAGGGAACCCTCCTTTATCATCAACTGGATACCGGCTTTTAAATCATCACATCCCTTCGGTTGCTCTCTACACTTGGCACACTCTGAAGTACAACCCAGGAAAATAGAATTGTCAAGCAAGTACCTCTTAACATACCACAACGGAGTAGTTACTTGTTCCACATTCATGATTAAATTCAACACTTCACCATTATCATCAATCATATTAACAACACCCTCTTCATGCCTAGGCATTGGATTCTGAGTAACATTCGGACCAGTCACTGGAGTAAACTCAATTGCCTTAGCATCCAACAAGTCTTGTATTTTGCACTTCAACGTAAAGCAATTGTCAGTAGAATGACCAACTCCGCCTGAATGGAATTCACATCTTGTGTTAGCATCATAGTTAGGAGGAAGCCTTGTGGGGGGTGGTGGCATATTTCTCAAACCGATTAACTTCAAATTGAGCAAATGGTGGAGTGCTTCAGTAAGAGATACTGGCAAGGGATCAAATTTTCTCGGCTGTCTCTGCGATTGATTATTATACTGACGGGGAGCATCTTGTTGTCTTTGTTGTTGAGGCACTGTATTCAGTCTCTGTTGCGGAGGAGCATTAACAGGAATAGAAACAACATTGATTTGTTGGTGCTGACGATCCTCTCTTCTTTCTCTATGAGAGTAAACCGCGCTTGCGTCGCCTTCCCTTTTCTTAGGGTAAGTGTTGAATGGTTTCTTACTTCCCCCTGATGAACCACTAGAGCCTCCAATCTGAATTTTCTCCAATTTCAAACCTACTTCAATTCTTTCACCAGCCATAACCAAGTCTGCAAATCCTGCCGAAGTACTTCCTATCATGTGCTCATAGAATGGCCCTTGCAGGGTACTCATAAACATATCAATGAGTTATCCCTCCATGAGTGGAGGTTGAACCCTCGCAGCCAACTCACGCCACTTCTGAGCATATTCCTTGAAAGATTCTCTTGGTCCCTGTGACAAATTCTATAACTGAGTGCGATTAGGCGCCATATCCACATTGTACTGATAATGTTTGACAAAAGCCCGAGCAAGATCATTCCAGCAACGAATATGGGTTTTCTCCAACTTCATGTACCACTCTAGGGATGCCCCAGATAGGCTATCCTGGAAAAAGTGAATCAAAAGCCCCTGATCCTCATTATGTACTGACATCTTTCGAAAATAAGCAGTTGCATGAGTAACAGGACATGATGTTCCGTTGTACTTTTCAAATACAGGAGGCTTGAACTTTGGAGGAACTTTCACCCCAGACACCAACCCGAGATCATTAGCATCCACACCAAGGACTCCTTGCCCTTCCACAGCCTTCAAACATTCTTCCAACAACCGATACTTCCTATCCTCAACCTAAACTTCCGGCTCTGAATTCCGAACAGAAAACTGATATTCATCCTGGTCAAAGTCATAATTCTTCTCCTGATAGCCCCTTACACCGCCCTGATTATCTCTTCTGTTCCCTACAAGAAGAGGTCCCGGAGACGGGGGAAACTGTCCTACATTGCGCACAAAAGGGTTTCAAGGCATCCCGTGAAAATTTCCAACAGGTTGATCTTGCACATCCCCCAATCCTACAGAAATGTCCTGATATAGCCCTTGATTTTCACCATCCCCCTGATAGCGGCGCTGGTTGTTGACAATGGCAGCCAGTTCCTACTGTCGGGGATTCTCGTTGGTGATGACCTCCATGAACTGGGTCATTTGAGTAGCCATCTGGGCCCTCATTTCAGCGAGTTCAGCTTGAACTTGTTCCATCTATCTTGGCAAATTATTTCTGGTGGAATACCGATGAGTAGTCGTTTTGAATTTTGAATAAGAAAAGCAGAAGAATAAGAATACCGTCTTGAGATAACCTGTCATGTTATGAAATCCATGATGTGCATTATATGTTTGTAATTTCCAAGTATTCAAGAGTCCTTTTATTCATCAATCACGGCGTGCAACCAAAGATTAATCATACAATCAAAGGAAAAAGGACAAAAAAACAAACACTTTAATTATTTACAAACAAAAGAAACGAGGTTCAAGTGACTCGGACATTTAAGAGTGTAATGATAAACAACAAAATACATGTTTCAAAGTAAACTTAACAAAAAAACTGAATAATAAAAACAAACAATGGTCTCTTCCAACAATCCTGGGGGTGACCAAATACACCAAAGGTAAGTAACAAAAAATAAATTTCTGGAATAAGACACGCTTCAAGGTGTTGACAATACTCTTCAAGCCTGGCTTTCTCCTTCAAGAGTTGTGATGCGACTACTTTGCTTTCTTGAAACCAATCCTCTGCGGCACACCTCTGGGCTACTTCCTTCTTAAGTTAAGCATCTTTGTCTTTGAGATGTTTCTCCAAGTCTTGAATTTTCTTCCTGTAGCTATTCTTAGATGCCTGAAGCTTCCGGAACTCTTGCTGGGTCCTACTCAACTCTTCTTCTATTTTAGCATGAGATCTCTTCCTAAAACTGGTCGCATCAGAAGTTTCCCCTTGAGCTTCTTTGAGTTTGCGAGCTAAGTCGGCCCTTTCTTGATCTACCCAATAAAGTTTCATCCCTGCCTCACGGCCTTTCGCAGGAAGTTGAATGTTCTCAACATGAACCTGGGTGAACACCTCGATAGGAACCGTGTTACTCAGAACAATAGGAGGTTGCTCACATATAGGAGCCGACCTTGCAAATGGTAACCGTAAAATCTTAACCCTGGCTCTAATCCATTCCAAGTAAGGAACCATAGCAATAGGAACCTTTTTGCCCAAAGAAGTTATGTCCTTCTTGTGAATTCCTTTCCAAGCACTTGTCACTCTTTTCAACATCACAGGATCACTTCCTCTAACAAAATACATTGACTCAGACACCTCCTCAACCTTTGGCGGTCCATCCATTACATATCCCAATTGACAATAAGCAAGCACAGGATTATAGTTGATACACCCCTTAGTTCCTATGAGGGGAACATTAGGGAAATCTCCACAGCTAGTGACAATACTTTGTACTTCCCCCATGTCATAATTTCACCGGATATCAAATGAAGTAAGGTTGACAAGTCTTGATGACCATCGGAGAGAATGTCTAGTATCCATGAAAGGGCCACTTACCGGTAGGTGAAACTTAAACCATTGATACAACATCAAATGACATAAAATTACATTACCTCCTTTTCCATGCCTGAAATAAATGGTGTAAAGAGTATCTTCCAAGAGTGTCGGTATCGGGTTCTTATTTCTAAAAACACAAATAGCCGCCAAATCCATAAAATTTCTCTTGCGAGGGAAGAGGATAATCCCGTATATCAAGAGAGCAAACAAAGCGCTAAAGTCACTCCAATTCCCTTTCTTTGCCCAGTCTTCAGCTTTCTTCACTAAGAAATCCAAATAAAACCCTATAGTATCCTCACATGATTTCCAATTGTCTTTCACCTCTTTCCAACTCAAATGAAGAATTTCAGCAATAACTCCGAACTTCGGCTTCTCCGGCACTTGGAAAAAAGGAACTTCATTGGACAACTTGAAATTAAGTAGGTACGCGTACTCTTCTAGTGTGGGAACCAGTTGATAATCTTGAAAAGTAAAACACCGTAATTACTTGTCATAGAACTGGAAGAGGGTGATCAAAGCCATTGGGTCAACTGGAGTGTTAAGGATTAGTAATAAATTTCCATAATTTTTGTTGAAATTATTCAGAACATCACCCTTCAGATAAGAACTCAACCTCTTCAACTCGGACACATCAATAGTAGGAATCTGATAAGCGAATGTATGCCTGGTGGGCTCTTTAACACAAAATGAATCAAACTCTTCTGACGGGAGGCCAGCCATTTCAGATGGAAAGAAGACTCTTGAATTTCCCTGGAATATGACATGCACATGCTAGTTATTTTTTATACATCATTTTTTTAGAAATAAATATGCTATGATGCAACATGACAGGATCAAAGTTTCACACTGGATCATGGCTGGACCATTACAGAACAACACCACTCAAGATCAAAAGAAAATCCCAAAGCTTCAAAACTATCATGGGAACCTGAGTCACCTTCGTAACACAAAGTCACCAACAGTACTTGTACCTGTAAGAAAAGTTTCCCCCCCCCCCCTCTCACAGGTGTAGTCTAGGTCAAGGTAAGGTTAAAATCCAAATCAGAGTACAAGGGCTCAACGTCGGTATCATCATACGATAACACCTATTCGAACCACCTCTGAAGTCATGGGTCTCATGGTCAGGTCTACAAAGCATCCGCCTCATAGCTGCCATGGCCACTCTATTCATAGTTCCTATGGAATTCACTAATAGCCTGGGTATGAGGCCTTTTACCTCATGGAACAACCCACCCACCAAGAAAACCAGAATCCAAACAGTCCAGCCAAATCCAGTATGCAGAAAGTAAAGCGCACATAGGATGCAATGCAAACAGATAAGTATGCAAAGCAGTAAAAATAAACACCAAAAAGTAAAGCAAACAAGAGCTAGGATCGACTCCGGGATGGACCAACAAAAGGTCAATCTGTCCCCAGTGAAGTTGTCAGCTGAAACCACCAGGCCTGACCTGTCATCTGGATATAATGAAACACCAATGAAGTCGCAACCGAACGTCTTTTATCCCGCTGAAAGGGAAAGGTAAACATCGAGAAAATATGAAAAGGGAGAAATCACGGTCTTTTGATCGAGAGATCGGGTAAGGGAGTCTGTTACGCGAGGGGAAGGTATTATCACCCCCACACGCCCGTAGTACTCTATGGTATCCACTCTTGTTGTCTAATCTAATGGGTATGGTCAAATCCTATGTTTATGGCTTAAAGCTAAAAAGGGAATGCATGCGAAAGAAAAAAAATGTAGGGAAAATAAAAGTTATGCTCGGTTGGGCCCTACCCCGATGCCTACGTATCCCTTTTAAGGAATCAGGGCAGTTGTAGTTCAGCTTATATATTTTGGTTGGTTTGTGTTTTTTAGTTAAGACAACAAAAACAGTTAAGATGGCAAAACATTAAATAGAACAACAAACAACTGAGATGGTAAAACATCAACTAAACAACAACAAAGTAACATGTCACAGATGGCAAAACATCAAAAGATAAAACATCACACCTGACAATGACATTGAGAGTCAAAGTAGGATAACCAACATGTGTGACGGCGAAACATCGGCTTCAAACAAATGTGCGATGGCAAAACACCGGCTAAGAGATAACAAGGTATCATGGCAAGGATGGCGAAACATCAACAAAACAGATGACAAAACATCACACCTAACGATGATATTGAGAATCAAAGTAGGATAATAAACATGTGTGATGGCGAAACATCGGCTTCAAACAAATGTGTGATGGCAAAACATCGGCTAAAAGGTAGTAAAGTATCATGGCAGAGATGGCAAAAACATCAACAAATCGGATGACGAAACATCACACCTAACAATGATATTGAGAAACAAAGTAGGATAAGAAACATGTGTGATGGCGAAACATCAGCTTCAAACAAATATGCGATGGCGAAACATCGTTTAAAAGATAACAAAGTATCATGGCAAAGACGGCGAAACATCAATAAAACAGATGACAAAACATCACACCTAACAATGATATTGAGAATCAAAGTAGGATAAAAAACATGTGTGATGGTGAAACATCGACTTCAAACAAATATGTGATGGAAAAACATCAGCTAAAAGGTTTAAAAACAAAGCCAAGAGGCGCTCAAAGAAATAAGATTGGTTTGTATCTTTTACCTTGAAGAAAGGTTTGAGTTTATTAGAGGTGTTTTATGATTTTCCAAGAAAACAATTTTTGTTTTAAGATGCAGAATGCAAAGGAAGGAAAAAAATAACTAAGGGAAACTAACCTAGCACTATCCCTAGTGATATCATACAATGATTGACCCTAAGGTTGAGGATGAAGGAGAATCCTACCTTAAATCTCATGTAAAAGGAAGCTTAACAAAACTATCCTATAGGGAACATGTAATGAGAGTGAAGTCGTGATATCAATTTCTAAATTGAGTGACTCACCGATCAACAATTAAAGAAGAAAAACAATAAACATCCTATAGGGAACATGCACTGAGAGCGAAGTCGTGATCTCAATTTCTAAATTGAGTGACTCATTGATCAACAATTAAAGAAGAAAAACAATAAACATCCTATAGGTAACATGCACTGAGATCGAAGTCGTGATCTCAATTTCTAAATTGAGTGACGCATTAATCAAAAGTTAAAGAAATAAACACAACACATGCATCAGACAGAAAAACTAGAGGGCTTCCTGACATATATCAAAAACAGAGGTCCCATCATGAAACATAGAACTATGCAAATAGAAGAAAGGAAATAGTGCAATACCAAACAGATAACTATCTGTAGCAACTGAGCAAGAATAAAAGAAACCCAGAGAACTTCAAGCAAGCTGGCATCAGCAGACAAACCAAGTCAGAAATTACGCCATCAGGATGTAAGTAATGAGATTATCAGATATGAACAGATCCCGTGGGCAATGTATTCATAATCACATATACATATATCCTACATAAACTTATCAAACATGCCAAGCACAAGAGTAGTGCCAATATAATAAATTGTGTTCCACAAATAAAGTGAAACACAATAGCCTCAAGTCAAGACTGGAAAACTTTTCTCAAAGTACCTCGCACATTGAACAACCAAGTTAGTATTTCATAAAGTGAATTATGACTCACATAAGGGATGGATGAAACATGATGAAGTGAGAAAACATGATAGCAACTATCAAACATTAGTCATGGTAGACAAAACGAAACAGGCATGTGCACAATTAGGTCAAAAATTAGAGGAATGTTGCTTCTTTCTATCACCATATTGAGTTGACAATTGAATATCAATCAAGGATCATGGGAGCTTGAGAAGAATACAATCAAAGACCATGAAGATCAGTAGCAAACACAATTCAAGCATGCTCAATAATTCATCACAGCTCACAAGCATAATAGAAGAGGAACCCCACACAATGCATCAAAAAGGTTCAATCATTCAAATATGGGGCATTAAGTGAAATGACTTGAGTTTATTTAGATAAACATATCCAACATGATCATTAGGTGCCCAATTATAGGACTCACTCAAGTTCATTGGCTATCAAACAAATTGCAACAAGATATGCAACATTAATTGGGTACCTTCACTTCAAAAATACATCAAAAATAGAAACAAGGATCAATAATTCAAACCAAAAATTTCTTAGCATATTTGAAGTGTGTAGAAGTCAGAAAGTAAGTCTTAAGTTCATGAATGATTGAGGAGGGGATCAAATGAGGCCCAAAGTTCAAAACTAGTTCGCCAAGCTATCAAAACTAGACAAGTTTTCAAAATAATTCATGGAAAAAATATCAAACCAAGTCAAATAATTCAAGAAAAATGGTTTTCAGATCCTAAATACACTCATGAACCATAATCAAGACTTAAATTCCATTGAAACTCCAGGGCATCATGGTTTTGAAAATGAAACTTGCACAATAAGCAACAAAACCCTAATTTTTGACTTTTAATCTTAAATATGAATTAGATATGATCAAAATTCAAAAAATTCAAACCAAGATCATGCAAACCACAAGGAAACCCCAAATGTCATAATACATTTTTTTTTTACATTTTTTGAATTAAAGAAAAGTCAAAAATAAAATCAAATTCAAACAATTAATCAATTAAACAAATATTCACATCTCAAAATAAAATTCTAATTACAAATAAGAAAAATATCCAACCAAAATTATATTCAAATATTAGAATTAAAAACACACACCCCTGGTGTTTTGTGAACTTTTTGAATTAAGGGAAATATTAAAATAAAAATCAAACAAACAATTAAAATTAAACTATTATTTAATGGAAAAAATGTAAACCCTAGCCAAAATTCAAAAAAAGGTCAAAATAAAATTATATTCAGACTCTATGATTAAAAACAAGCTTGTATGATTTTTTTGAGGATTTTTGGATTAAGAAAAATATTTAAAACAAAAATTATGAAACAAATATTTCAAATAACCTTCTCAAAATTAAATTTCTAATCAAAAATAGAAAAAATGCCAAACAAATTTCAGAATCAAATTCTAAATAAATTTAAGAGTTCAAAAAATTTTTTGGGGAATTTTTTAATCAAAAGAACTATTAAAATGAAAATAATCTTTAAACAAACAATTATTTAAACTTATGAAATATTAAACCAATCAAAACATTTTTAAAAATTCCAATAAAATTACACAAAGTAGTAGAAATTATTTTGAACTTGTGATAATTTTTTCAAAATTTTTTAAATTGTTTTGATTAAGAAATAAAAATCAGGAAATCAATTAAAATCAAATAATATGAAAATGCATTAAAATTTGAATCTAGCCAATCACAGCGCGCCACCTCACTTCATCTTCAACCTCCAGCATAGGAAAAAACACGTGCAACACAAAATGTCATGAGCATATGTTCAGATCCATCAATCATGCTCGTTTCTCAACCAAAATCCATGAAATCAAGTGCAAATTAAAGCTAGCATATCATACTACATTATGAAATTTGAATCAAACTCAAAGATCAAGTATGGATCAAGAAATAAAGTCTCAAAAACTGAAAAAACTCACTGCAAACATCAAAGTCATGAACACAATTTCAACAATTATGCTTGAATCAAAGCTCAAATATACATCAATCCTAGAGATTGGCCAGCTAGCAACTCAATGAACATGATTTACATCATCAATTCAAGCTGAAACACATAAATCAAAGTTCAAGAAACTCACATGGATGTGGAAACTGGAAACACGATTCCTTCATTCCGGAAGCAATCCAATGGTACAGGCTTGATCTCCTTACTTCACTGAAGCTGAATCACCAAGAAGTTTGAAGAATGATCCAAGGAGAAGAGAGATTCGAAGCAATTTGCAGAGATGCTTCCAAAATGTTCAGATTTGCAATGTAGCGATTATGAGCCTCATCCTGCACAATTGAGCCTTGATTCTTGTTATATAGCACGAGGGTAAGAGGATAGAAATGGTATTTGGCACTCAAAACTGTTGGAGGGCAAGATTGGAAGTTTTGGCCAAAAATGAGGATGCACATGGAGCCTGCATTTCACTCGTGCATTTGCTTGCCTTTTGTGCGTTTTGTGAGCCAAATGAAGTCAGAATTACATGCCCAAAGTGCCAGCTCATGATTGTTTGAAATGAAGAAGTGTTAGTGATTTTGCAAAATTGAGCATGTTTTGTATTTTTTTCATTCAAGCAAGTTCATGAAGCTCATGGGCACGAAATGATGAGTGTAATGGGCCTCAGCATGTCACAAATTGTTCATGGGCTTGATTAGAAACAAAAGGAATGGCTAAAACTTGAGTTTGCAAGAAATGGCCATTTTGCATACTTGTCAAAATTCAATAAAATGCCTCAAAATTCCAAAGTCCATAACTTGCTCATATTTTTGAATTTGGACACAAATGAGTACAATTTGGAAAGGTATTGAACAGATCTACAATCCCTTATTTTTGAGTTTTTGCAATTGAATCCATTAAGTTTCTCAAAATTGAGCTAGAACTTTACTAAATTTGGAAAATGACCTATAATTTTGTGACTTCCAAAGACCATAATTCTTGATTCCTTGCTAATTTGGACATGAGACCAAAAAGAGATGAAAGATCATCCTCTTATCTTTCCAAGCTTATTTCATTTTCATTTTTTTTATCAAAGGTGAATAAAATATGAATTTTTGAAATTAAGTCCTTATTTTCCAAAATTAGAAACTTTTAGGGTTTCTTCATGAACAAGTTTCAACCCAAACTTTAATCTCTTTGATCCAATGATCAAAATGGACTTGAAATATGAAAATTACACCCTTGAATTGATGGTTAACCAAAAATTCACTTGGCCAACCTTGACTTTGACTGATTTTGACCAAAATGACAATTTTTCCCCCTTTGAATCAATTGATCCACTTCCCTTCAAAGTTGATGATCAAAACTTCAAACATGTGATTTTCCAAACATATAGAGGCCATATACAAAGTTTCACTTCAAAATTATCAAGAAATCTTGATGAAATCCCAAACCCTCGTTTTGGTTAACACCTTAGGAGACTGATGAATTATCTCCAAAATTTCAAATCCTCTGATGATCTTGACCAAATTCTTGTACAAAGACTTTTCAAATACCAATGAGATGTTATAGCTTCCAAATCAAAATTTGTACATTGATCAATAGCCTTGATCAATCAAAACCTTAATTTGACTGGTCAATCAAAAGAGTGATTCTTCTTACAATCAAACACAAACTTCAATCCTCTTATGATCCAAAGAGATGGATAAGATATCTTGAGATACGCAATAACTTTTGAGCTTAAAAGATCCAGAGGTTTAGATGATAAGATTCTACTTGAACAACTTGTCAATGCAATCAACCTTCAAAGCTTGAGGAAGACTTAATAACCACAGTACTTTGATCCCATCATAATGTATGAATGCAATGCAATATGATATTCATGATGAAACATAAGCCTAAATCAAGAGGGTAAATTTTGGGGTGCAACAGACGGCCCCTGCTTCGTGTATCCATGACCGTCCTAGCAAACAGCTATATGCGGGAATAATGTCCATGACCTGGAAGGTTATCAAGAACAAATGTGGTCCTATATGGATGGGAATGTCCACTTCACCGATGACAGATTTCCTCGACCCATTGAATGCCTTCACAATGATGCCACTCGGGCGCATAGGTGTTCCCTGATACTTTAACTTCATGAGGGTACTTCTCGGTATAACATTCAACGTGGATCCGTTATCAATTAGCACATTGGATAGCCAGTCATTCTTGAAGTTCATAGATATGTGGAGGGCCAGGTTGTGATTCCTCCCCTCATCTGGTAACTCATCATTGCAGAAACTCAAGTTGTTACATGACGTAATGTTTCCAATCACGCTGCTGAATTGATCTAACAGCATGTCATTCTCCACAAAATCCTGGTCTAGTACTATCATCAGTGATTCTCTATGAGCGGAGGAATTCATCAATAAATCTAGGATGGATATCTTTGAAGGAGTCTGCAATAGTTGATCTACAATTTTATAGTCGCTCATCTTAATTATCTTCAAGATATCATCCACTTCTTTCTCTAATGTAGCTCTGCTAGTCTCTCCTGCAGCCTTCTTAGGCTCGTTGTTCTCAGCCATTTTCTTTCCATCAACAACATTTCTTAGAATAATCGGCGCAAACACACGACTGCTACGGGTCACCCTGCTATTATCAGCTATATTTTAAACATATGGCATTGGCTGGATGGGAATTTCCACATCCTCTTCTAAGATTGTAGCGTTGTATTTGTAAGGCACCGCCTTATCTGATTTATAGGGAACAAGACCTGGCAGACTAATTACCAATGGGGTAACAGCTGGTTTGCTATGGTACTCCACCTCAAGATAAGCGGGTGCATCAAAACAAGGTACAATGACGTTTAACCCTTCCTCAACACCATCAGCCATCCAAAGATCATTTCCGGAAAACAAAACTTTGTCTGAAGAGAAATACTCATCCGCGGAGGCGTACTCCTCATCTGACTCTTCTTCCATCAAACAAACATCAACCATATCAATCTCATGATAATCATCCCTATGACCTATGATCTTGATAGTTCCATTGTCTAATAGCAATTGAAAACCCTCTCTCACAATAGAACATCATCGGGGTCTTGACAGAAAACTACGCATGATCCATATTGGTGTTCCACCTGATCAGCAGTACTGCAGAAGGAAGCATGCAACTACACGAGATCTTCATTCAAATGCTCCACTTTAAAAATTCTGAGTTCACCAGGACATCCAGAAACCATATTCACTTCCTCTTCATACTCTACCTGAGGCCTGATTATATGGATTAAACCTTCATCCATCATCTCCTATAAATCAACCTTTATCTTATCACAACCCTGTATGTCTATACTACAAACAGCATAAACGGCATGGTCATGTGTATAGTAATTGAATTCATAGAGGTCTGCGTGCATCTTCACCAAATCTCCTCTAACCAGATTAATGTCAAAAATCTGGAAGTTGCCTGGATAATCGGCCACCATATTCACAGCATTTACTCCCCCGTGCTTGGGTAGAGGATTGTCTTTCACATTAGGTACCATATCTTTGAAAGATAAAATTCCAAACTTCACCAACCTTTGGACTTCATTCCTCAAAGGATAACAGTTTTCAACACTATGCCTTGGTGCTCCTTGATGAAAGGCACACGTCTGGTCTGCTTTGTAATACCAAGGCAATGGTGACGGTACAGGTGGAGGTGGTCGTGTCTGGACCAACTTCTTCTGAATCAATGATGGTAGTAGCTCTGTATAACTCATAGGGATAGGGTCATAGTTCTCCCTTCTCTGATTATTCCCTTGGTTCCCCTACTGGGATTGTCTTTGATAAGCAACGATAGTCGGAGCAACATTCATAACAGGAGTCACTGAGGCAACTTGCTGGTGACGCTGATAATTCCTTCTAGGAGCGTTTATCCTCCTCTCTTGCATGACAGCATTGGTATCCCCTTCTTTCTTCTTTGTAAACCCATAAGCTGGCTTTTTTACATCTCTAGATCCTTCACCCTTTGCCAAGCGGCCTTCTCTTACAGCCTCTTCTAGGAGGATACCCATCCCTACCATCTCTGTAAAATCACTTGGGGAACTTGCTACCATTCTTTCGTAGTAGAAAGCGCTTAGCGTCTTCAGAAAAATTTTAGTCATTTCCTTCTCCTCCATGGGAGGAATCACTTGTGTAGCTACTTCGCGCCATCTCCGTGCATACTCTTTGAATGATTCTCTGTCTTTCTGAACCATGGCCCTAAGCTGGTCACGATCGGGTGCCATGTCCACATTGTACTTGTATTGTTTAATGAATGTTTCTCCCAAATCATTAAAAGTATGGATGTTGGCGTTGTCCAAGCTCATATACCATTTCAACGCTGCGCCGGTCAAACTATCCTGGAAAAAGTGAATCAGCAAACATTGATCATCAGTATGAGTAGACATTCTCCTCATGTACATTACCAAATGAGTACGAGGTCAAGTGTTTCCCTTGTACTTCTCAAACTCTGAGACCTTGAACTTAGCAGGCACTTTAACATTCGAGACCAAACACAACTCATTCACATTCTGCCCAAATAGCTCTTTTTCCCTGAGAGCCTTCATCTCTCTTTGCATTCTATCAAACTGCTCTTGGAAATCATCCATTCTGTCATAAAGACCCAAGTCTTCACTCGGCGGAGGGAAAGGACGACATACATCTTCATTAACAAACAGAACCAAATTCACTGAAGGAGGTGCAGCAGGAACAGTATGCACCACAGGAGGTGCTGGAGTAACAATATTTGGAACCACTGGAGCATCTTGGGGGCCCAAATTGAAACCTTCTGGTGAAAAATTCTCTGGCATTCCCCACAGATAACCCTGAGGCATGCGGGTTTGAACAACAAACGGAGTAGCGGATACAAGAATAGTAGGAACTTCAGCATTTGCCCTTGTTGGTTGAGGTTGAACACTTGGTGGCTGATTCTAAGCAACCACCAGAGCTTCCATCAGATTAGTCAAGTTGGCCAAACCAGCCTTCAAAGTAGAAACTTCTTTGCGTAGCTCGCGATTCTCCTGTTCCAAATTGTCCATCTTCTTTTTTAAGTTAGCCTGAGTGTTGTAGTGATGAGTCGGCTTGCTGAACGAAGTAAAAAGCTGGGTAAGGCACCTGGGTATGAATAATAAATGCAAGAAATATGTGCAATATGATGCATGATATGCAATGCACATGATTATTTTTGTTTTATTACTTAATATTTCAAGGGATTTAACGTTTATAGACATATTGCAAACATCAAAATAATAACACATTTGAAATACTGAAAAAAATTTATTATAATAACTTCAAAAGGGATTACAAGTTTCAATGATCCCAAGTACAAGGTGAAAATACAATCTAAAAATCCTGAGTGAAAGAAACTGATAGAGATCAATCTGTACGCTGGCGCTTCCCTGTGAGCCTGGCAATCTGATCCCTCAACCTCTGGTTTTCTTCTACGTGCCTGATGGCAATTTCCTTCCAATCCTCTGAAGCAGGAAGTGAGTGATCAGCACCTGTTTGAGGCTTAGGAGAAAATAAATCCCCTTGCCTCTCCATAGACTCTACCGCTCGACTCTCAAGGATCTCGATCAAATCCTCTTTCTCCTTCAGGTCTGCTCTGTAGGAACCCTCTAATGTCTGGAACTTGTTCTTCCAAGCATCCCTTTCTTGTTGCATCCTAACTAAAGCAAGTTGCAACTCTTCTAGATCATCTAATAAGGGGGGAGTGGTCTTCACAAACAAATCAGGCATGGGTGTCTCCCGAGTATACGGCATCTTCAGCTAGATGGCTCTCGATCGGACCCCCTGAAGATATGGTTCCAAAGAAACAGCACCCCTGGGTCCCAAATCCTTTCTACTCTCCTTATGAATGTGACGCCAGGCCTTCGCAATCTGCTCCCTAGCTTCCCTGTGATCTTCTCCTTCCTTCAAAAAGAAACTACTCAAATGAATAATGTTCAGTTTGTCCCTCATCGGATAACCAAGTTGTCGCTGTGCAAGAACAGGGTTATAGTTAATTCCTCATTTTGTACCAAGAAGAGGTACATTGGGGAAACTACCATAATTGTCAATAATCTCCACATCCTGATAAGCTCGATGATACCAATCAATATCTGAGTGAGTAAGTGTCATGATCTTAGGAGCCCAACGAGGTTCCTTCTTGACATCCCAAAAAGCATCAGACTGAGGCATATGAGAGATGAACCACCGGTACAACAAAGGCGTGCAACAGATAATCATTCCCCCATGATAGGAACTTCGAAGATGAACAGAGTAATAAGCATCACCCAACAGTGTAGGAACCGAGTTTCCAATCATGAAAATCCTGATAGCGTTAATGTCGACAAACTTGTCCACATTAGGAAATAAGAATAATCCATAAGCAAGTAAAGCAAAGATGGCCTCAAAAGAAACCATACTCTTCATTTAGGAAAAGTAACGAGCTTTCTCCAATAAAAACTGAGCTGGTAATCCTCTAATCCCTCCTTTGGTAGTCATATGGGCTTCCACCTCAGACTTCCCCAGATGAATCAAAGCAGTTATCTCATATGGTTTTGGCTCACCTTCCAAACCAGTAAAAGGAACATGATCGGTAACAGGTAAATCCAATAGATAGGAATACTCCTCCAGTGTAGGCATCAACTGATAATCGAGAAAAGTAAAGCAGTGATACACCGGATCAAAGAACTGGACAAAGGTCAAGAGAATACCCTCCGTCATCTTCAGCTTCATGAGAGGAATAATGGATCCATACTTCTTCTGAAAGTCTACTGAACACTCAATCTCTGGAATTAGACCGATCAACTCATCTATCTTGGGATCCTTGAACCTGTATTTCCCGGTCTTTCTCTTTCCAGAATCCATGGTTAAAAGTACCTGAGACATTCACAAATAGTCAACCTTTAAATCCCTTGAAATATCGTTTTCTTCAAAAGATGCTTATGGGTGCATGGATGCATGATGCAATAATCACACACAAGATCACACATATAGGGTTCATAGGTTCAACATCACGAGCATGAGGTCGAAGGTACTACCCATAAGGTGTTGGTTTAAAAAGTTATCACCTGCCGAACAAGGTTCTAGAGGTTCCCAGAGTCTACATCCTTCCTTCGGATATTACCAACTTCCTGATTAACTCGGTAATTAAGAATATTCTCAAGAAAGACTCGTCAGAACGTAGTATCGCGTGACAACTATTTCCGGATTACTCCGTCATAGCTTTCACACTACACCTAAAAGGCCAAGATGGGTTTGGTATTCTACGGTCCTCAGTTTCAGCAGGCTCCAAGGTCGAAAGCAATACGTCTTCCCGATTACTCGGTAAATGACACTACAGTCAAAGGGGCCTCCACTGAGTGGGGGATATCATGCCTCCTTTTTTGGGATTACTCCCTCAAAGTTAACATGACTATACCACCCGTCCTATCTTAAAGTTTGCCCAAGTCCGAGTATAGGACTTATGAGTAATCACCAAGCACCCTGAAAACCAGGAAAATCCAAACAAGCATATATACAAAATATAACACATAAACAATAATAACACATATACATATATAAACAAAAGATAGGCTCAACCCACTTAGGGATGGACCATTAAGAGGTCAATCTTTCCCCAGTGAAGTCGCCATTTTTCTGTAGCGGTAGAAATGTTCAAGACTAAGCCATTGGATTGACTAGACTTTATACAAATCAAAATAAAAATCACCACAATGCTTTATTGTTTCCAAAGGAAAGGGAAAAGAGCGAATAACCTAAAAAAATGGGGAAAGATTCAAGGTAAGGGGGTTGGTTATGCAAAGGGAAGGTATTAGCACCATAAACATCTACAGTACTCCGCAGGAACTTCTTTGTAAAATCTGTATATTTTGGCTATGAAAATGTGTTGTATATAAAATGGATGGTGGAGGTGAGAAAAAATATATATTTTTTATGATTTTTTGCATCCGCCGCGGTTGCGAACCTTTAGTGCCTACGTACCACCTTTCGTGCAATAGGGGATCAGGGTACACGTAGTTCCTCTTAAAAAAAGTTTGAAACACAAGTGTGTTGGTTAATTTTAAGATATAAGACATCACCGTCATTGTCCGTGTGGAAAATATACTTACTACCCACAATCATGAGAAAGGAGAATTTGCATCATCTCAAAATGGAGGATATGGCTTGGATTTTAAAATAAACAATGCCTCACTCAATACCCAAGTGGAAAATATCTCACTTCACTACATATTGTAGAAGTATGGTTGTTTGCATCACTACAAGGATTGACAAGAGTCTAACCTTTTGAGAAAAAATTTTAAAGATAAAAGCCAAAGTGGCAAAATGGTTTGAAATGAGATTAAATGACTTTTAGTCTTCTCACAAAAAGTGTCAAAGTATTATTAAATTGATTGAAGTTTATTGATGAAAATGTTTTGAAAATGCATGGACATAAGTCCAAGTTTATTATGAAAGTGGTTCAAGTTTTATAAATAAGAAGAGTTTTCAAAAGGAGGGAGAGGATTTTTGAAATTAAAGAAAATGGGAGGAGAAGAAGAGACTATCCTACAGCATAATGTAAAAGCTAAGGAGAAGAATCATCTAACCAGCAAGAAGCCAAAACTTGACATTATGAGTCAATATAGAATTCCCATTCTTTGGATTGAAACCAAGCAAGCAAAGATACTAGACCTCTTCAAATGTATTAAGTCTTCACAAAAATTGAGCAGAGTAACGACTGTATACGGGTGGATTCCAGATTACAAACAAATGATGTAATCACAAAAACCTGCACACAAAAACAAACAAGCAACCCAATGCCTTGAGGTAAACCTCAAGATCTCTAGACAAAATATGAATTAAGGTCACAAGGTCTTCAACATAGGCCAAGGTTTCTAATCCTATGTCCAAGAAAAAGTCCACTGCTCCATAATGCCAAGGATAGTAACCAAATAGTCCAAGTACCATTAAGAGTTTTTTAGGGTTTAAGTTGATTATTAAGTATCTTAAGAAAAGAAAAAGAAAAGCTCAAGTGAGCAAAGTAAAAATGACAAGAAAATAAATGCTCAAATGAGCAAAGATGAAAATGGCATGAAATGAAAAATGCTAAAGAATAAATAGTACATAAAGCATAAAAGAGAATAAAAGCAAAAGATAAACAAGTCAATAATTAGTGGTTAGTTGGATGACCATCTTGAAACTTGCATTTGGAACTCATTAGAGGATTGGTAGAACCAAAGCCTCCACACAACAAGTTGCATTTGCTTTTTGTCAAGTATATCATCCATTTGGAATTCTCACAAGTACCATTTAATGATCAATGATGTTTAAGTGATCCGTGTTGACCAAAGGTGTTGTAGATCCATTAGAGGATTGGTAGAACCAAAGTCTCCACACAATGAATCTCAAGGTTATTGGATCAAAGAGATCAAATTAACATACTTGGGCTTGCAATCATAAGTTTGGGCCACAAATGATCATTTATTCGAATCGGGACAAAATTTAGCGCTATGTTAAGCAATCGTAAGTGGACTTATATAGGAGTCGCACCTATTTTGAGGCCGGTCAATAGCAATCTATGCACCATTTGTTTTGAGACATTACATATAGGTCATGCTCCAACAACATTTAGTGCAATGAGAAGGGGGTGAGATGAAGATGATTAGGGAAAAAGATGAATAAACCACTTTTGGATTAAAAATTTAATCAAACTATTATTAAAATCATTCATCCATTTTTTGTGGAGTTAAACTCAACACCATGGATCCAATGATGTTAATAAAGTCATGATCAAAAAATCAACCCAAGACAGCCAGAAAATAATCACAAAATAATAATATATTTAATATATACTTTAAAAGTATTTTTTTAAAAAATGGAAAATGATGAGGAAAATATCAATTATATTCAAATTAATCAATAAATGAAAAATAAGACCATAGAAAAATCAGGAAAGAGGCCAAGTAATTTTATAAATTTTTTGGGAATTTTTAAAAGTCAGAAACTATTTTTAAAAATTAAAATAAATGGGTAAAAAAAATAGTAAAGTCAGAAACAAAAATAAAATAAGGTCACCAATATTTGTCACAATATCATTGGATCATTCCATAATTTTTTTAGAATTTAAAAATGTGTAAAAGTATTTTTAAACATATCAAATAAGTGTAAAATTCATAAAAAATACCAAAACACTAAATTAAATTGTGAAAAAATAAAAATCAGAAAGAGACTAATCAAAAATATTTTTCAAATTTTTTTAGATTTTTTGGACTAAAAATGAATTTTTTATGGTTTTTTGAAATTTAAAACAATAAAAATATAAAAATCAGAAAAAGAAAATAAAAGAAAAAGATGTGGACCATTGGATGAGAGTTAAAACGCGTTAGTAATCAAATCCAAGGGATCTAGCGCGCTGTGCATATCACGGTCTTTAATGAATAATATACAGAATCATTAATAAAATCTGAATTTGAAAATAACAAATGTCACGCTTTCATTAGTTAGAAGATGACATGTTGGTCATCTTCAACCTCCAGCCCTCACAAATTGCAGGTCTCTCAAACTGTAAAATCAGAAGCTCAGACCTATGTCATTCGCTTCGTCTCTTCAAGACGAAGACAACCACACCCTCGCGCCAAATTTATATAAATTGTAGCTTAAGCAATTTGGAAAGAAAGTTTTGAAAAGGGATTTGAAAATTCATGGTCAAAATGTGTTTCCAGTAAGAAGTAAGTGTTGTGACTAGAACCAGGGCAATGAGAGCAACACAATGATACCAAAGTTTTGAAGAATTGATGAAGGAATTTACCTATTGAAATTGAGTTGTAGAGCTCTGAAACTAGACTTCTAGGGAGCAATGTAGGGCACGATTCTTGAATGTAATTATATGGTTAGCTTCAGGGAAGATCAAGGAAGGTGAATTGATGGAAAAAATGGATTGAAAAAGAATTGAGAGTAGGATTCGAAGTAGCTGAATTCTGAGTTGTGAAGCAAGTTTGGCAGGGTGATTCTGGCTATCTAAGCTTGGGAAATTGAGTGGGGGATGGCCCTCTATTTATAGGGAATAAAATGAAATGTTCAAGCGTGTGAAATGATGAAGTTTGGAGGGAAATCGTGTGAACCTGATGCACGAGCAAAGTTTGATCTGATTTATATCAAAACTCATCTAATCCTTGTGTTTCAAGGCTCTAATCCACTCTGGCAACTTGGTTAAACATGTTTAGATCACAAATGTGTTCTAATTTGATGTTTAAAGGCCAAAACATGAATTTCAAATTCCAACTTATGGAGAAACTTCAATTCCAAGTTACCAAGTTCAATCAAATGGAATTTCCACCTCAAGGGGTCTTAGGGCAAAATTCTTGATGCTTTGGAAAGATGAGGTAACAAGATTTGTAATGGAAAAAGAATGGACTCAAATGGATGCTTGAGCTGAGAGTTACATGGAGTCAAAGTTGAAGAAAAAGAGTTGACTTTCCATACTGAGATATTTCAAATTCTTCTTTAAAAATGACCTATAATCTTTTACATCCAAACATGGCCTTCCACTTAGAATTTACTCTTGACCAAGAAAGATGGAATGAAGTAAATCTATTGAATGAAATTTTGCAATTTGAACCACTCAACATCTCCAAAAATTGAGCAAGTTATGACTTGTTGAAATTGGCCAAAAATCAAGAAATGACCTATAATCTTTTGCATTCTTAAGGCAACTTCCATCCATTTTTTCACTTTGCACATAAAAGAAGGCATTAAGTACACATCCTTAGGATCATCATGAAAAAATAATTGGCTCAAGGTGATAAACATTGACCAAGTTATGACCATTTGAAGTCACATATGAAAAATTGGGGATTCATCTGGATGACTTGTAATCTTTCCTCTTTACCAAGTTCCTTCCTCGTGAAAACTCCTTGGAACTTTTGAAGTGATTTATTGGTAACTCACTGAAGAGAAGAATGTTTTTGGAATCACTCAAGAATACCAAAAGATGTGAAAGATATGCCCCTTTGAAGTCCAGAACCCTAGCCTCTAGATCAAGAGAATGCTTGGTGGAACTTTGCCAATTTTGAACAAACTTTTTTGTGCCAATATTCTTCCTTTGTAAATAGAAATTGTTGAGAATGATGATGAGGACTCATGGCCACCCAAACCACTTCCATACCAACTTCAAAACAAACTTCAATGGTGAGGTTTGAATTTCTGAAGTTATTGACTAGGGCATGGAAATAAACTCATGAACCCATGAAGCAACTTGCTAAAACTCACTGCCTTTACCTACATTATTAAAAAATAAGACAAACCAATATTGCATTTTGTTAATTAGAGAGAAAACCAAAGCAAAATATCCATGATCACAAAATAAAACAAGTTAAGGTGCTTGGTAATTCCTCAGAAGAGCAAGGCTAAAGATAGGGAGGAGAACCAAAAGCCCTAATGTGATCTTGTTGTGATTGAAATAATATGGTATGATGAAGGAATATTAGGGGAAAAAATTGGGGTACAACAAGTGGCAGTAGCCAAGACTGTTTCCCAAGTCCCGAAGATTACAAGACCTCCGCTAAAGATGTCTTCACTGAAAGATGCCAAGGCAGTGGTCGAAGAAGGTGGGTTTACTATTTGGGGCCAACTCCTGGATATCCCTTACAAATCTGACAAATTTGGTTTGGGTTTCACTTCAGGAGCCCAGAAAGTTGTTCGTCATGCTCACACCGAGGAACCACCTTTAAAGATCAGCAACCATGAAGTCAACACACTGGAGGATAGTGATGACAGTTGTGACCTGGAATATTGGATTTTCCTAACTATCAACGGAGGACTCAACAACTGGGAAGCTAAAGATTTTGTCCCAGTTACTTTTATCCAACAGTAATTATCTTTAAATTTTTGTTGGACCTGTAATAATTAAACAATTCAGACTTTTAAAACCTTGTGTCTTACTCGAGGCACAATGTTCCATTTGTAAGGGTTGTTACTTCATTTTCATATGTCATCAATGAATCATGGACGTTTTTGCATGCAAACTTTGTTCTCGTTGTCTTTCTTTTTCTACATTTTTATTTCTTTCAAAAATAGCTATGCTCTTACACACACTCACATATCAAATGCAGATCTACATCCACTCAGGATCCCATGGGTAACAATTCTACTATGGCCTATTGTGACTTTTAAAATCTAATCTACCAAGCTGAAGACGAAGGCGAGGAAGATTGTGAGGTGCCAGGGGAACTAGCCAGGTTACTACAATAGGAATAAAGGACCATACAGCCCCACGAAGAACCAGTGGGCACAGTTAACCTAGGTACCGAAGAGGACAAGAAAGAAGTCAAGGTAGGGGCCAATCTGGAACCCAGTGTCAAGAAGCGTTTAACTCAGTTACAACATGACTATGTTGAGGTCTTTTCCTGGTCGTACAAGGACATGCCAGGACTTGACGCTGATATTATGGTCCATCGTCTACCGATAAAAGAAGACTGCCCTTTGGTAAAACAAAAAGTTCATCGCATGCGGCCAGACATATGAGAGAAGATCAAGACTGAAGTCATGAAATAACTCAAAGCCGGATTCTTAGCCGTCACCTCCTATCCACAATGGGTCGCCAATGTTGTTCCAGTTCCTAAAAAGGACGGAAAAGTATGCATGTATGTGGACTACCAAGATTTGAATAGGGCAAGCCCTAAGGATGACTTCCCTCTTCCCCACATCGATATTCTGGTTGACAACACCGCACAACATAAAGTATTTTTCTTCATGGATGGTTTCTCAGGCTACAACCAGATCAAAATGGCACCTGAGGACATGGAGAAAACGACCTTCGTCACACAGTGGGGCACTTTCTGTTACAAGGTTATGCCATTCGGGTTGAAGAACATTGGGAAACTTATCAGCGTGCCATGGCAGCTCTATTTCACGACATGATCCATCATGAAATAGAGGTCTATGTGGATGACATGATAGCCAGGTCTCAAACTAAAGAGGAACATCTTGACCATTTGCAGAAACCGTTTGAAAGGATAAAGAAATACAAGCTAAGGTTGAACCTGAATAAATGCACATTTGGGATGAGGTCCGGTAAACTCCTAGGCTTCATCGTCAACAGTAAAGGTATCGAAGTGGACCCTGCCAAGGTGAAAGCAATACAAGAAATGCCTGCTCCTTGCACCGAGAAGGAAGTCAGAGGATTCTTAGGATGGCATAACTACATCGCAAGATTCATTTCTCACCTAACCGCTACTTGTGAACCAATCTTCAAATTACTGAAGAAAGATCAAGTAGTCAAATGAAATGATGAATGCCAAGCTGCCTTCGACAAGATCAAGGAGTACCTTTAAGAGCCTCCTGTTTTGATGCCGCCAGTCGAGGGAAGACCTTTGATCATGTATCTAACTATTTTGTAAAATTCAATGGGGGTGCGTGCTGGGGAAGCATGACGAGTCTGGCCGAAAAGAGCATGCTATTTATTACCTGAGCAAAAAGTTTACCGACTGTGAAACAAGATATTCACTGCTCGAGAAAACTTGCGGCTCTCTGGCATGGGTTGCTCGTCGGGTAAGATAGTATATGCTGACCCATACTACCTTCTTGATATCCAAGATGGATCCAATTAAATACATATTCGAGAAGCCTGGCCACTCTGGGAGAATAGCAAGATGGAAGATGATCCTGACTGAATACGATATTCAGTACACTACCCAAAAAGCAATAAAGGGAAATGTACTAGCCGATCACCTTGCTCATCAAGCTGTGGATGACTTTCAGTCCATGAAATTCGAATTCCCAGATGAAGACATCATAATGGTAAATAATTGTGAAGAACTCAGACCATATGACGGACCTGAACAAGGATCTCGATGGACCTTGGTTTTTGACGGAGCCCCCAACGCACCCGGCAATGGCATAGGTGTTTTAATCATATCCCCTGAAGGATGTCATACTCCCTTCAATGCAAGACTTTGTTTCAACTGTACTAATAATATGACAGAATACGAAGCGTGTACTTTTGGTCTCAAAGCTGCCATAGATTTGGGAATCAAGTCCTTAAGTGTATTTGGAGATTCAGCTTTAGTCATTAGTCAGATCAAAGGAGAATGGGGCACGAAGCACCCTAACCTCATCCCCTATAAAGAACATGTGTTGACATTAATCCCATATTTTGAGGAGATTACCTTTGAGCATTTCCCACGAGAGGAAAATCAACTAGCGGAATCTCTAGCCACTATGTCATCCATGTTTAAACTCAATTGGGGTAACAAGGCTCCCCAGATCACCATTGAATGGATGGATGAACCAGCTTACTGTCACGAGATCAATACCAAAGAAGTAATGGACAAACCTTGGTTCCATGAAGTTAAGAGGTATCTCGAGGCTCAAAAGTATCCGGAAAGAGCTTCAGTCAATGATAAGAAGTTCTTGAGAAGATTCTCTGCTAAGTTCTTCCTCAGTAATGGCATTCTCTACAAGCGCAACCACGACTCTGTTTTGCTTCGTTGCGTAGACAAGGTTGAGGAAGAAAAGATCATGGCTAATCTATATGAAGGCACTTTTGGCACCCATTCCACTGGGCATACGATGGCTAAAAAGGTCCTACGGGCAGGATATTACTGGTCTACCATGGAAGCAGATTGCTATCAGCATTCACGAACCTACCACAAGTGTCAGATCTACGCTGACAAAGTGCGTGTACCTCCAGTACCTCTAAATGTCCTGACTGCTCCCTGACCATTCGCAATGTAGGGCATTGACATGATTGGAGAAGTCAAACCTACAGCTTCTAATGGACACCGCTTCATCTTAGTGGCCATTGACTACTTCACGAAATGGGTTGAGGCGACTTCTTTCGCTTCCGTTACCAAGATTGTTGTGGCCCGGTTCATCAAACAGAATCTCATCTTTCAGTATGGTATCCCAGAGATAATCATCACAGACAATGGTACGAATCTCAACAATACTATCATCACTGCACTATGCGCGTAATTCAAGATCCAGTGCCATAATTCTTCCCCTTACCGACCAAAGATGAATGGCAATGTCGAAGCCTCAAATAAGAACATCAAGAAGATCATACAAAAAATGACAGTAACATACAAAGACTAGCATGAGATTCTACCATTCGCTCTCCACGGTTACCGTACCACGGCGCGCACATCAACAGGGGAAACTCCATTCTCCTTTGTATACGGCATGGAAGTTGTTCTACCAATTGAAGTCTAAATACCTTCTCTGAGAGTCATAAAGGATGCAGGGCTGAATGAAGATGATTGGATCCAAACTCGACTTGACCAGTTGAACCTAATTGATGAGAAGAGGCTTACGGTTGTCTGTCACGGCCAGATGTACCAAAAACGTATGATCAAAGCTTTTAACAAAAAGGTCAGACGTCAGGTATATCAATTTGGTGACTTGGTAATCAAACGTATCATATTTCCACAAGGTGATCCCAGGGGAAAATGGACTCCTACATACGAGGGACCATTTGTGATCAAAAGCATATTCTCTGGTGAAGCAATGATCCTAACCACTATGGATGGTGACGACCTTCCGGACCCTATGAACGCGGACATAGTAAAAAGATACTATGCATAATAGACCCTCTAGGTTGACACACCTAGGCAAAACAAGGGCATCCCGGCAAACCACAAAGGATCGGGCAAAAATTAGGGATAAAAAAAATTTGTACACCCGGCAAGCTGAAAACCCGAAAGGGCGGCTTGGGAAAAAAAGGGGTATTCTGGTGGACTGAAAATCCAAAAGGGCGGTCCAGGAAAAAGTTAGGGAATTAAAGTGTATGATTATGTCTTGTTGGATCACCTTACATACGGCCTCTAGCATCGACCGACAAGCTCAAACGAGCCTAATTGATCCAATCAACTTCAGACAATGCAGCAAGTGGACAAGACACTTAAAGACACGAAGGCTATAGAAAAAAGGGAACTCTATGGGATTATTTCACATAGCTATCTTTTCTTTGTATCAATTTTCATTCTTTACGACGACATTCTCTTACTAGAATGCTCAACTCATTGTACAAACACTTATTTAAGTTAATACAAAGATATCCCTTTGAAAGTGCAAAACTATCTGTTTTTCTTTATTTATGTGTTTTGTTTACAAAAATGTCCAATGATTTATTTTTGAGCATATGCATTTGAATGTAACTACTGTTTACAAATGAGCAAAAAGGGGGACAAAAAATAGAAAGACAATCACTAATGGCTTTAAGAAATAGGATAATATCTTTAGACTATTCCATAAAATCCCCCGCAGGTACCTTTTCCAACATGAATGGAAATCCGAGACATCCCACTATAGGATCGTTATCATATCTCCAGTATGCAGCCTAATGATATCAAATACTCTCACACCCCCCGGCAGAACGGAACTTCCGGTTACAGCTCCAAAGATTCCTCAGTAAAAGTTGTCCAACTATGGTCAATTTACAGCCAAACTTCATAATTTTTTATCCATATCAACATTATAAACTCATATGTATCATTTGGTAAAGTTTGGACCATAATTCCTCAAGAAATTTGATCAGATCATCAAAAGGGAAAAATGGTCAAAATTAGGGTTTTGATTGAGAAAGGAGAATTTCTGATTTTTGACCTAGACAATGGTTAATTGGTTAGAGACATGATATCAAGAGTTCAAATGCATAATTTTGACCTAATGGCATGAATCAAAACATCTCTCAAGATCAATTGATTGATAGTTGATTTTCAGTCAATTGATCAAAAGTCAACTGATATAGTGAAAAGTCAAACTTTGACTTTTTGGTCAAAATCAAATGCCAAAGTTCACAATTCATCAAAAACATGTAAAAATATGAAACTCGTTCATCAAGAAGTCAAAAAGTCAAGATTTCATTTTGAAAAGTCAAAGTTTCCAAACTTAGAAATTTTTCTATGTGTTGAAAACTTCATATTTTTTCACAACTTTGAGCCAATTTTTCCCCATGATGCAAGATGATTCAAAAGAAACTTTCAACATGAAAGTTGTAGATATCTATGAGATATAAAACATTGCTTTACACAACTTCTCATAGAAATGCTTGGATCTCAAGTTATTAATCTATGAAGTCATGGTCATGAAACTAGACACTTAGTCAAAAATTTGCCCTTGTTTAAGCAGGATTTTGACCTAACTTCATGGAAAATTTTCATATAGTTCCAAGGGGAATTTTCAAAAGTGATTCAAATAGGGGTTGTAGAGAACATTACAAGCTTTCTAAAATGTCCAAGAACTCCTTGAGATCTCGTTTGAACAAGGAGAATTGAAGGCATGAAGTTGGCATTTTATTCTTGAATTATAGGTCATTTTCATGATGAACAAGAATGCAATTTCAATGTTAGGCTACATAATCTTGCTTTGCAGGATTTATAACTTGTATATCTATCCATCATTAATGGATTACATTAACGTTTGAGCTATAATCCAAGTGGTTTAAGCTTTATCCAATTCACATTGCCATTTTGAGAAGAAAGTAAAGAATACCATTCTTGAAAAGCAAGCTTTATGCACAAAGTCAATTCTTGAGCCTCTAACATGTTTCCTCTGACCACACTCCATCTACAAAGTCATAAGAAAGTGTGTTTAAAGCATAACCACTCTATCTTAGCAAGTACACAAGGCTTTGAAACTTGGATTTCTCAAAAATCACATGTTATGCTTAAACTTGTGATTTTGAATTCTGATCAACAACAAGCTTCCAAACTGATTGCTTATAAATAGAGGCACTATTTGTGAGCTAGAACACGAACTTAAGCACCCTGAAACACACCAAAACTCCCGCAAGCCAAAAATTGCCCAAAAACTCCATTCTTGCACAATTTCTGACCTTGGACTTGTAACTCATATTTCCCTCGTGCATTCTCACTCAAATCCAATCACAAAGCTTCCATACATCATTTAGAACTCATCCCACACCCTGTTATACGACTGTAACACCATTTGCACCATCTTCCATTTTCAAAAATATAGTTTTGCACTTGGACTTCTCCATCACGATTCAACCATCTCCAGTACAATCTAAACATTGCATTAGCATCTTGGAGGGTCACTAAAGTTATTCTGATCATAAAAACACCTTGAGGAGTGCTCTAACTCAGAATACGATTTCCAGTTTTGAGGTAAGTTTCCTTAACTTTGAACTCTCTCTACAAGCATCATTATTTATTTATTTGTGAAGATAAAATGTAAATATCATTGCCCTGAAGTTGTACATATCCATAGTTTTCATTTACATGACTTTAGCTTAGGGAATTTTAAGTTTGAAGTTTCTGAAAAAATTAGGGTTCAAATTAGGGCCAAATAAATTCTCATTCATCTTTGATCTATAGCTTTAGTTGTTTACATGATTAGATTCGTGAGGAAAAATAGCACAACTTTCATGTTTGCATTTTCCATTTTTGTTGAGAAATGAATGAGATACAGGTGGTATGGCTAGCTAAAGGTTGGAGATAAAGTACGGGCCATAGAGACATGTTACATTATGTATTTATTCTTTCATTTAAGTTAACGGATGTACAACCACTCCAGTGGTAATGTAGTGCGCGTTATTGGTAGAGGTCGTGGGTTCGAACCTCAGCGCCGCCTTTTGCTTTTTTTTTTTTCACATTTTAGAGTTTTTTCTTATTTTTGCAGCGCTGGGCTCCCCTTTGTTGGGCCAAACATTTTTGCTTATTGCATACTCCCTGTTTCACTTTCTAACTCCCTTGACTTTAATTTTATATTTTTGTTTTATTTTTATTTTCTTTATTATTATTATTTTTATTAATATTATTATTATCATTTTTATTTTTATTAATAAAAAATCCAAAAATATTTATATTTTATTATTTATATTTATTTAGTTTATTTTTCTTCATAAAACTAAAAGAACAAAAAACATTTTCTTTAATAAATTAATTTCCTTTTTTTAAATACTTAGATAATTAGTCTTAATTATTATTATATTATTTCTTGTAAATTAAAATCAATTTAGAACTTAGGACTTTTATTTAATTAATTTTATTTACTAAATTAATCAAATTCACAAAAAACCCTAAAAATTTTGTTCTCTTTAAATTAATTTATTTTACTAACTTAATCTTAATTTTCTTATTTTTTAGTTAATTGTTTTATTTTAGTTAACTAGATCAAAAAACCATTTTCTTGAAAACCAAACAAAAATTATTTCTTTTTTCATTTTACATTCTTGCATTTTTTATCTTCATTTTTGTACAATATTCAATATGATTGTAATAATCATTTAGATTTAATTTTCTTGCAAATTCCCCCATTTGTAAATTTGTACACCCCCTCCCGTAAATGATGTAATAGTGTAGTGATTTTATTTTCCGCAATTTAATGCTTTATATACAAATGCTAGTAATTAGGGTTTGTATGGAAAGATTAAAACCAATGCTTAGAAAACCCTAATTCAAAGACAAATCAAGCATGAAAACTAATACACTTGCACACTTACACCCTTAGGGTAAACCCAGTTTATTTCCTTACAAAAATGGCCATATTATGCATGTGAGGTATCTTAGTAAAAAAAACAAATACAATATCATAGTCCCTCGATGACGCTATCAAAGTTTTTTTTCAAAAATGATCTTAGTCCCTAAAGAAAATTCTAAGATATCTTACAACATTGTTAATCATGGTTATACGATGATCCTTGACCGTCCCTTTTACATCCAAAGATAGGGTTACTTACCAAATCAATGGTAAGATAACAATGTCAAAAGAAAGAGGACATAAACATGAAAGACTTTTTGAGTAGGTAGATTATTCCTATTTGTTTGCTTAATTTCAAACCAAAACATCCTTGCTATTTTCAAAAAAAACACCAACACTTTCAAAAACATCTTTCAAACTTGAAAATATTTTCAAAAGATCAACACTTTGTATACATTCTTACGAACAAAAATCATTAAAAGTTTGCCTAAACGATGACGCCTTTTCAAAATACTTTCAAAAATCACACAAAGCACATTTTCAAACAAAATCAAGTGATCTAGCAAGCAACTAAGAGCCCATGGAAAACCATGGATGAAAAGGGTGCTAATACCTTCCCTTTTCATAATCTACCCCCCCCCCCCCCCCGAACTCAAGAAAACATCTCAAAGGTTTTTCCTGTTTTTTTCAGCCTTTCCTTTTGGATAAAAGAAAAGTCGATGGCGACTCTTGCTAACCGCAACATTTGCAATCAAACGCAAAAGCAACCAAGTCAGTTTTTCCCGGACCTATTTGGTTCACTGGGAAGCCCTTCTTTTTTCCTAGGCCGGTCAACCTAGCGGGTCTTTAATCATGCGTAGTATCTTTTCATTATGTCCGCATTGACAGGGTGAAGAAGGTCGTCACTGTCCATGGTGGTTAGAATCATGGCTCCACCTGAGAAAATGTTTTTGATCACAAATGACCCTTCGTATGTGGGAGTCCATTTGCCCCTGGGATCACCTTGCGGCAGTGTGATGCGCTTGATCACTAGATCCCCGACTTGATACTCTTGGCGTCTGACTTTTTTGTTGAAAGCCTTGGTCATTCGTTTTTGATACATTTGACCATGATAGACAGCAGTAAGTCTCTTCTCATCGATCAGATTCAGTTGGTCAAGTCGAGTCTGGATCCAGTCATCTTCGTTCAAACCCGCATCTTTCATAATCCTTAAAGAAGGGATATGGACCTCAATGGGTAGGACTGCCTCCATGCCAAATACCAGAGAGTAGGGTGTTCCCCTGTTCATGTCCGTGCGGAGGTGCGTTACCCATAAATAGCAAATGGTAACATCTCGTGTCAGTCTTTGTATGTCACTGTCATCTTCTGTATGATCTTTTTGATGTTTTTGTTAGCCGCTTCAACAACACCATTCATCTTCGGCCGGTAGGGAGAAGAGTTATGATGTTGTATCTTTAATTGCTTACAGAGTTTGGTGATCATCGTGTTATTGAGATTCGTACCATTGTCCGTGATAATTCTCTCTAGCACACCATACCGACAGATCAGGTTATACCTGATAAACTGCGCCACAATATTCTTGGTAACGGTAGCAAAGGAGGCATCCTCGACCCATTTTTTGAAGTAATTGATGGCCACTAGGATGAAGCGATGCCCATTGGAAGTGGTAGGTCTGATTTCTCCGATCATGTCAATGCCCCACATTGCAAAGGGCCAAGGAGCCGTCAAGACATTCAAAGGAACCAGAGGCACGTGCACCTTATCAGCATAGATTTGGCACTTATGACAAGTTCGGGAGTGCTGATAACAATCTGCTTCCATAGTGGACCAGTAGTATCCTGCCCGTAGGATCTTCTTAGCCATGGTATGTCCACTGGAATGGGTTCCAAAAATACCTTCATGTAAATCTGTCATAATCCTCGCTGCTTCGCTCTTGTCTACACACCCCAGTAAGGTAGAGTCATGGTTGCGCTTGTAGAGGATTCCATTACTGAGGAAGAATTTCATGGCGAACCTTCTCAGAAACTTCTTATCGTTGACAGATGCCCCTTCGGGATACTCTTGAGTCTCGAGATACCTTTTTACTTCGTGAAACCAAGGTTTGTCTGCTACCTCTTCAATATCAATATGGCAGCACTGCGCTAGTTCATCCAACCTCTCAATGGTGATTCGGGGAGCTTCGTTGTCCCACTTAACTTTGAACATAGAAAACATGGTAGCTAGCGTGTCCGCTAAATGATTCTCCTCTCGTTGGAAATGTTCAAAGGTTACCTCCTCAAAATGTGGGAGCAATGTCAATATGTGCTCTTTGTACGGGATAATATTCGGATGCTTCATATCCCACTCTCCTTTGATCTGACTTATTACCAATGTTGAATCCCTGAAAACGTCCAAGAACTGATCCTCAGGTCGATAGCGGCTTTGAGACCCATGATGCAGGCTTCATACTCCTCCATGTTGTTAGTGCAGTTGAAACATAGTCGGGCAATGAAAGGGGTAACACCCCAATTCTACCCCGGCGAATTATATAAATAAATCAGAGTTATAAAAACCATTCATGCAAACGAATCGGGATGCCACAAATTCTTCTATCAAAATTCATTGCATTCATCGTGGATATATAACACTTTTAAAACATCAGATGAACCATCATCATAACATCTTTAGTTAATTAATTCAACATCTACGCAACAGAAATTCTTAATAACATCTTTGTCATCATTACAACAACTTCAAAGCAACACAATTTAATAATAATCAACTTAAAGTTCAACAACTGAATAATCAAAAATCAAAAGCAACAAGCATTCATCCCCCAAAGTGTTACATATCAAAGAAATGACACTGACTCAACTATTGAAGGTATACAACCTTCACTCTCGATTACCTGCACGTTACCAACATAAGGGCAACATTCAAACAGAAGGGGTGAGATATCTAACAATATAATAAAGTGCATGATAATTAATATATTAAATTAGATCACATAACATCACCACTTCTCATCTCAAAATCAACAATAATAATACACATTCACCATATCAATACACACTTCTTTATACAGTCATATAATGCGACTCAATACTATGCAAATGCATGTGGTACCATTGGAGCAGAACTCCCATCTCAAAAATTGCCAATTAATAGAGGTGTCAACAAGGCATAAGCCTTCATCTCGATATTTGCCAATACAGGCCATCTCTACGAGCATAAGCTCCATCTCAAAGTGCAATATATGCGACACAATCAAGAATGTAATGACAACATCATAATTAACAACATCTCAATACAACATCATCGTTGGCCAAAGGCCTACATCTTAAAGCATCTCAATATCTCATATCATCATAATAATTCACCAAACATCATTTATTCATCAAACATCATTTATTCGTCAAACATCATTTATTCATCAAACATCATTTATTCATCATAAATTATCGAACACAACTTCATTAATAACATCTCATCAACAACTCAGTTGTACATTAATACGACAGTAACTTATACTGTTATTCTGTAATCTTACATCATTACTATCATTACTCCTACTGTTACAAATCAAACAGCAGCCGATAAACATTTCATCCTCATCACTCTTCACAAAAATCAACGTAACAATTAATGCGGGAATTAACTCTAGTCCTAATCGGGATCACTAGGGTTATCCTTCCTACTCTTCATTTTAATCCTCAAGAATAAAGCTCATCGTGTTATCTAATCAACACTTTGAACGGAACCTCAAACGGAGTCCGAACACTCAAGTTATAGCATTCTCAAACTGATTCTGCCAAAAACCAGGCAACATGGATCGACGCATAACGTCTTGGATCGGTACTGCACTGAACTTGCAACATGAGTCGATGCATCCTCTCTTGTATCGACTCATACTGAGTCTACCATACAGCATGTATCGATACATGCTCCTATGTATCGACTCATCCTAAGTCCAAAAGTCCTCATGTATTGACGTAAAACCTCTTCGTGTCGACTCATCCTGAGTCTTTAAACCTTCATGCATCGACACATCATGTTTGAGGTCGATGCATACTTATCTGTCATACATAATCTCTGCGATTTTCTCTGCATTTTCACTATGGATTCTATACTTCAAGCCCTAAAAACTTAATCTAATCATAGATAATCATCTCTTACGATTATCCTACAATTCTACATCAAATAAACAGTATGGGGACATCATCATTCATCTAAAATTCATCAATTTCATCATACAACATCATATACATTCAATTCATGAACAAGACAACAATCACCTCTAACCCCACATACCAATTATCATGAACCCAATTATAGAGTCAGAACCCCACCCTTACCTTGGATTGAAGGTCACTCTATAACTTCCGATTGAAACCTCGTTCTGCCGTTTTCCTCTTTTTCCAGCAGCTTCACGTTCTTCTTCTCAATCCTTATTCTTCTACTGCCTCCTCTCTTCTATTCTTTCTAGCAACAATAAAATAACCTATTATTCTCTTTATTCCTTATTGGGCTTAAAACTTATACACCCCCTTATTACTACTTCCATTCCTTAAAACAAGCCCACATCAAATAATATTATACTTCTAATATTATTTCACCACTTAATAAAATAATTAAATCAAATAAATCACAACACATCTACTCAAATATTCCAAAAATAATTTAATTAAATAATTAATTAAATTAAGGGCGTTACAACTCTCCCCCACTTAGAATATTTTTGTCCTCGAAAATTTACCTCAATCAAACAACTCAGGGTAGGAGTCTCGCATCTTGCTCTCCAACTCTCAAGTTATGCTTTCTCCGACGGCTCCTAGCCAAACCACCTTAACCAAAACAATCTCTTTGCCCCTCAGATTCTTTATTTCACGATCTGCGATCCGTACAGGCATCGTCTCCACTGTAAGATTATCCCGTACTTGCACATCATCCACATGAATCACATGAGATAGATCTGAAATATACTTCCGGAGTTGCGACACATGTAACACATCATGCAAATTCGAAAGATTAGGCGGTAAAGCCACTCTATAAGCAAAATTCCCTACTCTCTTCAAAATCTGATATGGTCGAATAAAACGAGAAGTGAGCTTCTTAGACTTCAATGCTCGCCCAACACCAGTCACAGGTGTAACTCTTAAAAACACATGCTCACCAGCTTGAAATTCTAAATCCTTCCTTCGCATGTCATGATAACTCTTCTGCCTACTTTGGGAATCTTTCATCTTTTCTCGAATCAACTTCACCTTCTCAGTAGTTTCACGAACAATTTCAGGTCCAAGTACTACACTTTCACCAGATTCATGCCAATATAACGGAGTTCTACATCTTCGACCATACATCGCCTCAAAAGGTTCCATACCAATACTGGAATGGTAATTTTTATAATAAGTGAACTATATCAACGGGAGATAAGTATCCCACGAACCTCCCTTCTCAAGAACACATGCCCTCAACAAATCTTCCAACGATTGAATTGTTCGTTCTGTCTGACCATCTGTCTGAGGATGATACGTTGAACTCAATCTCAACTTAGAGCCCAACGCTTCTTGCAAACTCTTCCAAAAATCAGAAGTAAATCTTGGATCTCTATCTGACACAATGCACAAAGGAAACCGTGTAGCTTCACAATCACACTAGTGTAAATCTCATCCAACTTCGACACTGGAAAGCTGATGCTAATATGAATAAAATAAGTTGACTTTGTAAGCCTATCAACAATCACCCAAATCGAATCATGTCCTCTCAAAGTATTAGGCAACCCCATCACAAAGTCCATTGAAATGCTATCCCATTTCCATTCTGGAACTTCTAACGGTTGCATCAACCCTGCAGGCTTCTGATTATCAACTTTCGACTTCTGACAAGTCAAACATGCATACACAAATTGATCCACATCACTCTTCATTCTAGGCCACCAAAACAAACCTTTCAAATCTTGATACATCTTTGTAGCTCCTAGATGAATACTTAACTTACTTCTATGGCTCTCTTCCAATATCTCCTTCTTCATCTCAGCATCATCAAGAATATAAATCTGGTTACGAAACTTCAACACAACCTGCGCATCTAACTTAAAATCACTATTCTTAGACTGATCGATTCTAACCATCGAATCTACCAGTTTAACATCCAACTTCTGAGCTTCTCTGATACTGTCTAGAAATTCATTATTAATCTTCAACATACCCAACATAATACTTCGCGGAGTAACCTCGCAAACTAAGCTCATATCTCTGATTTTCTCAATTAATTCCAGCTCTTTAACCATCATTACTGACATATGTAAAGTCTTTCGACTCAACGCATCAGCCACCACATTCGTTTTTCCTGGATGATAATTCAAACCGAAATCATAATCCTTTAACAATTCCAACCATCTTCGTTTCCTCATATTCAACTCCTTCTGATCGAATAAATACTTTAAGCTCTTATGGTCACTAAACACTTCAAATCTAGAACCATAAAGATAATGCCTCCAAATCTTCAACACAAAGACAACTGCAGCAAGCTCTAAATCATGCGTAGGATAGTTCTTCTCATGAGTCCTCAACTGCCTTGACGCATAAGCAACTACCTTACCATTCTGCATAAGCACACCTCCTAAACCCATCTTAGAAGCATCACAATACACCACAAAAGGCTCTCCTGGATTAGTCAACGTCAAAATCGGAGCCGACGTCAACCTCTTCTTTAATTCTGCAAAAATTTCTTTGCATTGAACATCCCATACAAAAGCTCTACCTTTACAAGTCAACTTAGTCAACGGGAGTGCTAACTTGGAAAAACCTTCGATAAACCTTCTATAGTAACCAACTAATCCCAAAAAGCTTATAATCTTAGTAGGTGACTTCGGAGTCTCCCATTGCAACACAACCTAAACCTTCGATGGATCTACAACAATGCCACTACCTGAAATCACATGACCAAGAAAACTAACCTCCTTCAACAAAAATTCACACTTGGACAGCTTTGCATACAACTTCTTCTCTTTCAAAATTTGCAATACTAATCTTAAGTGTTCAGCATGCTCTTTTTCTGAATTAGAGTAAATCAAAATATCATCAATGAACACCACCATGAACCGATCCAAATAAGTATGAAAGATATGATTCATGTATTCCATGAATACTCCTGGCGCGTTAGTAACACCGAAAGGCATCACCGAATACTCGTAATGTCCATAACGTGTTCTGAAAGTCGTCTTTTGGATATCTTCATCCTTCAGTATAATCTGATGGTAACCCGACCTTAAATCGATCTTACTAAACACATGAGCATCCATCAATTGGTCCATCAAGTCATCTATTCTTGGAAGCGGATACTTGTTCTTAATCATCACTTTATTCAACTATCTATAATCAACACAAAGCCTCATACTTCCATCTTTCTTCTTTACTAACAACACTGGAGCTCCCCATGGCGATACACTTGGTCTTACAAACTTCTTTACAAGTAACTCCTCAAATGGCTTCTTTAACACTGACAATTCAGATGCATACATCCTATATGGTGCCATAGACACAGGTCTAGTACCAGGTACAAGATCAATAGCAAATTCAACTTCCCTCTCTGGCGGTACATCAGGAATCTCATCAGGGAAAACTTCAGGAAATTCACACACCACCTGTAATTCCTCAATTATAGCTTGAGTCTCTACAGATAGCGACGCCATCAATGAGAACATATGTGCTTCCTCTTGCATCAACTCCCTCAATTGTCTAGCAGACAATAGACCATTTTCTTCTACTTCAGGAGTAGAAAACTTCACCGACTTGTCATAATAGTTAATATGAGCACAGTTATGCTCTAACCAGTTTATACCCAAAATCACATCTAAACCTCTTAACGGTAAGCAAACCAAATCAACAGCAAAGTCTCTGTCGAAGATCCACAAGGGACACTTTAACCACACAAAAGAAGTAGTCATCGACCCCTTGGCTGGAGTATCGACGACCATTTCCCCATTCAAAGAAGACAACACGAGACCCAATCTTTCAACACAATCAGCAGCAATAAAACAATGAGTAGAACCGGTATCAATAATAGTAATTAAATGAGTACTATTAATGAAACATGTACCTCTGATAAGTCTGTCCTCAGCAGCCGTCTGATCCTCAACCAGAGCAAACACTTTACCACTTGTCTGAGCCCTCTTCGGTTTCGGACACTGACTACCAATGTGCCCTACTTCTCTTCTATTCTTTCTAGCAACAATAAAATAACCTATTATTCTCTTTATTCCTTATTGGGCTTAAAACTTATACACCCCCTTATTACTACTTTCATTCCTTAAAACAAGCCCACATCAAATAATATTATACTTCTAATATTATTTCACCACTTGATAAAATAATTAAATCCAATTAATCACAACACATCTTCTCAAACATTCCAAAAATAATTTAATTAAATAATTAATTAAATTACGGGCGTTATAAAAGGAGTATGACAGCCCTCAGGAGATATGATTACAACGCCAATTCCATTACCGAGTGCGTTCGAAGCTCTGTCAAAAACCATGGTCCATCGGGATCCTTCAGCGGGTCCTTCATTCAGTCCAAGTTCTTCGTAGTCAGTCACTAGCATAATATTCTCATTCGGGAACTCAAAATTCATGGTCTGGTAGTCATCCACGGCCCGATGTGCCAAATGATCAACTAATACACTTCCCTTGATTGCTTTCTGGGTTATATATTGGATATCGTATTCAGTTAAGATCATCTGCCATCTTGCTATCCTTCCGGAGAGGGAGGGCTTCTCGAAGATGTACTTGATTGGATCCATCTTAGATATCAACAATGTAGTATGGGTCAGCATATATTGTCTTAGTCGGCGAGCAACCCATGCCAAAGTGCAGCAAGTTTTCTCGAGCAGTGAGTATCTTGTCTCATAGTCGGTAAACTTTTTGCTAAGGTAGTATATTGCTTGTCTTTTTGACCAGACTCGTCATGCTGCCCCAACACACACCCCATTGAATTGTCTAGCACTGTTAAGTACAATATCAAAGGCCTTCCTTCAATCGGAGGCATCAGAATTGGTGGTTCTTGAAGGTATTCCTTGATTCTTTCGAAAGCGGTCTGGCATTCGTCATTCCACTTTACCACTTGATCTTTCTTCAGAAGCTTGAAGATTGGCTCACAAGTAGCAGTCAGATGTGAAATGAACCTGGCGATATAATTTAAGCGTCCCAAGAAACCTCTAACTTCCTTCTTAGTACGTGGAGCCGGCATCTCTTGAATGGCCTTTACCTTCGCAGGGTCTACCTGAATACCTTAGTGACTGACAATGAACCCCAGAAGCTTACCAGACCTTACCCCGAAGGTGCACTTGCTCGGATTCAACCTCAACTTGTATGTCTTCAACCTGTCGAACAACTTTTGCAGATGATCAAGGTGTTCTTCCTCGGTTTGGGACTTGGCTATCATGTCATCAACATAAACCTCTATCTCATAGAGAATCATATCATGGAACAAGGCTACCATGGCTCGCTGATAAGTTGCCCCAACATTTTTCAACCCAAAAGGCATCACCTTGTAACATAAGGTGCCCCACTATGTGATGAAGGTTATCTTCTCCATGTCTTCAGGAGCCATCTTGATCTGGTTGTAGCCAGAGAAACCATCCATGAAGGAAAAGATTTTGTGTTGTGCGGTGTTGTCAACTAGAACATCAATATGGGGAAGCGGGAAGTCATCCTTGGGGCTTGCCCTGTTCAGGTCTCTGTAGTCCACACACATCCGTACCTTACCATCCTTCTTAGGTACCGGGATGATGTTAGCAACCCACTGCGGATAGTAGGTGACAGCTAAGAACCCAGTGTTGAACAATTTCATAATCTCTGCTTTGATCTTCTCTGACATTTCAGGGTGCATATGGTGGACCTTCTGTTTAACCGGAGGACAATCTTCTTTAGTCGGCAGACAATGTACCATAATATCAGTGTCTAAACCAGACATGTCTTCATATGACCAGGCGAAGATCTCAACATAGTTGTGCAACATCTGTATCAACCGCTGTTTGACATTATTCTCTAGATTTGCGCCGATCTTGACTTCTTTTCTGTCTACCTCCGTGCCTAAGTTTATCGTCTCAACTGGCTCTTCATGAGGCTGTATAGCCCTCTCTTCCTGTTGTAACGGTCTAGCAAGTTCTCCGGGTACCGCACAATCGTCTTCACCTTTGTCTTCGGCTTGGTTGATCTTATTTTTGAAGTCATAACTGGTAATAGCAGAAATGTTATTAATGGGATCCAGAGTGGATATGGATCTGCAGTTTGATATGTGAGTGTGTGTAAGAGCATAGCTATAAAAAGCAGAAAAGAAAAACAGAGAGCGCAAAATTTGTATGCAAGAAACATCCAATGTTTTATTGATGACATATGAAAATGACATATAATAACCCTCACAAATAAAACCATTGTGCCTCGGGTAAGACACAAGGCTATAGAGTTTAAATTGTTTATTACAAATTCGAAAAACAAGTAAGACAATTACTGCTGAACAAAAGAAATTGGCACAAAATCTCTGGCCATCCAGTTACTAGGTCCACCGTTGGTAGTAGGGTAGATCCAGCTGTCAATATCAGAATTATCATCACTGTCTTCAATAGTGTTGACCCCACGATTACTGACGCGTAGGGGAGGTCCTCCGGCCCGAGCGCGTCGAAAAGCCCTTTGAGCTCCTGAAGTAAAGCCCAAACCAAATTTGTTAGTTTTTTGAGGAAAATCAGGGAGTTGTCCCCAAATGGTACACCCACCTTCTTCAACTACTGCTCTGGAGTCCTTGAGAGAAGTCATCTTCAAAGGAGGTTTGGTGCTGGTGATAGTCTCGGTTACCTCCATAATCTGGGGAACCTCTACAAATTTTTGACAAGAAGTCTCTATGAATTCCCCGTCCATCTCCACAAAACTGAAAGAATTCAGGTGGCTTACCATATACTCCTCTTCACCATGCACAGTGACAATATTCCCCTTCACTGGATGCTTCAGCATTTGGTGCAGCATAGAAGTAACGGCCCCAGCTTCATGATCCAAGGACGATCCAACAAACAAGAGTATGATGGCCTGATGTCCATCACGTAGAAGGTGGACCCAAAGGTCTGAGAACCCACTTTGACAGGGATGTCCACCTCCCCGTGCACCATTCTTTTTTACCTGTCAAAATCCCTCACCCCAATGTTACTGGGCTTTAAGGTCAAGCCTTCACAATCTAGCCGAACAAGAGCCTTCTTAGGTAGAACATTCAGTGAAGATCCAATGTCCACCAACACATGAACCATAGTAGTGCCCATGCATTAAATCGAGACATGCAGAGCATCAATATGCTTTCTCCCCTTTGGTGTTGGGTCGGCATCTGAAAAACCCAACCCATTGTCAGTAGTCAAACTGGCCACACAGTCTTTGAATTGGTTGGCAGAGGTTTCTTGCGGAACATGCGCAGTCTTGAGAAATGCAATCAAAGCCTTTGCATGGGCCTCAGAACATAACAGCAAAGACAACATCGATATCTTCGAAGGGGTCTGCCCCAACTGCTCGACCATATTATAGTCTCTCTTCTTGATTATTTTAAAATTTTCCTCCGTTTCTTGCTTAGAGGATTCCACAACAACTTTTCTAGGTGCCTCCATCCGAGCAGGCTCACCTATAGCTTCTTTTCCCTGAGTTTCAGATGACTTATCGGCAGGGGTAACAACTGGAGTAAGAATGGGAGTAGTAACAGAAGTACCGGTAGGAACAATAGATGGAATAACAACAGGCTTAACAACAATCTTTGGGGAGATCTCATGAGAGAAAATCCTTCCACTTCGGGTAACTTTTCTGGTCGCAGCAATATTACTGATATCGGGATCAGCCTCTTCAGTCTTCAAATCCTGTTTGACACCATGGTAGTAGACGTCAGAACCATAGTTCCAAGGAATAACTTTGTCCGAGGAGTACGGTAGATGGCCAGGAAAAGTGATTATCAACGGCAATTCTTGGAGTAGGTGTAATCCTAACAGGTCTTTTAGAGGAGAACTTGGAAGGATTGGCAGAAATGGTTATGATAGCAACATCTTCATACGGAACAGTCGGAATCGGAGTCTGTTCAAACAAAATCTCTCTACTGTTCATCAGGCATTTAACACCTGCTTTTAGCAAATAGTAACCAGAGGGCAGAGATGAACACATGTGGCAACCTTCACCATAACCCGGAAATAAACCGGCCAACAACAAATTATTCTTGACAGTCATGAGAGGAGTGCATACTTCATTAACAAAGGTAACAAACAGATCGGTATCAATGGAATTAACACCATGATTGTGCTTGGGCATGGGAGCAGTTATGACGTTAGGCTTCTCTGGAGCATCAAACTCAATCTCCTTGGCTTCAATTAGATCATGTATCTTATTTCTCAGAGCCCAGTAGTCATTTGTATCGTGGCCAGGACTCTCAGAATGGTAAGCACACCGAGCGTTTGGATTGTACCGAGGAGATGTGGTGTTTAGATTCTTGGGAGCCTCTTTTAAGGTTGCCAATTTGGATCTTAACAGGTGGGGTAAAACCTCAGTAAACGTCATATTAATCTGAGTGAACTGCCTTTGCGGTCTTTCTACCCTTTTCTGATTGTTTCGTTGTTGAGTAGTTGTAAGCCTAGGTATCATCACATCCCCTACAGTTGGACGACGCTCAACTCTGCTCTAACCTCTTGGGTTGTAAATGGCATTGGCCTCCTTCTTACCCGTGAAGGGCTTCTTCACTGAACTTGACGAGATATCTTTCTGTATTTTTCCACTCCGGATCCCAGCTTCTACTCTTTCTCCAGTCAATATCAGCTCGGTGAAACCATTCGAGGAGCTACCAATCAAGTGATTGAAGAATGGACCAGACAGTGTCCCAAGAAACAAGTCAACCAACTCCCTATTAGACAAAGGGGTTGGACTCTCCCTGCCAAATCTCTCCACTTCTGTGCATAGTCCTTAAAGCCTTCACCTGCACCCATGGACATACTCTGGAGTTGAGTACGGGTAGGGGCAAGGTCAGCGTTATACTGATACTTCTTATAAAAAGCAGTAGCCGGATCTTCCCAGTTGTAGACATTGATCCCCTCCAGTTGATAGAACCATTCAAGCTGAGTCCTGGGAAGACTGTCCCGAAAGAAATGGACCCATAAATTCCTATCAACAGTGTGAGGTTGAATCTTCCTCACATGGGAACGGATATGAAGCTTGGGACAAGACACCCCATCATACTTCACAAAAACCGGAGCCTTAAACTTATGTGTGATGACTACCCCAGATACCAAACCCAGCTCTTCAAAATCCAGCCCTGGTATTCTTTGGATCTCCATTACATTCAGCCGATCCTCTAACTATTTGTATATATCCTCAGTGGGAGGATACTGTTCATCATTGTAGTCGGTTTCATTATCAGGAAATTCAGGGATAGGGTCCTCCTCCCTTGTCTCTCTCTCTTGATTCTCCCCTTCTTTGGACGAGGAGGTCAGATCAACCAGTTGCTTCAATGGCCCCTTGAATCTTCTACCCAGATTAAGGACACCAGCAGTCTTCTTCTTCTTCTTCTTCTTCTTCTCTTTCAGAATAAGGACCTTCAGATCTTCCTGCCCCTTAGCTAAGGCTACGAACATTTGCTGAAATTGGCCATTTTCTGCCTGGAGATCCTTGATGCTTTTCTCAGAAGACATTATTACTGAAATAAACAACGAAGAAGATGGGAAACCTGTTATGATACCTGTTTATGCAATGTCATGGATGATATGCGTATGCAATGATTTCAAGGACTCTTAAAGGCTCAAATTTGTTTAACCAAAAGAAACACATGTTAATTGTATTAATAAGTTCGGATTGTTACAAAGAGTTCCCTTTAGGCTTACAATTAAACAAAACAAAACTTAAAGCAAAAATAAGATTAGGTCTCCCATGAGCACATCCTCTTTGGTGCAATGTAGGCATTTATATTCCTTTCTTCATGAAGTAGCCTAGTGAGTTCCAGGACCTTCTTCTCGCTGGCATAGAATTGAGTTTCAAACGTATCCCGCTCCTCTTTAAGTTGAACCTGCGATTTTTGTAACTTCTCATGAACAGTTGGCATGTCAAGATGAAGAACAAGAGAAGGAGTGTCTCCTACCGGTTCCATAATCATAGGTAGGATTGCAGGGTAAGGCATCATAAGACTTTGGGCGCGGGCTCGTACCCATCTGAGATAAGGCTCAAGAGGAATGGAATTCTTGTGCCCCAGTGTCTTTCCATCAACTCTATGTACCATGCCCCAAGCTTGCATGAACCTTTTACAGTAACCCTGAGCATCATTCTCATAGTCGAAGGCGATTCCTTGGATAAGTGTATCATGAGGACCATCCCTTCTCGCATAACCAAACTGTCGCAATGCCAAATAAGGGTTATAAGTGATTCCTCCCCTAATGCCTAAGAGAGGGACATTAGGGAATTCACCACAGCGATCAATGATGGTAACATCTTCCGAGGACCGTGAACACCAATGAATGTCTGAATGTGTAAAGGACATCAGCCTATGAGACCATTTCATACCCTGCTCATTCTTCAAAATAGACCTGGGTAGGTGCGAAATTAACCACCTAGCCAGTAGAGGGGTGCAACATAGGAGGGTCCCCCTTCTCTTTAGAGTGCGAGCATGCAGAGAGTGTAGAATATCCCCAAGTAATGTAGGAACCAGATTATGAGACAGAAAAACCTTAATAATATTCACATCTACGAGTTGGTCCGTGTTAGGGAATATTACCATCCCGTTGAGGAGGAGTGCCAATACCTCTTCAAAAGCTTGTAAATCCAGGGTATCCCAAAAACAGTGAGCTTTCTCAAATAGAAATTTAACCGGGATTCCTTGGACACTTCCCCTAGTTTCCCAATTTGTCACTACATCGGACCGTTGTAAGGACAGAGCTCAACAAATCTCTTCAGGTTTTGGATGTCTTTCTATACCATTGAAAGGTAACTGATCAAGAATAGGTACCCTTAATAACCAATACAATTCCTTCATAGTAGGCACTAGCTGGTAATCCGGGAAGGTGAAGCAGTGGTACAAAGGATCAAAGAACTGAAATAGCATTTTTAACAATTCTTCATCAGGTTTTGAAGTGACCAAGTTGAGCAGTCGACCATGTTTTTCAGTGAAGGGGGAGCTTTCAGGAATGCTTAATGCTAAGTCCTTTAGTTGAGGAGGTACTTTCACAAGGTTAATCTGGATAGGGTTCCTGCGGGCGGATGCCATGTCCTACAAAACAAAGCAAAGATTAGCCCTAGAAAATCCTTGAAATGGTTAGTATGATATGCCATGTTTATGATGTCATGATTATGCTAAGAAATCACATGTATAGAAAGCAACAAACAACTCACACCAAGTCCTTAGGTTTAAAGCCTGCATGAGTTTTAAGGTCATACCCTCTTGAAGCTAGATTGGTTCAACCTGTCCTATAAATAGTAATTGGGTTTTAAGGGATCTCAATATCACTGATATTTCCCCCGAGCTTCGTTCAATAGGCGATTGACTCACAACCAAAAAAAACTCAGGAGTCAAACCTCAATGAGTGTAGCTTCGAGTATCTATCGACCTTGGGAATACACCAAAGTCGGCCATCTCGCTACGTCCTACTGGACAAGTTGTGCAATTAAAGGTTTTAAGGTCAGTCGACGCTTTATGACACCATGCAGCGGCCCCGTATTCTCCTTGATTGACTCAAGGGCTATTGGTACCAACCAAAGTGTCGCATCAGCGTAGCTACTACTTCAACTGCATCGGTATACCCCATACAATTCCCTCACAGTTTATTTCTACTTACCAAAAAGGTGTTCCCAGATCCTGTTTTAGGGTCTACATAACCCAAATAGATGCCCTTAAAAGTAAATCAATCAAGACAAGCAAGAGAAGCAATTAAAATAACCTAGATCCTAAGGTATACCCCACTCTATTAATGTCCCCAGCAGAGTCTCCAGTTCTGTGGTGCGGTGGCAGAACCGACTATTATACTGGTTTGAGTTTTATATTCGCAAATGTGTAGTAAGCAAGAGTCGCCACCAACTTTTATTTCAACCAACAAAGGAAAAGGAAAAAGAACAGAAAAAAAAACCTTTTTCGAGATTTTCTGAGTACGGGGGGGTAGATTATAGAAAGGAAAGGTGTTAGCACCCTTTCTATCCTTGGTTTTCCACTGGCTCTTAGGTATTTGATCATTTTTAAATTGCTTGTGTATGTTTTGAAAAGTTTTTGTTTAACTTCGTGGTAACCCTTGTATTTGTCCTCAAGAGTGTGACGAAGTTGTTTTTGAAAACTATTTTGATAGTGTTTGTGTAAAAGAGTTTTTATTGTTTTGAGCAAGTACTTAAGAGTTTCTACCTACTCAAAAAAGACTGTCCGTTCTCGTTTCCTTTAGACAGCGCTATCCTACTATTAAGGAGTAGGTAGCCCCATAGTCGGAGTTTTAAGGGACATTCGAAGGGAAAATTACGATCATAAAAGCAATGGTTAGGAAACTTTAGTAATTACCCTAAAGTCCTGAAGATCTTTCCGAGGCAAAATTCAAATGGGTCACTTTTGATCTTTTGAGACTAGAGGGCAACCACTAAAACTCCCTATACATCATGATCGTTTACCGAAGGCAACCGAAGTGAGGCAAACCCTAGGAGTGAGCATGTGCATGTGTTTGATTTCAGTTTATTTAATCTTTGCACAATTAAGGTGATCTACTGTTTTAATTTCATTTGTCTTTTGCATGCAAGCCTATTATCCATACATCTAAACAGTTCATAGTTGCGGAAATTTAAAAGTGCGAGAAATTAAAGTCCTAACTATTACAAGGCCTCGGGGAGGGGTTACATAACCAAAACTTCGGGATAAACAGTAAATAAAACCCTAATTTGGAACTATTACAAACCGTCAACAGTTACATTAATTAAAAAATAAATAAATAAAACCCGCGCGAGGAGGAACACGGGAATTAAATATCCTAATAAATCTAATTAATTAAAGGAAACATTTTTTGTATTTTTTATTGAGAAAAATCATTGAAATTCGCAAATTAAACCTAATTTTCTAATTAATTTTATTTAACAAAATAATCAATGTTGGAATAATTAAAAATGATAAATTTTTTTAAAAAATTAATTTCAATTATAAAAAAACCCTAATTCTATTTTTGTGATTTTTTTATTTTTACGATTTTTTTATAAATAATAAAAAAGATGATTAAAAATTCATTAAACTAAATAATGAGAATAAAATAAGAAAAAAAATTAAAAGAGTTTAGAAAATGGGCCTGAGGGGGTGTAGGCCCAGAATGGAGGTTGCATGTTGAAACTCTGCCTAAAGCCCACTCCAACTGGCCCATTGTCGTGCTGGATTTGGTGTTGTGGTGCTGGGGAGGTGCATGATGCTCTGCACTTGTAAGGTCATTGGATCTAGGCCCCCTGAGATCTGATGGTTCATGCTGAAGGTCCACGTCATACGCATGAAACATGATGTACTGGATCTGAAACGAAACAAATGAGAAAATGCAAAACTCCAGACCTGGGTATCGAACCCAGGTCTTCCCCTTTGCAAGCGCCTCTTCCTTTACCACTTGGCCATGTTGTCATTTATGTATATAAATAAACAAAACATATTATATTGAATGAATGGTCAGTAGCCATAAAAACGCGCGCCAAATTCAAATTAGCCAACTGGGCCTTGACACGCGATCGTCTTCTTCAGTGGGACAGTCGTTTTAGCTAATGACCTTTTACCTACGGACAAACGTTGTAGCTGTAACCTTGTAAATCTCAAAAACCTCAAACAAGTAAGATAAATTAAATCCAAGCATACAGATCAACTAGTTTTGATCTCGTGAGTTTGATGGTATCCATCTTTTGCCCTTATTTTACCTGTATGAAAAAACCCTAAAACGCAACCTTAAACCCTAACAATAGCAGTTGTCCATACATGCGTCAAAACTCAAATTAATCATACAAATAAATTCTAAATGATGAAGGTATGCTTAGAAATTGTTAATCATGCGCATATAGTCAGAATCAAATTCAAGAATAAGGGCAAACCGTGATGCTTATGTAGGTCGATTCTGAGGGTGTTTGTGATACGGTGGCAGAACCGACTGTTTGATGCTGGTTTGCATTTTGCGTTTTGTGTTCGCAAAATGTCACGGTAAGCAAGAGTTTCCACCGTCTTTTATTTTATCCAACAAAGGAAAAGGAAAAAGAACAGAAAAAACCTTTTTCGAGATGTTTCTGAGTATGACGGGTAGATTATAGAAAGGGAAGGTGTTAGCACCCTTTCCATCCATGGTTTTCCATGGGCTCTTAGGTACTTGCTCATCTTTTTAATTGCTTGTGTATGTGCTTTGTTTTTGAAAAGAGTTTTAACTTCGTGATAACCCTTGTATCAGTCCTCAAAGGTGTGACGAAGTTGTTTTGAAAAATTGTTTTGAAATGTGTAAGTGTGAAAAGTTTTGATTTAAGCAAATACCTACTAGCATCTACCTACTCGAAAAAATATTGTTTCTATTCTTGTTTTCTTTAGACAGCGCTATCCCACTATTGAGAAATAGGTAGCACTGTCGTTGGAGTTGTAAGGGTCAATTCGAAAGGGACGTACGACCACTAAAGCAATGTTAGGACATCTTAGTAGTAACCCTAAAGTCTTAAGATCTTTCACGAGGCAACATTTCCGAGGCAACGTTCGAACGGGACATTTTGATCTTTTTGGACTGAAGGGAAACCACTAAGACACCCTATGCTTAACGATCATTTACCGAAGGCAACCGAAGTGAGAGTATACCCTAAGAATGATATGTGCGAGTGATTGGTTTCAATTATTTATATTTACACATTAGGGTTTTCTAACCGTGTTAATTTTTCATGCATTCTTGTCATACAATCCTATTAGCATACATCTAGACAGTTAAATATTTGCAGAAATTAAAAATTCGAGAAAGTAAATCTACGCTATTACAAGGCTTCGGGGAAGGGGATTGATTACATAGCCAAAAACCCGAGAAAAAGCGATAAGTAAAAAGACTTAGATTAAACTATTACAAACCATGAACAGTTACAGAAATATTGGCAAAAACAATAACACGCGCGCGATGGATCAAATATGAAACAACTAGGGTTTTGACCCTTGCCTAAACCTAATTGTGATTGATTAAAAAAAAGTTTTTTGTTTGTAAGAAAATAAAGAAACAATTAAACTAAAGAGAAAATCCTAATTCTAATTAATTTTGAATTAAGAAAAATAAATAAATTTATTCTAAAACCTATTGTTGTATTTTTATTTATTTGAAAAAAAGAGAAAATTAAATTAAATCAAGAGTTTTTAACCTAATTTCTATTTTGAATTTATTTATGAAAATAAATCACAATTTTCCTAAGTTAAACTAAATTAAGTTAATTTTGATAATAAAAAAAATAATTCTAAATATATTTTGTTTTATGAAGTCTTGATTTTATGATTTTTTATGAAAAATAATTAATTTGTGATTTAAAATAAATAAAGAAAATTAAAAGAGCAAAAATAAAGAAATAAAAAAAAGATGTAATAGGGCCTGGTGGTGTTGCTGAAAGGGGGTGCCAACTGAATTTCTGGGACCAATAAAGTTAAGGCCTGCTTGACTTTGCCTGATTCATTACATACGTTGACTGGAGGCGCATGATGTACCTTCAAGGGAATGGCATTGGATCTGGAGCGCTGATGAATTGGATGGCCAGATCTTGAGTTGCATGGTGGATGCTTGGACGTGTGGTATACCTGATCACCTATTGAAAAATAACATGAAACGAAATATGGGACCTGGGGATCGAACCCAGACCCTTATGCATGTCTCCAATACACGCTTGCCAAATGAGCCACGTGTTTTTGTTGTGTGCATAATGGAAGTAACACAATATAATTAAAAAAAACCAATAATATATTCAAAACACGCTAAAATTCAAATAACCCAATCAGTGAATGCCACGCATTGTCTTCTTCCTCCCAACCGTCGTTTTAGGTAAACAAACTTTTACCTACGGACGTTTCATTGTAGGTGTAGACCTGTGTATCTCAAAAATCATCCACAAGCAAGATAAATGACCAAGGCTGGTACCAATCAACTCGTCTCATCCTCACGAGTATCATGGTACCAGAATCAACGTTAAATTTAACCTGTATTGCAAAGCCCTAAAACTAAACAAGAAACCCTAGCCATGGCAGTTTTACATACAGTCATCAAAAATGCAATTGAATAGAATGATTAACTTGCAAACTCAATAAGGAACAAAAATATGTAATCAAAACTTGCAAATGACGTATAAATCAATGAAAACTAAAAAGAGTTTTTTAAGCTAACCGTGTGACTGCTACAATGTGTTTCAGGACGTGGGGAGGCTTGCTAGTGATTGGAACATGTTCCTGAGGCGTCCAGCAATCGATTGGTAAGGTTAGGATGGCTTGAGATGGCCTGTAACTTGGAATTTGATCTTCACTTTTTCTTTGAAATTTTGAAGTTTATTCTGCCTTTTTCACGACTGCTCAACCTCTTTTCTTGCCTTTCATTCCTTCTGTATATGTAGTGCAACATATTAGGTCAACAAAAACGACTTGAATCTTGCCCATTATGAAAATTTGATTTGGTATTTCATGGCATATTATATCTTTCCAAATTTCCTTCAATCCAATCTTTTTCAACCCAAATTAGTCTTGCACGAATTGGTTCTCATTTGACAGCACATAAGATCTTCCTTCAATGCAAAAATCATCCCTAAAACACATTATATGATTTATTTGGATTTATTTGATTTTATTTGAATTTTAAATGAATAAAAATCAAAATAAATTAAATAAATAAATACAGCATGGAGGATCCCATAGGTCGTGGACTATGCTAGGAATGAGATGCAATCTTGAAAAGATGCGCCCATGTGGAAAAAATGCAATTTTGAGCACATTTGACTTTTGGCAATTTTGCAAAAATGGTCAACTTGGCCAATGCATAACTCTTTTAATTTTGACCCTAGAGAGGTGTTCTTTGACTTTTTAGAAAGATTAGGATGTCCTCTAAGCAACCCTTTTGGTCTCATCTCAATTGAGTCTTCCATGTTCATGTATGAAGCTTTGACCCAAAAGGTGTCTTTGTTGACTTTCCAAAATGGCATATAATGTCAAAATCCATATCTTCTTGTGAGTGCATATTCTGAACTTGGGAGCTGAATATTAATTGTAGGAAATTGAATCCTCTTCAAAATGAGCTTTGGATGGGTCATTTCTGATAATGTATGAGAAAGTTATGCATGGTCAAAGTTGAGTTAACTTTTCTTGCAAAACCCTAATTTAGCAACTTTTGGGTTTTGATGAATTATGAGCAATACTTGATGAATCATGATCAAACTTTGATAAAATGATGGAAAAAACTTCAAAATGAGGATGTTGACCAAAAATCTTAAAGTTTGACTGTATATGGGCCACAGTTGACTTTTGACATAGCACAGTCGATTTTCATCCCTTTGAGCAATTGACTGAGCAAACTTTCTCTGCAAGGCTTGAAACTTGACATGGATGATCTTGGGAACATATTAGGATAATGGAAGGCATTTGGGATCCTTTGGACTCAAGCATCTTGATGAAAAATGAAACCCTAATTTGAGGTAGACTGCCTTAGGAGAGAGTTTGTCTGGTCAACTCTTGAACTTCCTTGAGCAGTTTGGGGACTTCACATGACATTTGTTGGGAAATATGGGAGGGAAAATTTTAGGGTACAACAGCTTCCCCTGTTCAATCTTCTTAAACCTGAGGATGTAGATTGGCTTGTTTGCCTTTCATGATCTGAAGGTGGAAGATGATTGAACACTAGAGTGCCCAAAAATTTGCACTCGCATGAAGTGATACTTGACTTGAGATATCAGGAATGGGCTTATAGATGCCATTTGGAAGTAGATGATGAAAGATGGGCTTAAAGATGCCATCCGAAGAGGTGTCGATCGCATAAGAGATTCATTTGCGAGATCTTGTACACCTGTTGTTGAGGAGGACTTCGTTGGGGAATGTTGGTCTATGTCTTGAGAGAAATAGAGTTTTAGGAGCTTCGGTTGTTCGTTACTCTACTGGGGACTAATTCTGGTTTGGGAAGCAGAAGTGAACTGTGTGTTTGGTCGGGGTATATGTTACACCACGACTTTCTGGGGCAATGTGAAATCAATTGTGTTAGATCGGGTCCCGGTCTTACAGTGTTGTGGACTGCTGTCTGGGGATAAGAGAGGAAGAACCCGGATAGTAAGGTTATGAGAAGGAACCTGGATAGTAGGGTTGCTTCGATATGAAAGCTTGGATAGTAGGGCTATCTTAAGGAACCTGGATAGTAGGGTTACTTCGATATGAAAGCCTGGATATTAGGGCTGCGAGAAGGAACCTAGATAGTAGGGTTACTTTGATATGAAAGCCTGGATAGTAGGGCTATTTGAAGGAACCTGGATAGTAGGGTTACTTCGATATGAAAGCCTGGATAGTAGGGCTGCGAGAAGGAACCTGGATAGTAGGGTTACTTTGATATGAAAGCCTGGATAGTAGGACTATGAGAAGGAACCTGGATAGTAGGGTTACTTTGATATGAAAGCCTGGATAGTAGGGCTGCGAGAAGGAATCTGGACAGTAGGGTTACTTCGATATGAAAGCCTGGATAGTAGGGCTGTGAGAAGGAACCTGGATAGTAGGGTTACTTTGATATGAAAGCCTGGATAGTAGCGCTGCGAGAAGGAACCTGGATAGTAGGGTTACTTTGATATGAAAGCCTAGATGGTAGGGTTGTGAGAAGGAACCTGGATAGTAGGGTCACTTCGATATGAAATCCTGGATGGTAGGGCTGTGAGAAGGAATCTGGATAGTAGGGTTACTTCGAGATGAAAGCCTGGGTGGTAGGGCTGTGAGAAGGAACCTGGATAGTAGGGTTACTTCGATATGAAATCCTGGATGGTAGGGCTGTAAGAAGGAACCTGGATAGTAGCGTTACTTCGAGATGATTAGCCTGGATAGTAGGGATGCTTCGGAATGAGTTTGGGTAAAACTACAGAGGGAACCTGGGTAAGGTTGTTCTTGTCGCGCCGATGATTACTCTATTTAGCTTCGAGTGTTGATCATGGACCTGCTGGAAGTTGCTGATAATAACTGTCTTTCCTGAAATAAATACAGGGTTAGTTATGTGCAATGCATGAGATGCCTTGTATAATGACGTTTTCAAAATAAATGAGACTATGTTATATGTGATGTATGCACATGTCATGATGTATGAACATGAAATGTTGGCGTAATAATCTGAGTCCGGGAAAATAAATCCTTGACTTTTGTTTGAAGAGTATGAGAAATAGTATTCTTGACTGCTTATAAAGAACCATAGTTCCTCTGCTTCTATTTGGGGATGGTGAACAAAAAATGTTTATGCTGGGGATTTTCCCCTCGGTTGGCAAATATTCTGACGGAAGAGACCCTGTCTGAGAATAACTCTGCGGGGAATAACTCGGTTGGAGATGAATTTCCATTGTTGGTGATAATGAATTCTTTTGGAGATTAAATTGATGCGTGTGAGAGAAATAAACTCTGCTTGGGGAGAAATTTACCGACTTACTCGCGATTGTGAACCTCAGCTGGGGAGAGTTATGTCCTATTCGGGAAAGCTAACATCACTGTCTTTGGATACTTTTTACTCTGTGGGGAGTGTATGCACCACCACTTATGTTTGCAAGCTGGCTATATCCCTGTACCTGATGGACAGAGTAACTGTAAGGGGTGGGCACTTCTTGTTTGTCCTTGTTCCTAGAATTACGAGTAATCATTTTTTGTTTCTTAAGTAAACACTTATGAGCAGCAATCATTTTCAAATGCATATACCAAAAATAAATCATTGGACGTTCTTGTAAAACAAAACAGAAAAAGAAAAATAAATTGAAATTGAAATTTCTCGTGAAAATGGATTGTATTGATTTTTCGAAGTTGGCATGTAATAGGCGTTTTGTACAAACAGGCTGAAGTCCTAGTAAGAGAACACCGCCGAAAAGACAGTAATTTACAATTTGTGTAAAAGAAAGAAACAGCTATGTGAAACAGTCCCATTGGGTTCCAACTCTGCTATTGCCTTTATATCTTCAAGCATCTCATCACTTTGCTGCTTGGTAGAAGGTGGATCAGATTGATTGGTGTCGTCTGAGCTTGATAGTCTATACCAAAGTCTGGTTGTGAGATGATCCAATGAGACATAGTGTTACGCTTTGATCCCTAATTTTTTTCCTGGACCGCCCTTTCGGGTTTTCAGTCCACCGGGATACCCTTTTTTGCCCAAGTCGCCTTTTCAGGTTTTCGACTTGCCGGGTGTACAGTTTTTCTCATTTTCATCCCTTACTTTTGCTCGAACCCTTTTGGTTCACCGAGAAGCCCTTATTTTTGCCTAGGCCAGTCAACCTAGCAGGTCTTTGATTATGCGTAGTATCTTTTCACTATGTCTGCATTGACGGGGTGAGGGAGGTCGTCACCATCCATGGTGGTTAGAATCATAGCTCCTCTTGAGAAAATGTTCTTAACCACAAATGGCCCTTCGTATGTGGGGGTCCATTTTCCCCTGCGATCACCTTGTCGCAGTATGATGCGTTTGATCACTATATCCCTGACCTAATATTCTTGACGTCTGACTTTCTTGTTAAAAGCTTTAATCATTCGCTTTTGATACGTCTGACCATGACATATAGCAGTAAGTCTCTTTTCATCGAATAGATTCAGGTGATCAAGTTGGGTTTGGATCTAGTCGTCTTTGTTCAAACCTGCATCCTTCATAATCCTGAGGGAGGGTATCTGGACTTCAATGGGTAGGACTTCCTCCATGCCATATACCAGAGATTAGGGTGTTGCCCCTGTCGACGTCCGTGCTGAGGTACGGTACCCATGAAGAGCGAATGGTAACATCTCGTGCCAGTCTTTGTATGTCACCGTCATCTTCTGCACAATCTTCTTGATGTTCTTGTTAGCTGCTTCAACAACGCCATTCATCTTCGTCCGGTAGGGAGAAGAGTTATGGTGCTGAATCTTGAACTGTTTGCAGAGCTCGGTGATCATCGTGTTATTGATATTTGTACCATTGTTAGTAATGATTCTATCTGGGACACCATATCGACAGATCAGATTCTGTCGGATAAATCGCGCCACGACGTTCTTGGTTACCGTAGCAAAGGAAGCTGCCTCAACCCACTTCGTAAAGTAATCAATTTCTACCAGAATTAAACGATGCCCGTTAGACGCAGTAGGTCTGATCTCGCCGATCATGTCGATGCCCCACATTGCAAAGGGCCAAGGAGCTGTCAAAACATTCAGGGGAACCGGAGGTACATGCACCTTATCAGCATAGACTTGGCACTTATGACAGGTTCGAGAGTGCTGATAACAATCGGCTTCCATAGTGGACCAGTAATATCCTGCCCGTAGGATTTTCTTCGCCATGGTATTTCCACTAGAATGAGTTTTGAAGGTACCTTCCTGTAAGTCTGCCATGATCTTTTATGCCTCGCTTTTTTCTACACACCGCAGTAAGGTTGAATCATGGTTACGCTTATAGAGAATCCCATTGCTGATAAAGAACTTCGCAGCGAACCTTATCAGAAACTTCTTATTATTAACAGATGCCCCCTCGGGGTATTCTTGAGCCTTAAGATACCTTTTTACCTCATGAAACCAGGGTTTATCTGCTACCTCTTTAGTCTCAATGTCACAGCAATGTGCGGGTTCGTTCAACCTCTCAATGGTAATCTGGGGAGCTTCATTATCTCACCTGACTTTGAACATAAAAGACATGGTAGCTAGCGCATCTGCCAACTAATTCTCCTCTCTTGGGAAGTGTTCAAAAGTTATCTCCTCAAAGTGTGGGAGCAATGTCAGTACATACTCTTTGTAAGGAATAAGATTCGGGTGCTTCGTATCCTACTCGCCTTTGATCTGACTTATCACCAGAGAGGAATCTCCGAATACACTCAAGAACTTAATCCTCAGGTCAATAGCAGCTCGAAGATCCATGATGCACGCTTCATACTCCGCCATATTGTTGGTGCAGTTAAAACATAATCGGCCGGTGAACGGCGTATGACAGCCCTCAGGAGATATGATTACAGCTCCAATGCCATTACCCAATGCATTCGAGGCTCCATCAAAATACATAGACCATCGGGATCCCTCCTCGGGTCCTTCATCTGGTCCAGGTTCTTCGCAGTCGGTTACCAACATGATATTCTCATCCGGGAACTCGAAATTTATGGATTGGTAGTCATCCACAGCTTGATGCGCCAAATGATCCGCCAATAAACTCCCCTTGATTGCTTTTTGGGTTGTGTATTGGATGTCGTTTTCGGTTAAGATCATCTGCCATCTTGCTATTCTTCCGGAGAGAGGGGCTTCTCGAAAATATACTTGATCGGATCCATCTTTGATATCAACAAGGTAGTGTGAGTCAGCATATACTGTCTCAGCCGGCGAGCAGCCCATGCCAAAGCGTAACAAGTTTTCTCGAGCAATGAGTATCAGGTCTCACGGTCGGTAAAATTTTTGCTAAGGTAGTAAATAGCGTGCTCTTTTCGGCCAGACTCGTCATGCTGCCCCAGCACACACCCCATTGAATGGTCTAGCACTGTCAAGTATAATATCAAAGGTCTTCCTTCAACTGGAGGCATCAAAATTGGTGGTTCTTGAAGGTATTCTTTGGTTCTTTCAAAAGAAGTCTGGCACTCATCATTCCACTTTACCACTTGATCTTTCTTCAACAGCTTAAATATTGGCTCACAAGTAGCAGTCAGATATGAAATGAACCTGGCGATGTAATTCAAGCGTCCCGATAAACCTATAACTTCTTTCTATGTGCGGGGAGCCGGCATCTCTTGTATGGCCTTTACCTTTGCAGGGTCCACCTGAATACCTTTGTCACTGACAACAAAACCCAGAAGCTTACCAGACCTTACCCCGAAGGTACACTTGTTCGGATTCAACCTCAGCTTGTACGTCTTCAACCTGTCAAACAGTTTCTGGAGATGATCAAGGTGCTCCTCTTCAGTCTGGGACCTGGCTATCATGTCATCAACATAAACCTCGATCTCGTGGTGAATCATATCATGGAACAAAGCGACCATGGCACGCTGATAAGTTGGCCCAGCATTCATCAACCCAAAAGGCATTACCTTGTAACAAAAGGTGCACCACTGTGTAACGAAGGTTGTCTTCTCCATGTCCACAGGAGCCATCTTGATCTGGTTGTAGCCAGAAAAACTATCCATGAAGGAGAAGATGTTGTGTTGTGCGGTTTTATCGACTAGAACATCAATGTGAGGAAGTGGGAAGTCATCTTTTGGGCTTGCCCTATTCAGATCTTTGTAGTCCACATACATCTGTACCTTATCGTCCTTCTTAGGTACCAGAACAACGTTGGCAACCCACTGTGGATAAGAAGTGACAGCTAAGAATCCTGCGTCGAACTGTTTCATAACCTCTGCTTTGATTTTCTCTGACATTTTAGGGCACATGCGGCGGACCTTCTGCTTTACCGGAGGGCGGTGTTCTTTAGTCGGCAGGCGATGTACCACAATATCAGTGTCCAAACCTGGCATGTCTTCATAGGATCAGGGGGAGATCTCAACATAGTCGTGTAGCATCTGTATTAACCGTTGTTTGGCACTAGGCTCTAGATTCGCACCTATCTTAACCTCTTTCTTGTCTTCCTCCGTACCCAAATTCACTGACTCCACTGGCTCTTCATGAGGCTGTATGGCCCTCTCTTCCTGCTGTAATAGTCTAGCAAGTTCTCCAGGCACCTCATAATCATCCTCACCTTCGTCCTCGGCTTGGTTGATTGGATTTTCAAAGTCATAACTGGCAGTAGCAGAGTCATTATCAATGGGATCCAGAGTGGATATAGATCTGCAGTATGATACGTGAGTGTGTGTAAGAAAATAGTTGTTTTGATAAAGTGGGAAACAGAAAAGAAAATACAAGGAGCGCAAAATTTGTAATGCAAGAAACGTCCAATGCTTTATTAATGAAATATGAAATGACAAATAATAGACCTCACAAGCAAAGCCAAGGTGCCTCGGGCAAGGCATCGGGTCGTAAAGTTTCAAACTGTTTATTACAAATCTTAAAACAAAAGTCAATTACTGCGGAATAAAAGAAACAGCTATGAAGTCCTTCGCCGTCCAGTTCTACAGTCCATCATTGGTTGTTGGGTAGATCCAACTGTCGATATCTGAATCCTCTTCACTGTCCTCAATTGCATTAACCCCCCGATTGCTGATGTGTAGAGGAGGTCTTCCAGCCCGAGCACGCCTAACAGCCCTTTGAGCCCCTTCTTCAACTACAGCCCTGGCGTCCTTGAGAGAAGCCATCTTCAATGGAGGTTTGCCGGTAGTAACTTCAGTTGATGCCAAGATCTGAGGGACTTCTTCTAAATTCTGACAAGGAGTTCTATGAATTCCCCGTCCATCTCTATGTAGCGGAAGGAATTGAGGTGACTCACCATATATTCTTCTTCACCTCACACTGTGACAATTTTTCCCTTCACCGGATACTTTAGCATTTGATGGAGTGTGGAGGTAACTTCCCAGCCTCATAGATCCAAAGATGACCCAGCAAGTAAGAATATGATGGCCTGATATCCATTACGTAGAAGGTGGACCCAAAAGTCTGAGAACCCACTTTGACAGGGATGTCCATCTCCCCGTGCACCATTCTCTTTGATCTGTCAAAAGCCCTTACCACAATGTTACTAGGCTTTAGAGTCAAACCCTCACAATCCAAACGGTCCAACGCTTTCTTCGGCCGAATATTCAGTGAAGACCCAGTATCTACTAGCACATGAGCCATAGTGGTGCCCCTGCACTCGATCGAGACATGCAGAGCATCACTATGCTTCCTTCCTTTCGGTGTCAGATCTGCATCTGAAAAATCTAGCCCATTGTCAAAAGTCAGGCTGGCCACACAGTCTTTGAACTGATCTGCTAAAGTTTCCTGCGGCACATGCGCAGTCTTGAGAATTGCAATCAAAGCCTTCGCATGAGCTTCAGAACACAACAACAGAGACAACATGGATATATTTGATGGGGTCTGCCCCAGCTGCTCAACCACATTGTAGTCGCTCTTCTTAATTATTTTCAGTATCTCCTCTATTTCTTGTTTAGAGGATTCCACAACGATTTTCCTAGGTGCCTCCGTCCGGGCAGGCTCACCTATAATTTCCTTGCCCCGAGTCCCAGATGGCTCAGCAGCAGGGGTGATAACTGGAGTAAGCACAGGAACAGTAGTTGATGTACTAGCGGGAACAACAGATCGAATGACAATAGGTTTGTTGACAGTCTCAGGGGAAATCTTGGGAGAGAAGACCCTTCCACTTCGGGTAACCTTACTAGTCCCGACAATATTACTGACATCAGTATCAGCTTCTTCATTCTTAAGATCTTTCTTAATGCTATGATAGTACACATCAGTACCATAATGCCATGGGACAGCCTTGTCTGAGGTGTACGGGATGGGACCAGGAACAGTGATTATCAGCGGAGCAATCCTTTGAACAGGTGTAATCCTAACAGGTCTTCTCGAGGAAACCTTGGAAGGATTGGTGGAAATGGTTATAATGGAAACATCTTCATTTGGAATCATAGTCATCTCAAACAAAATTTCTTTATTATCCATCAGGCGCTGAACACCCGACTTCAACAAACGGCAACCAGAAGGTAGAATCGAACACATGTGGCAACCTTCACCACAACCCGGAAATAAACTGGCCAACAACAAATTCTTCTTAACATTCATAAGAGGAGTAGAAATTTCTTCAACAGATGTCACAAACGAATCAGTGTCAACAACATTAACTCCACGGCCATATTTGGGCATGGGAGCAGTTATAACATTAGGCTTTTCTAGAGCATCAAAATCTATCTCCTTGTCTTTGAGCAAGTCCTGTAATTTGTTTCTCAGAACCCAACAATCATTTGTATCATGGCCGGGACTCTCAGAATGGTAGGCGCGTCGTGCGTTGGGATTGTATCTGGGAGAGGTAGTGTTTGGATTCTTGGGAGCCTCTCTCAAGGTTGTCGAGTTGGATTTCAGCAGGTGAGGTAGAACTTCAGCCAGAGTCATGTTGATGCGGGTAAACTTCTGTTGTGGTCTTTCCATGCTTTGTTGATTGTTGCATTATGGAGCAACTTCGGGTCTTGGTATCACTACAGCATTTACCATTTGATGGTGTTCAGATCTGCTCTGGCCCCTCGGGCTATAGACTGCACTAGCTTCCTTCTTACCAGTGAAAGGCTTCTTTACCAAACTCGAAGAGGCATCCTTCTGTATTTTACCATTTCTAATGCTTCTACTCTTTCTCCAGTCAAAATCAACTCAGTAAAACCAGATGACGAGCTGCCGATTAAGTGATTGAAAAATGGACCAGATAGCGTCCCTAGAAACATGTCAACCAACTCTCTATCAGACAAAGGGGGTTGGACTCTTCCAGCCAAGTATCTCCACTTTTGAGCATAGTCCTTAAAACCTTCATCTGCACCCATGGACATACCCTGGAGCTGAGTACGAGTGGGAGCAAGGTCGGCGTTGTACTGATACTACTTGTAGAAAGCAGCAGCAAGATCTTCCCAGTTTCGGACACTGGCCCCCTCCAACTGATAGAACCATTCAAGCTGAGTCCCTGATAGACTATCTTGAAATAAATGCACCCACAAATTTCTATCAGCAGTGTGGGGTTGGATTTTCCTGACATACGAGCGGAGATGTAGTTTTGGGCAGGACACCCCATCATACTTGGCGAAAATCGGAGCTTTGAACTTATGAGGGATGACCACTCCTGATACCAGTCCCAGTTCTCCGAAATCCAAACCAGGTATTTTCTGAATCTCCATAGCACTCAGACGGTCTTCTAGCTGCTTGTATCTATCCTCGGCATGAGGATATTGCTCATCATCGTAATCTGTATCGTTATCAGAAACTGCAGGACTAGGGTCATTTGCCCTTTCTTGGTTCTCCTCGTCCTTAGATGAGGAGGTCAGATCAGCTGGTTGTCTCAACCTTTCTCCAAATCTTCTACCCATGTTCAGAATTCCGACCTTCTTCTTCTTCTTCTTCTTCTTCTTCTTCTTCTCTTTCAGAATAAGGGTCTTCAGATCCTCTTTCCCTTTAGCCAGACTTATGAACATCTGTTGGAATTGGGCGTTTTATGCCTGAATATCTTTGATGGCTTTATCGGAAGACATTTCTACTGAAATAAACAGTGAAGAAGATGAGAAATCTGTAGGGGTACCTGTAATGATGTGCATGATAATGGGATGCGCATGTAATGATTTCAAAGACTTTGGGAGATTTAAATTTGTAAACCAAAAATAAACAAAACTTTATTAGCTTAACTTTGAAAGGTTCAACAATTCCTTTAAGGCGTTACAAAGAAGTAAATAAAGCAAAATCTAAAACTAGAAAAAGCAAAATCAAAAGTCCCATGGTCGCTTCCTCTTTGTGATGATGTAGTCATTGATCACTCTCTCTTCCTCGAGCTGCCTAGTGAGCTTTAAAACCTTCCTTTCCTGCTCATGGAACTGCTCCCGGTAGGTATCCTGCTCATTCTTCAGCTGAATCCAAGACCTTTGTAGCTCCCCAGGGTCAGTAGGCATGTAAGGATAGAGAATCGTGTAAGGAATGCCTTCTTCATTAGTGGGCTCCGCAATCACTGGTAATACGGCCTCATAAGGCATCATAAGCTTTTGGGCACGAGCTCGGACCCATTGGAGGTAAGGCTGCATAGGAAGGGAAGTCTTTGGTCCCAACTCTTCAGGGTCAGATCTGTTCACCATGCCCCAAGCTCGTATAAACCTCTGGCGATGCTCCTTAATATCCTCCTTATAGTCAAATATAATGTCCTCAAGAAGTAACTCATGGGGACCATCTCTTAGAGCACGACCAAATTGTCGCAACCCTAGGCAAGGATTGTAAGTTATGCCTCCTCTGATTCTAAGCAGTGGGACATTAGGGTATCCCCCACAGTGGTCAATAACAGCGGTGTCTTCCATAGCCCGGGAACACCAAAGAATATTCGTATGAGCAAGTAACTTTATTCTGTGCGACCAACCCAAACCTTCTTCGTTATTCAGCACAGACTTAGGGAGGTGAGAAATAAACCACCTCGATAGCAACGACATGCAGCACATAAGAGTTCCTCTTCTCCTCATAGTACGGGTGTGGAGAGCATGCAAGATATCTCCCAGCAAGGTAGGCACAGGGTTGCGAGAAATAAAAATCTTGACAGCATTCACGTCTACAAAGGAATCTGGATTCGGGAAGAGAACCAAACCATAGATAAGAAGAGCCAAGATATCTTCAAAAGTCTGAAAATCCAAATCATCCCAGAATAGTTGAGCCTGGTCTATCAGAAATTTGGCTAGAAAACCTTCGACCCCGCTTCGTGTTTTCCAATTGGATACTACATCATCCCGTTTCAAATGCAGAGCTGAGGCAATGTCTTCTGGTCTAGGAACTTCTTCCATACCTGTGAAGGGTACCTGTTCAAGGATGGATATGCCCAATAGATGAGAGAACTCTTCCTAGGTGGGTACCAGCTGGTAATCTGGAAAGCTGAAGCAATGATACACGGGATCAAAGAACTAAAATAGTACGCTTATCATCTGCTCATCAAGAATTGAATTAACCAGGCTGAGAAGTTGACCGTGTCTCTTAATGAACATATAATTCTCATAAACTCTTGAGACTAGCTCTTTAAGTTGGGCAGGTATTTGCACAAAGTTGACTCGGATGGTATTTCTACGCACGGAAGCAATGATCTGCAAAACAGAACAAAGATAAATTCCCTTGGTCTTTGAAATGGTTAGTGTAATGAAGCATGAATGCCATGTTATGATGCATAATGTCATGATAAACCACAGGTATAGCAAACAACAGGTATTGCAAACACAATCAAATCACACAAAATCCTTAGGTTTAAGGCTTGCATGAGGTCAAAGGTAATACCCTCTTGAAGTTAAGTTGTTTCAAACCTGTCTTAGAAAAAGTAACCAGGTTCTAGAGGATCTCAATATCACTGGACATCCTCCATCGGTCATGGTTTCAGCTCACACAATCTTTTCTTGCAGCCGGAACTATCTCGAGAGTATGGTCTCAATGAGTGTAGCATCGAGTATCAACCAGTTCCTAGCTTTACACCGAGGCCGGCTATCTCACTACTTTCTAATGGCCAAGTTGGGCGATTAAAGGTTATAAGGTCAGTTGATGCTTAACGACACCATGCAGCGGCCCCGTATTCTCCTCGTTTCTCCATAAGGGATACCGGTACCAACCAATGTACCACATCAACATAGCTACTGCTTCAACCGTATCGGTCTACGTTGTACAGTTCCCTCACAGTCTATTTCTACTTACCTAAAAGGTATTCCCCAGATCCAGGTGTAGGATCTATAGTAACCCCAAACAAAACCCTTAAAAGTAAAGCAAACAAAGAAATCAAGAGAAGAAATTATGATGAACTAGATCCTAAGGTATACCCCACTTATTTGTCCCCAGAAGAGTCACCAGTTTTGTGATACGGTGGCAGAACCGATTGTTTAATGCTGGTTTGAATTTTGCATTTTGTGTTTGCAAAATGTTGCGGTATGCAAGAGTCGCCACTGACTTTTGTTTTATCCAACAAAGGAAAAGGAAAAAGAACAGAAAAAACCTTTTTCGAGATGTTTCTGAGTACGGGGGTAGATTATAGAAAGGGAAGGTGTTAGCACCCTTTCCATCCATAGTTTTCCATGGGCTCTTAGGTACTTGCTCATCTTTTTAAATTGCTTGTGTATGTGCTTTGTTTTTGAAAAGAGTTTTAACTTCGTGATAACCCTTGTATCAGTCCTCAAAGGTGTGACGAAGTTGTTTTGAAAAATTGTTTTGAAATGTGTAAGTGTGAAAAGTTTTAATTTGAGCAAATACCTACTAGCATCTACCTACTCAAAAAAAGATCGTTTTTATTCTTGTTTCCTTTAGACATCGTTATCCCACTATTGAGAAATAGGTAGCACCATCGTTGGAGTTGTAAGGGTTAATTCGAAAGGGACGTATGACCACTAAAGCAATGTTAGGACATCTTAGTAGTAACCCTAGAGTCTTAAGATCTTTCTCGAGGCAACATTTTTAGGCAACATTTTTGAGGCAACGTTCGAACGGGACATTTTGATCTTTTTGGGCTGGAGGGCAACCACTAAGACATCCTATGCTTAATGATCGTTTACCGAAGGAAACCGAAGTGAGAGTATACCCTAAGAGTGATATGTGCTAGTGATTGGTTTCAATTATTTATCTTTGCACATTAGGGTTTTCTAACTGTGTTAATTTGTCATGCATTATTATCAAACAATCCTATTAGCATACATCTAGACAGTTAAATATTTGCAGAAATTAAAAATGCGAGAAAGTAAATCTATGCTATTACATGGCTTCGGGGAATCGGATTGATTACATAGCCAAAAACCCGGGAAAAAGCGATAAGTAAAAAGACCTAGATTAAACTATTACAAATCATGAACAGTTACAGAAATATTGGCAAAAATAATAACATGCGCGCGATGGATCAAATACGAAACAACTAGGGTTTTGACCCTTGCCTAAACCTAATTGTGATTTATAAAAAAAAAGTTTTTTGTTTGTAAGAAAATCAAGAAACAATTAAACTAAAGAGAAAATCCTAATTCTAATTAATTTTAAATTAAGAAAAATAAATAAATTTATTCTAAAACCTATTGTTGTATTTTTATTTATTTGAAAAAAAGAGAAAATAAAATTAAATCAAGAGTTTTTAACCTAATTTCTATTTTGAATTTATTTATGAAAATAAATCACAATTTTCCTAAGTTAAACTAAATTAAGTTAATTTTGATAATAAAAAAAACTAATTCTAATAATATTTTTTTTATGAAGTCTTGATTTTATGATTTTTTATGAAAAATAATTAATTTGTGAATTGAAATAAATAAATAAAATTAAAAGAGCAAAAATAAAGAAAAGAAATAAAAAAGAAGTAAATGGGCCTGGTGGTGTTGCTGAAAGGGGGGTGCCAACTGAATTTCTGGGCCCAATAAAGCTAAGGCCTGCTTGACTTTGCCTGATTCAGTGCATACGTTGACTGGAGGTGCATGATGGACCTTCAAGGGAAAGGCATTGGATCTGAAGCGCTGATGAATTGGATGGCCAGATCTTGAGTTTCATGGTGGATGCTTGGACGTGAGGTATACCTGATCACCTATTGAAAAATAACATGAAATGAAATATGGGACCTGGGGGTCGAACCCAGGCCCTTATGCATGTCTCCAATACACGCTTGCCAACTGAGCTACACGTTTTTGTTGTATGCATAATGGAAGTAAGACAATATAATAAAAAAAACCAATAATATATTTAAAACGCGCTAAAATTCAAATAACCCAATCAGTGAATGCCACACATTGTCTTCTTCCTCCCAATCGTCGTTTTAGGTAAACAAACTTTTACCTACAAACGTTTCGTTGTAGGTGTAGACCTGTGTATCTCAAAAATCATCCACAAGCAAGATAAATGACCAAGGCTGGTACCAATCAACTCGTCTCATTCTCACAAGTATCATGGTACCAGAATCAACGTTAAATTTAACCTGTATTGCAAAGCCCTAAAACTAAACAAGAAACCCTAGCCATGGCAATTTTACATACAGTCATCAAAAATGCAATTGAATAGAATGATTATCTTGCAAACTCAATAAGGAACAAAAATATGTAATCAAAACTTGCAAATAACGTATAAATCAATGAAAATGAAAACGAGTTTTTTAAGCTAACTATGTGACTGCTACAATTTGTTTCAGGACGTGGGGAGGCTTTCTAGTGATTGGAACACGTTCCTGAGGCGTCTAGCAATCGATTGGTAAGGTTAGGATGGCTTGAGATGGCCTGTAACTTGGAATTTGATTTACACTTTTTCTTTGAAATTTTGAAGTTTATTGTGCCTTTTTCACGACTACTCAACCTCTTTTCTTGCCTTCCATTCCTTCTGTATATGTAGTGCAACATATTAGGTCAACAAAAATGACTTGAATCTTGCCCATTATGAAGATTTGATTTGGTCTTTCATTGCATATGATATATTTCCAAATTTGATTCAATCTAATCTTTTTCAACCCAAATCAGTCTTGCACGAATTGGTTCTCATTTGACAGCACATAAGATCTTCCTTCAATGCAAAAATCATCCCTAAAACACATTATATGATTTATTTGGATTTATTTGATTTTATTTGAATTTTAAATGAATAAAAATCAAAATAAGTTAAATAAATAAATAAATAAATCATGGAGGGTCCCATAGGTCGTGGACTATTCTAGGAATGAGATACAATCTTGAAAAGATGGGCCCATGTGGAAAAAATGCAATTTTAAGCACATTTGACTTTTGGCAATTTTGCAAAAATGGTCAACTTGGTCAATGCATAACTCTCTCAATTTTGACCCTAGAGAGGTATTCTTTGACTTTTTAGAAAGCTTATGATGTCCTCTAAGCAACCCTTTTGTTCTCATCTCAATTGAGTCTTCCATGTTCATGTATTAAGCTTTGACCCAAAAGGTGTCTTTGTTGACTTTCCAAAATGACATATAATGTCAAAATCCATATCTTCTTGTGAGTGCATATTTTTAACTTTGGAGCTGAAGATGAATTGTAGGTAATTGCATCCTCTTCAAAATGAGCTTTGGATGGATCATTTCTGATAAAGTATGAGAAAGTTATGCTTGGTCAAAGTTGAGTTGACTTTTCCTACAAAACCCTAATTTAGCAACTTTTAGGTTTTGATGAATTATGAGCAATCCTTGATGAATCATGATCAACCTTTGATAAAATGATGAATAATACTTCCAAATGAGGATGTTGACCAAAAATCTTGAAGTTTGATTGTATATGGGCCACAGTTGACTTTTGACATAGCATAGTCAATTTTCATCCCTTTGAGCAATTGACTGAGAAAACTTTCTCTACAAGGCTTGAAACTTGACATTGATGATCTTGGGAACATATTAGGACAATGGAAGGCATTTGGGATCCTTTGGAATCAAGCATCTTTATGAAAAATGAAACCCTAATTTGAGGTAGACTGCCTTAGGAGAGAGTTTGTCTGGTCAACTCTTAAACTTCCTTGAGCAGTTTGGGGACTTCACATGACATTTGTTGGAAAATATGGGAGGGCAAATTTTGGGGTACAACAGTGTTGATGCGTGCAAATGATGTTGCTAGCTTCAGTAGGTTCCCAGGAATGGATTGTTGGCCTTGAATCGCCTTCTAAATCAGAATTCGAACACCACTTTTTTTGTCAAAAGTTGGAGTTTTTTCTGGACTTATGGAGGCAGCCTTTTCGTCCTCTTTCGGTCTGGAAATCTTGTGTATATGTATTAGAAGGCATTAGGTCAACAAAAACAGATGCAATCTTGAAAAATCATGGAGAAAAGATTTGATTTGTTCTTTGCATTATTTCTTTCTAAAACAAGCCAAATCATGCCATTTTCATTCCAATCAGCCCCTTGCACGATTTGATCTTTGTTTGACAGCATGTATCATCTTCATTCAATGCTAAAATCATCCCAAAAGCAACTTATATGATTTATTTTGATTTTATTTGATTTTATTTGATTTTTAAATGAATAAAATCACAATAAATTAAATAAATAAGTGAATGAGGCATAGAGTGGTTCATGGGTCGTGGATCATGTTAGGAACAAGCTCCAAACTTGAAAAGATAGGCCCATATGGAGAAAATGCAATTTTGGGCATTGTTGACTTTGAGTAAATTTCCAAAAATGGTCAACTTTGACAATGCATTCTTCCTTAATTTTAACCCTATGAGGTTGTTCTTTGACTTTTTAGAAATATTAGGATGTCCTATAAACAACCATTTTGGTTTCATCTCAATTGGATCTTCCATTTTTATGTAAGAAGCTTTGACCCAAAAGGTGTTTTTGTTGACTTTTGAAGAGGACCTATAATGTCTGAATTTATATCTTTTCATGAGTGCATTTCTTGAACTTGAGGGATGAATATGAGTTGTATGGAATTTAATCCTCTTAAAAATGAGCCTTGGATGACAAATGTTTGATAAAGTATGAGAAAGTTATGCCTGGTCAAAGTTTTGGTTGACTATTCCTATAAGAACCCTAATTTAGCAACTTTTGAGTTTTGATGAATTAGGAGAATTCCTTGAGGAATCATGATCAAACCTTGATCAAATGATGGATATCACTTCAAAATGTTGATTTTGACCCAAAAATCTTGAAGTTTGACTGCATGAGGGCCACAGTTGACTTTTGACCTAGTATAGTTGATTTTTAGGCATTTGAGCAATTGACTGGGCAAACTTGTTGTGCAAGGCATGAAACTTGGCATGGATGATATTGAGAACATATTAGGGCAATGGAAATCATTTAGGACCCTTGGAACCCAAACATATTGATGAAAAAGGAAACCCTAGTTTGAGGCTCATTACCTTATGAGAGAATTTGTCTGGTTAATTCTTGGGCATCCTTGAGCAAGTTGAGGACTTCAATGAACATGTGTTGAGTAAAATGAGAGGGCAAATTTTGGGGTACAACAAGGAGGTTTTATGAACTGTTTGAAATTATAAAACTCAATTGGGGAGTATAAATTTCAACTCCCTGAAGGAACTTTGCTGGAGGAAGTAGTTCCTGCTTGGGGAAGGAGGGATCAAAACTCTGATTGTTTCTACTCTGTGGGGAACATAGATGTCACGGGGTCGTATGTAATGGTGACTTTGTCTCAAACTGTCTCTGCCCCTATACCATGCCGGAAAGAGTAATTGTCGGGGCGTCAAATTGTTCTTCTAGACTTTGTCTCGTTTCTTAAAGTCATTAGCAACTGTCTTTCTGTTTTTTATGCAAGTATTTGTGAACAATGATCATATTTAAATGCATATGTCAAAAATAATTCATTGGACGTTTTTGCAAAACAAAACAGAAAAAGAAAAACAAATAGTTTTGTATTTTCAAGGAATGATTTGTATTGATTTTTTTTGAAGTTTTCCTATAACAGGCATTTTGTACAAAGAGACTGACGTTCTAGTAGGAGAACACCGTCGTGAAAATGAAAACTATACAAGATGGTGTACAAAGAGAAAACATCTATGTGTAATAATCCCATTGAGTTTCAATTCTACTATTGCCCCTATGTCCTTGAGAGTCTCATTATTTTGCTACTCGTCCGAAGCTGAATGGATTGATCGGTATCGTTTGAGCTTGATAGTAGATACTGAAGTCTGATTGCAAGGTGATCCAATGGGACATAGTTGTACACTTCAAATCCCTAACTTTTTCCTGGACCTCCCTTTCGGGTTTTCAGTCCACCAGAATACCCTTTTTTGCCCAAGCCGCCTTTTCAGGTTTTCGACTTGCCGGGTGTACAGATTTTTTTTGCATTTATCCCTAATTTTTGCCCGAACCCTTTTGGTTCGCCTGGATGCCCTTATTTTTGCCTAGGCCAGTCAACCTAGCGGGTCTTTATTTACGCGTAGTATTTTTTCACTATGTATGCATTAATAGGTTGAGGAAGGTCGTCATCTTCCATGGTGGTTAGAATCATGGCTCCTCCGAAAAATATGCTTTTGATTACAAATGGCCCTTCGTACGTGGGAGTCCATTTGCCCCTGGGATCACCTTGCGGCAGTATGATGCGCTTGATTACCATATCACCCACTTGATATACCTGACGTCTGACCTTTTTGTTGAAAGCCTTGATCATCTGTTTTTGATACGTTTGACCATGATAGACAGCAGTAAGCCTTTTCTCATCAATAAGATTCAGTTGATCAAGTCGAGTCTGGATCCAATCGTCTTCGTCTAAGCCTGCATCCTTCATGATCCTCAAAGAAGAGATCTGGACCTCAATAGGTAGGACAACCTCCATACCATATACTAGAGAATAAGGTGTTACCCCTGTTGATGTACGCGCTGAGGTGCAGTAGCCATGAAGAGCAAATGGTAACATCTCGTGCCAGTCTTTGTATGTCACTGTCATCTTTTGTATGATTTTCTTGATATTCTTGTTAGCAGCCTCTACAGAGCCATTCATCTTCGGCCGGTAAGGGGAATAATTATGATGCTGGATCTTGAATTGTTTACAGAGTTTGTTGATCATTGTATTGTTGAGATTTGTAACATTGTCTTTGATGATTATCTCTGGCACACCATACTGAGAAATCAGGTTATGCTTGATAAACCGCACCACAACATTCTTGGTAACAGTAGCAAAAGAGGAAGCCCCAACCCACTTTGTGAAGTAATCAATGGCCACTAGGATGAAGTGATGCCCATTGGAAGCGGTAGATCTAATCTCTTCGATCATGTCAATGCCCCACATTGCAAAGGGCCAGGGAGTCGTTAAGACATTCAAGGGAACTGGAGGTACATGCACTTTATCAGCGTAGATTTGGCATTTGTGACAAGTTTGGGAATGCTGATAATAGTCTGCTTCCATAGTGGACCAATAGTATCATGCACGTAGGATCTTTTTAGCCATGGTGTGTCCACTATAATGGGTGCCAAAGGTACCTTCGTGTAAATCTATCATAATCCTCTCTGCTTTGCTCTTGTCTATGCACCAAAGTAAAGTAGAGTCATGGTTGCACTTGTAGAGGATTTCATTACTGAGGAAGAACTTTACAGAGAACCTCCTCGGAAACTTTTTGTCATTGACAGACGCCTCCTTGGGATATTCTTGAGCCTCGAGATACCTTTCCACTTCATGAAACCAAGGTTTGTCTGCTACCTCTTCAGTGTCAATCTCGTAGCAGTATACTGGTTCATCCAACCTCTCAATAGTGATCCAGGGAGCCTCGTTGTCCCACTTGACCTTGAACATAGATGACATAGTAGCTAGCGCATCCTCTAACTGATTCTCTTCTCGTGGAAAATATTCAAAGGTGACCTCTTCAAAGTGTGTAAGTAATGTCAGCACATGTTCTTTGTAAGAGATGAGATTCAGGTGCTTCGTATCCCACTCTCCTTTGATTTGACTTATAACCAAGGTTGAATCCCTGAAAACACTCAAGGACTTGATCCTCAGGTCAATAGAAGCTTTTAGACCCATGATGCATGCTTCATACTCCGCCATATTGTTGGTACAGTTGAAGCATAGTCTGCCAGTGAAAGGAGTATGATAACCCTCAGGAGATATGATTACAACACCGATGTGGTTGCTGAGTGCATTGGAGGCTCCATCAAAAACCATGGTCCATCAGGATCCTTCCTGAGGTCCTTCATCCGGTCCAGGTTCTTCACAGTCAGTCACTAGCATAATATTCTCGTCCGAGAACTCAAAGTTCATGGATTGGTAGTCATCCATAGCCCGATGAGCCAAATGATCAGCTAGTACACTTCCCTTGATTTCTTTCTGGGTCGTGTATCGGATATAGTATTCGGTCAAGATCATTTGCCATCTTGTTATTCTTCCGGAGAGAGCGGGCTTCTCGAAGATGTTCTTGATCGGATCCATCTTAGATATCAACAAAGCGGTGTGGGTCAACATATATTCTCTCAGTTGGCGAGCAGCCCATGCCAAAGTGCAGCAAGTTTTCTCGAGTAGTGAGTATCTTGTCTCACAGTCGATAAACTTTTTGCTAAGGTAGTATATTGCATGCTCTTTTCGACCGGACTCGTCATGCTTCCCCAACACACACCCCATTGAATTATCTAACACTGTTAAGTACATTATCAAAGGTCTTCCTTCAATCGGAGGCATCATAATTGGAGGCTCTTGAAGGTACTCCTTGATCCTCTCGAAGATAGTCTGGAATTCGTCATTCCACTTTACCACTTGATCTTTCTTCAGGAGTTTGAAGATTATCAATTGAATTATCTAACACTGTTAAGTACATTATCAAAGGTCTTCCTTCAATCGGAGGCATCATAATTGGAGGCTCTTGAAGGTACTCCTTGATCCTCTCGAAGGCAGTCTGGAATTCGTCATCCCATGCCAAAGTGCAGCAAGTTTTCTCGAGTAGTGAGTATCTTGTCTCACAGTCGATAAACTTTTTTCTAAGGTAGTATATTGCATGCTCTTTTCGACCGGACTCGTCATGCTTCCCCAACACACACCCCATTGAATTATCTAAAGTTGTTAAGTACATTATCAAAGGTCTTCCTTCAATCGGAGGCATCATAATTAGAGGCTCTTGAAGGTACTCCTTGATCCTCTCGAAGGCAGTCTGGAATTCGTCATTCCACTTTACCACTTGATCTTTCTTCAGGAGTTTGAAGATTGGCTCACAAGTAGCAGTTAAATGGGAAATGAATCTAGCAATGTAATGCAAGCGTCCCAAGAAGCCTCTGACCTAATTCTCAGTGCGAGGAACCGACATCTCTTGTATAGACTTCACCTTTGCAAGGTCTACCTGAATGCCCTTGTCACTGACAATGAAACCTAAGAGTTTACCTGACCTTACCCCAAAGGTGCACTTGTTCGGGTTTAACCTCAGCTTGTACGTCTTCAACCTATCAAAAAAATTTTATAGATGATCAAGGTGCTCTTCCTCAGTTTGAGACCTGGCTATTATGTCATCAACATAGACTTCTATCTCATGGTGAATCATGTCATGAAATAGAGCTACCATGGCTCGCTGATAGGTTTCCCCAGCATTCTTCAACCCAAACGGAATCACTTTGTAGCAGAAAGTTCCCCATTGTGTGACGAAGGTTGTCTTTTCCATGTCTTCGGGTGCCATCTTGATCTGATTGTAACCAGAGAAACCGTCCATGAAGGAAAAGATCTTGTGTTGTGTGGTGTTGTCAACCAGAACGTTAATGTGGGGAAGTGGAAAGTCATCTTTGAGGCTTACCCTGTTCAAATATCTGTAGTCCACACACATCCGTACCTTGCCATCCTTTTTAGGCACTGGGACTACGTTAGCAACCCATTGGGGATAAGAAGTGACAGCTAAGAACCCAGCATTGAACTGTTTCATAACCTCTACTTTGATCTTCTCTGACATTTCAGGGCGTATACGGCGGACCTTCTGCTTTACCGGAGGGCAATCTTCTTTAGTTGGCAGACGGTGAACCACGATATATGTGTCCAGTCCTGGCATGTCTTCATATGACCAGGCAAAGATCTTGACATAATCATGCAACATCTGTATCAACCGCTGTTTGACACCAAGCTCCAAATTTGCACAGATCTTGACTTCTTTTCTGTCTTCCTTTGTGCCCAAGTTTATTGTCTCAACTGGCTCTTCATGAGACTGTATAACCCTTTCTTCCTGCTGTAACAGCCTAGCAAGTTCTTTGGGTACCTCACAATCTCCCTCGCCTTTGTCCTCGGCTTGGTTGATCAGATTTTCAAAGTCATAATCGACAATAGCAGAACGATTATCAAGGGGATCCAGTGTGGATATGGATCTGCAGTTGATATGTAAGTGTGTGTAAGAACATAGTTGTATAGACAAAGTAAAAGCAGAAAAGAAAAACAGAGAGCGCAAAATTTGTATGCATAAACGTCCAATGCTTTATTAATGCCATATGAAATTGAAACATGATAACCCTCACAAATAAACCATTGTTCCCCGGGTAAGACACATGGCCAAAGAGTTTATATTGTCTATTACATATCCAAAAAACAAGAAAGGCAATTACTTCTGAATAAATGTAATTGGTGCAAAGTTTTTTGCTGTCCAGTTACTGGGTCCACCGTTGGTAGTAGGGAAGATCCAGCTATCCATGTCATTGTCACCATCACTATCTTCTAAGGCGTTGACCCCATGATTACTGATGCATAGGGGAGGTCCTCCAACACGAGCACGACGAACATCCCTCTAAGCCCCTGAAGAGAAACCCAAACCGAACTTATCAGACTTTTACGGAATGTTAGGGAGCTGGCCCCAAATGGTAGACCCACCTTCTTCAATAACTGCTTTTGCATCCTTAAGAGAAGCCATCTTCAAGGGAGGTCTGGTGATCTTTGGGAGATTGGTGACAATTTTAGTTTCAGCCATAGTCTGAGGCACCTCTTCGAAATTCTGACACGGAGTTTCGATGAACTCACCATCCATTTTTACATATCTAAAGGAATTTAGGTGACTGACCATGTATTCTTTTTCACCGTGCATTGTGACAATCTTTCTTTTTACCGGGTACTTCATCATCTGATGCAGAGTAGATGTGACAGCTCCTGCCCCATGGATCCAAGGGCGACCCAACAAACAAGAATAAGATGGTTTGATATCCATCATGTAGAAGGTGGAGTCAAAGGTCTGAGAACCAACTTTTATGGGTATTTCCACCTCCCCGTGCACCATCCTCTCCGAACCATCGAAAGCCCTCACCACTATGTTGTTGGGCTTCAAGGTTAAACCTTCACAGTCTAGTACATCCAGAGCTTTCTTAGGTAGCACATTCAATGATGAACCAGTATCTACTAGGCCATGGGCCAAAGTAGTGCCCCTGTATTCGACAAAGACACGCAAAACATCATTGTGTTTCCTCTCTCTAGGTGTTAGATCAATATCAGAAAAACCCAAACCGTTATCAGCCATCAAACTGGCCATACAATATTCAAAATAGTCAGTAGAGATTTCCTGTGGCACATGGACAGTTTTAAGAAATTTCACTAGAGCCTTCGCATGAGCTTCGGAGCACAACAGTAAGGCTAGCATAGAAATCTTTGAAGGGGTCTTCCCCAGCTGTTCGACTACATTATAGTCGCTCTTCTTTATAATTTTCAAAATTTCTTCCATTTCCTTCTTGGAAGCCTCTGGGATAGATTCTGAATGCGCCTTCATCTGGACAGGCTCAATCAGTATGTATTTGCCCCGAGTCTCAGCCGACTCGGTGATAGGGTGTCAACAGGGGTAATCACAAGGATTGCAGTAGTAGTATCAGCATGAACAAAAGTAGGAATGATTACAGGACTAGTAACGACTTTTGGAGGAGAAATCTCAAGGGAGAATACTCTTCCACTTCTTGTTATTTTGTTGGTTCCAACAATGTTTCCAATGTCGGGATCAGCATTTTCGGAAGTCTGGTCTTCAACAGCCAGCAGGTCTTGCTTGACACCATGGTAGTAGACGTCAGCCCCATAGTTCCAAGGAACAACCTTGTCCTAGGAGTATGGGATTGGCCCTGGCATAGTGATAATTAGTGGAGTCACCTTCGGAATAGATGTAATCCTGACAGGTCTTTTGGTGGAGACCCTGGGAGGATTGGCGGAAATGGTTATTATTGAAATATCCTTGCAAGAAATGGTTGGAATGGGAGTCTTCTCAAACAAAATCTCTCTATCATCCATCAAGCACTGAACACCTGTCTACAACAAATGACAACCAGCCGGTAGAGATAAACATAAGTGGCAACCTTTGCCACAGCCCGAAAATAAATCGGCCTTCAATGGGTTCCACTTAACAGTCAAGAGAGGAGTAATAAGTTCCTCGACAGAAGTAACACTCACATCATCTTCAACATCGTTAACACCACGATCGTGCTTGGGCATAGGAGAAGTGATAACATTGGGGATCTCAGGGGCATCAAATTCAATTTTCTTCGCCTCGAGAAGGTCTTGCACCTTGTTTTTCAAAGCCCAACAGTCGTTGGTATCATGGCCTGGACTTTCTGAATGGTAAGCACAACGAGAATTAGGGTTGTAGCAAGGAGAGGCGGTGTTGGGATTCTTTGGAGCTTCCCGCAAGGTTACCAGATTAGATTTCAACAATTGAGGCAAGACTTGGGATAAAGTCATATTTATCTGGGTAAACTGTCTTACTGGCCTTTCTGTTCTCGGTTGAATATTCCTTTGTTGAATAGGTGCAGGTTTAAATATCATAACAGCCCCTACCGCCGAATGACATTCAGTCCTTTCCTAATTCCTTCGGTTGTACACAACACAAACCTCTTTTTTCCCAGAAAATGGCTTCCTTGCTGCACTGGAGGACGCATCTTTCTGGATCTTACCAGTTCTAATTCCATCTTCCACTCTTTCTCCCGTCAAGATCAATTCAGTGAAGCCGGCTGAGGAGCTTCTAATCAGGTGATTAAAAAATAGACCAGATAGGGTACCCAGAAACATATCCACTAGCTCCCTATCAGACAGGGGAGGATGGACTCTTCCTGCTAAGTCCCTCCACTTATGAGCATAGTCTTTAAAGCCCTCACTCGAACCCATAGACATATTTTGGAGTTATGTACGGGTGGGAGCAAGGTCTGCATTGTACTGATACTGCTTGTAAAAAGCAGCAGCCAGGTCTTCCCAATTACGGATGTTCGCCCCTTCCAGTTGGTAGAACCATTCTAGTTGAGTTCCGGACAGACTATCCTGAAAGAAGTGGACCCATAAGTCCTTGTCAGCATTGTGAGGCTGGATCTTCCTCATATAAGATTGGAGGTGCATCTTGTGACATGAAACCCCATCATATTTGGAAAACACCGACACCTTGAAATTTTGCGGGATGACAACCCCAGAGACCAAACCCAACTCTTCAAAATCCAGACCCGGTACCTTCCGGACCTCCATTGCATTCAAACGATCCTCAAGCTGTTTGTATTTTTCATCAGTAGGAGGATACTACTCTTCATCATAGTCAGATTCATCATCGGATTCTTTTGGACTGGAGTCATCCTCTCTTGTTTCCTCCTCTTGATTGTTTCCTTCCTTTGATGAAGTTATCAGTTTAGAGGCCCGCTGCACTGGTCCTCTGATCCTTCTTCCCAAATTCACTAACCCAGTTGGCTTCTTTGGCTTCTTCTTTTCTTTAACAAGCAGGGCTTTCAGTTCCTCTTTCCCCTTGGTCAGAGCCATGATCATCTGTTGAAACTGGGCATTCTGAGTTTGTAGATCCTTCACTGTTTATTCTAGATCCATCGTTGAAATAAACAGTGAAGAGGATGAGAAACCTGCTTTAAAACCTGCCCATGAAATGATATGTATGATATACGTATGCAATGTTTTCAAGGATTTCTAAGACTCAAATTTGCTCAAACAGAAAAATAGAAAATGTTAATTGCATTAAGAAGTTTTATTGGTCACAATGATGCCTCTTGGGCTTACAAATGAGGTAACAAAGCAAAACTAAACTCCCAAAGAAAAGAGACTCAAGCTTCCCACAGGCGCATCCTCTTTGGTGCAATGTAGGCAGTTATATTCCTCTCCTTGTGAAGTAACCGAGTGAGCTCTAGAACCATCTTCTTGTTGGCGTAGAATTGGGCTTCGAAAGTATCCCGTTCTTCTTTGAGTTGGATCCAGGATTTCCGTAGCTCCTCAAAATCAGTTGGCATATCAGGATGAAGCACATTGTAAGGAGTGTCTCCTTCAGCAATTGGCTCCACAGTCACAGGTAAGATGGCAGGGTAAGGCATCATAAGACATTGAGCCCGAGCTCGCACCCATTTGAGTTAAGGCTCAAGAGGGATGGAATTCTTGTGCCCTAGCGTCTTGCTAACAACCCTATTTATCATGCCCCAAGCTCGAATGAACCTCTTGCGATAAACCTGAACATCATTATCATAGTCAAACGTGATTCCTTGGACGAGTGTGTCGTAAGGACAATCCCTTCTAGCATAACCAAACTGTCGCAGCGCTAAGCAAGGATTATAAGTGATTCCTCCCCTAATGCCTAAGAGAGGGACATTATGGAATTCCCCACAGTGATCAATGATGGTGATACTCTCCAAGGACCGGGAACACCAATGGATATCTGAATGTGTAAGGGACATCATCCTATAAGACCATTTCATACCCTGCTCATTTCTAATAATAGACCGGGGTAGGTGCAAAATAAACCACCTAGCCAATAGAGGGGTGCAACACAGAAGGGTCCCTCTTCTCTTTAGAGTGCGAGTATGCAGAGAGTGTAGAATATCCCCAAGTAAAGTAGGTACCGGATTATGAGACAAAAAAATCTTAACCGTATTCACATCTATCAGGTGGTTCGTGTTAGGGAATAGTACCATCCCATAGATGAGAAGGGCTAACACTTCCTTAAAAGCTTTTAGGTCTAGGGTATCCCAAAAATAGCGAGCTTTCTCAAATAGAAATTTAACTGGAAATCCTTGGACACCTCCTCTGGTTTCCCAATTTGCCACTACATCAGACCGTTGTAAAGATAGGGCTTAAGCAATCTCTTCAAGCTTTGGGTCTCTTTCTGTACCGTTGAATGGTAGCTAATTAAGGATAGGTACCCCCAATTACTGAGAAAACTCCTCCATAGTAGTCACTAACTGGTAATTAGGGAACGTGAAGCAGTGGTGCAACGGGTCAAAGAACTGAAAGATCACCTTTAACATTTCTTCATCATGGGTTGAAGTGACCAAGTTGAGGATTCAACCATGTTTTTCAGTGAAGGGAGAGCTTTCAGGAATCCTTGATGCTAACTCCTTGAGTTGAGGATGCACTTTCACAAGGTTGATTTGGATAGTGTTCCTGCGAGCGGATGTCATGTCCTATAAAATAAGACAAAGATAAGCCCTAGAAAATCCTTGAAATGGTTAGTATGATATGACATGTTATGATTCCATGATTATGCTAAGAAATCACATATATATCAAGCACAAGCAAATCACACCAAAACCTTAGGTTTAAGGCTTGCGTGGGTTTTAAGGTCATACCCTCTTGAAGTTGGATTGGTTCAACCTGTCCTATAAATAGTAACCGGGTTCTAAAGGATCTCAATATCACTGACCTTTCCCACAAGCTTCATTCGATAGGCGACTGACTCGCAACCAAACAACACTTAGGAGTCAAGTCTTAATGAGTGTAGCATCGAGTATCTTTCGACTTTGGGAATACACCAAAGACGACCATCTCACTACGTCCTAATGGCCAAGTTGTTCATTTAAAGGTTATAAGGTCAGTTGATGCTTTATGACACCATGCAGCGGCCCCGTATTCTCCTTGATTAACTCAAGAGCTACCGGTACCAACCAAAGTATCGCATCAACATAGCCATCGCTTCAACCGTGTCGATATACCCCGTATAGTTTCCACGATCTATTGCTACTTACCTAACAGGTTTCCCCAGATCCGAGTGTAGGATCAATAGTAACCCAAATAATCCCTTAAAAGTAAAGCAATCAAGACAAAGAAAACAGATTATGAATGATTTAGACCCTAAGGTAAACCCCACTTTTATAATAATCCCCAGCAGAGTCGCCACCTCTGTGATACGGTGGCAGAACTGACTGTTATACTGGTTTGCGTTTTTTGTTTGCAGATGTCGCGGTAAGCAAGAGTCACCACCGAATTTTCTTTTATCCAACAAAGGAAAGGGTGAAAAGAACAGAAAAAGACCTTTTTCGAGATTTTCTGAGTAAGGGGGTAGATTATGGAAAGGGAAGGTGTTAGCACACTTTCCATCTGTGGTTTTCCACGGGCTCTTAGGTACTTGCTCCTTTTTGAAAATTGTTTGTGTTTGTGTGTTTTGAAATATTTTTGTTTGCTTTATGGTAACTCTTGTATTAGTCCTCAAGAGTGTGATAAAGCGTTTTTGAAAGTAGTTTGAAAAGTGTGTAAGTGTAAAAAAATAAGATTTGAGCAAGTACTTAACAACTATCTACCTACTCGAAAAAGGGCGTTCTTTTCCTCCTTTCCTTTAGATAGTGCTATCCTACTATTAGTGAGTAGGTAGCCCTATCGTCGAATGTTGAGGGACTATCGAAAGGGACGCTTATGGTCATTAAAGGAAACATGTAAGGATACCTTAGCATTTCGAAGGGACTGTCATCATATAGGAAACATCGAGGGACAAGATCATTTTTAGTAGGCAACTCGAGGGACGTTTAGGGACTATGATCTTTATGATGACTTTTAAACTGAGGGTCTTTTGTTAAGATATCCCTACGTTCGAGGGACATGACCATTGTTTTCCGAGGCAACCAAGTGAGGAGTACCCTAAGGGTGCAAGTGTGCAATAGTGCTTTTTTCAGATATTTGTCTTGAGATTAGTGATCGAATGATTAATTGATTTAATCTTATAATACACACCTAATTACTAGCAATTATATACAAGCATATAAGGAAATAAAAAGCGAGAAATAAAGTCCTACAGCTATTACAGGGCTTCGGGACAGTTACAGTTATATCTGACTAAAAATGTAAAATGCGGAAAGTAAAAATCATAATTCTAATATTTTTGGTATTTTTTATTAAGAAAACAATTTAAATTAGTACAGAACCTAAGTCTAATTTGATTTTAAATTGATAGAATTATATTAAAATAATTAATTAATTAATTAATTATTTTAGAAAGAAACTAAACCTTTTTATTTTTTATTTTTATTTTTTATGAACTGCTTTTTTTTGTGTAAAGAAAAGTTAAAAGGAAATAGAAAATAAAATAATTAAAGGGCATCAGAACATGGGTAGCGTAGTCTGGAAAACAAACTAAGCCCAGAAACTGGCTAACTCAGAGTCAGCACGAGACTTAAGGCAGTTAGTCTCTGGAGGGCCCATCATCAACATCCAAATCTAGAGCACTTGATCTGACTCTATGATGTTCTAATGGTGATAATCTGATGATGATGATCTGATGATGAAGATCTAACGGTGAACGCTTGTATCTGCAATAAACTAATTAAAAAGAGAAGAAAAAATGCAAGATCTGGGCACTGAACCCATATCCTTTCATTATATGCGCTTCCCTTCACTAGCTGGACCTGTTTATCAATTGTTATTACGAATGAACAAACAAAATATATGTGATTCCAGATCCTCAAAAATTGCACGCGCTAATGTCAGAATCTGCTAAAAGAAGGCCATGTAGGGGTTGATGGTGTCATCCCATCAGAGCCAACCTTCTGATTGTATGCTCTGATGGGATCAGAATCAACATGGAGTTTGTGGCCTGTCTAGTCTACGATCAGAGCCTGCACAAAACACATTAGAACAAAACATGATGCTAGCTTCAGAAAATGAAATTAGAGAATATACCTGTGATTAATTCTTGGATTTGTGGTGTTGACACTAACCCTGGAGATTTCATAATTAGAATGTGGGCAACAATTTGGACTTGAAGGTGCTTGCAAAGCGTGCTTCAATGGGGGCACTTTTGAATTTTTGAGCACTGTGGTGTGTTTTTCTCTGTGGCAGCGTGGGCGTGTATTCTCTCCTCCTTTCTCTCTATATTTTCTCTCCTTTTTTTGTGTTTGACGTCTTGTATTTATAGGTGGTGGAGGGGGAAAGAAAATGGGGAAAGAATTATGGCTTTAAAGATCGACCATTAAATGTAGCTTTGAAAACAGAATCAGACACAATAAAAGATTTCCATTTTGAGAATTTTCATGCCTTTCTGAGATTCTGACGAATTTGAACTGCTCAGAGTTTACCTTACTAGAAATTTTTCAATCAGCCTTTCAAGCGTTGTTCTCATTGATGACTCTGATTTCTGACTCGAATTGTTCAGAGTTTTCTTTATCATAACTTCTTCAATCAGCCTCTCAAGCGTTGTTCCCATTGATGACTCTTTTTTCTGACTCGAATTGTTCAGAGTTTTCCCTATCAAAACTTCTTCAATCAGCCTCTTAAGCATTGTTCTCATTGATGATTCTGATTCTGGTTTGAGACGCTCAGAACTTTCCTTATCAGAACAACCAAAATTTCAACGTCAGGACTTCTGAGCTTAAAACAACTCATACCTTCAAATTTTTATATTTTCTTTAAAGAAGTGTTTATAACCAAATATGTAAGGAAGGGTCTTGAAAAAAAATGAGAGGGTAAATTTTAGGGTACAACAACATGGATACGATAAAACCCAGAATACTTCCAAACTAACTTTTGCTTGTCGGTTTACTGCGTGCAACACTTTTCCACCATTCAAACTCGGTAGAATTTCCACTAAATGTTGGAGATTTAGAAATATAATTGTTCTTTTCATATGTACTTTGATCAACATTGTTAATTAATTCAAGATCAACCATGAAGTTTTTCTCTCAGGATCTTTTATGTACCACTGTTAAGTGTTAATGCACATAACAGACTCTGGTGCCAACTGAAGGTGTGAGAAACACAAGAAAAGGGACAAAATTGTGTTAACTTTTTCTCTTACAAATCTCTTTTCAGATTCTGAACACAAGGATAAAATCTGAATTAGAGTCTAATAGAGAGAGCAGGAAAACACACAAGAAATTATCATGGTTCCTCCTACAAATTAGGAATAGTCTAGTCCCCTTGCACTTCTAAGAGATTTTCATTATAACTGAATCTGATTACAAACTGCTCAAGCACACAAGCAAGAGACTTACAATGCATAAAAACACAAGTAATGGACTTTAATGCTCAATCATCCAAGCATGATAATTATAATTGCTCAAACACACAGGCAAGAGACTTCAATGCTCAAGCACATAGGCAAGAGACTTCAATGCTCAAGAAAATAAGTAAGATACTTCGAAATGCTCAAGCATACAAGTAAGAGACTTTTAAATGCTCAAGCACACAAGAAATAGACTTCCTACAATCTATTCAACAAATAAATGATAGTGACAGTTTGATAATTATACTTGATATACAATCGGAGGTGTAAACAAAAGACAACATAGAAAACTCTAAGACTTAAGAACTTCTAAGAATGTACAATTGATAAGAAGTTCTAAGTTAACTTTTTCTCTTTGTGTTAACAGAATAACTTATCTTTCTTTGTCAATGTGCAATGTTGTATATTTCTCCAACTCTTCAGCTCCTTATATAGAGAATCATGAAAAGAGTCGTTGGAGAATACATCTTGCACAAGTAAGTCTTTGAGAGAAGCATCAACAAATATGTTGCAAAGCTTCCTGAAATGATTAATGTCGTGGAAATTCCATTTGAAACTCCTTTGCTATAAAAGAAATTATCATTTGTAATTCTTCAGACTTCTACAGCTTTCTGCTAAGTCTTCACATGACCAAAAGAAGACAAATTGACCTCAGGGTCTGATAGCGACTTGTCAGACATTCCTTGGTTCTTGAGCTTTAATTGACTTCAGGTTATGGTCCTTCAGAGTCTGAATCTTAGCTTCTGAACCTTCATACTTTGAGTCTTCAGAGGTTGACTTGATCTTCAGATGTTAACCTGATCAGAATCTAGAGTCTCTAGGTTCTGATCATTAGAAGTTGGCTTGATCAGAAGTTGATTCTTAAGAGTTCAGTCTTCAGAATCTGCATCTTTAGAGCTTCTCTTTGAATGTTCAGTACAATATCAGAACTGAGTTTCAATCAATATATTAATCTTTGTATCTACACACTTGAACATACATTAATCTATCCAATTGTTCTTTAAATACTTCATTATCATCAAACCTAAGGAATATAAATATAAATCAATTTTATTCCAACATTCTAATCTCAAAACCTTAATCAACATAGAATGAATCAAATATTAAATTATTTTAATATTTCTTATTAATTGTGTCGTTTTAAATTGAATTCTAATTTATAAAATTCTAAAATTACCGTGGTTACATCCATATTGTGTCACATCACTATTTTTTCTTATAATTCATAACCATTTAATATTGCATTGAAGTATAAAATTATAAAATATTTTTCAATTCCAACAAAATCAAATCTTACACTATTATTTTTAAAATAAATTAAAAAAATCAATTTAAAAATTATTTGACTACACATATCATCGTTATTCTTCTTCTTCACGTGTTATCAAATTAAATTTTGGTCAAATAACTTTTTTGTTTCTTAACTATATCTCTTGTAAAGTAGTAATTTTTTTATGACATCTTTGTTATTTCACTTTCATAATCAAAATTAAATGTATTTTGCATTCAATACTAAATATATTTTTTATAATAGTGTCTGACATTATTAAAAAAACATGAGGCTTTTAAATGGTGCTTCAAGTTCCGATGTTGAAGAGAGACAAACATTTTCTAAGTGGATTTTAGGAATTAGTTATGGGTCCATTGAAGAAAGCAATGATATGGATATAACACTTGATATTCCACCTGATTTTCTTATTCCAAGCTCTGGAGATCCTCTAGGCTCTATAATTGATAGCACATATCCATCACATAAAGATAAACATGAATGATATCTCTTTTTTTCAAGATAGGGATATATTAGTTCCTAAGAATGCAATTGTTTATATGATTAATGATTATGTTTTGGACTTATTTTCCGATGAAAAGAAAATATATTTGAGCTATGATACTCTCCTTATTCGTCCAACCCATATAATGATGTCCACACTCCTGAATTTTTGAACACAATTATTACTTTTGGACTTTCAAATCATAAGTTGAGATTGAAAGTAGGAGTGTCAATCATGTTGTTGATAAACATATATAAAACTTTAAGATTGTGTAAAGGAATTCAGAAATTACTAGAATGGAAAGATGTTGGAACATGTCCATGTTTCAATATGTTTGAATTTAAAAATTTCTCAAGTCCCACGTTGTTAGAATATTTTTTTGGTTGAAAAAACCATTTAGTCCCACATTGCTCATGTGAGAAATATTAACTATTCTACTTCACTATATAAGGAGTGCATATGTTTCATTCCAAATCATACCAAAAACGATTCTATTAGTTTTTCCTTCCTCACTCTCATAACTGTGTCTCTTGAATTGTCGAAGCGCCATCTTCTTCTCCTTTCTTCCACTTGTTGAATTTTTCGAGTATTTTTTTGAATTCTCTTTAGAGAATTATGTTAATTTCTCTTCATTTGAGTTGAGAAATTTTCAAGTTTAATCTTTTGGATTCTCTTTGGAGAATTATTTGAATTTCTCTTTGTTGGAGAAATTATTATGAGTGGTCAAATGACCATAATTAATTTCTCTTTGGAGAATTATTTGAGTTTCTTTTTGTTTTATAAATTATTATGACTAATTTTTTTACTAGATACTATGAGTGGTGTTGATACCATATTTGAATGGTCTTATACCATTAGAGGGTGTATTTCTAGACCATTATCTATCATGCAAGTAGTAATCGTACAGTATAGAACTGAGCTGTTTTATCCTGGAAGCGGCGCGGTAGTTCGACTGCTTTGCATAATTTTAAACAGTACCGCGAAACGTCTTAAAGAGAGCGACCTAATCTGCGACTCAACCTAGTAATTTCTTTGGTGACAAATATTTTAAAATCCGAATCTAACATAAGATATGTTGTTGAAGGAAAAGTGATATCAGAAAGTAACATTGGTGATAAGGTTTGTATACCTAGATTGTCTTTGATACCTTCTGATGTAAGGGTGCCTTTTAAATTTCAGCAGAGACAATTTCCATTAGTAATATTGTAATGACTATTAACAAAAGTCAAGCGCTGATACTAAAGCATGTTAGAGTATATCTTCTGACATCAGTCTTTTCATATGGTGAATTATATGTTATAATTTTAAAAGTTACTTTAAGAGAAGGATGAAAGATATTAATAATTTATGAAGTTTTTTAAAATTTATAATAATTAATCTTTACACTACATTTTTCATATTCAACTAATTGTTTCTTTGATAATTTTCATGTTTCTACCATAACATAAATATATTGATGTGATAATGGTTATGTTGATTTACAAATAATTATTTACTCAAATTACAAATACTAAATAAATAAAAGTCAGTTTCAATTTTAAACTATGCAAATTTTGAAAACTAAAACTTTTTTGAAACATAAAATTAAATATTTATTATAAAAATATCTTAATTCAAATCATTCATATCAATATAAAAATCCTTGAATGAAATGGCACAAATCTTTTTCGGCTTAACTAGAGATTATAGATTCAAATCCATCCTTGTGAATGCTGTTAAATTTTTTAAGGATTAATTTTGTCATCTATTGCGATCATCTTCGGCTCAGTTAATTAATTTATATAATTTCACACAGAGAGGAATACCAGGTAAATTAAAACAAAAACAATTTATATCATTAGATTTGTAAAATAATTAAAATATTATAAATTTATATTATATTTATTTAGTTAAAATTTTAATAATAATGGTGGTTGTCGGCAAAAGCCTGTCAAATTGCTAACGGTGGTCAGGGTGGTAGTCTATAAGTACGTGAAGTCCAATTTATTATAAATTGATTAATGTGTTTTTGGAGTTTCATTCAGTCTCTTCAAACTTGGGAGGTTTCCATTATAATCTAATTTATTACAAATTCACTAAGTGTCTCCTAGTCCAACTTACTATACTTTAGATTTTTCAACACAAAAAATTGAATAAAACTTAGTATCTTTGTCTTCTAAAAGAATCTGGCTATAAACTACCTTTGAAAATATTTTAATTAATGAAATGATAAAATATTTGTGTTTGCAGCATAAACTCACAAAGAGTGTAATAATATCAACTTAATACAATTTTTTTTCTTTCAATAATAAAATGTTGGACTTTTTGTTCGCTTCTTAATAATAATTCCATGTGGGAAATTAACGTTTTTTTAGTGAAGCCTTTGATATTAAGAATGTTTTAACTAGATTATTGTTGGAGATATTCATTGGGATTAGAACTTTTGGAGATCAATGTAGTAGATGTAACACCAACAACTAAATTTTATTTTATTAAATGGGTCAGTTATATAGATCAATTTTTACTTTAATGTTATATTTACGATCATGTTTTTATCTAAATTGTTAATTTCAATTTTTTTAAAAAATTTTCTTATAATTTTTTTTAAGTCTTTATCTAACTCTAATTACTTAACTACTGTTCATCTGATCTACTCTCATTTCCATAAATTATATATATATATATATATATATATATATATATATATATATATATATATATATATATATATATATATATATATATATATATATATATATATATATATCAAAATCACTTAGATCTATTTTCTACCATATTATAAATCTCCTTTCCATACTATAGGTGTTATCCCATTGCTTTCTATAATATTGTCATTTTTAATTGTATCTTGTATAGTCTTATCATAAATCTAACACAACATTATCGTCTCTACACTTACTTTATTATCATGTTGATTCTCAACTATACTTGTGAACTATGATGAAATATAGCAGAAATTGTCGGACACCACTGCATCTCTTAGTTTGAATTTCAAACTTTGAGAGGGAAGGCATCAATTTTGATCTTCAAAGGATATACTTACTAATCACTAGAGGATAAAACTCTCAAGAAATAACTATCTGGTCTTCTATATAGATGATCAAAGCATTGACGTTTATGTAGATTTGGCTATAAGATAACAATGATTTTTATTAGCCAAGAACTGACCATACGGCGACAAGGGTGATCCTTAGACGACGAGCTCAGATGTTGCTTTATCATATATATTTCCTAATTCTCTTGTTGATATGTTGCCAAATGTATCTTGAGTTCAGATGATTAGAACATGAAGTAGTTTTTGCACGTTCTTATAGAGTACTACAAGTTACTCTAAGAAGTTTGAATAATTTTCTACACATGTAGTAGACATTAAAGAATAAAATTATTCTCTTACATCTTGTAAACACCGAAACCAAAAGTGGAGGTCATGTTCTTCTAACCATTTTGTTTCAACAATCTCCTTTCTTTTTTATAATTACAAACATATGTAATTTGATGAAAAACATTTGTTTATTTTGAAGAGATAAAGAAGACTGAGGTTCGGGCTAAAAAGATCCATCTCCCTTGATTATATGTCAAAAGTTGTGTGAAAATAACATTTTCCAAATATGAACAGGGTAAACTTCTTAAAATAATTTTGATTAAATCAAATACTTTTCTCCACCCTCTTTTCATTAAACAAAAAAGTCATAAAGATACAAGGGAAATAAAAAAAAATCTAGTGAGAACCAAAAAACTTAAAAGAAAAATTATTTTAATGTTTGAAAAGTTTCTCTACAGTTGAGGCTAAGGTATGTTAAATATAAGTCTATAGTTGGCTAGTAATGTTCTTGTTTGTGGGTTGCTTACGGATTGTACGTGAGAATCTGGAGTTAATTGTTGGTGTGACAATAAAGGAGACAAATTCATTTTTGAAACTGCTACGTCCTTAACGATGTTGCGTATTTTCGATATTTTTAAATTGTCGATAATTATAATTTGATTCTATCTTTTATTTGTAATCCAATGTTATCATTAATCATAGAAATGTACCTTTAAACTATCACTTATATTCACTTAAATTGAATCCATGCAATGTTTCTTATTTTGAGAAAATTTGTCAAAGTCAACTATGTGTACCTTTAAGTTAGAAGTCATAAAATAAGGTATTTTTAAAGCTTGATTTGAATGGTAACTTTGAATTATTTGAATCAAGAATAAAAATAAAATTTAAATTTTTTTATTTTCTGTGTGATTCAAATCAATATGGTTGATTCAAATTATGATTAAATGAATTGTTTTGAAAATCACCTCTGGTTGTGTGATTTAAATCATCTAATTGTTTTGTTTGAATCACATGATTCAAATCATGATTTGAATCAAATAGCAAAAACCTAGATTTTATCATCTTGATTTAAGTTATTCTTTCATCTAAATCAAATCATAATTGTATAATCTGACTCGAATCAGTTACTTAATTTCTCACGTATTTTGTGTTTTTCATATATCACATATATAATTCATTTCTATCATTCTCTTAGATAACATATCAATAATGGTTCAATGAGAATCAATGAATCCACATTTTTAATAAATATAGAAAAACCATGAGTGTTTTTTCTTTCGTAAACATTGTCTCTCTCAAGTCAAGTATGTAGAAAAATTATTGTGTTGATTAAGTAAGTTGTGATAAGAAGTTGTGTGATGTTCTTTAGATGATCAATAATCTTTAATATTTTTTCAAGAAACTCATTTTTGTGGTACTCAACTCTAGGATTGAGTGTTTGTGGTAGTTGCAAATGTACATTAGGGATCTAATGTTTTTTGAAGCTTTTTGTGTGTATCAAACTAAAGAATCGATTTGTGATTATAATGTCTAGAGACTGATTTTCAGCAAGGGAAAATTATTTTCTTCTCCAAGGAAGACTTTAGTATAACCAAGTGAAGGTTTTTGTAGAAGAAGTTGGGATTCTCAAAAATCTTTTAGTAGAATAAAGACTCATACAAGAGACTTCTGGTCGGGTTGTGCTGCAGACGAAATATTGGAGCAAAACTTTGGTTCTAGGAAAACAATTGGCTCAAGATCTAGTGAAGATCTTATGGATTTGGTAGTTTTTAGTTTTGTGCTGCAATTGATTGGAAATCTAGATTCAAACATGTGTTTGCTTAATCGTTGTTTGACTTGAAGTGTTCAGTGTTGTCTTGATTGTTCGTTGTATAAAAAATATGTGTATTAATTTTTAAAATAGTGGAAGACCCAACCAATGTGCAATGGTCTGCCATTGAAGAATGGAGTAAGCGCTAACAAAGGCAAAAGTGCGGAAATGTGGAACCTTGTTTTACAGGTAATATGCTTTTAACAAGGACATCAACTTTTGATGATGACAACTAATGTCTTATGACAAGTCAAGCATAGACAGTTAAGGGGATAAAGATGCAAACCTAAGCATTTTGATTTGATGGACTTTACGATTCAATGTTGTCAATCAAATGTAATATAACTAAAGCCTCGTCTCAAGCTACTCAAGCAAGTATTTACAAAAGAGAAAGCACCTAGCAAAGTTTTGAAGTGCTTAGGACCCTTCTAATATAGATGTGAGTGAAACAATTGTAATGCAAAAGGGTTTTATCATAAAAGCTGATGGCTAAAGCGCACACGCACTAAAATATATCTTCAAACTATTTTTACCAAAGAAAATATTTTCAAAACCATCTTGAAGTATTGTATGATGAATTGGGAGCTGTCAAAATGGCTATATGTGAAATTTTGACTTGTCTAATCGATTATCACTTTCGTCTAATCGATTAGCTAGTTCAAAATTTAGCCCCAAGTAATTAGGACAATACTTTAACGATGTGCAATGACTAGATATCTTTTCTTTCCTTTTTTATACTTATAGTCAATTGTATTTTAAACTTATAATCAATTATATACAAGTGCCAATCGATTAGATTATCATAAAATGCATTTATTGAAAATTCCTTTTTAAGTCAACCTAACTTATAAATAGAGGCTCCTTCCCTTATTTCATTTCATCTAGAATTGTGTTTTAACACAACTCTCTGTATCTTTATCTCTCTCTCTCTCTCTCTCTCTCTCTCTCTCTCTCTCTCTCTCTCTCTCTCTCTCTCTCTCTCTCTCTCTCTCTCTCTCTCTCTATTTCTAAAACTTTGTTTACTTTCTCTCTAAAATTATAGCCGAAGTGCTTTTTGCGAGAAATTCCTTTTATGGGTGAGAATAAGTTGTAATTCTTGAAGGGTAGAATTGTAAAATTCACCAAATATTTATTTTTATACCTTGATTGAATAATATCCATTTTAGGAATTTTGTTTGGGTTAGAAGCTAAACCTGTTAAAATCTTTTGTTTGGGATCAAACCCTAGTTTAGGTTCGAGATTATCCTGTATTAAAATCTCACTGGTTATTGATTAGCCTATGGTAAAACCAAGATTAAGTTAAAGCTTATCCATGATAAAAGCTTGGATAAGGTTCGAGATTAGCCTTGTATTAAAATCTCATGGATTATTTGTTACCCTGTGTAAAACCAAGGTTTAAGATTCATAAACTCAGCCTATGATAAAAGCTTGCAAGGTCTAAGAAGCTTGAAGACTAACTGCTCCAATATTCTTTTTTGTGGAGAGAAGATTAACTGCTTCAATCTACCGTGTGGAAAGGAGACTAACCTCTTCAATCTTCTGTTTGAAAGAGAAGACTCAAACCTTTATATATTGAAGTCTTGTATTGTTTGGTTGAAGGTCAACCATCTTTCTTTGTATAAGAGGTTTCGTGAGTACATCCTATTAAAAGCTCTAAAGTTTATTGGAAACTCTCAAGACTAGTCTTGGGGAGAGGAGTAGGTCCTTTTGTTTTTGGTCGAGCCTCTATAATTTTTGCGTTCTTCTTTTCCCTTAACTCTTTACTTTTTTTTGCTATTTATTTTTTGTTAATTATTTTTCCTCTGCTAATTATCTAAAAGGTTTTTAAAATTTGATTTTATTTCCCAAAGTTTTTCAAAATCAATTTTTTCTGTACCATATAATTCCCTCTTGTGTGTGAAGTCACTTGTCCAACATGAACCAATATAAACCCAATGCACAATTCAATTTCCTTATATCTTTAAAAAAATTTATTATAGATTTGTATAACCTTAGGTTTTATAGTTTTATAGAATCACATATGGATAGGTTTTATTTTCTTATAGTGATTTATGTGTAAGCTTAGATTTGTGATAGATTTAATCATCTAAATCATTTTTCCAGTGATTATAATTGTATATGCACTTAATGTTAGATGATATGTTCGATTAATAAAATTAAATTTAGACATTGTGCATAAATTGAATTCCTTAATAGATGCATTTTGTCATACCCCAAAATTTTCCCTCATAATTCTAACTTCTAATTGGCTTAAGCTTCCCATTTCATCTGCATCACTCCATTAGGTCATTTTCGTACCATGCATTCATTCGTTGAATAAACATTCTTGACATTGTATCAGTGTACATGGTGAGCTAGGGTTTCATGTGATTAAGGTCTCTACCACACAAGGGAGTTTTCAATTAAGGTTTTTGTTGACCATGGATTGAGATTCACTTCTTTATGCTTGCACTTACCAGTTGATTTTAGGGTTTTATAGGATAATTATCACTTATTATGTAAGCTTGGGTTTGTTGTACCCCAAAATTTTCCCTCCCATTTTTTATACTATCCTAGGGTTTCTCGAATATCCAATTTGGCTCAAAGGTTGATCAGACAGATTCTCTTCCTATGCGGCAAATCAACAATTAGGGTTTGGTATTTCTTAGAGAAAATTGAGTTTTCAAGGTTTCAAATGGTCTTCATAGGTCTTCTTGTCTCCTCAAGGATGTTTATGCCAGTTTTCAAACTTTGCATCGCAAGTTTGCTCAGTCGATGGCTCAGATAACTGAAAATGACTACATTAACCCAAAAATCAACCTTTTGCGAGAGCGAGTTCAAACGATTGTAACTTCTTCATTATTCGATATTTTTGAGCGGTTCCTTTTGCATATGATTCTCCTTGATGTCTTCGCCAATTTCTCTTCACATATCAAGAGCTGATTACATGTAGAAGATCACCAAAATTCGAATACGTTAGAAGTCACATCCTGGATTTTGACCTAATCTTAAGTAATTGTCGCCTGATTTCTAAGAATTGTGATTCCCTCAAATTACAAGATCTTGGGACGATTATTTCTGCATATGGTCATAAGTGATGTCGCTCGCGAGTTTATCCTCAAAGATCGAAAGGAAATTGTGTTTGGAGGACTTTGAAAGTTATCGAATCGTCGCAAGTCATTTGTTTGATTTCGAATGTTCTTAACCATAATTTATTTTTCTCAGGACTATGTTTCTCAGGTTGAAGTTTGTTTAATTCTATAAGATTGATGAATGTTCTTAAGGCATGTTTTGTTTTGGCAATGAAGTTCCATTTTAATCGAGCATTGCGAGCGAGTTCATTTTGAATACAAATTTGATTTGGACAAGATGTGAAGATTAAAACCTTCGTTTAAACGACCATAATTTTGGGTTCTAGTTAATCAAGTGGAATTGGTTTCTTAAACATTTATTTTGTTTAGGAATTTGATTGGAATATAAGGCGCATGTTTTATTTGATCATTTGTGATTGCTTGAAGTTCAAGTTACCAAGCCAGTGTATATTATTCAAATCATTCAAATTGAGGATTTTAAATTCAAACAAAGTTCAAGATTCGTACAATGAATTTCATCATTTACAATTTTTCCCAAGGTTTTGTGTACATTACACTACAAATGAAATAAATTACAAATCTTGTTTTGTTTACAAAGAAAGAAGTTTTGGTTTTGTTTCTTCAAGTCTTCATTGTTTCATCTTCAAGAAATCCATCCAATCCTTGCTAGCCATGATTTTCTCTTCACCTTGCCTCGCTTGTCATACATAAAACAAAATCAAGAAAGAGTTAGTGATCAAATAAATTCAAAATAGATAAAATTACATTTGATTGGAAATTCATCATTAGGGTGGTTCTTGGAATCAGAAAAAGAAAGAGTTTGTTTATGTGCTAAGGCCTCAAATTTTCAGTTTTATCATGGGCCAACTTTCTATTGCAAATCTCAAAGGAATTGGTTCATAATAAATAAATTCAAAGAGGTGCAAACAGAATTCCAACCATATTCCCAGCCCAAAGAAACAAAGATTCAAAAGTCAGAATTTAGGCCCAACTCAAAAAGCCTCATACAATGTTTGTTTTATCATAGGCCATTGCTTATTGCAAATCATAAGGTTTGGTTTGGTTCACAATAAAATAAAAGGTGCAAAGCAGAATTCAAGCTCAACCAAATAAAAAGAGCCTCATAATTATGTTGTTTCAATGAAAACTCAGAGATGTAATGTCAAAATCATAGGCCAAAGACAATGGCACTGCAAAATCTCAAAAGACAATGCTTTTGTTCGCAAGAAAATCAAAGTTATCAAAGTCTCAACAGAAAACTAGTACAGCAAGCATAGAGTATAGAAAAATAGAATTCATCAAGTAACAAGTGCAGGTTTAATTCAGAAAAACCAGTACAGCAAGGAAAAAAAGCATCATACATGTTATTTCACAAATTCAGAATTGCATCATTGGCTAGGAAGGAGTCTTTTGCAAATCTCAAATATTTGGTTCACAAAAGATAAAGAGGAAATAAAGAATAGTCAGAACTAACATCACAGAAGAATACCAATCCAGCAAGCAAACAAAAAGACTCATACATGTTGTTTCACAAAAAATCAGGATCATACATCATTGACTAGGGGTAGTCTTTTGCAAATCTCAAATATTTGGTTCACAAAAGATAAAGAAGAATCCATGAAAGTCAGAAAAAAAAATATCATGCTTCACGCAAAGAAAAAAGAAGCCTCATGTTACTTCATGTCATGAAAACTCAGAAATTATTCATCACGGTACAGAAAGCAAGTCAAAAAACTAGAAAAGTACAAGGTACAAAGTCAGCAAGCTAGCCTGCTAAAAGCCCCAAAAGCAAGCAAGCAAAGTAAACCAGCAAAAGTACAGAAAGTACCAAAACTAATACATCAAGTACGACCTCAAAGGAAGCAAAGTCAGCCAAGCCAAGTACAAAATCAGCAAGCCAATATCCATCATGAAAAAGAGAAAGTACCGAAAGTACCAAAACCTGTACAAAGTCTAAAAGCAAGAAGCAACCGGCCAACAACAAGCAACAAGTACAAAAGTTCAAAAAATCAGAAGAAAAGTGATAAGGCAAGCTCCCTCAAGTCAAAATCGACTTTGTACAAAAAAACGAGCAAGCTAAAGGTCACAATATAAAAAGCAGAAAGCAATTCACAGTAAAGGGGCATTGTCCATAAAAAATACAGATACAGAGTCATAGCCACAACAACAAAAACTTTCATTATTCTGTAACACAAAAAAAACACAGAAACAGAACCAAAAAGCCCTAGGTTCAAAACTCTTTCGAAAAACAAGTGCATAGAAACAATAACCTCATTTTCCCTTCAAAATCATTCTCACGCTGTTCACAAACAAACAAACAGAACCGCATGCAAACGACGATAACCCTAAATAATTTTATCATCATTTTCCAACAACATACACCCTTCAGAATTAGCAAAGAGAAAGAGAGAGGAAAGATCTCACCGAGGTAAAGCTATTTCCGTCGAATCCAACCCTAGGATTTCGTTTTCCCCCTTTTAGATTTACCCGTAACCAAGCAAAATCTGCAAAAATCAACCACAGATTAGCAAAGAGGAGAACAAGTTGCTCAAGGTAACCCAAGGGTTAGCCAGACAAGCTCTCTCCTAAGGCAGTCTACCCTAAATTAGGGTTTCATGTTGCATCAAGATGCTTAAGTCCAAGTGATCTAAAGTGCTCACCAATGTTCTAATATGTTCTCAATATCATCCATGTTAAGTTTCAAGCCTTGCAGAGGAAGTTTGCTCAGTCAATTGCTCAGAAGTCCAAAAATCGACTATGCTAGGGTAAAAGTCAACTGTGACCCACATACAGTCAAGCTTCAAGATTTTTGGTTAACATCCTCATTTTGAATTATATTTCATCATTTGATCAAGGGTTGATCATGATTCATCAAGGATTGCTCATAATTCATCAAGATTCAAAAGTTGTTAAATTAGGGTTTTGCAAGAAAAGTCAACCCAACTTTGACCAAGCATACCTTTCTCATACTTTATGAGAAATGACCCATCAAAATCTAATTTTGAATAGGATGTAATTTCCTACAATCCATCTTCATCTCCCAAGTTCAAAATATGCACTCACAAGAAGTTATGAATTTGGACATTATAGGTCATTTTGAAAAGTCAACAAAAACACCTTTTTTGTCAAAGCTTCATACATGAGCATGGAATACCAAAATGAGATTAGACCAAAAGGGTTGGTTAGAGGACATCTCAAGCTTTCTAAAAAGTCATAGAACACCTCCAAAGAATCAAAATTGAGGAAGTTATGCATTGTTGAAGTTGACATTTTTTGCAAAATTGCCAAAAGTTAACCATCCCCAAAACTTCAAATTTTGCCAAATGGGCCCATTATTTTTCACTTGCTTTGAGTTGGCATCATAGCCCACGTGCTCTAGCTTTGGCCATGTGTCCATATCATATTTTTATTAATTATTTTGATTTTTATTTGAATTAATTTGATTTAAATCAAATAAAATAAAATAAAAATCCAAAAGCATTGATAACAAGGATTTGGTGATTGTTTCAGGATCTAATTATAGCTAGCAAGGCATTCAAATTCGCATAAAGCCATATGTGTACAAAAAGATTGAAAAGAAGCCAATTTTAGAAGGTTGTTAGAGAAGAATTAAATCAAATCCAAAGTCATTGATGGAGAGGGATTTGGACAGAGTTTGCAACCCTAATGCATTGTACAATACATAAGGAGGCGAGGCATATCAAAAACGAGGTGAGAGATCAAGCATAAGGAGAAAACGGAATTTGAAATCACTCCTAGAGGCAGTTTCAAGGCTTGATACTTGTCTCAATCGTCTCCTAGAAATCTCCACAAGCGAAAGCAACCAAAAGCAGGCATTTTCGAGCCCTCTCACGCACTCTAGGGTTTCGAGTTTGTTTTTAGGGCTTTCTTTTTCAGGTACAATTAGCCTTCATAATGGCTATGGTTGTGATCAGAAGAAGATGACGAGTCTAACCATGGTCTTAGAATTCGTTTACATGGCCTGTACGAGATTTTTAGGGTGGACAGGTTGGTAGTGACGGACCTCTGTCCGTGGGTATCAGTGCTTTTGGTTTTAGCCATGGAGAGAGGAAGAAGAAGCAGACGTGTCACTCCCCCATTCGCCCATTCAAACGTCCGCGCGCATTTTTTATTATTTTTTCAATATTCTTTTGTTTCTCATATTATATGCAGCGTTTGATTAATGAACAATAAGAACCACACAGCCTAGTGGTTGTCACGCATGATTTCAAAGCATTAGAGGCTGGAGGTCAGGGGTTCGATCCCTGCCTCCAGCATTTGTTATTTTTCCAAATTATTGCAGGTGATTCAGTGTTTTCTCAAGCCAAGCATACATCATGGACATTCATCATCAGCGTGCCAGATGGCCAGATGGCCAGATGTGGTGGCCACCATTGAAGGTGCACCAAAGGACCAAGTCAACACCTGCACGTGGGATCAGAAAAAGTCAACCTGGACCAGCATCATTGGGCCAGAAATTGCTATGCACACCTCATTTTCTCAGGCCCACTCTTTATCTCTTTGCATTATATTTTATTTTCATCTAGTTATTTTATTTATTTTATTAACCATAATTCATTTTCTTTTTTATCAAAAAAATCACAAAAATGTGTTTTACCCAATTAAATTTCAGAATTTTTATTTTTTTATTTAATAAATATTAATTAATTAATTAGGTTGATTAATTAGGTAACTTTAATTTATTTTGCAAATAAATAAAATCAATTAGAATTAATAGGTTTTAACACTAATTTAATTATTTCATTTTCTTTCCTAAAATAATAAAAACTCCAAAAACATGTCATTTAATATGTTTCATTAATTAATTTATTTAATAATTAATTTAGCATTTAATTTTAGGATTTAATCTCTTTTCTTAAAAATAAAAACAACAAAAACATTTTCTTTAATTAAAAGGGTCAAAACCCTAATTTCGCGTTCGATTTAATTTTGCATCGCGCACTTTATTTATCCAATTAATGTATCTGCTCCTGACTTGTAATAAATAATTAGAACATTTATTTATTTTTCCGCTTTTATTTTATTTTCAAAGGGTTGTTTTTGGCGATGTAAATATCCGACGCCTTGTAATAATTTAGTTTAAATTCATCACCTTTAATTTCTGCAAAGATACAACTGCTAGATGTTTGGTAATAGGGTTTGCATGACAAGAATGAATGTCTAATTTAAAACAGTTAGATCACCCTAAACATGTGCAAAGATAAAAATAATTGAAATCAATACACTCGCACATGCGCACTCCTAGGGTATACCCCACTTGGTTTCCTTCGTAAACGGTCATTGAGTATAGGTTGTTTTAGAGGTCGCCCTCTTGTCTAAAAGATCATAGTTGCCTCGAAATGGTTACCTCAGATATTGTTACCTCAAATAAATGATCTAAGACATTAGGGTTACCGCTAAGCCAATCTAATATTGCTTTAGTGACCGTATGTCCCTCTTTCAAATTGACCCTTGAAACTCCAACGACGGTGCTACCTACTCACTAATAGTGGGATAGCATTGTCTAAAGGAAATAAACATAGAACGATTCCTTTTTAGAGTAGGTAGATTAGTTCTTAGATACTTGCTCATCCAAAACAAAATTTTCACACTTACACTTTTATAAACAAGTTTTCAAAAACACTTCATTACACTCTTAAGCGAGAGTTAAATCAAAGTTAAAACAAAAACTTTTCAAAACCCACAAGTACAAAGAAAACAATTTTGAAAATGATGAGCAAGTACCTAAGAGCCCGTAGATAACTACGGATAGAAAGGGTGCTAATACCTTCCCTTTCTATAATCTACCCCCCCCCCCCCCCCCCCCCCCCCCCCCCGTACTCAGAAAATCTCGAAAAAGGAATTTTACTGTGCTTTTTTCCTTTCCTTGTTGGATAAAATAAAATTCGGTGGCGACTCTTGCTTACTGCGACATTTTGCAAATACAAACGCAAAACGTAAACCAGCATTTCAAAACAGTCCGGTTCTGGCCACCGCATCACAGAACTGGCGACTTTGCTGGGGAGCTAATAAGTGGGGTGTACCTTAGGATTAGTTCATATTGTTTTCAATTGCTTGATTTGATTGCTTTATCATTGTAGGTTTGAATCGGAGTTATTATAGATCCTAACTCGGATCTGGGGATACCTTTTAGGTAAGTAGCAATAGACTGTGAGGGAACTGTACAGCGTAGACCGATACGATTGAAACAGTAGCTACATTGGTGTGACGCTTTAGTTTGTACCGATATCCCTTGTGGCGGAACAAGGAGAATATGGGGATGCTAAGGGGTCATTAAGCACCAACTGACCTTAGAACCTATAACTGACCAACTTGGCCATAGAAAAGTAGCAGTATGCTACACTCATTGAGACCAAACTCTCGCGATGATTCCGGCCGCAAGAAAAGGTTGCTAAACTGGAATTATGATCGATCGAGAGTGGTCAGTGATATTGAGATCCTCTAGAACTCGGTTACTATTTCTAAGACAGGTTGAACCAACTAAACTGAAAGAGGGTAGTACCTGAACTCCATGCCAACCTGAAATCTAAGGGCTATCTGTGTGACTTATTTACCCTTACCATGTTTGCTATCTGTGAATACATGTGATGTGTTTCTATCATGACATCATGCATCATGACATTGCATGCATATTGCATTGGACTAACCATTTCAAAGACCAATGGGATTCATCTTTGTTCTGTTTTGCAGATCATGGCATCTATGCGTAGAAACACTATTCGGATCAGCTTCGTACAAATTCCTACTCAGCTTAGAGATTTGGTTTCCAAGGTTCCTGACACTTCCTCTTTTGACAGAAGACATGGTCACCTCCTCAGTCTAGTCACCTCCAAGCTGGATGAACAGATGATGAGAGTCTTATTCCAGTTCTTTGATCCATTGTACAACTGCTTTACCTTCCCGGACTATCAGTTGGTCCCTACCTTGGAAGAGTTCTCCGATCTACTTGGTATTTCTATTCTAGAGCAGACGCCATTTACAGGTCGAGAGATAGCTCTTAAGCCAGAGGATGTTGCTACAGCCCTACATCTGATAAAGGCTGAGGTAATGTCTAATGGGAGACTCGGAGTAGGACAAAAGGCTTCTTGGCTAAGTTCTTGGTTGATCAGGCTAATCAGTTCTGGGACAGTTTAGACTTTCAGGCGTTTGAAGACATCCTGGCTCTTCTTATTTATGGTTTGGTCGTGTTTCCAAATTCAGATTCCTTCGTTGATGTGAACGCGGTGAAGATTTTCATGTCCCATAATCCAGTGCCCACTCTCTTGGGTGATATTCTACACACTCTTTATGCCCGTATTGCTCGGAAACGGGGAACCCTTATGTGTTATGCACCATTGCTGGCAAGGTGGTTTATTTCTCACCTCCCCAAATCAGTTTTGAAGAACTAGGAAGGCATGGGTTAGGCCTACATAATTATGTCCCTAGCTCACACGGACATCATCTAGAGTACTAAAGACATGGAAGACGTAGCTGTTATTGATCGCTGTGGGGAATACCCCAATGTTCCATTGCTGGGAATTCGAGGAGGGATCACCTATAGTCCTTGTTTGGCCTTACGACAGTTTGGCGAGCTAGGAGGGCCGGACCTCATGAGTTGCTGCTTCCAAGCATTGTCTTTGACTTCCAGGGAGATGCTGAGGGAAATCGTCATAGATTCATACGAGCCTGGGATAAGGTCAACAGGTCTGATCCGCATGAGCTAGGCATGAAGACTTCTCTTCCGATAGAGCCATATCTCCAGTGGGTTTGAGCTCGTGCTCAAAATCTCGGGATGTCGTACGAAGCTGTGTTGCCTGTGATAGTTGAGCATGCCGATGAAGAAGGGGTTACTCATACCATCCTCCACCCATACATGCCTACTAACATTGGGGCATTAAAGAGGTCTTGGATCCAATTGAGGGAAGAGCGGGATACTTACAGAGAGAAGTATCATGAACAATGTGATACGGTGGGAGAACTGACTTGAGGTTTTGCGTTTGTATTCGCAAATGTTTCGGTTTAGCAAGAGTCGCCACCAACTTTTTATTTTATCCAAAGGAAAGGTCAAAAAGCACAGAAAAGACCTTTAAGATGTTTTATTGGGTTCGGGGGGTAGATTATGAAAAGGGAAGGTGCTAGCACCCTTTTCATCCATGGTTTTCCATGGGCTCTTAGTTACTTGTTTAGATCACTTGCTTCACTTTTCCAATTGTTTGAAATGGTGCTTTGTGTGATTTTGAAAGTATTTTGAAAAGAGGCCTTTGTTTAGGTAACCTTTGTAATGGTTCTTGTTTGAATATATACAAAGGTGTTTGTCTTTTGAAAAATGTTTCAATTGTTTGAAAGTTTATTTTGGGAAATGTTTTGAAATTGTGTGTTTTGAAATTAGCAAGGATGTTTGCAAGTTTGATCAAGTAACTAGGAGTTGTCTACCCTACTCAAAGATCTTTCCTACACATTTTTAATCCTTTGACATTGTTGTTTTACCATTGTATTTGGTAAACAACCTTGTGTTTGGATGTTAAACGGGACGGGCGTGGGTCATCGTATGACCATGATAACAATGTTGCCAAGTATCTTAGCAAGTTTTTTGAGGGACTAGATCATTTTGTATAGGCAACCAAGATAGAGTCATCGAGGGACTATGATCTTTTTGTTTTGTTTTTGATTTTTGTTCTTGCATACAAACCCTAGTTTTTACTATCATGCATATTTGAAAGCAATAAAGTGCGTAAAAGTAAATCTACAACTATTACAACATTGATATGGGGAGGGGGATACAAGTTTGAATAGGGGGTGTTGTACCCCAAAATTTGCCCTCCCATATTTCTCAAAACATTTCAAGAAAATTCACAAGTCCAAGCCGGCGCGTTATATTCAGGTGTTCTTTCGCCAAGATATCTCTGATAACATATTCTCAAATTCAGGTTCGGCTCAAGAGTCAATTCTTTAAAGAATGTATCCGAATGTGTGAGTTTTCTTGAAGAAATATAGTGAAAAAGTGTGCTGAAAATGCAGTTTTTACGCCCTAAAAAATTCATAACTTGAAGATCGTGACTCGTTTTGAACCCGTTCCGGTGGCCAAAATTCCGTCTTGACATTATCTACGTTTTCATCTCTCACGGCTGGAAGCCAATTTCGATCAGAAGGTCTTCAAAAATGTGGATTTATCAAGTATTTTCGTGCAGAAAATTTGTGACAGAAGTTTATTTGCGTCATGTTCAAAAAATCATAACTTGGTCGATTTTCATCGTATCGAGCTGGTTCCGGTGCCAAAATTTCACAAATTGAGTTGGCTACATTTTCACAGAAGGTATTGAGTTCAAACGGTATTCAAAAGGCCTTCGTTTTTTGCTCAGAGTGCGTGACACGCTGAAAATCCTGAATGCTGAATATTATTTCATCTGGGCCGAAACTTCGAAAATTCATAACTTAGTCAATTTTTATCGGATTGGACTCATATTTTTACACAAGGTTACTGACTCATAGATCTACAACTTTGCTTCAAAAGTCGAGACCAAATTATGCACCGATCAATACCAGTTTTTTATTGAAGAACGTGTCAGAGTCGACACTGGAGCCCAAAATAAGTTTGTCTGAGCTGAAACTTCAAAAATTCATAACTAATTCACCGTTTATCCGATTGAGTCAATTTTCGGACAGGAGTTAGTTCTCGATGTCGGCTACATTTTGTTTTCACATTGCAACTTCAAAAAATGCACTTAAGTCCCTGTGATTTAGCCTGGAAAGTGACGAATTCAAGTGAATATTGGAGGCCCAATTGCACATTCAAAGCCCATTTGCTTTACCCTAATTTCCATTATATAATCACTTTCTTTTCACACAAACCAGGGGGGAGAAAGAAGAGAGGAAAAGAGAGAAAAAAACCTTGCCACAACACTGTGGGAATATCAAACTCTTTCAAGAACCCTAAAACCTTGAAATCCTTATTACAAATCCCTCTCTCATTACAAACAAGTCATCACAGTTACAAACCAACACCTCACTACTTCTTCAGTAAGGGTAAGGCTGGCTTGATCTCCATGATCCTAATTTTCCAGTAAGGCATAAAAGCATTCAGGCCACTGATTTTCCAGTAAGGGTAAGATTGATTTGATCTCCATGATCAAAAGGGTATAATCATTCATACATGTCATATTGTGCCTAAACATTAAATTTCTTCATATGTTGGTTTTATTTGAATTTTTATGATTTTATTTAATGTGTTCATGAGATTCAACACTGCAGATTTAAACAGGATCCCGTGCAGGTTCATTAAGGAACGTTGAGGCCAAAAGCCAAATGGCCAAACCACTCCAATTCACCTCCAAAAAGGGGACAGAAACCCCCAAGGTATTGTATTTTCTTTATTTTCCTTATTTTATTTATTTCAATTATTTCTTTTTTTAATTAATTCCTTTAATTTAACTTATTTTCATAAAATATAAAAAATAGTAAAAAACAGAAAAGTCATAAAAATCAAAATATATTTATTTAATTAATATTTTTTGTAAATAAATTTCACTAATAATTAATTATTTATTTTTATAAATCAAAATTGCATGTAAATAATTAGGTTAATTTTAGGTTTAATTTTAACATGTTTTTCTTAATAAATAAAAAAAATTAGAATTAGGGTTAATATTTTAATTTCATTTAATCTTTCTCATAAAAATACATAAAAAACATAAATACCAAAAACTCAAAAAAAAAATAATAATTTCTTTTTTCTCTTTAATTTCATTAGTTTAATCATTTAATTTAATTTCATTAAAAATGGTCCAACGCCCTCGTTTCCAATTTTAATTCCTATTCGCGCATTTTTATTTATTTCCTTCTTTTAAATATTTATGTAACTCTCCCAAAGCCTTGTAAACTTAATTTCTCGCACTTTATTTTATTTCTTTATTTACTTTCCGTCAAATCGGGTCCTGGATTTTAATTTTGGCGATGTGGACCCGCGCCTTTGTAATAGTTTAGGAACTTTATATTTCTCGCAATTTTTAACTATTAATAATGACATGCAAGAATGAATGATAAAATAAAAACAAACGCATAGATCACTTTGACAAAAGACAAAAATAAATGAAAACGACACACAAATCACACACCACCCTTAGGGTACGCCTCACTGTTGCCTTGCCTCGAAAGGTGATCGTCGAGTAGAGGATGTCTTAGTAAGTCCTCATGATCCGGGAACCTGGCATGAGGGTAGCTTCTAAGGTGTCTTCCCATTGCTCTGGTGATCACCATGTCCCGAACCTCGAATTGACCCGAACACCTCCAAAGGTGGTGCTACCTATCTCTCAATGGTGGGATAGCACTACTTTAAAGGACATTTACACAGACGAATTCCTTAGGGTAAGTAGGTTCTCGTAGATACTTGCTCTAATTTCAAAACAAATTCAAAAATACTTTTCACACCAACACCTTTTCAAAAAGCTTTCGAAAGCAATTTTTCAAACACTCTTGAGGACCGATACAAGAGTCGAACTGGAATTTTCAAAGAAACTTTTTAAAACCCACAGTTGAAAAGCAAACAAACCATTTTGAAAACACAAATGAGCAAGTATCTAAGAGCCCATGGATAACCATGGATAGAAAGGGTGCTAACACCTTCCCTTTCTATAACCTACCTCCCGAACCGAGAGCAATCTCTATAAGGAATTTTTCTGTGCTTTTGTCCTTTCCATTTGGAGAAAATAAAAGACGGTGGTGACTCTTGCTTCCGCGACATTTCGCGAACCAGCGTTAAACAGTCAGTTCCAGATCCACCGATCACAGAACTGGCGACTCTGCTGGGGACTAAACTTAAAGTGAGGTGTACCTTAGGGCTAGTTCATAACTGTGTTTTCAATTGTTTTCCTTGTGTGCTTTAAAATTGTGGGTTGCTTGGGAGTTCTATAGATCCTAACCCGGATCTGGGGGATACCTTCTTAGAAAGTAGCAACAAGGCTGTGAGGGGACTGTGCGGGGTATATCGACATGGTTGAAACAGTCTGCTACGTTGATGTGGCAATTTGGTGTGTACCGGTAACCCTTGAGTTCAGTAAAGGAGAGTACGGGGCCTCCGCGTGGTGTCGTGAAGCATCAACAGACCTTAGGAACCTTAATTGAACTATCTTGGCCTTTTTATGGTAGTGAGATAACTGACTTTGGTGCAGTCCGAGGTTGGTTGATACTCGATACTACACTCAATTGAGGGTTGCTTTCCTGGAATATTTCGGTCGCCAGTTCAGTGGCTAAATCGAAACGATGAACAATGAAAGCAATCCCGTGATATTGGGACCCTTAGAACCCGGTTACTTCTAATAAGACAGGTTGAGCCCACCAACTTCAAGAGGGTAATACCCAGACCCCATGCTGGCCTAAACTCTAAGGGCTTTCTCTTGTGTGACTTGTGTGCCTTCGTACTTGACTGCTTGCATGCTTTATCTGACACATGAACTACTTGCAGGTTTCGTTTTAGTCCTTAATTGGGACACATGACAGGGCTTACTAAGTTTCTTGCAGGTTTTGTTTATAGTCCTTAATTAGGACTCATAACGGAGTGTATTGAGTTTCTTGCAGGTTTTGTTTATAGTCCTTAATTAGGGCTTATAACAGAATGTACTGAGTTTCTTGCAGACTAGTTTTTTGCAGGTTCTGTTTATAGTCCTTAATAAGGGCTCATAACAGGGTTTATTCATATTACCCCATGCATAGCATGACATCATACCATTGCATACATCCTAACCCATTTCAAGGATCTCAAGGGCTTGTGATGCAGGTCATGATAAATCAAACATCTAGCAAGGGGCAAAGAGGATTTATTTCCTCTAGCCAAAGTTGTCAGGGGTTATGACCCACTTGATATGGTGAGCTCTGACTCTTGAAGAAGGTTCCCCTAACCAAGGTTGTTTGGAAATCAAAACCAGACATGATGACCAAAGTCAGGGGCTATGACCCACTGGATATGGTGAGCCTTTGACCCTTAAAGAAGAATCCTCAACAGCATGGGTTTCCTTCAATCAAGCTGCCGGATTCAAACTCTGACAAATTTTTTCTTGTTTACCCCGCGAGATCCTTGAAAACATTACATGCATGTTGTGATACGGTGGGAGAACTGACTAGTGTTTTGCGTTCGTATTCGCACTTGTGCGGTTAAGCAAGAGTCGCCACCGACTTTTTATTTTATCCTAAAGGAAAGGTTAAAAAAGCACAGCAAAAACCTTTTGAGATATTTCGTGGGTTCGGGGGGTAGATTATGAAAAGGGAAGGTATTAGCACCCTTTTCATTCATGGTTATCCATGGGCTCTTAGTTACTTGGTTTTTTAGATCACTTGCCTTGTTTTTCGATTGCTTTGAAAATGGTGTGTGTGTGGGTGCTTTTTGAAAATGTTTTGGAAAAAGATGCCTTGTCTTAGGCAACTAATGTATTTGACTCGTGTTTGAGTGTTTTACAAAAGTGTGAATCTTTTCGAAAAGATGTTTTCAAATGTTTTTGTTTGAAAGTGTTGTGGATTGTGGTTTTTAAAAATGAGGCAAGTATTTTTGCAAGTTTGATCTCAAGTAACTAAGAGTTTTGTCTACCCTATTGTACTCAAAGGTTTTTGTCATGTTTTAACCCTTTTTAACAATTTTGTTCCACCATTGAATTTGGTAGACAATCTTGCATTTAGGAAGTTTATTCGGGACGGGCGCGGGTCATCGTATGGACCATGAATGCAATGATGCCAAGTGTCTTTGGCAATTTGTTTTGAAGGGACTATGATCATTCCGTTTAGGCAACACTTTGAGACTTATGATCATTTGATTTTGTTTTGCCAAAGATACTCGACGTGCAAGCATGGCCCATTTTGGAAGGCAACATGTGGGATTACCCTAGGGGGTGCAAGTGTGATTGTGTATTGATTACATGTATTTGTCTTGTATTAGGTTATCTAGCGTTTGATTTTATGTACATACAAACCCTAGGTCTAATCATGGTATAATTGGAAAGCTGTAAATTGCGGAATGTAAAATCTACGCAATTACAAAAGAAGGTCCGGGAGTGGGGGTATAAATGTACAAAGGGGATGAGACTTATAGTATCCAATAAGTTACAACCAAATAGAATGTGCGATCAAAATGTAAATATCGAATATACAGATATAATATAAACGAATGTGTATAGGGCAATGTGAATGTATTTGTGTAAGTGTACAAGTGTATATGTATATGAATTGTGTAATTATGTACAAGTGCGAAATGTGAAATTGAGTCGTATTAGGGTTTTAGACCTAGATATGTATCTTAATGAATCTTTGATTTTTGTGTGTTTAATTGTGTATAAAAGAAAAAGAAAGTGTTTTGATTTAAATGTTCAAGTTTTTTTAAATTGGAAAGTATTTTAGTCAAATGTTTGTGAATTTTAATATTAGAAAATAAATGTATTTAAATTGTTATGTACAAATGTGTATGTTAATTAAAAAGTTTCAATTTTAATTATGTATAAAAAAAAATGTATAATATGTACAAAATTAATGTTTTAAAATGTATGTACAAAATAAATGTTTTTAATAGAATATTCATGTTTCTAACTAAATTATGTATAAAATGTCTTAAGAAATTTAAATTATGCAAGAGATGTATATTTATTTTGGTATGTACAAATGTATTTTGATGTGTATAAAAAAGGTTTTCAAATTAATTAAATTAAGTATATATAAAATGCTTTAATTAAATTGTAAATTTAAAAAATGTAAAAAAAGAAAGTATTTTGCATTAAAATGATTTTTGTAAAGCAAATGAAGTGTTTACATAATATATATAAAAGGTTAGTGTTAATATGAAAAAAAGAAAAAAAGAATAGGTTAGTAAAAGAGAAAAAAAAGATTAGTGATGCTGTTGGGCTTTGGAGAAAGTCAAAACGGGTCAAGCCCATGGATTCTGAAACGAACTTAGGGTTAGGGATTGTTAGTCAATTGAGACGAAAACGTAGGGTTTGAGAGGCGCCGTTCGCTGGGTTTTTTCTTCGATCATCTTCACTTCCCTGAATGCTTCCTCCGGCCACCAGCGCTACCCTCAGACCTCTCTTCCCTCCAAGGCGTGAGCTTCGTGTTCTCTTGATACAAGGTTAGCTTTAATGTCTTATGTTTTTATCTCTTTCCCCTTTTTTACGGATTGCATGTTTTGATTTGAGTTCTTACTTGGTCTTTTGTTATTATGAGGTGAAGGAGAAGAGGTAGAAAGCCCGTTACCTGACCTTGGAGAAGGAGGAGAGAGGAGGGGAGCTGTGGCGCTTAGGAGGCCGGAGATTCGGTGATGGAGCTTTGAGCTTGCTTTGCTTTTGATGCTTTCCTGGTATTTTCGTTCTTTTGATATATTAGGGTTTTGATGATGATATGTGCTGAGGAATCCTTCTTAAAATTCACTTTTTTTTTATCTTCTTCTTCCACTATGTGTTGCCCTTGGGAATTTGTATGTTGCCTCGAACATTTGCTTTGAATACTTTAGAACATTGCTGCCTTGGTATCTTTCTCTTCTTCTCTCATGTTGCCTTTGCTTACGTGCTTGACGCTATATGATTTGATTTGTTCCCCCCATGATGAACTTACAGTTCTGAGGGGCTCGTATTTGTTGCCTGTATGCTTGAGATGTTTGCTGGCCTTTAGACCTTTGAATGACTTGAGTTGCTTGCCTTATTGCCCAGTTTCTTCTTCGTCCTATGATGAATCCAAGATTCTGAGGACTTGTATATCTAGTATGCTTGAGTATGTTGTTGGATATGCCTTTCTGATTTGCCTATGATGAAGCCCACTTCTGAGGCCTAGGGTGGGTTTGAGAAATTGGCTTGCTTTTGGTGAGATAGGCTTGTGCAGATGGATACCTTAGCAGATTTATGCTGGTTTTTGAGTAGTTGGTTTTGGTTGTTAGGCTTGGTGTTGGTTCAGTTTTGGCATTGAGTCAATGTAAGTTTGTTGTTGATGGCTTGAACTGGACAGGTAAGGGTTTCAGCAGGTTTATGAGGTTTTTAACTGGTTTTGCAAGGTTTGTGTGGATTAATGCAGGTTGATGGGCTTTGACAGGTTCTGAGTAATTTTTGTATATCTCTTTCTCTCTTGCTATGCTGAACTGTTTTGTATTGGCTTGTGTTTTTTGAGACTGATGCAGGGTTGTATGTTCAGTGTTTGATGGTTTTTTGTGGTTCTGGACAGTAGGCAAGTTGTATGTTGGTTTTGGATGATGTATTTGATAACTGGTTTAACAAGGTTCTGTTGGTTGGGCAGGGTGTTCTGAGTTTGTATACTTCTCTCTTCTATCCTAACCTCTCTATTCTGAACTGTTTTATTTGGCTTCTGGATTTGTATATCTCTTTTTCTGTCTTGCTCCTACTGTCTATGCCTGAACCCTTGCCTATTTCTCTCTTTTTTTCTCTCTTGAAGTACAGCTTTAGAATTTTATAATGTTTATGTTGTACTTGCTCTGAAGGGGCCTACTATGCTGGGAAATGATGATAAGATTGCTTGCATAACACATTTTGCATCTTTATCTCTTTTGACAGTTTATGTGTGCTGACTTCCTTTTCCTTGATATCTTGGCCAAATCTTTTCATGACAGCTTGGGTACTTGTGACAGTAAATGTACTTTTGAAATCTTTGATATCTTTGGCATTTTGACAGTAACTTGCCTTTGCTTTGGATAGAAAGTTGAGATTGGATTTTTTCAGTTTAGTTGGAAGTTTGCAATTTGAATTTTGGAACTTATACTTTTGACATTTGCATTTCATGAATAAAAAATAGAATTCTTCCCTCTTTGTGAACCGGGAGAAATCCCGTGATTTGCAGAGAGGGCAACTGATCCCAGTCAGTGGCCCCTAATGATGAGCAACTTTAACTGTCTTTTTTAATTTAACTGCTTTCTGACTTTTTCTTCTCTTTTTGCAGATAAAACATGGAGTACCGGAGCGGAGTGAAGAATGAAGAATATTAGAGAATAGGATAGTTTCTATTTTATGTAATATTTTAAATTAATGTATATTATTGTTCATAATTTAAATTATAAACAACAATTTGTACAAATAATTCAAATATCAATAAAAATCTAAATTATCCAATTAATTCTAATTTCTTTATTGTTTATTTATTTATTTAAAATTCTTAGAATTAAAACAATTGAAAAATAAATTTTAATCATTCAAATTTTTTAGAATAATAAATAACTTAAATAATAACAATATTGGTCAATTAAACCTGTCTCTTCCGATATCCAAAGCAAAGCAGCAGTCAACCAAACTGAACTGTCCAAGCGCATTCCTTCTTCACTGATTTGCCATAAACATTGTGAACCCAATACTGCATACTGTATCTGACTGGCCCAATCAAAACGTACTGAATTCAAACCACTGTCTCTTTTACTGATTAAACCAAGATAACGCGAATTTTAATCCGAATCTTGGAATAAACCGCAAAGTGCTGTGGAATTTAAATTCTTCTGAGAATATGCCCATAAAACCTTAATTCCCGATTAAATGCCAAATAACGCTCGCCTGATCAAAATTGGACCAAAAATCATCCAAAACCCTGAGCCAACTGTGAAACAATCCAAAGCTCTGAAAATCAGTAAAAACCCTAATTTTGCTTGACTGTCAAGAAAAGTCCATTTGTCCGATTCTTGAGCCAGTTTGAAAAGTCAGGAAATGTTTGAAGCTGATATTTCTTGTGGAAAAGTGTGAGGGCAAATTTTGGGGTACAACACATGTCATACTCATCATTGCATAACAGGTATCCCTGTTGCAGGTCACTTACCGTTCTCGTTGTTTATTTCAGCAATGGCTTGCCCACAAGATAACCAGGACTCTCTCGCTCAAGAGACTCGGTTCGAGGAAATCCTCCTGAATCTATCCAAGGGGCAGGAGGAGTTAAGGACACTTCTCATGGAGACCTTTGTCAGAAACAGTGCTGAGGGTGAAAGGCTGAAACACCTACAAGCTGAGGTGGATGCATTGAAAGTCCAGATGCTGGGGCAGGTGACTGCCATTCAAGGGTTAGCTCAAAGACAAGATGAGCTCTGGTTTCTCGTCAACCAACTGCTTCAGGGTAACCAACTGGGGCAAAAGTCTAAGGGCAAAAAGCCAGTCATCGTTCAACCACCTTTGAGACAAGGAGGTAAGGGGAGAGCTCCTCAGATGGCTCCAGTGTCACAAATTCAACATCACAACCAACAAAAGAGCGAGAGGAGGTAGTTCACTCGGCTCAGCATGACCTTATCCCAGATATTGCCACAGTTGCTGGAGACCAAGCTGGTAACTCTAAAAGAGGCTCCGAAGTTTCAAAATACAACGTCACCGAGGTATAACCCCAACGCCCGCTGCGCTTATCATTCTGACAGCCCGGGGGATGCTACAGAGGATTGTTGGACTTTGAAGAATAAGATTCAGGACCTGGTTGATGAAGGAGCACTGGAATTCACACAAGATGGTCAGGCTGAATTTTTCTACCATCCCTCCAAGGCTCACCATTTGAAGTGACAAGCTCTGAGACGAGGAAACTTTTGTTCATTTGAATGTTCAAGTTGTGTTGTGCTTTGATTGTTCAAACATTTACTCATGTTAAACATTGTTATTTCATTAATGCATCGCATATGTCTGTTCTGAAGCAATATATTCGTATTCACTATATACAAATTGTTTTCATATTTTTTCTGATGTCAACACTCGATTAATAATTCTAAGCCTCTTAAGGGAGGATGACGAAAACGATACCACGATCATTACAGTATGCTTTTGAACAGACCCCGCTGATGAGGTACAGGCATTGTTTCAATCCCTAAACACTGGAGTTATAAGGATGATAATCCCTCGTCAACCCCTCTGAGCCAAAGAAGTAGGAGTTTTTATTTTCGAAAATCAGAACCCTTAATCATAACCTTGGGCAGGGTAGTTCTCTCAGTTGATCCAAGTGCATAATGAACAACATCAAAATAGGTCCTTACAAAACAAGGAAAGACAGTGATGGTTCTGAATAATCAATAAAGAGAGGCAGTCATTACTTCTCAAAATAAAAGCCCAATAAGTCAAAACCTATGAAGGGGACTTACAAAACTGGGGCATCCCGCTGACTGTAACCACAAAAGAAACAGTTCAGGCAAAATTTAGGGATAGCAAAATAAAAAAGAAAGAGGTCTTACAAACCCTCAACAAAAAAAGGAAGGACTGCCTAAGTTGTCAATATCCGAATCATCACCGCAAAATCAGAGCAAAGACTCAAACAAGGTCTAACGTATGATCAACTGAGTTTAGGTTTGGAGAACATCACGAAGAGCGGGTGGGTACAAATAAAATTTGAGCCTTTATCCTTTGTTTCTTAAACCGTGAACCAAGCCACGTTACAACCCTTAAAAGTCCTAGCTGAAGCATGGGTTAGTTCGAAAGCATGGTTACGAAAGGTATCCTGACTCCTTAAGGCTTACGGTAAATACGGAGTTGACATCACGTTTTACAAACAATCATTTGTTTTATGAAAAAAGAATGCATTTTCAAAATTTTCAAGACAGACATAGGCTTTGCATTTTTAACATAACTTTGTTTGCATATGACTTTTTGTTTGAACAGCAGAAGTTCGCACGACGAATGCCTAATGAACAAAAGTACTTCCAATCAAGGGGCATGGCATGACTATTGTCTATTATCTGGGGCAATTCAGTCAAGATTCGGAGAATCTTTCAAAATGCCAAGATAACCAGGGGCAAATCTCCGCCTGAGTCACTTAGGGCACTCCAACAACGAATCTTGCCTGATCAGACATCTTCTGGTGGCGTGGCAAAATACTTCCAACAGGGGCAACTCCCCACATTCCCTGAACGTGGACATAGTCGAAAAAATACTACGCATAATCAAAGACCCGCTAGGTTGACATGCCTAGGCAAAAATTAGGGCTTCCCGGCGAACCAAAAGGGTTCGGGTAAAATGAAGGGGTGAAATGAAAAAATCTGTACACCCGGCAAGTCGAAAACCTGAAAAGGCGGCTTGGGCAAAAATGGGTATCCCGGTGGACTGAAAACCCGAAAGGGCGGTCCAGGCAAAAGTTAGGGATCAAAGCGTACGACTATGTCCTGTCATCTTATCATCTGCCTACCAGAAGAAGGTTTGTCCATCAACAACTATCAGCACCTCACAGGTCTTCCTCTCATACCTCAGAAACAGGGGAAATAAGGAGTTGGCTAAGCGATCCAATTGTTCTATCCTCCAAGGTATCAAGGTGGGTTTAGCTAAAGAACATAACCAGACATCTTAATTCCCCAGAGAGTGAGCCAGCAAGTCAGTACACTCTCCCCAAGCAGAGTTACAGTCAACCTTAAGGAAGTTGAGTATCCTCCAGCAGATCTCAACATTCCCCAGCAGCATATATACATATATTCTTAACAAGCATCCCCGACAGTCTTGATTTAAGATTGTTCCCCGACGTTCTATCAACATGCAAAGGAGTCACTTCCCCGGTACAGTTCAAAACTTCCCCAGGAGTCCAGCCCAGTGTCCCCAGGAAAGTGGAATCTCTCTCCCCAAGCAGTAAGCTTATCCCCAGTAGATTCTGGAAGCTTATCCTCACAGAGCACGAACGCGTCGCCCGGCTTTATTCAAAGAGTTATTTCCTTACCAGGATATAACTGGGTTATCCTCAGCCAAAAGCCACGGAAAGAGCGTCCTTGACGAAGTCTTCTTATCCCCGGCGAAGTCTATCAACACTTCCAACACAACAATGGTATCCCCAGCAGGTTGTTATCAACATCTCAACAAAGTATCGCTCCCTCCACAGAGTATTGCTTCCCAGCAAAATCGTTAGAGTACTTTTCTCCCCGCAGAGAAATCCATTCGCCAAGTTTATTCCCCAACGGAGTTATCTTCTCCTACCGGTATTCTTGCAGCTATCATCCCCAGCGGACGCAAAAAAGCTATTCTTCAACATCAGCCCAGGATTTGACCCCCCGGCATCCGTCAAGGATCTATTTTCCTAGACGCAAATACATTCATAAACATCACATTGTTATACATCATGATACATGCATATACGCATCATATCATACAATCTCATGTGTTGAAAAAATATTATTGCTTGATCCATATCATGCATTGCACATGACTGACCTTTACCTTTCAGGAAGGATACAGTTAAAAGATCAGCTATGTAGACGAATACAGTCAAAAGAGACCAACCCAGTCAAAGAATACAAATCCAGTTAAATCAATGCCGAAAGATTTCTATGATACAACCCGTCGTTATAGACATTGTCGTCATAGACACTCGTCGTTATAGACACTCGTCGTTATAGACACTCGTCGTTATAGACACTCGTCGTTATAGACACTCGTCGTCATAGACACTCGTCGTCATAGACACTCGTCGTTATAGACACTCGTCGTCATAGACACTCGTCGTCATAGACACTCGTCGTCATAGACACTCGTCGTTATAGACACTCGTCGTCATAGACACTCGTCGTCATAGACACTCGTCGTCATAGACACTCGTCGTCATAGACACTCGTCGTCATAGACACTCGTCGTCATAGACACTCGTCGTCATAGACACTCGTCGTCATAGACACTCGTCGTCATAGACACTCGTCGTCATAGACACTCGTCGTCATAGACACTCGTCGTTATAGACACTCGTCGTTATAGACACTCGTCGTTAAAGACCACTCGTCCATGAGGATAATCTGTCAGTAGAGACAACTCACCAACCTTACTAATTCCAGACTCGATTCATGTATCTTGCCAGGGTGTATCCGTTGAAGACTAACATTACCGAACCCGATGCCTGAATCTTGCCAGGGTGTATCTGTTAAAGACATTTCAAGACCTAGACCGGTTCAGTTAAATCAACTCCAAAGATTTCTTATCCAGTCCAAGGCCTTCTCTAGTCCAGCTAAATCGACCCCAAACAGATTTTCCTGATAAAGACTCAGTAGAAGTTTATCCTATGGTTCTCTCCCCGATACTGCGGAGGTGGTAATCCCAAGATTTTCTCAACGATTGCTGTTGAGGTTAAAGTCATCCAAGGTTCTCTCACCGTTCCTGTTGAGGTAGTAACCATCCCTGGTTCATTCATCACCATTTGAAGCTCCAGATTCAGCTCCTGTAACCAGTCAGGACACCCATATACAAAGAATTGGAAGACCAGCTCCTGTAACAGGTCAGGTAATCATTTTTCTTTTGCAGGTACGCAAGTTCTCGCTAAGGAATCTCTTACACGATCAACATCCAGATGGCATCTGTAAGCCCATCCACCTATCCATCACATCTTAGCATGGCATCTATAAGCCCATCATCCTATCCATCAATCTCTAAATGGCATCTATAAGCCCATTCCTCCGTCACACTACTATGTGAGCGCAAATTTCTGGGCACTCTAGTGTTCAATCATCTTCCACCTTCGGATTACGAAAGGCACGTCAGCCAATCTGCATCCTCAGGTCTAAGAAGATTGAACAGGGGCAACTGTTGTACCCCAAAATTTGCCCTCCCATATTTCTCAAAACATTTCAAGAAAATTCACAAGTCCAAGCCGGCGCGTTATATTCAGGTGTTCTTTCGCCAAGATATCTCTGATAACATATTCTCAAATTCAGGTTCGGCTCAAGAGTCAATTCTTTAAAGAAGGTATCCGAATGTGTGAGTTTTCTTGAAGAAATATAGTGAAAAAGTGTGTTGAAAGTGCAGTTTTTACGCGCTAAAAAATTCATAACTTGAAGATCGTGACTCGTTTTGAACCCGTTCCGGTGGCCAAAATTCCGTCTGGACATTATCTACGTTTTCATCTCTCACGGCCAGAAGCCAATTTCGATCAGAAGGTCTTCAAAAATGTGGATTTATCAAGTATTTTCGTGCAGAAAATTTGTGACAGAAGTTTATTTGCGTCATGTTCAAAAAATCATAACTTGGTCGATTTTCATCGTATCGAGCTGGTTCCGGTGCCAAAATTTCACAAATTGAGTTGGCTACATTTTCACAGAAGGTATTGAGTTCAAACGGTATTCAAAAGGCCTTCGTTTTTTGCTCAGAGTGCGTGACACGCTGAAAATCCTGAATGCTGAATATTATTTCATCTGGGCCGAAACTTCGAAAATTCATAACTTAGTCAATTTTTATCGGATTGGACTCATATTTTTACACAAGGTTACTGACTCATAGATCTACAACTTTGCTTCAAAAGTCGAGACCAAATTATGCACCGATCAATACCAGTTTTTTATTGAAGAACGTGTCAGAGTCGACACTGGAGCCCAAAATAAGTTTGTCTGAGCTGAAACTTCAAAAATTCATAACTAATTCACCGTTTATCCGATTGAGTCGATTTTCGGACAGGAGTTAGTTCTCGATGTCGGCTACATTTTGTTTTCACATTGCAACTTCAAAAAATGCACTTAAGTCCCTGTGATTTAGCCTGGAAAGTGACGAATTCAAGTGAATATTGGAGGCCCAATTGCACATTCAAAGCCCATTTGCTTTACCCTAATTTCCATTATATAATCACTTTCTTTTCACACAAACCAGGGGGGAGAAAGAAGAGAGGAAAAGAGAGAAAAAAACCTTGCCACAACACTGTGGGAATATCAAACTCTTTCAAGAATCCTAAAACCTTGAAATCCTTATTACAAATCCCTCTCTCATTACAAACAAGCCATCACAGTTACAAACCAACACCTCACTACTTCTTCAGTAAGGGTAAGGCTGGCTTGATCTCCATGATCCTAATTTTCCAGTAAGGCATAAAAGCATTCAGGCCACTGATTTTCCAGTAAGGGTAAGATTGATTTGATCTCCATGATCAAAAGGGTATAATCATTCATACATGCCATATTGTGCCTAAACATTAAATTTCTTCATATGTTGGTTTTATTTGAATTTTTATGATTTTATTTAATGTGTTCATGAGATTCAACACTGCAGATTTAGACAGGATCCCGTGCAGGTTCATTAAGGAACGTTGAGGCCAAAAGCCAAATGGCCAAAAGCCAAAAGCCAAATGGCCAAACCACTCCAATTCACCTCCAAAAAGGGGACAGAAACCCCCCAAGGTATTGTATTTTCTTTATTTTCCTTATTTTATTTATTTCAATTATTTCTTTTTTTAATTAATTCCTTTAATTTAACTTATTTTCATAAAATATAAAAAATAGTAAAAAACAGAAAAGTCATAAAAATCAAAATATATTTATTTAATTAATATTTTTTGTAAATAAATTTCACTAATAATTAATTATTTATTTTTATAAATCAAAATTGCATGTAAATAATTAGGTTAATTTTAGGTTTAATTTTAACATGTTTTTCTTAATAAATAAAAAAAATTAGAATTAGGGTTAATATTTTAATTTCATTTAATCTTTCTCATAAAAATACATAAAAAACATAAATACCAAAAACTCAAAAAAAAATAATAATTTCTTTTTTCTCTTTAATTTCATTAGTTTAATCATTTAATTTAATTTCATTAAAAAGGGTCCAACGCCCTCGTTTCCAATTTTAATTCCTATTCGCGCATTTTTATTTATTTCCTTCTTTTAAATATTTATGTAACTCTCCCAAAGCCTTGTAAACTTAATTTCTCGCACTTTATTTTATTTCTTTATTTACTTTCCGTCAAATCGGGTCCTGGATTTTAATTTTGGCGATGTGGACCCTCGCCTTTGTAATAGTTTAGGAACTTTATATTTCTCGCAATTTTTAACTATTAATAATGACATGCAAGAATGAATGATAAAATAAAAAAAAACGCATAGATCACTTTGACAAAAGACAAAAATAAATGAAAACGACACACAAATCACACACCACCCCTAGGGTACGCCTCACTGTTGCCTTGCCTCGAAAGGTGATCGTCGAGTAGAGGATGTCTTAGTAAGTCCTCATGATCCGGGAACCTGGCATGAGGGTAGCTTCTAAGGTGTCTTCCCATTGCTCTGGTGATCACCATGTCCCGAACCTCGAATTGACCCGAACACCTCCAAAGGTGGTGCTACCTATCTCTCAATGGTGGGATAACACTACTTTAAAGGACATTTACACAGACGAATTCCTTAGGGTAAGTAGGTTCTCGTAGATACTTGCTCTAATTTCAAAACAAATTCAAAAATACTTTTCACACCAACACCTTTTCAAAAAGCTTTCGAAAGCAATTTTTCAAACACTCTTGAGGACCGATACAAGAGTCGAACTGGAATTTTCAAAGAAACTTTTTAAAACCCACAATTGAAAAGCAAACAAACCATTTTGAAAACACAAATGAGAAAATATCTAAGAGCCCATGGATAACCATGGATAGAAAGGGTGCTAACACCTTCCCTTTCTATAACCTACCTCCCGAACCGAGAGCAATCTCTATAAGGAATTTTTCTGTGCTTTTGTCCTTTCCATTTGGAGAAAATAAAAGACGGTGGCGACTCTTGCTTCCGCGACATTTCGCAATCCAGCGTTAAACAGTCAGTTCCAGATCCACCGATCACAGGGGGTATTTTGCAAGAAAATAAAATCCTAATTCAACTATTACAACCAAATTGAATTCATTGTACAAATAATAAATTGATAAATATTTAAATATGCAAAAGTATAAATATGCACAAAATGTTTTTTTGTATTTTATTTTATGTATGTAAAAATAAATTATTTAATGTCCTAAAAATAGGGAAAATGTTAATGATTATTTTTGAAAGGGTAGAAACCCTAGTTTTTGTTTTAAGAAAATATATATTCTAAATATTTACTTATTCATTTATGTACAAATAAAATAAATAAAAATATTCACAAAAATATTTTAAAAAAATAAAATATGTGAGAAAATATTATTTTATATGTATAAATAATAAAAATAAAAATATATAATATTTTTATAATATTTACAAGTTTTTATTTAAGAAAATAAATGTATTAAACCTAATAAACTAAATATTATGCCAAAAATAAAATAAATGAAATAAAATAAAATGTGAAAATTTAAGAAAATATTTTTAGTGATTTTTAATATTCAAGAAAAATAAATAAAGTCATGAAATGAAAATAGAAATGGAAAATATGAAAAATAAAAACAATGGGCCAAAGGGGGTGCAAAGAGTAAGCAGGGGGGTGCAAATAGGCAGAACAATCCAAGCCCAGCCCAAATCACTTCATCCCTAACCTCTGCAAACAGAAAACGCGCGTTTCTTGTTCAAATTCGTATCTCCTGAATTTGTGCTTAAAAATAAAAACTTGCAACATGAAAGTTATAGAGCATTAAACCACGATTCTAACCATATAAAAAACTTGATCTAACTCTCAAAGACTAGAGAGAATTTCTTTGGCCCTAAATCTTGACCTAGTTTTTTTCAGAAAGTTCAACTATCAAATACTCCTAGCTCAGTTAACATAAAATGAATTATATGCATGCGTACAACTCAAGGGCAATGAGGACTACATTTTTGCTTCACAAACCTAAGCCTAATGATTCCTAAATAAGGAGATAGAAGTTTGAGAAATACCTGTTTCAGTCAAGCTCGAGTATGGCAATACAACAACTTTCAGTGAAGCCTGAGGTTCTTTTGAGCTTGCTTGAAGTTCCCTTGACCTTTTCCAATGCTTGGCTTGCTTTGAAATGGTCTGAAACTTCTTGTAGAACTCAAGCTGCAAACTCAGAAATTGAAAATTGTGAAGTGTGTAAAAGGAGTTAGAGTGAGTTGGGAATGGTTGGGATAGTTTAGGTATATTGTATGGAGTGTGTTGGAACTGGTTTCAAACAAAACGCACGAGTGGATTTTGTTTTGGCTTATGATTTGCAGATCCTGCCCTGTTTTGGAAGAAAAGTGGGGGGGGGGGTTGGTATTCAAGGGTGTTTGAGAGGTGGTGAGCTCGTGTTTCTAGCTTAGTGTAATGTGTAAAACTTGTTTGAAATGAATACAACACTTGGTTATATCAGATTGAAGAGTTGTTGACCTTTTGCACAATTGCTTGGTTTTGATGTAAAAGGTGATTTTGACATTGCTATGGCCTGTACAGGCTAGCTCCAAGAATTCACATAGTTGGTGTACTTTGCCTGATATTAGGGAACTTTGTTTTCAGCAAAAGGCTTGGTCCAATGCTCAAGAGAAACAAATTTGCAAAAGTTGTGCTTTATGTAAATGGCATTGTTAACTTTTTGCCAAAAATGAATTAATTCAATGTGTAATGTTCCATAGATCAGAAAAAGCCTTAATCCAATGTATTTGCATTTAATTTATGAGTGTTAAGAGGTTTAAGGTCTGTAAAACAAGTACAAGCATGTTTGGACAGAATTTGCAACTTGTATCAATGTGCAAAATGCCTTGGCCAAAAGTGATAATTTCCCATTTTCAAAACTTCGATTCTCCCTAACCACAAATGATTTTGGAGAGTTCTTGGACATTTTGGAAAGCTTATAACATGCTCTACAATACAAATTTGAAATTCATTTTGAGATTAAACTTGGAACTATGTGAAAAATTTCCATGAAGATAGGTCAAAATCCTGCCTAAATTAGGGCAAAATTTCACTAAGTTAGAAAGTTTTTGGACCCTTATTCACAAAATCATAACTTGAGATCCAAGAATATTTTGGGAAAACTTTGTGGATAAAAGTTGTAGATTTTGTGGAGGACTACAACTTTCATGTTGGAAGTTTTCTTTGAATCCAATTGCATCATGGTGAAAAAGTTGGGAAAAGTTGGGGAAAAATAAGAAATTTTCATAACTTGGAAAATTTGTTATGAAAATTTTCCATTTTAAACCCTAATTTCCAAAATTAGGTTTCTTGGTGAACAAGTTTCATGTTTTGACATATATTGATGAAAAATGACCCTTGGCACTTGATTTTGACCAAAAAGTCAAAGTTTGACTTTTCAACGTACAGTTGATTTTTGATCAGTTGACTGGAAAATTCATTTGTCAGTCTAATGCTTTTGAGATCTTTTGAACCTTGTGATTGTGATTAGGTCAAGATGATTCCATTGAGTCCTTGAATCCATGCTTGAACCCAATTTGCCATTGTCTAGGTGAAAAATCAGAAATTGCCCTTCTACAGTCAAAACCCTAAAAATGACCATTTTGCCCTTTTGGTGATCTGATCAAATTTCTTGGGGAGTTGTGGTACAAACTTGATCAAATGGTTCATATGAGTCTATAATGTTGATATGGATAAAAAATTATGAGGTTTGACTGTAAATTGGCTACAGTTGACTTTTTTCCCAATACAACTTATTTTTAGGACAATTGTCCAATTGACTGGGCAAAAATTTGATTCAAGGCTTGAAACTTGGTATGAGCAATCTTATAGGTCCAACATGAAGTATGAAAGTCACATTGAGCATTGAAAGTCCAAAAATCCATGTGCAAACGCAAACCCTAATTTCAGGTCAATAGTGCAAGGAGATGTCTTGAGCTGAGCAAACCCTAATCTGGTCTTGAGTCCAAAGAGTCTTGTGAGGGGAAATCTTGATAAAATGAGAGGGAAAATTTTGGGGTACAACAGCTTCCCCTGTTCAATCTTCTTGAACCTGAAGAGTTAGATTGGCGATCTTGTTGTTCGTGACTCGAAGGTAAAAGATGATTGGACACTAGAGTGCCCGTAAATTTGCACTCATCAAAATATAGTTTAGGGAATGGGCTTAAAGATGCCATTTGGAGAGGTTGATAGAATCTTGTTGGAGATGGGCTTAAAGATGCCATCCAAGGGAGTTGATCGCATAAGAGATTCCTTTGCGAGAGCCCGTATACCTGTTGTTGAGGGGGACTACGTTGGGGAATGCTGGTCCCTGTCATGGTAGAAATAGAATTTTAGGAGCTTCAGTCGTCCGTTATTCTATTGGGGAATCATCTCTTGGTTGAAGAGGTGAAAATGAACTGTTATCTGGTCGTGCTCCAGGCTTCATAGTGATAAGATCGGTTGCTATCTGGTCGTGTTCCAGGCTTTACAGTGACTTAACGGGGAGATGAGATTAAACTTGCTATCCGGTCGTTCTCCAGGCTTCACAATTTCTCAATTCTTATCTGGTCGTACTCCAGGCTTTATAAGGAATTAAGTTGTTATCCAATCGCATCCGGGCTTCAACTTGAATTTAAGGCACACTAATATCCGGTCGATTCTGGTCTTCTTAGTAATTAGCCAAGTAAACTGCTTTTTTTGGTCAAAATCCAAGTTTCACAGTATACCTCACTGTTATCTGGTCAAAATCCAGGCTTCACAGTCTTGTATTGCTATTTGGTCAAAATCCAGGCTTCACGATACCTTACTTCCTATCTGGTCAAAATCCAGGCTTCAGAAGAAAATCAAATGGTTATCTGGTCGCCTTCGGGCTTCCCTTTGATTTTGGGGCCTACTAATATCCGGTTGAATCCGAGCTTCAAAGTAATTGTCCGAGTAAACTGCTTTTTTGGTTGAAATCCAAGTTTCACAGTATACCTCACTATTATCTGGTCAAAATCCAGGCTTCACAGTGTTTTGTAGAGATCAAGATACCATCCGGTCGAACCCGAGCTTCATAGCTTGAATTTAAGGTGTACCACAATCTGGTCGATTCCAGGCTTCATGGTGCTTTATACTACTATCTGGTCGATTCCAGGCTTCACAATATCTTGCCGGGGATTCAACTATTTTTCCGGTCGATCTCCAGGCTTCATAGTATGATGGAGAAAGAAAAAAATCAAGATATTATCTGGTCGAATCTGGGCTTCATAACTTGAACTGGAATAGGAATCTGAGCATTGATTTGAATAAGCAATAGAATAGCATCCGTGTTTGGAGCATCTCTAAGCTGTATTTGAGCTTTGAATATTTGTTACAGATATCTTGTTAATTTTATCCTGAAAAGGGTAAAGTGTTAGCTGAAACACAAAGTTATGTTGCATGAAATGTATGATGCAATAAATGTATTTTATCAATGTTTATGATATATGAATGTAATGTATGTGCATGTAAGCCGATTAGCTGTCTTGTTGAGGAAAATAAATCCTTGATAGCCGAAGATAATAAAATCTTTGACTGCTGCCGGGGAAAAAGAATCCTTGACCACTACCGGAGATTCAAAACCTTTGGCAACTTCTGTGGGGATGTGAGAAACCTTCACGACTTTCCTTGGGATATAGGGATCCTTCAAGTCTTGAAGTTGGAGTACTGACAAAATCTGTTGTGGGAAAAATGCCAAATGCTGTTTGAGAAACCTGCTTGGGGAGTCCCGAGAACCTTGATGACTGTGGCTGGGGATTGAGAATCTTCAATCTGTTAGGAAATAAGAATAACTATGTGGGGAGAAAGTTTATTCTGTTGGAGAGTAGTAAAAAACTCTGTGGGCAATAGCTATACTACTGGAGAGTTTTCAAGAGTTTGGGTTGTATGCCAATCTACTGGGTAGTTATCCGAAGCTGTCGTCTGGTTAGCTGTCAGCCTTCAAAGCAACTTGCTGGGAAATTATCAGGTTCTAAGATAACTCTTTGGGGAATTGGAGGAAACTGGATGGTTTTCCACCGGGGTTTAAAGGTTGAAGGTTTGGACTCCGCTGGGGATTGGGAGTTTGAAAACTTAGCTCTGATGGGGATTTCGAAATTTAACTCCGCTGGGGATATGTATTTCAAGGTTTTAGCTCCGTTGGGGGACCTCGATGATGTACTGCAGGGGATTTCTCTTGGAATAGCCTGAAGACGTCTTCCTATACTTTCAACCTATCAGTAATTATTCTTTCCCATTTTGTTTATTTGTAAACAATGATTATATTCAAATGCATATGCTCATTTAATAAATCATTGGACGTTTTCAAATAAAACACAAGTATAAAAAGAAGAAAAGGCAAATAGTTTTCTGCACTTTGAAGTATCTTTGTATTAACTTTGTGTAAGTATTTTGTACAAAGGAGACAGACATCCTAGTAAGAGAATGTTGTCATAAAAATGAGAAAAATTTATACAAAGAAAGATAGTTATGTGTAAAAATTCCATGGGGTTCCCATTCTGCTATAGCCTTCGTAACTCTGAATATCTTGTCCACTCGTTGCTTCGTCCAAAGATGATTGAGTTGATCAGAAGCCCGGAGCTTGTTTGTGAAGAGATTGTCCTTAAAGTGATCTGACGAGACATAGTTATACGCTTTAATTCCCTAACTTTTTCCTAGATCGCCCTTTCGGGTTTTCGATCCACCAGGAAACCCTTTTTTATCCAAGTCGCCCTTTCGGGTTTTCAACTTGCCGGGTGTACAAATTTTTGTTTTATCCCTAATTTTTGCCTGAACCTCCCTTTCGGGTTTTCGATTCACCGGGATGCCCTTTTTTGCCCAAGTCGCCCTTTCGGGTTTTCAACTTGCCGGGTCGTTTATGCGTAGTATCTTTTGACTATGTCTGCGTTTGCAGGGTGCGGTAGGTCGTCGCTGTCCAAGGTGGTCAGGATCATTGCCCCACCAGAAAAGATGTTTTTGATCACAAATGGTCCTTCGTAGGTAGGAGTCCATTTTCCCCTGGGATCACTTTGCAGCAAGATGATCCGCTTGATTATAAGATCCCCGACTTGATATACCTGGCGCCTGACTTTCTTGTTGAAAGCCTTGATCATCTGTTTTTGATACGTCTGACCATGACAAACAACAGTAAGTCGCTTTTCATCAATCATGTTAAGTTGATCAAGCCGGGTCTGAATCCAATCGTCTTCACTCAAACCAGCATCCTTCATGATTCTCAAGGAGGGAATCTGAACCTCGATAGGCAAAACAACTTCCATGCCGTATACCAAAGAATAGGGTGTTTCCCTAGTTGACGTACGCGCCGTGGTAGGTACCCGTGGAGAGCAAACGGTAACATCTCATGCCAGTCCTTGTAGGTGACTGTCATCTTTTGTATGATCTTCTTGATATTTTTGTTCGCAGCTTCAACAACACCGTTCATCTTTGGCCGATAGGGAGATGAATTGTGATGTTGAATCTGGAACTGCTCGCACAAAGCGGTGATCATAGTGTTGTTCAGGTTTGTACCATTATCGGTGATGATCCTGTCGGGGATACCATACCGGCAAATGAGGTTCTGCTTGATGAAGCGGGAAACCACATTCTTTGTGACGGAGGCGAAGGAAGATTCTTCGACCCACTTGGTGAAGTAATCAATGGCCACCAGGATGAAGCGGTGTCCATTAGATGTTGTAGGCTTGATTTCTCCAATCATGTCGATTCCCCACATAGCGAATGGCCAAGGAGCTGTTAAGACATTGAGAGGAACTCTAGGTATGTGTACCTTATCCGCATAGATTTGACATTTTTGACAAGTACGGGAATGTTGGTGACAGTCAGCTTCCATGGTAGACCAGTAGTAGCCTGCCCTTAGAATCTTCTTAGCCATCGTATGCCCGCTTGAGTGAGTGCCAAAGGTACCATTGTGCAGTTCAGCCATGATCTGTTCAGCTTCAATCTTGTCCACACAACAGAGTAGGATGAAATCATGATTGCGCTTGTATAGGATACTGTGATACGGTGGGAGAACTGACTTGAGGTTTGCGTTTGTTTTCGCAAATGTTTCGATTTAGCAAGAGTCGCCACCGACTTTTTATTTTATCCTAAGGAAAGGTTAAAAAGCACAGCAAAAACCTTTGAGATGTTTTCTTGGGTTCGGGGAGTAGATTATAGAAAGGGAAGGTATTAGCACCCTTTCTATCCATGGTTATCCATGGGCTCTTAGTTACTTGCTTAGATCACTTGCCTTGCATTTTCCATTGTTTGAAATGGTGCTTTCAATTGTTTGAAATGGTGCTTTGTGTGTTTTGAAAGATACTTTGAAAAGAGGCCATGGTGGTGGCAACCTTTGTAATGATCCATGTTTGAATGTATACAAAGGTGTATTTGTCTTTTGAAAAGTTTTCAATGTTTTGAAAGTTGTGTTGTGATGTGTGTTTTTTGAAAAAATGGCAAGGATTGTTTTGCAAGATTTGTCAAGTAACCAAGAGCTATCTACCCTAAATTTCTCAAAGATCTTTCCTATGTTTTAACCCTTTTAACAGTATTGTTCCACCATTGTATTTGGTGGACAATATTGCGTTAGGATGTTAACGGGACGGGCGCGGGTCATCGTTTAGACCATGAATGCAATGGTTCCAAGTGTCTTTGGCAATTTTTCCTTCAAGGGACTTGATCATTTTTTAGGCAACTTGAGAAAGCGTCATCGAGGGACTATGATCATTTTGATTTGTTTTGTTTTTCCAAAGACACTCAACATACAACATGGCCCATTTATTGAAGGTAACAAGTAGAGTAACCCTAAGGGTGCAAGTGTGATTAGTGTTGTCCATTTTCATGCATTTTTGTCTTTGCATTAGTCAAGCTATTTGTTGGTTGATTTTTGCATACAAACCCTAGGTCTATCATGGCATAATTAGAAATCTTTAAAATGCGGAATTTAAAGTCCTAAATTATTACAACATAATTATGGGGATGGGGGTATAAATGTTCAAATGGAGGATATTTAGCAAGAAATTAAATCTAGAACTATTACATCCATATTGAATATACAAATATTAAAATTGTACAATATTAAGACAAATATAATAAATATGCAAAATGTATTATGCACAAAAATGGTTTTTTATGTATGTAAAAGTATTTTTCAATGTAAAATATAAACAAAATAAAAAAAGGGTTAATTTTTGATATTTTCATGGTTTAGGGCAAAACCCTAGTTTTCTAAATAAATAGTATTTATTAATTATATTATATACAATATTTGTTGATTATATACAAAAAATAGAAAAAGAAGAATATTGTGAAAACAAGTATTTTTGATGTCATATATTAATAAAAATAAAAATGTATTATTTTCATATTTTTATCCTAAATATTCTAATAAATATACAAGTATTTATATTATATATATTTAAATATACTAAATATGTACAAAAATAAAAAAATTAATTATTTACAAAAGTATTATTTTTAGAAAATGTTTTCAAAAGTGAAAAAAATAATAATAAAAAAATATATATTTTTGTATTATTTTTTAATGTTTTAAATAAAAAGTATTATATTTGTTTACATACATAAGTTTAAATATAACAAATAAATTCCAAATAAAATGAAAAAATGGGTGGAAAAATCTTTTTAATATTTTTTATATTTGAGCAAAAAATAATAAGTCAGAATCAAAAAGAAAAAATCAAAAATGAATAAAATATCACACAATGGGCCAGGGGGGTGCAAAATGAGAAAAGAGGTGCAAAAAGCAAGGACAGCTCAGGTCCAACCCAAGACATCATCTTCTTCCTCCAGCTTCTGTTTGAAACAAAAAACGCGCGTTCCTTGCTCATCCTGCTATCTCTTGATTCTTTGACTTTTAACAAAAACTTACAACATCAATAATGTAAAGCATCAAGTCACGATTTCAAACATATAAAAAAGTTGTTCTAACTCTCAGAAACGAGGGAGAATTTCTCCATCCCCAATTTCTGACCTAAGTTTTCTTCCATGTTCAGGTCCAAAATTCTCTTAGCACACACAATATAAATGAAAAGTAATTACATGGATGGCTTCAGGGCTATGAGTAGAACATGCTTTCTTCACAAACTTAAGCCTAACTATGCTTGGATAGAGAGATAGAAGTTCAAACATTTACCTGCTCAACTTGAGTCGTGTACAACAATAGAGGTATCTTCAATGGAGTTTGAGGACTTGTATAGCTTGCCTGAGGTCCAAGGAACCTTCTCCTATGCTTGGTGTGCCTTGAATCCTTCTGAATCAAGCTATGGAAGTCAACCTGCAACAATGAAAAGTGAAAATGGCAAACTTGGCTATGGATGTTACAGCTTGTATTCAATGCTTGGGATAGTTTGTATGGATAATATAGAATGTGTTGGAACTTGTTTGGGCAAAAACGCACGAGTGAATGATGCTGGCCAAGTCAAAATGCAGAATGCCCCGTTTCTTGCAGAAAAATGGTGTTTTGATGAATGAGGAGGTTTTAGGGATGGTTTGGTCGTGTTTCAGGTCAGTTAGGGAGTGTGAAAGATGTTTGCAAAGTTTGCTTAGGCTTATGCTTGCAGGAAGTGAATGTGGTATATGTTTTGCAATGTTTCTTCTTATCTAAGCAAAGAAAATGCAAGTTGGGTTATAGGCCAATGCAGGCCCCTCAAGCATGCTGCAAACTTTGTTCTTGATCAGTGGGATTTGTCCACAAACTTGTGCCTAAAAGATCTGGCTTGTACCTCTTTGATTTGTTATTTGACACAAAGCACTTCTTTATCAAAATGGCAAATGTGCTTTTTCCATATATGGATTGATTTTGTGTGTATTGTCCAAATGAACAAAATAACATTCTAACATAAAGGATGTGCATTTAATTATTGAGTGTGAGAAGGATTAGAGGCCTGTAATCTAGCTTGAACCATGCTGAGTTTGAAAATGCAAAGTGTATGAACATGCCTTGGTCAAGAACAAAAGTGGATTTTGCCCAACTTTGCAAATTCGATTCTCCCTAACCACAAGGGTGTTTGAGAAGTTCTTGGACAATTTGGAAAGCTTGGAATGTGTACTACAATACATCTTTGTAATGCAAATTGAAATTCCAAGTGGAACCATGTGAAAAGTGGCCATGAAGTTGGGCAAAAATCCTGCCTAGAATAGGTCAAAATGTTTCTAAGTTAAGAATGTTTTGCACCCTTATTCCAAAAATCATAACTTGAGCTACAAGCTTCTTTTGAAAAAACTTTGTGAATAAAAGTTATAGATTTTTCAATGGACTACAACTTTCATGTTTTGAGTTTTGCTTGAATCCATTTACATCTTGATGAAAAAATGGGACAAAGTTAGGAAAAAATTAGGGAATTTCATAACTTAGAAAATTTCTAAGTTATGAAATTTCTTCATTTTAAACCCTAAATTGCAATTTTTGGTTTCTTGATGAACAAGTTTCATAATTTGACATGTCTTGATGAAAAATGAATCTTGGCACTTGATTTTAACCAAAAAGTCAAAGTTTGACTTTTCAGTATACAGTCAAATTTTGATCAGTTGACTGAAAAATTCATCTGTCAATCCTGTGCATTTGGGATCTTTTGAACTTGTTGAACATGTCAAGACAATGCCATTGAGTCCTTGAGGCCATATGTGAGCTTGGCTTGCTATTGGTTAGGTCAAACAGTCAAAAATTGCCTTTATGCAGTCAAAACCCTAAAAATGACCATTTTGCCCTTTTGGTGATCTGATCAAATTTCTTGTGGAATTGTGATCCAAACTTGACCAAATGGTTCATATGAGTTCATTATGTTGATGTGGGTCAAAAATCATGAGGTTTGACTATCAATTGGCCACAGTTGACTTTTTCCCCAATACAGTTGATTTCTAGGTCAACTGTCCAATTGACTGGGCAAAGATTGGAATCAAGGCTTGAAACTTGGTATGGATAAACTTGTGAGTCCAACATGAAGCATGAAAGTCACTTTGGGCATTTTAGGTCAAAACATCCTTGTGCAAACTCAAACCCTAATTTAGGTCAACAGTGCAAGGAGGAGTCTTGAGCAGTGCAAACCCTAACTTGATCTTGAGCTCCAAGAGTCTTGTGGTGAGAAAATGTTGATAAAGTGAGAGGGAAAATTTTGGGGTACAACAGTTGCCCCTATTCAATCTTCTTGAACCTGAAGAGTTAGATTGGCAAGTTTGCCTTTCGCGTCTCGAGGGTAAAAGGAGATCGGACACTAGAGTGCCCTTAAATTTGCACTCGTCCAAACAATGGTTACGGGAATGGGCTTAAAGATGCCATTTAGAGATGGGCTTAAAGATGCCATCTGGAGGGGAGACAAAATCTTGTCGGGGATGGGCTTAAAGATGCCATCTAGAATATTTGTTAAACTGCAATGTGATTGGTCAAAAGAATGAGGATCAAAATGGTATCCGTGTCTGGAATGCATTTGAGCTGTATCTGGAGACTGAGTTTGTATGAGCAACAGAATGGCCTCCGTATCTGGGGCGTATCTGAGATGTAACTGTGTTTGAATATGGAATGAATATCAGAATGACTACCGTGTCTGGAGTGTATCTGTATTGTATCTGGGTAACAGAGAAATATCTGTATGGAGCAACTGCGTGCCGGGGACAAATTCTGAATGAGTGACAGAATGGCAACCGTGTTTGGAGCGTATCTGGACTGTATCTGAAGTTGAGATTTGTATGAGTAGCAGAATGACTTTCGTGTCTGGAGTGTATCTGAAACTGTAACTGGGATTGAGCTCCGTATGAGTAACAGAATGACTTTCGTGTCTGGAGTGTATCTGAAACTGTAACTGGGATCTACATAAATGACAGAATGACTTCCGTGGCGAACGCACTGGGGAGAATCAGACTGCTGTTGTAAAGGTCATAATGGTATCCGTGCTTGGAATGCATTGTACCTTGAGGTGAATCTGAATGAGAGATAGAATGGCTGCCGTGTCTGAAGCGTATCTAGTCTGTATTTGATCGCTGTAGTCTGAATGAGTAGTAGAATGACCGCCGTGTCTGAGGTGTATTTGTACTGTATCTGACTTGAAATTCTGAATGAGTAATAGAATGGCTGCCGTGTCTGGAGCGTATCTAGTCTGTATCTGATCGCTGTAGTCTGAATGAGTAGTAGAATGACCGCCGTGTCTGAGGTGTATCTGTACTGTATCTGACTTGAAATTCTGAATGAGTAATAGAATGGCCGCCGTGTCTGGGGTGTATCCATACTGTATCTGAATAATTGTTAATGATAGCCTTTTAATCTTATCATGAAAAGAATGAAATGTTAGCTAAAACACAAAGTTATGTTGCATGAAATGTATGATGCAATATGTGTTATATCAATGTTTATGATATGAATGTAATGAATGCGCATGTAAGCTGATGAGCCGTCTTGCGGAGGATAGATGAATCCTAGATTGCCGGAGATAATAGAATCTTGACTGTTGCCGGGGAAAGTGAATCATTGACTGCTGCAGGGGAATGCAGGAATCTCTGATTGCTGAGGTTGAGCCGTCCTTGTTGACTGCTGACTGCTCGGGGAACAAGATCTTCATTTGTTGAGGGATCTTAGGACCACTGTTGGGGATTGGAATTCCTTGGTGACTGGTAGGGCAAGAGAACTTTGACGATCTCTACTGGGGAATCCAGAACCTGGCAGACTTATGCTGGAGAAGCAAAACTGAGAATTTTCAGTCTGGTGGGAAGCATCTCTGTGGGGAGAAAGTTCACTAGTCTGGTTCCGCTGGGGATTGATAGTTGGAAGTGTTAGCTCCGCTGGAGATTGATAGTTGGACTTCAACTGGGGATAGTGTTTTCAGATTTTAAGGCTCCACTGGGGATTTTGAAATTTAACCCTGAGGTGAATTGAGTTCTAGAAGGCTCTCTGGTTGGGGAATTTAGAGTTTAAATCTGCTGGGGATTCCCTCTGAAAAGGCATCAAGATATCTATCTGTACCCTTAAACTATCTGCAATCATCTTTCTTGATTTGTAAGAGAATGATTATGTTCAAATGCATATGCCAATTTAACAAAACATTGGACGTTTCTCAAATAAAACATAAGTGCAAAAGAGAAAAAGGAAGACAAAGCAAATTTATGTATTTGGAAAAATATTTGTATTAACTTTTTATGAGTATCTTTGTACAAAGGAGACAGACATTCTAGTAGGAGGATATTGTCGTAAAGAATTGAAAATGTTATACAAAAGAAAGATGGCTATGTGCAACAATTCTATGGGATCCCATTCTGTCGTAGCCTTCACAACTCTGAATATCTTGTCCATTTAAATGCTTCGTCCGCCAATGACTGGATTGATCAGAAGCTTGGAGCTGGTTGATGAAGAGATTGTTCTTAAAGTGATCCGACAAGACACAGTCATACGCTTTAATTCCCTAACTTTTGCCTGGATCGCCCTTTCGGGTTTTCAATCCACCGGGAAACCCCTTTTTGCCCAAGCCGCCCTTTCGGGTTTTCGACTTGCCGGGTGTACAGATTTTTGTTTTATCCCTAATTTTTGCCTGAACCGCCCTTTCGGGTTTTCGGTTCACCGGGATGCCCATTTTTGCCCAAGCCGTCTTTTTGGGTTTTCGACCTGTCGGGTGATTTTATGCGTAGTATTTTTTGACTATGTCCGCGTTCGCAGAGTGCGGCAAATCATCGTCGTCCATGGTGGTCAGAATCATTGCACCACCAGAAAATATGCTCTTGATCACAAATGGTCCTTCGTAAGTAGGAGTCCATTTGCTCCTGGGATCACTTTGCGGCAAGATAATCCTCTTGATTACGAGATCTCCGACTTGATATACTTGACGTCTGACTTTCTTGTTGAAAGCCTTGGTCATCCGTTTTTGATACGTTTGACCATGGCAAACAGCAGTGAGTCGCTTCTCGTCGATCAAATTGAGTTGATCAAGTCGGGTCTGAATCCAATCGTCTTCATTCAAACCAGCGTCCTTCATAATCCTTAAAGAAGGAATCTGAACTTCCATGGGCAGGACAGCTTCCATGCCATATACCAAAGAAAATGGGGTTGCCCCGGTTGAAGTTCGTGCCGTGGTACGGTATCCATGCAGAGCAAATGGTAGCATTTCATGCCAGTCCTTGTAGGTGACTGTCATTTTCTGAATGATCTTCTTGATGTTTTTGTTCGCAGCTTCAACAACACCGTTCATCTTCGGCCGATAGGGAGATGAATTATGATGATAAATCTTGAACTGTTCGCATAGAGCGGTGATCATAGTAATATTCAGATTTGTACCGTTGTCTGTAATGATTCTGTCGGGGACACCATACCGGCATATGAGGTTTTTCTTGATGAAGCGGGCAACCACATTCTTTGTAACAGAGGCGAAGGAAGCTTCTTCGACCCATTTGGTGAAATAGTCAATAGCAACCAGGATGAAGCGATGTCTGTTGGACGTCGTGGGCTTGTTCTCTCCAATCATGTCAATGCCCCACATTGCGAATGGCCAAGGAGCTGCCAGAACATTGAGAGGAACAGGAGGAATATGAATCTTGTCAGCGTAGACCTGACATTTGTGGCAAGTACGGGAATGCTGATGGCAATCTGCTTCCATGGTAGACCAGTAATAGCCTGCCCTTAGAATCTTCTTAGCCATCGTATGCCCGCTCAAGTGGGTTCCAAATGTACCGCTGTGTATCTCGGTCATGATTAACTATGCTTCAGCTTTGTCTACACATCGGAGTAAAACACAATCATGGCTGCGTTTATAGAGGATGCCGTTGCTCAGGAAGAACTTGGCAGCAAATTTCCTTAGGAACTTTTTGTCATTTACGGAAGCTCCTTCGGGATATTCTCTAGTCTGGAGATACCTTTTGATTTCGTGAAACCAAGGTTGTTCCACTACATCTTCGATATTAATCTCGTGACAATGCGCAGGTTCATCCATTCGCTCGATGGTGATTTGGGGAGCCTCGTTATCCCAGATGAGTTTAAACATGGAAGACATTGTGGCAAGAGCATCTGCAAGCTTATTCTCTTCTCGCAGGAAATGCTCGAAGGTGATTTGCTCGAAATGAGGCAACAATGTCAGGACATGTTCTTTGTATGGGATAAGATTAGGATGTTTGGTATCCCACTCTCCTTTGATTTGACTGATAACCAAAGCCGAGTCCCCAAATACGATCAAAGATTTGATCCCCTGGTCAATAGCAGCCTTGAGACCAAAAATGAAAGCTTCATATTCAACCATGTTGTTGGTACAGCTGAAGCAAAGTCGGGCCGTGAAAGGCGTGTGACAACCTTCCGGGGAAATGAGTACCACACCGATGCCGTTTCCAAGTGCATTTGAAGCACCATCAAAGTACAGGGTCCATTGGGATCCATTTTCAGGTCCGTCATATGGTCTGTTACCTTTAATGTTGTCCAAATTCATGATGTCCTCGTCCGGGAAGTCGAATCTCATTGACTGATAATCTTCGATGGCTTGATGAGCTAGATGGTCAGCTAGTACACTCCCCTTTATAGCTTTTTGGGTAGTGTACTGGATGTCATACTCAGTTAGGATCATTTGCCATCTAGCTATTCTTCCAGATAAAGCTGGTTTTTCGAAGATATACTTGATAGGATCCATTTTGGAAATCAACAAAGTGGTATGAGTCAGCATATACTGCCTTAGTCGACGAGCAACCCATAACAAAGCGCAGCAAGTTTGCTCAAGCAGTGAGTAGCGAGTCTCACAGTCGGTAAACTTTTTGCTAAGGTAATAAATAACATGCTCTTTTCGACCAGACTCGTCATGCTGGCCCAAAACACACCCCATTGAGTTATCCAAAACGGTCAGATACATGATCAACGGTCTTCCTTCGACGGGTGGCATCAGAATAGGAGGTTCTAGCAAATACTCCTTGATCTTATCAAAATCAGCTTGGCAATCGTCGTTCCATTCGACTACCTGATCTTTCTTCAATAGTTTGAAAATTGGCTCACAGGTAGACGTCAGATGAGAGATGAATCTGGCAATATAGTTCAAGCGCCCCAAGAACCCTCTAACCTCTTTTTCAGTACGGGGAGCAGGCATTTCTTGTATTGCTTTCACGTTTTCTGGATCGAACTCAATGCCTTTGTTGCTGACAATAAATCCTAGAAGTTTACCAGACCTAACTCCAAAAGTACACTTACTTGGATTCAGCCTGAGTTTGTACTCTTTCAACCTGGCAAACAGCTTTTGCAGGTATTCAAGGTGTTCCTCCTCTGTTTGTGATCGAGCTATCATATCGTCTATGTAAACTTCGATCTCATGATGTATCATATCATGAAATAAAGCTACCATGGCGCGTTGATAAGTTGCCCCTGCGTTCTTCAGTCCGAACGGCATCACCTTGTAGCAGAAGGTACCCCATTGTGTAACAAAAGTTGTTTTCTCCATGTCCTCGGGGGCCATTTTGATCTGGTTGTAGCCCGAGAATCCATCCATGAAGGAAAACACTTTGTGCTGAGCTGCATTGTCAATCAAAATGTCGATGTGCGGTAGCGGAAAATCATCCTTAGGGATGGCCCTATTCAAATCCCGGTAGTCCACACACATTCTGACCTTGCCGTCTTTTTTAGGTACTGGCACAATGTTAGCAACCCATTGTGGATAGGATGTAACAACCAGAAAGCCAGCATTGAATTGCTTCATTACTTCTGCTTTAATCTTCTCAGACATGTCGGGCCTCATTCGGCGGACTTTTTGCTTGATCGGTGGACAATCCTCTCTTGTAGGGAGACGGTGAACCACGATATCAGTGTCTAAACCCGACATGTCTTCATAAGACCAGGCGAAGATTTCAACATATTCATTTAACAGCTGTACCAAACGCTCCTTGACACTTGGTTCCAGATTGGTACCCACTTGTATTTCTTTCCTGTCTTCCTCTGTTCCTAAGTTGACTGTTTCCAACAACTCTTCATGAGGCAAGATGGCCCTTTCTTCTTGTTGTAGAAGTCTGGCTAGCTCTCCTGGTACTTCACAATCTTCGTCGTCTTCGCACTCAGCCTGATTGACCAAATCTTCAGAGTTAATGAAGGACATAGCAGAGTAGTCACCCATAGAATCCAGAGTGGATGGGTACCTGCATTTGTGAGTGTGGGTGTGTGTAAGGGATAGCCATCCTTAAACAAACAAAAATGCAAAAGGAAAGAAAATGAACACACCAGTTATCAATGAAAAACGTCCAATGAATCATTGAACATGGCATATGGATATGAAGAGAATCAAAACCCTTACAAATGGACCTACATACCCCGGGCAAGGCATGAGGTGAAAAAGTAGTGTGCAGATTGTTTAAAAGTAATTATTACAGACCAACAGGAAATGTTCGAAAGATAAGTTACTGATTAATGAAAGTAATGGGGACGAAGTCTTTCGCCTCCCAGTTGTGTAGTCCCCCTTCTATAGTTGGGAAGATCCAGTCTTCAATGTTACCCTCTTCGTCTTCGTCTTCCAAGGCATTGATTCCATGAGGAGAAATCTTGATGGGTGTTCTTTCAATTTTTGAGCGACGCATAGCTTTTTGCCCCGCAGCGGTAAATCCTAACCCAAACTTGTCTGTTTTGTGAGGAATGTCAAGCAACTGTCCTCATGTTGAGCTCTTTCCCTCCTTCATTTCAGCCTTTGCATCTTTCAGAGATGCCATCCTGGCCACCTGCCTGGGTTCCTCAGCTACTGCCTTTGCTACAACAACCTCAGGAGCAATTTCCTCGAAGTGTTGGAACGGTGTCTCAATGAATTCTCCCTCTACTTCCACATACCGAAAGGAGTTCAGGTGACTGATCATATATTCTTCTTCACCGTGTACAGTTATGATCTTTCCTTTGACAGGGTATTTCAGCATCTGATGTAGGGAGGAAGTAACTTCCCCAGCATTATGTATCCATGGTCTCCCTAGCAAGCAAGAGTATGACGGACGGATGTCCATCACATAGAAAGTTGAGTGGAATACTTCAGTGCCTACCTTGATAGGGATGTCGACCTCCCCATGTACCATTCTTTTTGACCCGTCAAAGGCCCTGACAATGATATTACTTGGTTTCAGCTCCAAGCCTTCACAATCCAATCGGTCCAGAGCTTTCTTAGGCAGCAGGTTCAGAGAAGAACCAGTGTCGACCAAAACATGGGCAAGAGTAGTTCCTCGACATTCAACTGACACATGCAATGCGTCATTGTGCTTTCTTCCTTTCGGAGTCAGGTTAGCATCAGAGAAACCCAGACCGTTGTCTGCGGTAAGGCTGGCTACACAATCCTGGAATTGATCGGCTGAGGTTTCCTGGGGAACATGGGCTGTCTTCAGAAATCTTATCAATGCTTTGGCATGAGCCTCAGAACAAAGCAGTAATGCTAACATGGAGATCTTCGAGGGGGTTTGCTCCAGTTGCTCCACCATGTCATAATCACTCTTCTTAATTATTTTCAGAATCTCCTCCATTTCTTTCTTAGAGGTTTCGGGGATAACCAATGGCTGAGCCCTCGTCCTGACGAGCTCATCTTGGATCCCTTTCCCCTTATCAGCAGAAGTAGGAGGGACAACCACAGGAGTAACAACTTCTTCAATCAACGGAATTCTTGCAGAAAGTTTTATCGGTGCAGGAGTAACTTTGGCAGCAGCTAAGGGTCCAAAGATTTCCTTTGGAGGGGCAATCTCCGGAGAGAATATTCTCCCACTTCGGGTAATCTTGCTCGTACCGGCAATGTTTCCAATGTCGGCATCCTCTTCGTCAGAGCTTTCTTCAGTTATCTCAACTTGTTTAACACCATGGTAGTAGATTTCTCCACCATAATTCCATGGTATTGATTTGTCAGATTCGTAGGGGACAGGCCCAGGCATGGTTATTTTCAGAGGAACAATCTTCGTAGCAAATGTAATCTTAACAGGCTTTTTAGGGACCTTGGAAAGATTGGTGGAAATGGTGATTATTGAAACATCTTTGATATGAGTATGAGGAATCTTTTCGAAAAGAATTTGTTGGCTGTCCATTAGGCCTTGGATGCCTATCTTCAGCAATGGACAGTCGATCGGTAAGGAGGAACAATAGTAGCAGTCTTCTTTACATCCTGGGAAAATCCCAGCCTTTAACAGATTTAACTTGATTGTCAACAGTGGGGTTACCAGATCATCAACAGCAGAAACATACAGATCTTCTTCAACAGCATGAACATGATGGCCATGCTTTGGCATCGGAGCAGATATTACATTCGGCTTCTCCGGAGCATCGAACTCGACCTCTTTTGCATCTATCAAGTCTTGAATTTTATTCTTTAGCGCCCAACAATTGTTGGTGTCATGTTCGGCGCTATCAGAATGGTAGGCACATTTGGCATTGGCATGATAGTATGGAGATGTGGTGTTAGGGTTTTTGGTGCCTCCTTTAAACCAGTTAGATTCAACTTCAACAAATGGGGAAGAACCTGTGCAGGTGTCATATTGATGCGGGTGAACTGCCATTGTGGCCGCTCTACCCGTTGCTGATTTGGTTTGGACTGATTGTTACGAGGCTGATCATTTGATGAATTTTGAATCATCACGGCCCCCACAGTCGGCCGACGCTCAGTTCTTCCTGACCCCTTCTGAGAGTACACAACAGCTGCCTCCTTCTTGGCTGGAAATGACTTTTTAACAGTTGTAGATGCAGAGGCGTCCCTTTGAATCTTCCCATTCTTAATACCAGCTTTCACCCGTTCGCCAGTCAGAATCAATTCAGTAAACCCTGCGGAAGAGCTCCTGATCAAATGGTTGAAGAACGGGCCAGATAGGGTCCCCAAGAACATATTAACTAGTTCCCTATCAGAAAGAGGTGGATGCACTCTTCCGGCCAAGTCGCACCATTTCTGGGCGTATTCCTTGAATCCCTCATTTGAGGCCATTCCCATACTTTGTAGCTGAGTACGGGTTGGCGCCAAGTCAGAGTTATATTGATACTGGCGATAAAAGGCAGCTGCCAAATCCTCCCAACTATGTACCTCTGACCTCTCAAGCTTGTAAAACCAATCTAGCTGTGTACCAGACAGGCTATCTTGGAAGAAGTGTACCCAAAGATTTCTATCGGATGTATGAGGTTGAATTCTTCAGACATATGATCTCAGGTGCATCTTTGGGCAGGACAGCCCGTCATACTTTGCAAAAATTGGCACCTTAAACTTTGGAGGGATCACAATTCCAGCAATCAAACCCAATTCTTCAAAATCTAACCCAGGAACCCTTTGCAGCTCCATAGCTTCCAGTCTATCCTCCAGGTTTTTGTATTTGTCATCTGCTGGCGGGTATTGCTTCTCTGAGTAGTCTTCATCTTCCTCAACCTCTTCCTCTTCAGCTTCGGACTCAGAAGGTAGTGCAGCTCCTTTTCCTTTACTGGTTTCCTCCTCAGATGCGGAGGGAAATTCAAGAACTCTTCTAGCTTCATTCTCAAACCTTCTTCCAAGTGTAGCTACCCCGACTCTTTTCTTCTTCTTTTTCACTTTTTCTTGCTCTTTGTTCCCAAGCAGTGTTTTTAGATCCTCCTGACCCTTTGCCAAGGTCATAAGGAGCTGTTGAAACTGCGAGTTTTGTGCCTGCAGATCTTTGACCGTTTGTTCGAGATCCATCTTACTAAAATAAACATCAGAGAGATAAGGAAACCTGGTGTGAAGACCTGCTTATGCATATGATGAATGATATGTTTATTCATGTAATGCATTCAAGGATTTAGAAATTCAAAATTTGTTGCAAACAAAAAGAACACACGTCATATTAATAAGAAGAAATTTGTCAGTACATAAATGCCCCATGGGCCAAATATTACAAAAACTTCTTAAGGTAAAAAGACATTGCGCATCCTCTTTGGTGCAATGTAAGTGTTAAGGGTCTCCTCCTCATGAAGTCGGCGGGTAAGCTCCAAAACCTTCTTCTCACTGGCGTAGAAGTTGGCTTCAAAAGTATTCCGTTCCTCCTTGAGTTGGATCCAACTCTTCTGCATCTCCTCCCATGATGTAGGCATGTCAGGATATAGGATGGTGTAGGGAACCTCTCCTTCCTTAACGGGCTCTTTAACCAAAGGGAGAATATGAGGGTAAGGCATCATAAGACTCTGGGCTCGGGTCCTTACCCACTTGAGATAAGGCTCAAGGGGGATGGAGTTCTTGTGCCCCAGTGTCTTGCTATCTACCTTGTTAGGCATCCTCCAAGCTCTGATGAATCTTTGGCGAAGTCCTTGCGCATCGTTGTCGAAGTCAAAAACTAGGTCAGGAATCAGCATGTCATGAGGGCCATCCTTCCGTGCATATCCAAATTGTCTCAAAGCTAGACAAGGGTTGTAGGTAATGCCTCCCCTAATGCCAAGTAATGGAACATTAGGAAACTCTCCACAACGATCGACGATGATGACATTTCCTCTGGACCAAGAACACCAATGTACATCAGAGTGTGTGAGGATCATCAACCGTTGTGACCACCTTAAGCCTTGGTCATTCTTCAAAACAGATTGTGGAAGGTGCGAAATAAACCACCTTGCAAGGAGAGGAGTACAGCACATGAGAACACCTCTCTTCCTCATTGTTCGTGTGTAAAATGAGTGGAGGATGTCCCCAAGCAATGTAGGTATGGGATTCCTGGATAGGAAAATCTTGACAGCGTTGACATCTATAAGCTGGTCAGGATTTGGGAACAAGACCAACCCATAAATGAGGAGTGCCACAATCTCTTCAAAGGCTTGTAGATCCAAGGAATTCCAACACTCTTGTGCCTTCTCAAACAAGAATTTTGTCAAGAAGCCTTTGACACCACTTCTAGTTTCCCAATGCCCCTTGATGTCAGATGGTTGCAAGTGTAGTGCTTGAGCAACATCTTCAGGCTCCGGTTCTTTTTCCATACCATTGTAGGGTAGTTGATTAAGAATAGAAATTCTCAGGAGTTGAGAAAATTCCTCCAAAGTAGGCACCAATTGATAGTCGGGGAATGTGAAACAGTGGTGAAGGGGGTCAAAGAACTGGAACAGCACTTTCACCATGTCTTCTTCAATGTTGGTGTTGACTAGGCTGAGCAGTCTACCATGTCTTTCACTGAAGAGAGAACTTTCTGGAATTCTGGATGTAAGCTCGTTGAGTTGAGGAGGGATTCTCACAAGGTTGACTTGGATAGTTTTCATGTGAAGAATTTCCATGACCTACAAAACAAGAACAAAGATGAAGATCCAAACCCTTGAAATGGTTAGTGGATGCATATGATGCTTTATGATGTTCATGATGTATGCACAAACATATGTACAAGCAAGTCACACAAAACCCTAGTTTCAGGCTTGCATGAGGTTTCATAGGTAAGTACCCTCTTGAGTGAAGTTGGCTTAAAAAAATTGTCCTATAAATAGTAACTGGGTTCTAAGGAGCTCAATATCATTGGACTGTTTTCCATGTTCATTGTTTTGGTTTAGCCACTTAACTAGCGACTAAAATATTCCAAGAAAACAACCCTCAATGAGTGTAGTATCGAGTATCTACCAACTTCGGACTGCACCAAAGCCGGTCATCTCACTACCCCTAATAAAAGGCCAAGATGGTCAAGTAAGGTTCTAGGTCATTAGTGCTTAGTGACATCACTCAGCGGCCCCGTACTCTCCTTGATTGAACTCAAGGGTTACCGGTACTCACAAATATGTCGCACTAATATAGCTATTGCTTCAACCGTGTCGGTATACCCCGCACAGTTTCCACAACGTATTGCTATCTATGAATGTTTCCCCAAATCCGGGTGTAGGATTTCAAGCCCAAACAAGAGAACCAAGATGTAAAGCAATCAAAGCAAACAATTAGTCATGCAAAAGGGTGATCTAAGCCCTAAGGTTACTCCACTTTTAAATTTATCCCCAGCAGAGTCGTCAGTTCTGTGATACGGTGGGAGAACTGACTTGAGGTTTGCGTTTGTTTTCGCAAATGTTTCGGTTTAGCAAGAGTCGCCACCGACTCTTTATTTTATCCTAAGGAAAGGTTAAAAAGCACAGCAAAAACCTTTGAGATGTTTTCTTGGGTTCGGGGAGTAGATTATAGAAAGGGAAGGTATTAGCACCCTTTCTATCCATGGTTATCCATGGGCTCTTAGTTACTTACTTAGATCACTTGCCTTGCATTTTCCATTGTTCGAAATGGTGCTTTCAATTGTTTGAAATGGTGCTTTGTGTGTTTTGAAAGATACTTTGAAAAGAGGCCATGGTGGTGGCAACCTTTGTAATGATCCATGTTTGAATGTATACAAAGGTGTTTTTGTCTTTTGAAAAGTTTTCAATGTTTTGAAAGTTGTGTTGTGATGTGTGTTTTTTGAAAAAATGGCAAGGATTGTTTTGCAAGATTGGTCAAGTAACCAAGAGCTATCTACCCTAAATTTCTCAAAGATCTTTCCTATGTTTTAACCCTTTTAACAGTATTGTTCAACCATTGTATTTGGTGGACAATCTTGTGTTAGGATGTTAACAGGACGGGTGCGGGTCATCGTTTAGACCATGAATGCAATGGTGCCAAGTGTCTTTGGCAATTTTTCCTTCAAGGGACTTGATCATTTTTTAGGCAACTTGAGAAAGCGTCATCGAGGGACTATGATCATTTTGATTTGTTTTGTTTTTCCAAAGACACTCAACATACAACATGGCCCATTTATTGAAGGCAACAAGTGGAGTAACCCTAAGGGTGCAAGTGTGATTAGTGTTGTCCATTTTCATGCATTTTTGTCTTTGCATTAGTCAAGCTATTTGTTGGTTGATTTTTGCATACAAACCCTAGGTCTATCATGGCATAATTAGAAAGCTTTAAAATGCGGAATTTAAAGTCCTAAATTATTACAACATAATTATGGGGATGGGGGTACAAATGTTCAAATGGAGGATATTTAGCAAGAAATTAAATCTAGAACTATTACATCCATATTGAATATACAAATATTAAAATTGTACAATATTAAGACAAATATAATAAATATGCAAAATGTATTATGCACAAAAATGGTTTTTTATGTATGTAAAAGTATTTTTCAATGTAAAATATAAACAAAATAAAAAAAGGGTTAATTTTTGATATTTTCATGGTTTAGGGCAAAACCCTAGTTTTCTAAATAAATAGTATTTATTAATTATATTATATACAATATTTGTTGATTATATACAAAAAATAGAAAAAGAAGAATATTGTGAAAAAAAGTATTTTTGATGTCATATATTAATAAAAATAAAAATGTATTATTTTCATATTTTTATCCTAAATATTCTAATAAATATACAAGTATTTATATTATATATATTTAAATATACTAAATATGTACAAAAATAAAAATATTAATTATTTACAAAAGTATTATTTTTAGAAAATGTTTTCAAAAGGGAAAAAAATAATAATAAAAAAAAATATATTTTTGTATTATTTTTTAATGTTTTAAATAAAAAGTATTATATTTGTTTACATACATAAGTTTAAATATAACAAATAAATTCCAAATAAAATGCAAAAAATGGGTGGAAAAATATTTTTTATATTTTTTATATTTGAGCAAAAAATAATAAGTCAGAATCAAAAAGAAAAAATCAAAAATGAATAAAATATCACACAATGGGCCAGGGGGTGCAAAATGAGAAAAGAGGTGCAAAAAGCAAGGACAGCTCAGGCCCAACCCAAGACATCATCTTCTTCCTCCATCTTCTGTTTGAAACAAAAAACGCGCATTCCTTGCTCATCCTGCTATCTCTTGATTCTTTGACTTTTAACAAAAACTTACAACATCAATAATGTAAAGCATCAAGTCACGAATTCAAACATATAAAAAAGTTGTTCTAACTCTCAGAAACGAGGGAGAATTTCTCACTCCCCAATTTCTGACCTAAGTTTTCTTCCATGTTCAGGTCCAAAATTCTCTTAGCACACACAATATAAATGAAAAGTAATTATATGGATGGCTTCAGGGCTATGAGTAGAACATGCTTTCTTCACAAACTTAAGCCTAACTATGCCTGGATAGAGAGATAGAAGTTCAAACTTTTACCTGCTCAACTTGAGTCGTGTACAGCAATGGAGGTATCTTCAATGGAGTTTGAGGACTTGTACAGCTTGCCTGAGGTCCAAGGAACCTTCTCCTATGCTTGGTGTGCCTTGAATCCTTCTGAATCAAGCTATGGAAGTCAACCTGCAACAATGAAAAGTTAAAATGGCAAACTTGGCTATGGATGTTACAGCTTGTATTCAATGCTTGGGATAGTTTGTATGGATAATATAGAATATGTTGGAACTTGTTTGGGCAAAAACGCACGAGTGAATGATGCTGGCCAAGTCAAAATGCAGAATGCCCCGTTTCTTGCAGAAAAATGGTATTTTGATGAATGAGGAGGTTTGAGGGATGGTTTGGTCGTGTTTCAGGTCAGTTAGGGAGTGTGAAAGATGTTTGCAAAGTTTGCTTAGGCTTATGCTTGCAGGAAGTGAATGTGGTATATGTTTTGCAATGTTTCTTCTTATCTAAGCAAAGAAAATGCAAGTTGGGTTATAGGCCAATGCAGGCCCCTCAAGCATGCTGCAAACTTTGTTCTTGATCAGTGGGATTTGTCCACAAACTTGTGCCTAAAAGATCTGGCTTGTACCTCTTTGATTTGTTATTTGACATAAAGCACTTCTTTATCAAAATGGCAAATGTGCTTTTTCCATATATGGATTGATTTTGTGTGTATTGTCCAAATGAACAAAATAACATTCTAACACAAAGGATATGCATTTAATTATTGAGTGTGAGAAAGATTAGAGGCCTGTAATCTAGCTTGAACCATGCTGAGTTTGAAAATGCAAAGTGTATGAACATGCCTTGGTCAAGAACAAAAGTGGATTTTGCCCAACTTTGCAAATTCGATTCTCCCTAACCACAAGGGTGTTTGAGAAGTTCTTGGACAATTTGGAAATCTTGGAATGTGTACTACAATACATATTTGTAATGCAAATTGAAATTCCAAGTGGAACCATGTGAAAAGTGGCCATGAAGTTGGGCAAAAATCCTGCCTAGAATAGGTCAAAATTTTTCTAAGTTAAGAATGTTTTGCACCCTTATTCCAAAAATCATAACTTGAGCTACAAGCTTCTTTTTAAAAAACTTTGTGAATCAAAGTTGTAGATTTTGCAATGGAATACAACTTTCATGTTTTGAGTTTTGCTTGAATCCATTTACATCTTGATGAAAAAATGGGACAAAGTTAGGAAAAAATTAGGGAATTTCATAACTTAGAAAATTTCTAAGTTATGAAATTTCTTCATTTAAAACCCTAAATTGCAATTTTTTGTTTCTTGATGAACAAGTTTCATAATTTGACATGTCTTGATGAAAAATGAATCTTGGCACTTGATTTTGACCAAAAAGTCAAAGTTTGACTTTTCAGTATACAGTCAAATTTTGATCAGTTGACTGAAAAATTCATTTGCCAATCCTGTGCATTTGGGATCTTTTGAACTTGTTGAACATGTCAAGACAATGCCATTGAGTCCTTGAGGCCATATGTGAGCTTGTCTTGCTATTGGTTAGGTCAAACAGTCAAAAATTGCCTTTGTGCAGTCAAACCCCTAAAAATGACCATTTTGCCCTTTTGGTGATCTGATCAAATTTCTTGTGGAATTGTGATCCAAACTTGACCAAATGGTTCATATGAGTTCATTATGTTGATGTGGGTCAAAAATAATGAGGTTTGACTGTCAATTGGCCACAGTTGACTTTTTCCCCAATACAGCTGATTTCTAGGTCAACTGTCCAATTGACTGGGCAAAGATTGGAATCAAGGCTTGAAACTTTGTATGGATAAACTTGTGAGTCCAACATGAAGCATGAAAGTCACTTTGGGCATTTTAGGTCAAAACATCCTTGTGCAAACTCAAACCCTAATTTAGGTCAACAGTGCAAGGAGGAGTCTTGAGCAGTGCAAACCCTAACTTGATCTTGAGCTCCAAGAGTCTTATGGTGAGAAAATGTTGATAAAGTGAGAGGGCAAATTTTGGGGTACAACAGATACCATTTCTCAGGAAGAACTTGGTAGAGAATCTCCTTAATAACTTTTTATCGTTGACTGAAGCTCCTTCAGGGTATTCTTGCGCCTCGAGATACCCTTTGACTTCGTGAAACCAAGGTCGGTCCACTACTTCTTCGGTATTAATCTCGTGACAATGTGAAGGTTCGTCCATCCGCTCAATGGTGATTTGGGGAGCCTCGTTATCCCAGTTAAGTTTAAACATGAAAGATATTGTAGCTAGAGCATCTACTAGCTGATTTTCTTCTCGCGGAAAGTGCTTGAAGGTGATCTTCTCGAAATGAGGTAGCAATGTCAAGACATGTTCTTTGTATGGGATGGGATTAGGATGTTTAGTGTCCCACTCTCCTTTGATCTGACTGATGACCAAAGCTGAGTCTCCAAACACAACCAAACATTTGATTCCTAGGTCTATTGCATCCTTGAGACCAAAGATACAAGCTTCATACTCGACCATGTTGTTGGTGAAGTTAAAGCAAAGTCTGGCTGTGAAAGGTGTATGGCAACCTTGTGGAGAGATGAGCACAACACCAATACCGTTACCAAGTGCATTAGAAGCACCATCAAAGTTCAGGGTCCATCAGGATCCTTGTTCAGGTCCGTCATACGGTCTGTTATCTTCAATGTTGTCCAATGTCATAATGTATTCGTCGGGGAAGTCAAACATCATGGATTGGTAATCTTCGACAACTTGATGAGCTAGATGGTCAGCTAGTACACTCCCCTTTATAGCTTTTTGGGTCGTGTACTGGATATCATATTCGGTCAGGATCATCTTCCATCTAGTTATTCTTCTAGATAAAGCAGGCTTCTCGAAGATGTACTTGATCGGATCCATCTTAGATATCAGTAGAGTGGTATGAGTCAACATATACTGCCTTAGCCGGCGAGCAGCCCATACCAAAGTGCAGCAAGTTTTCTCGAGTAGTGAGTATCGGGTCTCACAGTCGGTAAACTTTTTGCTAAGGTAATAAATGGCATGCTCTTTTCGGCCAGACTCTTCATGTTGGCCCAGTACGCACCCCATTGAATTATCCAAAATATTCAGATACATGATTAGCGGTCTTTCTTCGACAGGAGGCATCAAGATAGGAGGTTCTAGCAAATACTCCTTGATTTTATCGAAAGCAACTTGACAGTCATCATTCCATTTAACCACCTGATCTTTCTTCAACAGCTTGAAGATTGGCTCACAGGTAGATGTTAGGTGAGAAATGAACCTCGCAATGTAGTTTAGGCGTCCCAAGAAACCTCTGACCTCCTTCTCAGTGTGAGGGGAAGGTATTTCATGTATACCTTTGACTTTGGCAGGATCAACCTCGATGCCTTTGTTGCTGACAATGAAACCCAAGAGTTTACCGGACCTGACTCCGAAAGTGCACTTGTTAGGGTTTAATCTGAGCTTGTACTTCTTCAACCTGACAAACAGCTTTTGCAAATGGTCAAGGTGTACTTCTTCTGTTTGTGAACGGGCTATCATGTTGTCTACATAGACTTCAATTTCATGATGTATCATGTCATGAAACAAAGCTACCATGGCGCGCTGATAGGTTGCCCCGACATTCTTCAGTCTGAATGGCATTACTTTTATAGCAGAAGGTACCCCATTGTGTAACAAAAGTAGTTTTCTCCATGTCTTCAGGGGCCATTTTGATCTGGTTGTACCCTGAAAATCCATCCATGAAAGAAAATACCTTGTGTTGAGCTGTGTTGTCAACCAAGATGTCAATGTGCGGTAGTGGAAAGTCATCTTTAGGGCTAGCCCTGTTTAAGTCTATGTAATCCATGCACATTCTCACTTTGCCATCCTTCTTAGGCACGGGCACAATGTTAGCAACCCATTATGGATAGGAAGTAACAGCAAGAAACCCAGCATTGAACTGCTTCATCACTTCAGCTTTGATCTTTTCAGACATGTCGGGCCTCATTCGGCGGACTTTCTGTTTAATTGGTGGACAGTCCTCTCTTGTAGGGAGACGATGAACCACAATATCTGTATCGAGTCCTGGCATGTCTTCGTAAGACTAGGCGAAGATCTCAACATATTCATTCAACAGCTGAACTAAGCGCTCTTTGACACTTGGCTCTAGGTTGGCACCCACTCTGACTTCTTTTTGGTCTTCATCAGAACCCAAGTTGATTGTCTCTAATAGCTCTTCATGGGGCAGAATAGCCCTTTCTTCCTGTTGTAGAAGTATAGCCAATTCTCCCGGCACCTCACAGCCTTCATCACCTTCGTATTCGGCATGATTGACCAGATCTTCAGAATCACTGAAGGCCATAGCAGAATTGTTACCCATGGAATCCGGAATGGAAGGGTACCTGCATTTTGTGAGTGCGGGTGTGTGTAAGGGATAGCCACCTTTAAACAAATGAAAATGTAAAAAGAAAGAAAATGAACACAAAAGTTTATATATGAAAACGTCCATGATTCATTAAAAATGGCATATGAAGATGAAAAATCAAACCCTTACAAATGGACCTATATGCCTCGGGTAAGGCACAAGGCAAAAAGTGTACGAATTGTTTAAGAATTATTACAGACCAACATAAATTTTTGAAAGATAAATTACTAATTTATGAAAGTAATGGGAACAAAATCCTTTGCCCCCCAGTTGTTCAGTCCTCCGTCAACAGTAGGGAAGATCCAGTCTTCCAAGTTGCTCTCCTCTTCACCATCCTCTAAAGCATTGACTCCATGATGGGTGATCTTCAATGGTGGCCCTCCAGCCCGGGAGCGGCGTACAGCCTTTTGAGCAGAAGCAGTGAAACCCAAGCCGAATTTATCAGATTTGAAAGGAAAGTCTGGTAGCTGACCCCAGATTGTGCTTCCTCCTTCTTCAATCACAGCCTTCGCATCTTTGAGGGATGACATCTGAGGCACAGGTTTGGTAATCATGGGTATAGAATTCATTGTCTTGGCTGCCGCAACTTCAGGAGAAACCTCTTTGAAGTGTTGAAAGGGGGTCTCGATGAATTCACCATCCAATTCCACATAGCGGAAATAATTTAGATGGCTTATCATGTACTCCTCCTCGCCATGAACAATTATAATTTTCCCCTGGAATGGGTATTTGAGCATTTGGTGCAGAGAAGAAGTGACGGCCCTAGCATTGTGGATCCAGGGTCTTCCCAACAAGCAAGAATAGGAGGGACGGATGTCCATCACATAAAATGTGGAGTTAAACGTGTTCGTTCCCACTTTGATCGGGATGTCCACCTCCCCGTGGACCATCCTTTTAGAACTGTCAAAGGCTCTGACAATGATATTGTTGGGCTTCAGGGTCAAACCTTAACAGTCCAATCTGTCCAATGCTTTCTTCGGCAAGACATTTAAAGATGACCCAGTATCAACCAGAACGTGAGCTAGAGTAGTCCCTATGCATTCCACCGAGACATGCAGAGCGTCATTATGCTTTCTCACCTTAGATGTTAAATCGGCATCGGAGAAGCCAAGATCATTGTCGGCTTTTAGGATAGCTACACACTCCTGGAACTGGTCCGCGGAGGTTTCTTGTGGCACGTGGGCCGTCTTCAAGAATCTGATCAAAGCTTTGGCGTGAGCTTCGGAACAGAGCAACAGGGCCAACATAGAGATTTTGAGGGGGTTTTCCCCAATTGTTCCACAACATCATAGTCGCTTTTCTTAATTATTTTCAAAATCTCCTCCATTTCTTTTTGAGTGGTCTCAGGGATGACCAAAGGCTGAGCCCTCGTCCTGACGAGCGCTTCTTGGATCCCCTTCCCTTTATCAGCAGCAACAGCATAGCATACAACCACGGGAGTTACAACTTCTTCAATAATTGGAGTTCTCGCAGATATATTGACCGGTACAGGAGTAACCTTAGGAGCATTTGAGGGTCCGAAGATTGCCCTTGGAGGAGCAATCTCCGGAGAGAAAATTCTTCCGATGCGGGTGATTTTACTCGTTCCAGCAATATTACCAATGTCGGAAGTCTATTCATCAGAACTTTCTTCAACTGATTCAATCTGCTTAATATCGTGGTAGAAGATCTCTCCCCCATAGTTCCACAATATTGATTTGTTGGACTTGTATGGGATAGGCCCTGGCATGGTTATCTTCAGAGGTACAATCTTTGGATTGGATGTAATCTTAACAGGTCTTTTGGAGACCTTGGAAAGATTGGCGGATATGGTAATTATGGCAATATCATTGACAGGAGTCGGTGTAACAGGAGTCTTTTCAAAAAGGATTTCTTGATTATCCATTAGGCGTTGGATGCCTAACTTCAACAATGGAAAGTCAGTTGGTAAGGATGAACAAAGGCATCAATTTTCTTCACAACCTGGGAAAATCCCAGCCTTCAACAAATTTAGCTTGATTATCGGTAACGGAGTCATCAAATTATCAACAGCAGCAACAAAAAGATCTTCTTCAACAGCATGGGCATTGTGGCCATGCTTTGGCATTGGAGCAGAGATCACATTCGACTTTTCAGGAGAGTCGAATTCCACTTCCTTAGCGTCTATTAAATCCTGAATCTTATTCTTGAGGGCCCAACAACTATTGGTGTCGTGCCCCGGGCTGTCTGAATGATAAGCACACTTAGTGTTGGCATGGTAAAAAGGAGAAGTTGTATTCGGATTTTGCGGTGCCTCTCTCAAGGTTGTAAGGTTTAACTTCAAGAGATGGGGGAGAACCTGAGCAGGCGTCATGTTTATTTTGGTGAATTGCCTAGCAGGCCTTTCTGCCCTTTGTTGGTTGGTTCTGGGTTGATTGTTTCTAGCCTGATCAACTGCAGACTTCTGAATATTTATGGCCCCCACCGCTGGCCGGAACTCAACTCTTCTTTGACCTCTTTGAGAGTAGACAGCTGCTACTTCTTTCTTTTCCAGAAAAGTCTTTTTGATAGCAGCGGAAGTAGATGTATCTTTCTGAATTTTACCGCTCTTGATTTCGGCTTCAACTCTCTCACCAGTAAGAATCAACTCGGTGAACCCTGCGGACGAACTTCCAATCAGGTGATTGAAAAAGGGGCCTGATAGTGTACCCAAGAACATATCTACAAGCTCTCTCTAAGACAGAGGTGGTTGAACTCGTCCCACCATGTCTCTCCATTTCTGGGCATACTCCTTAAAGCCTTCATTAGAGACCATGCCCATACTCTGTAATTAAGTACGGGTTAGTGCTAAGTCTGCATTATATTGATACTGCTTGTAGAAGGCAGCAGCCAAATTTCTCCCAATTGTGCACATCAGACCTCTCTAGCTGGTAGAACCAATCTAACTGCGTCCCTAACAAACTGTCCTAGAATAAATGTACCCACAGGTCTTTGTCAGAAGAATGTGGTTGAATTTTTCTGACGTAGGACCGTAGGTGCATCTTTGGGCAAGACACCTCATCGTATTTAGCAAACAGTGGAACTTTAAACTTGGGAGGAATGACAATCCTAGAAACCAACCCTAACTCTTCGAAATCCATCCCGGGCACCCTCTGTACCTCCATGGCTTCCAGACGCTCTTCCAGATTCTTGTACTTGTCATCTGCAAGAGGATTGTTGTTCAGAATAGTCTTCATCCTCTTCTTCTTCTTCTTCCTCAGACTCAGATGGTACTGTAACTCCCTTTCCTTTTCCTACCCCTTCATCAGATGTTGAGGGGAAATTCAGGACCCTTCTAGCTTGACCTTAAAATCTTTTACCCAAAGTAGCCACACCAACTCTCTTATTTTTCTTTTTCACTTTTTCCTTCTCTAACAGAGCTTTAAGATCCTCTTGACCCTTAGCCAAGGTCATGAGTAGTTGTTGGAACTGTGAATTCTGCGCTTGTAAGTCTTTGACCGTCTGCTCTATATCCATCTTGCTGAAATAAACAGCAGAGAGATAAGGAAACCTGGTGTGAAGACCTGCTTATGCATATGATGAATGATATGTATTCATGTAATGCATTCAAGGATTCAGAAATTCAAAATTTTTTTAGACAAAAAGAACACACGTCATATTAATAAGATAGAATTTGTTAGTACATCAATGCCCCATGGGAAAAATAACACAAAATTCTAAGGTAAAAAGACGTTGTGCATCCTCTTTGGTGCAATGTAGGTATTGAGAGTCTGCTCTTCGTGGAGTCGACGAGTAAGTTCCAAAACCTTCTTCTCACTGGCGTAGTATTGGGCTTCGAAAATGTTGCGTTCTCCCTTGAGCTGTATCCAACTCCTTTGCAAATCTTCCAATGATGTTGGCATGTTAGGATGTAGGAGGGTGTATGGAACCTCTCTTTCCATAACAGGCTCTTTGATCACAGGAAGAATGTAGGGGTAAGGCATCATAAGACTCTAGGCGCGGGTTCGTACCCACTTTGTTAGAACAATGTTTGAATCTAGTACCCTATATTTAAGTTTTGATGATAACAAAGTGAAAAGATATAGTAGTTAAATATTTCATGATTGAATTATATGCTGCCTAAAATTACTATGCTCTAATTTGCAGATATGCTGATTAAAATAAGCAAGATCACGTTCTCAGCATCAGAATATGTTTTCATACACCAGCATCAGAAGTTGCTGAATCAGAACGTCAAGATCAGATGATCAACGCTTGCACATGCTGAAGCTTGATGAACAGAACTGCGCGTAAAACACTCTGATACAGAATCAAATAGTTCATCAGCAGCGAAGCAGAATCAGAATGAGCCAAGCCAGATCGTGCATTGAAGAAGCAACGGTACTGTGCATTGAACGCTAATCAATTCCAACGGCCTCATTCCAGACAAGATCTGCTCAAAAAGGAAAGCTTGTTATTAGCATTGAATCAAGAATATTTGCTTCAACGTTCATCTTCTCAAAAGCTATATAAACCAAGCTTCAAAGATTATCACGGCTAATGCTTCCAAACTCTCTACACGCACAAAGCTGAACAATAATCTTCATCTACCATATTGCTAAACCAACAAACTCTGATACTCCATTAGCGTTTAGCATTCTAAGTTTCTAAGCTTCATTTGTGTAAACATCACAGTTGTGATATAGTTTTGTAGAAAACATTCACACACATTATTTTATACCTTTGTAAGAAAGTGTTGCCTTGACAAACCGGATTGTGGTTTGAATCAAGAAGGCTTTAGCAGTTGTTAAAGCAGATTTGTATTCAGTTGAATATAGTGAATTAAGACCTCGTTGGAGAGAGGCGAAATCACCTTGACGGGTGGACTGGAGTAGTTTGAGATCAAACGAACCAGGATAAAAATATCTTGTCAATTGTTTTAAGTTTCCAGTTTTACAATTCAACCCCCCCTTCTTGTGTTTTTCACCCCTTCAATTGGTATCAGAGCGCCTGGTTCTGAGCTAAAACACTTAACCGTGTCAGTACAAGATCCAGCGTCAGAAAAACACAATGGCAGGAAACAACTCTCATTTCAGCAATGACAACAATGAGGATAGAGACAGATTCAGCGGCAAACCTCCAGTCTTTGATGGAGAAAACTTTGATTACTGGAAAGACAGAATTGAAAGCTTCTTTCTAGCACATGATGCTGATCTGTGGGATATGGTGACAGATGGATACACGCACCCTGTTAATGCAACTGGTCAGAAGATTGATAGAAAATCAATGACTGATCAACAAAAGCGTGATTTCAAGAATCACCATAAGGCCAGAACCATCCTCCTCAGTGCCATCTCCTATACTGAGTATGAGAAGATCTCCAACAGAGACACAGCTAAGAACATCTTTGATTCTCTCAGAATGACGCATGAGGGCAACGTTCAAGTCAAAGAAACAAAAGCTCTGGCGCTCATTCAGAAGTATGAGGCGTTTAAAATGGAAGAATCTGAATCCATTGAACCATGTTCTCTAGATTCCAGATTCTGGTAGCTGGTCTCAAAGTTCTGGACAAAGGATACTCTACTGCTGACCATGTCAAGAAAATAATCAGAAGTTTACCCAAGCAGTGGAGGCCTATGGTTACTGCTCTGAAGCTAGCGAAGGATCTCAACAAAATCACTCTGGAGGAACTTATAAGCTCCCTCAGAAGTCATGAGATAGAGCTGGAAGCTGACGAGCCTCAGAAGCAAGGTAAGCCTATAGCTTTAAAATCTAACAGAAAATCTGAATCTAAAGTTTTGCAGGCAGTTGAAGAAACATCTGATGGATCCTCATCAGAAGAAGACGAGCTTTCCCTTCTCTCCAGAAGAGTAAATCAACTGTGGAAGCAAAGACAAAGGAAGTTCAGGAATCCCAGAAGATCTGATCAGAACGAGTCTTCTTCCAGATACAGAAGGACAGATTCTTCCTCTGGATACAGAAGATCTGAAGGCTCCTCTGGTAGCAAGAAGCCAAATACAAAAGACATCATCTGCTACGAGTGCAATGAGCAAGGACACTACAAGAGTGACTGTCCAAAGCTTCAGAGGGAAAAGCCCAAAAAGAAGTTTGGAAGAGAGAAGAAGAAAAGTCTCATGGCCACATGGGATGACTCTGACTCGTCTGAAGCTGACTCAGAATCAGATGATGAAAGGGCGAACATAGCGCTCATGGCTAGCATTCCAGATGACAGTGAAGCTTCTGACTCAGACTCAGAATCAGACACAGAAGAGGTATTTCCTAACTTCGCTGTTAATTTTACAAAGGCTGAACTTGCTGAAAGCCTCAATGAAATTCTGGAACGTTATCAGCAGATTAGAGCTAAATTCAGAGACCTGAAAAGGACTCTTGAATCTGACTCTAATAAGTCTGAGAGTCTCAAATTGGAAAACTCTGAGCTGAGAGATAAAATTTTAAAATTAGAAAACTCTTTACAAAACTCTCAGAAGGAACCAATTGCTGAAACTCCCAGCAACGCTGATGAGATCATCAAGGAGTATGATCATAGTTTCCAGAAGTTCCTTGCTAAAAGCATAGATAGAAGCAGAATGGCTTCAATGATCTATGGAGTTAGCAGAAACGGCAGGAAAGGAATAGGATACCTAGGTAAGGTTCCTACACCTAAAAATGTCATGGATTTAACCATTAAACACACTCCCCTAAATTCACACTTTGTGTATGGTCACACACATGACATCAAATATACTAGTAGTAATCACTTTGTGAAACCAAAATTCAACCAGAGTTTTGGTAAAACTAACAAATCAGGACCCAAGAAGATCTGGGTACCTAAGGATAAAATAATACATGTTGCAGATATCTTTAGCAGCAATTCAGAAACACCAGTCATGGTACCTGGACTCTGGCTGCTCACGACACATGACGGGAAGAAGGCATATGTTCCAAAGCCTGGAACTTAAGCCTGGAGGCCACGTTGGCTTTGGAGGCAATCAGAGGGGAAAGATTATTGGCTCTGGAACTGTAGGTAACGGAAATCTTCCCTCTATTAATAATGTTCTGCTTGTAGATGGATTGATGCATAACCTGTTATCCATAAGTCAATTAAGTGATAACGGTTATGATATAATCTTTAATCAAAAATCATGTAAAGCTGTTAGTCAGAAAGATGGGACTATCCTATTTAATGGTAAGAGGAAAAACAACATTTACAAAATCAAACTTTCTGAACTAAAGAGTCAGAACGTAAAATGTCTTCTGTCTGTTAACAACGAGCAGTGGATCTGGCACAGAAGATTGGGGCATGTTAGTATGAGAAGAATATCTCAGATTAACAAACTCAATCTGGTCAGAGGACTTCCAAATTTGAAGTTCAATTCAGATGCTCTGTGTGAAGCATGTCAGAAAGGCAAATTTGCAAAACCCTCTTTTAAATCCAAAAATGTTGTTTCTACCTCTAAGCCATTAGAACTTCTGCACATTGACTTATTTGGACCAGTTAAGACTGCTTCTGTAAGTGGCAAGAAGTATGGGTTAGTAATCGTAGATGACTATAGCAGATGGACATGGGTAAAGTTCTTAAGACACAAGGACGAGTCACACTCTGTGTTTGTTACCTTCTGTAACCAAGTTCAGAATGAAAAAGATCTTAGAATCGTTAAAGTCAGAAGTGATCATGGTGGAGAATTTGAAAATAAAGATTTTGAGTCATTCTTTAATGACAAAGGCATTCTGCATGATTTCTCTTGTCCTAGAACTCCCCAACAAAATGGAGTTGTAGAACGAAAGAACAGAACATTGCAAGAAATGGCCAGAACCATGATCAACGAGACAAACGTTGCTAAGACTTTCTGGGCAGAGGCAATAAACACAGCGTGCTACATTCAGAATAGAATCTCAATAAGACCTATTCTGGAAAAGACTCCATATGAATTGTGGAAGAACAGAAAGCCCAACATTTCGTATTTTCATCCATTTGGATGTACTTGCTATATGTTAAACACTAAGAATTATTTGAACAAGTTTGATTCTAAGGCACAGAAGTGTATTATGTTAGGATACTCTGAACGCTCAAGAGGGTACAGAGTATACAATACAGAAACACAGATTGTGGAAGAATCAATCAGTGTTCGTTTTGATGACAAGCTTGACTCTGAAAAGTCAAAGCAGAATGAAAATCTTGCAGGTATAGAAATTGAATTTGCAGGTTCTGAAGACAAGTCATCAGAAGCTCTCAACACAGACATTCCTTCAACGTCTGAAAGAAGCAATGCTAGAAATCCTACAACTGCTGCTGATCAACCTCAGAAGAGATTACCCAGAAGCAGTTTGGATCACCCAGAAGAGACTATCCTAGGAAGAAAGGAAGATCCAATCAGAACAAGAGCAAGCTTCAGAAACTCTGAAGAAACTCTGATGGGACTTGTGTCTCTGATTGAACCTTCTTCTATTGATGAAGCACTTCTGGACAATGACTGGATTCTGGCAATGCAAGAAGAGCTGAATCAATTCACCAGAAACGACGTATGGGATCTCGTTCCAAGACCAAAAGGATTCAACGTCATTGGAACAAGATGGGTGTTCAGAAACAAGCTCAATGAACAAGGTGAAGTCGTCAGAAACAAGGCACGACTGGTTGCACAAGGTTATAGTCAGCAAGAGGGGATAGACTATACAGAAACCTTTGCCCCAGTCGCCAGGTTAGAATCTATCAGACTCTTAATCTCATTTGCTGTTAATAGAGGCATCACTCTGTATCAGATGGATGTCAAAAGTGCATTCTTAAATGGTTATATAGAAGAAGAAGTTTATGTTCACCAACCCCCAGGTTTTGAAAATACAAAACATCCAGAACATGTTTTCAAACTGAAAAAGTCACTGTATGGTCTGAAACAAGCTCCCAGAGCTTGGTATGAAAGGCTAAGTAACTTTCTGCTTGAAAATGAATTCACCAGAGGGAAAGTGGACACTACTCTATTCTGTAAAACAGTTAAGAGTGACATGTTAGTCTGTCAAATTTATGTTGATGATATAATCTTTGGTTCTACTAATCCTTCTCTTGGAAGAAAATTTGCTAAGTGTATGCAGGCAGAATTTGAGATGAGCCTCATGGGGGAACTGAAATTCTTTCTAGGAATTCAGATCAATCAAACTCCAGAGGGAACTTACATTCATCAGAGCAAATACATCAGAGATCTTCTGAAGAAATTTGACCTCTCAGAATGTAAGCCATCAAAGATTCCAATGCATCCCACGTGCATTCTGGAAAGAGAAGAGGTAAGCAAAAGCGTAGAACAGAAAGTCTACAGAGGTATGATTGGTTCTCTCCTTTATCTGACTGCTTCAAGACCTGATATTTTATTCAGCGTATGTATTTGTGCTAGATTCCAATCAGATCCTAGAGAATCTCACTTAACAGCTGTTAAGCGAATTTTCAAGTATCTGAAAGGTACTACTAATCTGGGTTTGTTTTATAGAAAATCTAGTGATTACAGCTTAGTAGGCTACTGTGATGCTGATTTTGCTGGAGACAGAGTGGAACGTAAAAGTACTTCTGGAAGCTGCCAGTTTCTGGGAGAAAATCTGATCTCATGGTCCAGCAAAAGGCAATCAACAATTGCTCTGTCAACAGCAGAAGCTGAGTACATAGCAGCAGCTGGATGCAGCACACAGATGCTCTGGATGAAAAGTCAGCTTGAAGACTTCCAGATTTTTGAGAGTAACATTCCTATTCTTTGTGATAATACTTCTGCTATTTGCTTAAGTAAGAATCCTATTTTACATTCTAGAGCTAAGCATATAGAAATAAAACATCATTTCATTAGGGACTATATTCAGAAAGGTATTTTAAACTTGAAATTTATAGATACAGACCATCAATGGGCTGATATCTTTACTAAACCCCTTTCAGAAGATAGGTTTAATTTCATTCTGAAACATCTCAGCATGAAAGTATGCCCAGAATGAAAATGTTTTAATTCCATGTATTTATCTTCAGAATGTAATTATATTACTGTGAACTTCTGATCAATCTTCTTGCAGAAAGTTAGAACATGCAGATTGTATCAGATGCAAGTCTAAAGATCTGAGAGTCTAATCTCAAAGACAGACGTGCTGATCACTACATCAAACAAGTGTCATCCAATCATCAGCAAATCCCTGAAGCAGAACGCGTGCACGCTTCTGAGAAAGGAAAGCGCTGATTGGGTGCATTGAGACACATGTCTGGTAACCGTTTTTAAGTATCTTTCTCAAATCCCCCAAAATCAGCAAGCATTTAATGCAAAAGTAATCACGCTTGTTAATGGCAATCATTATTTTTTCTCTCTCTTAAAAACGTTTAATTTTTCAAAATAATTTTTGAAAACTTTATTTAAGCACATTATTCTTCATTCTTATTCTTTACGCTTTCTCATAATCTCTTAAGTATTCTCTGCATATTTCTGAGTTATCTGCTTAAAACCTTTTTCTCTCAAATCACTCTAAAATCTTTGTTGTGTGAGAACAATGGCATCCTCCAGCATTTCTGCAGGGAATCAGAAGAAAGAAACTTCTGAGCAATATCAGGTGCCTACCAGAACTCTTCTCACACCGGTAAAGAATCTTGAGGTTCTTTCTGAATTAATCATCGATTTCGAAAGTTTGAAGGATAATGGATTTGACCTAACTGAGGAAGTTAGGGCTCAAAAGTGGGAGAGGTATTTCGATAGGTTGGTTGGACCAACTTTCCCAGAGCTTGTCAAGGAATTTTGGATTCACGCCAAGATTCATAAACATCTAGTCATCTCTTCTGTCATGGGAAAGAAGATAATAATTTCTGAAGACCTCATTGCTAGGTTAATTGGTCAAAGTGGTGGTGGAGTCCGTTGTGTGGACATGGCTGATAGATGCCCTGATATAGGTGTGGTAGCAAACTGCATTTTTACTCTTGGTTTTCCCAGCAGCAAAATTAAGGATCTGAAGGATCACTGCAGAGTGTGGGCCAAGATTGTTCTGGGCTGTTTCAATCACAGGAAGCCAACAAGCTCTCCTGATTATATAAACGTGGATCAGCAATTTCTGATCTACTTTATTGATCAGAAGGTGAAGATCAATCTGGCACACTTCCTGTTCAACCATCTGAAGACTAGTGTGAAAGAGACTAGAGAAGAAGAAAGGACCAAAAGGGACTGGATACCGTTTGGGAGGCTCATATCAGATATTCTGACAGAGAATAAGCTGATAGATTATCTGAGCGAAGCTAAAGTGCTGGGCAATTTTGAACCAACTGTTGGAAAACCGCTGAACGCTAAGAACCTGAAAAAGATGAAGCTGATAGAAAATATCAGGAAGGAACCCAGAGCTTCTTCAACTGCTGACATCTCCAGAAGAAGAGTGCCTCTGAGTAATTTCCCAAGTTTTTCTGAAATGGAATCCCAACCTGATATGTTTCCCAAGTATCCAGATTCATACAAGGAAGAAGATGCAGGTTCAAAGCTGAATATCAAAGATCTGAGTCAACTTCAACCTGAAGTGACTCAGAAGAAGACAAAGAAGAGGAAAGCAGAAGGATCATCTCATCAGACTCCAAAGAAACGAGGTAATACATCTGCTGCTCCTATTTCAATTTCATCTACTATTCCAACATCTGCTGCCCCTCCTCAAACCTCTCACAGAATATCCATCCCAATCCCTTCTATTGATGAAACCATACCAGAAGACCCTTCTGAGGCCTTACTACTCAGAAGAACCAGAATTAAAATTCCCATTAACATTACCAAACAACCAACTGTTTCAACAACACCAGCACTTGATAGAGTGCTAGCTGATATTGAGCATGAACATGCTTCTGTTCAACCTCACTCTGAACCACCAAATATTCCTCCTCCACAACCTGAACCAGAAACACAACCTGAACCAGAAATTCAACCTGAACCAGAAATACAACCAGAACATCAACCAGAACCAGAACCACAATCTCAACAACCAATCACAGAAGAACCTCTGATCCCTGAGCAATCAGAGATTCCACCTCCTCAACCAGAAAATAATCCACCCTCACCACAACCAGAGTTTCAACGCTATGAAACCCCTTCTCCTCATCATTCTGATCCCCACTCACCTCAACCTTCACCGCTAGCAATCCAGTTGCCATGTGGAACCACCATTGTCAGACCCCAGTTACCATCATCAGAGGAATCAACACCTCCAAAAACTCCAACCACTCCAATAGATATATCCTCTGACTCTGATAACCATCCTCCAAAACAAACAGCACCTCAGCAAACCTCTGAAAACCAATCCTCTGAAAACCCCAGCAAAATTTTCATTGACTTAACAAGTCTTGAACGTCTTGCTGATTTAAGACACAAATTGGACATTCCCAAACCAAAGCAACTAGATGTTGGCTCTGGTATTTTGGACTTTGAAACAGGTATGCTGCAATGGATTGCTTCGTTGAAGCAAGTCTGTCCGGGGATGATCGACCCAGCTGCTTCTGATCAGCTCTGGTCACAGTTCAGAGTATGGGTACGTACTGAAGCACTCAAGCTGCAGGACGTCAACTACGAGCAGGCTCAACAGAACTTTAGCATGCTGCTGAAGGAAGTTGAGAGTCAGCTGCCTCAAGAAGTTGTGCTCCCTCTGGACAGTGAATCCTGGTCTGAGAAAGAGCAAGCTGCACAGGTGCAACCATCAGAAGAAGACAAGACTCTTCAGGAAGAAAATCCAGCAGAAGATGTAGCTGAAAGTTCTGAGAAACTTCCTCCTGCTGAAAGTTCTCAAGCTGCCTTGGACAGGCAGGCTCTGGAAGAATTAAGGCTGAATGACTTGCGTCTACAACAGCGGATGGAAGAGAATGATCAGAAGATGGAAGCAAGAATGAATGTTCAGGACAGCAAGATTGATACTGTTGTCACCATGGTTCAGAAGCAGAATGAAACTTCTGAAAAGATTCAAGCAATGCTGGAAAGCCTGTTCTCACGCATGCCCCCACAACCTTAAAATCTTTTTCATGCATAATTTTTCATTCTATGTTTTGACTATGTTTTGTAATGCTATTTTGCTCTGATTCTGAACTATTTTAATATAACTTGTTTTTCTGATCTAAATTGTTTTAGCACATCACTAACACTTTTTGATTGCTGACAAAAAAGGGGGAGAACAAGAATGATATTTAAAATCAATAACGGCTAACTAGACAGAAATTCTCAAACATTCTAACTCTATTACTTGAAATGTTTTTCTGTTTTGTTGTTAAGTCTACAGGCACAAGGAAGCTCCGAACACTATGAAAACTAAGAACTAGAAGCTCATGTTGCTCTGATCAAATATGAAGTTCTGATATATGAAGCTCTGATTGTCCCAACACTCTGATCCGAAGCAAAGCTCTGACAGGAAAAGCTCTGAAGCTCTGCTTTCTGATAAGTCAAAGACCTATAATCTGATACTCAAAGATAGAAAAAGATCTGACTCTGAAGAACACGCATAGCAAAGGGAAGTAACAAACTCAGGGGGAGTATCTCTTAAACTCTGAATTCTCCGTACTTCTTATTCTGATACATAACGCTGATAACTTTTCACGTTATTTTTCATTTAAAATATCTAGTTTTTGTCATCATCAAAAAGGGGGAGATTGTTAGAACAATGTTTGAATCTAGTACCCTATATTTAAGTTTTGATGATAACAAAGTGAAAAGATATAGTAGTTAAATATTTCATGATTGAATTATATGCTGCCTAAAATTACTATGCTCTAATTTGCAGATATGCTGATTAAAATAAGCAAGATCACGTTCTCAGCATCAGAATATGTTTTCATACACCAGCATCAGAAGTTGCTGAATCAGAACGTCAAGATCAGATGATCAACGCTTGCACATGCTGAAGCTTGATGAACAGAACTGCGCGTAAAACACTCTGATACAGAATCAAATAGTTCATCAGCAGCGAAGCAGAATCAGAATGAGCCAAGCCAGATCGTGCATTGAAGAAGCAACGGTACTGTGCATTGAACGCTAATCAATTCCAACGGCCTCATTCCAGACAAGATCTGCTCAAAAAGGAAAGCTTGTTATTAGCATTGAATCAAGAATATTTGCTTCAACGTTCATCTTCTCAAAAGCTATATAAACCAAGCTTCGAAGATTATCACGGCTAATGCTTCCAAACTCTCTACACGCACAAAGCTGAACAATAATCTTCATCTACCATATTGCTAAACCAACAAACTCTGATACTCCATTAGCGTTTAGCATTCTAAGTTTCTAAGCTTCATTTGTGTAAACATCACAGTTGTGATATAGTTTTGTAGAAAACATTCACACACATTATTTTATACCTTTGTAAGAAAGTGTTGCCTTGACAAACCGGATTGTGGTTTGAATCAAGAAGGCTTTAGCAGTTGTTAAAGCAGATTTGTATTCAGTTGAATATAGTGAATTAAGACCTCGTTGGAGAGAGGCGAAATCACCTTGACGGGTGGACTGGAGTAGTTTGAGATCAAACGAACCAGGATAAAAATATCTTGTCAATTGTTTTAAGTTTCCAGTTTTACAATTCAACCCCCCCTTCTTGTGTTTTTCACCCCTTCACACTTGAGGTAAGGCTCAAGGGGGATGGAATTCTTGTGTCCCAGGGTCTTACTGTCCACCTTGTTGGGCATCCTCCAAGCTCGGATAAACCTTTGTCGAAGTCCTTGAGCGTCATTGTCGAAGTCAAAAACCAAGTCTGGAATCAGTATGCCATGTGGGCCATCCCTTTGGGCATACCCAAACTGTCTCAGAGCCAAACATGGGTTGTAGGTAATGCCTCCCCTAATGCCAAGTAGTGGGACATTAGGATATTCCCCACAACGATCAATGATGATAACATTTTCTCTAGATCGAGAACACCAATGAACATCTGAATGTGTAAGAGTCATCAATCGTTGTGACCACCTTAAGCCTTGCTCATTCTTCAAGACTGATCGGGGAAGGTGAGAAATAAACCACCTTGCTAGAAGACGAGTACAACACATGAGAACACCTCTTTTCCTCATTGTTCGTGTGTGAAATAAGTGTAGGATGTCCCCAAGCAATGTAGGCACCGGATTCCGAGATATGAAAATCTTGACAGCATTCACATCTATAAGCTTATCAGGGTTTGGGAACAAGACCAACCCATAGATGAGAAGAGCTACAATCTCTTCAAAAGCTTGCAGATCTACAGAATTCCAGCAGTCTTGTGCCTTCTCAAACAGAAACTTTGCCAAGAAACCCTTGACACCACTTTTGGTTTCCCAATGACCTATGATATCAAATGGTTGCAAGTGTAAGGCTTGAGAAACATCTCCAGGCTTTGGATCTCTTTCCGTACCGTTATAGGGTAGTTGATGGAGAATAGGAATCCTCAGGAGTTGAGAAAATTCCTCCAAAGTAGGCACTAACTGGTAATCAGGAAATGTGAAGCAGTGATGTAGGGGGTCAAAGAACTGGAAGAGAACTATCACCATGTCTTCCTCTGTGTTGGAGTTGACCAAGTTGAGAAGTCGACCATGTTTTTCAGTGAATGGAGAATACTCTGGAATCTTGGAAGTCAGCTCCTTGAGTTGAGGATGAATTCTCACAAGGTTGACCTGGATTGTTTTCCTGCAAAGTGATTCCATAACCTACAAAACAGGAACAAAGATGAAGATCCAAAATCCTTGAAATGGTTAGTGGATGCATATGATGCTTCATGATGTTTATGATGTTATGCACAAGTATATGTACAAACAAATCACACAAGTTCCTAGTTTCAGGCTTGCATGGGGTTTCAAAGGTAAGTACCCTCTTGAAGTTAGTTGGCTCAACCTGTCCTATAAATAGTAACCGGGTTCTAAAGAGCTCAATATCACTGGATTATTTTCTGTGTTCATTGTTTCAGTTTGTCCACTTTACTGGCGACCGAAATATTCCAAGAAAACAACCCTCAATGAGTGTAGTATCGAGTATCTACCAACTTCGGACTGCACCAAAGCCGATCATCTCACTACCCCTAAAAAGGCCAACATGGTCAAGTAAAGGTTCTAAAAGTCCATTAGTGCTTCATGACATCACTCAGCGGCCCTGTATTCTCTTTGATTGACTCAAAGGCTACAGGTACCCACAAATATGTCGCACTAATATAGCTATTGCTTCAACCATGTCGGTATACCCCGCACAGTTTCCACAACGTATTGTTATTTACCTATGAATGTTTCCCAAATCTGGGTAGAGGATTTCAAACCCAAACAATAGAACCAAATGTAAAGAAATCAAAGCAAACAAGGTAAGCATGTAAAGGTGATCTAAACCATAACGTAACCCCACTTTTAAGTTTGTCCCCAGCAGAGTCGCCAGTTATGTGATACGGTGGGAGAACTGACTTGAGGTTTTGCGTTTGTGTTCGCAAATGTTTCGGTTTAGCAAGAGTCGCCACCGACTTTTTATTTTATCCAAAGGAAAGGTCAAAAAGCACAGGAAATACCTTTGAGATGTTTTCTTGGGTTCAGGGGGTAGATTATGAAAAGGGAAGGTGCTAGCACCCTTTTCATCCATGGTTTTTCATGGGCTCTTAGTTACTTGTGTAGATCACTTGCTTCGCTTTTCCAATTGTTTGAAATGGTGCTTTGTGTGATTTTGAAAGTATTTTTAAAAGAGGCATTTGTTTAGGCAACCTTTGTAATGGTTCTTGTTTGAATATATACAAAGGTGTTTGTCTTTTGAAAAATGTTTCAATTGTTTGAAAGTTTGTTTTGGGAAATGTTTTGAAATTGTGTGTTTTGAAATTAGCAAGGATGTTTGCAAGTTTGATCAAGTAACTAGGAGTTGTCTACCCTACTCAAAGATCTTTCCTACACATTTTTAACCCTTTGACATTGTTGTTTTACCATTGTATTTGGTAAACAACCTTGTGTTTGGATGTTAAACGGGACGGGCGTGGGTCATCGTATGACCATGATAACAATGTTGCCAAGTATCTTAGCAAGTTTTTTGAGGAACTAGATCATTTTGTATAGGCAACCAAGATAGCGTCATCGAGGGACTATGATCTTTTTGTTTTGTTTTTTATTTTTGTTCTTGCATACAAACCCTAGTTTTTACTATCATGCATATTTGAAAGCAATAAAGTGCGTAAAAGTAAATCTACAACTATTATAACATTGATATGGGGAGGGGGATACAAGTTTGAGTATGGGGTATTTTGCAAGAAAATAAAACCCTAATTCAACTATTACAACCAAATTGAATTCATTGTACAAATAATAAATTGACAAATATTTAAATATGCAAAAGTATAAATATGCACAAAATGTTTTTTTGTATTTTATTTTATGTATGTAAAAATAAATTATTTAATGTCCTAAAAATAGGGAAAATGTTAATGATTATTTTTGAAAGGGTAGAAACCCTAGCTTTTGTTTTAAGAAAATATATATTCTAAATATTTACTTACTCATTTATGTACAAAGAAAATAAATAAAAATATTCACAAAAATATATAAAATAAAATAAAATATGTGAGAAAATATTATTTTATATGTATAAATAATAAAAATAAAAATATATAATATTTTTATAATATTTACAAGTTTTTATTTAAGAAAATAAATGTATTAAACCTAATAAACTAAATATTATGCCAAAAATAAAATATAAAAAAATAAAATAAAATGTGAAAATTTAAGAAAATATTTTTAGTGATTTTTAATATTCAAGAAAAATAAATAAAGTCATGAAATGAAAATAGAAATGGAAAATATGAAAAATAAAAACAATTGGCCAAAGGGGGTGCAAAGAGTAAGCACGGGGGTGCAAATAGCCAGAACAATCCAAGCCCAACCCAAATCACTTCATCCCTAACCTCTGGAAACAGAAAACGCGTGTTTCTTGTTCAAATTCGTATCTCCTGCATTTGTGCTTAAAAACAAAAACTTGCAACATGAAAGTTATAAAGCATTAAACCACGATTCTAACCATATAAAAAACTTGATCTAACTCTCAAAGACCAGAGATAATTTCTTTGGCCCTAAATCTTGACCTAGTTTTTTCAGAAAGTTCAACTATCAAATACTCCTAGCTCAGTTAACATAAATGAACTCTATGCATATGTACAACTCAAGGGCAATGAGGACTACATTTTTGCTTCACAAACCTAAGCCTAATGATTCCTAAATAAGGAGATAGAAGTTTGAGAAATACCTATTTCAGTCAAGCTCGAGTATGGAAATACAACAACTTTCAGTGAAGCCTGAGGTTCTTTTAAGCTTGCTTGATGTTCCCTTGACTTTTCCCAATGCTTGGCTTGCGTTGAAATGGTCTGAAATTTCTTGTAGAACTCAACCTGCAAACTTAGAATTTGAAAATGGTGAAGTGTGTAAATGGAGTTAGAGTGACTTGGGAATGGTTGGGATAGTTTAGGTATATTGTATGGAGTGTGCTGGAACTGGTTTCAAACAAAATGCACGAGTGGATTTTATTTTGGCAGAAAATGGGGTTTTTGGTGTTCAAGGGTGTTTGAGAGGTGGTGAGCTCGTGTTTCTGGCTTAGTGTAATATGTAAAACTTGTTTGAAATTAATACAACACTTGGTTATATCAGATTGAAGAGTTGTTGACCTTTTGCACAATTGCTTGGTTTTGAAGTAAAAGGTGATTTTGACAATGCTACGGCCTGTACAGGCTAGCTACAAGCATGCACATAGTTGGTGTACTTTGCCTGATATTAGGGAACTTTATTTGCAACAAAAGGCTTGGTCCAATGCTCAAGAGAAACAAATTTGCAAAAGTTGTGCTTTATGTAAATGGCATTGTTAACTTTTTGCCAAAAATGGATTAATTCAATGTGTAATGTTCCATAGATCAGAACAAAGCCTTAATCCAATGTATTTGCATTTAATTTGTGAGTGTGAAGAGGTTTAAGGCCTGTAAAACAAGTACAAGCATGTTTGGACAAAATTTGCAACTTGTATCAATGTGCAAAATGCCTTGGCCAAAAGTGATAATTTCCCATTTTCAAACCTTCGATTCTCCCTAACCACAAATGATTTTGGAGAGTTCTTGGACATTTTGGAAAGCTTGTAACACATATTTGAAATGAATTTTAAGATTTCACTTGGAACTATGTGAAAATTTTCCATGAAGATAGGTCAAAATCCTGCCTAAATTAGGGCAAAATTTCACTAAGTTAGAAAGTTTTTGGACCCCTATTCACAAAATCATAACTTGAGAGACAAGCATCTTTTGGGATAACTTTGTGAATAAAAGTTGTAGATTGTGTGGAGAAATACAACTTTCATGTTGGAAGTTTTCTTTGAATTCAATTGCATCATGATGAAAAAGTTGGGAAAAAATTAGAAATTTTCATAACTTAGAAAATTTCTAAGTTATGAAAATTTTCCATTTTAAACCCTAATTTCCAAAATTAGGTTTCTTGGTGAACAAGTTTCATGTTTTGACACATCTTGATGAAAAATGACCCTTGGCACTTGATTTTGACCAAAAAGTCAAAGTTTGACTTTTCAATGTACAATTGATTTTTGATCAGTTGACTGGAAAATTCATTTGTCAGTCTAATGCTTTTGAGATCTTTTGAACCTTGTGATTAGGTCAAGATGATGCCATTGAGTCCTAGAATCCATGCTTGAACCCAATTTGCCATTGGATAGGTGAAAAATCAGAAATTTCCCTTCTACAGTCAAAACCCCAAAAATGACCATTTTGCCCTTTTGGTGATTTGATCAAATTTCTTGGGGAGTTGTGGTCCTAACTTGATCAAATGGTTCATATGAGTCTATAATGTTGATGTGGATAAAAAATTATGAGGTTTGACTATAAATTGGCCACAGTTGACTTTTTCCCCAATACAGTTGATTTTTAGGTCAACTGTCCAATTGACTGGGCAAAAATTTGGTTCAAGGCTTGAAACTTGGTATGAGCAATCTTAGAGGTCCAACATGAAGTATGAAAGTCACATTGAGCATTGAAAGTCCAAAAATCCCTGTGCAAACTCAAACCCTAATTTCAGGTCAACAGTGCAAGGAGATTTCTTGAGCTGAGCAAACCCTAATCTGGTCTTGAGTCCAAAGAGTCTTGTGAGGGGAAATCTTGATAAAATGAGAGGGAAAATTTTAGGGTACAACAAACATGAACAGAAGATCCTAAAGCTTAGAAGGCAACTGGAGAATGAGAAGGTCCTCAACGACTATGTCAGCACCAAAGGGAAACGACCATGGGAACGCTGATTGTCTTTATTTGTTTTTAGCTTAGATTTGCTTTCAGTATTTATTTTTGTAACGCCTTAAAGGCATCTGTTAAACATTGATTTCAAGTTTTATCTAATAAAAGTGTGTTCCATTTTGGTTTACAAATTTGAATCTCCAAAGACTTTGAAATCATATCATACGCATTCCATTCCCATGCACCTCATTACAGGTACCCTTACAGGTTTCTCATCTTCTTCGCTATTTATTTCAGCAATCATGTCCTCTGAAACATCAACTGATCAAGCCATCAAGGTTCTGCAAGCTCAAAACACTCAGTTCCAGGAAATGTTCATGAACTTGGCAAAGGGTCAGCAAGATCTGAAGACTCTTATCTTGAAGGATAAGAAGAAGAAGAAGAAGAAGAAGAAGAAGACGGCCCTCCTGAATATGGGTCGCATATTCGGGGATAATTTATGGGAAGATGTTGAATTATCTCACTCACCTGGAGGGGGAGAGAATCAAGAAGAAAGGAGGGCTCCTAGCCTTTTGGTTTCTGATAACGAGACTGACTTTAATGAAGACCAGTATCCTCCGACTGAGGATAGGTATAAGCAACTCGAAGACCAGTTGAGCGCAATGGAGGTCCAGAAAGTCCCTGGTCTGGACTTTGGAGATTTAGGTTTGGCATATGGGGTGGTGATTCCCCACAAGTTTAAAGCACCCGTCTTTGCCAAATACGATGGGGTCTCCTGCCCAAAGCTGCACCTCCGCTCGTATGTTAGGAAGATTCAACTATACACTGCCGACAAGAACCTTTGGATTCATTTCTTTCAAGACAGTCTTTCAGGGACTCAACTTGAATGGTTTTACCAACTGGAAGGAGCTAACGTCCATAACTGGGAAGACCTTATTGCTGCCTTCTACAAGCAGTACCAGTACAATGCCGACCTTGCTCCCACGCGTACCCAACTTCAGGGTATGTCTATGGGTGCGAGCAAACGTTTCAAAGACTACGCTCAGAAATGGAGGGACCTTGCTGGAAGAGTACAACCCCCTTTGGCTGATAGGGAGCTAGTGGATATGTTTTTGGGGACCTTGTCTGGTCCGTATTTTAATCATATGATTGGAAGTTCATCGTCGGGGTTTACTGAGCTGATTATGACTGGGGAAAGAGTTGAGGCCGGTATCAAGAGAGGCAAGATACATAAGGGTGCTTCGTCAAGTACCGAGAAGAATCCTTTTAATAAGGAGTCAAGCGCAGTTTATAGCTCGAAGAACCAAAACAAACCTGAGCACCGCCAAACAGTTAATGCAGTGGTTATATCAAGACCAACTGTTGCCCCTCAGCACCACAATCAGCCAAGAGCAGAGAGGCCGCGAAGACAATTCACTCAGCTCAGTATGACCCTGTCTCAAATTATGCCGCAGTTATTGAAGACCAACTTGGTGATTCCGAAGGAGGCCCCGAAGAATCCCAACACTACATCACCGCTGTACAATCCAAACGCCCGCTGTGCTTTTCACTCTGATAGCCCGGGGCATGATACGAATGACTGCTGGGTCTTGAAGAATAAAGTACAGGATCTGATTGATGCTAAGGAGATTGAGTTCGAAGCGCCTGAAAAGCCTAATGTTATGACTGCTCCTATGCCCAGGCATGGAGTGAATGCCGTAGATGATGACTCATTTGTGACTTCCGTAAAAGACATTTCTACTCCATTGATGATTGTGAAGAAGAACCTTCTGTTAGCCAGTTTATTTTCGGGCTGTGGCGAAGGTTGCCATCTGTGTTCCATCCTACCTACTGGTTGCCATCTATTGAAGTCAGATGTCCAACTCCTGATGGATAACAAAGAAATTCTGTTTGAGAAAACTTTTTTTCCATTGGTTCCTTTTGAATACGTTTCTATAATCACCATTTCCACCAATTCTTCCAAGGCTTCCTCGAGAAAGCCTGTTAGAATTACATCTGTTCCGAGAATTGCTCCGTTGATCATTACCATTCCTGGGCCTATCCCTTACACGTCAGATAAGGCGGTCCCGTGGCACTATGGGGCAGACGTATATTATCACGAGATTAAACAAGACTTCAAGGTTGGAGAGGCTGATACTGATGTCAGAAATATTGTTGGATCTAGCAAAGTCACCCGCAGCAGAAGACTTTTCTCTCCTAAAATTTCCCCACCAACTGTTCGAAAACCTGTTGTTATTACACCTGCCAGTACACCTGCTACTGTCACTGTTCATGTTCCAATACTTACCCCTGTCTCCGAGTCATCTGACACTCGGGGCAAAGGGATCACCGGTGAGCCTGCCCGGACGGAGGCACCAAAGAAGATTAATGTTGAAGCCTCTAGACAGGAGATAGAGGAAATTTTGAAGATCATCAAAAAGAGCGACTACAATGTAGTCGAACAACTGGGGCAAACCCCGTCAAAGATCTCTATGTTGTCTTTGTTGCTATGCTCAGAAGCCCATGCCAAGGCTCTGATTGTTTTCCTGAAAACTGCGCACGTACCACAAGAAACATCTGCTGATCAGTTCAAAGACTGCGTGGCTAGTTTGACTGCTGATAACGGGTTGGGTTTCTCCGAAGCCGACTTGACTGCCAAGGGAAAGAATCACAATGATGCTCTGCATGTTTCAATCGATTGCAGGGGCACTACTATGGCTCACGTATTGGTGGATACTGGGTCTTCGCTGAATGTTTCAAGAAAGCATTAGACCGGTTGGACTGTGAAGGGTTGGTGCTGAAACCAAGCAAGATTGTGGTTAGGGCCTTTGACGGGTCCAAGAGGATGGTACACGGAGAAGTGAATATTCCAGTTAAGGTTGGTTCTCATATTCTCGCATCTACATTCTACGTGATGGACATTCACCCATCTTATTCATGTTTGCTGGGTCGCCCGTGGATCCACAAAGTTGGGGCAGTAACTTCCACGCTCCACCAGATGCTGAAATACCCAGTGAAGGGGAAAATTGTTACAGTACGAGGGGAAAAGGAGTACATGGTGATCCATATCAACTCTTTTTGGTATGTGGAAATGGACGGGGAGTTCATTGAAACCCCATGTCAACATTTTGAAGAAGTCCCCCAAACGCTGGCGTCGACTGAAACTGTTACTGAAGATCCTCCAATGAAGATGGTTTCCCTCAAGGATGCTCGGGCTGTTGTTGAGAAAGGTGGGTGTGCAAATTGGGGTCAACTCCCTGAATTTTCACATAAGACTAAAAAGTTTGGTTTGGGTTTCACTGCAGAAGCTCAAAGGGCTGTTTGGCGTGCGCGGATCGGAGGACCTCCCTTGTTTATCAACAATTCAGGAGTGAATGCCATTGAAGACGATAATGAAGAGTCTGAGTTTGACAGTTGGATTTACCCAACTACCGACGGCAGATTAAGCAACTGGACGACAAAGGACTTCGTCCCAATTTCTTTTATTACCCAGTAATGAGACTTTTGTTTTAAAGTTTGTAACATACAATTTTTAAACTTTACGACCTGGTGTCTTACCCGAGGCACCGTGGTTTTGTTTGTGAGGGCTTTATATGTGTCATTACCATATATCATTAATAAAAGCATTGGACGTTTCTTGCATTTCAAATTTTGCGCTCCTTGTCTTTCTTTTTTATCTTGCAAAACAATTATTTTACACACACTCACATATACAGGTCTACATCCATTCTGGATCCCACTGATAACGATTCTGCTACTGCCAGTTATGACTTTGAAAGTCGAATCAACTTAGCCAAAGACGAAGGTGAAGATGATTGTGAAGTGCCTGGTGAACTTGCTAGACTGCCACTTCAGGAAGAGAGGGCCATACAACCGCATGAAGAGCCAGTGGGATCAGTGAATCTGGGTACAGAAGAAGACAAGAAAAAGGTCAAGATCGTTGCAAATCTGGAGTCTAGTGTTAAACAACGTTTGATTCAGATGCTGCGTGACTACGTTGAGATCTTTGCCTGGTCTTATGAAGATATGTCTGGGTTGGATACTGATATTGTGGTTCACCGCCTGCCTACAAGGGAAGACTGTCCTCCAGTGAAACAGAAAGTTCGCCGAATGCGCCCAGAGATGTTATGAAAAAATTTGACGCTGGTTTTCTAGCAGTTACTTCTTACCCACACTGGGTGGCCAACGTGGTTCCAGTGCCGAAGAAGGATGGTAAGGTTCGAATGTGTGTTGACTATAGGGATCTGAACAGGGCAAGTCCAAAGGATGATTTCCCTCTACCTCATATCGATGTTCTGGTTGACAACACCGCACAACATAAGGTCTTCTCCTTTATGGATGGTTTCTCCGGTTATAATCAAATTAAAATGGATCCCGAAGACATGGAGAAGACAACGTTCGTTACTCAATGGGGTACCTTTTGCTACAAGGTCATGCCTTTCGGATTGAAAAATGCTGGGGCAACATATCAGCGCGCCATGGTTGCTTTGTTCCATGACATGATCCATCATGAGATTGAAGTATACGTTGACGACATGATTGCAAGATCCTAGACTAAAGAAGAACATCTTGACCACCTTCAGAAGCTATTTGACAGGTTGAAGTTGTACAAGATGAGGTTAAACCCGAACAAGTGCACCTTTAGAGTGAGGTCTGGTAAGTTGCTAGGTTTCGTCGTAAGTGATAAAGGTATTCAAGTGGATCCTGCAAAGGTGAAGGCTATACAGGAAATTACAGCTCCCCGAACAGAAAAACAAGTCAGAGGCTTTCTGGGACGTCTGAACTATATCGCCCGATTCATCTCACACCTGACTGCTACTTGTGAGCCAATCTTCAAGCTACTGAAGAAAGATCAAGTGGTAAGATGGAATGACGAATGTCAGGCTGCTTTCGAAAGGATCAAAGAATATCTCCAAGAGCCACCCATTCTGATGCCTCCAGTTGAAGGGAGACCTTTGATCTTATACTTGACAGTACTCGATAACTCAATGGGGTGCGTGTTGGGGCAGCATGACGAGTATGGCCGAAAAGAGCATGCTATTTATCACCTTAGACAAAAGTTTACCGACTGCCAGACCCGATACTCGTTGCTTGAGAAAACTTGATGCGCTTTGGCATGGGCTGCTCGCCGGCTGAGATAGTATATGCTGACTCACACCACTTTATTGATATCAAAGATGGATCCAATCAAGTATATCTTCGAGAAGCCTGCATTGTTCGGAAGAATAGCAAGATGGAAGATGATCTTGACTGAGTATAACATCCAGTACACGACCCAAAAGGCGATCAAAGGAAGTGTGTTGGCAGATCATTTGGCACATCAAGCAGTGGATGATTACCAGTCCATGAACTTTGAATTCCCAGATGAGAATATCATGATAGTGACTGACTGTGAAGAACCTGGACCGGATGAAGGACCTAAGGAGGGATCCCGATGGTCTATGTACTTTGATGGAGCTTCAAACGCTTTGGGTAATGGCATTGGCACCGTGATCATATCTCCTAAAGGCTCTCATATTCCATTCATCGCCCGACTATGTTTCAACTGCACCAACAATATGGCGGAGTATGAAGCGTGCATCATGGGTCTTCGAGCAGCAATTGACCTAAGGATTAAGTTCTTGAGTGTGTTCAGAGATTCCGCTCTCGTGATCAGTCAAATCAAAGGCGAATGGGATACAAAACACCCAAATCTTATTCCTTACAAGGAGTATGTTTTGACGTTGCTTCCATATTTCGAAGAGATAACCTTTGAACACTTCCCTAGGATTAATTGGGACAACGAGGCTCCCCGGATTACCATTGAAAGGTTGGAAGAACCTGCACATTGTTGTGACATTGAGACTGAAGAGATAGTAGATAAACCCTGGTTTCATGAGGTGAAGAGGTATCTTGAGGCTCAGGAATACCCCGAGGGTGCATCTGTTAATGACAAGAAGTTTCTGAGGAGGTTCGCGGCGAAGTTCTTCATCAGTAATGACATCCTTTACAAGCGTAACCATGACTCAACCTTACTATGATGTGTGGATAAGAACGAGGCAGAAAGGATTATGGTAGAGTTACATTAAGGTACTTTCAGAACTCATTCCAATGGACACACCATGGCAAATAAAATCCTACGGGAAGGATATTATTGGTCTACCATGGAAGCCGACTGTTATTAGCATTCTCGGACCTGTCACAAGTGCCAAGTCTATGTTGATAAAGTGCACATACCTCCAGTTCCTCTGAACGTCTTGACAGCTCCGTGGCCTTTTGCAATGTGGGGCATCGACATGATTGGTGAGATCAGACCTACTGCGTCCAACGGGCATCGTTTCATCCTGGTAGCTATTGATTACTTTACAAAGTGGGTTGAAGCATCTTCCTTTGCTACAGTGACCAAGAACGTCGTGGCAAGGTTTATTCGGCATAATCTGATCTGTCGATACGGTGTAACAGAGAGGATCAATACAAATAATGGTATAAATCTCAACAAAAAAATGATCACCGAGCTCTACAAGCAGTTCAAGACACAGCATCACAACTCTTCTCCCTACCGGCCGAAGATGAATGGGGCTGTTGAAGCGGCTAATAAGAACATTAAGAAGATTGTACAGAAGATGATGGTGACATACAAAGATTGGCATGAGATGTTACCATTTGCTCTTCTTCATGGGTACCGTACCTCAGCGCAAACGTCAATAAGGGCAACCCCCTATTCCTTGGTATATGGTATGGAGGCCATATTGCCCATTGAAGTTCATATACCCTATCTTCGGATTATGAAGGATGCAGAGCAAAGATGACTGGATTCAGACTCGGCTTGATCAACTGAACTTAATCAAAGAAAAGAGACTTACTGCTATTTGTCATGGTCAGACGTATCAAAAACGGATGATCAAGGCATTTAACAAGAAAGTTAGACGACAAGAGTATCAAGTTGGGGATCTGGTGATCAAGCGCATCATCCTACCTCAAGGTGATCCCAGGGGCAAATGGACCCCTACTTACGAAGGGCCATTTGTGGTTAAGAACATTTTCTCAGGAGGAGTTATGATTCTAACCACCATGGATGGTGACGACCTTCCTCACCCCGTCAATGCAGACATAGTAAAAAATACTATGCATAATCAAAGACCCGCTAGGTTGACTGGCCTAGGAAAAAATAAGGGCTTCCCGGCGAACCAAAAGGGTTCAGGCAAAATAAGGGATGAAAATAATAAAAAAACTGTACACCCGACAAGTCGAAAACCTGAAAAGGCAGCTTGGGCAAAAATGGGTATCCCGGTGGAATGAAAACCTGAAAGGGAGGTTGTTGTACCCCAAAATTTTCCCTCTCATTTTATCAAGATTTCCCATCACAAGATTCTTTGGACTCCAGACAAGATTAAAGTTTGCTCAGCTCAAGACATCTCCTTGCACTGATGACCTGAAATTAGGGTTTGAGTTTGCACAAGGATTTTTGGACTTCCAATGCCTCATGGGACTTTCATACTTCATGTTGGACCTATAAGATTTCTCATACCATGTTTTAAGCCTTGAATCAAATTTTTGCCCAGTCAATTGGACAGTTGACCTAAAAATCAGCTGTATTAGGGAAAAAGCCAACTGTGGCCAATTTACAGACAAACCTCATAATTTTTGACCCACATCAACATTATAGCCTCATATGAACCATTTTATCAAGTTTGGACCATAACTCCTCAAGAAATTTGATCAGATCATCAAAAGGGCAAATTGGTCATTTTTAGGGTTTTGACTGCAGAAGGGCAATTTCTGATTTTTAACCTAGCCAATGGCAAATTGGGTTAAATTATGGTTTCAAGGACTCAATGGAATCATCTTGACCTAATCACATAGTTCAAAAGATCTCAAATGCATTGGATTGACAGATGAATTTTCCAGTCAACTGATCAAAAATCAACTGTACACTGAAAAGTCAAACTTTGACTTTTTGGTTAAAATCAAGTGCCAAGGGTCATTTTTCATCAAGATGTGTCAAAACATGAAACTTGTTCACCAAGAAACCTAATTTTGAAAATTAGGGTTTAAAATGGAAAATTTTCATAACTTAGAAATTTTCTAAGTTATGAAATTTTCTTATTTTCCCCCAAATTTTCCAAACTTTTTCACCATGATGCAATTGGATTAAAAGAAAACTTCCAACATGAAATTTGTAGTCCTCCACAAAATCTACAACTTTGATTTACAAAGTTTTCCCAAAATATGCTTGGATCTCAAGTTATGATTTTGTGAATAGGGGTCCATGAAACTTTTAACTTAGTGAAATTTTGCCCTAGTTTAAGCAGGATTTTAAACAATCTTCATGGAAACTTTTCACATAGTTCCAAGTGGAATATCAAAATTCATTTAAAAGATGGATTGTAGAGCATGTTACAGGATTTCCAAAATATCCAAGAACTCTCCAAAATCATTTGTGGTTAGGGAGAATCGAAGGAATGAAAATGGCCATTTCTCACTTTTGTCCATGGCATTTTGCACATTGCTACAAGTTGCAAATCTGTCCTAAGCATGCTTGTACTTGGTTTACAGGTTCTAATCCTTTATACACTCATAAATTAAATGCAAATACATTGGACAAAGGCATTATTCTGAGCTTTGGAGCATTATACATTGATTTAATCCAAAAATGGCAAAAAGGCAACATTGCTACTTTGATAAAGCATGCTTTATGTCCTTTTGTTTATCTTGAGCATTGAACTTAATATTTTGCATCAAATCACATCCACAAACATCAGAAAAGGTTTACCAACTCTCCTCAGGCTTTGAGCTAGCCTGTACAGGCTATGCCTTTGTCAACTCAACTTTTACTTTAAAAACAAGCAAGTGTGCAAAAACTCCACAACTTGGAAATCTGATAAGAGCAAGCCTTTGTATCATTACAAACAAGTTCAACACATTGTAGCAAGCAGAATACACGAGTTACAAGCCTCTCAAACACCCAAATACACAAAAACACCAACTTCTGCCCAAAACAGGGCAACCCCTGCAGAACCTTAGCCATTTTGAAATTGCCTCGTGCGTTTTGTCTTGAACCACTTCAGACACATTCCATACATCACACTTGAACTCAAGCTTCACCATTTTCAATTTCTGAGTTTGCAGGTTGAGTTCTATAGGGAGATTCAAGCCATTTCAAAGCAAGCTAAGCATTGGGAAAGGTCAAGGGAACTTCAGGCAAGCTAACACAACCTTCAGGCCTCACTCACAACTCCTGCATTGCCATATTCGAACTTGACTGAAACAGGTATTTCTCAAGATTCTAACTCCTTATTTAGGCATCATTAAGCTTAGGTTTGTGAAGCAAAAATGTAGTCTCTAAGTTGCTTGAGCTGTACATATGCATAGCTTCTATTTATATTATCTGAGCTAGGAGAATTTGGATGATGAACTTGCTGAAAAAACTAGGTAAGAAATGTGGGGTGATAAAATTCTCTCTAGTCTTTGAGAGTTAGATCAAGTTTTTTATATCATTAGAATCGTGGTTTAAAGCTCTATAAGTTTCATGTTGTGAGTTTTTGATTTCATGCAAAGAATAGAAAGAACAGATTTGAAGTTGCAGAAGCGCTCGTTTTGGCCAAAGGACAGGGATGAAGTGTGACTTGGGCCTGGCGCTTGGGCCTGTTGCTGTTTGCACCCTCCATTTTGTTTTCTGCACCCCCTTGGCCCATTTCTTTATTTTTTTCATATTTTCTTAAATATTCCACATTTCTGACTTTTATTTATTTTTCTTGAACTTTAAAAATCATCAAAAATATTTTCTTAATTTTTACATTTTTATTTTATTATTTTTATTATTCTTTATGATAAAAAATAGTTTATTAGATAATATATACTTTATTTTCTTAAAATAAAACTTATAAATAATATAAAAATATTATGCATTTTTATTTTTATTATTTATATACTTAAAATATAATTTTCTCACATATTCTTTTTTTAATATTTTTGTATATATTTTTATTTATCTTTTTGTACATAAATGAAATAAATAAATAATATAATACATTTTCTTTTAAAACCAAAAATTAGGGTTTTCACCCTTTCAAAAAAAAATAATCATTTTTTTTTTATTTTCTTTTTTTTAAGACATAAATAAATTTATTTTACATACATAAAATAAATACAAAAAAAAAACATTCTTTGCATATTTATATTTAATTGTCCATTTAAATATTTGCTTATTCATTTATTTGTACAAATAAATTCAATATGGTTGTAATAGTTTTAGGGTTTTATTTTGAGCAATATCCCCCTATTCAAGACTTGTATCCCCCTCCCCATATCAATGTTGTAATAGTCTTAGATTTACTTTTCACATTTTATTGCTTTTATATGCATGATAGTAAGATTAGGATTTGTATGATAACCAAAAATCAAAACAAATAGCATGACTAAACACAAGACAAAAAATGCATGAAAAATGACAACATAATGCACACAAGCACCCTTAGGGTTTCATCCACTTTGTTGCCTTAAAACATGGCCATGGTATGCATGCTAGGTATCTTGACAAAACAAAACAAAACAAAAGATCATAGTCCCTCGATGACGCTATCTTGGTTGCCTAAACAAAAATGATCTAGTCCCTCAAAAACTTGCTAAAGATACTTGGCAATATTGTTATCATGGTCATACGATGACCCACGCCCGTCCCGTTTAAAATCCAAGCACAAGGTTGTTTACCAAATACAATGGTAAAACAACAATGTCAAAGGGTTAAAAATGTGTAGGAAAGATCCTTGAGTGGGGTAGACAACTCCTAGTTACTTGATCAAATTGCAAACGTCCTTGCTATTTTCAAAAATACACACACAATTTCAAAACATTTCCCAAAACAAACTTTCAAACATTGAAACATTTTTCAAAAGACAAACACCTTTGTATATATTCAAACAAGAATCATTACAAAGGTTGCCTAAACAAAGGCCTCTTTTCAAAATTCTTTCAAAACCATACACAAAAGCACCATTTCAAACAATTGAAAAAAGCAAAGCAAGTGATCTAAACAAGTAACTAAGAGCCCATGGAAAACCATGGGTGAAAAGGGTGCTAACACCTTCCCTTTTCATAATCTACCCCCCTAACCCAAGAAAACATCTCAAAGGTCTTTCCTGTGCTTTTTGACCTTTCCTTTGGATAAAATAAAAAGTCGGTGGCGACTCTTGCTAAACCGAAACATTTGCAAACACAAACGCAAAACCTCAAGTCAGTTCTCCCACTGTATCACAGAACTGGCGACTCTGCTGGGGAATATAAGAAAAGTGGGGTTACCTTAGGGTTTAGATCATCTTTATATGCTTATCTTGTTTGCTTTGATTGCTTTACATTTGGTTCTATTGTTTGGGTTTGAATCCTCTACCCGGATTTGGGAAACATTCATAGGTAAATAGCAATACGTTGTGGAAACTGTGCGGGGTATATCGACACGGTCTAAGCAATAGCTATAGTAGTGCGACATATTTATGGGTACCGTTAGCCTTTGAGTCAATCAAAGAGAATACGGGGCCGCTGAGTGATGTCATGAAGCACTAATGGACTTTTAGAACCTTTACTTGACCATATTGGCCTTTTAGGATGTAGTGAGATGACTGTCTTTGGTGCAGTCCAAAGTTGGTAGATACTCGATACTACACTCATTGAGGGTTGTTTTCTTGGAATATTTCGATCGCCAGTAAAGTGGCTAAACTGAATCAATGAACACAGAAAATAATCCAATGATATTGAGCTCCTTAGAACCCGGTTACTATTACTAGGACAACTTGAGCCAACTAAACTTCAAGAGGGTACTTACCTATGAAAACCCATGCAAGCCTGAAACTAGGAACTTATGCGATTTGCTTGTACATATACTTGTGCATAACATCATGAACATCATGAAGCATCATTTGCATCCACTAACCATTTCAAGGATTTTGGATCTTCATCTTTGTTCCTGTTTTGTAGGTTATGGAATCACTTCGCAGGAAAACTATCCAAGTCAACCTTGTGAGAATTCCTCCTCAACTCAAGGAGCTTGCTTCCAAGATTCCAGAGTATTCTCCATTCACTGAAAGACATGGTCGACTTCTTAACTTGGTCAACTCCAACACTGAGGAAGACATGGTGAAAGTTCTCTTCCAGTTCTTTGACCCCCTACACCACTGCTTCACATTTCCTGATTACCAGCTAGTGCCTACTTTGGAGGAATATTCTCAGCTCCTGAGGATTCCTATTCTCCATCAACTACCTTTCAACGGTACGGAAATAGATCCAAAACCTGAAGATGTTGCTCAAGCCTTACATTTGCAACCATCTGATATCATAGGCCATTGGGAAACCAGAAGTGGTGTCAAGGGTTTCTTGGCAAAGTTTCTGTTTGAGAAGGCCCAAGACTGCTGGAATTCTCTAGGTCTGCAAGCTTTTGAGGAGATTGTAGCTCTTCTCATCTATGGGTTGGTCTTATTCCCAAACCCTGACCAGCTTATAGATGTGAATGTTGTCAAGATTTTCAGTCTCAGAATCACGTGCCTACATTGCTTGGGGACATCCTACACTCATTTCACACTCGAACAATGAGGAAAAGAGGTGTTCTCATGTGCTGTACTCTTCTTCTAGCAAGGTGGTTTATTTCTCACCTTCCCCAATCAGTCTTGGAGAATGAGCAGGGTTTAAGGTGGTCACAAAGATTGATGACTCTTACACATTCAGATGTTCATTGGTGTTCGCGATATAGAGAAAATGTTATCATCATTGATCGTTGTGGGGAATTACCTAATGTCCCACTACTTGGCATTAAGGGAGGCATCACCTACAACCCCTGCTTGGCTCTGAGACAGTTTGGGTATGCCCGAAGGGATGGCCACATGACATGTTGATTCCAGACTTGGTTTTTGACTTCAACAATGACGCTCAAGGACTTCGACAAAGGTTCATTCGAGCTTGGAGGATGCCCAACAAGGTGGATAGTAAGACCTTGGGACACAAGAATTCCACCCCCCTTGAGCCTTACCTCAAGTGGGTACGAACCCGCGCCCAAAGTCTTATGATGCCTTACCCCTACATTCTTCCTATGATTAAAGAGCTTGTTAAGGAAGGAGAGGTTCCATACACCCTCCTGCATCCTGACATGCCAACATCATTAGAAGATTTACAAAGGAGTTGGATACAGCTCAAGGGAGAACGCGACACTTTTGAAGCCCAATTCTACGCCAGTGAGAAAAAGGTTTTGGAACTTACTCGTCAACTTCACGAAGAGCAGACTCTTAACACCTACATTGCACCAAAGAGGATGCGCAACGTCTTTTTACCTTAGAATTTTGTATTATTTTTCCCATGGGGCATTTATGTACTAACAATTCTATCTTATTAATATGACGTGTGTTCCTTTTTGTTTAAAACAAATTTGAATTTCTGAATCCTTGAAAGCATTACATGAATACATATCATTCATCATATGCATAAACAGGTCTTCACACCAAGTTTCCTCATCTCTCTGCTGTTTATTTCAGCAAGATGGATATCGAACAAACGGTTAAAGACTTACAAGCGCAGAATTCACAATTCCAACAGCTACTCATGACCTTGGCTAAGGGTCGGGAGGAGCTCAAAACTCTACTGGAAAAGGAAAAAGAGAAAAAGAAGAAGAAGAGAGTTGGTGTGGCTACTTTGGGCAGAAGATTTGAAGGTCACGCCAGAAGGGTTCTAGATTTCCCATCAACATCTGAAGAGGGTGAAGGAAAGGGTAAAGGAGTTGCAGTGCCTTCTGATTCTGAAGCTGAAGAAGAAGAGGATGAGGACTATTCAGAACAACAGTATCCTCCTGCAGATGAGAAATACAAAAATCTGGAAGAACGTCTGGCAGCTATGGAGATTCAGAGAGTGCCTGGGCTGGACTTTGAAGAGTTGGGGTTAGTTTCTGGAATTGTTATCCCTCCTAAGTTTAAAGTACCTCTGTTTGCTAAGTACGATGGTTTGTCTTGTCCCAAGATGCACCTACAGTCTTACGCCAGGAAAATACAACCACATTCTTATGACAAAGACTTGTGGGTCCATTTCTTCCAGGACAGTTTGTCAGGGACGCAGTTGGATTGGTTCTACCAGCTAGAGAGGTCTGATATGCACAATTGGGAGGATTTGGCTGCTGCCTTCTACAAGTAGTATCAATATAATGCGGACTTAGCACTAACCCGTACTCAATTACAGAGTATGGGTATGGTCTCAAATGAAGGTTTCAAAGAATATGCCCAGAAATGGAGAGACTTGGCGGGACGAGTACAACCACCTCTATCCGAGAGAGAGCTTGTAGATATGTTCTTGGGTACACTGTCAGGCCCCTTTTTCAATCACTTGATTAGAAGTTCGTCTGCGGGGTTCACCAAGTTGATTCTAACTGGTGAGAGAGTTGAAGCCGGCATCAAGAGCGGAAAAATTCAAAAAGATACATCTGCTTCCGCTGCCATCAAAAAGACCTTTCCATCAAAGAAGGAAGTCTCAGTTGTCTACTCCCAAAGAGGTCAAGGAGGAGTTGAGCGCCAGCCAGCGGTGGGGGCCGTAATGATTCAGAAGTCTGCAGTTGATCAGCCCTGAAACAATCAACCCAGAACCAACCAAGCAAGGGTGGAAAGACCACAACGACAGTATACCCAGATATACATGACTACTGCTCAGGTTCTACCCCATCTCTTGAAGTTAAACCTTATAACCTTGAAAGAGGCACCGAAGAACCCGGATACTTCTTCTCCATTCTACCATGAAAATGCCAAGTGTGCTTATCATTCAGACAGCCTGGTGCACGACACCAAGAGTTGTTGGGCCCTCAAGAATAAGATTCAGGATCTGATAGACGCTAAAGAAGTGGAATTCGACGCCCCTGAAAATCCGAATGTAATCTCTGCTTCGATGCCCAAGCATGATGCCAATGCTATTGAGGAGGACAATGAAGAAGAGGGTAACTTGGAAGACTTGATTTTCCCTACTGTTGATGGAGGACTGTGCAATTGGGAGGCAAAAGACTTTGTTCCAATTACTTTCATAAATCAGTAATTTATCTTTCAAACATTTATGGTTGTTTGTAATAATCCATAAACAATTCGTACACTTTTAGCCTTGTGCCTTACCCGAGGCACATAGGTCCATTTGTAAGGGTTTGATTTTTCATCTTCATATGCCATTTTAATGAATCATGGACGTTTTCACATATAAACTTTTATGTTCATTTTCTTTCTTTTTACATTTTATTTGTTTAAAGGTGGCTATCCCTTACACACACCCACACTCACAAATGCAGGTACCTTCCATTCCGGATTCCATGGGTAACAATTTTTCTATGGCCTTCAGTGACTCTAAAGATCTGGTCTACCATGCCGAATACGAAGGTGATGAAGACTGTGAAGTGCCGGGAGAGTTGGCTAGACTGTTACAACAGGAAGAAAGGTCTATTCTACCTCATGAGGAGCTGTTAGAGACAATCAACCTGGGTACTGTTGAAGACAGAAAAGAAGTCAGAGTGGGTTCCAACCTAGAGCCAAGTGTAAAGGAGCACTTAATTCAGCTGTTGAATGAATATGTTGAGATCTTCGCCTGGTCTTACGAAGACATGCCGGGACTCGATACAGATATTGTGGTTCACCGTCTCCCTGCAAGAGAAGATTGTCCACCAGTTAAACAAAAAGTCTGCCGCATGAGGCCCGACATGTCTGAAAAGATCAAAGCAGAAGTGATGAAGCAGTTCAATGCTGGATTTCTCGCTGTTACTTCCTATTCACAATGGGTTGCTAACATTTTGCCCGTGCCTAAGAAGGACGGCAAAGTGAGAATGTGCGTAGATTACATAGATTTAAACAGGGCTAGCCCTAAAGATGACTTTCCCCTACCGCACATTGACATCTTGGTTGACAATACAGCTCAGCACAAGGTATTTTCTTTCATGGACGGATTTTCAGGGTACAACTAGATCAAAATGGCCCCTGAAGACATGGAGAAGACTACTTTTGTTACACACCGGGGTACCTTCTGCTATAAAGTGATGCCATTCGAACTGAAGAATGTCGGGGCAACCTATCAGCGCGCCATGGTAGCTTTGTTTCATGACATGATACATCATGAAATCAAAGTCTACGTAGACGACATGATAGCCCGTTCACAAACGGAAGAAGAACACCTCGACCATTTGCAAAAGTTGTTTGTCAGGTTGAAGGAGTACAAGCTCAGACTGAACCCTAACAAGTGCACTTTCGGAGTCAGGTCTGGTAAACTCTTGGGTTTCATTGTCAGCAATAAAGGCATCGAGGTTGATCCTGCCAAAGTCAAAGCTATACAAGAAATGCCTGCCCCTCGCACTGAGAAGGAGGTCAGAGGTTTCTTGGGACGCCTAAACTACATTGCTAGGTTCATCTCTCACCTAACATCTACCTGTGAACCAATCTTCAAGTTGTTGAAGAAAGATCAGGTAGTTAAATGGAACGATGACTGTCAAGTTGCTTTCGATAAAATCAAGGAGTATTTGCTAGAACCTCATATCTTGATGCCACCCGTCGAAGGAAGACCTCTAATCATGTACCTGATTGTTTTGGATAATTCAATGGGGTGCATACTGGGCCAACATGACGAGTCTGGTCGAAAAGAGCATGCCATTTATTACCTTAGCAAAAAGTTTACCGACTGTGAGACCCGATACTCACTGTTCGAGAAAACTTGCTGCACTTTGGTATGGGCTGCTCGCCGGCTAAGGCAGTATATGTTGACTCATACCACTCTACTGATATCTAAGATGGATCCGATCAAGTACATCTTCGAAAAGCCTGCTTTGTCTGGAAGAATAGCTAGATGGCAGATGATCCTCACCGAATACGATATACAGTACATGACCCAAAAAGCTATAAAGGGGATTGTACTAGCTGACCATCTGGCTCATCAAGCTGTCGAAGATTACCAATCCATGAAGTTTGACTTCCCTGACGAAGACATTATGACATTGGATAACATTGAAGATTTCAGACCGTATGACATACCTGAACAAGGATCCCGATGGACCCTGTACTTTGATGGTGCCTCTAATGCACTTAGCAACGGTAGCGGCGTGGTACTCATCTCTCCAGAAGGTTGCCATACACCTTTCACAGCTAGACTTTGCTTTAACTAAACCAACAATATGGTCGAATATGAAGCTTGTATCTTTGGTCTCAAGGCTGTAATAGACCTGGGAATCAAATCTTTGGTTGTGTTCGAGGACTCAGCTTTGGTCATCAATCATATCAAAGGAGAGTGGGACACTAAACATCCCAATCTCATCCCTTACAAAGAACATGTCTTGACATTGCTCCCTCATTTCGAGCAGATCACCTTCGAGCACTTCCCGCGAGAAAGAATCATCTAGCAGATGCTCTAGCTACAATGTCATCCATGTTTAAACTTAACTGGGATAATGAGGCTCCCCAAATCACCATCGAGCGAATGGACGAACCTACACATTATCACGAGATTAATACCGAAGAAGTAGTGGACCGACCTTGGTTTCACGGAGTCAAAAGGTATCTCGAGGCTCAAGAATACCCGGAAGGAGCTTCAATCAACGACAAAAAGTTCTTGAGGAGATTCTCAGCTAAGTTCTTCTTGAGCAATGGAATCTTGTACAAGCGCAATCATGATTGCATTCTGATCTGTTGTGTGGACAAAGTTGAAGCTGAGCAGATCATGGCTGAACTATATAATGGTACCTTTGGCACCCACTCAAGCGGGCATACGATGGTTAAGAAGATTCTACGGGCAGGATACTACTGGTCTACCATGGAAGCTGACTGCCATCAACATTCCAGAACTTGTCACAAATGTCAAATATATGCGGACAAGGTACATATACCTCCAGTTCCTCTCAATGTCTTAACAGCTTCTTGGCCATTCGCTATGTGGGGAATCGACATGATTGGAGAGATCAAGCCTACAGCATCCAATGGACACCGCTACATCCTGGTAGCCATTGATTACTTTACCAAGTGGGTCGAAGAAGCTTCCTTCGCATCTGTCACAAAGAATGTTGTTGCCCGGTTCATCAAGCAGAACCTCATTTGTCGGTACGACATCCCCGAAAGGATCATCACTGACAATGGTACAAACCTTAACAACACTATGATCACCGCCTTGTGCGAGCAGTTCCAGATTCAACATCACAATTCATCTCCCTATCGGCCAAAGATGAACGGTGTTGTCGAAGCTTCGAACAAAAATATCAAGAAGATCATACAAAAGATGACAGTCACCTACAAGGACTGGTATGAGATGTTACCGTTTGCTCTCCACGGGTACCGTACCACGGCACATACATCAATTGGGGAAACACCCTATTCTTTGGTATACGACATGGAAGCTATTTTACCTATCGAGGTTCAGATTCCCTCCTTGAGAATCATGAAAGATGCTGGTTTGAGTGAAGACGATTGGATTCAAACTCGGCTTGATCAACTTAACTTGATTGATGAAAAGCGACTTACTGCTGTTTTCCATGGTCAGACGTATCAAAAGCGGATGATCAAGGCTTTTAACAAGAAATTCAGGCGCCAGGTATATCAAGTCGGGGATCTTGTAATCAAGCAGATCATCTTGCCGCAAAGTGATCCCAGGGGCAAATCGGCTCCTAACTACGAAGGACCATTTGTGATCAAGAACATCTTTTCTGGTGGGGCAATGATATTAACCACCATGGACGGCGATGACCTGCCGCACCCTGCAAACACAGACATAGTCAAAAGATACTACGCATAAATGACCCGCTAGGTTGACATACCTAGGCAAAAAAAGGGCATCCCGGTGAATCGAAAACCCGAAAGGGCGGTTTAGGCAAAAGTTAGTGATAAACAAAAAAAATCTGTACACCCGGCAAGTTGAAAACCCGAAAGGGCGACTTGGGCAAAAAAGGGTTTCCCGGTGGATCGAGAACCCGAAAGGGTGGTCCAGGAAAAAGTTAGGGAATTAAAGCGTATGACTATGGCTCGTTGGATCTCTTTAAGGACAATCTCTTCACAGACAAGCTCCGGGATTCTGATCAACTCAATCATTCTTCGGACGAAGCAATGAACGGACAAGATATTTAGAGTTACGAAGGCTATAGCAGAATGGGAACCCCATGGATTTTTCACACATAGCCATCTTTCTTTGTATACATTTTTCTCAATTTTTATGACAATGTTCTCTTACTAGGACGTCTGTCTCCCTTGTACAAAATACTTACACAAAGTTAATACAAAGATACTTCAAAGTGCAAAAAACTATTTGTCTTTTCCTTTTTACACTTGTGTTTTATTTGAAAACGTCCAATGATTTATTAATGAGCATATGCATTTGAATATAATCACATGTTTACAAATAAACGAAATGGGAAAGAATAATTACTGACAGGTTGAAGGTATAGGAAAATGTCTTTAGGCTATTCCAGGATAAATCCCCTGCAGTATATCATCTAGATCCCCAGCGGAGCTAAAACCTTGAAATGCATATCTCCAGTGGAGCTAAATTTCAAATCCCTTAATCTCCATCAGAGTTAAGTTTTCAAACTCCCAATCCCCAGCGGAGCAAAACTTTGAACTACAGACCCTCAGCGGAGATGAAACCTTCTTCCCCAGCGGAGACAAACTATCAATCTACAGCGGAAACCATTCAGTTTTCCCCAGATTCCCCAGCAAGTTGTCTTACAGTCTGAGAATCAACCAAATAACAGTTAACTTTTATCCCCAACCTAGGATAATTCCCCAGTAGAATGGCATATAACCCAAACTCTTGAACTTTTTCTAAACAGGAATAAACTTTTTCCCCCAGCCATAAAAAATATAAAAATAGAGGGACCAAAAATACATTTAAACCTTAAAAAAAATTAAAAACTAAGTTATTATTAACTTAAAAATTGTGACTTGTACTTAATAATTAATTAGTTAAAAATTAAATCAAAATAAGTAATTAAATAAATTATTAATTTAAATTATTATTTAATTAACTATTTGAATTAACATTAACTAATAAATGAACTTTAACTTTTAATAAATATTTATTAACATAAGGATATTTTAGTAATTTTATACTTAATCAACACTTCCCCTTCTATTTCTTTTATCTTTCTCTTATAAAAAAGAATACTTCAAATCTATTGAACTTCTTACATATTTATTTCTTCACAATTTCTCGTTACGATCAAACATATCCTAAAAAAAAATCAAATAAAAAAGTACAAAAATTCAATTATGAACCCAAAGAAACTTATCTATGTACAATGTCAAATCCCTCGGCAAAATATCCTCTGTAAACATATGGATCCTTTGTAATTGTAAGTCGTACTTTTAATCAAAGGAAGATCGAAATAAACGGCTGATAATGGAAACTTTAGAGAGGGGATTCTTTTTTATGGGAATAATTTGCCTAGCGACACCTTTAGCCACAGTTGGTAATCTGAATGCAAGGGCGACTTTCTTTTCCAACACATTCACCTCGACGGACTCTGTCTCTACTGAAAAATCAAATATTGATGCAAGCATCAAGAGTAAGCTACCAAGCAAAGTGCCATTACTTTAAGATTATGGTTTAATTATTATGCAGTCTTAAACTATTTTGAATATATATATATATATATATATATATATATATATATATATATATATATAAAAGTTGTAATTATTAAGTTCATGAAGGTAGAAGTGAGACACCCGGAGAACATTGCTATGAAGGTAGAGGCGCGAGGCGGTTGTCAAGGCGCACGTCTCAATCTTTGTATCATACTCCCTCTATTCTTTTTTATAAGAAAATTTTAACTTTTTAGATTAATTTAATAATTGACGTATCTAACTTATATATAGTCTAAATACATTATTTATTCAATGAATCTAAAAAGTCAAAATTTTCTTATAAAAGAGAATGGAGGGAGTACTTAATTTGTTTTATGTCATTTGTAAGAGAAGAGCTTGATTGCTAGAGAGAAAAACTTAGAGATAGAGTGGGAGATTCTTGAGAATTATAATCATAAGTATTGGAAGATTTTTGGTTGTAAACTAAAGGATGAGAAATACATTTAAATATTTTGGGATTAAGTGATTCATGTATTAAATGATTTAGAGATTGAGTATCAAATAGATGGAAATTATGAAGAATTCTCATAAATTTGATGAATTAATTTATTGTAATTAATGTGTAATCTCTTGATTGATATTAGATCGAAAACTTACTCTCTCCTCTAAATTAGATTATTTTTGGATTAAACTTAGTAAAATAATTAATTGTGTTGATTCTCTATTTTTATTTTTTTGTTAACATGTGGATTTGCATACTTTATGTTGGTAGATTGAGTATTATTTCAGTTGTTTAGTTTGGTTTCTATTTCTTTTTGTCCTACAAATCATATTTTTTTGATATATCTGAATCATTCATTCATCATTTTTAACAAGTGGTGGATACTATAGAAAATAAATGTCTAAGATTACAATTGAGCATCATAGATTATAAATTAGATATTAAGAAGTTTTTCGGATGCAATAATTTTGGATTGTGAAAAATGAATGTGAGAAATTTTGATTCAACAAATATGTGTATAAGGCTTGAAAGGTGAGACATTGATGTCGGCAAATCTCACATGAGTACAGAAGATCGAAATAGTAGATAAAACTAGACGTTCCATTAACGTGTGTCTTGAAGATGAAATATTGTGGGAAGTCACAAGAGAGAAGTTTGTGGCAAAAATATGGGTCAAATTTAAATGGTTATATATGACAAACTCATTGGCTCTTATGTGTGAAACAACAACTCTATACTTTTTAGATGGTGGATTCCAAATCTATTGTGAAGAAATTGATAAATTTCTATTATTGTTTATGACTAGCAAAATATTAAGGTGAAGTTTGATGATGATGATGATGATGATGATGATGAGGCTTTATTCTTATTCAACCAATTAAAAACTTAAAGATTGAAGATAATGGAGAAGGCTTGAATGTTACAAGAGGCTGTAGTGAGTAAAGAAAATCTAAAGGGAAAAAATATAATTATAAGTCCAAGTTCAAGAATTCAACAAACTAAACATATTTCATTGTCACTAAAAACTGACCACTTCGAGAAGGATTGTCCTAAGAATAGAGAACATAATGGGGATTTCTTCCATATGGTGATTGCCTTATATGAGAATGGTTATGGCATTGATGGCCGCTATGGGTTAAAAATTTGAATATAAAGAAAAGTTTTATATGAACTTAGGATGCTCTTATAACATGAGTCCAAGAAAGGAATAATTTGAGATTTTAAAGTTAAAAATATGGAGTTTCTGACTCAGCACTCATAAGATTTGCAAGATTCATGGTATTAGTACAAATTAATTCATATTGTTTGACAACAATGAAATCTTTTCATGAAATATGAGATATATGTATGAACTTACAGAAATTTGTTCTCCATAAATATTTTTTATTATTTAGACTATTGCTTTAGAATTGAACATGGCATGCTGAAAGTTTCTGATGGTTCTATCATTATTGGTATGCATTGATATATAGTCAAGATTGATATTTGATAAATGGTCCAAAATATGCATTTTTTATGTTTTGGTTGGTTCTAGTATTATTGATAATGGATCATTAGCTAGCCAAAACTTTCATGATAAAAGAAAACTATGTAATTTGAGGTTAAGGTATGTTAGTGAAAGAAGTTTGGTTGAACTAGATAAGTAGGGTTTAGTAGGTATTGAAAAATTGAACAAGCTAGAAATTTATGATCATTGCATACTACATAAACAACATAGAGTGATGTTTATGAGTGTTATGTATAATTCTACTAGGTCGTTTGAGTGTGCTCATTAGGAACTTTGGGTTCTAGTAACGGAAGAAACTCATAAAGGGTTTTTATTTTCTCACTATTATTAATGAGTACTCTAGAAGAGTACAAGGTCATATTTTGAAACATAAAAGTGACATCTTTGAAAAGTTTAAAGAATGACATACTCTTATAAAAATAAAATATGAACTAAACTGAAATACTTAAGAAATGAAAATGGTTTGGAGCTTATTTCAGAAATGAGATATAAAGAGGTATAGAAATGTAGTTGGCCCTATTAGAGTTTGGCTTAACTCACCTTTATAAAATTGACTTGTAAGGTGAGGAGTGTCACTCTATATACACTCTTTCAAGGCTCTATCTACAACCAATGTGTGACTTGGAATTTTTCCAATACACTCCCTCACGCCTAACATTCTCTTGGACTTGGTGCATAGATTTAAACGGTGGGTAGCCCAAGGTCTGATCAATAGGCTCTGATATCATATTAGAGTTTAGCCTGCTTGTAAGGTAAAGGGTGTCACTCTATATAAACTCTCTCAAGGTTCTATCTCCAACCAATATAGGACTCGGAATTTTTCCAAAAGGCACACTACAACAAAATGGGAGATGAGACACTCACGTTTTTTTTGGGTAAAATTAGTTCTACTACAACTTATTTGAGTAAGAGGTGTCCATCCATAAAAATATATTTCAATACACCTATGAATGTTTAGAGTAGTAAAGTAGTAAACTATTATAATTTGAATTTATCAAAGCTTTGGCGTTTATGCATATCAAGCTAGATAAGTTTTATGCTAGAGATATCAAATGTGTCTTTATTTGTTATCTTAAAGGTAATAAAAGGGTTAGAACTGTGGAAGATTGAATCTATAGGATCAAAATTAATCTTAAGTAGGGAAGTTATTTTTTATGAGAGTGATATAGAGATGAGGTGCAAAGATTTGGAAGTTAATGACTCAGAAACTAGGTTGAAGAAATATCATTTTTTTATGTGGATGTTCTTACTAATGAGACTAGAGATAAAGAGGAAGTTGACACTCCCACTTTTAGTTTTAGGAAAGGACTGTTTATAATGGGTCCAAAATATATGTTGACTTATGACAGATTGAAGGATTATATTGTAACACCTCTGACATATGGTTACATGTTGATCTTATTTGTTATACTTTAAATGTGACTAAAAATTATCAAGATTAGGAATTAAAGATCTTCAACGAGACATTTGAAAGCATAGAGAGTTAAAAATGACTCAAGGAGATTAAAATTTCTCCTAGGGTAATCCTATGTAATTAGGGTGTTGTGTTTCTTATATTTTATCTTTATTTTATTTCAATTTAGTCCCTCGCATTAAACTTGCACTTGTACCTTTTTAAAATGGCTTTTGCATATATAAAATAAACATTTCACTAAGATCAACACAGTTGACTCAAATCAAAAGAATTTATTATTTGAACCAAGAAAATTTGTTCAGCATGATTCGAATCACACACTTATCCAATCCAAATAATTGAAAAAAGTGTTTCTCAAAAAATGAATTTGGGAAACATGATTCAAATTAAGATTTTGCTCGATTCTAATAAAGAAGGTTATTTTATAAAATGAATTCAGTCCAGGAAACATGATTCAAATCATGGTTTTGTCTGATTCGAAACATGAGTGTGTATCTGTAAAACAAATTTAAGAAATGTGATTTGAGACATGGTTTTGTGTGATTTGAATCATGAGCATATTTTTGTCAAATGTATTTAATTCGGGAAACGTGATTCTAATTATGGTTCTATGTGATTCGAATCATGAGAATATTTTTTGTTAGAACATAGTTTGATTCTACAACCCTTAATTAGAGTTTTGATGATAACAAACACAAAGAACAAATATGCACTCTAAAATTGTGTTACTGTGTATGCAGAAGTTCTGACCAAAGCAACATCAGAAGTTAAGCTATAGAAGCTTTCTTGCTGAGGTAATTAGAATCTGCGCTGAAGAATGATGATCAGAACATGCGCTGAAGTGAAGAATACTCGGATTCTGAACAAAAGGTTCATATACAATCATATTCTCACAACTCTAAGTCATCAATGTTCTGAAGCAATTGCAGCATACAAGAGTGTAAGATTCTGAAGCGTTACTATTCAATCAAGACAGCATCACATGCAACGGCTTCATTCAGACAAGAATCTTCTCAATATGGAAACAGCTTAAATGTCCATTATCACGGTTTGTGTTGGACAGGATTCCATTGCCTATATAAACAAGCTAAGAGGACAAATCGTTTACGATTTTTCAATATCATTGTAATACATCTCTAAACGCTGCAAGCTTACATACTCTTTTCACGCTTAAAATTGTGTAAAATATCACAGTTGTGATAACTGTTTTTATAAAGAAAAACAACGATACACAAAATTCTTTTATCTTGATTAAGCCAGTTTTTTCCTTGAGATTGATCGGGTTGTGGTTGTACTCAAGAGGACTTTGACAGTTGTCAAAGTAGTGATTGTAATCAGTTTTTGATTAGTGAATTAAGTCCTCGTTGGAGAGAGGCGAAATCACCTTGACGGGTGGACTGGAGTAGTTTGAGATTAAACGAACCAGGATAAAAATATTGTGTCTTTGCACATTTGATTTTAAGTTTTCAACTCAACCCCCCCCCCCCCTACTTCTTGTGTTTTTCACTTCTTCAATTGGCATCAGAGCGTCTGGTTCTGAGTTCATACACTTAACCGTGTCAGTACAAGATCCAAGCTTCAGAAAAACACTATGGTGGGACCAAGCCAAAACATCCGCAATGACTATCATGAGGACAAGGATAGAATCAGTGGCAAACCTTCAGTCCTTGATGGAGAAAATTTTGACTACTGGAAAGACAGAATTGAGAGCTTCTTTCTGGCCCATGATGCTGATCTATGGGACATGGTAATTGATGGATACACACATCCAGTGGATGAAAGTGGTCAGAAGATAGACAGAAAAAGGATGTCTGACCAGCAAAAACCTGATTTCAGAAATCATCATAAAGCCAGAACAATACTTCTCAGTGCTATCTCATACTCAGAATATGAGAAAATCTCAAACAGAGAGACAACCAAAAATATGTTTGACTCTCTGAGAATGACGCATGAAGGAAAAATACAAGTCAAAGAAACCAAGGCCCTTACGCTCATTCAGAAGTATGAAGCATTCAAGATGGAAGACAGTGAATCTATAAAAGCAAAGTTCTCAAGATTCCAGATCCTTGTTGTTGGGCTGAAGGTTCTTGACAAAGGATATTCTATTGTTGATCACGTAAAGAAGATCATCAGAAGTCTACCCAAGCAATGGAGGCCAATGCTCACAGCACTTAAGCTAGCCAAAGATCTCAACAAGATATCTCTGGAGGAACTTGTCAGCTCCCTCATAAGTCACGAGATAGAGCTAGATGAAGATGAGCCTCAAAAGCAAGGTAAGCCATTAGCATTAAAATCTAACAGAAAATCTGATTCTAAGGTTTTACAGGCTAGGGAAGAAACCTCTGATGGATCCTCATCAGAAGAAGATGAATTGTCTCTCCTCTCCAGAAGAGTGAATCAACTGTGGAAGCAGAGACAAAGGAAATTCAGAAATCCTAGAAGATCAGAGAATCAAAATGAATCCTCCTCTAGATACAAAAAGTCTGAGTCTTCCTCTGGACATAGAAGATCTGAAGGTTCTTCACGACATAGAAAGTCAAATAACAAGGACATCATCTGCTATGAGTGCAATAAGCAAGGGCACTACAAAAGTGATTGTCCAAGGCTTCAGAAGGAGAAGCCCAAAAAGAAGTTCTTCAAGGAGAAGAAGAAAAGCCTCATGGCAACATGGGACGATTCGGACACTTCTGATGCTGACTCAGAGTCAGATGATGAAAGAGAAAACATAGCTCTCATGGTAAACGTGTCAGAAGACAGTGAAGCTTCTGGTTCAGACTCAGAATCAGACACTGAAGAGGTATTCCCTGACTTCACTATTAATTTTACTAAGGCTGAACTTGCAGAAAGTCTAAATTAAATTCTAGAAAGGTATCAACAAATCAGAGTCAAATTCAAGAACCTAAAAAGGAATTTTGTCTCTGACTCTGAAAAGACTGAGAGTCTCAGATTAGAGAATTCGGAGTTAAAAGAAAAGGTTTCAAAATTAGAAAACGATTTGCAAAACTCTCAGAAGGAAATAATCTCAGAGACTCCCAGTAATGCCGATGAGATCATCAAAGAGTATGATCACAGCTTTTATAAATTTCTGGCTAAAAACATATATAGAAGCAAGATGGCTTCAATGATCTATGGAGTTAGCAGGAATGGCAGAAAAGGGATAGGATATCAAGGTAAGGTATCTACACCTAAGAAAGTCATGGACCTAGTCATAAAACGCACACCACTTAAATCACACTTCATATATGGGCATACACACGACCTAAAATACACTAGTAATGATTACTCTGTCAAACCAAAATTCAACCAGAATTTTGGTAAAACTAACAAACCAGGACCCAGGAAGATATGGGTACCTAAGGACAAAATTATATATGCAGCAGATATCTTTAGCAGCAAGGCTAAAACACCAGTCATGGTACCTGGACTCTGGATGCTCTCGACACATGACGGGAAGAAAGCATATGTTCCAAAGCCTGGAACTTAAACCCGGAGGCTACGTGGGATTTGGAGGCAAACAAAGAGGAAAGACCATTGGCTCTGGAACAGTAGGTAATGGAAATCTTCCCTCTATAAATAATGTGCTATTAGTTGATGGATTAATGCATAACCTGTTATCCATAAGCCAATTAAGTGATAACGGTTATGATATAATCTTTAATCAAAATTCATGCAAAGCTGTTAGTCAGAAAGATGGAACTATCCTTTTTAATGGAAAGAGGAAAAACAACATCTATAAGATAAAAATTTCTGAACTAAAGAGTCAGAATGTAAAATGTCTTCTCTCTGTTAACAACGAGCAATGGGTCTGGCACAGAAGATTGGGGCATGTTAGTATGAGAAGAATATCTCAGATTAACAAACTCAATTTGGTCAAAGGACTTCCTAATTTGAAGTTCAGCTCAGATGCTCTGTGTGAAGCATGTCAGAAAGGCAAATTTGCAAAACCTGCTTTTAAATCTAAAAATGTTGTTTCCACCTCTAAGCCATTAGAACTTATGCACATAGACTTATTTGGACCAGTAAAAACTGCGTCTATTAGTGGCAAGAAGTATGGGTTAGTGATCATAGATGACTATAGCAGATGGATATGGGTAAAGTTATTAAGACACAAGGACGAGTCACACTCTGTGTTCGTTGCATTCTGTAACCAAGTTCAGAATAAAAAGGATCTTCGAATTGTCAAAGTCATAAGTGATCATGGTGGAGAATTTGAAAATAAAAATTTTGAATCATTTTTTAATGAAAAAGGCATCTTGCATGACTTCTCTTGTCCTAGAACTCCCCAACAAAATGGAGTTGTAGAACGAAAGAACAGAACACTACAAGAAATGGCCAGAACCATGATCAATGAGACTAACATTCCTAAGATCTTTTGGGTAGAAGCAATTAACACAGCGTGTTACATTCAGAATAGAATCTCTATAAGACCTATTATGGAAAAGACTCCATATGAACTGTGGAAGAACAGAAAGCCTAACATTTCTTATTTCCATCTGTTTGGATGCACTTATTTCATTATGAATACAAAAAATCATCTGAACAAGTTTGACTCCAAAGCACAAAAGTGTATTATGTTAGGATACTCTGAACGCTCAAGAGGGTACAGAGTATACAATACAGAAACACATATTGTTGAAGAGTCAATCAGTGTTAGATTTGATGATAAGCTTGACCCTCAAAAGTCAAAGCAGAATGAATTCTTTGCAGATATAGAAGTTGAATTCATAGGTACTTAAGACAACTCATCAGAAGTTCTCAATAGAGACGCTTTAACAACTTCAGAAATAAATGTTACAAGTAATCCAGCACCTTCTTTTGATCAACTCCAAAAAAGGTTTTCCAGAAGCAGCATAGCTCACCCATAAGATAAAATCCTGGGAAAGAAGGATGATCCAATCAGAACATGATCAACATTCAGAAACTCTGAAGAATCCCTCACGGGACTAGTCTCTCTGATTGAACCAACAACAATTGATGAAGCTCTTCTGGACAATGACTGGATTCTAGCAATGCAGGAGGAATTAAATCAGTTCACCAGAAATGACGTATGGGATCTGGTTCCCAAACCAAAAGGATTCAACGTTATTGGAACAAAGTGGGTGTTCAAAAACAAACTGAACGAGCAAGGAGAAGTCATCAGAAACAAAGCACGACTAGTGGCACAAGGTTATAGTCAGCAAGAGGGGATAGACTATACAGAAACCTTTGCTCCAGTCGCCAGGTTAGAATCTATCAGACTCTTAATCTCATTTGTTGTAAACAATGGCATCACTCTGTATCAGATGGATGTCAAAAGTGCATTCCTAAATGGCTACATAGATGAAGAGGTATATCTGCACCAACCCCCTGGGTTTGAGAATTCCAAACACCCAGAATATGTTTTCAAACTAAAGAAGTCACTCTATGGTCTGAAACAAGCTCCCAGAGCTTGGCATGAAAGACTAAGTAACTTCCTGTAAGAAAAGGAATTCACCAGAGGGTGGACACAACCTTGTTTTGTAAGACAGTTAAGAATGACATTTTAGTGTGTCAGATTTATGTAGATGACATCATCTTTGGATCCACTAAACCTTCTCTGGGAAGAGAGTTTGCTAAGTGCATGCAGGCAGAGTTTGAGATGAACTTAATGAGGGAACTCAAATTCTTTTTGAGTATTCAGATAAACCAAACCTCGGAAGGAACTTACATTCATCAGAGTAAATATGTCAGAGAACTTCTGAAGAAATTTGATCTCTTAGAATGTAAGCCCTCAAAGACTCAAATGCATCCCACGTGCATTCTGGAAAAGGAAGAGGTAAGTAAAAAGGTAGAACAGAAAATCTACAGAGGTATGATTGGCTCTCTCCTTTATCCGACGGCTTCAAGGCCTGATATTTTATTCAGTGTTTGCTTATGTGCTAGATTCCAATCAGATCCTAGAGAATCTCACTTAACAACAGTTAAGCGAATTTTCAAGTATATGAAAGGTACTACTAATCTGGGTTTCTTTTATAGAAAATCCAATGAATACAGCTTAGTATGATACTGTGATGTTGATTTTGCTGGAGACAGAGTAGAGCGTAAAAGCACTTCTTGAAGCTGTCAGTTTCTGGGAGACAATCTGATCTCATGGACCAGCAAGAGACAGTCCATAATAGCATTGTCAACAGTAGAAGCTGAATACATAGAAGCTGCTGGATGTAGCACTCAAATGCTCTGGATGAAAAGTCAACTTGAAGACTTCAACATATTTGAGAGTAACATTCCTATCTTCTGTGATAACACTTCAGCTATATGTCTCAGTAAGAATCCTATTTTGCATTTTAGGGCTAAGCATATAGAAATAAAGCATCACTTTATTAGGGACTATATTCAGAAAGGAATTCTTACCTTAAAATTCATTGACACAGACCATCAATGGGCTGATGTATTTACAAAACCCATTTCTAAAGATAGATTCAATTTCATTCTGAAATATCTCAGCATGAAGTTATGCCCAGAATAAAATATTTTATTTGCATATCTTAACCCTCAAAACTTTATTGTTTTCTGTGAACATCTGATCAACTCGTCTTCAGAAGTTAGAAGTACAGTTGCCTCAGAATCTATCTATGAAGATATGAACGTTTCATTTCAAGGATAGAGGCGTGCAGTTCACATCATCAAACATCTGTCATCCTCTCACTAGCTACCTTCTGAGGCTGAACACGCGTTCAAATTCTGAAGTCCAAGGCTCTGATTGGATGCATTGAGACACTTGTCAGTGGTAACTGTTCAATATATTTTTAAATCCCTTAATATCATGTCTCATTAATGCATATAATCATCACTTATTTTCTTGCTTACTGTTTACGTTTTCAAAAAACCTATATAAACTCAACTTACTATTTCATTCATTCACATTTTACTCTCTTCTATATTCTCTCTTGTTTCAAGTTTCGTTTTCAAAAACCCTTTCCATTTTCTTCAAAGAACCTGTGTGAACAATGGCATTATCATCAAGTCTCAAGAATCTCAGTGCTCCTGAATCTTCATCAACGAAACTATATGAAGAACCCATTAGAATGCTTCTCACTCCTATTGACAACCTAGAAGTTCTCTCTGAGTTGATCATTGACTTTGAATGTTTACAAGAAAATGGGTTTAATATCTATAAAGACGTAACTGCACAGGGTTGGAACAGATATTTTAACCGTCTGTTGGGTCCAACGTTTCCCATTCTCGTCAAAGAGTTCTGGATTCATGCTACCTCATCCAACCACCAAGTTACATCGTATGTTATGGGAAATAAGATAGTGATAACAGAAGATTTAATTGGGAAACTCATTAGATACAATGGTGGTGGAGTCAGATGCATTGATATGACTGATAGATGTTCTGACCTAAAATCTATTGCCAAGGAAATCTTCACTTCTAGACAGCCATCCAGCAAGATCAGAGACTTGAAGGATCATCACAGAATTTGGGCTAGAATAATTCTGGGATGTATCAATCACAGGAAGCCTACAAGATCTTCTGATTATATCAATATTGATCAGCAGTTTCTGATTTACTTCATTACAAAGAAGACCAAGATAAACCTTCCACGCTTGCTCTTCAACCATCTCAGAACAAGTGTGAAAGAGACAAGAGAAGAAGAAAGAACTAAGAGGGACTGGATTCCTCTAAGAAGATTGATTTTAGATATTCTAACAGAAAACAGGTTGATAGAACATCTGACAGAGGCTCAAGAAAAAAGCACTCTGGAAGCAACCGCTGGGAAACCTTTGAACACCAAGAATCTGAAGAAAATGAAGATTATTGAGAACATTAAGAGGGAACCAACTATTGCTTCTCATGAGGCCATCACTTCTATGAGAATCCCTCTGAAGGATTTTCCACTATTTTCTGAAATAGATGCCTCCCCAGAAATCATAGTCAGATACCTTGAAGCTTGCAAGGCTGATGGGACTATTCCAGAAATCAACATCCAAGATCTGAACAAGCCGGCTCCAGAGGTTGTGCTATAGAAATCCAAAAAGAGGAAAGCAGTAGGAGAAGGATCCTCTCAGAAGACACCTAAAGCTGCGAAAAAGAAAGGTAATTCATCTTCTGTTTCTGTTATAGAATCAATAGTTGTTCCAACATCTGAAACCATTCCCCCTCAACCAACAGAAAATCCTTCACCCAAAACATTTGAGGATTTTGACATAGAGTTTGACCCATCTGTAACTCTTGGAAACTTTTTGAATGAACCTCACTCCCCCAATCAAAATCCAAATCCAGAACATCATCAACCAGAACTTGCCAAAGTTCTATCTGACATTGAACTGTTTGATCAAGACTTTTCCTCTCCAATACCAGAAAATCCAATCTCTCAACAACAACCAGAAAATCCACAACCACACTCTCCTTAACTAGAACATATGAACCTCAACTCACCACAACCAGAAAATAGACACTCTCTCTCTCTCTCCATGTTCTGAAAACCCATCCTCTGATATTCCTGAACCAGAAACTCAACACGCTACCGCAAACCAATCTGAAGACTCTCCTTCAGATTCTAATACCACTATCCCAATCCCTAGAATAATAGAACCCCTTACGATTCGCTTACCTCTCACTATTCATGATATTCCAGAAATCCCTTCACCATATGAATCTACACCACCAAACACCCCTAACACACCAATTATAATTTCTGACTCTTCCACTCCTTCACCCATCAACCATCCAGCTGACAACCTCAGAATTGTCATTGATCCACTAGTGTTGGACCGACTAGCTTCCACCTAAAACAAAATTGTCATTCCCAAACCTAAACCAACCGCAACCAAATCAGATGTTGGTAAGACTCTGTTGATTTTTGAAACAGAAATGCAGGAATGGATTAATTCTTTGAAGCAAGCAAGCGAAGAGATTTATAATCTTGCTGCTTCTGATTCTCTGTGGGAAAGATTCAGAAAATGGCTCAACTCTGAAACTCTGAAACTCTGAAGCTGAAATAATTGGGCTATGAAAGGGCTCAACAGAACTTCAGTGATCAGCTGAAAGCCTTCCAAGATCAAGTTTTGAGCCAATGGTGCAAGAAAGAAATTCTTCTGCTGGATAATGCTCCCTAGAAAGAGCACCATCCTTCAGAAGTTGTTGAACCAGATTCTGATAGTCTCTCTCTGACTACTTCTCCAGAAAACATGATTGCAACAGAAGAAGTGGTTCAATCAGAAGAGGCTGCAGAATATTCTGAACAACATGCAACCCGTGAAGATACACCAACTTCGTCTCTAGTCATGCAAACTCTGGAAGATTTGAAGAAAGAGAATGTATTAATCTATGCCAGACTGGATAAGCAAGAGGATACAAACAAAGATATCAAGGGTATTCTGGATAAAAAAGAAGATACTACAAAAGAAATCAAAGACATTATGAGAAAGCAGGAAGAATCAAGCACTCAGATCAAGAGCTTGTTGGAAGCGTTGTTCACACGTCTTCCCCCTCCTTCTTAGATTTTCTTTAAAAATGTTTATCTGTAATTTTTTATCTTTACCTCCTTGTTTCTGAAACTTGTCATTGCATTCTGTTTTCAATATAATTCATCCTTTTGACTATGATTATATTGCTTTTTGATACCTGACAAAAAGGGGGAGAAAGTAAGATATTTTCAATAACAATATACCGGGACAAAGTCTTAAACATTCTGAATATTTTAACCTCTACTTTCTGAAAAGCTTGAACAGGAACATATTTTGATAAGAATAGAAGGAGATGTATCAAAAGCTCTGATGAGAAGGAACTTCAGGGAAGTAATCAACTCAGGGGGAGTCTCTCTTAAGTTTTTTGTTCTATATTTTTAATTGAAAATTTTAGTTTTTGTCATCATCAAAAAGGGGGAGATTGTTATAACATAGTTTGATTCTACAACCATTAATTAGAGTCTTGATGATAACAAATACAAAGAACAAATATGCACTCTAAAATTGTATTACTGTGTATGCAGAAGTTCTGACCAAAGCAACATCAGAAGTTAAGCTATAGAAGCTTTCTTGCTGAGGTAATCAGAATTTGCACTGAAGAATGATGATCAGAACCTGCGCTGAAGTGAAGAATACTCTGATTCTGAACAGAAGGTTCATATACAATCAGATTCTCACAACTCTAAGTCATCAATGTTCTGAAGAAATTGCAGCATACAAGAGTGTAAGATTCTGAAGCGTTACTATTCAATCAAGACAGCATCACATGCAACGACTTCATTCAGACAAGAATCTTCTCAATATGGAAACAACTTAAATGTCCATTATCACGGTTTATGTTGGACAGGATTCCATTGCCTATATAAACAAGCTAAGAGGACAAATCGTTTACGATTTTTCAATATCACTGTAATACATCTCTAAACGTTGCAAGCTTACATACTCTTTTCACGCTCAAAATTGTGTAAAATATCACAGTTGTGATAACTATTTTTGTAAAGAAAAACAACGATACACATAATTCTTTTATCTTGATTAAGCCAGTTTTTTCCTTGAGATTGATCGGGTTGTGGTTGTACTCAAGAGGACTTTGACAGTTGTCAAAGTAGTGATTGTAATCAGTTTTTGATTAGTGAATTAAGTCCTCATTGGAGAGAGGCGAAATCACCTTGACGGGTTGACTGGAGTAGTTTGAGATCAAACGAACTAGGATAAAAATATTGTGTCTTTGCGCATTTGATCTTAACATTAAAGCTTTGTAATTTGTGTACAAGTTTGACGAAATCATGAAATGGAAATATTAGCTTAGGATTTAGCGATATTTAGTATTGTCTATGATACCAAATTGTACTAAACAACACTATAACCCATTCAATTAGTGTAAGAGTATGAAATTATGATAGATATCCATTAGAGACTAGACAAGGTACTATGTAAGGACGAAAGGCATCGAACCATGATAAATCTCGATGTACAATTTTCTATCTTTTTTTTCTTTACTTTCAGCTTTAGAATTTTGTGCCTAATAGGTTTTATCGCTTTATTAAATTTGAATTGTTTAGACTTTTGATTTCTGTTTGTAGTTATTTGTTTTAAAAGTTTAGTTTCGGTTAAAATTTGCCTCTACATTATCTACTTGTTGATTATTTTATAAAAGTTGTAGTCGCGAATGTTTAAAAGTTTAATCTAAATTTATTCAAATTATTCAGTTTAAATCAATATAGATTAAATCAAAATTTCTTATATATCATCTTCGTTAGTTTACAATCCTTGACTCACTTAGTATAATTTTTCTAACTACGCGTTATTTTGAAAAGTTTTTTAATCAACTCTATTTCAACTGAAATTTTTAAAACTTACAATGATCTTATGTAAGTTTAATTACCTTATGTAATTTGAATATGTATGTGAACCTTATGTAAGTTGACTTTCAACTATTGGGTCGCAGCTGAAGAAGGACCTCCTAAAAAGATCGTCGACATCGTTTCTATAAAGAAGTCCCAAAAGGATTAGGATGATGATGATGAGATTAAGAAAACATCTAACGATTTAAAGGCGGAAAACATAATTATATTTTAGTTAAGAATTAATGTATACTTCTCCACATAACATTGTAATATTGTTAAAGCAATATGGGGTACACTTCAAGTTTTCCATGATGAATCTGAAGATATCTAAGATTAACAATTTTACATAAAAGTATGAACTCTTTCGCATGGAGCCCGCATAATATATTTCCTATATACAAATGAGATTCTCTCACATAGTTAACAAACTACAAAATCTAAGTAACGCTACTTTTAACTAGTATTGCACTAATAAAATTCTAAAATATATGTGTAGAGCGCGGCGGCCAAAGGTAACTGTCATTATGGAATCTTAAGACCTAAAGACTATTGAAATGTACTCCTTTCAACAAGTTTACAAAAGGTGAACATGATGTGAAGAGACTTGAAGCAAATGAAGGGAATGTCAAGAGGAAAGACAAGAACGAGTGAGAAAAGAAAAACATATCCTTAAAGGTCTCTTCTTCCAAGGCTGAAATTGAGGATGATGACGAGGACCTACTGAAGACTTTTCAAAGGATGAAGATACTGGATTGTTATTTAGAGGCTGCAGGCGTTATACGAGGAAAAATGGTCTCAAACATTCTGACAAGAATCTAGTAAAGTATGGATAAGACTACTTTTAACTAGTGTTGCATTAATAAAATTTTAAAATCTATGTGCAGAGAGTGGAAACCAAAGGTAACTTCCATTATGGAATCTCAAGACCTAAAGACCCTTGACATGTTAACCATTTTCGGCAAGTTTACAAAATGTGAACATGATGTGAAGAGACTTGAAGCAAGTTAAAGGAATACCAAGAGGAAAGACAAGAGAGCAAGTAAGAAAAGAAAAACATATCCTTGAAGTTCTCTACTTCCAAGTCTAAAATTGAGGATGATGACAAGGACACCAGTGAATAATTTTCAAAGGATGAAGAGATTGGGTTGTTAGTTAGAGGCTACAATCGTTAGTCTTAAACATTCTGACAAGAATCTAGTAAAATTAAAAAAGTCAAATCCACCATGAAAGTGGGAAGGCAAGAAGAAGGAAGAAAAGCAAACAATGTGTCCCGAGTGTGGTAAACATGAACATAATGAGACTGGTAGTCCAAGTCTAGTGAAGCATAAAAGCAAACAAATGTTCTACAAGACGAAAGGAATATCTGTCAAGGGTCGTAGAGGATACATAGCTTGAGAAGATGATGAAGATTCCTCATCTTCCAATAATAACTTCGATGAGGATGAAATCACTCATATTTGTGTAGTGTTATGACACAAAGACAAAGACATGAAGGCAAGTGACTCTGATTCACACTTTATACCTTCTTACAATGAACTACCAAACACATTTCAAGAAATGAATAAAGAGAATCTGAATGCTTTTAAGAAAATCGTCTTCCCAAAGAAAATAATTTTAAAATTGGAAAGGATCTTAAAATTCAAAGGTGGTTTTGAATCTTTAAAATAAGGCCATTGGTAGCTCATTATTTGGGAAATATTTAAGCCTCTTATATTTTAATTTCAGGTTTGATTTAAGGACTAAGTATTTTCATTTATTTATTTATTATGATAATTTAGCTAAGTTGGGATAGATCATATTAGGTGCTCTTTTTTTTCCATTTTTATATGTTTTTTGCTTGTGAAGAAGTGGCTCGATAAGTTCTGTCACGTCAAAAACTCAGGAATACTTTCCAATAGGCATTAGGCCAGAAGACATTGGTAAGGATTCTCAACTTCAGTCGTAATGCTGACGAGGCAGAGATTTATGAAGAAAATAGGGAAAAGTTGGGTAGATAAAGATGAAACACCCTGCACAACAAGCCTGTGTGAGACGTGTTGTCTCTTACAGGTGGTTATGTACTAACCCAATATAGATACTATCAAATAAGAAATGAAATATATCTTATTATAGGACCACGTCAATGGACAATCTAGAGAGTCCCATGATCCAAAGTCTGGGGTTAACCTTAATGTTGAAGGATCATACAAAAGGAGTTGTATTCTGATTGAAAAATAGGTTTAGAAATTAAGTAGTCACTAAGAGAAAACATCATACTAAAAGGAAAGAAAGTTGAACCAACTCCTGACATGTCTCTTGCCTTTCCATTCCTAAGGGATAACATCCAATCTAGCATGTCATAAATTTCCCCTTGCTAGTTAAAGACCATAAAGAGTAGGAGTGATCACTTTTAGGTTTAAACTTTCTTTTCCTTGTGCTTAGAAATGTTAGGCTTGGAAATTTGTATTAGTGTATTTTTTTCTTCTCACTATGAGATAACTTTTTTATGTTGAGCCAAGGGAAATTTAATAAAAAATAGCTTATTTGTATGATGTCATGTTATGTTAGTGATTTATTTTGTCTTATGATTCAATGATATATGCTTATTAGTCTGAATGATCATCTTAGTAGTAGGTAAAATTTTATCATTGTTGAGAAAATCCTTTAGGCAAATGGACTTTAAGACAAATGTGGATAAAAAAGGTAAATGTAAATATTTACCATCTAGTTGTTTTAAAGATAAAGGATTAGAATCATAGAGGAAATCAAAACTTAACAAAGGCGTGCATTTGAGTTATTGTGAAACTTAGGAATTTATTTCTTAATTGCTTGTACATTTATTTTTACGTTGAATACATACACCAGAACAAATTCATACTCTAATCCTATCTGTCAGACAGAACTCATCACATAAACACTTTATGAGATTCATTAAATGAGTATTTGCTCATCATGTTTTCGTATGTGTTAAGCCTCAAACCTATAAGTTATCAATCTTAAATATGAACATGTGACAACTTCATTTATTCATAGTTATTCATAATTTTTAAAGTAGAAATCGAGTTAAATTAATATAATCTTTATGGAACAATACTTTTATTTCATCACTTACGGAAACTCTGATTGTGTATACTTACCTGCACATAAAGAAAAAATCCACAACAACCATGCATCTCTTATGACCAACCATTTTAGTATGTCTCTTACTTTATAAGAAAAATTGGAACCAAGTAAGTGCGAAGTTTGTCCAAATTTAAAAAATTGAACTTAACAACTTGAAGGGACAAACAAAATAATTCTCTGAAAAACCAATTATTTTCGCTATGATTCCAAATGTTGAAAGGGAATTTTTTATAAAACTATACACAAGTACGCCTACATCATTAGGAAGAATAGAAAAATGTCTATTCTAAAGTGGCGTATCATTATTATAATGAAATTGGACACAATTGTAGTAAAATTGGACATATTAGACATCATGGTCAAATTAAGAATGTAAAAGCTTCTAATGGACTTATGAAATGGTTCCTTAAAAGTCTCATAACTAATCCCTAAGGACCCAAGACAATTTTTTGTAGAAGTGTCTAAGGATCACCAACAAGATATGATTTCTGAACAGTGAATGCTTAAAAAACAAGTGAATGGAGACATATCTATATTCACTCACTTCAAAGAAAGGGAATGTGGCTAAGTCATTTATGGAGATAAAAACTGAGATAAAATATTAGGAAAAAATATTGTGAAAAATTCCTCCACAACTATCATTTATGGTGTTTTACTTGTGAAAGAGTTTAAACATAATATCCTAAGCAATAGCCAGTTACGTGGTAAAGAGTATACTATTATTTTCGTTAAAATTTAAGGAGAATAAATAGAGAGTGTTAAGATTTTTGTAGAGTTTAAAATGTCTATACTTTTAACTTTGACGATGTATCAAACAATGTCTGAAGTAATTAGAGATTCTTATAAAAAGGATCGAAGGGAGTATAATATGTTGATCTTGACCAATGACAATTTCACATCATAGTGTTGTTATTATAAAAATGATCGGAGGGAATATCATGATCGAGATGTTTGTGAAGATCAATATGTTAAATCCAATCTCTTTAAGGATAACACCTAATGTCAAGCGGCGTTTGGTGGAATTCCTGATAATCTCTAGTCAAGCAATCTCTATGATGATATTTATCAACAAATTTTTTTTTATCAAGTGTCATTATGAAGAAGCCAAATAAGTGTTTAGTCAATAATGAATTAAACAAGAGTTGTTGAAGATTAAAGATGGTGAAAGAGAAAATTAATATAAATAAATGAGGTTTCTCTTAATAGTCCTCGAGTAAGTGTTGTTTTCGGATTTTAAAATATTTGTTACCGAAGAAATTATCAGGTTGAGTCGCAGACTAGGTCGCTCTCTTTAAAATGTTTCGCGGCACTGCACAAAATTATACAAAGCAGTCGAACTACCGCGTTGTCTCCAGGATAAAACAGCCCAGTTCTATATACTGTACGATTACTACTTGCATGGTAGATAATCGGTCTAGAAATACACCCTTTGATGGTACAAGACTATTCAAATATGGTATCAACACCACTCATAGTATCTGGTACAAAGACTAATCATAATAATTTCTCAAACAAAAAGAAACTCAAATAATTCTCCAAAGAGAAATTAATAATGGTCATTTGACCACTCATAATAATTTCTCCAACAAAGAGAAATTCATATAATTCTCCAAAGATAATCCAAAAGATTAAACTTGAAAATTTCTCAACTCAAATGAGGAGAAATTAACATAATTCTCTAAAGAGAATTCAAGAAAATACTCAGAAAATTCAACGAGTAGGAAGAAAGGGGAAGAAGATGGCGCTTCGACAATTCGAAAGACGCAGAGTCATAAGAGTGAGGAAGGAAAAAGTAATAGAATATTTTTTTGTATGATTTGGAGTAAAACATGCGCACTCCTTATATAGTGAAGTAAGGTAGTTAATATTTCTCACATGAGCAATGTGGGACTAAATGGTTTTTTTTTTCAACCAAAAAGATATTCTAACAATGTGGGACTTGAGAAATTTTTAAATTCAACGTATTGGAACATGGACATGTTCCAACAATCCCCCATTTGAATTTAAAAAATTGATTTTAGAAGTAACGTCAAACGCTTCTAAGATTGTGCATAAACAAAGGTGTCTACAACTTGAATCTTTTCATAGCAAATAAGATTCCAATTCAACAAGAGTGACACAAATGTCTTGAACTCTATCTCAGACATCAAACCTGCACACAACCTTTTTTTAAGGTGTATTCTAATAGCTCGTGCTTTAATGCCCCTGCACGTGTACCCCAATTTAATGAAGGCTCTGGGAATTCTTCCTCAAAATTCTATAGGAACCGGCCTAAGTTCCACAATCACATAGGTGAGTCTATCAAGAGTACTCCTGTAGCCTAGGTACCCCCTCATACAGAGCATAGATTTCATTAAGAGTTTCTATTATCTCATCCTCTTATTAATTCAGGATTCATGCTTTACTTGCATTATCATCTCATATTACTCACAACTTGTTGTTACCCATTGAACCTATTTCTTGGGATCTCCAGTCATTTAGGTCAGGTTACCATTATGAGCAACTCATTTTCCTATAGGCATTAGTCTCATCTTATATGATGTATTATAGACTTTCTCTCTAGCTAATCCTTTCGTCAAAGGATCTGCTAAATTTTCATCAGTGCGTACATGATCCACTCTTACAACTCCTTTAGAGATACAATCTCTAACAGTGTTGTGCTTTCTTCTAATTTGACGTCTTTTACCATTATAATAACGGTTCTCAATTTTTGCAATAGCCGCAGTACTATCACAGTGGATCAACATAACTGACATATGTTTTTCCCATAAGGGAATCTCAGTTAGCAAGCATCTTAACCAACTTACTTCTTCACTAGCAGACGCTAATGCTATATTCTCAGGATAGTATGTTTCTTTGATTTCCAAGATACAACTCCTCTAGCTATGTTGAATACATAGCCACTAGTTATTTTGGAATCATCTCATAAGGTATTCCAATCTGCATCATTGTATCCTTTAAGTACAACAGAAAATCCCTGATAATGTAAACCGAGATTCATGGTCCTCTTAAGGTACCGTATGACTCACTCAATAGCTTATCAATGTTCATTACTCTGTCTACTAGTAAATCTGCACAACAATCCCACGACATATGCAATGGCGGGTTTGGTACAATCAATGGAATACCTAAGACTTCCAATGATGCTCGCATATTTTGTTTGTCTAACACTTTCACCAGTGTTCTTAAGCAGCTTCACGCTTGGATCATTTGGTGTGCTCACAGATTTACTGTTAAAGTAATTATATTTCTTTAAGACCTTTTTCAGATATTGTGATTGACCCAAAGAAATTCCTTGCTCAGATCTCGTGATCTTGATGCCAAGAATCACACGCGTTTCTCTGAGGTCTTTCATATCAAAGTTGTTGCACAACAATGATTTCATATCATTAATGGCTTGAATGTTTGATGAAATATGAGTAGATCATCTACATATAGACATATGATAGTGCAAATGCAATTCTCAAATTTGTAATAAACGTATTTGTCATTTTCATTCACACTTTGTACCCATTCAATATCATTAAGTTATCAAACTTTACATGCCATTGTTTTGGAGCTTGTTTTAGCCCATACAAAGACTTGTCTAACTTACAGACCTTGTTTTCTTGTCCATGGATCACAAATCCTTCCGGTTGTTCCATATAGATTTCTTCTTCTAAGTCACCGTTTAAAAATTTGTTTTAACATCTATTTGGTGTACTATTAAATTATAAATAGCAGATATTGAAATAAGTACTTTAATGGATGTAATTCTAGTGACAGGAGAAAAGGTGTCGAAGAAATCTATATTTTCTATTTGTATAAAACCCTTAGCAACAAGGCGAGTCTTGTGTTTATCAATAGTTCCATCAGGTTTTAGTTTCTTTTTCAAAACTCATTTACAACCGATTGGTTTGCAACCAAGAGGCAAGTCTACTAAGTGCCAGGTCTTGTTAGATTCTAGATCTCATCATTGATAGTTTCTTGCCATAAATCAGCATCCAGAGATGACAAGGCTTCTTGAAGATTCATTGGATCTTCTTCTACATTATAAGCCGTATAATCAGGCTCATAGTCTTTAGCAACTCTTACTCGTTTATTTCGTCGAAGTTCTGTTTCTACATTGTCGTTGCTTTCTGTGCTTCTTATCACAGGAATGTGACTCAATTATGTGCCCCCACTATTTCTCAATTTGAAAGGAAATTTGTCTTCATAGAATTTAGCATCATTTGATTCTATGATCACTTTTGCCTTTAAGTCATAAAACCTATATGCTTTACGGTTTGCTGCATACCCAATGAAAATAGATTCATATGCTCTACTAGCGAGTTTAATTCGTTTCAAATCCGGAATTCTGACATAAGTCAGACAACCCCAATTTCTCAAATAAGACAAATTTGGTTGTCTTTTCTTTAATATATCATATAGAGAGATCTTATATTTTGACTTGGGGACTCTATTCAGGACATAGCAAACAGTCAATAAAATTTCCCTCCACCAGTGAGGTGCAGCACCAGAATTCATCATAATTACAACAATAAATTCAGTAAGAGTTGTATTCTTTCTTTCTGCTTTACCATTCATTGCAAGATAGTATGGTGCAGTCGTTTCATGTACAATTCCATGTATAAAATTCATTAATAAACTAGAATCATGCAGTTTCTCTATCACTATAAATTCTTATTATATCATTTTCAAATTCTTTACAAAAATTTTAAACATATAAACTTCATTCTTCGTAATGGCGTGCAAATCTACCCCAATAGAATGACTAAAACCCTGTCTTATTTAAAAGAAAACCAGAAACAATATTCTTTCTAATCTTAGGAACATGCATAACGTTCTTTAATATTAAAGTCTTTTTGAAGGTGAAATTTAGCTCCATGTCTACAATTCCAGCAACATTCGTGGTCTAGCGATCTCCAAACAACACTTTCTTATCTTTAGTATTCGTGTATGTTTTAAACATAACACGATCATAACAGACACAACAAGAGACGCAAGTGTCTATCCACCAACCAACATATCCACCAACCATGTTGATTTCAATGACTATAGCAATAAATTACCTATTAGTCAGGTTGACCTGTGCCTTAGGGACAACACCAAGTTCAAGCTTACTTCTATATTTCTTAGTCATATGACTTGATTTTTCATAGTTAAAACAAAGGGAAACCAACGCCATTTCTTTTAGGTGGTGGTTGTTGCCTAGTTGGAGCTATTGGGATCATAGAAGGGTTCCCATTCTTAATTCGGTTCACAATATTGTGGTTCTGATTCTTTAATCAATTGTCAAATGACTTCAGAACTACACCGAATTTCTTTTTGTTGTTTGAGACAATCAAGACTTTTACTTTTTGATATTGTCTCTAAGATTCATTTTTTTAAAACAGTCAAACTATGGGGTAATTTGTCAATAATAAAACCAATTTGAAATTGTTCATTTAAACACATACCTTTTGTGATGATCTTTTAAGCAATCTTTTGAAGTTCGTAACATTGAGCATCCATCAACCTTACATCTTTGCATTTGATACTTTAAATAGCGGCTAACAACATACTTCTTTGCTCCAGCTTCTACGTCATACTTCTTTTTCTGAGTCTCCCAATCTTGTTTTGCAGTATCACATCAACTATAATTATCATACAGATCATCTGCGAGTCTATTCAAAATATGATTTTGTAGAGATTTTCATTCTCTTTCTCTAAGGTGATTTTTTTCCTATGTTGTAAATCGTTCGTTTTAATCTGTGCAGCAGATTCAACTTCAACACTATTAAGTGTTCCTTCTAAATCTCCATATTTACTACTCGTTAGTTTGTTCAATTGATCCAGAAGGAGCAACAGAATGTCATCGATTAGAACGTTAGCAACTTTTTTCAACGTTAAGAACTTATCTTTTGTTGCCAACGTTTGAAGTGACTTCCCTCAAACATGAACGATTTCTCAAAGACAATATCCGCAAAAAAACCAATAATTTCTTCAGTAGCCATGGCAGTTTGAAACGTCTTAAAATTATTGTTTTCGGATTTTGAAATATTTTCCACCGAAGAAATTACTAGGTTGAGTCGCGGACTAGGTTGCTCTCTTTAAGACGTTTCGCGGCACTGCTCAAAATTATGCAAAGCAGTCGAACTACCGCGTTATCTCTGGGATAAAACAGCTCAATTGGTCTAGAAATACAACCTCTGATGGTACAAGACTATTCAAATATGGTATCAACACCACTCGTAGTATCTGATACAAAGACCAGTCATAATAATTTCTCAAACAAAAAGAAACTCAAATAATTCTCCAAAGAGAAATTAATAATGGTCATTTGACCACTCAGAATAATTTATCCAACAAAGAGAAATTCAAATAATTCTCCAAAGAGAATCCAAAAGATTAAACTTGAAATTTTCTCAACTCAAATGAGGAGAAATTAACATAATTCTCCAAAGAGAATTCAAGAAAATACTCGGAAAATTCAACGAGTAGGAAGAAAGGGGAAGAAGATGGCGCTTCAACAATTCAAAAGACGCCGAGTTATGCGAGTGAGAAAGGAAAAACTAATATAATTTTTGGTGTGATTTGGAATGAAACATGTGCACTCCTTATATAGTGAAGTAAGGTAGTTAATATTTCTCACATGAGCAATGTGAGACTAAATGATTTTTTTTCAACCAAAAAGATATTCTAACAATATGGACTTGAGAAATTTTTAAATTCAACATATTAGAATATGTTCCATCAGTAAGTGATATTAAAGTCTTGATTTATGGAAATATAGTATTTTCCTCTCATCTAATCTTTTAGTATTAGCACGCACGTTGTTGTTCTTGGCACTAACTTCAACTTCCCAACAAGTGGTATTTGAATACTACTAAATTAAAATACAACTTGAAAATGTCGAAATGATTTTCCTGGTATAAATTTCTTGGTTTGGTGGAAACCAACAAGTTATGACGAGTGCTCTACACAATGTCTTCCATTGAACATTCCATTAGAAAAATTAATAGGTATTTCTTTATAAGAAAATTTGAAAGCTTCAATGTTCAAATCATTCAACAATTTGGCAAAAATCCACAACAAATTAGAAGTTCTCCGATGCTACCTCCTCTAAAAAAACTTTAAAAAATATAGCTCTGAATTTGCAATTGATAAATTTAAAAAGAAAAATAATAATAATCATACCATTCATTTTTGTAATAATGTCAATAACCCTTTTCTGGCACTCCTCGCACTGCATATCTGCAGAAAGAACCACTTCCTGAACCTGTTTTTATACCAAATCAGAACCAATCCATCAAGTTGAATATTCTTAAAAAAACTCTTATGTCTAAAATCCAAAATAAAGTAACTGAAAATACAAACCATTGGCTTTGTCAAAGATTCCATAGAAGCTAAACAAGTCTCAATATGAGGGAAATCCTTTGAATTTTTTCTACCAACATTACTGTCTTTAAAAGCCATACCTGTGATAAATTAGGTGTTCAACCGTATCATAAAACGAGCCTTTTAAATTGTATAAATTCAACTGGTTAGAAGCTTCTATCCAATTGTTCTGAGAGTTTAGTATGAGGAAAATGATCTATGAACAGCTCCCTCTACACTGATAGAGCAGTACCATCTCTATTGTTTAGTAGTTGGTGGATCGCAAGAAATGAAATAACATGTTAAAGTGAAAAAGAAAAAGGTCTTGTGCCTAATTTGACAGAGATTGTTCTGTAACTAACATGCAGACATAGGATTTTTTTTAAAAGTAAGATATAAAAAGTACAAAAGAAAAAATGTTATATTTCAACAAAATTACAATACAACTAGATCTAATCAATCAACAAATTATTTGATTTTTATATAACCGATTGAAGGAGAGATTCAATCCAATTTTTAAAATATTATTTACAAACTCTTTATAAAAATGTCAAAGGAATAGACTTCTTAAAGTCTCAAGAATCATGATACATTGAAAAATGAATACGTCTAAGTTTCAAGAATCATGATACATTGAAAAATAAACACGTCTTAAAGTCACGTTAGAAAACTTTACACACATCAAATGACAAGAATTCAGAGTACACTCATAATCAAATCCTAAAATCCTAAAATCTCAAACTATAAAACCTAAAAAGTTCATTATTAAGCATAAATTATCTTAAACCTTAAACGTCACAGTTAGATTTGATTAGTGTTTGTAAATACCTCATTTATAATCAAATGTATTCACAATATTGAAATTCGAAATCATTATCAAAGACAACACTTGAAAAAAAAATCTTCCTATATCATAAATTTTTTACAATAGCATACAAGTATAAATAAGTACAGCATTGGATCCACGATCATATTCGTGTGACCGAGTTTCATCCTCTAATATGACCGCTCTATCCCGCTCTGTTTTCTTTGCGTACTGCAGGCATGATTATTAACATAAAATTTTATATTTTTAGACTTAAAAAATGCAGTTTTCACGCGCTTTTCCCGCCCCACACTCACTTTTTTACAAGACAAACCTAGATTTTAGGTCCTCATCTTCAACTATATCCACCCTGTTTGTCACCCCCTACTCGTAAATGCTAAAACCAAACAAGTGACTCCTTTTATTGTACTATACTAGGATTTTTCCTGATTTGGATATAGCAAAGGGAGGTAGTCAATTCCGGATGAGCTGGCAGTATTATACATTTAATATGTAATCAAACTTAATACGGCAAACAAACAATCAACGGGTTATTATATTATTTTTCTATTCTACTTAGCCGGCTTTGACTAACTGCTACTATTGGATTCACAAGTGCAGGACACCACCTTTTTCAGGCTCAACGTGTGTGAGTTAACAAAGTAACCACAAAACCATTAAATTGAGAGAAAAAATTAATACTATATCACAAAACCACAAGTAACCACCTTTTCCATCAACTGAAATATTCACACAAGATAAAAAAAGAACAAGGTAAGCTTTATATTGGCCCAGGTTACACATTGTTTGCAGCACAAGCACAAACAGAGGTAAAAACTATCCCTAAAGTCAAAGCCAACTTCGGTTATTCCACTAACTTACACTTTCCTGTCCAAAAACGTGCGACATCCTTGCTTCAAACGGATACAAGAACCCAAATAAAATTGAGGCTCCGATGCCACAAAATACCCAAAAATAAAGGGGTAACACAAAAGACTAATTCCTAAGTTAGGAATGGATGAACAAAGGTTTTAAGGGTTAAATAAATAAATAAATAAATACTGGTATGATGAGGTAGGTAACCCTAAAAGCAGACACCATGCTAAAGAAAACAACATGGAGTCACCTACACATAACCATGTTGGTTAACGATGGGACGACTGAGGAGCTGAAAATGGAAGGATCTCCCTGGTATTTGTAGTCATCTTGGTCAACTTTCAATGAAGCTGAAATCGCAAAACTATCTGAATCATCCGACTCTAGAATCGATGGGGACAATTTCCTGTGTCTATCACTATACTTTTCCTTCTGTTGAGAGGTACCACCTTGATTTCTTTTTCGGGATGACTTCCACCTTAACTGGGATAATAAAACATCCTTCAAAAGATCTGGAACAACCTCGGGCTTTCTAATAAGTATATCCCTTTCAGAAAAACCTGAGTGAATATTAGTCTGCTTAGATTGATCCCCCAAAGGTGCTGCATTTGATTTTTCGTAATCAGATTTGGATAAATTTTGTTTTGTTTTCAAGTTTGATAATGATAATTTAGAAGCAACAATATCTGGCCTTTCCCTTAATTTCACCCACCCTTTCCCTGTCCAATCTCGAGAATGCCGTAAGTAACTAGGACCAAAAATGGAGACCGCCTTTTCACCTGCAGAAGACATTAACTTGAGAATTAATAAAACACCTAAAATTCAATGAACCACAAAAACTGTCAACAAGGTTACACATATAACTATGTTGCAAAAAGTTCAATCAAAAGGCCATACCTGGGAAATAAACGTGATATTTGGCATGATATCTGGCATCAAGCTCTTTTTGAATCACAATGCCTTCCCACCATCCATCATGCCACCAGGCATCAACAATGTAACCAACATCAGCCACAAATGACATTCCACGTTTGTTTGTCTGTGGTCGGATCTTGGTCCTCTCAGGTAGTCGGAGACCCAGATCATCAGGTACCACAATTCTAGAAGCTAAAATCCATTCCTTCAAAAATAAATTAAAAAATAAATGTCAGTCTCATCATATAACAAGTATTTCAATACTTGAGAAAAAGGTCAAAGATATTTTAACACACCTCAAGCCTCATAGCTTCATCCTCAGCATCCAGAAGGTCGAAATATTGCACCTTCACTTTATCTTTGCTCTTTTTGATAACTGAAGCTCTAAACCAACATCCTCTAATTCCACTGTCTTGAGAGAGGACCTCAACATTGGAACCTACAGCTAAATAATGTGAAGCAAGTTCATCTGTCTCTTTGATGGTGGCCATCTTGGTGGACCCAGCAAGTTTTAAGGAATTGTTTCCACCGCTGGTTGTGGCATTTGTCTCTTTGATGGTGCCCATCTTGGTGGACCCGGCAAGTTTTAAAGAATTGTTTCCACTGCTGGTTTTGGCATCAATCTTACCATTACTCAAATGTTCCGATTCAAGTGCAACTAACTCAGCCGCATCTGTTCTGTCAACTTTTGTACACCGCTGTCTCTTCATAGGTCTGACCCTAGAAGAAGATGGGAGATTTTCTTCCAGTTCTGGGCCATCTTCGGATTTCCCTGCACTCCCATTAGACTTTGAGTCAGAGTTGGCACACATGTGCCTCAGTATTTCCTGTTTCCAGTAACCATTAATTTGAGTTATATCAAAGGGTTTGACATCATCATTATCAAACTTCTTGCTGCACACAAATGGTTCGGGAAAGGCGTGACGAACTTCATTCCGATACATTGCATAGTGCTGGGGACTGAGGATGGAAGTCAAACCATCTATGCATTCAATACTCAGATCTTGAAGAAAAAGAGAAAACAAAACTTCTCTGTCACTAAAACTGTGAGGTAAAACAATACCAACCTCATCAATTCTGTGAAACCAGCGAACTACAACCATCCTGTTGCCTCTGGAATCCTCGTACAAGTCTTCCAAGTAGGCAACCAGACGTTTGTTCTCTTCTGCTAAAACAAACACAAAATCATTCACCTGAAAATAATTTGAAACAGCAGTAGCGAGAAACAAATTTGAGTCAGATTAGAAAACACATGTGGTGAACACAAGAAGATAAAAGTAATTAATTCATATGCAGGTGCAAAGATTTATGTTACACTGTCAGTGAACCATAATAAATCCAAAAATTTGACCTTCATCATATCTAAACTAAAAGTCATACAAATGGATTGTAATTGGTTGAAGGTGTGATGCATCAAAATTGCTCTTAAAAGAAAAGATGAAAAGTAGATATGATGACTCACAGATATTTGAAAACCGTTCCGCTCAAATGATTGATAGTGATTTCTTCTTTTCCTACATGTCTGTGGTAACCCTACCCATGAGAACTCTTGTGTACAATTGCGCAGTTTCTGCATGTTATTATCCTGAAAAGAAAACAACAAAATAATTCAATAATATGATTTGATTCAAATCAAATTAGAGATTCAAGAAAGCAGAGTAACAGATTCAAAAGAACAGACAAAGGTTCCAATCAATACCTTAAAGGTTCCAATCTCAGGTTCATAAGCATATTTTCCAACAACCATAGTCGCTTCCCTGGAAGAAGAATCTGAAAATTTCAGAGGTAAACATAACAAACTTAATTTCAATTTCAATAACAGAAAGAAAAAAATAATAGCAACATCCAGAAAACAAAACAAAACAAAAAATGAATAATAAACAAACAAGGAACCAGTAGTATATTATCATCAACCACCACAGGTACCTCAGCTATGACTGTGATAGGAGATTCTAGCCACGTGAAAACAAAAAGCATACGTTCCAGAAATAAATAACAATTTCAGATCTAAGCCGCTCAACAATCAGAGATACAAAACCAAAAACCCTTTAAACCAAAACCAAAACCAATTAAACACAGAAAAAAACTTTAATAAAATTAATTAAGTATATGAAGAAGGATATGAATAAAACCAATAAAAAACCTAACTAAGGTGAGAATGAATTAATGAAAATCAAACAAAACAGATCTCCGAATTGAAAAATAAAAGTTTTTAGGAGATTAACGGAAAGGTATGAATGAACATACCTGAAACGATTGAATCCAACCAATCAAGAACTTCTCTACGCGATTTGAGTTTTAAAAAAGGGCCCAAAGAAGAGTCTCTTATAGCATAGTGATAAGACATATGCCTGGGAGTCTTCTCTTTACCTATAAGAGCGAGATCCGAACCACCACCGCTTTTCTTTTTCAGAAAATAACGAACCTCCCTCCTGCCCTTATCCATCGACACCACTACCTCCTCCCAGCTTACGTAACGTTCTTCAGAAAATCTCTCTTTCAAAGCCATAATTCAAAAAACTGTTAGAAAACGACGAAAAATACTCTGTGCGTTTATCGCTGACGTTATTCTAGTATGAAATCTGAGAGGGGTATATATATACAGAAGAAAAACACGAATGAGGAAGAGAGAGGGGGTTTGAATTGCAATTTAAAGAGGGTCTAGGGTTTCGAGATCTGAGAATCAGGAATGATCATCTAACGGTTCAGATTGGTCTTGCTATCATGGTATGTTATGTTAGGAAAGTCGTAGGAAGTTACGCGGTAACTTTAAATTACGGTTGTATCCCTTCTAATAGTTTCGGTTTACGCTTCTATCCTTTTTGTTTTAATTATTTTGATTTTGCAGAATAATTGCGGGTCAAGAAAGGAAAGAATTCAAGAATCACTGTTTCTTCTTACCAACTCTCAACAATTACAGATAGAATCTATTTTCTCTCTTTTATACAAGCACAAAATTTTTTCTAAATATTTATTTGTCTGTGCAGAATTTATATAATATATGAATTATTTAAAATCAAATAGAATGAACTGATATTTATTTTAGAGTAATCTTATATAATAAGAATTATTTGAATAAAAAAGATAAACATATATATTTGTCGAGATTAATTTTAAATTTATTTTAATTATAATTTATTTTTTAATAACAATCATAAGATAGTGAAAATAATAAATAATTAATATTTATTTTTTGCTTTTTTTATTTTCATAATTTTTTATTAATAAATATTTTTCTTAATAATAAAAAAATTTCTTTATTTTATTTCAACGATTAGAGCTTATTTTTTATCATCAAATTAGGACAGATAGAAAATTTTGGTTATTACCATTATGAGTTATTCAATAATAAATCAATAAAATCATTATTTTCCATTCCTCTAAAATTCTTCGGCGTCATTTAGTTTAAAAAATTAAATAGAATTTAATATAAAATTATCTATAAATTTTTTTGGAATAGTTCGTAGTCATTTTCTAAATATAACTTTTACTAATATGAATTTGGAATATAAAAATCAACATTAAATGTATTTATACAAATATTGTACGTGGGTAGTTTTTTTTTTTGGATAAGTTCACGATCATTTTCTAAATATAACTTCTATTAATTTCTATTTGGAATATAAAAATTCAACATTAAATGTATTTATGCAAATATTATACGTGGATAATAATTGTAGTCAAATTATACATATTAATTATAGTATCAAGTATTTTAATAGATATAAAAATTTCAAATCATTTTAAAAATAGAAATCAGTTAAGTAAATTATTATATTTATAAGGGAAAATAATAAGAGAAAATATAATAAGAGAAAATTATATATATATATATATATATATATATATATATATATATATATATATATATATATATATATATATATATATATATATATATATATATATATATATATATATATATATATATATATATATATATATATATATATATATATATATATATATATATATATATATATATATATATATATATATATATATATATATATATATATATATATATATATATATATATATATATATATATATATATAAAAGAGAAAATAATATTTATAAGGGTGAGTGACATATTTTTTTACAAAAATAAACAGTCAATTGCATTAAGAATATTTAAGAATTAAAATTTTATAAAAATAATATTTAAGATAATTTTATTAATTTAAAGACTAAATTGATAATTGGTAATGGTTTAAGAATATATTAATACTATATTTGTTTTTATAACGGGTGAGTAACATAATTTTTATTTACTTTTCAAAATAACATATCTTTTTATTTATGTTTGTAATTAATTTTGAAATTTTATTTTAATATCTTTAAAATAAAAATAAAAATATCAATTTCATTAAAAAACAAATTTAATATTTAAAACTATGAAATAAGTCAGATGATTTTATAATAAAATAAAAGCTAAATTATCATTTTGATGTCCGCCTATTATATTCAATTCACGAAATTTTAAATAGTTTGTGTCCTTATTTTAAATTTTGATTCAAAATACGTTGAAATATAATTTTTTTTATTATATAGTATTTTTTTGATGATGTGATACAATAATTATTATTTTTTATTATCTAAATTATTTTGTAATTAAATCAAAACAAATTATATTTTATAATAAATGATTAACATTTTTCAATGAATTAAGAATATGTTAAAAGAATTTATTTGGGTCAAGTCCATCTCTTATTCAATATATCGTACTTTCAACCAATAGTCATATATTAAGAGTTAAATTACACAAATTTACATTTTTTTTCATTAAACTTCATTCACATTTTAAGTTTGAATCAAAACGGTAATTTAATCTAAAATAAAATATTTAATTAAAAAATAATTAATATATCACGTTTACTAAATGATTATAAAAATATTTAATTGGTTAAACTAATTGCATATATAATTTTATCATTTAAAGTGTAAAGAATATATATATAACTATTCTCAAAGGATCACATCATTAGTTTCTTTGTCTTGTTAAAAAAAGCATTATTTTCTTTTCTTAATCTATAAAAATAATTTATTAAGGTTCTCGTTAGGATTTTTTTATGTTTTAAGCTTTTTTAAATTATATTTTCATTTCATTTTGAAATTTTATATATATATATATATATATATATATATATATATATATATATATATATATATATATATATATATATATATATATATATATATATATATATATATATAACTATTTTAAAATTTTAATCAACATAAAATCTCCGAAATTAGTCTCATATTGAGTCACATAACTATTTTTTATTTAAATCATAATTATTTTATATTATAAAATTACTAAATATTTTCCATTATTTTTTTCTAATTCATAATTATTTAATACATAAAATTATCAAATCTTTTTTATTTCAATAAAATCAAATCTTACACTACTATTTTTACAAAACTTTTACTGATCAAAATCTTATAGTATTAATTTTACCAAAAAAGTAATCTCAATACCTAACTAATCAAAATTTTAATATTTCTTATTATCTGTTTTAAATAAATTTTCATAAAATCAACATATTTGATATTAATTTATCACTATTCTAATCCCAAAATCCTAATAAACATAAAATACATCTATATTAAGTTATTTTGATATTTCTTATTAACTGTGCGGTTTACTAAACAACCTAAAATGTATTTATACTAAATAATTTTTATATTTCTTATTAATTGTGCACTTTTAAATTGAATTAGTTTTAGAAATAAATAATATCTAATCAAAATTTTATGTGCTATATTATTTACAAATCTCAAAATATTTGTGATTAATTTATCAAAATATTTTTCAATTTATTTTTGAATTTTTCTGAGCTATATTATTTAAAGATTGCAAAACTAATGTATTTTAAGAGTATATAAAAAAACATATTATTGCCTAATTTAACTATTTTTAATATTATGAGTTGAAATTTTCATAAAATATAAATATTTACTATTAATCTATCATTGTTCTATGATGAGAAAAACACAAGAATGTGGTTGAATTGTGTTAATTTTTTCTCTTTTTTCTCTTACAAATCTTTTATGAGATTCCAATTCCAATGACAGAATCTGAGTCAGAGTCGGATGGAGATAGCGGTGGAATAAATTTGTTCAAAAATAAAGAAGAGAGTAAGAAAACACACAAGTAATTATCATAGTTTCTCCTACAAATCAGGAGTAGTTCAGTTCCCTTGCACTTCTAAGATTCCTACTATAACTGAATGTGGTTACAAATTGCTCAATCACACAAGCAATAGACTTCAAATTCCTAAACACACAAGTAAGAGACTTCAATACTAAAGCACACAAGCAAGAGACTTCTAATTGCTCAAGCACACAAATAAGAGACTTTAACGCTCAAGCATACAAACAAGAGACTTTAATGCTCAAGCACATAAATAAGAGACTTCCAAATGCTCAAGCACACAAGCAAGAGACTTTCAGATGCTCGAGCACACAAGCAAGAGACTTCCTACCATTTATCTAGTAGATAAATGATAATGATAGTTTGATAATTACACTTGATATACAATCAGAGGTGTAAATAGAAAAACACAGAAAACTCTAAGACTTAAGAACTTTTAAAAACGTACAATTGATAAGAGGTTTTGAGTCAACTTATGTTCTTTGTTTTGACAAAGTAACTTCTCTTTCTTTGTCAAGACACAATGTTGTATATGTCTCCAAGTCTCCGGCTTCTTATATAGAGAATCGTGAAAAGAGTCATTGGAAAAGACATCTTACACAAGTGAGTCTTTGAGAGAAGCATTAACAGATCAGTTACAAAGATTCCTGGAATGTTTAATGTCGTTGAAATTCCATTTGAAACTCTTTTGCTACAAAAGGAATTATTAGTTGCAATTCTATAGGAGAAGACAAATCGACCTTAGAGTTTGATAGTGACTTGCCAGACATTCCTTAGTTCTTAAGCTTTGACTGGCTTCAGGTTCTGATTCTTCAGAGTCTAAGTCTTAACTTTTGATCCTTCATACTTTGAGTCTTCATATGTTGACTTGATCTTTAGATACTGGCCTGATCAGAGTCTAGAGTCTCTAGGTTCTGATCATCAGAAGTTGGCTTGATTGGAATGTGATTCTTCAAAGTCTGATCTTCAGAATCTACATCTTTATGTTGAAAGTAATTTCTTGTGTCGAAGAAGTTTGTTCGACAGAGACAAGGGAGTGTCGAAAAGATTTGATTTGATTTAGAAGTGTGGAAACAGTTTGTTACACACAAATTTGATTTTAGATTTAGATAAATTTGATTTAGATCTAAAATAAAATAGATTTGATTTAGTTCCAAAATAATTTTGGACTTTTATAGTTTTGGACTTTGGCTTAGAAAGCAAGCTAACTTAAAATTATAAATAGGGGAAGTAACCCCTATTTTTGTAATCAACCCATTCATTCACAGCATTTGCAGTTGCAAGTGAATAATAAAGTTTTCCACAGTTTGTGGACAGAGAGAAACTCTGCAGAAAAATACTTTCTTTCTTCATCTTTTTTTTTGTCATTGTTCATCAATAACAATCTTGTTCATCAAGATTGAGAGAAATTTATCATAGGTTTTGGTGGATTTTCAACATATGGTATCAAGAGCTCTAGTTGAGCGATCAAGGGAAGAAGAAGAAAATCAATGGCGATGAATTATGCGAATAGAAATTTTCCATCAAATCTTTCAATTCTTAAAGAAGATAACTATGAGAATTGGTGTAAATAGATGAAGGTTATATTATATTTTCAAGATCTTTAGGATATTGTGAAATATGGAGTAGAACCACTTGATGAAAGAGCTTCAGAAGCAGAATACAAAGAATTGAAGAAGAATAATTATAAAGCTCTCTTTATAATTCATCAATGTATCAGCCCAGACAATTTCGAAAAGGTTAGTGATCTATAATCTGCAAAAGAAGCTTGGGAGATTCTCAAGAAATTGTTTAGAGGTGCTGAGAAGGTGAAAGAGGTGAGGTTACAAACTCACCAAAGAACGTATGAATTGCTTCAGATGGAAGATAGCGAAAGCATATCTAATTTCTTCACTAGTGTTACAAAACTAGTGAATCAAATCAAGGTTTGTGGAGAGACGTTAAAAACAAGAGCAGTTGTTTTGAAGATCCTGAGATCTTTAGCTCCAAAGTTTGATCATGTGATAGTTTACATAGAAGAGTCGAAGGATATGTCATCTTTGTCGAAGTAAGAACTTCAAGGTACGCTTGAATCTCATGAACAAAGAATGGATGAAAGAGCTGCAGGTAAGTCGAAGAATGATGTGGCTCTGTAGACTCAATCAGCAAAATACAAAAAAAAGCAAAGGAAAGTGGTTTGACAACAAAGGTAGAGGTGGCTACAACAATTCAATTGGTAGAGGAAACCAGCATGAAGAAAACGTGTCGAATCGGAGAAAACCATACCAAGGCAACCAAAGAGGTGGTGTTGCAAATAGAGGAAGAGGTGGTGGTCGAAAACCTGACAAAAGTCACATTCAATATTACAATTGTCAAAAGTATGGTCAATATTCGAGTGATTGTCTAGAGAAGCGAAAGAATCAAGAAAGTGATGCAAAGTTTGCAGAGTATGAAGAATAAGAAGAAAAGATGATGTTGATGGTTACAACAAGAGATGAAGATAGATTCAAGGACCAATGGTACTTGGATTCAGGATGCTCATCACATATGTCTGGAAGGAAAGATTGGTTTATCAACATAAAACCCTCAATGAAAAACATGGTGAAATTCACAAATAACAATACCCTAGCAGCTGAAGGTATTGGTGATGTTATGATTATAAGGAAAGATGGCAAGAGGTCAATAATTTCCAATGTGTTGTACATACCATATATGAATAGCAATTTTCTCAGCATAGGGCAGTTGGTCGAAAAGAATTATAAAGTGTCGATCAAAGACAAGATGATGAGAGTCTTCGATGCAAATGGGAGGTTAATCTTGAAGGCTCCAGTGTCTCAAAATAGAACCTTCAAGATTGAACTTAATGTGATGGAGCATAATTGGCTTTCGAATGCAGCTAGCATAAATGAATGGATATGACACTATCGACTAGGCCATCTCAACTTCAGAGACATTAGAGATTTAAAGAAGAAGAATATAGTTTCAGAATTGTCAGAAATCGACATTCCAAATGAGGTATGTAAGGAATGTGTGCAGGTGAAGAAGCACAAGAATAACTTCAGCAAGGATGCAGGAAGCAAGTCGAAGGCTATTCTCGAATCCATATACTCTGATGTATGTGGACCAATCTAGGTGGATTTGAATGGAGGTAACAAATACTTTGTCATATTCATAGATGATTTCAGCCGAAAACTGTGGACTTACCTGATCAAGAAGAAAAGTGAAGTAATATAGGTATTTTCCAAGTTTAAATCTATGGTCGAAAGATAAAGTAGTTGAAAGCTCAAAGTTTTGAGAGCTGATGGTGGTGGAGAGTATGTGCTGAAAGATTTCGACAGGTTATGTGAAAAAGAAGGGATTGTGCATGGGGTGGTGCCCCCTACATCCCACAACAGAATGAAACTACATAAAGGAAGCATCAAACCATCATGAATATGGTGAGAAGTATGTTGAAAGGCAAGAATTTATCTAAAGAGTTTTGGGGTGAAGTTGTGTCAACTACAACATACATTTTGAACAGATGTCTGACAAAGAAGCTAGAAGGAATTACTCCAGAAGAATGTTGGTATGGTGTGAAGCCTAGATTGAGTCATCTGGAGGTATTTGGATCTATTGCACATAGACATGTGCCACATCAGTTGAGAAGAAAACTTGATGACAAATCGAGTCAAACGATCCTAGTAGGATATCATTCGACAGGAGGTTACGAGTTGTTTGACCCAGTGAACAAGTAGATTTTGATCAGTAGGGACGTGATCATAGATGAGCTTAAAGAATAGGATTGGACTGAAAATGTCAAGAAAGATTCAGTGAGAATCTTTCTTAAAGAACCAGAAACTCAAGTCAAAAGAGAAGTTCGACAAGAGGAACCAACAGTTATAGATCAACCAAGTACAAACATACCTCAAAGAACAAGACGCATGCCTGCAAGATTGCAAGATTATGTGATTACATCAAATGATGTGGTTGATAACGAAGGTGAGCTGGTACATTATGCTTTCTATGCAAATGTCAAACCAGTCAATGTAGCTGAAGCATTGAAGGATTCGAAGTGGGTGAAAGCAATGAATAAATAAGTGAAGTCCATCGAAGACAACAACACTTTGTCACTTGTCGAATTGCCTCAAGGCAAGAAGTCAATTTATGTCAAGTGGGTATACAAAGTGAAGATGAATCCTAAATGGGAAATAACTCAACACAAAGCAAGGCTTGTGGCGAAAGGATTTCTCCAGAAAGAAGGAATTGACTTGGATGAAGTTTTTGCACCTGTGGCAAAAATCGAAACAATCAGGTTGATTGTTGGTCTAGAAGAAATAAACAGTTGGCACATATGTTAGATAGTGTAGAGGTAGAAATGTTCAAGACTAAGCCATCGGATTGACTAGACTTTATACAAATCAAAATAAAAATCACCACAACGCTTTATTGTTTCCAAAGGAATGGGAAAAGAGCGAATAACCCAAAAAGAGGGGGAAAGATTCAAGGTAAGGGGGTTGGTTATGCAAAGGGAAGGTATTACCACCCTAAATATCTAAGGTACTCCGCATGAGACTCTTTGTAAAATATGTATATTTTGGCTATAACAAATGTTGTATATATAAAAAAAATGGATTGTGGAGGTGAGGAAAGAAATATTTTTATTTTTATAATTTTTGCATCCGTCGCGGTTGCGAACCTTTAGTGCCTATGTACCACCTTTCCGTGCAATAGGGGATCAGGGTACACATAGTTCCTCTTTTAAAAATTTAAAACAAAAATGCACTGGCTAATTTTATGAGATAAAACATCATCGTCACTGTCCGTGTGGAAAACATACCTACTACCCACAATCATGAGAAAGGAGAATTTGCATCATCTCAAAGTGGAGGATATGGCTTGGATTTCAAAATCAACAATGCCTCACTCAACACCCAAGTGGAAAATATCTCTCTTCACTACATATTGTAGAAGTATAATTTTTTGCATCACTACAAGGATTGATAAGAGTTCATCCTTTTAAGAAAATTTTAAAGATAAAAAAGCCAAAGTGGCAAAGTGATTTGAAATGAGATTGGTTGACTGAGCTGGTAATCCTCTAATCCCTCCTTTGGCGGTCATATGGGCTTCCACCTCATACTTTCCCAGGTGAATTAAAGCAGCAATCTCCTGTGGTTTTGGCTCACCCTCCAAACCAGTAAAAGGAACACGATCGGTAACAGGTAAATCCAATAGATAAGAATACTCCTCCAGTAGTGTAGGCATCAACTAATAGTCAGGAAAAGTAAAGCAATAATATATCGGATCATAGAACTGGACCATGGTCGAGAGAATACCCCCCTTCATCTTCAGCTTCATGAGAGGAATAATGGATCCATACTTCTTCCAAAAGTCTGCAGAACACTCAATCTCGGGAATTAGACTGATCAACCCATCTATCTTGGGATTCTTGAAACTGTATTTTTCGGTCTTTCTCTTTCTAGAATCCATGGTTAGAAAGTACCTGAGATATTCACAAATAGTCAACCTTTAAATCCCTTGAAATACTGTTTTCTTCAAAAGATGCTTATGAGTGCATGGATTCATGATGCAACAATCACACACAAGATCACACATATAGGGTTCATAGGTTCAACGTCGCGAGCATGAGGTCGAAGGTGCTACCCATAAGGTGTTGGTCTAAAAGTTATCACCTGCCGGACAAGGTTCTAGAGGTTCCCAGAGTCTACATCCTTCCTTCAGATATTACCAACTTCCCGATTAACTTGGTAATTAGTAATATTCTCAAGAAAGACTCGTCCGAGCATAGTATCGCGTGATAACTATTTCCGGATTACTCTGTCATAACTTCTGCACTACACCTAAAAGGCCAAGATGGGTTTGGTATTCTACGGTCCTCAGTTTCAGCAGGCTCCCAGGCCGAAAGCAGTACGTCCTCCCGATTACTCAGTAAACGACACTACAGTTAAAGGGGCCTTCACTCAGTGGGGGATCTCATGCCTCCTTTTTTGGGATTACTCCCTCAAAGTTAACATGACTATACCGCCCGTCATATCTTAAAGTTTTCCCAAGTCCGGGTATAGGACTTATGAGTAATCACCAAGCACCCTGAAAACTAGGAAAATCCAGACAAACACATATACAATGTATAACACAAAAACAATAATAACACATATACAAATATAAATAAAGATAGGCTTAACCCACTTAGGGATGGACCAGCAAGATGTCAATCTGTCCCCAATGAAGTTGCCATTTTTCTGTAGCGATAGAAATGTTCAAGACTAAGCCATCGGATTGACTAGACTTTATACAAATCAAAATAAAAATCGCCATCGTGCTTTATTGTTTCCAAAGGAATGGGAAAAGAGTGAATAACCCAAAAAGAGGGGGAAAGACTCAAGGTAAGGGGGTTGGTTATGCAAAGGGAAGGTATTAGCACCCTAAACATCTACGGTACTCCGCATGAGCCTCTTTGTAAAATCTGTATATTTTGGCTATAACAAATGTTGTATATATAAAAAAATGGATGGTGGAGGTGAGGAAAGAAATATTTTTATTTTTATAATTTTTGCACCCGCCGCGGTTGCGAACCTTTAGTGCCTACGTACCACCTTTTCGTGCAATAGGGGATCAGGGTACACGTAGTTCCTCTTTTAAAAATTTAAAACAAAAATATGTTGGTTAATTTTATGAGATAAAACATCATCGTCATTGTCCGTGTGGAAAACATACCTACTACCCACAATCATGAGAAAGGAGAATTTTCATCATCTCAAAGTGGAGGATATGGCTTGGATTTCAAAATCAACAATGCCTCACTCAACACCCAAGTGGAAAATATCTCTCTTCACTACATATTGTAGAAGTATAGTTGTTTGCATCACTACAAGGATTGACAAGAGTTCATCCTTTTGAGAAAAATTTAAAGATAAAAAAGCCAAAGTGGCAAAATGATTTGAAATGAGATTGATTGACTTTTATTCTTCTCACAAAAAATGTCAAGGTATTATTAAGTTGATTGGAGTTTATTTATGAAAAATTTTAAAGATGCATGGATATAAGTCCAAGTTTATTATGAAAATGATTTAAGTTCAAAAACAAGAAGAGTTTTCAAAAAGGGGGAAGAAGATTTTTGAAATTAAAGAAGATGGGAGGAGAAGAAAGGACTATCCTAAAGCATAAGGTAAAAGCTAGAGATAGGAGCCATCTAACAAACAAGAAGCCAATACTTGACATTATGAGCCAAGATAGAATTCTCATTCCTTGGATTGAAACTAATCAAGCAATAAAAATACTAGACCTCTTGAGATAACCAAACTTCAAGTATATTAAGTCTTCACAAAAATTGGGCAGAGTAACGGCTGTATACGGGTGAATTCCAGATTAAAAACAAAGGGTATAATCACAAAAACCTGCATACAAAAACAAACAAGCAACCCAATGTCTTGAGGTAAGCCTCAAGAACTCCAGACAAAATAATCAGATAAGATCACAAGATCTCCAAGATAGGCCAAGGTTTCTAATCCTAAGTCCAAGAAAAGTCCCATGCTCCATAATACCAAGGATAGTAACCAAATAGTCCAAGTACCATTAAAGATTTTTTAGCGTTTATGTTGATTATTAAGTATCTTAAGAAAGGAAAAGAAAAGCTCAAGTGAGCAAAGTAAAAAATGGCAAGAAAGTAAATGCTCAAATGAGCAAAGATGAAAATGGCATGAAATATAAATGCTAAAAGTAAATGGAACATAAAACATAAAAAAGAATAAAAGCATAAGGTAAAACAAGTCAATGGTTAGTGGTTAGTTGGATGACCATCTTGAAGCTTGCATTTGGAACTCATTAGAGGATTGGTAGAACCAAAGCCTCCACACAATAAGTTGCATTTGCTTTTTGTCAAGTATATCATCTATTTGGGGTTCTCATAAGTACCATTTAATGATCAACGATGTTTAAGTGATCTGCATTGACCAAAGGTGTTGTAGATCCATTAGAGTATTGGTAGAACCAAAGCCTCCACACAATAAATCTCAAGTTTATTGGATCAAAGAGATCAAATTAACATACTTGGGCTTGCAATCATAAGTTTGGGCCACAAATGATCAATTATTCGAATCGGGACAAAATTTAGCGCTATGTTAAGCAATCGTAAGTGGACTTATATAGAAGTCGCACCTATTTTGAGGTCGGTCAATAGCAATCTATGCACCATTTGTTTTGAGACATGATATAGAAATCATGCTCCAACAACATTTAGTGCAATAAGAAAGGCATGGGAAAAAAATATACAAACCACATTTGAATTAAATTTTAATCAAACTATTATTAAAATCATTCATCCATTTTTGTGGAGTTAAATTTAACACCATGGATCCAATGATGTTAATAAAGTTCATGATCCAAAATCTAACCCAAGATCAGCTAGAAAATAATCACAAAATAATATCACATTTAATATACACAAAAAAAGGTTTTAAAAATGTTTTAAAAAATAGAAAATAATGAGAAAAATATCAACTATGTTCAAATTAATCAAGAAATGAAAAGTAAGACCATATAAAAATCAGAAAAAGGCTCAAATAGTTTTATAAATTTTTTGGTAATTTTTTAAAGTCAGAAACTATTTTTAAAATTAAAATAAATGGGTAAAATAAACAAAAAATAGTAAAAAAATAGTAAAGTCAGAAACAAAAATAAAATAAGGTCACCAATATTTGTCACAATATCATTGTATCATTTCATAATTTTTCCATAATTCAAAAATGCATAAAAGTATTTTTAAACATTTAAAACAAATCAAATAAGTGTAAAATTTATAAAAAAATACCAAAACACAAAATTAAATTGTGAAAAAATAAAAATCATAAAGAGAATAATCAAAAATATTTTTCATAATTTTTTCAGATTTTTTGGACTAAAAATGAATTTTCTATGATTTTTTGAAATTTAAAACAATTAAAATATAAAAATCAGAAAAAGAAAATAAAAGTAAAATATGTGGATCTTTGGATGAGAGTCAAAACACGTTAGTAATCAAATCCAAGGGATCTGGCGCGCTGTGCATATCATGGTCATTAGTGAATATTGTACATAATCATTAATTAAATCATAATTTTAAAAATACAGATGACGCGCCTTCATTGGTTGGAAGATGAAACGTTGGTCATCTTCAACCTCTAGCCATCACGAATTGCAGGTCTCTCAAACTGTAAAATCAGAAGCTCAGACCTATGTCATTCGCTTCGTCTCTTCAAGACGAAGACAACCACACCCTCGCGCCAAATTTATATAAACTGTAGCCAAGCAATTTGGAAGGAAAGTTTTGAAAAGGGATTTGAAATTTCATAGTTAAAACATGTTTCCAGTGAAAGGCAAGTGTTGTGACTAGAACCAGGGCAATGTGAGCAACACAATGATATCAGAGTTTGAAGAATTTGTGAAGAAATCTACCTATTGAAGTTGAGTTGCAGAGCTCTGAAACTGGACTTCTATGGAGCAATATAGGGCACGATTCTTGAATGTAATTATATGGTTAGCTTCAGGGAAGATCAAGGAAGGTGAATTGAAGGAAAAATTGGATTGAAAAAGGGTCGAGGATGGATTTTGAAGTTGCTTAATTCTGGGTTGTGAAACAAGTTTGGCAGGGTGATTCTGGCTATCCAAGCTTGGGAAATTGAATGGGGGTAGTTCATGTATTTATAGGATAGGTGAATGGGATCAAAAGGAAGAGTGAATGATGCGTTTTGGAGGGAATTCGTGCAAACCTGATGCACGAGTGAAGTGTGATCCAAACTTCATCAAAACTCATCCAGTTCTTGCGTTTTGATGCGCTAAACAAATCTGGAACTTCACTAAACATGTTTAGAGGCAAAAACGCGTGGAAAACTTGTGATTAGAGGCCACATTATGGATATCAAAATTCTGACTTAGTGAGAAATTCAATTTCAAAGTGCCAACTTCTGACCAATGGCGTTTTCAACTCAAGGGGTCTTAGGGCATGATTCTTGATGATTTAGAAAGATGAGGTTACAAGATTTAAAATGGAAAAAGAATGGAGTTGAATGGATGCTTGAGATGAAAGTTGCATTGAGTCAAAGTTAAAAAAAAAGGTTGACTTTCCATACTTAGAAATATTTCAAATTCTTCTTCAAAAATGACCTATAATCTTTTGCATCCAAACATGGCCTTCCACTTGGAATTTGTTCTTGACCAAAAAAGATGGCATGAAGTAGGTCTCTTGAATGACACTTTGAAACTTGAATCATTCAAAATCTCTAAGATTTGAGCAAGTTATGACTTGTTGAAGTTGGCAAAAAATTATGAAATGACCTATAATCTTTTGCATCTTTAAGACAACTTCCATCCATTTTCCCACTTTGCACATAAAAGAAGGCATAAAGTTCACATCTTCAAGATCATTATGGAAAAATAATGGAATAAAGGTGATAAAAATTGACCAAGTTATGATCATTTGAAGTCACTCATGTAAAATTGTGGATTCATCTGGATGACTTGTAATCTTTCTTCTTCATCAAGTTTCTTCCACATGAAAACTCCTTGGAAATTTTGAAGAGATTTGTTGATAAGTCTTTATAGAGAAGGATGTCTTTGGAATCACTCCAAAATACCAAAATATGAGCAAGATGTACTCCTATGAAGTTCAAAACCCTAGCTCCTAGATCAAGAAAATGATTTGAGGAACTTTGACAAGTTTGAACAAACTTCTTGTACCAATATTCTTGTTTTGTGAATAGAAGTTGTTGAGGATGATAATGAGGATTCATATCCACCAAAACCACTTCCATATCTTGAAATTTGATAGAAATATGCCCTTGTGACCAATAGGAACAAGGCCTTGTCCAAACATGACAACTTCTCCAATCAACCCCTTGTACTTTTGAGACAAATCTAATAACCTTGAAATGTGATGAACCAAAGCAACCTTGCCATTCCAATTCTTCCAAAATCAATCCAATGGTGAGGTTTGAACTTCTCAAGCTGTATTGACTAGGGCATGGAAATAAACTCATGAACCCATGGGGTAGCTTGTTAAATCTCATTGCCTTCACCTACATGGATAACAAGCAAGACAAACCAACATTGAGTTTTATTAGTTAAATGAAGAAATAAAAACAATATTTATGATCACAAAAGGAATATAAGTCAAGGTGCTTGGTAATCCCTCAAAAAGGGCAATACTAAATGTAGGGAGGGGAACCAAGAATCCTAGTGTGATCTTGTTGTGAGTGAATCAACATGGTATGATGAAGGGATCTTAGGGGCAAAAATTGGGGTACAACAGATGGATGTAAAGTGTGAATTCCTAAATTTACCTTTAGACGAAGAAGTATATGTTAAACAACCAGTTGGGTTTGTGAAACATGACGAAGAGAGAAAGGTGTACAGACTCCATAAATCCATATATGGATTGAAATAAGCTCTAAGAGCTTGGAATAAGAAAATTGATAGTTTTCTAAGGGAGAAGGAATTTGTGAAGTTCAAAACTGAGCATGGAGTATATGTAAGAACAAGTAATAGTGAATTGCTTATACTATATGTAATATGGTGGGAGAACTCACTTGTTTCGCGTTTTATCACAAATGTTGCAGATAGCAAGAGTCGCCACCAACTTTTCTTTTATCCAATAAGGAAAGGGTGAAAAGAATAGGAAAGAACTTGACATATTTTGAGTTCGGGGGTTAGGTTATGAAAAAGGAAGGTGTTATCACCCTTTTTATTCGTAGTTATCTACGGTCTCTTAATCGCTAGCTCACTTTTCAAATTTTCTTTTTTGTGTGTGTTTTTTGAAATTTGCTAATGTAAGGAGAACGTTGTAATGGTTCTTGTATCAGTCCTCAAGAACGCGTACAAAGTGTTTGAAAATATTTTTTATTTGAAAGTGTGTGTTGTACCCCAAAATTTCCCTCCATTTTCTTCAAGACATTCTCCTAGGGTTCTTAAATGCTCAAGAATGCTCAAGAATTGATCAGACAAATTCTCCTCCTAAGTAGTTGACCTACAATTATGGTTTCATTTTTCTCAAGGAAGTTTGGGTTTCTAAGGCCTAAAGTGGTTTCCATGGTTCCTTATATGTCTCTAAGAATGCTCATACTAAGTTTCATGCCTTGCATCACAAGTTTGCTCAATCAATGACTCAGATGACTGAAAATCAAATGTATTGGGTAAAAAGTCAACAGTGGTCAACATATAGTCAAACTTCAAGATTTTTGGTCAACATCAATATTTTAAAGTCACATTCATCATTTGATCAAGGGTTGATCATGATTCATCAAGAAAAGCTCTCAAATCATCAAAAGTCAAAAGTTGCTAAATTAGGTTTTTCTTAGAAGAAGTTAACTGAACTTTGACCAAGCATAACTTTCACATGATTCATAATTTTTCACCAAACAAAGCTAATTTTTAAGGAAATTCAATTCTCTATAACTTTGCCTCTTTAAGCTCAAATCCAAAAAATGCTTCATTTGAGAGATATGGACCAATACATTATAGGTTATTTCAAAAGTCAACAAAAAGACACTTTTTGTAAAGGCAATTTACATCAAGATAAAGTCTTCAAATGCAAAAATGATCAACATAGATATTATATAGGACACCTTGGGATTTCCAAAAAGTCCAAGATCACCCTCAAAAGATGAAAATTGAGAGAGTTATGACCAGTGCAAGTTGGGAAAATTTGAGTAAATGCATGAAGTTCAAATTGAGCAAACTTGATATTTTGGGCAATTGGGCTATTGTTTCAGAGTCCAAACGTGTGCTACACTCCTTATGCACCTCAAGACTTGTTCATACACCTCCCTTTGATTTAATATATTTTATTTTTTATTATTTTAAAAGTCAAAATAAGATAATATAAGTCAAACCGTCTTACACAAGTCCAAACCCATATATGTTGACCTAATTCTTCATTATATATTCTCAGCAAACTCATACAAAGAGGCCACAGAAAAAACCTTGTCCAAGAAACCTCCAAAAAATCATAAAATTTTCAAATCTAGGGCAACTTGCAAAACCTATGTGCAGCCTTCCTCAAGATCAACCAGCCGTCCCAATCAATTCCAGAAGTGCTATAAAGTAAGTATGGATCGATTGTGATGATCCAAAGAGCCTGAGACTCGTACTATGCATCACGAATTTTGGTTTTTTTCATGAAATTCATATTGTCGTTTTCATTATGTTTTGATGCATACTAACATCATTAATGGGCTTATGAGATGTCAATATGCAAGATAAACTCGTTACATGAGTTCCATAACAACTGAATCATGTTTTACCATGTTTGAATTGATCCACCTTGTTTGATTCGTATCTCATCATATAGTGTGATTTAGCCTAAACTAAGGCCATCAATAGATCTGCAAGGGTCAATTTAGGGGAATATGAATCTTTTTTATCATTAACATTTGTTTTATGTGTAGGAATAAAAACACCTCGCCGGAGAAGACGACCGGAGCTAGGGCTCTGACGCCTCTCCGGTCCACTTTTATATTATTTTTAATTTGTTTCATTTAATACACGGATGAGGGCGTAGTACCGTTGGTCAAGGAAAAGGCGTGTGACGTTTGGGGCGTGGGTTCGACCCTTGCGTGCTGCAAATAATTTTTGTTATTTTTTCATATAACGTGCAGGTTCACAACATAACCATCATTGCCTGTTTCCTAACACCAACGCATGGTTAGATCAATGGTGAGGCGTGCGCTTGTGAATGGTAGAGGGCTGGGTTCAACATCCAGCCCTGGTAACTTTTTTTAAAACCCTTATTTTCTTACTATTTTCACTTATAAACCCTAAATCCACCAAACCAAAAAAACATTCTTTTTAACAAATTAATTTTTCTCAAAAAACTTTTCACAAACCCTAATCAAAATTAGGGTTCAGTTTTTGTTTAAATAAAGTTTATTATTTTTTTAAGTTAAAATTAATTAGGTTTTTTTAGGTTTTAATTAATTAATCAATCTAGGTTATTAGGTTAATCATCAAACCTTTTTTATCAAGAAAATCGCCAAAAACAATTTCCTTCTCCTTCCGCTTTCTTATCTTATATTTTCGCATAGTTTATTCTTTTCGCATTTTTTATGATTATGTAACTTCTCATGGTTTATAATAGATAATTAGGATTTTACTTTTTCCCTGCATTTTTATTAATTGTACCCCCCCATTCCCGAAGCCATGTAATAGCGTTGGAACATTTACTTTCTGTACTTTAGCGCTTTCCTATTTTATTGTTACTGTTAGCTAATAGGATTGTATGGAAAGATTAAAAGCAAACGATAGTTAATCTTAATCAAAGATAAACAATACTTGAAACACAAATCACTTTGCACACCCGTACCTCTAGGGTAACCTCCCTTGTTGCCTTTGATAAAAATAGTCATGTCTCTCGAACATGGGGACGCTTTAGCACTGTCCCTCGAAAACAAAGATCATAGTCCCTCAATGACCCTTTCGAATGTTGCCTTCGGGAAATGATCTAGTCCCTTAAACGAAATTGCTAAAGCGTCCTCAGGAGTTCCTTCTATGACTGAACGACGACGCCCACCTGTCCCTCCACATCCAACGATAGGGCTTTCTACTAACTAATTGTAGGATAACACTATCTAAAGGAGGAGTAAAATAACAATAAAGACTTTGAGTAGGTAGATCACTCGTAATCTCTTGCTCACAAGCCATTTCAAAACAACTTTCACACAAACACTTTTCAATAAATATGTTCAAACAAACACTTTGTACGCATTCTTGAGGACCAATACAAGAATCATTACAAAGTTTAACTTACTAATGGTGTAACGCCCGTAATTTAATTAAATTATTTTTGGAATAATTGTGAAGGTGTGTTATAATTAAATTGGATTTATTCTATTAAGTGGAGAAATAATAATATTAGAGGTATAATATTACTATTTGGGGAAATAATGTTGGAAGCTAATATTATTTCATGTGGGACTATATTGTGTGAGTGGAAGTAATAAGGGGGTGTAAGTTTGGAGCCCACTAAGGAATAATAGAATATTAGTGTGATCGGTGGGAATAAAACTGACTGTTTTTGAAATGCTGGTTCGCGTTTGCGTTTGTTTTCGCAAAATGTCGCGGTAAGCAAGAGTCGCCACCGTCTTTTATTTAATCCAACAAGGAAAGGACAAAAGCACAGCAAAATTCCTTTTCGAGATGTTTCTCGGGTTCGGGAGGTAGATTATAGAAAGGGAAGGTGTTAGCACTCTTTCTATCCGTGGTTATCCACGGGCTCTTAGGTACTTGCTCACTATGTTTTCAAAAAGTTTTAGCTTTTCTTGTGTGCGTGGGTTTTGAAAAAGTTTTGTTTGGAAACTTCGATTTAACTCTTGTTTCTGTCCTCAAGAGTGTATGAAGTGTTTGTTTGAAAACTTTGTTTGAAAAGTGTAAGTGCGAAAAGTTTGTTTTGTTTTGAAAGAGCAAGTACTTGAGAACCTCTACCTACTCAAAAGGAATTAAGCTGTGTAAATGTCCTTTAGACAGTGCCATCCCACTATTGAGAAGTAGGTAGCACCATCGTCGGAGTTTTCAGGTCAATTCGATTAAGGGACATGTGGTCACTAAAGCAATGGTAGGACGCCTTAGCGGTAACCCTAATGTCTTAGATCATTTTATCCGAGGCAACTTTGATCTTTAGACAGGAGGGCGACCTCTAAAACTTCCTATACTCAATGACCACGTCGAGACAACCAAGTGAGGCGTACCCTAGGAGTGGCATGTGCAAGTGTGTCAAGTTTCAGTTTATATTATCTTTGTACATGTTATGGTGAGCTACGATTGATTTTAAATTAAGGTAGATCTTGTCATGCATAGCCTAGTATTCATACATCTAGCAGTTAATGGTTGCGGAAAATAAAACTAAACTATTACAAGGCGTCGGGTATTTACATCGCCAAAACCAACCCTTGAAAAGTAAATTGCGGAAAATTAAATAAAAGCGATAAATAAAAGTCCTAAGTTAAAGCTATTACATCCTCGGAGCAAATACAATTATATGGATAAAAAATAATATGCGCGAGAAAAATTGAATCAGAGAGTTTTTAGGGTTTTGACCCTTTTTTAAGAAAGAAGGAGGTTTTTGTTATTTTGAATTAAATTAAACCTAAACTAATTAATTAATAAAAAGAAAATATTTTTTTGGGTTTTTTGAATGTTTAAGGAAATAAAAATAAAAATGATTAAAATGGTTAGAACCTAATTCTACATTTTATTTTTGTTGCAAAAATATTAATATTATGCCTAATTAAAACTAAACAAATTATGTTAATATTTATTTACAAAATAACTAATTAAATTTAATAAATAAAAATATTATATTTTTTATGTTTTTCTGAATTTATTAAGAAAATGTTAATTATTTTAGTTAGTAGTTAATTAAGAATTAATAAAAACAAATTAAATACAAATAAAAAGAGAAGAAGAAATAAACCCAGGGGGGGTTCTGGCCCCAAATCAGGAGGTGAATCTGGAAATTTGTGGCCCAACAACGCTTAAGCCTGCTTTGACTGTGGCCATCCCATGCATGTGCGTTGACTGGAGACTATGGTGAGGACCCCATTCTGGCTATTGGATTTGAGTTTGGAGACATCTGGCGCACTGAGATTTGAGGTGTATGGTGGTCTTCGTACCTGGAAATCCATTGGAATGTATGCAAGAAAATAATAATAAGAATTTTGGGGGACCTGGGATTCGAACCCAGGTCCCAATACTCATAGGCCAACACGTTTACCACCCAACCAAGCTGTTTCAATTGTTATAGGAATAAGAGGCAATTATTATATGTGAAAATAAATCAATATGCTGTAAATAAAAACTAAACCCGCGCGTTTTTCAAACACACAAATCAGATGATCACACGTCATCATCTTCAACCTTGGTCCTGCATAAAATAGAATCAGATAGTGGGGGTTTTTAACCTCCACTACCTCCCTGCACGAAAAATAGCGAATAGACACACAACAAACATAAATATTTCGCGAGGTGTGTGTTACAATCGTCTTGGTCTCACGAATTCAACCATGTGTCCTATTGGTTCCAATTTTTCCTGGTTTGGAAAGCCCTATTTAAAAGCTTGAAAACCCTAGAAATTCAATCATGGCATCTCTCGATTCAGGGCACTATGGTTCAATTCAATCATTCCATTAGCTTTGTATGATCTCTAGCAATGCAAATCAATCACAAAAACATGTCAAATGCATATGAATTAAGAGATACGATTTTGAATTATAAGTGCAAACAGTGAAACTGTATTTCGTGATTCCTTGAGCTTTGATGCCTGAATTTGATTGCAAATCACTCCTGGTACCTCCTGCAATGTGTTTGGATGGACAAGGCGCCTTGAATTGGCCTAGAATGCAAGAACAAGTTTTGAGTTTTCTTGAAAATTCTTGAAATTGATATGGCTGTTCTGCAGTCTTTCAGTCGTGTATTAGGTCATGCTTGGCTTGCTTACATATAAGGCAATGATATTAGGTCAAGAGCTGGGCCAATATCCATGTGCATTGAAGATTGAATCCTTGATTGATAAATCAAATATTCTTGATTTTTCATGATTGAACAAGTTGCTAAAATTGGATTTTTTTTGTATCTTTTAGCTTGTGCACGAATTGGTCAGCATATTTGGATCATATTTGGTTCACAAATTGATTTAAAAATCAAATCTTTTATTTTCTTATGATTTAAATTAATTAAATGAATTAATATATATTAAAAATCCATTTAATCAATAAATTTAAGAAAATAAATCCAATTTAACTTGGTGGGTCGTGCATAGGTCATGGGTGAAGTTTCAAGAAGAGATTTGAGGCCCATTAGCAAAAAGAAGGTGTTTTGAGCAAACTTGACTTTTGCAAATTCATGAAAATTTCCCAACTTCTCCAATGCATAATTTGCTCAATTTTGATCATATGACCATGTTCTTAGACATTTTGGAAAGCTCTTGAAGTCCTCTAACCAATGCTTTTGGTCCCATGTCATTTGGATTTACCAATCTCAAGTTATGGCCTTTTACTCAAAGTGTACTTTTGTTGACTTTTGAAATTGACCTATAATGTAAAAATTTGTAAAGTTTTGTGAGAGCATTTCCTGATTTTGGGGTGTGAAGATGGATTGTAGGAAATTGCATGCTCTTCAAAATGAGCTTTGGATGGGTCATTTCTCATAAAGTATGAGAAAGTTATGCTTGGTCAAAGTTGAGTTGACTTTTCCTACAAAACCCTAATTTAGCAACTTTTGAATCTTGATGAATTTTGAGCAATCATTGATGAATCATGATCAACCCTTGATCAAATGATGAATTATCCTTCAAAATGAGAGTGTTGACACAAAATATGACTTTTGACTGCAAAATGACCATTTTGCCCTTGCAGTTGACTATAGATCAAATGGAGCTTTTGATTGTGCAAATTGGCCCTGTGAGTCTTGAAACTTGGCATGTAGGTGCTTGAGAATGTATATAGGCCTATGAGACTTGATTGAACCATTGAAAACCCCAAATTCCTTGAAAGAACCAAAACTCTAATTTTGAATTGACTGCCTTAGGAGGTGATTTGACTGTACAACCCTAGAGCCATTTTGAGCAATTTGAAGATCATTCTTGACAAATCTTGAGGAATATGGGAGGGAAAATTTTGGGGTACAACAGTTGCCCCTGTTCAATTTTCTTAGACCTGAGGATATAGATTGGCTTTCGAGCCTTTCGTGATCCGAAGGTGGAAGGTAATTGAACACTAGAGTGCCCAGAAATTTGCACTCACATGGTGTAGTATCAACATTGTGATTTCGGGAATGGGCTTACAGATGCCATTTGGAGATTGTTGGTAGGAAGCTGTTGGAGATGGGCTTAAAGATGCCATCCAAGGGTGATTGTTGAATTGTAATTTTGTAAATTGAAAGAAGGAACCTGTGTAGAGTTGCCTGATGATGAGTCCGTGTAAAACTGTATTTTGGAAGGAAGGAAACCTGTGTAGGGTTGACTGATGATGAGTCAGTGTGAAACTGCATCTTGGAAGGAAGGAAACTTGTGTAGGGTTGACTGATGATGAGTCCGTGTGAAACTGCATCTTGGAAGGAAGGAACCTGTGTAAGGTTGTTTTGCACGACGTAGGGAAATTGCAAGGAGGGACCTGGGTAAGGTTACTTTGACGATGAGTTCATGTGAAACTGCATCTTGGAACGAGAAGGAGCCGGTGTAGGGGCGCCTGATGATGAGTCCGTGTAAAACCTCATCTGAAATTGAGAAGGAACCGGTGTAGGGTTGCTTTATGAGGATGAGTCCGTGTAAAACTTCATCTTGGAAATGAGAAGGAACCGGTGTAGGGTTGCTTGATGATGAGTCAGTGTAAAACTTCATCTTGGAAAGGAGAAGGAACCGGTGTAGGGTTGCTTGATGATGAGTCTGTGTAAAACTTCATCTTGGAAAGAAGAAGGAACTGGTGTAGGGTTGCTTGATGATGAGTCCGTGTAAAACTTCATCTTGGAAAGGAGAAGAAACCGGTGTAGGGTTGCTTCATGATGGTCAAGTAGATAATTGTCCTGTCTGGTTTCAGGTATTAACCTACAATTAGTCATCCACAGATATTTCCTGGCTTGTTACAGGTATTAATCTGGAACTTGAGAAGGTTGGCCGATGAGATAGTTGTCCTGGCTGGTTTCAGGTATTAATCTCTGACCTGAGAAAGAAAAATGGTCTTCCTGGCTTGTTACAGGTATTGATCTTCCATCTCTTCATGTAGATAACTTTCTTGGCTTGTTACAGGTATTGATCTGGAACTTAAGAAAAGTTGGTCGAGGAGATAGTTGTCCTGGCTGGTTACAGGTATTGATCTCTGACCTGAGAAAGAAAGATGGTCTTCCTGGCTTGTTACAGGTATTGATCTTCCATCTCTTCATGTAGATAAATTTCCTGGCTTGTTACAGGTATTGATCTACAATCAGTCGTCCACAGATGTTTTCCTGGCTTATTACAGGTATTCATCTAGAACTTAAGAAAGGTTGATGGTAACCATCCTTGGATTGACCTTTTCCTGAAAAGGGCAAAACGTTAGCTGTATGCAATGTCATGATGTATGAAATGCATGATGTCATGATGTTCTCAAAATGAATGAGATTTGTGTTGTATGATGCGTATGCATGTCATAATGTATGAAGATGTGATGTTTTTAGTTGGGGAAAATAAATCCCGGAGCTTTTGGAGAATAGAGTTGAGTTCTTCGTTTCCGCTGGGGATGATGAACGAAGATGATTATGAGAATAAACCTGCAGGAGAAAAGAACTCCGTTGGGGAATAAACTTGATGAAGAGATTACTCTGAGGGGAAATACTCTGTGGGAAGATATGCTTTGCTGAGATTTTAACGATAAATCCGCTGGGGATTCCGTTGATAAGCTTTGTTGGGGATTTTGATGATGAACTCCACTGGGGGATAGAAAGAACTTCGCTGGGGATGATCTTTCAGTTGCACCTTGCTGAGGATAACCCAGTTAGACCCTTGTGGGGATAACCTCTGAATATGGCTGGAGAGATATATTCGTACTCTGCAGGGGATAAGCTTCCAGAATCTACTGGGTAAGATGATTCAATCCTGGCGGGGAAGCTTTTTTAGACTGCGTTGGGAAATGGCTCCACTGGGGGTATCTTGTATTCCACCGGGGAACATTCTTATATTTCGTTGAGGAATATTAAGACTGTCGAGGATGCTCTTTACGCTTGCTGGGGAATATTAAGACCTACTGGGGATACCCAACTTTTTTTAGGGCTGATGGTAGACCAACTCTGCTTGCGGGAGAGTATTGATGATTCCTTCGTAGTTGCAAGTCTCAGTGGGGAGAGCTACCATTACTGTCTTACTCTGCGGGTAGTGACGATATCTTGGTCATACTCTTCAACTGAATCTACCTTGTACCTGGTGGACAGAGCAGCTCGTAGAGTTCGGACAGTTCTTATTGCCCCAGTTTCTGCGGGAGAAGAAGGCTTATGAGGTGTTTGGTCATTGCCGATTACAGTGACAAATCTTCTTCTGGTAGGCAAGTGACGAGATGACGGGACATAATCGTACGCTTTGATCCCTAATTTTTGCCTGGACAGTCGACCTAGTGGGTCTTTGATTAGGCGTAGTATTTTCTGATTATGTTCACGCTCTCAGGATGTAAGGAGGTGTCACTGTCTGTAGTGTCGTGTTGCCATACTACTAGAAGATGTTTGATCATGCAAGATTCGTTGCTGGAATTCATGTTCAATGCCCCAAGTGACTCAGATGGAGATCTGCCCCTGGCTATTTGGAATTTTGAGAGATTCTTTGAATCTTGACTTGACTGCCCCAAATGATGGACAATGATCGTGCCGTGCCCCTTGATTGGAAGTGTTTTTCCATTTGAGGTGACTCTTTTTATTGAGAAGGTTTTTGTTCACTAGATATTCGTCGTGCGAATTTCTCTGCTGTTGGACAAATAGTCATATGCAAACAATATTATTTTAAGAATGCAAAGCTTATGTCTGTTTTGAAGTTTGTGAAAATGCATTTTTTTAGTAAGATAGGAAAATTTTGTAAAATGTGACGTCAACTCAGGATTTACAGCAAGCCCTATAGGAGTCAGGATACCTTTTGTAACAGTATGCTTTCGGACTAACCCATGCTTCAGCTAGGACTTTTAAGGGTTATAACGTGGCCTGGTTCACGGTTTAAGAAACAAAGGATAAAGGCTCAAATTTTATATGTACCCACCCGTTCTTCGTGATGTTCTTCAAACCTAAACTCAGCTAATCGTTCATTAGATCTTGTTTGAGTCTTTGCTCTGATATTCTGGTGATGGTTCGGATACTGATGGTTTATTTTGAATAGGAAGTCATTTCTTTTTTGTCGAGGGTTTGTAGGACCTCTTTCTTTTCGATTTTATTATCCCTGTCATTTTGCCTGAACTGTTTCTTTTGTGATTACAGTCAGCGGGATGCACCAGTTTTTTGTAAGTCTCCTTCATAGGTTTTGACTTATTGGGCTTTTATTTTAAGAGATAGGGACTGCCTGTCCTTACGATTATACGGAACCATCACCGTCTTTTGTTACGGAAGGACTTCTTTGATGCCATTCATTGTGCACCTGGATCAACTGAGAAAACTACCCTGCCCCAGGTTGTGATTAAGGGTTTTAATTTGTGAAAAGAAAAACTCCAACTTCTTTGGCTCAAAGGGGTTGACTAGGGATTATCTTCCTTATAACTCCACTGTTTAGGATTTGAACAATGCCTATACATCGTCAGCGGGGTCTGTTCAAAAGCATATTATAAAGATCGTGGTATCGTTTTCGTCATCCTCCCTCAAAAGGCTTAGAATTTTTTAATCGAGAGTTTGAACATCACAAAAAGGAAACATGAAGCAATTTCAAGCATAGTGAAAACAATTAATTCAAAACAGACACGTGTAATGCATTAATTAAATAAAAGAGTTTGACATGATAATTGTTTGAATAAGCAAAGAAAAATACAACTTCAGAATTCAAATGAACAAAAATCTTTCAATCCTAGCCATGTTTTGGCAAGGGAGCAGTGATCACATTAGGAGTCTCAGGAGGCTCGAATTCGATCTCCTTAGCGTCAATCATATTCTGAATCTTATATTTCAGCGCCCAACAATCGTTAGTATCGTGCCCCGGGCTACCGGAATGATAAGCACACCTTGCATCTGGGTTGTAGTGAGGAGAAGAAGTCTTAGGGTTCAGAGGAGGGTTTACCACCGTAATCAGATTCATCTTCAACATGTGCCGCAATGCTTGTGACAATGGCATGTTGATGTTGGTGAACTGTCTTTTAGGCTCGTCCGACCTTTGTTGATTTCCCTTTTGCTATTGTCGGTGTGACGCAGAACCAGAGATCAAGACTGCCCCTACGTGCTGGTCACGCCGACTCTTTTGACTGTACACAACATTGGACTCTTTCTTCCCACTGTAAGGCTTTTTCTGAGTGTCAGAAGGTGTAGCTTCTTGAATCTTCCCACTTTTGATGCCAGCTTCAATTCTCTCCCCAGTCAAGATAAGGTCTGTAAACCCGGCTGAAGAGTTTCCAATAAAATGGTTAAAGAATGGACCAGACAGGGTCCCCAAAAACATATCAACAAGTTCACGATCAGTTAAAGGTGGCTGCACCCTTCCGGCAAGGTCTCTCCATTTTTGAGCATACTCTTTAAATCCTTCACCCGTCCCTATTGACATACCCTGGAGTTGGGTACGCGTAGGAGCGAGGTCGGAGTTATATTGATACTGCCTATAGAATGCAGTGGCCAAATCCTCCCAGCTGTGGATACTGGCTCCATCCAGCTGATAGAACCACTCAAGCTGAGTCCCTGAGAGACTGTCTTGAAAGAAATGGATCCACAAGTTCTTATCAGCGGTGTAAGGCTGGATCTTCCTTACATATGACTGGAGGTGCAGCTTTGGACAGGAAGCTCCGTCATACTTAGCAAAGGCAGGTGCCTTGAATTTATGGGGAATCACCACCCCAGAGGATAGACCTAGGTCTCCGAAGTCCATCCCGGGCACGTTCTGTATCTCCATAGCGCTCAAGCGATCCTCCAACTGTTTGTACCTATCCTCAGTAGGAGGATATTGTTCTTCATCATAATCCGTCTCGTTGTCGGAGACTACGGGGCTAGGAACCCTTCTCTCTTGTGGGATGTCTTTCCCTACAGATGAGGTGGTCAGATCAACCTCATTCTGCAGTCCATTTCCAAACCTGCGTCCAGTGTTGAACAAGACGGTCCTCTTCTTCTTCTTCTTCCTCTCTTTCAGAATCAGAGTCTTCAAATCCTGTTGACCCTGGGCTAGGCTCATAACCAACTCTTGGAACTGGGCATTCTGGGCCTGGAGGGCCTTGATAGCTTGCTCAGTGGAAGGTTCAGTAGACATGATGATTGCTGAAATAAACAGCGAAGAAGATAAGAGACCTGTAATGGTACCTGTTATGCATATGATGAAATGAAATGCATATGATTTATGTTTTCAAAGACAATCGGGATTCAAATTTGTAGACAAGAAAAGGAAACACACTTTATTAGATTTAACTTCGGAATTTAAATTGCTCAACAAATTGCCCTTAGGCGTTACAAGAATGGAAATACTGAAAAGTAAATAAAACCGTAAAAGAAATCATCAATAGATCCATCAATGCTCCCATGGCCTCTTCTTCTCAGTGCGGATATAATCATTCAGGATCCGTTCGTTCTCCAATTGCTTAGTCAGCTTCTGGATCTTCTGTTCTTGTTCATTGAACCTTTCCCGATAAGAATCCCGTTCTTCCCGCAGTTGCGCCCAAGACCTCTTCAGTGTGCCAACATCAGTGGGCATATGAGGATGGAGAATAGTTGGAGGAACCTCGTTTTTATCAGCAACTTCAAGAGTAATAGGCCTGACATCTTCGTATGGCATACCTAACTTCTGGGCACGAATGCGGACCCATCTGAAATATGACTCCATTGGTAGAGAAGTCTTTGGTCCCAACTCAAGTGGGTCAGATTTGTGAACTCTATCCCAAGCCCTGATGAATCTACGATGCAGCTCGTCGCTATCTACCTGAAAATCAAAGACGATATGAGGTATCAACATTTCATGAGGCCCTTCTCTTCTGGCTCTTCCAAACTGACGGAGAGCTAAGCATGGGTTATAAGAGATTCCTCCATGGGTTCCGATCAATGGAACATTAGGATACTCTCCACAACAATCAATGACGGCCACCTCATCTAAGCCTCTGAGAGTCCAAATAATGTCATTATCAATAAGAGACATTATCCTATGAGCCCAGCCCCTTCCTTCTTTGTTCTTCAGTACGAACTTAGAGAGGTGCGAAATAAACCACCTCGCCAATAAAGGAGCACAACACATCAAGGTTCCCCGCTTTCGGGCGGTACGAGCATAGAGCTGATGGAGGATATCACCCAAGAGAGTGGGTACAGGGTTCCGAGAGATGAAGATCCTTATGGCATTAACATCAATAAAGGTGTCAGGATTTGGAAACAATACCAGACCATAGATTAAGAGAGCCAGAATGTCCTCATACGCTTTGAAATCTAAGTCATTCCAGAGACAATTAGCTTTGCCAACCAGAAACTTAGCCAAAAAGCCCTTAACTCCACTTCTAGTCTCCCAGTTAGCCATTACTTCCTCTTTGGTCAGGGGAAGGGCTGCAACAATCTCTTCAGGCCTGAGAGTCTTTTCCCAACCAGTAAATGGAGTCTGCTCCAAAACAGATATACCAAGTGTTGTACCCCAAAATTTTCCCTCCCATATTCTTCAAGGTTTATCAAGAATCAACTTCAAATGGTTCAAGACTACTCAAGGGTTGCACAACCCAAATGCCTCATAAGCCAGTCAAAATTAGGGTTTTGGTTCTTTCATGGAGTTTGAAGTTTTCAATGGCTCAATCAAGTCCCATAGGCCTACATACATTGTCAAGCATCTACATGTCAAGTCTCAAGACTCACAATATCAAATTGCACAGTCAAAAGCCCTATTTGATCCACAATCAACTACAGGGGTAAAATGGTCATTTTGCAGTCAAAAGTCAAAATTTCTAGTCAACATATTATTTTGAGCTCACAATCATCATTTGATCAAGTCTTGATCATGATTCCTCAAGTATGGCTCAAAAATCATCAAGATGCAAAAAGTTACTATTTTTGGACAGCAAAAAAGTCAACTGTATCTTGACCAAGGCATAACTTTTTCATGGTTCATCAGAAAAATCCCATCCAATGCTCATTTTTAAGGGGATGACATTTACTACAACTCATCTTCACACTCCAAGTCCAAGAAATGCTCTCACAAAAAGTTATCAATTTCTACATTATAGGTCAATTTCAAAAGTCAACAAAAGTACACTTTGAGTCAAAGGCCATAACTTGAGATTGGTAAATCCAAATGACATGGGACCAAAGGCATTAGTTAGAGGACTTCAAGACCTTTCCAAAATGTCCAAGAACATGTTCATAGGATCAAAATTGAGCAAGATATGCATTGGAGAAGTTGGGAAATTTTTGTGAATTTGTAAAAGTCAATTTTGCTCAAAACACTTTGTTTTTGCTAATGGGCCTCAAATTTCTTCTTGAAACTTTATCCATGGCCTATGCACGACCCATCAAGCCTATTTGAGTTTATTTTCTTATTTTTATTAATTAATTGGATTTCTAATTGATTTTAATTCATTTAATTAATTTAAATTGTAGGAAATTCAAAGATATGGTTTTTTCAATCTTTTTGTGAAGCAAACAAGCTCAAGATATGTTGGCAATTCGTGTGAAAATCAAAGGGACAAGAATCTCCAAGTTTGGCAAGTTTTTCCAATCAAAAAGATTCAAAAATATATGATTGCAAATCAAATATACAAACATCAATTCCATGGATTTCTTGGCAAAGATTTAACCTAGTTTCATTCTACTATAAGTACACAAGCCAACCCTAATGCATTGGACGTGAAATCTCTGCAGAAAAAAGCCATAGCCATTCAAGAAAAATCAAAGAAAACTCAAAAATGTTTTCCAAGTTCCAGCACGATTCAAAGCAATTGGTGGATTCTAATACATTGCTGGAACTCTCAGGGACGTTTTGCAATCAAAACCACACGCTAAGGCTCAAAGAATCACCAAGAACAGTCACACGGTTTGATGATTTTTTCCATAATCGAAACTCATATTTCACGCATAATTAACATGTTTTAATCATTTTTTTTGTGTTGCTTGAATTCATATAAAGCTAATGGTACAGGTTAATTGAATTATAGAGCCCTAAATCAAAAGATACCATTGACAAATTCTAGGGTTCCTAAGCTTTGATTTTGGGGCTTTATTATCCAGGAAAAATTGGAGCCTTTAAGACCCATGGTTGAAACCGTTGCATCCAGACGAATCTAAGGAGACCATCGCGGAATATTTTTGTTGCTCATAGGCCTAATCGCTATTATTCGTGGTTGCAGGTTGTGGGGGTTAAAAACCCCCGCTATCTAACTGTGTTTTCTACAGGAAAACGAAGTAGATGAGTACGTGGTGATATGCCATTGGAGCATTCAAAAACACGCGCGTTTTACTTTGGTTTCAACATATTATTTATTTATCATATATAATAATTGCCCTCTATATTAATAATGACTGAAGCGCGATGGTGTAGTGGCTGGTGAGTTGGCTGGTAATCATTGGGACCTGGGTTCGAATCCCAGGTCCACCCAAAACCATTAAGGCAGGTTCACCATATGCCTCCAATCATTCAAGCGCCATGTGGCTGCCAACATAGATCCAATGGTCAGGAGATGGTGATCATGGTATTCTCAGTCAACACATGCTCTGGGGAATCAGCAAGGTCAACGTGGCTAAAGAGCTTAGTGGGCCTGAGAATTGCAATCAACACCTCCATCTGGGCCCAACACCCCCTGGGTTTTGTTCTTATTTTTTCTCTTTTTATATTTTATCTTTAATTATTTTACTTTTAATTATTATTATTATTAGTATTTAATTAACAGATTAATTATTTTCACAATAAATTCAGAAACCTAAAATATGATTTATTTTTATTATTTATTAATTTCACTATTAATTATTTTTTGTAAATAAATTCTAAATATCATTGATTTAGTTAATTAGGTTAACTTTGACCTTTTTCACAAATAATAAAATCAATCTAGAATTAGGGTTTTTTTCTTTTGACAATTTTAATCCTTTTTATTTTATTTTCATTAAAGACCTAAAAAACTAAAAAAATACTTTTTTCTTGTAATTATTTAATTAATTAGTAAATTAGGTTTAATATTCATTAATTGCAAAAAGGACCAAAAATTCATTTTTCTTCTCAATAAGGGTCAAAACCCTAAGGACTTTCCCGATGCAATTTTGTTTCGCGCATGTTTATTCTTGATTATTATTTTATATCATATTTATGTAATTGCTCCGAGGATGTAACAGCATAATTAGGACTTTTATCGCTTTCTTTATTTTCCCGCATTTACTTTTCAAGGGTTATGTTTTTGGCGATGTAAATACCCGACGCCTTGTAATAGCGTAGATTTACTTTCCGCAATTTACTTTCCGCACAATTATTAACTGTTAACTATGCATGACAAGACTTGCCTGAAAATAAAATCAACTCGTAGCTCACCATAACTTGTGCAAAGACAATTAACATGAAACCTGACACACGTGCACATGCCACTCTTAGGGTACGCCTCACTTGGTTGCCTCGACGTGGTCATTGAGTATAGGGTGTTTTAGAGGTCGCCCTCCTGTCTAAAGATCCAGTTGCCTCGAAACGGTTGCCTCGGATAAAAAGGATCTAAGACATTAGGGTTACCGCTAAGGCGTCCTACTATTGCTTTGGTGACCACATGTCCCATAATCGAATTGACCCGACAAACTCCAACGACGGTACTACCTACTTCTCAATAGTGGGATATCACTGTCTAAAGGACATTTACACAGCTTAATTCCTTAGAGTAGGTAGATTTCTCCTGGGTACTTGCTCTTTCAAAACAAAAAAACAACTTTTCGCACCTACACTTTCAAAAAGTTTTCAAACAAACACTTCATACACTCTTGAGGACTGATACAAGAGTTACCTAGAAGTTTTCAAAACGAAACTTTTTTTCAAAACCCACAAACACAAGAAAAGCAAACATTTTTGAAAACATAGTGAGCAAGTACCTAAGAGCCCGTGGATAACCACGGATAGAAAGGGTGCTAATACCTTCCCTTTCTATAATCTACCTCCCGAACCGAGAAACATCTCGAAAAGGAATTTTGCTGTGCTTTTGTCCTTTCCTTGTTGGAGAACATAAAAGACGGTGGCGACTCTTGCTTACCGCGACATTTCGCGAACCAGCATTTCAAAACAGTCAGTTCTATTTCCACCGATCACAGAACTGGCGACTCTGCTGGGGACATATTAATAAGTGAGGTGTACCTTATAATTATACCACTCTTGTTTTCAATTGCTTACTTTGATTGCTTTAAAATTGTGGGCTTGTTTTGGAGTTTCATAGATCCTAACCCGGATCTGGGGAATACCCTTTAGGTAGCAACAAACTATGAGGGAACTGTGCAGGGTATACCGACACGGTTGAAGCAGTTGCTACGTTGATGTGGCACTTTGGTGAGTACCGGTAACCCTTGAGTCAAGTCAAGGAGAGTACGGGGCCGCCGCGTGGTGTCGTGAAGCATCAACTGACCTTAGGAACCTTACTTGACCATCCTGGCCTCTTTAGGGGTAGTGAGATGACCGACTTTGGTGCAGTCCGAAGTTGGTAGATACTCGATACTACACTCATTGAGGGTTGTTTTCTTGGAATATTTTGATCGCCAGTTCAGTGGCTAAATCAAAACAATGAACATAGAAAACAATCCAATGATATTGAGCTCCTTAGAACCCGGTTACTTTTGATAGGACAGGTTTTGAGCCAACTAACTTCAAGAGGGTACTTACCTACAAACTCCATGCCAGCCTAAACTTAAGGCTATATGTGTGACTTGTGTGCCTTCAAACTTGAACTACTTGCACATTCTTGTTATATGATAGCATGAGTTCCTTGCAGGTTTTGTTTACAGTCCTTAATCTGGACTTATTACAGGGCTTACTTACACCTCACACCTTTGCATCCACGTACATAACATCATACGCATCATAACATCATACCATAGCATTTCCTTAACCATTTCAAGGATCTCAAGGGTTTGTGATGCAAGTCACGATGAACGAACTGTCTAGCAAGGGGCAAAAGGGGATTTATTTTCCTCTAGCCAAGGTTGCTTGGAGATCAAAACATGATGACTTGAGTCAGGGGCTATGACCCACTCGATATGGTGAGCCTTGACTCTTGAAGAAGGACTCTCAGCAACATGAAGTTCCTTCAATCAAGCTATAAGATTCCAATTCTAACAAGTTTCTTTGTTTACCCCACGAGATCCTTGAAAACATTGCATGCATATCATACATATCATTGCATAACTGGTCATCTGATACAGGTCTCTCACGTTCTCGGTGTTTATTTCAGCAATGGCCTTCCAACAAGACAACCAGGATCTTCATACTCAAGAGACTCAGTTCATAGAAATCTTCCTAAATCTATCCAAGGGGCAGGAAGAGTTGAGAACACTCCTCATGGGGACTTTGGTCAGGAACATTCCTGAAGACGATAAGGACTAACAGCTGAAACGTCTGCAAGTTGAGGTAGATATAATGAGAACCCAGATGTTGGGCCAGATGACCCTCATTCAAGACTTAGATCAAAGACAAGAAGAGCTCAGGGTCCTCGTCAACAAGCTGCTTCAAAATAACCAAGTGAGGCAGACGACTAGGGTTGAAGACTAAGCCATCATTCAACCACCTGTGGGGCAAGAAGACAGGGGAAAAGCTCCTCAGTTTGCTTCGGGGTCACAAGCCCAGCATCAACAGGGTAATCGGCGTAAGCGAAATACGCCTGGAAGACATTTCTCGGAGACTGATATACCATCATCTCTCATACTGAAACACTTTTTGAAGACATGGCTGATTACATTAAAGGATCCTCCCCGGAATCCCAACACCTCTGCTCCTACCTATCATCCCTATGAAAGGTGTGCATACCACTCTGACGGTCCGGGACATGACACCGACAACTGTTGGTCTCAGAAGAACAAGATCCAGGACTTGATTGACGGGAGGGTGCTGGAGTTTATGCCGGATGGTGAGATGAAAATCTTCCGCTGAGAATCCTCCATCTGAGATGACTAGTTCAAATTAAGAGACTTTTGTTCATTTGAATTTTCAAGTTGTATTTTTCTTTGCTTATACAAACAATTATTGTCATAGCAAACTTTATTACTTTCATTAATGCATCGCATATGTCTGTTTTGAATCAATCCATTCGTATTCACTATATTCAAACTGCTTTCATTTTTTGTGATGTTCAACTCTCGATTAGAAAAATTCTAAGCCTTTTGAGGGAGAATGACGAAAATGATACCACGATCTTTACAGTATGCTTTTGAACATACCCCATTGATGAAGTACAGGCATTGTTTCAAATCCTAAACAGTGGAGTTATAAGGAAGATAATCCCTCGTCAACCCCTTTGAGCCAAAGAAGTTGGAGTTTTTCTTTTAAAAAATTAAAACCCTTAATCATAACCTGGGGCAGGGTAGTTTTCTCAGTTGATCCAGGTGCACAATGAATGACATCAAAGGAGTCCTTCCAAAACAAAAGACAATGATGGTTCCGAATAATCATAAAGACAGGCAGTCATTATATCTCAGAAATCAAAGCCCATTAAGTCAAATCCTATGAAGGAGACTTACAAAAACTGGGGCATCCCGCTGACTGTAATCATAAAAGAAACAGTTCAGGCAAAAAAAAACAGGGATAACGAAATCAAAAAGAAAGAGGTCCTATAAACCCTCAACAAAAAAAAAAGAAATGACTGCCTATTCAAAATAAATTGTCAATATCTGAACCATCACTGGTATATCAAAGCAAAGACTCAAACAGGATCTAATGCACGATTAACTGAGTTTAGGATCGAAGAACATCACGAAGAGCGGGTGGGTACAAATAAATTTTGAGCCTTTATCCTTTGTTTATTAAACCGTGAACCAGGCCACATTATAACCCTTAAAAGTCCTAGCTGAAGCATGGGTTAGTTCGAAAGCATACTGTTACAAAAGGTATCCTGACTCCTGTAGGGCTTGCTGTAAAATCCTGAGTTGACATCACATTTTACAAAAATTCACTTGTTTTATTGAAAACTGCATTTTCAAAAACTTCAAGACAGACATAAGCGTTGCATTCTTAGAATAACATTGTTTGCATATGACTATTTGTTTGAACAATAGAGAAATTCGCACGACGAATATCCAGCGAACAAAAATCTTCTCAAGGGTCACATCAAATGGAAAAACACTTCCAATCAAGGGGCAGACATGAGCATGGTCTATCATCTGAGGCAGTCAAGTCAAGATTCAGAGAATCTCTCAAAATGCCAAACAACCTGGGGCAAATCTCCATCTGAGTCACTGGGGGCATTGGACATGAATTCCGGTAACGAATCTTGTAGGATCAAACGAAGATCTTCTGGTAGTATGGCAACACAATACTACTGACAGTGACAACTCCCTACATCCTGAGAGTATAGACATAGTCGGAAAAATACTACGCATAATCAAAGACCCGCTAGGTCGATCGGCCTAGGCAAAAATAAGGGCTTCCCGGCGAACCAAAAGGGTTCGGGCAAAAATAAGGGATGAAAATAAAAAATCTGTACACCCGACAAGTCGAAAACCTGAAAAGGCGGCTTGGGCAAAAATGGGTATCCCGGTGGACTGAAAACCCGAAAGGGCGGTCCAGGAAAAAGTTAGGGATCACAGCATACGACTATGTCCCGGCATCTCGTCACTTGACTACCAGAAGAAGATTTATCAATCGACAGTTATCAAGACCTCCACAGGTACCTTCTCCCATAGAAGCTGGGGCAATAAGAGTTGTCCGAACTGTACAAGCTGCTCTGTCCTCCAGGTACCAAGGTATATTCAACTGAAGAATATGGCCCAGATACCTTCACTCCCCGCAAAGTAAGACAAGATCCAGCAATACTCGCCCCAAGCAGAGTTGGTCTCCCGTCAGCCCTAAAAAGGCACAGTATCCCTAGCAAATCAGCAGCACTCTCCCCAAGCAGAGTTAGGCTACTGTCAGCCCCAAGGAAGTTGAGTATCGCCAGAAGATCTTAATATTCTCCAGCAAAGTATACATCTATTCCTCAGTAAGCATCCCCGACAGTCTTAATATTCCTCACCGAAATATAAGATGGTTCCCCGGCGGAATACAAATACCCCCAGTGGAGTCATTTCCCCAATACAGTCCAAAAGTTTCCCCAGGAGAGTTGAATTATCTCCCCAGTAGATTCTGGAAGCTTATCACATGCAGAGTACAAATATCTCTCCCCGACCATGTTCAAAGGTTATTCCCCACCAGAGCCTAACTGGGTTATCCTCAGCAAATTACAACGGAAAGATCGTCCTCGGCGAAGTTCTTCCTATCCCCAGCGGAGTTCATCAAATTCTTCAACAGAGCTTATCAACGGAATCCCCAGCGGAGTTATCATCAAAATCTCAGCGAAGTATCTCTTCCCACAGAGTAGCTCCCCGCAGAGTAATCTCTCCATCAGGATTATTCCTCAACAAAGTCATCCTCTCCTACAGGTTTATTCTTGTAATCATCTTCGTTCATCATCCCCAGCGGAAACAGAGAACTCTACTCTTAAACATCAGCCCAGGATTCAACAAACTCCCGACATTCGTCAAGGATTTATTTTCCCAGACGAAAATACATTCATAAACATGTCACATTTCATATCTCTTATTTTCATACATGATAAAGTGCATACGAGACGATCTCATTTCGAGAACATCATGCATTTCATACATCATGACATTGCATACAACTAATGTTTTGCCTTTTCAAGAAGAGGTCAATCAAAAGATGATTACCATCAACATCTTGAAGTTCCGGATTCGATACCTGTATCTAGCCAGGGCATATCTGTGAGTGACTGATTAGAGGTCTACGCCTGTATCCAGTCAGGAAAGCTATCTCGATCAACCTTTTGAAGTTCCAGATTCGATACCTGTATCTAGCCAGGGCATATCTGTGAGCGACTGATTAGAGGTCTACGCCTGTATCCAGCCAGGAAAGCTATCTCGATCAACCTTTTGAAGTTCCAGATTCGATACCTGTATCTAGCCAGGGCATATCTGTGAGCGACTGATTAGAGGTCTACGCCTGTATCTAGCCAGGAAAGCTATCTCGATCAACCTTTTGAAGTTCCAGATTCGATACCTGTATCTAGCCAGGGCATATCTGTGAGCGAATGATTAGAGGTCTACGCCTGTATCCAGCCAGGAAAGCTATCTCGATCAACCTTTTGAAGTTCCAGATTCGATACCTGTATCTAGACAGGGCATGTCTGTGAGCGACTGATTAGAGGTCTACGCCTGTATCCAGCCAGGAAAGCTATCTCGATCAACCTTTTGAAGTTCCAGATTCGATACCTGTATCTAGCCAGGGCATATCTGTGAGCGACTGATTAGAGGTCTACGCCTGTATCCAACCAGGAAAGCTATCTCGATTAACCTGTTGAAGTTCCAGATTCGATACCTGTATCTAGCTAGGGCATATCTGTGAGCGATTGTTTGTAGATCTATACCTGAAACAAGACAGGAAAGTTATCTACATTGAAGAGATTGAAGATCAATACCTGAAACCAGACAGGAAAACTATCTTTCTTTCTCAAGTATGCAAGTTCTCGCTAAGGAATCTCTTATGCGATCAATATCTCCAGATGGCATCTTTAAGCCCATCTCCACAACTATCCATTACATTTCCAAATGGCATCCATAAGCCCATTCCCGACAAGATTATGTTACATCTCCTGATGGCATCTATAAGTCCATCCTTCTATCCATCATCTCTCCAAATGGCATCTGTAAGCCCATTCCTGACATCACATTGCTGATACTACACTATGCGAGTGCAAATTTCTGGGCACTCTAGTGTTCAATCATCTTCCACCTTCGGATCACGAAAGGCCCGAAAGACAATCTACATCCTCAGGTCTAAGAAGATTGAACAGGGGCAACTGTTGTACCCCAAAATTTGCCCTCCCATATTCTTTAAGGTTTATCAAGAATCATCTTCAAATGGTTCAAGACTACTCAAGGGTTGCACAGTCCAAATGCCTCCTAAGCCAGTCAAAATTAGGGTTTTGGTTCTTTCATGGAGTTTGAAGTTTTCAATGGCTCAATCAAGTCCCATAGGCCTACATACATTGTCAAGCATCTACATGTCAAGTCTCAAGACTCACAATATCAAATTGCACAGTCAAAAGCCCCATTTGATTCACAATCAACTACAGGGGTAAAATGGTCATTTTGCAGTCAAAAGTCAAAATTTCTGGTCAACATATTATTTTGAGCTCACAATCATCATTTGATCAAGTCTTGATCATGATTCCTCAAGTATGGCTCAAAAATCATCAAGATGCAAAAAGTTACTATTTTTGAAGAGCAGAAAAGTCAACTGTATCTTTACCAAGGCATAACTTTTTCATGGTTCATCAGAAAAATCCCATCCAATGCTCATTTTTAAGGGGATGACATTTCCTACAACTCATCTTCACACTTCAAGTCCAAGAAATTCTCTCACAAAAAGTTATCAATTTCTACATTATAGGTCAATTTCAAAAGTCAACAAAAGTACACTTTGAGTCAAAGGCCATAACTTGAGCTTGGTAAATCCAAATGACATGGGACCAAAGGGATTGGTTAGAGGACTTCAATACCTTTCCAAAATGTCCAAGAACATGTTCATAGGATCAAAATTGATCAAGATATGCATTGGAGAAGTTGGGAAATTTTTGTGAATTTGCAAAAGTCAATTTTGCTCAAAACACTTTGTTTTTGCTAATGGGCCTCAAATTTATTCTTGAAACTTTATCCATGGCCTATGCACGACCCATCAAGCCTATTTGAGTTTATTTTCTTATTTTTATTAATTAATTGGATTTTTAATTCATTTAATTAATTTAAATTGTAGGAAATTCAAAGATATGGATTTTTCAATCTTTTTGTGAAGCAAACAAGCTCAAGATATGCTGGCAATTCGTGTGCAAATCAAAGGGACAAGAATCTCCAAGTTTGGCAAGTTTTTCCAATCAAAAAGATTCAAAAATATATGATTGCAAATCAAATATACAAACATCAATTCCATGGATTTCTTGGCAAAGATTTAACCTAGTTTCATTCTACTATAAGTACACCAGCCAACCCTAATGCATTGGACATGAAATATCTGCAGAAAAAAGCCATAGCCATTCAAGAAAAATCAAAGAAAACTCAAAACTGTTTTCCAAGTTCCAGCACGATTCAAAGCAATTGGTGGATTCTAATACATTGCTGGAACTCTCAGGGACGTTTTGCAATCAAAACCACACGCTAAGGCTCAAAGAATCACCAAGAACAGTCACACGGTTTGATGATTTTTTCCATAATCGAAACTCATATTTCACGCATAATTAACATGTTTTAATCATTTTTTTGTGTTGCTTGAATTCATATAAAGCTAATGGTACAGGTTAATTGAATTATAGAGCCCTAAATCAAAAGATACCATTGACAAATTTTAGGGTTCCTAAGCTTTGATTTTGGGGCTTTATTATCCAGGAAAAATTGGAGCCTTTAAGACCCATGGTTGAAACCGTTGCATCCAGACGAATCTAAGGAGACCATCGCGGAATATTTTTGTTGCTCATAGGCCTAATCGCTATTATTCGTGGTTGCAGGTTGTGGGGGTTAAAAACCCCCGCTATCTAACTTTGTTTTTTACAGGCAAACGAAGAAGATGAGTACATGGTGATATGCCATTGGAGCATTCAAAAACACGCGCGTTTTACTTTGGTTTCAGCATATTATTTATTTATCATATATAATAATTGCCCTCTATATTAATAATGACTGAAGCGCGATGGTGTAGTGGCTGGTGAGTTGGCTGGTAATCATTGGGACCTGGGTTCGAATCCCAGGTCCACCCAAAACCATTAAGGCAGGTTCACCATATGCCTCCAATCATTCAAGCGCCATGTGGCTGCCAGCATAGATCCAATGGTCAGGAGATGGTGATCATGGTATTCCCAGTCAACACATGCTCTGGGGAATCAGCAAGGTCAACGTGGCTAAAGAGCTTAGTGGGCCTGAGAATTGCAATCAACACCTCCATCTGGGCCCAACACCCCCTGGGTTTTTTTCTTATTTTTTCTCTTTTTATATTTTATCTTTAATTATTTTACTTTTAATTATTATTATTATTAGTATTTAATTAACAAATTAATTATTTTCACAATAAATTCAGAAACCTAAAATATGATTTATTTTTATTATTTATTAATTTCACTATTAATTAATTTTTGTAAATAAATTCTAAATATCATTGATTTAGTTAATTAGGTTAACTTTGACCTTTTTCACAAATAATAAAATCAATCTAGAATTAGGGTTTTTTTCTTTTGACAATTTTAATCCTTTTTATTTTATTTTCATTAAAGACCTAAAAAACTAAAAAAAATACTTTTTTCTTGTAATTATTTAATTAATTACTAAATTAGGTTTAATATTCATTAATTGCAAAAAGGACCAAAAATTCATTTTTCTTCTCAATAAGGGTCAAAACCCTAAGGACTTTCCCAATGCAATTTTGTTTCGCGCATGTTTATTCTTGATTATTATTTTATATCATATTTATGTAATTGCTCCGAGGATGTAATAGCGTAATTAGGACTTTTATCGCTTTCTTTATTTTCCTGCATTTACTTTTCAAGGGTTATGTTTTTGGCGATGTAAATACCCGACGCCTTGTAATAGCGTAGATTTACTTTCCGCACAATTATTAACTGTTAACTATGCATGACAAGACTTGCCTGAAAATAAAATCAACTCGTAGCTCACCATAACTTGTGCAAAGACAATTAACATGAAACCTGACACACGTGCACATGCCACTCTTAGGGTACGCCTCACTTGGTTGCCTCGACGTGGTCATTGAGTATAAGGTGTTTTAGAGGTCGCCCTCCTGTCTAAAGATCCAGTTACCTCAAAACGGTTGCCTCGGATAAAAAGGATCTAGGACATTAGGGTTACCGCTAAGGCGTCCTACTATTGCTTTGGTGACCACATGTCCCATAATCGAATTGACCCGACAAACTCCAACGACGGTACTACCTACTTCTCAATAGTGGGATAGCACTGTCTAAAGGACATTTACACAGCTTAATTCCTTAGAGTAGGTAGATTTCTCCTGGGTACTTGCTCTTTCAAAACAAAAAAACAACTTTTCGCACCTACACTTTCAAAAAGTTTTCAAACAAACACTTCATACACTCTTGAGGACTGATACAAGAGTTACCTAGAAGTTTTCAAAACGAAACTTTTTTCAAAACCCACAAACACAAGAAAAGCAAACATTTTTGAAAACATAGTGAGCAAGTACCTAAGAGCCCGTGGATAACCACGGATAGAAAGGGTGCTAGTACCTTCCCTTTCTATAATCTACCTCTCGAACCGAGAAACATCTCGAAAAGGAATTTTGCTGTGCTTTTGTCCTTTCCTTGTTGGAGAACATAAAAGACGGTGGCGACTCTTGCTTACCGCGACATTTCGCGAACCAGCATTTCAAAACAGTCAGTTCTATTTCCACCGATCACACCAAGAAACTCAGAGAATTCTTCTAGGGTAGGGACCAACTGGAAGTCTTGAAAGGTGAAGCAATGGTATAACGGATCATAAAACTGGACCAAGACACTCATCATTTGTTGGTCCCACTTTGAGGTGACTAAACCGAGAAGAGAACCATGCCTCCTGATGAAGGAAGTAGTGTCTGGAATCCTGTCAATCAACTCTTTAAGTAAAGCAGGTGGTTGAACAAAGTTGAGCCGGATAGTATTCCTACGCATGGGCATCATGATGTCCTACAAAACAGAGCAAAGATGAAACCTTCTTGTCTTTGAAATGGGTTAGTCCTTATACAGGATGTATGCAATGTTATGATGTCATGGTAAAGGCACACCACAAGTATTCACAAAAGGCAAATATGGTGAAGGCACACAAGTCACACAAAAGAGCCCTTATATTTCAGGTTGGCATGAAGTTTAAGTACTACCCTCTTTCAGTTTCAGTTGGTTAAGACCTGTCCTAAAAATAGTAACCGGGTTCTAGAGGATCTCAATATTACTGACTACCCTCAATCGGTCATAATTCCAGTTTGGTAACCTTTTCTTGCGGCCGAAACCATCGCGAGAGTTTAGTCTCAATGAGTGTAGCATACTGCTACTATTCTATGGCCAAGTTGGTCAATTTAAGGTTCTAAGGTCAGTTGGTGCTTAATGACTCCTCAGAAGACCCATATTCTCCTCGTTTTAACACAAGGGATATTGGTACATACCAAGGTGTCACACCAACGTAGCTACTGCTTCATCCGTGTCGGTCTACGCCGGACATATCCCTCACAATTTATTGCTACTTACCTAAAAAAGGGTACCCCCAGATCCGGGTTAGGATCTATAAAACTCCGATACAAGCCCACAAAATTTAAAGCATACAAAGCATATAATTGAAAACACAAGTGATCTAATCCTAAGGTACACCTCACTTATAAATATCCCCAGCAGAGTCGCCAATTCTGTGATCGGTGGGAATAGAACTGACTGTTTTTGAAATGTTGGTTTGCTTTTGCGTTTGTTTTTGCAAAATGTCGCGGTAAGCAAGAGTCGCGCACCGTCTTTTATTTAATCCAACAAGGAAAGGACAAAAGCACATCAAAATTCCTTTTCGAGATGTTTCTCGGGTTCGGGAGGTAGATTATAGAAAGGGAAGGTGTTAGCACCCTTTCTATCCGTGGTTATCCACGGGCTCTTAGGTACTTGCTCACTATGTTTTCAAAAAGTTTTTGCTTTTCTTGTGTGCGTGGGTTTTGAAAAAGTTTTGTTTGGAAACTTCGATTTAACTCTTGTTTCTGTCCTCAAGAGTGTATGAAGTGTTTGTTTGAAAACTTTGTTTGAAAAGTGTAAGTGCGAAAAGTTTGTTTTGTTTTGAAAGAGCAAGTACCTGAGAACCTCTACCTACTCAAAAGGAATTAAGCTGTGTAAATGTCCTTTAGACAGTGCCATCCCACTATTGAGAAGTAGGTAGCACCGTCGTCGGAGTTTTCGGGTCAATTCGATTAAGGGACATGTGGTCACTAAAGCAATGGTAGGACGCCTTAGCGGTAACCCTAATGTCTTACATCATTTTATCCGAGGCAACTTTGATCTTTAGACAGGAGGGCGACCTCTAAAACTTCCTATACTCAATGAGCACGTCGAGGCAACCAAGTGAGGCGTACCCTAGGAGTGGCATGTGCAAGTGTGTGAAGTTTCAGTTTATATTATCTTTGTACATGTTATGGTGAGCTACGATTGATTTTAAATTAAGGTAGATCTTGTCATGCATAGCCTAGTATTCATACATCTAGCAGTTAATGGTTGCGGAAAATAAAACTAAGCTATTACAAGGCGTCGAGTATTTACATCGCCAAAAACAAACCCTTGAAAAGTAAATTGCGGAAAATTAAATAAAAGCGATAAATAAAAGTCCTAAGTTAAAGCTATTACATCCTCGGAGCAAATACAATTATATGGACAAAAAATAATATGCGCGAGAAAAATTGAATCAGAGAGTTTTTAGGGTTTTGACCCTTTTTTAAGAAAGATGGAGGTTTTTGTTATTTTGAATTAAATTAAACCTAAACTAATTAATTAATAAAAAGAAAATATTTTTTTGGGTTTTTTGAATGTTTAAGGAAATAAAAATAAAAATGATTAAAATGGTTAGAACCTAATTCTACATTTTATTTTTGTTGCAAAAATATTAATATTATGCCTAATTAAAACTAAACAAATTATGTTAATATTTATTTACAAAATAACTAATTAAATTTAATAAATAAAAATATTATATTTTTTATGTTTTTCTGAATTTATTAAGAAAATGTTAATTATTTTAGTTAGTAGTTAATTAAGAATTAATAAAAACAAATTAAATAAAAATAAAAAGAGATGAAGAAATAAACCCAAGGGGGGTTCTGGCCCCAAACCAGGAGGTGAATCTGGAAATTTGTGGCCCAATAACGCTCAAGCCTGCTTTGACTGTGGTCATCCCATGCATGTGCGTTGATTGGAGACTATGGTGAGGACCCCATTCTGGCTATTGGATTTGAGTTTGGAGACATCTGGTGCACTGAGATTTGAGGTGTATGGTGGTCTTCGTACCTGGAAATCCATTGGAATGTATGCAAGAAAATAATAATAAGAATTTTGGGGGACCTGGGATTCGAACCCAGGTCCCAATACTCATAGGTCAACACGTTTACCACCCAACCAAGTTGTTTCAATTGTTATAGGAATAAGAGGCAATTATTATATGTGAAAATAAATCAATATGCTGTAAATAAAAACTAACGCGCGCGTTTTTCAAACACACAAATCAGATGATCACACGTCATAATCTTCAACCTTGGTCCTGCATAAAATAGAATTAGATCGCGGGGATTTTTATCCTCCACTACCTCCCTGCACGAAAAATAGCAAATAGACACACAACAAACATAAATATTTTGCGAGGTGTGTGTTCCAATCGTCTTGGTCTCACGAATTCAACCATGTGTCCTATTGGTTCCAATTTTTCCTGGTTTGGAAAGCCCTAGAAATTCAATCATGGCATCTCTCGATTCAGGGCACTATGGTTCAATTCAATCATTCCATTAGCTTTGTATGATCTCTAGCAATGCAAATTAATCAAAAAAACATGTCAAATGCATATGAATTAAGAGATACGATTTTGAATTATAAGTGCAAACCATGAAACTGTATTTCGTGATTCCTTGAGATTTGATGCCTGAATTTGATTGCAAATCACTCCTGGTACCTCCTGCAATGTGTTTGGATGGACAAGGCGCCTTGAATTGGCCTAGAATGCAAGAACAAGTTTTGAGTTTTCTTGAAAATTCTTGAAATTGATATGGCTGTTCTGCAGTCTTTCAGTCGTGTATTAGGTCATGCTTGGCTTGCTTACATATAAGGCAATGATTTTAGGTCAAGAGCTGGGCCAATATTCATGTGCATTGAAGATTGAATCCTTGATTGATAAATCAAATATTCTTGATTTTTCATGATTGAACAAGTTGCCAAAATTGGATTTTTTGGTATCTTTTAGCTTGTGCACGAATTGGTCAGCATATTTGGATCATATCAATTTAACTTGGTGGGTCGTGAATAGGTCATGGATGAAGTTTCAAGAAGATATTTGAGGCCCATTAGCAAAAAGAAGGTGTTTTGAGCAAAGTTGACTTTTGCAAATTCATGAAAATTTCCCAACTTCTCCAATGCATAATTTGCTCAATTTTGATCATATGACCATATTCTTGGACATTTTGGAAAGCTCTTGAAGTCCTCTAACCAATTATTTTGGTCCCATGTCATTTGGATTTACCAATCTCAAGTTATGGCCTTTGACTCAAAGTGTACTTTTGTTGACTTTTGAAATTGACCTATAATGTAAAAATTTGTAACTTTTTGTGAGAGCATTTCCTTATCTTTGGGAGTGAAGATGGATTGTAGGAAATTGAATCCTCTTCAAAATGAGCTTTGGATGGGTCATTTCTCATAAAGTATGAGAAAGTTATGCTTGGTCAAAGTTGAGTTGACTTTTCCTGCAAAACCCTAATTTAGCAACTTTTGAATCTTGATGAATTTTGAGCAATCATTGATGAATCATGATCAACCCTTGATCAAATGATGAATTATCCTTAAAAATGAGAGTGTTGACACAAAATCTGACTTTTGACTGCAAAATGACCATTTTGCCCTTGCAGTTGACTGTAGATCAAATGGAGCTTTTGACTGTGCAAATTGGCCCTGTGAGTCTTGAAACTTGGCATGTAGGTGCTTGAGAATGTATATAGGCCTATGAGACTTGATTGAACCATTGAAAACCCCAAATTACTTGAAAGAACCAAAACCCTAATTTTGAATTGACTGCCTTAGGAGGTGATTTGACTGTACAACCCTTGAGCCATTTTGAGCAATTTGAAGATCATTCTTGACAAATCTTGAGGAATATGGGAGGGAAAATTTTGGGGTACAACAATTAGGTTATTTTATTATTTGTTGTTGGAATAGAAGAAAGAAGAAGTAAGAAGAGAATAAGGATTGAGAAGAACGTGAAGCTCTTAGAGATAGTGGAAAACGGAAAGAACAAAGATTCAACCCGGAAAAATTGTAGAGCAACCTTCAATCCAAGGTAAGGGTGGGGTTTTGACTTTATAATTGGGTTCATGATGGTTGATATGTGGGGTTAGAGGATTGTTGTTTTTTGTTCTTGAATTGGATGATGTATGATGAAGATTTGATGAATTTGAATGAATAATGACTTTATGATGTTGTTTAATCAATGTAGTATTATAGGCTAATGATTAGGTGATGAATTAACATGTTTATGATGAGGTTTGTAGGACTGTAACATAATTCTCGTAGTGAAATTACAGAAGAAAACGCAGAAAATTATGCAGACTGTAACAGGATGCATCGATTTATGGAGGCATGCGTCAATACATGTGGGCTGCAAGACTCAGGATGAGTCGATCCACGAAGGGCTTGCGTCGATGCATGATAAGTACAAGACTCATGATGAGTTGACACGAAGAGAGGATGTGTCGATACATGAGTGTGTGAGACTCAGGATGAGTCGACCGGTGTGGTGCATGTGTCGATACATGCTGCGTTTTGAAGTTAGGATGAGTCAATCCATAGGGTTTTGCGTCGACCCATGATGTAAAGGAGGAGGAGGATGAGTCGATCCATAGAGTTTTGTGTCGACTCATACTGACTAATTTTGACAGAATCAGTTTTAAATTGCTGTAACTTGAGTTTTAAGATGCTGTTTGAGATGTCGTTCGAAGCGTTGATTAGCTAACGCGATAAACTATATTCTAGATGATTTAGATGATGATTAAGAAGTGTAATCCAGTAACTAATTTATGATTTAGGATTAATTCCCGTGATTGACAGTTATGCTGGATTTTGGACAGAATGATGGATATGAGATGTTAGAAACTGTTGTTAGAAATATGATAGTAGGATTAGTGACAATAATGATGTACAATAGCAGAATAACAGCGTGGATTACTGTAGTATTGAATACAACTGAGTCATTAGTGAGATGTGGTCATTGAAGTTGTGTTTGATAATTATGATGAACCAATGATGTTTGATAAATAAATGATGTTTAATAAATTATTTTGATGTTATGAGATGTTGTTAATTGAGACGTTTTGAGATGATTGAGATGTCGTTGTTTTGAGATGATTGAGATGTTGTTGTTTTGAGATGATTGAGATGTTGTTGTTTTGAGATGATTGATATGTTTTGAGATGATTGAGATGTTGTTGTTTTGAGATGATTGAGATGCTGTTGTTTTGAGATGATTTGAAATGTTGTTAACTTGGGTGTCGTTATTACATTCATGATGAGTCGCATACATTGCATTTTTTAGATGGAGCTTATGCTCGTTGAGATGGCCTGGATTGGCAAACTTTGAGATGAAGGCTATGCCATGTTGATGCCTCTATTAATTGGCAGATTTTTGAGATGGGAGTTCTGCTCCAATGGTACCACATGCATTTGCATAGTTTTGAGTCGCATTATAAGAATGAATTATGAAATGTATTTGATGTTGATGAATGAGTACATATGCTGTAATTATTGTTGATTATGAGATGAGAAGTGGTGATATTATTGATCTAATTTAATATATTAATTATCTTGCGCTTTATTATATTGTTAGATATCTCACCCCTTCTGTTTGAATGTTGCTCTTATGTTGGTAACGTGCAGGTAATCGAGAGTGAAGGCCGTATACCTTCAATAGATCGAGTCGGTGTCATTGCTCTGATATGTAACACTCGGGGGGATAAACGCTTGCTGATTTTTGATTGTTGATTTTTAGTTATTGAACCTTAAATTTTTTATTTACTAAATATGAGATGTTTCGAAGTTGCTGTTTATTTAAAGATGTTATTGAAGAATTCCGCTGAGTAGTTGTTGAATTATCTAATGAAAGATGTTATGTTGATGGTTCATCCGATGTTTTGAAAACGTGTTATATATCCATGATGAATGCAATGAATTTGTTAGAAGAATTTGTGACGTCCCAATTCATTTGTATGATTGAAATTTTGTAACTCTGATTTAATTGCGTAATTGTGTGGGGTAGAATTAGGGTGTTACAAAGTTGGTATCAGAGCAAAAGGTTGGTCCGACCTTGTTGTCGAGTCGTAGTTGTCTAACAATCGAGTATTGTTATTTTGATCTTCTAACCGTTGTTTATGTTGTAGTGATAAGTTGAGATGGCTGGAAGGAATGATGCTGCTCTTGCTGCTGCTTTAGAAGCAATGGCTCATGCGATGGAAAATCAGCCGAATGTTGACGGGAATGCTGGATCTCGTAGCTTGGCGACTTTTCAGAGAGAGAATCCACCTACGTTCAAGGGAAAGTATGATCCTGACGGAGCATTGGAGTGGTTGAACAATATTGAGAGGATCTTTCGCATGATGGACTGCAATCCAACGCAGAAGGTTCGTTATGGGACTTATATGCTAGCAGTCGAGGCTGATGACTGGTGGCTAGAGACTTGTCAAAAGTTGGAAGTTGCAGGTGAGAATGTCACTTGGGCTATGTTCCGTAGGGAGTTTTTGAGAAAGTATTTTCCTGAAGATGTCATGGTAAGAAGGAAATTGAGTTCCTTGAGCTGAAGCAAGGAAGCATGTCTGTTCTTGAGTATGCTGTCAAGTTTATTGAGTTGGCCAAGTTTTATCCGCATTACACTGAGGAAAATGCTGAATTCTCAAAGTGTATTAAGTTTGAGAACGGGTTGTGCCCGAAGATTAAGAAAGCAGTTGGATACCATAAAATCCGTGTCTTTGCTGACCTGGTTGATAGCTGCAGAATTTATGAAGAGGATAATAATGCACATTACAAGATTATCAGTGAGAAGAGGGGTAAGCACCCGCAGAATCGTGGTAAGCCTTATGATACCCCAGCTGGTAAGGGTAAACAGAGAGTTGCTCATGGTCAGAGGACTAGTGGGGGAGATGCTCCTGCTGGTGTGATTTGCTTTAAGTGTGGGAAACCTGGACACAAGAGTAATATGTGCACTACTGAAGTGAAAAGGTGTTACCGTTGTGGTAAGAATGGATATGTTGTATCTGAGTGTGAACACAAGAGTGTGGTTTGTTTCAACTATAAAGAAGAAGGGCACATTGGTAGCCAGTGTCCGAAGCCAAAGAGGGATTAGTCAAGTGGTAAAGTGTTTGCTTTGGTTGAGGATCAGACAACTGCTGAGGACAGACTTATTAGAGGTACATGTTTCATTAATAGTACTCCTTTAATCACTATTATTGATACTGCTGCTACGCATTGTTTTATTGCTGCTGATTGTGTTGAAAGATTGGGTCTTGTGTTATCTTCTTTGAATGGAGAAATGGTCGTCGATACTCTAGCCAAGGGGTCGGTGACTACTCCTTTTGTGTGTGCTAAGTGTCCCTTGTCGATCTTCGACAGAGACTTTGTTGTTGATTTTGTTTGTCTACCGTTAAGAGGTTTGGATGTAATTTTGGGTATGAACTGGTTAGAGCATAAATGTGTTCATATTAACTGTTATGACAAGTCGGTGAAGTTTTCTACTCCTGAAGAAGAGGAAGATGGTCTGTTGTCTGCTAGACAGTTGAGAAAGTTGATGCAAGAGGAAGTACAAATGTTTTCGTTGATGGCATCGCTATCTGTAGAGACTCAAGCTATAATTGAGGAATTGCAGGTGGTGTGTGAATTTCCTGAAGTTTTCCCTGATGAGATTCCTGATGTACCGCCAGAGAGAGAAGTTGAATTTGCTATTGATCTTGTACCTGGTACCAGACTTGTGTCTATGGCACCATACAGGATGTCTGCATCTGAATTGTCAGAGTTGAAGAAGAAATTGGAAGAGTTACTTGAGAAGAGGTTTGTAAGACCAAGTGTATCGCCGTGGGGTGCTCCAGTGTTGTTAGTGAAGAAGAAAGATGGAAGTATGAGGCTTTGTGTTGATTATAGACAGTTGAATAAGGTGACGATTAAGAACAAGTATCCGCTTCCAAGAATAGATAACTTGATGGACCAATTAGTGGATGCTCGTGTGTTTAGTAAGATTAATCTGAGGTCGGGTGTGATACGGTGGGAAGAACTGACTGTTTTTTGGAATGCTGGTTTGTGTTTTGCGTTTGTTTGCACAAAATGTCGCGGTAAGCAAGAGTCGCCACCGACTTTTATTTTATCCAACAAGGAAAGGAAAAAAGCACATAAAAATTCCTTTTTCGAGATATTTCTCGGGTTCGGGGGATAGATTATAGAAAGGGAAGGTATTAGCACCCTTTCTATCCGTGGTTATCCACGGGCTCTTAGGTACTTGCTCAATTGTTTTCAAAATTGCTTTCTTTGTGCTTGTGGGTTTGAATAAAGTTTTTGTTTTGAAACTTCGATTTAACTCTTGCTTCTGTCCTCAAGAGTGTATGAAGTGTTTTTGAAAACTTTGTTCGAAAAGGAGTGTAAGTGTGAAAAAGGTTTTGTTTTTTGAAAGATCAAGTATCTAAGAACCATCTACCTACTCGAAAAAGGAATCGTTCTATGCTAATTTCCTTTAGACAATGCTATCCCACTATTAATGAATAGGTAGCATCGTCGTTGGAGTTTGAGGGTCAATTCAAATTAGGGACAGACGGTCACTAAAGCAATGTTAGGACGCCTTAGCGGTAACCCTAATGTCTTAGATCATTTGTTTGAGGCAACAATATCCGAGGCAACCATTTCGAGGCGACTATGATCTTTAGACAAGAGGACGACCTCTAAAGTGACCTATACTCAATGACTGCGTACGAAGGCAACCAAGTGGGGGTGTACCCTAAGAGTGCGCATGTGCGAGTGTGTCATTTTCAGTTTATTTTTATCTTTGTACATGTTAAAGGTGATCTAAGTTGATTTTAGGTTAACATTCAGTCTTGTCATGTCGTCCTATTATCAAACATCTAACAGTTATAATTTGCGGAAAATAAAATGCAGAATTTAAATTACAAGGCGTCGGGTATTTATATCGCCAAAGACAAACCCTTTAAAAATAAATAAAGCGATAAAAAATAAGTAAAGGTCCTATTAACTATTACAAACAAGGAGCAAGTACATTATTGGATGAGAGAAAATAAATCGCGGCGCAAAATTTAATCGGGCGTAAGACTAGGGTTTTGACCCTTTAAAAAGGACATCTTTTTGTTGTTTTTATTTCATAAAAGAAATTAACCTAAATTAATTACTAAGTTAATAAATTAATTAATAAAAATAAATTATTTTTGGTTTTTTTTGTTGTTATTTTAAGAAAGAAAAATAAAATTAATTGAATTAGTAAAAACCTATTTAAATCTAATTTAATTTTAATTATTTACAAAAATATGTTAAAGTTATTCTAATTAAAACCTAAGTTAATTTAATTAGTATTTATTAATAAAATAAAAATAAAAATTTGATTTGATAAAGAAAATATTTTTGTGGTTTTTACTTTATAAAGAAAAGAATTTTTTAATTGGTTAGTAAATTAAATAAAACAATAAAAACAATTAATAAAACAAAATAAATAAAATAGAAAAGAATGAGGGGTTTGGGCCTGAAATGGGGAGTTTGGGAAGCAAATCTCTGGCCCAAAAACACTGGCCCTGGTTGACTTTTGATGATCAGGTGAGCATGCTTGGACTTGACTCCATGGTGGACCTTCAGCCTGGGATCTTCAGATTTGGCCTTTGGCCATCTGGCCATTGGATATGTGAAGGTGCATGGTGAACTGCAGGTCAACATGCGCATTGGAATACATGAAGAAAAGAAAACATTGGGAAATTGGGGGACCTGGGATTCGAACCCAGGTCCTGAAAGTGATTGCTTGCGTCCCTTGCCACTACGCTGCTTTGTTTCATTTGTAAGTAATATACCAAATAATAATAATAAAACAAAACAACGCTTATTGATCAGAAAAATAAAACGCGCGAAAAACATTTGAATGGGCCAATGGGTGAACGCCAGCTCTTCATCCCTGTCCTTCCACTACTGTGATTTTACCTGCGGATTTGAATTCGCAGCTAAAAATGCAGCTCGATCCAAAAATCAATTCCAGGCAATAAGAATGACCTTCAAGAGCATGGTTGTGTTCGTCTCCTTCTCCTGAGTGCAACCATGCCCCTCTTGTAGTCTAATTTCACCTGAAAAGAGAAACCCCAAAAATGCTTCCAAGAACCCTAACTATGGCGCTTTACGTTACAGGTTAGATAAACAAAATTGAATAATGCAAAAAGCTTAGAAATGTTGTGAGGATTACAAATATGCAAGCAATTTGTTCAAATGATGCAAGAATGATGAATTACGATTTCAAGAACAGGGCGGGTTATCGTGATACTTACAGCGCGTTGTGGTGTCTGAGAACGCTTGCTTTTGATCCAAATCGCTTGTGTGAACACCCAGGAAGAGATTGGGACCGGTCTCAGCTTCTGAAAACGCCTCTAGCTATGATTTCGAATTCAAGATTTTAGTGACTTTTTTCAAACTTTGTTCTGCCTATGCCGGCACTTTCCAACCCTTGTTTCGATTGCCTTATCTTCCTTATGTATCATGCTTTGCATTAGGGTAGAAATTATGGACTGAATCTCTCTAAATCAATGCCTTGGGATTTGATTTGATCTCCTCTTTACAACTTGCCAAATTTGCCAATTTTCAATCTTTTTACACATGTTTGGTGTGATACGAATTTGATGATGATAATGATGAGAATCAAATCCTGAAATAGCAAAAAATCTCATGTTATCAAGGTTTTAGATTTTATATGATTTAATTTTGATTAAAAATGAATAAATTCAATAAAAATCAAATTAAATAATAAAAATAAAATATGGGCTCATGGCTGAAGCTAGGACACGTGGGAAATGATGCAAGCTCAAATCAAGTGGAAAATAATGGGCCCATTTGACAAAATTTGAAGTTTTGGGGATGGTTGACTTTTGGCAATTTTGCAAAAATGCCCAACTTCAACAATGCATAACTTCTTCAATTTTGAAATTTTGGAAGTGTTCTTGGACTTTTTAGAAATCTTGAGATGTCCTCTAACCAACACTTTTGGTCTAATCTCATTTTGATATTCCATTCTCAAGTTATAAGCTTTGGCAAAAAAGGTGTTTTTGTTGACTTTCAAAAATGACCTATAATGTCCAAATTTATAACTTCTTGTGAGTGCATTTTCTGATCTTGGGGTATGAAGATGGATTGTAGGAAATTGCATCCTATTCAAAATGAGCTTTGTATGGGTCATTTCTCATAAATTATGAGAAAGTTATGCTAGGTCAAAGTTGAGTTGACTTTTCCTACAAAACCCTAATTTAGCAACTTTTGAGTCTTGATGAATTTTGATTAATCCTTGATGAATCATGATCAACCCTTTATCAAATGATGAAATATACTTCAAAATAAGAATTTTGACAAAAAATATTGAAGTTTGACTGTATGTAGGTCACAGTTGACTTTTGCACTAGCATAGTCGATTTTTGGACCCTTTGAGCAATTGACTGAGCAAACTTCCTCTGCAAGGCTTGAAATTTGACATGGATGACCTTGAGAACATATTAGGACATTGGGGAGCACTTTAGGTCATTTGTATTCAAGGATCTTGATGCAACACAAAACCCTGATTTGGGGTTGACTGCCTTAGGAGATAACTTGTCTGTCCAACTCTTGAGCTAACTTAAGCAACTTGGAGATTTTTCTTGCAATGTTTTGAGAAATATGAGAGGGAAAATTTTGGGGTACAACATCGGGTTATCATCAGATTAAAGTGAAGGATGAAGATATTCAGAAGACATCTTTCAGAACGCGCTATGGACATTATAAGTATTCGGTGATGCCTTTCGGTGTTACTAATGCGCCAAGAGTATTCATGGAATATATGAATCGTATCTTTCATACTTATTTGGATCGGTTTGTAGTTGTGTTCATCAATGATATTTTGATTTACTCTAAGTCAGAAGAAGAGCATGCTGAACATTTAAGAATAGTATTGCAAGTTTTGAAAGAGAAGAAGTTGTATGCAAAGCTGTCCAAGTGTGAATTCTGGCTGAAAGAGGTTACTTTTCTTGGTCATGTGATTTCATGTAGTGGCATTGCTGTAGATCCATCGAAGGTTGATGCTGTGATGCAATGGGAAACTCCAAAGTCAGCTACTGAGATTAGAAGCTTCTTGGGATTAGCTGGTTATTATAGAAGGTTTATTGAAGGGTTTTCTAAGTTGTCGCTTCCATTGACTAAGTTGACTTGTAAAGGTAGAGCTTTTGTTTGGGATGTTCAGTGTGAAGAAAGTTTTACGGAATTAAAAAAGAGGTTGACGTCGGCTCCGATTTTGACGTTGCCTAATCCAAGAGAGTCTTTTGTGGTGTATTGTGATGCTTTCAAGATGGGTTTAGGAGGTGTGCTTATGCAGAATGGTAAGGTAGTTACTTATGCGTCGAGGCAATTAAGGACTCATGAGAAGAACTATCCTACGCATGATTTAGAGCTTGCTGCTGTTGTCTTTGTGTTGAAGATTTGGAAGCATTATCTTTATGGTTCTAGATTTGAAGTGTTTAGTGACCATAAGAGTTTGAAGTATTTGTTTGATCAGAAAGAGTTGAATATGAGGCAACGAAGATGGTTGGAATTGTTAAAGGATTATGATTTCGGTTTGAATTATCATCTAGGAAAGGCGAATGTGGTAGCTGATGCGTTGAGTCGAAAGACTTTACATATGTCAGCAATAATGATTAAAGAGTTGGAATTAATTGAGTAGTTCAGAGATATGAGCTTAGTTTGTGAGGTTACTCCACAGAGTGTCATGTTGGGTATGTTGAAGATTAATAATGAATTCCTAGACAGTATCAGAGAAGCTCAGAAGTTGGATGTGAAACTAGTAGATTTAATGGTTGGGATTGATCAAGCTGAGAATAGTGATTTCAAGTTAGATGAGAAAGGTGTGTTGAGATTTTGTAACTGGATTTGTATTCCTGATGATGCCGAGATGAAGAAATTGATACTTTAAGAGAGGCATAGAAGTAAGTTGAGTATTCATCCAGGAGCTACGAAGATGTATTAAGATTTGAAAGGTTTGTTTTGGTGGCCTGGGATGAAGAGTGATGTGGCTCGATTTGTGTATGCATGTTTGACTTGTCAGAAGTCGAAAGTTGAACATCAGAAGCCTGCAGGATTGATGCAACCGTTGGAAGTTCCAGAATGGAAATGGGATAGCATTTTAATGGACTTTGTGACGGGGTTGCCTAGTACTTCAAGAGGACATGATTAGATTTCGGTGATTGTTGATAGGCTTACGAAGTCAGCTCATTTTATTCCTATTAACATCAGTTTTCCAGTGTCGAAGTTGGCTGAGATTTATATTAGTGTGATTGTGAAGCTTCATGGTGTTCCTTTGTGCATTGTGTCAGATAGAGATCCAAGATTTACTTCTGATTTTTGGAAGAGTTTGCAAGAAGCGTTGGGTTCTAAGTTAAGGTTGAGTTCAGCGTATCATCCTCAGACAAATGGTCAGACTGAACGGACGATTCAATCGTTAGAAGACTTGTTGAGGGCATGTGTTCTTGAGCAGGGAGGTTCGTGGGATACTTATCTTTCGTTGATAGAGTTCACTTATAATAACAGTTACCATTCTAGTATTGGGATGGCACCTTTTGAAGCGTTGTATGGCCGGAGATGTAGAACTCTGTTATGTTGGCATGAATCTGGTGAAAGTTTAGTGCTTGGACCTGAACTTGTTCGTGAGACTACTGAGAAGGTGAAGTTGATTCGAGAAAAGATGAAAGCTTCACAAAGTAGACAAAAGAGTTATCATGAAAAGCGAAGGAAAGATTTAGAATTTCAAGCCGGTGATCATGTGTTTTTGAGAGTTACACGTGTGACTGGTGTTGGGCGAGCATTGACGTCTAAGAAGCTCATTTCTCATTTTATTGGACCATATCAGATTTTGGAGAGAATGGGGAATGTTACTTACAGAGTGGCTTTACCGCCTAATCTTTCAAATTTACATGATGTGTTTCATGTGTCGCAACTTCGGAAGTATATTTCAGATCCATCTCATGTGATTCATATGGATGATGTGCAAGTACGTGATAATCTTACAGTGGAGACGATGCCTGTATGGATCGCGAATCGTGAAATGAGGACTCTGAGGGGCAAAGAGATTGCCTTGGTTAAAATGGTTTGGCTAGGAGCTGCTGGTGAAAGCATGACTTGGGAATTGGAGAGCAAGATGCGAGACTCCTATCCAGAATTGTTTGATTGAGGTAAATTTTCGAGGACGAAAATATTCTAAGTGGGGGAGAGTTGTAACGCCCGTAATTTAATTAATTATTTAATTAAATTATTTTTGGAATAATTATGAAGGTGTGTTATAATTAAATTGGATTTATTCTATTAAGTGGAGAAATAATAATATTAGAGGTATAATATTACTATTTGGTGAAATAATGTTGGAAGCTAATATTATTTCATGTGGGCCTATATTGTGTGAGTGGAAGTAATAAGGGGGTGTAAGTTTGGAGCCCACTAAGGAATAATAGAATATTAGGTTATTTTATCATTTGTTGTTGGAATAGAAGAAAGAAGACGTAAGAAGAGAATAAGGATTGAGAAGAACGTGAAGCTCTTAGAGATAGTGGAAAACGGAAAGAACAAAGATTCAACCCGGAAAAATTGTAGAGCGACCTTCAATCCAAGGTAAGGGTGGGGTTCTGACTTTATAATTGGGTTCATGATGGTTGATATGTGGGGTTAGAGGATTGCTGTTTTTTGTTCTTGAATTGGATGATGTATGATGAAGATTTGATGAATTTGAATGAATAATGACTTTATGATGTTGTTTAATCAATGTACATTATAGGCTAATGATTAGGTGATGAATTACCATGTTTATGATGAGGTTTGTAGGACTGTAACATAATTCCCGTAGTGAAATTACAGTAGAAAACACAGAAAATTATGCAGATGGTAACAGGATACATCGATTCATGGAGGCATGCGTCGATACATGTGGGCTGCAAGACTCAGGATGAGTCGATCCATGGAGGGCTTGCGTCGATGCATGATAAGTACAAGACTCAGGATGAGTCAACACGAAGAGAGGATGTGTCGATACATGAGTGTGTGAGACTCAGGATGAGTCAACCTGTGTGGTGCATGTGTCGATACATGTTGCGTTTTGAAGTCAGGATGAGTCGATCCATAGGGTTTTGCATTGACCCATGATGTAAAGGAGGAGCAGGATGAGTCGATCCATAGAGTTTTGTGTCGACCCATACTGACTAATTTTGACAGAATCAGTTTTAAATTGTTGTAACTTGAGTTTTAAGATGTTGTTTGAGATGTCGTTCGAAGCGTTGATTAGCTAACACGATGAACTCTATTCTAGATGATTTAGATGATGATTAAGAAGTGTAATCCTCATAACTAATTTAGGATTTAGGATTAACTCCCGTGATTGACAGTTATGCTGGATTTTGGACAGAATGATGGATATGAGATGTTAGAAACTGCTGTTATAAATATGACAGTAGGATTAGTGACGATAATGATGTATAGTAGCAGAATAACAGTATGGATTACTGTAGTTTTGATATACAACTGAGTCATTAGTGAGATGTGGTCATTGAAGTTTTGTTTGATAATTATGATGAACCAATGACATTTGATAAATAAATGATGTTTAATAAATTATTTTGATGTTATGAGATGTTGTTAATTGAGATGTTTTGAGATGATTGAGATGTTTTGAGATGATTGAGATGTTGTTGTTTTTGAGATGATTGATATGTTGTTGTTTTAGATGATTGAGATGTTGTTGTTTTGAGATGATTGAGATGTTTTGAGATGATTGAGATGTTGTTGTTTTGAGATGATTGAGATGCTGTTGTTTTGAGATGATTTGGAATGTTGTTAACTTGGGTGTCGTTATTACATTCATGATGAGTCGCATACATTGCATTTTTGAGATGGAGCATATGCTCGTTGAGATGGCCTAGATTGGCAAATTTTGAGATGAAGGCTATGCCTTGTTGATGCCTCTATTAATTGGCAGATTTTTGAGATGCGAGTTCTGCTCCAATGGTACCACATGCATTTGCATAGTTTTGAGTCGCATTATAAGAATGAATTATGAAATGTATTTGATGTTGATGAATGAGTACATATGCTGTAATTTTTGTTGATTATGAGATGAGAAGTGGTGATATTATTGATCTAATTTAATATATTAATTATCATGCGCTTTATTATATTGTTAGATATCTCACCCCTTCTGTTTGAATGTTGCCCTTATGTTGGTAACGTGCAGGTAATCGAGAGTGAAGGCCAAATACCTTCAATAGATCGAGTCGGTGTCATTGCTCTGATATGTAACACTCGGGGGGATGAACGCTTGCTGATTTTTTATTGCTGATTTTTAGTTGTTGAACCTTAAATTATTTATTTACTAAATATGAGATGTTTCGAAGTTGCTGTTTATTTAAAGATGTTATTCAAGAATTCCGCTGCGTAGTTGTTGAATTATCTAATGAAAGATGTTATGTTGATGGTTCATCCGATGCTTTGAAAACGTGTTATATATCTATGATGAATGCAATGAATTTGTTATAAGAATTTGTGACGTCCCGATTCATTTGTATGATTGAAATTTTGTAACTTTGATTTAATTGCGTAATTGCGTGGGGTAGAATTGGGGTGTTACAAATGGAATTTCCAAAGTATTTTCAAACACACATTCACAAAGCATTTTCAAAAAGTGAGCTAGCGATTAAGTGCCCGTAGATAACTACTGATGAAAAGGGTGCTAACACCTTCCCTTTTCATAATCTACCCCCCGAACTCAAGAAAATCTCGAAGGTCTTTCCTGTTCTTTTCACCCTTTCCTTATTGGATAAAAGAAAATTCGGTGGAGACTCTTGCTATCCGCAACGTTTGCAATAAAATGCAAAACCAAGTCAATTCTCCCACTGTATTACAGAACTAGAGACTCTGTTGGGGAAAACTAAAAAAGTGGGGTTACCTTAGAATTAGATCATTCTTTAAATGCTTTACTTGTTTGCTTTGTGTGCTTTACATTTGAGGGTTGCTCGGGTTTACTTTTCTTGCAAAGATTCTACACCCGGATCTGGGGAATTTTAGGTAAGTAGCAATAGATCATGGAAACTATACAACGTATACCAATATGGTTGAAGTAATGACTACGTTAGTGCGACACACTGTTTTGTACTGGTGTCCCTCGAGTCAGTCGGGGAGAATACTAGGCTGTTGCATGGTGTCATAAGCACTAACTGACCTTTAGAACCTTAATTGGCCCAACTTAGCCATTAGAAGGTAGTGAGATAGCCGACTTTGGTGCAGTCCGAAGTTGGTTGATACTCGATATTACGCTCATTGAGATTCGACTCTCGGGTTTTGTTTGGTGGAAAGTCAGTTGCCATGCTAAATGAAACATGTGGGAAAACTCAGTGATATTGAGATCCCTAGAACCCGATTACTTCTTTGGGACAGGTTGAGCCAACTAAACTTCAAGAGGGTACTTACCTACGAACCCCGTGCAAGCCTTAAACCTAAGGCTCTTGTGTGCTTTGTTTGTATTTGTTATCTGTTTAAACATAACATCATAACATCATAACATTATAACATCATATCATGACTAACCATTTCAAGGATCTTGGGGATTTATCTTTGTTCTGTATTGCAGAGTCATGACTTTTAGTCACAGGAATACTATCTGAATCAACTTCGTAAGGGTACCTTCCAAGCTTGAGGATTTAGTCTTAAAGGTTCCTGACAATTCTCAATTATCTAAGAGACATGGTTATCTACTCAGTTTGATTACTACCAGTTTCCAGGAAGACATGATGAGTGTTCTGTTCCAGTTCTTTAATCCTAAGTATCACTGTTTTACTTTACCAGATTACCAATTGGTGCCCATAATGCATGAGTTCTCTAAGTTACTCAGTATGCCTATTCTTGATCAGATACCTTTCACCGGTCTAGAGCAAGTTCCAAAACTTGAAGACATTGCATCAGCCTTACATCTGAAACGATCTGACATTGTAGCTAATTGGGAAACGAGAAATGGAGTCATGGGTTTTTCTCCTAAATTTTTGATAGAGAAGGCTCAATGGTTTCTGGATGCCATAAGTTTTTGTACTTTTGAGGATATTTTGGCTTTGTTGGTCTATGGTTTGTTATTACTCCCTAATCCAGACTAATTCCTAGATATGAATGCCATTAAAAATATTTATCACTCATAATCCTATGCCTACTTTGCTTGGAGATATCCTGCATTCCCTCCACACTCGTACTGTGAATAAGTGAGGAACTCTTATGTGTTGCATACCTCTACTGTCCAGGTGGTTTATTTCGAACCTTCCCTAATCAGTGATAAAGAATAAACAAGGTTTGAGGTGGTCTTAAAGGTTGATGTCACTCACTCATTCCGATATCCATTGGTGTTCTCAATCTCAGGCAGATGTCACTATTATTAATCATTGTGGGGAATTCCCTAATGTACCACTCCTTGGTATAAGAGGGGGAATCACTTATAACCTTTCTCTAGCTCTACGTTAGTTTGGTTAAGCTCGATGAGACGGTCCTCATGATATGCTCATCCAGGGTATTGTGTTTAACCATGAGAACGATACTCAAGATTACCATCAAAGGTTTATACGTGCTTGGGGCATGGTCAACAAGATTGATAGAGAGACTTTGGGATACAAGAATTCCATTCCTCTAGAGCCTTACCTCAGATGGGTGTGGTCTCATGCTCAAAATCTTAAAATGCTATATCTTGTTATCCTACCAGTGATCATAGAGCCCGTTGTTGAGGGGGATGTTCCTCATACCATTCTTCATCCATATATGCCTACTATGATACGGTGGGAGAACTGACTTGAGGTGTTTTGCGTTTGTGTTTGCAAATGTTACGGTTTAGCAAGAGTCGCCACTGACTTTTCTTTTATCCAATAAGGAAAGGTGAAAAAGCACATGAAAGACCTTTAGAGATGTTTTCTTGAGTTCGGGGGGTAGATTATGAAAAGGGAAGGTATTAGAACCCTTTTCATCCATGGTTTTCCATGGGCTCTTAGTTACTTTCTAGATCACTTGCTTTTGTTTGAAAAGTGTGCTTTGTGTGGTTTTGAAAGTATTTTGAAAAGATGCCATCGTTTAGACAAACTTTGTAATGATTCCCGTTCGTAAGAATGTATACAAAGTGTTGAGCTTTTTGAAAATATTTCAAGTTTGGAAACTGTTTTTGGAAAGTGTATGTGATTGTTTTTGAAAATAGCAAGGATGTTTATTTTGAAATTGTGCAAGTAACTAAAAGTAATCTACCTACTCAAAAGGTCTTAGATGTGCTTTTCCTCCTCCTTTAGATGTTGCTACCTCACCATTAACCTGGCAAGAAGCCACATCGTTAGATGTGAAGGAACGGGCATTAGGTCATCGTATGATCATGATAGCAATGTTGTGAGATGACTTAGCACTTTTTCTTTAGGGACTAAGATCATTTTGAAAGGCAACTTTGATAGCATCATTGAGGGACTATGATCTTGTATTTTCGATTCGTTTGTGCTAAGACATCCCACATGTATAGCATGGCCATTTTTGTAAGGCAACAAGTGAGATTACCCTAAGGGTGCATGTGTGCAAAGAGTGTTTGATTTGCATGCATTTAGTATTGATTAGGGTTGTCTATTTTATTGTTTTTATCTTGCCATACACACCTAATTACTAGCATTTACATTTGAAAGCGATAAATTGCAGAAATGTAAAGTCCTACGCTATTACAATATTTAGGGGATGGGGGTACAAATTTATGAATGGGGTATCAAGTAAAATAAGTACTAAATTACTATTACAACCATATTGAAATGCATAAGAATGTACAAGAAAATGTGAAACAAACTTGTCTTGTTTTAAAAAAAAAACTATTTTTGGTCTTTTGTTTTAAGAAATAAAATAAAGTGTGGAGGAAATACTTTTGACATTTGCTGATTAATGGAATGAAGAGTGATAGCAAAATAATGAAAAAGGAAAAAAGAATCAGCGTGTTGCTGATAAAATGAAGTCAGAGGTTCTGACCCTGGCACGCTACAAAACAGAAACCTGTTAGTGAAAATGTATAAGGTCAGAAGCTCTGAACTCACTGGGAACACAATAGTTTTCAGAAGTTCTGATACCACTGGCAACAAAAACAAGCTTCAGAAGGTCTGACACCACTGGCAACAAAAACAAGCTTCAGAAGTTCTGATACCATTGGCAACAAAACAGACTTCAGAAGTTTTGAGACCACAGGCAGAACTTGGTCTCTCTCTCTCTCTCTATGCTAGTCAGAACATCTGTAATTTGGTTATTTCTCCACAAAACAGAAGACATGCATAGAACAGTTATAGCAGGTGTCATAACGTTTCAGAAGATAAGAAATATCAGAACTATAAATCAGAGGTAAGCATGCCTTTGCTAATCCTAACTCTGAGTTCTAGTTTCTTCAAGAAGCTCTGAACTCATTTATTCCCTACTTAGGCAGACAGAATGCATGAAATTTCAGAATATGTATGACACCAAAAACCTGATATCTACATTGTATCTGAGCATGTAAATCTGGTAATGCTTAAGTAATGTGGTGAGGGTCAGCAGAAACTTACCTTGCAGTTGGAAGAAGTTCTGTGAACCGGAGTTAACCTTAACTCTGATGATGCTCTGAATGGCTTCTTCACGTACCCAGCAAGTTAAAAGTTTTCAACTTCTGGGGATGGCAAGGAGGTGATGTTCTGATATCTTTGAGTGGATGGATGGAAAATGTATAGCAATATGAACACAGAAGTTTAGACAGTTTCCAACGTGTGGATTAGAAACTGTGTGAATGTTTTTTAGTCAATAAATATTTGAGAACAAGTGGAGTTTTGAATGCAAGGAATCAAAAGTTAACAAGGTTTTATGTGTTGTGTTTACAGTTCTTGGAACTCTTGGAATTTTGGCAGGGGTTCAAGACTTTTCTTTTTTTCAATTTTTTTGACCCCTTTTCAATGGCCAAAGGTGCACTATTTATAGGCAAAGATTTTGTAGTATTGGAGAGGTCAAGTAGTGCCAACATCATACGCTAGATGCTGACTTGTTCTTGAAGCAAGTTCAAAAAAGGGTGTGATAGTTGACAGTTTTTTAGCCTAGACTGGATTAGCAAAAAGGGATTAAGGAAAAGTAAACCCACAAGTGAAAAGTAACGCATGGACCCTCCCATACTTATGTACAAAAGTATTTCTATGCTACACGTAGAGAGATCCTTTGGACAAAGACTCAAAAGTGGTTGTGAGCATTAATGAGCATTAAATGATGATGAGATTTGTCTAGAGCGTATCTGAACTGTATCTGAAAGGTTGTATCTGAATGAGTATCAAAATGGCATCCGTGTCTAGAGCATATCCATACTGTATCATGAAGTTGAATCTGAATGAGTATTAGAATGGAATCCGTGTCTGGAGCGTATCCGTACTGTATCTGAAAGTTGAATCTGAATGAGTATCAGAATGACATCCATGTCTGGAGCGTATCCATAATGTATCTAAAAGTTGAATCTGAATGAGTATCAGAATGGCATCCGTGTCTGGAGCGTATCCATACTGTATCTAAAAGTTGAATCTGAATGAGTATCAGAGTGGATTCCGTGTCTGGAGCATATCTAAACTGTATCAGGAGTTGAATCTAAATGAGTATCAGAATGGCATCCATGTCTGGAGTGTATCTGTACTGTATCAAAAGTTGAATCTGAATGAGTATCAGAATGGCATCCGTGTCTGGAGCGTATCCGTACTGTATCTAAAAGTTGAATCTGAATGAGTATCAGAATGGCATTCGTGTCTGGAGCGTATCCGTACTATATCTGAAAGTTGAATCTGAATGAGTATCAGAATGGCTTCCGTGTCTGGAGCGTATCTGAACTGTATCAGGAGTTAAATCTGAATGAGTATCAGAATGGCTTCCGTGTCTGGAGCATATCTAAACTGTATCAGGAGTTGAATCTGAATGAGTATCAGAATGGCATCCATGTCTGGAGCGTATTCGTACTGTATTGAAAGTTGAGTCTGAATGAGTATCAGAAAGGCTTCCGGGTCTGGAGCGTATTCGAACTGTATCAAAAGTTGAATCTGAATGAGTATCAGAATGGCTTCCTGGTCTGGAGCGTATCTGGACTGTATCAAAAGTTGAGTGGTAGCTATTAACCTTATCCTGAAAAGGGTAAAACGTTAGCTAGAATACAAAGTCACGTTTTATGAAATGTGTTGTACCCCAAAATTTGCCCTCCCATATCCATCAAGAATTGTCAAAGTCAAGGTCACAAAATGCCCCAAGGGTTGTGCAGCTCAACTGTCTTCTATACAGTCAATACTAGGGTTTGAGTTCTGGTCAAGCAAATGAACTTTTCAAAGGCCCAATCAAGTCTCACATGCTTATAAAGATGGTCAAGCACCCTCATATCAAGTTTCAAGGCATTCAGCTCAAAATTGCACAGTCAAAACCCTAAATTGCACTACAGTCAACTGTAGGGGCAAAATGGTCATTTGACAGTCAAAAGTTCAAATTTTTGGTCAACATATCATTTTGAAGCCACAAACATCATTTGATCAATGCTTGATCATGATTCTCAAAATTTGGCTCAGAAATCATCAAAGATGTAAAAGTTGCTATATTTGGACAGCTGAAAAAGTCAACTGAAATTGACCAGGGCATAACTTTCACGTGGATTATCAGAAAAATTTCATCCAAAGCTCATTTTGAAGAGAAAGACATTTCCCACAATTCATCTTCATGTTCCAAGTCCAAGAAATGCTCTCACAAAAAGTTATCAATTTCAACATTATAGGTCATTTTCAAAAGTCAACAAAAAGTGACTTTAAGTCAAAGGCCATAACTTGAGATTGGTAAATCAAAATGACATGGGACCAAAGGCATTGGTTAAAGGACTCAAAGACCTTTCCAAAATGTCCAAGAACATGTGAAAAGCTTAAAAATTGACCAAGTTATGCCTTGTGGAAGTTGGGAAATTTTTGGAAATTTTTGAAAGTCAACATTGATGCAAAAGGCCTAAAAATGCAAATGGGCCCAATTATCTTCCAAATTTCTTCATGCCAAGCCTATGCACGACCACTAGGCCCAAAGGGAAGTATTTTCATGTTTTTTAATTATTTATTTGAATTAATATTAATTTATATTCATTTAAATGATTTTAATTCATGAAAAATATAATCTTAAGCAAAACAAATCTTTTTATACATGTTTGGGATCCAATATTTCGTGCATATCCCATTTAGGAAAGTTTTGGATTGATTTGAACCTAATTGACACAAAGACCATGAAAAAAGATTTGGAAAAGATTTTGTAAAATCAAATATTGAAATCCATGAATGCTTGAGATTTTATGCAATATTCTTGACCTAACATACTCTATACATACACAGCAACACAACCCTAATCATCTTGGACTCCATATTGCGCAGCAAACCATACACCAAGCTTGAAAAATAATCCAAAAAACTCAAAACTGAAAAGTGCATTAGAGGTCAATTCAAGCTTCGATTTTGATCCTATTAGCATTCCCAGACATTCCTGGACATATTCCACCCATTGGCATCAACTCAAACGCCTTGAACTGGTATCTGGAACTCAAACCGTATCAAGAACATATTGAAATTGCATAGCACGATTTAAGCATCCTCTTGCATTTTTCTTTGTGGATTATTGTTTATATTGATGTTTCTAAACTAACTGGTATGTTTGATTGTGTTTTTGAGCCACGTATGCCAATTCACCATTAGAGAGGCCTAGGGTTCCGAAACTTCCAAATTGGGCGTTTTCAATTCTTGCAAAATTAAGACATGCCAATGCTATGATTGAAATCTGCAGGTTGAGACGAAGAAGATAGAATACTCGCGCCAAATTTATGAGCTAAGGGGTTCTAATCGCTATTTTCAAAGCAAGCATATATTGAGGGGGTTCAGAACCCCCGCTAATTTATTTTATATTTGCAGGAAATAAATCAAACGGAGAAGATGATGTGCTGGCCGGTGTTGATAGGTGGATTTGAAAAATTCGCGCGTCTTAACCACATGCTTTAGTTCTAACTTTTGTTGTTTATTAGTTATAATATATTAAATGAAAAACAGCAGCGCAGTTGGTAAACACCCTATGCATATGACTCACAAGACCTGGGTTCAAGTCCCAGGTCTTGCATAATTCCATATTATTTTTCCATTATGAATCCCATGCAGTTTCAGGAGCGCATACGTATGATAGACCATCACCATCCAATCACACACGTGTCCAGGAGAGGCAGACCAAGGGCTTAGATCCCAGGCTTATGGTGAATCAGGTCAATGCACTAGCACCCAATCCAAAAAGTCAATGAAATTCCCAGCTTATTGGGCCAGGCCTTTCCAATTCTTACCTCCTAAATTGGGGACTACACCCCACTCTGGTTTGATTTCTTGTTTTTATTTATTTCATTTATTTTAATTGATTGTTTATTTTAATTGTTTGTTTTAATTAATCATTTTAACAAAAATCTAAAAAACATTACAAAAAATCAGAAAATGCACAAAAACATAATATTTATTAATTATTTTCATGAATAAATTAAAATGTAGATTATTTAGGTTTTAATATTAATTTCTTTTTTAATAAAAAATCCAAAAATAGAATTTAGGTTAATTACTTTATTAATTTTAATTCCTTTTTTCAGAATAACAATAATTATTATTTATTTATTTATTTTCCAATTAAATTGTACATAAATTTTAGGTTAATTTAGATCTTATTTTAATTCTTTCTTAATAACTAAAAAATATTAGAATTAGGGTTTGCTTCTTAATTTAATTTTAAATAACTCCTTTTTCTTTTAAATCTTAAAAAATACAAAATATCAAAAAAAAAAACATTTAATTTTTTTTTTTTTTATTATTTTATTTTTAATGCTCATTAACCTTTAATTATTTGCAAAAGGGTCCAACGCCCTAGTTTCGTTTCAATTATTTAATTTCGCGCATTTATCTTTTATCGTTTATATAATCATGTAATTGCCCCAAAGCGTTGTAATTTATTTTTCGCACTTTATTTTCTTCGCATTATTTATTTTTCTGCTAAATCGGGTCCGGTTTAATTTTGGCGATGTGGACCCGCGCCTTTGTAATAGTCTTAGATTTATTTCCTCGCAAATTTTATATCTCTTAATATGCATGCAAGAATGAATGGACTTAAATTAAAATCAAGCGTAGAACACGACAAACATGACAAGACAAATAAATGAAACATGACACACGAATCGCACACACCACCCCTAGGGTACGCCTCACTATTGCCTTTCGAAAGGTGATCGTCGAGTAGAGGGCGTCTTAGTAAGTCCTCATGATCCGGGAACCTGGCATGAGGGTAGCTTCTAAGGTGTCTTCCCATTGCTCTGGTGATCACCACGTCCCTAAAACTCGAATTGACCCGAACACCTCCAACGGTGGTGCTACCTACCTCTCAATGGTGGGATGGCACTACTTTAAAGGACTCTTACACAGACGAATTCCTTAGGGTAGGTAGGTTCTCAAGGATACTTGCTCTAATCTCAAAACAAACTCAAAATCTTTTCACACTAACACTTTTCAAAAGCTTTCAAAGCAAACTTTTCAAACACTCTGACGTACGAGTCGATCTGAAATTTTTCAAAGAAACTTTTTTAAACCCACATTGAAAAGCAAACAACACAATTTTGAAAACACATTGAGCAAGTATCTAAGAGCCCATGGATAACCATGGATAGAAAGGGTGCTAACACCTTCCCTTTCTATAACCTACCTCCCGAACCGAGAGCAATCTCTTTAAGGAATTTTTCTGTGCTTTTGTCCTTTCCATTTGGAGAAAATAAAAGACGGTGGCGACTCTTGCTTCCGCGACATTTCGCGAACCAGCGTTAAACAGTCAGTTCCAGATCCACCGATCACAGAACTGGCGACTCTGCTGGGGATTTAACTTAAAGTGAGGTGTACCTTAGGACTAGGATCACTGTGTTTTCAATTGTTTTCCTTGTGTGCTTTAAATTCTGGGTTGCTTGGGAGTTCTATAGATCCTAACCCGGATCTGGGGGATACCTTCTTAGAAAGTAGCAACAAGGCTGTGAGGGAACTGTGCGGGGTATACCGACATGGTTGAAACAGTCTGCTACGTTGATGCGGCACTTTGGTGTGTACCGGTAACCCTTGAGTTCAGTCAAGGAGAGTACGGGGCCTCCGCGTGGTGTCATGAAGCATCAACTGACCTTAGGAACCTTAATTGAACAATCTTGGCCTCTTTAGGGTAGTGAGATAACTGACTTTGGTGCAGTCCGAGGTTGGTTGATACTCGATACTACACTCAATTGAGGATTGCTTTCCTGGAATATTTCGGTCGCCAGTTCAGTGGCTAAATCGAAACGATGAACAATGAAAGCAATCCCGTGATATTGGGACCCTTAGAACCCGGTTACTTTGATAGGACAGGTTGAACCCACCAACTTCAAGAGGGTACTTCCCAGACCCCATGCTGGCCTTAAACTCTAAGGGCTTCTCTTGTGTGACTTGTGTGCCTTCGTACTTGACTATTTGCATGCTTGTTATCTAACACAGGAATTACTTGCAGGGTTTGCTTATAGTCCTTAATGGGGACTCATAGCAGGGTTTGCTAAGTTTTTGCAGGTTTTGTCCATAGTCCTTAATTAGGACTCATGGCAGGTTTACTAAGTTTGCTTGCAGGTTTTGTTTATAGTCCTTAACTAGGACTCATAACAGGGTTTACTGAATTTCCTACAGGTTTTTGTTTTAGTCCTTAACCGGGGCTCATAACAAAGTTTACCAAGTTTCTTGCAGGGTTTGTTTTAGTCCTTAATTGGGACCCCTAACAGAGTGTACTGAGTTTCTTGCAGGTTTTGGTTTGCAGTCCTTAATTAGGACTCATAACAGGGTACTAAGTTTCTTGCAGGTTATGTTTTAAGTCCTTAACTAGGACTCATGACAGGTTTACTTGAGCTTCCTGCAGGTTTTGGATTGCAGTCCTTAATAGGGACTCATAACAGGGTTTATTCATATTACCCCATGCATCATGACATCATACCATTGCATACATCCTGCACAAAAAAACTAATCCATTTCAAGGATCTCAAGGGCTTGCGATGCAGGTCATGATGAATCAAATATCTAGCAAGGGGCAAAGAGGATTTATTTTCCTCTAGACAAAGTTGTCAAGGGCTATGACCCACTAGATATGGTGAGCTTTGACACTTGAAGAAGGTTCCCCCCAACCAAGGTTGTTTGGAAATCAAAGCCAGACAGGATGACTATAGTCAGGGGCTATGACCCACTGGATATGGTGAGCCTTTGACCCTTGAAGAAGAATTCTCAACAACATGGATTTCCTTCAATCAAGCTACCGGACCCAAGTTCTAACAAATTTTCTTGTTTATCCCGCGAGGTCCTTGAAAACATTACATGCATGTCATACATATCATCGCATAACAGGTACCCTTGTTGCAAGTCACTTACCTCCTCCGCTGTTTATTTCAGCAATGGCTTCCCAACAAGATAACCAGGACCTTCTTACTCAAGAAACTCGGTTCGGGGAAATCCTCCTGAATCTATCCAAGGGGCAGGAGGAGCTAAGGACACTTCTCATGGAGACTTTGGTCAGAAACAGCGCTGAGGACGAACGGCTGAAACACCTGCAAGCTGAGATGGATGCAATGAAAGCCCAAATGCTGGGGCAGGGGACTGCTATTCAAGGTTTAGCTCAAAGACAAGAAGAGCTCGGTGTTCTCATCAACCAACTGCTTCAGAGTAACCAACTGGGGCAAGCGTCTAAGGGTAAAGAGCCAGTCATCGTTCAGCCACCTTTGAAACAAGGAGGTAAGGGGAGAGCTCCTCAAAGGGCTCCAGTGTCACAAATTCAGCATCAACCTCACCGGCTTCAGCCAGACAAGTCCAGGAGGCAATTCACCCCACTCAACATGTCGCTGTTTCAAGCTTTACAACGCCTGCTGAGATTGAATTTGATCACATTAAGGGCTCATCCCCAGAATCCCAACACAGCACATCCTACTTATGATCCCAATAAAAGGTGTGCCTACCACTCTGCCAGTCCAGGACATGATACAAATGAGTGTTGGGCTCTGAAGAACAAAATCTAGGACCTAATCGATGAAGGGGCATTGGAGTTCACACAAGATGGTCAGGCTGAATTTTTCTACCATCCCTCCAAGACTCACCAGTTGAAGTAACAAGCCCTGAGATGGAAAGACTTTTGTTCATTCGAATGTTCAAGTTGTGTTGTTCTTTGATTGTTTAGACATTTGTTCATTGTTAAACATTGTTATTCCATTAATGCATCGCATATGTCTGTTTTGAAGCAATATATTCGTATTCACTATACGCAAATTATTTTCATATTTTTTCTGATGTCAACTCTTGATCTAAAATTCTAAGCCTCTTGAGGGAGGATGACGAAAACAATACCATAATCTACAGTATGCTTTTGAACAGACCCCGCTGATGAGGTACAGGCATTGTTTCAATCCCTAAACACTGGAGTTATAAGGATGATAATCCCTCGTCAACCCATCAGAGCCAAAGAAGTAGGAGTTTTTATTTTCGAAAATTAAAACCCTTTATCATAACCCGGGGCAGGGTAGTCCTCTCAGTTGGTCCAAGTGCATGACGAATGGCACCGAAGAGATCTTTACAAAACGAACAAAGACAGTGATGGTTCAACACAATCAAAAGGATAGGCAGTCATCCAAAATCATAAACAAAAAGCCCAAGAAGTCAAAACCTATAAAAAGGGACTTATAAAACTGGGGCATCCCGCTGACTGTAATTCCAAAAAGGAAACAGTTCAGACAAAAAAAGAAAGGGATAACAAAAATCAAGAAAGAGGTCTCAGAAACCCTCAACCAAAGCAAAAATGACTGCCTAGTCAGAATAAATCATCAATGCTTGAACCATCATTGGAACATCAGAGCAAAGATTCAAACAAGGTCTAACGTACGATCAACTGAGTTTAGGTTTGGAGAACATCACGAAGAGCGGGTGGGTACAAATAAAATTTGAGCCTTTATCCTTTGTTTCTTAAACCGTGAACCAGGCCACGTTATAACCCTCAAAAGTCCTAGCTGAAGCATGGGTTAGTTCGAAAGCATACTGTTACGAAAGGTATCCTGACTCCTGAAGGCCTACGGTAAAATACGGAGTTGACATCACGTTTTACAAACAATCACTTGTTTTATGAAAAAGAATGCATTTTCAAAATCTTCAAGACAGACATAAGCTTTGCATTTTTAACATAACTTTGTTGGCATATGACTTTTTGTTTGAACAGCAGGGAAATTCGCACGATGAATGCCTAATGAACAGAAGCACTTCCAATCAAGGGGCAGACATGACCATGGTCCATTATCTGGGGCAATCCAATCAAGATTCGGAGAATCTCTCAAAGGACAAATAGCCTGGGGCAAATCTCCGCATGAGTCACCTGGGGCATTTCAACAATAAATCTTGCCTGGTCAGAAATCTTCTGGTGGCATGACAAAACACTTCTAACAGGGGCAACTCCCTATATTCTGAAAGCACGGACATAGTCGAAAAGATACTACGCAAAATCAAAGATCCGCTAGGTTGACGCACCTAGGCAAAAATAAGGGCTTCCCGGCGAACCAAAAGGGTTCGGGCAAAAATAAGGGATGAAATGGAAAACATGTACACCCGGCAAGTCGAAAACCTGAAAAGGCGGCTTGGGCAAAAATGGGTATCCCGGTGGACTGAAAACCCGAAAGGGCAGTCCAGGCAAAAGTTAGGGATTAAAGCGTACGACTATGTCCTGTCATCTTGTCACCTGCCTACCAGAAGAAGGTTAGTCCATCAACAACTATCAGCGCCTCGCAGGTCTTCCTCTCCCACCTCAGAAACAGGGGCAATAAAGAGTTGTCTAAAAAGCAATCTAATTGTTCTGTCCTCCATGGTATCAAGGTGAGTTCAGCTAAAGAACATAACCAAATATCTTAATCCCCCAGAGAGTGAGCCAGCAAATCAGTGCATTCTTCTCCAAACAGAGTTATCAAATCTCAAGGAAGTGGAGTATCCCCAGTAGATCTCGACATTCCTCAGCGGCATATATACCTATATTTTTAACAAACATCCCTGGCAGTCTTGGTCTAAAGATTGTTCCCCGGCGGTATCTCGATATTCAAAGGAATCACTTCCCCGCAGTCTAAAACTTCCCCCAGGAAAGTCCAAACCAGTTTCCCCAGGAAAGTTGGAACTCATATCCCCAAACAATAAGCTTATCCCCAGTAGATTCTGGAAGCTTACCCCTCGCAGAGCACGAACGCGTCGCCCCGACTTGATTTAAAGAGTTATTTCCGTAACAGGATATAACTGGGTTATCCTCAGCCAAAAGCCACGGAAAGAGCGCCCTCGGCAAAAATATCTTCCTACCCCCAGCGAAGTCTATCAACACTTCCAACACAACAAAGATATCCCCAGCAACGGTATCCCCAGCGGAGTTATCTTCAACATTTCAGCAAAGCATCGCTATCCCCACAGAGTAACACTCCCCAGCATGATCGCTAGAGTATCTTTTCTCCCGCAGAATTATTTCATTTGCCAAGTTTATTCCTCAACGGAGTTATCTTCTCCTATCGGTATTCTTGCAACAATCATCCACAGCGGAAGCACAATCTCTTCCTCAACATCAGCCCAGGATATGGCTTCCCGGCACCCGTCAAGGATTTATTTTCCTAAACAAAAACATACATAAAACTTTACATGCATCATCATAGTATGCATATACACATCATATCATATAAATCGTATCCATATTTGCTTGATCCATATCATGCATCGCATATAACTAACCTCTACCTTTCAGGAAGGGTGCAGTTGAAATTCCCAAACATATTTCAAGGACTTCTCTAGTCCAGTTAAATCGACTCCAAACAGATTTTTCTAATAAAGACTCAGTAGAAGTTATGGTTCCCTCTCCAACGGCGTGTGAGGTGGTAATTCCTTCTTCAGATGTTCCCCTCTCCGGCATGAGCGTGAGGTGATATTCTCTTATGGTCCCCTCTCCAACGGCGTGTGAGGTGGCAATTCCTTCTTCAGATGTTTTCCTCTCCGACGGTGAGCGTGAGGTGATAGTCTTTTGTGGTCCCCTCTCCGACGGTGAGCGTGAGGTGGTAATTCCTTTTTCGAGATGTTTTCCTCTCCGACGGTGAGCGTGAGGTGATAGTCTTTTGTGGTCCCCTCTCCGACGGTGAGCGTGAGGTGGTAATTCCTTTTTCGAGATGTTTTCCTCTCCGACGGTGAGCGTGAGGTGATAGTCTTTTGTGGTCCCCTCTCCGACGGTGAGCGTGAGGTGGTAATTCCTTTTTCGAGATGTTTTCCTCTCCGACGGTGAGCGTGAGGTGATAGTCTTTTGTGGTCCCCTCTCCAACGGCGCGTGAGGTGGTAATTCCTTTTTCGAGATGTTTTCCTCTCCGACGGTGAGCGTGAGGTGATAGTCTTTTGTGGTCCCCTCTCCGACGGTGAGCGTGAGGTGGTAATTCCTTTTTCGAGATGTTTTCCTCTCCGACGGTGAGCGTGAGGTGATAGTCTTTTGTGGTCCCCTCTCCGACGGTGAGCGTGAGGTGGTAATTCCTTTTTCGAGATGTTTTCCTCTCCGACGGTGAGCGTGAGGTGATAGTCTTTTGTGGTCCCCTCTCCGACGGTGAGCGTGAGGTGGTAATTCCTTTTTCGAGATGTTTTCCTCTCCGACGGTGAGCGTGAGGTGATAGTCTTTTGTGGTCCCCTCTCCGACGGTGAGCGTGAGGTGGTAATTCCTTTTTCAAGATGTTCTCCTCTCCGACGATGAGCGTGAGGTGATATTCTTTTGTGGTCCCCTCTCCGACGGTGAGCGTGAGGTGGTAATTCCTTTTTCAAGATGTTTTCCTCTCCGACGATGAGCGTGAGGTGATATTCTGTTGTGGTCCCCTCTCCGACGGTGAGCGTGAGGTGGTAATTCCTTTTTCAAGATGTTCTCCTCTCCGGCATGAGCGTGAGGTGATAGTCTCTTATGGTCCCCTCTCCAACGGCGAGTGAGGTGATATTTCCTTTCAGATTATAATTTCCTATAGTTCCCTCTCCAACGCGAGTGAGGTAGCTCCCTTTGAGATTGTAATGTCCTTTGGCTCTCTTCCTGACACTACGAAGATGGTAATTCTCACCAAGATTTTCTCAACGAGCGTTGTTGAGATCATTCAGGTTCACTTATCATTCAGGTTAAGGCAGTAACCATCCCTGGTTCATTCATCAGCGTTTGAAGCTCCAGACTCAACTCCTGCAACCAGTCAGGACACATCTATACCAAGCATCTAAAATCAGCTCCTGCGACGTGTCAGGTACTCATTTTTCTGTTTTGCAGGTATGCAGGTTCTTGCTAAGGAATCTCCTATGCAATCAACGTCCAGATGGCATCTATAAGCCCATCATCCTATCTAAGCAATCTCTAAATGGCATCTATAAGCCCATTCCATCATCACTGTTACTATGTGAGCGCAAATTTCTGGGCACTCTAGTGTTCAATCACCTTCTACCCTCGGATTACGAAAGGCACGTCAGCCAATCTGCATCCTCAGGTCTAAGAAGATTGAACAGGGGCAACTGTTGTACCCCAAAATTTGCCCTCCCATATCCATCAAGAATTGTCAAAGTCAAGGTCACAAAATGCCCCAAGGGTTGTGCAGCTCAACTGTCTTCTATACAGTCAATACTAGGGTTTGAGTTCTGGTCAAGCAAATGAACTTTTCAAAGGCCCAATCAAGTCTCACATGCTTATAAAGATGGTCAAGCACCCTCATATCAAGTTTCAAGGCATTCAGCTCAAAATTGCACAGTCAAAACCCTAAATTGCACTACAGTCAACTGTAGGGGCAAAATGGTCATTTGACAGTCAAAAGTTCAAATTTTTGGTCAACATATCATTTTGAAGCCACAAACATCATTTGATCAATGCTTGATCATGATTCTCAAAATTTGGCTCAGAAATCATCAAAGATGCAAAAGTTGCTATATTTGGACAGCTGAAAAAGTCAACTGAAATTGACCAGGGCATAACTTTCACGTGGATTATCAGAAAAATTTCATCCAAAGCTCATTTTGAAGAGAAAGACATTTCCCACAATTCATCTTCATGTTCCAAGTCCAAGAAATGCTCTCACAAAAAGTTATCAATTTCAACATTATAGGTCATTTTCAAAAGTCAACAAAAAGTGACTTTAAGTCAAAGGCCATAACTTGAGATTGGTAAATCAAAATGACATGGGACCAAAGGCATTGGTTAAAGGACTCAAAGACCTTTCCAAAATGTCCAAGAACATGTGAAAAGCTTAAAAATTGACCAAGTTATGCCTTGTGGAAGTTGGGAAATTTTTGGAAATTTTTGAAAGTCAACATTGATGCAAAAGGCCTAAAAATGCAAATGGGCCCAATTATCTTCCAAATTTCTTCATGCCAAGCCTATGCACGACCACTAGGCCCAAAGGGAAGTATTTTCATGTTTTTTAATTATTTATTTGAATTAATATTAATTTATATTCATTTAAATGATTTTAATTCATGAAAAATATAATCTTAAGCAAAACAAATCTTTTTATACATGTTTGGGATCCAATATTTCGTGCATATCCCATTTAGGAAAGTTTTGGATTGATTTGAACCTAATTGACACAAAGACCATGAAAAAAGATTTGGAAAAGATTTTGTAAAATCAAATATTGAAATCCATGAATGCTTGAGATTTTATGCAATATTCTTGACCTAACATACTCTATACATACACAGCAACACAACCCTAATCATCTTGGACTCCATATTGCGCAGCAAACCATACACCAAGCTTGAAAAATAATCCAAAAAACTCAAAACTGAAAAGTGCATTAGAGGTCAATTCAAGCTTCGATTTTGATCCTATTAGCATTCCCAGACATTCCTGGACATATTCCACCCATTGGCATCAACTCAAACGCCTTGAACTGGTATCTGGAACTCAAACCGTATCAAGAACATATTGAAATTGCATAGCACGATTTAAGCATCCTCTTGCATTTTTCTTTGTGGATTATTGTTTATATTGATGTTTCTAAACTAACTGGTATGTTTGATTGTGTTTTTGAGCCACGTATGCCAATTCACCATTAGAGAGGCCTAGGGTTCCGAAACTTCCAAATTGGGCGTTTTCAATTCTTGCAAAATTAAGACATGCCAATGCTATGATTGAAATCTGCAGGTTGAGACGAAGAAGATAGAATACTCGCGCCAAATTTATGAGCTAAGGGGTTCTAATCGCTATTTTCAAAGCAAGCATATATTGAGGGGGTTCAGAACCCCCGCTAATTTATTTTATATTTGCAGGAAATAAATCAAACGGAGAAGATGATGTGCTGGCCGGTGTTGATAGGTGGATTTGAAAAATTCGCGCGTCTTAACCACATGCTTTAGTTCTAACTTTTGTTGTTTATTAGTTATAATATATTAAATGAAAAACAGCAGCGCAGTTGGTAAACACCCTATGCATATGACTCACAAGACCTGGGTTCAAGTCCCAGGTCTTGCATAATTCCATATTATTTTTCCATTATGAATCCCATGCAGTTTCAGGAGCGCATACGTATGATAGACCATCACCATCCAATCACACACGTGTCCAGGAGAGGCAGACCAAGGGCTTAGATCCCAGGCTTATGGTGAATCAGGTCAATGCACTAGCACCCAATCCAAAAAGTCAATGAAATTCCCAGCTTATTGGGCCAGGCCTTTCCAATTCTTACCTCCTAAATTGGGGACTACACCCCACTCTGGTTTGATTTCTTGTTTTTATTTATTTCATTTATTTTAATTGATTGTTTATTTTAATTGTTTGTTTTAATTAATCATTTTAACAAAAATCTAAAAAACATTACAAAAAATCAGAAAATGCACAAAAACATAATATTTATTAATTATTTTCATGAATAAATTAAAATGTAGATTATTTAGGTTTTAATATTAATTTCTTTTTTAATAAAAAATCCAAAAATAGAATTTAGGTTAATTACTTTATTAATTTTAATTCCTTTTTTCAGAATAACAATAATTATTATTTATTTATTTATTTTCCAATTAAATTGTACATAAATTTTAGGTTAATTTAGATCTTATTTTAATTCTTTCTTAATAACTAAAAAATATTAGAATTAGGGTTTGCTTCTTAATTTAATTTTAAATAACTCCTTTTTCTTTTAAATCTTAAAAAATACAAAATATCAAAAAAAAAAACATTTAATTTTTTTTTTTTTTATTATTTTATTTTTAATGCTCATTAACCTTTAATTATTTGCAAAAGGGTCCAACGCCCTAGTTTCGTTTCAATTATTTAATTTCGCGCATTTATCTTTTATCGTTTATATAATCATGTAATTGCCCCAAAGCGTTGTAATTTATTTTTCGCACTTTATTTTCTTCGCATTATTTATTTTTCTGCTAAATCGGGTCCGGTTTAATTTTGGCGATGTGGACCCGCGCCTTTGTAATAGTCTTAGATTTATTTCCTCGCAAATTTTATATCTCTTAATATGCATGCAAGAATGAATGGACTTAAATTAAAATCAAGCGTAGAACACGACAAACATGACAAGACAAATAAATGAAACATGACACACGAATCGCACACACCACCCCTAGGGTACGCCTCACTATTGCCTTTCGAAAGGTGATCGTCGAGTAGAGGGCGTCTTAGTAAGTCCTCATGATCCGGGAACCTGGCATGAGGGTAGCTTCTAAGGTGTCTTCCCATTGCTCTGGTGATCACCACGTCCCTAAAACTCGAATTGACCCGAACACCTCCAACGGTGGTGCTACCTACCTCTCAATGGTGGGATGGCACTACTTTAAAGGACTCTTACACAGACGAATTCCTTAGGGTAGGTAGGTTCTCAAGGATACTTGCTCTAATCTCAAAACAAACTCAAAATCTTTTCACACTAACACTTTTCAAAAGCTTTCAAAGCAAACTTTTCAAACACTCTGACGTACGAGTCGATCTGAAATTTTTCAAAGAAACTTTTTTAAACCCACATTGAAAAGCAAACAACACAATTTTGAAAACACATTGAGCAAGTATCTAAGAGCCCATGGATAACCATGGATAGAAAGGGTGCTAACACCTTCCCTTTCTATAACCTACCTCCCGAACCGAGAGCAATCTCTTTAAGGAATTTTTCTGTGCTTTTGTCCTTTCCATTTGGAGAAAATAAAAGACGGTGGCGACTCTTGCTTCCGCGACATTTCGCGAACCAGCGTTAAACAGTCAGTTCCAGATCCACCGATCACAAAATGCATGGTGTAATGTATTTGTTTTATCAATGTTTATGATAAATGTATGCGATGGATGCGTATGTGAGCTGATTTGTTGTATTGCTGTCAGATTGAGGAAAATAAATCCCTGAATGCTGCTGAGGATATGTGAATCTTCATGTCTTAAAGCTAAAGTATCGATGAACTTTTGTTGAGAGAAGTAAATTCTATAGTGAGTGCAATGCCATGTATTGCTTGCAATTTCTGCTTGGGGAATCTGGAGAAATTGGATGATTTCTACCGGGGATTAATAAACTGGAAGCTTTATTCCTGCTGGGAGTTTTGTTCCGCTGGGAGTTTTGTTCTGCTGGGGAGTTATTGAAAACTCTGTGGGGAGGGAATATGGAATGGTATAGAGATATGTTCTTATCCTTTCGACCCATCAATAATTGCCTTTCTTATTTTGTTTATTTGTAACCAGTGATTATGTTCAAATGCATATGTTCAACAATGAATTATTGGACGTTTTTACAAACAAAACACAAGTGTGAAGCAAAAGACAAATAGTTTTGACAAATTCAGAGTGATATCTTTGTATTGACTTTGAATAAGTATTTCTGTACAAAGGGACAAACACTCTAGTAAGAGAATGCTGTTGTAGAAAAGGAAATTTTTGATACAAAGAAAAGATAGCTATGTGTATAACATCCCATGGCGTTCCCATTCTATTATAGCCCTTGTATCTCCGAGCATCTTGTCCATTTTTGCCTTGTCTGAAGATGACGGAATTGACCAGAGCCTCTGAGCTTGTCGATGGAAGCCAAATATTGCCCACAACGTGATCCGACCAGACATAGTCACACGCTTTAATTCCCTAATTTTTGCCTGGACCGCCCTTTCGGGTTTTCAGCCCACCGGGAAAACCCTTTTTTGCCAAGGTCGCCCTTTCGGGTTTTCAACTTGCCGACTGTTCAGATTTTTTTCATTTTATCCCTAATTTTTGCCCAAACTTTTGGTCCGCTGGAATGCCCTTGTTTTGCCTAGGTATGTCAACCTAGCGGGTCTCTTATGCGTAGTATCTTTTGACTATGTCTGTGTTCGCAGGGTGTGGCAGGTCGTCGCCATCCATGGTGGTCAAGATCATTACCCCACCGGGGAATATGTTCTTGATTACAAATGGTCCTTCATAGGTAGGAGTCCATTTCCCCTGGGATCACTTTGTGGCAAAATGATACGTTTGATCACTAGATCCCCAACTTGATATACTTGGCGTCTGACTTTCTTGTTGAAAGCCTTGATCATCCATTTTTGATACATCTAACCATGGCAAACAACAGTAAGTCTCTTTTCATTAATTAAGTTCAGTTGATCAAATCGAGTCTTGATCCACTCGTTTTCATTCAATCCTGCATCCTTCATAATTCTCAGAGAGGGGATCTGAACCTTAATAGGCAAGACAGCCTCCATGCCGTAAACCAATGAATAGGGTGTTGCCCCGGTTGACGTGCGAACCGTGGTACGATAACCGTGGAGAGCGAATGGTAGCTGTTCTACCCAAAATTTGCCCTCTCATGTTTCCCATGATTTTCCCCTACATGGTTGGTCACAAACCTTTGCCTAAAGAAAAGGAATATTCATGAGTGATGTTTCTAAGTTTCCTTTGATTGACATCCCCAAAGCGCCTATCTATTGGCACCTCCAAAATACCTTTTGATTGGCATCTGCATAGCGCCCTTTGATTGGCATGGACAAAGGTCCTTCAATTGGCCTGTTAACAAGGCCTTTCAGTTGTCATTTTAACAATGTCTTTCGATTGGCATTATAAAAGTGTCCTTCGACTGGCATTGTAACAGTGTCCTTCGATTGGCAGGTTAACAAGTATCTTTCGATTGACATTGTAGCAGTGGCATTCGATTAGTAGTTTAACAAGTATATTTCGATTGGTATTATAGTAGTGGCCTTCGATTGGCATTTTAATAAAGTATCCTTCGATTGGTATGGACAAAGGCCCTTTGATTAGCATTCCAAAAGGTCCTTCGACTGGAACTTCAGAGTTTCCCTCAATCGGAATATCTGAATGAAATGACCTTCGAGTGGCATTTCAGTATAGAGTTTGCCTTAATCTGAGATGCTCTGATGAAGGAAGTTCTGAATACTTCGAATCAGAACTTAGACTTATCACAAGGCCAAGAGCTGGTCGAAGTTGCCTAATAAGGAATTTTCTTCAAAAGGACAGGAGATCGAAGTAAAATGTGGTTCAATCGAAGGAGCCCTAGTATTGAAGCTGGCACAATTCGACTCAGAACCAGTAAGGAGAGCAAGGTTCTACTAGGGAAAGTTGGCTTGAATTGGACTTTGAAGCCATCGAAGAAAGCAAATTCGAAGGGAAGTGGACCTCCAGGGGTAGGCCAGCTTTCGATTTTTATCATGTTTGAGGCCTAAGCAGCTCATAACAGGCTGACAGTAACGCATGAAAGCAGATTGGCACGTGATGGAATCAAAAATAGAAAGTCTTTATGAAGAAATCAAATCAAATCCGTGTAAAGGCATGGTGTGGACAAAAAGATTGAATTAGGCTATTTTTGGAATGATATTCAAAGTGAATCAAATCAAGAATCAAGACATTGATGGAGGAAGATTAAGGCCAGGTTTTCAACCCTAATTCATTCCATTATATGAAAACAAGCCTCACAAATCAAAAGGACACACAAAAGTTTGCAGAGACGAAAAAACACACAAAAACTCTGCAGAAACGAAAAAATGCACAAAAACCTTGCAGAAACGGCCAGAGCAACTTGAAAAAAAGCTTGAAAAGTGTGAGATCGAAAACCACATTGGAGGCACTTTCAGACCAAAAGCACAACGCTATTCTCTTCCTTGACACCCAGTGGAGCTACCCCAATCAAAACCAAGCCCTAGGGCAGCCTAAAACTCGCTGTAAGTGTTCTTGAAATCGCCTCTGCACATGAAATCGTGAACCACTTTCCTTGCATCTTTTTGCCAAATGGTTTTCACATTCATACTCACCATGTAATTTACATTGATTCTGCATTATTTGATTTGATTTTTGTGGCCTCTAACCCCCTATCCAGAACCTAGGGTTCTTGTGTATGTTTTTTTAGGCGTTTTGTGTGAAAGTTAAATTAAGGCCAATAATGGCCATGGACGAGTTCAGGGGAAGGAGACGAGTGCATTTGCACTCTTAGTTTGCATTTATATGGCCTAGGAAGTATTTTGGAACCATCCCACGAAACATCCTGCGGATAAAAATCCGCAGGTAAATAACCAAGGATTTATTTGAAGAAGACGAAGTTGTGTCATAGCGTGGTTGGCTCGTTTGAATATTAGCGCGTTTTTCAGGGAATAATTGTTGGTTTGTTTTATAATATTTGATTAATAATCCACTAACAGGTTAACATCTTGGTTCAGTTGGTTGAATCGTCCATTGGGACCTGGGTTCGAATCCCAGGTCCCCCAAACTTTGTTATCATTTTATTTCAGGCGTTCACATGCAACACTTCAGGCAGGGAGCACCATATACCTCCAGATCTCAAAGGCTATGTGGTTACCAAGGAAGATCCAATGGCTAAGGATGGAGGTTCACCATGAACCTTGGTCAACAAACGCCCAGGAAATCTGAAAGTCAAACAAGGCTGATTGAATCTGGGTCTGGAATTGTTGAATCAACCTCCCTTCTAGGCCCAAACCCCCCTTTGGTTTATTCTTTCTCTTTTCTATATTTCTTTTGTTTAATTTGCGTTATTTTTATTTTTTAACCAATTAACAAAATTAACCTTTTTTATATAAAAAACCAGAAATCACAAAAAATATTATTTTCATCATTAATTTTATTATTTTTGTAAATAAACCATTAACCAATTAATTTAGTTTTTTTTTAATTAGGTTCAATCTTAACATATTTTGCATTAAATTAAAATTGATTTAGAATTAGGGTTTTGATATATTTTTACCTTTCTAATTTTATTTCCTTAATTAAAATAAAACTCAAAAAAAGTATTTTCTTTTTAATTAATTAATCATTAGTTAGGCTTAATTCTTAAATAAAAAATGACAAAAAATATGCTTTATTTAATGAAAAAAGGGTCAAAACCCTAGGACGTTCCGATTCAATTTTCTCGCGCGCATATTATTTTTGATCCATATAATTGTAATTGCTCCGAGGATGTAATAGCTTTAACTTAGGATTTTATTTACCGCTTTTATTTACTTTTTCACATTTAATTTTAAGGGTTTGTTTTTGGCGATGTAAATATCCTACGCCTTGTAATAGCTTAGTTTTATTTTCCGCAATTTGTTTTCCGCAACCATTAACTGCTAGATGTTTGAATAATAGGCTATGCATGACAAGATTAATCTTTAATTTAAAATCAACCGTAGCTCACCATAACATGTACAAAGATAATATAAACTGAAAAACAATACACTCGCACATGCCACTCTTAGGGTACGCCTCACTTGGTTGCCTCGAACGTGGTCATTGAGTATAGGAAGTTTTAGAGGTCGCCCTCTTGTCCAAAGATCATAAGTTGCCTCGGAAAAATGATCTAAGACATTAGGATTACCGCTAAGGCGTGCTAACATTGCTTTAGTGGCCACACGTCCCTTAAATCGAATTGACCCGAAAACTCCAACAACGGTGCTACCTACTCCTCAATAGTGGGATAGCATTGTCTAAAGGACATTTGCACAGTTTAATTCCTTTGTGAGTAGGTAGATGTTCTTAAGTACTTGCTCTTTTGAAAACAAAAACAAAACTTTTCACACTTACACTCTCTTCCAAACAAAAAACTCTTTTCAAACCCACAAACATAAAGAAAAGCAAATTTTTAAAAACATAGTGAGCAAGTACCTAAGAGCCCGTGGATAACCACGGATAGAAAGGGTGCTAACACCTTCCCTTTCTATAATCTACCTCCCGAACCCGAGAAACATCTCGAAAAGGAATTTTTATGTGCTTTTGTCCTTTCCTTGTTGGATAAAATAAAAGACGGTGGCGACTCTTGCTTACCGCGACATTTTGCAAAAACAAACGCAAACCAGCATTCCAAAAACGGTCAGTTCTCATTCCCACCGATCACAGAATTGGCGACTCTGCTGGGGATTTATTAATAAGTGAGGTGTACCTTAGGATTAAGATCACTATGTTTCCAATTATATGCTTTGTATGCTTTAATTTTGTGGGCTTGTATCAGAGTTCTATAGATCCTAACCCGGATCTGGGGATACCCTTTAGGTAAGTAGCAATAAACTATGAGGGATCTGTCCGGCGTAGACCGACACAGATGAAGCAGTAGCTACATTGGTGTGACACCTTGGTCTGTACCGACATCCCTTGTGTTGGAACGAGGAGAATATGGGTCTTCTGAGGAGTCATTAAGCACCAACTGACCTTAGAACCTTAAATTGACCAACTTGGCCATAGAATAATAGCAGTATGCTACACTCATTAAGACTAAACTCTCGCGATGATTCCGGCCGCAAGAAAAGGTTGCTAAACTGGAATTATGACCGATTAAGGGTAGTCAGTGATATTGAGATCCTCTAAAACCCGATTACTATTTTTAGGACAGGTTTTAACCAACTAAACTGAAAGAGGGTAATACCTAAACTCCATGCCAGCTTAAACTTAAGGCTGTTTGGGTGACTTGTGTGCCTTCAAACTTGAACTACTTGCACATTCTTGTTATCTGACAACATGAGTTCCTTGCAGGTTTTGTTTACAGTCCTTATCCCATAATTTGGATTTATTGAAGGGTTTACTTACATCACCTCACATTTTTGCTTAAACGCATAGCATACACATCATAACATCATGCCTTAACATTTCCTTAACCATTTCAAGGATCTCAAGGGTTTGTGATGCAGGTTATGGTAAATCAAATGTCTAGCAAGGGGAAAAGGGGATTTATTTTCCTCTAGCCAAGGTTGTCTAGAAATCAGAACACGATAACTTGAGTCAGGGGCTATGACCCACTCGATATGGTGAGCTTGACTCTTGAAGAAGGACTCTCGACAACATGAAGTTCCTTCAATCAAAGCTACAAGATTCAAATTCTATCAGTTTCTTGTTTACCCCGCGAGATCCTTGAAAACATTGCATACATATATCATACATATCATTGCATAACAGGTCATCCAGTACAGGTCTCTCATGTTCCCGCTGTTTATTTCAGCAATGGCTCTCCCACAAGACAACCAAGATCTCCAGGCTCAAAACGCACAACTTCAAGAAATGTTCCTGAACCTATCCCAGGGGCAGGAAGAAATAAAAGCTCTCCTCACAAGGGGCGTAGTCCTAGGGAATCCAGGCGGCATCAGGAATGATCAGTTGGAAGGGCTACAAATTGAGTTGGCAACAATGAAGATCCAGATGATGGGACAGCTGGTGGGTCAGATGACTCTCATTCAAGACTTAGCTCAAAGACAAGAAGAGCTCAGGGTCCTCGTCAACAAGCTGTTTCAAAATAACCAAGTGGGGAAAACAACTAGGGTTGAAGATCAAATCATCGTTCAACCTCCTTTGAGACAAGAAGACAAAGGAAAAGCTCCCCAGCTTGCTTCAGGGTCACAAGCTCAGCAACAAACTCGCCAGCACCAATGAAATAATCAGCCAAAGGGGGAAAGACTTCAAAGGCAGTTCACCCAAATCAACGTGCCATTGTCACAAGCATTGCAGCACATGTTAAAGATGAACCTGATTACGGTGATAAACCCTCATCCGAACCCTAAGACTTCTTCTCCTAACTACAACCCAGATGCAAGGTGTACTTATCATTCCGGTAGCCCGGGGCACGATACTAATGATTGTTGGGCACTGAAATACAAGATTCAGAATATGATTGACACTAAGGAGATCGAATTCGACCCTACTGAGACTCCCAATGTGATCACTGCTCCCTTGCCAAAATATGGCTAGGATTGAAAGCACTTTTGTTCATTTGAATTCTGAAGTTGTATTTCTTTGCTTATTCAAACAATTATTATCGTGTCGAACTCTTTTATTTCATTAATGCATTACACATGTCTGTTTTGAATTAATTGTTTTCACTATGCTTAAATTACTTCATATTTCATTTTTGTGATGTTCAACTCTCGATCAAAGAAAAAAAAGTCTAAGCCTTTAGAGGGAGGATGACGAAAACGATACCACGATCTTTACAATAAGCTTTTGAATAGACCCCGCTGATGAGGTACAGGCATTGTTTCAAATCCTAAACAGTGGAGTTATAAGGAAGATAATCCCTAGTCAACCCCTTTGAGCCAAAGAAGTTGGAGTTTTTCTTTTCATGAATTAAAACCCTTAATTATAACCTGGGACAGGGTAGTTCTCTCAGTTGATCCAGGTGCACAATGAATGGAATCAAAGAAGTCCTTCCGAAACAAAAGACGGTGATGGTCCCGTATAATCGTAAGGACATACAGTCATTACCTTTCGAAATAAAAGCCCACTAAGTCAAAACCTATGAAGGAGACTTACACAAAAACTGGGACATCCCACTGATTATAATCACAAGAAAGAAACAATTTAGGAAAAAAGACAGGGATAACGAAATAAAAAAAAAGAAAAAGGTCCTACAAACTCTCAACAAAATGACTTCCTGTTCAAAATAATCTGTCAGTATCCGAACCATCACCGGAATATCAGAGCAAAGACTCAAACGGGATCTAAATGCACGATTAGCTGAGTTTAGGATCGAAGAACATCACGAAGAACGGGTGGGTACAAATAAAATTTGAGCCTTTATCCTTTGTTTCTTAAACTGTGAACCAGGCCACATTATAACCCTTAAAAGTCCTAGCTGAAGCACGGGTTAGTTCGAAAGCATACTGTTACAAAAGGTATCATGACTCCTGTAGGGCTCGCTATAAAATCCTGAGTTGACATCACATTTTACAAAAATTCGCTTGTTTTACCGGAAAAAGGCATTTTCAAAAATTTCAAAACAGACATAAGCTTTGTATTCTTAAAATAATATTGTTTGCATATGGCTATTTGTTCAACAGCAAAGAAATTCGCACGACGAATATCTAGTGAACAAAAACCTTCTCAATAAAAAGGATCACCTCAAGTGGAAAAACACTTCCAATCAAGGGGCACGGCATGATCATTGTCCATCATCTGGGGCAGTCAAGTCAAGATTCAAGGAATCTCTCAAAATACCAAATAGCCAGGGGCAGATCTCCATCTGAATCAATTGGGGCATTGGACATGAATTCCAGCAACGAATCTTGCATGATCAAACGAAGATCTTCTGGTAGTATGGCAACACAACACTACTGACAGTGACAACTCCCTACACTCCGAGAGCGTGGACATAGTCAAAAAAGTACTACGCATAATCAAAGACCCGCTAGGTTGACTGGCCTAGGCAAAAATAAGGGCTTCCCGGCGAACCAAAAGGGTTCGGGCAAAAATAAGGGATGAAAATGAAAAAACCTGTACACCCGGCAAGTCGAAAACTTGAAAAGGAGGCTTGGGCAAAAAAGGGTATCCCGGTGGACTGAAAATCTGAAAAGACAGTCCAGGCAAAAATTAGGGATCAAAGCGTATGACTATGTCCCATCACCTCGTCACTTGCCTACCAGAAGAAGACTTGTCATTTTGGCCGAAAGATACCAAGCACCTCATAGGTGGGGATAATACTCGATCCACAGGGCCTCCACAGGCACCTTCTCCCGCAGAAACAGGGGCAATAAAAATTGTCCAAACTGTACAACTGCTCTGCTCACCAGGTACCAAGGTAGGTTCAGCTGAAGAATATGACCAATATATCATCATTCCCCGCAGAATAAAAACAGTAATGGTGGCTCTCCCCACCAAGACTTGCAACCATGAATGAATCAGCAACACTCTCCCCTAAGCAGAGTCAATCTACCATCAGCCCTAAAAAGGTCGGGTATCCCCAGAAGGTCTTAATATTCCCCAACGGAGTATAAAGACATTCTCCAGCAAGCGTAAGAGCATCCCCGACAGTCTTAAAATTCCTCTATGGAGTATAAGAATGTTCCCCGGTGGAATACAAGATACCCCTAGTGGAGCCGTTTCCCAGCACAGTCTGAAAAGCTTCCCCAACGGAGTAGAATCATCATCCCTAGTAGACTCTGGAAGTTTACCCCCAGTGGAGCACAATAAATATCCTCAGCCAAATTCAGAAGGTTATCCTCACAAGAGCCTAACTGGGTTATCCTCAGCAACTTGCAACGGAAAGATCATCCCCAGCGAAGTTCTTTCTATCCCCAGCGGGGTTCATCATCAAAATCCCCTAACAAAGCTTATCAACGGAATCCCCAACAGAGTTTATCATTAAAATCTCAGCGAAGTATCTCTTCCCCACAGAGTAATTCCCCGCAGAGTAATCTCTTCGCCATGTTTATTCCCCAACAGAGTTATTTTCTCCTACAGGTTTATTCTCACAACCATCTTCGTTCGTCATCCCCATCAGAAACATTCTAAGCAAAGTTTAAAGACACACATACTCTTCAACAGCAGTCCAGGATTTAACAAACTCCCCGACATTTGTCAAGGATTTATTTTCCCATACGAAAATACATTCATAAACATTTCACATTTCATACCTCTTATTTACATACATGATAAAGTGCATACGACACAATCTCATTTACTTTGAGAACATCATGACATCATGCATTTCATACATCATGATATTGCATACAGCTAACGTTTTATCTTTTAAAAAAAAAAGGTCAATCAACAGACGGCTACCGGCAACCTTTTCAAGTCCCAGTTTAATACTTGTAGCAAGCCAGGAAAACTATCTGTGGACGACTGATTGTAGATTAATACCTGTAACAAGCCATGAAAACTATCTACATGAAGAGATTGAAGATTAATACCTGTAACAAGCCAGGAAAACTATCTTTCTTTCTCAGGTCAGAGATTAATACCTGAAACCAGCCAGGACAGCTATCTCCTCGACCAACCTTTTCAAGTCCCAGTTTAATACCTGTAGCAAGCCAGGAAAACTATCCGTGGACGACTGATTGTAGATTAATACCTGTAACAAGCCAGGAAAACCATCTACATGAAGAGATTGAAGATTAATACCTGTAACAAGCCAGGAAAACTATCTTTCTTTCTCAGGTCAGAGATTAATACCTGAAACCAGCCAGGACAGCTATCTCCTCGACCAACCTTTTCAAGTCCCAGTTTAATACCTGTAGCAAGCCAGGAAAACTATCTGTGGACGACTGATTGTAGATTAATACCTGTAACAAGCCAGGAAAACTATCTACATGAAGAGATTGAAGATTAATACCTGTAACAAGCCCGGAAAACTATCTTTCTTTCTCAGGTCAGAGATTAATACCTGAAACCAGCCAGGACAACTATCTCCTCGACCAACCTTTTCAAGTCCCAGTTTAATACATGTAGCCAGCTAGGAAAACTATCTGTGGACGACTGATTGTAGATTAATACCTGTAACAAGCCAGGAAAATTATCTACATAAAGATATTGAAGATTAATACTTGTAACAAGCCAGGAAAACTATTTTTCTTTCTCAGGTCAGCGATTAATACTTGGAACCAGACAGGACAAGTTCTATAACCTCAACGGTATACTCCCGATAAGCACGAGTCAGTTCCTAGATCTTAATGTTTTCCTACGTCACAGTGTGGACGAGTACTATAACCTCAACGGTATACTCCCAGTGAGCATGAGTCAGTTCCTAAATCTCAACAAAAGTTAGACTTCCCCAGCGGAATCTTCTACAAACAACAGGTATGCAAGTTCTCGCTAAGGAATCTCTTATGCGATCGACACTCCTGCAGATGGCATCTATAAGCCCATCCTCCTACCAATAATCTCCAAATGGCATCTGTAAGCCCATTCCCGACATCACAATGCTGATATTACACCATGTGAGTGCAAATTTCTGGGCACTCTAGTGTTCAATTATCTTCCACCTCCGGATCACGAAAGGCTCGAAAGCCAATCTATATCCTCAGGTTTAAGAAAATTGAACAGGGGCAACTGTTGTACCCCAAAATTTTTTCTTTCATGTTTCCCATGATTTTCCCCTACATGGTTGGTCATAAACCTTTGCCTAAAGAAAAGGAATACTCATGAGTGATGTTTCTAAGTTTCCTTTGATTGACATCCCCAAAGCGCCTATCTATTGGCACCTCCAAAATACCTTTTGATTGGCATCTGCATAGCGCCCTTTGATTGGCATGGACAAAGGTCCTTCAATTGGCCTGTTAACAAGGCCTTTCAGTTGTCATTTTAACAATGTCTTTCGATTGGCACCCAAACAAAGGCATCTTAGATTGGAATTTTAACAAGCACCTTTCGATTGGCATTATAAAAGTGTCCTTCGATTGGCATTGTAACAGTGTCCTTCGATCTTTCAATTGACGTTGTAGTAGTGGCATTCGATTGGTAGTTTAACAAGTATCTTTCGATTGGTATTATAGTAGTGGCCTTCGATTGGAATTTTAATAAAGTATCCTTCGATTGGTATGGACAAAGGCCCTTTGATTAGCATTCCAAAAGGTCCTTCGACTAGAACTTCAGAGTTTCCCTCAATCGGAATATCTGAATGAAATGACCTTCGAGTGGCATTTCAGTATAGAGTTTGCCTTAATCTGAGATGCTCTGATGAAGGAAGTTCTGAATACTTCGAATCAGAACTTAGACTCATCACAAGGCCAAGAGCTGGTCGAAGTTGCCTAATAGGGAATTTTCTTCAAAAGGACAGGAGATCGAAGTAAAGGGTGGTTCAATCGAAGGAGCCCTAGTATTGAAGCTGGCACAATTCGACTCAGAACAAGTAAGGAGAGCAAGGTTCTACTAGGGAAAGTTGGCTTGAATTGGACTTTGAAGCCATCGAAGAAAGCAAATTCGAAGGGAAGTGGACCTGCAGGGGTAGGTCAACTTTCGATTTTTATCATGTTGGAGGCCTAAACAGCTCATAACAGGTTGGCAGTAACGCATGAAAGCAGATTGGCACGGGATGGAATCAAAAATAGAAAGTCTTTATGAAGAAATCAAATCAAATCCGTGTAAAGGCATGGTGTGGACAAAAAGATTGAATTAGGCTATTTTTGGAATGATATTCAAAGTGAATCAAATCAAGAATCAAGACATTGATGGAGGAAGATTAAGGCCAGGTTTTCAACCCTAATTCATTCCATTATATGAAAACAAGCCTCACAAATCAAAAGGACACACAAAAGTTTGCAGAGACGAAAAAACACACAAAAACTCTGTAGAAACGAAAAAACGCACAAAAACCTTGCAGAAACGGCCAGAGCAACTTGAAAAAAAAGCTTGAAAAGTGTGAGATTGAAAACCACATTGTAGGCACTTTAAGACCAAAAGCACAACGCTATTCTCTTCCTTGACACCCAGTGGAGCTACCCCAATCAAAACCAAGCCCTAAGGCAGCCTAAAACTCGCTGTAAGTGTTCTTGAAATCGCCTCTGCACATGAAATCGTGAACCACTTTCCTTGCATCTTTTTGCCAAATGGTTTGCACATTCATACTCACCATGTAATTTACATTGATTCTGCATTATTTGATTTGATTTTTGTGGCCTCTAACCCCCTATCCAGAACCTAGGGTTCTTGTGTATGTTTTTTTAGGCGTTTTGTGTGCAGGTTAAATTAAGGCCAATAATGACCATGGACGAGTTCAGGGGAAGGAGACGAGTGCATTTGCACTCTTAGTTTGCATTTATATGGCCTAGGAAGTATTTTGGAACCATCCCACGAAACTTCCTGCGGATAAAAATCTGCAGGTAAATAACCAGGGATTTATTTGAAGAAGACGAAGATGTGTCATAGCGTGGTTGGCTCGTTTGAATATTAGCGCGTTTTTCAGGGGATAATTGTTGGTTTGTTTTATAATATTTGATTAATAATCCACTAACAGGTTAACATCTTGGTTCAGTTGGTTGAATCGTCCATTGGGACCTGGGTTCGAATCCCAGGTCCCCCAAACTTTGTTATCATTTTATTTCAGGCGTTCACATGCAGCACTTCAGGAAGGGAGCACCATATACCTCCAGATCTCAAAGGCTACGTGGTTACCAAGGCAGATCCAATGGCTAAGGATGGAGGTTCACCATGAACCTTGGTCAACAAACGCCCATCTGAAAGTCAAACAAGGCTGATTGAATCTGGGTCTGGAATTGCTGAATCAACCTCCCTTCTAGGCCCAAACCCCCATTTGGTTTATTCTTTCTCTTTTCTATATTTCTTTTGTTTAATTTGCGTTATTTTTATTTTTTAATCAATTAACAAATTAACCTTTTTTTATATAAAAAACCAGAAATCACAAAAAATATTATTTTCATCATTAATTTTATTATTTTTGTAAATAAACCATTAACCAATTAATTTAGTTTTTTTAATTAGGTTTAATCTTAACATATTTTGCATTAATTAAAATTGATTTAGAATTAGGGTTTTGATATATTTTTACCTTTCTAATTTTATTTCCTTAATTAAAATAAAACTCAAAAAAAATATTATCTTTTTAATTAATTAATCATTAGTTAGGCTTAATTCTTAAATAAAAAATGACAAAAAATATGCTTTATTTAATGAAAAAAGGGTCAAAACCCTAGGACGTTTTGATTCAATTTTCTCGCGCGCATATTATTTTTGATCCATATAATTGTAATTGCTCCGAGGATGTAATAGCTTTAACTTAGGATTTTATTTACCGCTTTTATTTACCTTTTCGCATTTAATTTTAAGGGTTTGTTTTTGGCGATGTAAATACCCGACGCCTTGTAATAGCTTAGTTTTATTTTCCGCAATTTGTTTTCTGCAACCATTAACTGCTAGATGTTTAAATAATAGGCTATGCATGACAAGATTAATCTTTAATTTAAAATCAACCGTAGCTCACCATAACATGTACAAAGATAATATAAACTGAAAAACAATACACTCGCACATGCCACTCTTAGGGTACACCTCACTTGGTTGCCTCGAACGTGGTCATTGAGTATAGGAAGTTTTAGAGGTCGCCCACTTGTCCAAATATCATAAGTTGCCTCGAAACGGTTGCCTCGGAAAAATGATCTAAGACATTAGGATTACCGCTAAGGCGTCCTAACATTGCTTTAGTGGCCACACGTCCCTTAAATCGAATTGACCCGAAAACTCCAACGACGGTGCTACCTACTCCTCAATAGTGGGATAGAATTGTCTAAAGGACATTTGCACAGTTTAATTCCTCATGAAACCACATCTGGTCCACTACCTCTTCAGTATTAATCTCGTGACAATGCGCTGGTTCATCTATTCATTCGATGGTGATCTGGGGAGCCTCGTTATCCCAATTAAGTTTAAACATAGATGACATTGTGGCTAGACCGTCTGCTAGCTGATTTTCTTCTCGCGGGAAATGCTCGAAAGTAATCTTCTCAAAATGTGGTAATAATGTCAAAACATGTTCTTTGTAAGGGATAAGGTTTGGGTGCTTAGTGTCCCATTCCCCTTTGATCTGACTGATGACCAAAGCTGAATCTCCAAACACATCTAAAGATTTGATTCCCAAGTCTATGGCAGCTCTGAGACCAAAGATGCAAGCTTCGTATTCCGCCATGTTGTTTGTATAGTTGAAGCAAAGTCTGGCAGTAAAGGGAGTATGACACCCTTATAGAGATATGAGTACATCGCCGATACCATTACCAAGTGCATTGGATGCCCCATCAAAGAACATGGTCCATCGGGATCCTTGTTTAGGCCCGTCATATGGCCTGATTTCTTCACAGTTGTCTAATGTCATGATGTCTTCATCCGGGAATTCAAACTTCATGGACTGACAGTCTTCTACAGCTTGGTGAGTGAGATGGTCAGCTAGCACACTGCCCTTTATAGCTTTCTGGGTAGTATACTTTATGTCGTATTCTGTTAGGATCATTTTCCATCTAGCTACCCTCCCAGAAAGAGCGGACTTCTCAAAGATGTATTTTATTGGATCCATCTTAGATATCAACAAGGTAGTATGAGTCAGCATATACTGTCTTAACCGGAGAGCAGCCCATGCCAGAGCGCAACAAGTTTTCTCGAGCAGTGAATATCTGGTTTACAAGTCGGTAAACTTTTTGCTCAAGTAATAAATAGCGTGCTCTTTTCGCCAGACTCGTCATGCTGCCCCAATACACACCCCATTGAGTTTTCTAAAACAGTTAGATACATGATCAATGGTCTTCCCTCGACTGGTGGCATCAATAAAGGAGTCTCTTGTAAGTACTCTTTGATTTTGTCAAAAGCAACCTGGCATTCATCATTCCATTTGAATACTTGATCTTTCTTCAATAGTTTGAAGATTGGCTCACAAGTAGCTGTTAGGTGAGAAATGAATCTGGCAATATAGTTCAAGCGTCCCATGAATCCTCTGACTTCCTTCTCGGTACGAGGAGCAGGCATCTCTTGTATTGCTTTAACCTTGACAGGATCGACCTCAATACCTTTGTTACTGACGACAAAGCCTAGAAGTTTACCGGAACGTACTCCAAATGTGAACTTGTTTGGATTCAACCTTAGCTTGTACTTCTTCAATCTCTCAAATAGCTTTTGCAAGTGATCAAGGTGCTTTTCTTCTGTTTGTGATCTGGCTATCATATCTTCTACATATACCTCTATTTCATGATGTATCATATCGTGAAATAAAGCCACCATGGCGCGTTGATAGGTTGCCCCAGCGTTCTTCAGTCCGAATGGCATCACCTTGTAGCAGAATATGCCCCACTGTGTGAGAAATGTAGTTTTCTCCATGTCCTTAAGTGCCATTTTGTTTTGGTTGTAACCTGAGAATCCGTCCATGAAGGAAAATACTTTGTGTTGAGCCGTATTGTCAACCAGGATATCAATGTGGGGGAATGGAAAATCATCTTTAGGGCTGGCCCTATTTAAATCTCTATAGTCTACACACATTCGTACTTTGTCGTCCTTTTTAGGCACGGGAACAATGTTGGCAACCCATTGAGGATAAGAAGTGACAGCCAAGAATCCAACATTGAATTGCTTCATGAATTCCGCTTTGATCTTTTCTGACATATCAGGTCTCATGCGGCAGACTTTTTGTTTTACTGGCGGACATTCCTCTCTTGTAGGTAGACGATGTACCACGATGTTTGTATCAAGTCCTGGCATTTCTTCATATGACCGGGCAAAGATCTCAACATAATCATACAACAGCTGAATCAGACGCTCCTTGACACTGGGCTCCAGATTGGCACCCACCTTGACTTCTTTTTTATCCTCCTCAGTACCCAAGTTGATTGTGTCCACAGGTTCCTCGTGGGGCTGAATGGCTCTTTCCTCTTGTTGTAGTAGTCTGGCCAGTTCCCCTGGTACTTCACAATCTTCCTCACCTTCGTTTTCGGCTTGGTAGATTAGATCCTCAGAGTCACAAAAGGCCATAGGAGTATCGTTACCCATGGGATCCAGAATGGAGGGGTACCTGCATTTGTGAGTGTGGGTGTGTGTAAGGGTACAACCATCTTTTAAAAAATAAAAATGTAAAAGAAAAACAATGAGCACAAAAGTTTGTATGCGAAAAACGTCCATGATTCATTGAATGTCATATGAAGATGAAATAATAATCCTTAAAATGGACCATTGTGCCTCGGGCAAAGCACAAGGTTTTAAATGTGCGAATTGTTTGTGAATATTACGATCCAACAACAAAAAGTAAAGATAAATTAATGAGGGATGAAAGTTATTGGGAAAAAGTCTCTGGACTCCCAATTGCGAAGTCCTCCGTTGACAGTTGGAAATATCCAATCCTCTAAATTGCAATCCTCTTCACCATCTTCTACCGCATTGACCTCTCGGTTGATAATCCTCAAGGGTGGCCCTCCAGCACGGGCACGGTGTACAACCTTCTGAGCACCTGAAGTGAAACCTAAGCCAAACTTGTCAGATTTATACGGAATATCCGGAAGTTTCCCCCAGATGGTTCATCCACCCTTCTCTATTACTGCTTTGGCATCCTTCAGAGATGACATCCGGAGTGGAGATCTTGTAATCTTGGGAATCTGGGACACAATCTTGGTTACTGCTACCTCTTGGGGAACCTCTTCGAAATGTTGAAAAGGAGTTTCAATGAATTCACCGTCCAATTCCACATACCTGAAGGAATTAAGGAGGCTAATCATATACTCTTCCTCTCCGTGGACAGTGATAATCTTTCCTTGGACCGGGTATTTCAGCATCTGGTGCAGTGTAGAGGGGACAACGTCGACATTATGGATCCATGGCCATCCTAACATACAGGAGTAAGAGGGGCGGATGTCCATTACATAGAAGGTTGAGTTGAAAGTTTGAGTCCCAACCTTTATGGGGATATCCACCTCCCCGTGTACCATCCTCTTTGAGCCATCAAATGCCCTTACGACTATGTTACTGGGTTTCAACGTCAATCCTTCGTAGTCCAGTCTGTTGAGAGCTTTCTTCGGCAAAACATTCAAAGATGAGCCGGTGTCCACCAAGACATGGGCCAGAGTTGTGCCTCTACATTTCACAGAGACATGTAATGCCTCGTTGTGCTTTCTTCCCCTTGGTGTCAGATCAACATCTGAGAAGCCTAGGCCGTTATCCGCTGTCAAGCTGGCCACACAATCTTGAAATTGATCAACAGATGTCTCCTGAGGCACATGGGCTGTCTTTAGGAACTTCACAAGGGCTTTCGCATGTGCCTCTGAACACAGTAGCAATGCCATCATGGATATCTTGGAGGGAGTTTGCCCCAACTGTTCAACTATGTCGTAGTCGCTCCTCTTTATTATTCTCAGGATCTCCTCCATTTCTCTCTTGGAGGTTTTGGGGATAGTCAGTGGTTGAGCCTTCGTCCGGACAGGCCCCACTTGAATACTTTTTCCTCGGGTTTCAGCAGCAGGAGTGTTGGTAGGAATGATAGCAGGGGTTGTATCGTCTTTGTCAATAGGAACACTTGCAGAGATGATTAGTGGTACATAAGTAACCTTTGGAGCAGCCACGGGTCCAAAAACTGCCTTTGGGGGGCAATTTCTGGAGAGAAGATTCTACCGCTTCGGGTAATCTTACTGGCTCCGGAAATATTGCTAATGTCAAAGTCTTCTTCTTCGGAGTTTATCTCTTTGGCTGCCAACCCATCTTGTTTGATGCCATGGTTGTAGATGTCCCCACCGTAGTTCCACGACACCGTTTTGTCTGATTCATATGAGACTGGCCCAGGAAATGTGATTATAAAGGGAGTAGCTTTTGGAATAGATGTAATTCTAACGGGTCTTTTGGAGACCCTGGAAGAATTGGCGGAGATGGGAATGATTGAAATATCTTCAACAGGAACAGGTGAAACAGGAGTACTTTCGAACATGATCTCTTTGTTGTCTATCAAGCGTTGAATGCCTGTCTTCGACAAAGGGCAAACAGTTGGTGAGGACAAGCAGAGGTGGCAGTCTTCATTACAACCCGGGAATACACCGACTTTCAACAAATTTATCTTAATGATTAGGAGTGGAGTCACTAGTTCATCAACTGCGGTAATAAACAAATCTTCTTCAATAGCATTGGTGTTGTGACCATGTCTGGGCATAGGAGCAGAAATGACGTTTGGCTTCTCGGGCGCATCAAACTCAATTTCTTTTGCCTCTATAAGGTCTTGAATTTTGTTCTTCAAGGCCCAAATGTTGATAGTGTCGTGACCCGGACTTTCAGAATGATATGCGCAACGGGCATTTAGGTGATAATGAGGGGACGCTGTGTTAGGGTTTTTTTGGAGCTTCTTTTAAAGTTGCCAAATTGGATTTCAGAAGATGCGGTAATACTTGGGACAAAGTCATATTGATTCTGGTGAATTGCCGGACTGGCCTTTCCACCCTTGGTTGATTACTTCTTGGTTGATCAGACATAAGCTTTGGGATCATAACAACCCCTACCATTGGTCGGCGTTCAGCTCTCCCTTGGTTCCTTTGTGGATATACAATAGCTACTTCTTTCTTCCCAACAAAAGGCTTCCTCACAACTGTAGAAGAAGATGAATCCTTCTGAATCTTTCCACTTTTTATGCCAGCTTCCACCCTCTCTCCGGTCAGTATTAACTTAGTAAATCCTGCAGATGAGCTTCCTATCAAATGGTTGAAGAAGGGGCCCGATAGAGTGCCTAAGAACATGTCCACCAATTCCCTTTCAGACATAGGGGGTTGAACTCTTCCAGCTAGATCTCTCCATTTCTGTGCGTAATCCTTGAAACCCTCATTGGAATCCATAGCCATACTCTGAAGTTGAGTACGGGTAGGCGCCAAATCAGCTTTATATTGATATTGCTTATAGAAAGTTGCGGCGAGATCTTCCCAATTATGGACGTTGGCCCTTTCCAGTTGGGAAAACTAGTCGAGTTATGTTCCAGATAGGCTATCTTGGAAAAAATGCACCCACAAGTCTTTATCAACGGAGTGTGGCTGGATATTTCTCACATATGATCAGAGGTGCATCTTAGGACATGACACCCCATCATATTTTACAAACAAAGGCACTTTGAATTTCGGAGGAATCACAATCCCCGACACTAGTCCCAATTCTTCAAAGTCTAGACCTGGCACCTTTTGTATTTCCATAGCACTCAAACACTCTTCAAGATGTCTGTACTTATCATCAGCTGGAGGATACTGTTCCTCAGTAGTCTTCCTCTTCCTCCTCTTTAGATTCTGACAGAACTGCTGTTTCCTTTCCTTTCCCCTCTCCTTCACCGGATGTTGTTGCAAAATTCAAGGTTCTTCTAGTCTGTCCCTGAAACCTTCTCCCCATGTTTAAAACCCCAATGACTTTCTTTGTTTTCTTTTTCCTTTCCTCAGCCAGCAGAGTCTTCAACTCTTCTTGCCCCTTGGCTAGGGTCATGAGCAACTGTTGAAACTGTGTGTTCTGAGCTTGGAGATCTTTGACTGTCTGTTTGAGATCCATCTTACTGAAATAAACAGTAGAGAGATGAGGAAACTCGTTGCAAAAGACCTGTTTATGTTATGATGAATGATATGTACATATGCAATGTTTTCAAGGATTTCAAAGATTCAAGTTCATTTTTAGACAAAAAAGGAAACACACGTTATATTAATATGATAAAGTTTGAGTACATCAATGCCCCTTGGACAAAATAATACAAAACTCTAAGATAAAAAAGTAGTGCGCATCCTTTTTGGTGTTATGTAGGCATTTAGATTCTGCTCTTTATGAAGTAGCCTAGTGAGTTCCAAAACCTTCTTCTAGCTTGCGTAGAATTGGGCTTCGAAAGTATCTCACTCTCCTTTGAGTTGTATCCAATCCTTTTGTAGGTCTTCAAGAGATGTGGGCATGTCAGGATGTAGGATAGTGTATGGAACTTCTCCCTCCTTAACAGGCTCAATGATCACCGAAAGGATGGAAGGATAAGGCATCATAAGACTTTGAGCACCGGTTCATACCCATTTGAGGTAAGGCTCAATAGGGATGGAATTCTTGTGCCCCAAAGTCTTGCTATCCACCTTCTTTAGCATCCTCCAAGCTCGGATGAATCTCTGGCGAAGACCTTGAACGACGTTGTCATAGTCGAATACCAAACCTTGAATCAGCATCTCGTGCGTGCCATCCCTTCGGGCGTAACCAAACTGTCTTATTGCTAAGCATGGGTTGTAGGTGATGCCTTCCCTAATGCCAAGTAGAGGGACATTAGGGAATTCCCCACAATGGTCAACAATGATAACATTCTCTTTGGATCGGGAGCACCAATGAATATCTGAATGTTTGAGCGTCATTAACCTTTGTGACCACCTTGAACCTTACTCATTCTTTAAGACTGATTGGGGAAGATGAGAAATAAACCATCTTTCCAGGATAGGAGTGCAACACATAAGGACACCTCTTTTCCTCATTGTGTGAGTGTGAAAAGAGTGTAGGATATCCCCTAGCAATGTAGGCACCGGATTGCGTGACATGAAGACTTTGACGGTGCTCACATCTATGAGTTGGTTAGGATTGGGAAATAAGACCATCCCATAGACAAGAAGAGCCACAATTTCCTCAAAGGCTTGCAAGTCTAAGGAATTCCAATAGCTTTGGGCTTTCTCAAACAGGAACTTTGCTAAGAAGCCTTTGACACCACTTCTAGTTTCCCAATAAGTTGTGACATCAGATGAGTGCAAGTGCAGAGCTTGAGAAATCTCTTCTGGCTTTGGGTCTCTTTCCGTACCGTTGAAAGGTAGTTGATTGAGAATGGGAATCCTCAAGAGTTGGGAGAATTCTTCCAAAGTAGGCACAAGCTGATAGTCGGGAAATGTGAAGCAATGGTGCAAAGGATCAAAGAACTAGAAGAGCACCTTCATCATATCCTCATCTGTGTTGGAGGTGACCAAGTTGAGTAGACGACCATGCCTTTCGGTGAATGGAGAGTTCTCAGGGATCCTTGAAGCTAGCTCCTTAAGTTGTGGAGGAATTCTTACAAGGTTGGTTTGGATAGTTTTCCTGCGAAGTGAATCCATATCCTACAAAACAAGAACAAAGATGAATCTCCAAAATCCTTGAAATGGTTAGTAGATGTATATGATGTTCATTATGTCCATGATGTTATGTACAAGTATGCATATACAAGCAAAGCAAACAAGTTCTTAGTTTAGGCTTGCATGGGGTTTTATAGGTAAGTACCTGTTGTACCCCAAAATTTTCCCTCCCATATTCTTCAAGATTTGCCAAGATCATGGTTCAAAATCTCTCCAGGGTTGCACAGTCCAAATGCCTCCTAACACATTCAAAACTAGGGGTTTGGTTCTTTCAAAGAAATTGAGGTTTCCAAGGGTCCAATCAAGTCCCATATGCCTATATACATTGCCAATTATTCATATGTCAAGTTTCAAGACTCACAGCATCAAATTGCACAGTCAAAAACCCTAATTGCTCCACAGTCAACTGCAGGGGCAAAATGGTCATTTGACAGTCAAAAGTCAAAAATTTTGGTCAACATCTTATTTTGAAGCCACAATCATCATTTGATCAATTCTTGATCATGATTCTCAAAGTATGGCTCAAAAAGTCTCAAGATGCAAAAGTTTCTATTTTTGGACAGCTGAAAAGTCAACTGCAAATTGACCAAGGCATAACTTCTTCATGGTTCATCAGAAAAATTCCATCCAAAGCTCATTTTGAAGAGAATTTTATTTCCTACAACTCATCTTCACACTTCAAGTCCAAGAAATGCTCTCACAAAAAGTTATCAATTTCAACATTATAGGTCATTTTCAAAAGTCAACAAAAAGGCACTTTAAGTCAAAGACCATAACTTGAGATTGGTAAATCAAAATGACATGGGACCAAAGGCATTGGTTAGAGGATTTCAAGACCTTTCCAAAATGTCCAAGAACATGATCATAGCTTCAAAATTGAGCAAGATATGCATTGGAGAAGTTGGGAAATTTTTGGGAATTTTGAAAAGTCAACTTTGCCTAAAACACTTCAAAATTGCTAATGGGCCTCAAATTCTTCCTTGAATCATTACCCAAAGCCTATGCACGACCCATTGAGCTAAAAATGATTTATTTTCTTATTTTTAATTAATTAATTGAATTTTTATTATTATTAATTCATTTAATTAGATTTAAATATGAGAAAAATATCAAATAATGCTTTTCAAATCTTTTTGTGCAGCAAATATTCTCATTATAGGCTAAAGATTTCGTGCACCAATCAACAAGACAAGATCATCCATATTTGGCAAGATTTGCATGGAAAAAAGATTGAAAAAGATATGAAAAAATCAAATATTGAAATCATCAATTCATGGACTTTTGGGCCTTGTTTTTGACCTAGAATGCTTCACTTACATATGCACAAGGAAACCTAATGCAAGCATACACGAAAAGCTGCTCACAAATCCATACTCACTTTGCAAAATTCTCATAAGAAGCTTGAAACTGATTTCGTAGGGAGAGGACAATTCAAGGCCTAAAAACGATTCTAACGCATTGTTGGACCTTCCAGTAGTCCATTGGCATCAAGAATCAACCCTAACACGTGAAGAATCCAAGAACACAGGCCATACGGTTTGTCTTGTTTTTCAAATTCGCATAGCATGATTCATGTGCTTTTAATTGGTTTTCTTGTGTGATTTACACTAATAGGTACCTCCTGAAGCGATTGGCATAGGTTAATTGACCTAACTCTTCCTAAACTGAAATCTACCATTGAAGGATATCTAGGGTTCCAGGACTTGAAAATTAGGGCTTTCCCTATACGATAAAATTGGATCTTAAAACCTGTATGGATGAATTCGTGACATCGAGACGAAACAAACCAATACCTCGCGCTCAATTTATATAAGCTGTGGGCCTATTCACTATTATGCATTGTTCTATTTAGTGGGGGTTTAAAACCCCCGCTACTTGTTTTACAATTTGCAGGAAAGACGAAGACGAAGCATGCGTGGCAAGGCGTGACTGGAGCATTTGAATTTCAGCGCGTTTTTTTGTTTTATATCATTAACTTTTGTTTTTCATTATAATATATGTTTTCCATTATATAGACAAACGCGCTAAGTGGCTCAGTTGGTGGAGGAGAGGCATTGCAAGCATTGGGACCTGTGTTCGATTCCCAGGTCCCCCATACAATTGCTATTATTTTTTCTAACTCAATTCCATGCAGCGCTTCATCCAGAACTCCACCATGAGCCTCACGCTTGAGCCTGCCAAGTGGCCAGGAGATCTAATCCAGTGGTCAGGAGACAACGCCTAGGGTGCACCTCAGTCAACCATCCCACACGTGATACCAAAAGTCAAGCAAGGCCTATGCTGATGGGCCAAATTTGCTTCAAACAAACCTCCCTTTGGGGCCTGATATCCCTGGTTTGCATTTTTTTAATTTTATTTTCTTTTCAATTTTAATTCTTTTAATTGTTTTTTAATTGTTTTCTTTAATTCCATAAAATAATTTTTTCCATAATAAAAACAGAAAAATCAAAATATGTCTAATTATTTATTAATTTACTCATTAATTTATTTTTGTAAATAAATTTTAATAATTAATTTAGTTAATTTAGGTTTTAAACTTTAATCCTTTTCTTAATAAATAAAAAATATCTAGACTTAGGGTTTTTTTGACATTTTTCATCCTTTTCTTAATCAATTATTTTTCTCATTTATTTATTATTATAATTACTATTTATTTTTGTAAATAAACATGTACATTAATCAATTAGTAAATTAGGTTAATCATAATATTTTCTTAATAATTAAAATAATTTAGAATTAGGGTTCCCATTCAATTTTAATTTTCTTTATTTTCATAAATACAAAAACATAAAAAAAAAACAATTTCTTTTCTTTAATTAAATAACTAATTAACTTTTTAATTCAATTTAATTTCAAAAGGGTCAAAACCCTCGAACGTCCAATTTTATCTCTTTTTGCGCATTTATTTTCTTATTGAATTATTATGTAACTGCTTTCTGGATGTAATAGTAATTAGGTCTTTTTACTTTCCGCATTTTTATCAAACGGGTCTTTGTATTTTGGCGATGTATAGACCCGCGCCTTGTAATAGCGTAGGATTTATCTTTCCGCATTTAAAATTCCGCACTCTTAAATTCTAAATTGCATGAAAGAATGTATGGTTAATTAAAAACAAGCGTAGCTCACAATGCCATGATCAAAGATAACTTAAATTGAAAACAACACACCAATTCACACACCACTTCTAGGGTACGCCTCACCTGTTGCCTTCGAAACGTGGTCGTCAAGTATAGGACGTTTTAGTAAGTCCTTATGTCCATGATCCAGTTGCCTCAAAACAAGTTGCCTCGAAACGGTTGCCTCGGAATAGTTGCCTCGAAACGGTTGCCTCGGATTAAAAAAGGATCAAGGACATAAGGGTAGCTTCTAAGGTGTCCTAACTGTTGCTTCGGTGACCACACTGTCCCTACACTCGAATTGACCCGAACACCTCCAACGGTGGTGCTACCTACCTCTCAATGGTGGGATGGCATTACCTTAAGGACATTTACACAGCCTAATTCCTTAGGGTAAGTAGATGACTCATAGATACTTGCTCTCTTCAAAAACAAATCAAAACTCTTTTCACACCGACACTTTCAAAAAGCTTTCAAAACAATTTTTCAAACACTCTTGAGGACAAATACAAGAGTTATTCCGAAATCTTTAAAGCGAAACCTTTTCAAACCCACTCACACTTTGAAAAGCAAACACTTTTGAAAACACAATGAGAAGTATCTAAGAGCCCATGGATAACCATGGATAGAAAGGGTGCTAACACCTTCCCTTTCTATAAATCTACCTCCCGAACCGAGAAACTATCTCATAAGGAATTTTGCTGTGCTTTTGTCCTTTCCATGTTGGAGAACATAAAAGACGGTGGCGACTCTTGCTTACCGCGACATTTCGCGAACCAGCTTTAAAACAGTCAGTTCTATTTCCACCGATCACAGTACCCTCTTGAAGTTTAGTTGGCTTAAACCTATCCTAATAATAGTAACCGGGTTCTAAGGAGCTCAATATCACCGGATTGTTTCCTTGGTCATTGTTTCAGCTCAAACCTCTTTAATGGCGACCGAAATATCCCAAGAAATCAAACCTCAATGAGTGTAGTATCGAGTATCTACCAACTTCGGACTGCACCAAAGTTGGTCATCTCACTACATCCTAAAGGCCAAGTTGGTCAAGTAAAGGGTTCTAGAAGTTCATTAGTGCTTCATGACATCACTCAGTGGCCCCGTATTCTCTTTGATTAACTCAAAGGCTACCGGTACCCATAAATATGTCACACTAACATAGCTATTACTTAGACCATGTCGGTATACCCCGCACAGTTTCCACAATGTATTGCTATTTACCTATGATGTATCCCAAATCCGGGTAGAGGATTTCAAACCCAAACAAAGAACCATAATGTAAAGCATACAAGTCAAACAATGTAAACAAATAAATGTGATCTAACCCTAAGGTAACCCCGCTTTTTTCAGAAATCCCCAGCAGAGTCGCCAGTTCTGTGATACGGTGGGAGAACTGACTTGAGGTGTTTTGCATTTATGTTTGCAAATGTTGCGGTTTAGCAAGAGCCGCCACCGACTTTTCTTTTATCCAATAAGGAAAGGTGAAAAAGAACAGGAAAGACCTTTAGAGATGTTTTCTTGAGTTCAGGGGGTAGATTATGAAAAGGGAAGGTATTAGCACCCTTTTCATCCATGGTTTTCCATGGGCTCTTAGTTACTTGCTAGATCACTTGCTTTTGTTTGAAAAGTGTGCTTTGTGTGGGTTTGAAAGTATTTTGAAAAGATTCCATCATTTAGGTAAACTTTGTAATGATTCTCGTTCGTAAGAATGTATACAAAGTGTTGAGCTTTTTGAAAATATTTCAAGTTTGGAAAGTGTTTTTGGAAAGTGTATGTAATTGTTTTTGAAAATAGCAACGATGTTTATTTTGAAATTGAGCAAGTAACTAAAAGTAATCCACCTACTCAAAAGGTCTTAGATGTGCTTTTCCTCCTCCTTTAGATGTTGCTACCTCACCATTGACTTGGCAAGAAACCCCATCGTTGGATGTGAAGGGACGGGCGTTGGGTCATCATATGATCATGATAGCAATGCTGTGAGATGACTTAGCACTTTTTCTTTAGGGACTAAGATCATTTTGAAAGGCAACTTTGATAGCATCATCGAGGGACTATGATCTTGTATTTTCGATTCGTTTGTGCTAAGACATCCCACATGCATAGCATGGCCATTTTTGTAAGGCAACAAGTGAGATTACCCTAAGGGTGCATGTGTGCAAAGAGTGTTTGATTTGCATGCATTTAGTCTTGATTAGGGTTGTCTATTTTATTGTTTTTATCTTGCCATACACGCCTAATTATTAACATTTACATTTGAAAGCGATAAATTGCAGAAATGTAAAGTCCTACGCTATTACATCATTTAGGGGATGGGGGTACAAATTTATGAATGGGGTTGCAAGTAAAATTAGTCCTAAATTACTATTACAACCATATTGAAATGCATAAGAATGTACAAGAAAATGTGAAACAAACTTGTCTTGTTTTAAAAAAAACCTATTTTTGGTCTTTTGTTTTAAGAAATAAAATAAAGTGTGGAGGAAATACTTTTGATATTTGCTGATTAATGGAATGAAGAGTGATAGCAAAATAATGAAAAAGGAAAAAAGAATCAGCGTGTTGCTGATAAAATGAAGTCAGAGGTTCTGACCCTGGCACGCTGCAAAACAGAAACCTGTTAGTGAAAATGTATAAGGTCAGAAGCTCTGAACCCACTGGGAACACAGTAGTTTTCAGAAGTTCTGATACCACTGGAAACAAAAACAAGCTTCAGAAGTTCTGATACCACTGGCAACAAAAACAAGCTTCAGAAGTTCTGATACCACTGGCAACAAAATAGACTTCAGAAGTTCTGAGACCACTGGCAGAACTTGGTCTCTCTTTCTATGCTAGTCAGAACATCTGTAATTTGGTTATTTCTCCATAAAACAGAAGACATGCATAGAACAGTTATAGCAGGTGTCATAGCGTTTCAAAAGAAAAGAAATATCAGAACTATAAATCAGAGGTAAGTATGGATTTTCTAATCCTAACTCTGAGTTCTAGTTTCTTCAAGAAGCTCTGAACTCATTTATTCCCTACTTAGGCAGACAGAATGCATGAAATTTCAGAATATGTATGACACCAAAAACCTGATATCTACATTGTAACTGAGCATGTAAATTTGGTAATGCTTAAGTAATATGGTGAGGGTTAGTAGAAACTTACCTTGCAGCTGGAAGAAGTTCTGTGAACTGGAGTTAACCTCAACTCTGATGATGCTCTGAATGGCTTCTTCACGTACCCAGCAAGTTAAAAGTTTTCAACTTCTGGGGATGGCAAGGAGGTGATGTTCTGATATCTTTGAGTGGATGGATGGAAAATGTATAGCAATATGAACACAGAAGTTTAGACAGTTTCCAACGTGTGGATCAGAAACTGTGTGAATGTTTTTTAGTCAAGAAATATTTGAGAACAAGTGGAGTTTTGAATGCAAGGAATCAAAAGTTAACAAGGTTTTATGTGTTGTGTTTACAGTTCTTGGAACTCTTGGAATTTTTGCAGGGGTTCAAGAATTTTCTTTTTTTCAATTTTTTCGACCCCTTTTCAATGGACAAAGGTGCCCTATTTATAGGCAAAAATTTTGTAGTTTTGGAGAGGTCAAGTAGTGCCAACATCATACGCTAGATGCTGACTTGTTCTTGAAGCAAGTTCAAAAAAGGGTGTGATAGTTGTCAGTTTTTTAGCCTAGACTGGATTAGCAAGCAGGGATTAAGGAAAAGTAAACCCACAAGCGAAATGTAATGCATTGACCCTCCCATACTTCTGTACAAAAGTATTTCTACACTACACGTGGAGAGATCCTTTGGACAGACTCAAAAGTGGTTATGAGCATTAATGAGAATTAAATGATGATGAGATTTGTCAAAATCATAAATCCTGTAATGTGAGATTTTGCATCATTGCTTAATTCTGGATCAGAAGTTCCATTTAGGACAAACATCCAACTTTTGATCCTTGTACCTTATTGCCTCAACATGTTCTGAAGGATTCCCCAGGTTTTCCAGTAACCTTCTTTGATTTACCTTTGAAAACTCTGGATTAGAAGTTCTGCTTCAGCGTAACACCTAATCTTCTGATCTTCTTACCTTCTGGCTCCAGCATGTTCTGAAGGAGCTTTCAGGCTTCATATTATGCTCTATTACCTTCTTTGTATTACCCTAGCAAACTCTAACTGAACTTGCGTAGGTGCTGGAGAGCCATGTTCTGACTGAAAACTATGTGCTGACTGAAAACTATGTGCTGAACCATGTTTACAACTTTTGACTGCTCCTGCCTTGGAGGCTGGCTCAGAAGTTCTGAAGTGTCATTTTCTTAAAAACTTAGAAAAATCCCAAGTATTTAGAAATTTGGCTTTTCCATAGTAAATTTGACTTTTGAATTTTTGATGATACAAACTTCATATTCCAACATGTCTTGATGAAATATGATTCTTGAAACTTGGTTTTGGTCCAAAAGTCAAAGTTAGACTTCTTAGCATGCAAATGACCATTTTGCCCTTGTGAATGGTTTGCTTGGCAAGAAATGATAATTCAAAGCTTGGAATTATATGAGAGAAAACTTGAGAATACAGGGTGATTCCTTGAGAAATGAGAGGGTAAATTTTGGGGTACAACAGCTGCCCCTGTTCAATGTTCTTAAACCTGAAGAGTTAGATTGGTGAGTTTTTCCATTCGTGACTCGAAGGTGAAAGATAATTGGACACTAGAGTGCCCAGAAATTTGCACTCGATGGTGTGTAGTTGAAGGAATGGGCTTAAAGATGCCATTTGGAGAGGTGATAGACTTTTGTTGGAGATGGGCTTGTAGATGCCATCCAAGTTGTAAACTGAAAGAATAAGTATCAGAATGGTATCCGTGTCTAGAGCGTATATGAACTGTATCTGAAAGGTTGTATCTGAATGAGTATCAAAATGGCATCAGTGTCTGGAGCGTATCCGTACTGTATCATGAAGTTGAATCTAAATGAGTATCAGAATGGCATCCGTGTCTAGAGCGTATCCGTATTGTATCTGAAAGTTGAATCTGAATGAGTATCAGAATGGAATCTGTGTCTGGAGCGTATCTGTACTGTATCTGAAAGTTGAATCTGAATGAGTATCAGAGTGGCATCTGTGTCTGGAGCGTATCCGTACTATATCTGAAAGTTGAATCTGAACGAGTATCAGAGTGGCTTCCGTGTCTAGAGCGTATTTGAACTGTATCAAGAGTTGAATCTGAATGAGTATCAGAATGGCATCCATGTCTGGAGCGTATCCGTACTGTATCGAAAGTTAAATCTGAATGAGTATCAGAATGGCATCCGTGTCTGGAGCGTATCCGTACTGTATCTGAAAGTTGAATCTGAAGGAGTATCAGAATGGCATTCGTGTCTGGAGCGTATTCGTACTGTATCTGAAAGTTGAATCTGAATGAGTATCAGAATGGCTTCCGTGTCTGGAGCGTATCTGAACTGTATCAGGAGTTGAATCTGAATGAGTATCAGAATGGCTTCTGTGTCTGGAGCGTATCTGAACTATATCAGGAGTTGAATCTAAATGGGTATCAGAATGGCATCCATGTCTGGAGCGTATCCGTACTGTATCGAAAGTTGAGTCTAAATGAGTATCAGAAAGGCTTCCGGGTCTGGAGCGTATCCGAACTATATTAAAAGTTGAATCTGAATGAGTATCAGAATGGCTTCCTGGTCTGGAGCGTATCTGGACTATATCAAAAGTTGAGTGGTAGCTGTTAACCTTTTCCTGAAAAGGGTAAAATGTTAGCTAGAATGCAAAGTTACGTTGTATGAAATGCATGGTGTAATGTATTTGTTTTATCAATGTTTATGATAAATGTATGCGATGGATGTGTATGTGAGATGATTTGCTGTATTGCTGTCGGATTGAGGAAAATAAATCCCTGAATGCTGCCGAGGATATGTGAATCTTCATGTCTTGAAGCTAAAGTATCGATGAATTTTGTCGAAAGAAGTAAATTCTGTAGTGAGTGCAATGCCATGTACTGCTTGCAAGTTCTGCTTGGAGAATCTAGAGAAATTGGATGATTTCTACCGGGGATTGATAAACTTGAAGCTTTATTCATGCTGGGAGTTTTGTTCCGCTGGGAGTTTTGTTCTGCTAGGGAGTTATTGAAAACTCTATGGGGAGGGAATATGGAATGGTCTATAGATATGTTCTTATCCTTTCGACCCATCAATAATTGCCTTTCTTATTTTGTTTATATGTAACCAGTGATTATGTTAAAATGCATATGTTCAACAATGAATCATTGGACGTTTTTACAAACAAAACACAAGTGTGAAGCAAAAGACAAATAGTTTTGGCAAATTCAGAGTGACATCTTTGTATTGACTTTGAATAAGTATTTTTGTACAAAGGTACAAACACTCTAGTAAGAGAATTCTGTTGTAGAAAAGGAAAATTTTGATACAAAGCTAAGATAGCTATGTGTATAACATCCCATGGGGTTCCCATTCTGTTATAGCCCTTATATCTCCGAGCATCTTGTCCATTTTTTCCTTGTCCGAAGATGACTGAATTGATCAGAGCCTCTGAGCTTGTTGATGGAAGCCAATGATTTCCCACAACGTGATCCGACCAGACATAGTCATACGCTTTAATTCCCTAATTTTTGCCTGGACCTCCCTTTCGGGTTTTCAGCCCACCGGGAAAACCCTTTTTTTCCCAAGTCGCCCTTTCGGGTTTTCAACTTGCCGGGTGTACAAATTTTTTTTCATTCTACCCCTAATTTTTACCCGAACTTTTGGTCTGCCAGGATGCCCTTGTTTTGCCTAGGTATGTCAACCTAGCGGGTCTTTTATACATAGTATCTTTTGACTATGTCTGCGTTCGCAGGGTGTGGCAGGTCGTCGCCATCCATGGTGGTCAAGATCATTGCCCCACCAGAGAATATGTTCTTGATTACAAATGGTCCTTCATAGGTAGGAGTCCATTTACCCCTGGGATCACTTTGTGGCAAAATGATACGTTTGATCACTAGATCTCCAACTTGATATACTTGGCGTCTGACTTTCTTGTTGAAAGCCTTGATCATCCGTTTTTGATACATCTGACCATGGAAAACAACAGTAAGTCTCTTTTCATCAATTAAGTTCAGTTGATCAAATCGAGTCTTGATCCACTCGTTTTCATTCAATCCTGCATCCTTCATAATTCTCAGAGAGGGGATCTGAACCTCAATAGGCAAGACAACCTCCATGTTGTAAACCAAAGAATAGGGTGTTGCCCCGGTTGACGTGCGAGCCGTGGTACGATAACCGTGCAGAGCGAATGGTAGCATCTCATGCCAGTCTTTGTATGTGACTGTCATTTTCGTATGATCTTCTTAATGTTTTTATTTGCAGCCTCGACAGCACCATTCATCTTTGGCCGATAGGGAGAAGAATTGTGATGCTGGATCTTGAATTGCTCGCATATTGCGGTGATCATTGTGTTGTTAAGATTTGTACCATTGTCAGTGATGATCCTTTCCGGGATACTATACCGGCAAATGAGGTTTTGCTTGATGAAGTGGGCAACAACATTCTTGGTAACGGAAGTGAAGGAAGCTGCTTCGACCCACTTTGTAAAATAGTCAATGGCCACTAGGATGAAGCGGTGTCCATTGGAAGTTGTAGGTTTGATCTCTCCAATCATATCAATCCCCCACATAGCAAAAGGCCAAGGAGCTGTCAAAACATTCAGAGGAACCGGAGGTACGTGCACCTTGTCAGCATAAATTTGGCATTTATGACAGGTTCGAGAATGTTGATAGCAATCTGCTTCCATGGTAGACCAATAATATTCTTCCCGTAGGATTTTCTTTGCCATCGTATGCCCACTGGAATGGGTGCCAAAAGTACCTTCATGTAATTCAGCCATGATCTTTTCAGCTTCAACCTTATCCATACACCGAAGCAAAATGGAGTCATGGTTGCGTTTGTACAGGATGCCATTACTAAGGAAGAATTTAGCCGAGAATCTCCTTAATAACTTCTTATCATTGATTGAATCTCCTTCTGGATATTCTTGGGACTCGAGATACATCTTGACCTCATGAAACCACGGCTAGTCCACTACCTCTTTAGTGTTAATCTCGTGACAATGCGCTGGTTCATCTATTCGTTCAATGGTGATCTGGGGAGCCTCGTTATCCGAATTAAGTTTAAACATAGATGACATTGTGGCTAGAGCATCTGCTAGATGATTTTCTTCTCGCGGGAAATGCTTGAAAGTAATCTTCTCAAAATGTGGTAATAATGTCAAAACATGTTCTTTGTAAGGGATAAGGTTTGGGTGCTTAGTGTCCCATTCCCCTTTGATCTGACTGATGACCAAAGCTGAATCTCCAAACACATCTAAAGATTTGATTCCCAAGTCTATGGCAGCTCTGAGACCAAAGATGCAAGCTTCGTATTCCGCCATGTTGTTTGTACAGTTGAAGCAAAGTCTGGCAGTAAAGGGAGTATGACACCCTTCTGGAGATATGAGTACATCGCCGATACCATTACCAAGTGCATTGGATGCCCCATGAAAGAACAGGGTCCATCGGGATCCTTGTTTAGGCCCGTCATATGGCCTGATTTCTTTACAGTTGTCTAATATCATGATGTCTTCATCCAAGAATTCAAACTTCATGGACTGATAGTCTTCTACAGCTTGGTGAGCAAGATGGTCAACTAGCACACTGCCCTTTATAGCTTTCTGGGTAGTATACTGTATGTCGTATTCTGTTAGGATCATTTACCATCTAGCTATCCTCCCAGAAAGAGTGGGCTTCTCAAAGATGTATTTTATTGGATCCATCTTAGATATCAACAAGGTAGTATGAGTCAGCATATACTGTCTTAGCCGGAGAGCAGCCCATGCCAGAGCGCAACAAGTTTTCTCGAGCAGTGAATATCTGGTTTACAAGTCGGTAAACTTTTTGCTCAAGTAATAAATAGTGTGCTCTTTTCGCCAGACTCTTCATGCTGCCCCAATACACACCCCATTGAGTTTTCTAAAACAGTTAGATACATGAACAATGGCCTTCCCTCGACTGGTGGCATCAACACAGGAGGCTCTTGTAAGTACTCTTTGATTTTATTATAACCTGAGGTGCCATTTTGATTTGGTTATAACCTGAGAATCTGTCCATGAAGGAAAATACTTTGTGTTGAGCCGTATTGTCAACCAGGATATCAATGTGGGGGAGTGGAAAATCATCTTTAGGGCTGACCCTATTTAAATCTCTATAGTCCGTACGCATTCGTACTTTGCCGTCCTTTTTAGGTACGGGAACAATGTTGGCAACCCATTGAGGATAAGAAGTGACAACCAAGAATCCAGCATTGAATTGCTTCATGACTTCCGCTTTGATCTTTTATGACATATCAGATCTCATGCGGTGGACTTTTTGTTTTACTGGCGGACAGTCCTCTCTTGTAGGTAGATGATGTACCATGATGTCTGTATCAAGTCCTGGCATGTCTTCATATGACCAGGAAAAGATCTCAACATAATCATGCAATAGCTAAATCAGACGCTTCTTGACACTGGGCTCCATATTGGCACCCACCTTGACTTCTTTTTTATCCTCCTCGGTACCTAAGTTGATTGTGTCCACAGGTTCCTCGTGGGGCTGGATGGCTCTTTCCTCTTGTTGTAGTAGTCTGGCCAGTTCCCCTGTGTGATACGGTGGCCAGAACCGGGACGTGTTTCCCATTTTAAGGAATTTGCTGGTTTGCATTTTGCGTTTGTGTTTGCAAAATGTCGCAGTAAGCAAGAGTCGCCACCGAATTTTATTTTATCCAACAAGGAAAGGAAAAAAGCACAGAAAAATTCCTTTTTCGAGATATTTCTGAGTACGGGGGGGGGGGGGGGTAGATTATAGAAAGGGAAGGTATTAGCATCCTTTCTATCCGTAGTTATCTACGGGCTCTTAGGTACTTGCTCATCATTTTCAAAATTGTTTTCTTTGTGTTTGTGTGCTTTGAAAAGTCTTTGTTTTGACTTCGATTTAACTCTTGCTTCTGTCTTCAAGAGTGTAATGAAGTGTTTTTGAAAACTTTGTTTGTAAAAGGGGTGTAAGTGTGAAAAAAGTTTGTTTTGATTGAGCAAGTACTTAAGAATTAATCTACCTACTCGAGAAAAGAATCGTTCTGTATTCGTTTCCTTTAGACAGTGCTATCCCACTATTAGTGAGTAGGTAGCACCGTCGTTAGAGTTTTGAGGGTCAATTCGAAAGGGACATACGGTCACTAAAGCAATGTTAGGACGTCTTAGTAATAACCCTAATGTTTTAGATCAATTATCCGAGGCAACAATATCCGAGGCAACCTTTCCGACGCAACTTTGTTCTTTGGACAAAAGGACGACCACTAAAGCATCCTATACTCAATGACCGTTTAACGAAGGCAACCAAGTGGGAGTGTACCCTAGGAGTGCGCATGTGCGAGTGATTCAATTTCGGATTATTTATCTTTGCACATGTGTTGGCTTCTAAATTCGACACCCTTGTTTTTATTAATATCAGCCATTAAAGCTGAAGGATGGTTTCGACCAGCTGGGTCTGTCGAAATGCCCATCAGAAGATGGCAATGTACTTAGAGAATTTCTTCTAAGTAGGAATCTTGTTGCCTTCGACGTTGAAGGTGCTTCTCGACGAAGGTGTTCGATTGTTCAGAGTGGAACGGTTTGAGATTCAAACGTTTGGAGGGAAAACGGTTCCCAGCGGTTACCAAGTGCAACGTGCCAAGATCTGGAGCGTCGAACGCTGTGAACATGCCAAGTGGAGTCATCTCGAAGCAGTGTAACTGCCCGACGGTTACTTGGGATGTGTTAGTATAAATATTAGTAGTTCACGCAAATTTTCGCGTGTGTTCACAATTATATACAAGTTACTCATATAGATTCGAGTACCCAACGTGAGAGAAAGAATTGTTGAGAATGTATGTGTGAAACACCATTTTATTAATCAAAGTCATTTATTTTCCAGAAACTTTACTTGCTTTCTCCTTTATTTTTCCAGTCGAAGCCTTTCATTTCAAGCTTTTCTTTATTCTGTCAAGTTTTCTTCTTCATGCAATTTACATAAAGCTTCTTTATTTTCTCGTCATTTAACCATTACCAAACTTAGTCAAAACCCCAAAATCAACCATGTCTTAGGATCAATCTGATCGATCCTGGTAGAATATACACTAACAATACCAATACTGCCAGAAGAAGAGAAGCGATGGCGAATCCGCCAACCAATAACGAAATCCCACAAACAAATGTGGGAACAACGGTTATCCCAACCGTAAGTGAAGCGATAACTGCTGGTTCAACACCAGCAGTATCGGTCACAACAACGGGGCCATTACCTCCGTTCACTGGCCCCAGAGTTCCTTTAGGAACTCCCCCACCAAGGGGAAATCCAGGAACAAGGCCTTATGTTCCCCCAGGATTTATGACAGGCGGTCAAAATCGAGAACCACTCTATGGCATGCCAACGTCTGAATTGGCTAGCCTAACGAACGCTGTGTCCACTTTTTCAGACCCTTTAGTGAGTGCCTCTTCGCCACTCCAAGGTTCTGGAGTAGGTATGGCGAACAGAAATAGGACCCAACTCCTAGGAGGAACGTCCCAAGTAGCACATGGCCTTACAAATGCCTCGACAACAGTTTTGAGGCAACAAATGGACGAAAGCAACCATGATATGGTTCAAATGTTGGCACAAACTTTAAGTACAGTGCTGAATCCTCTAATACAAAACACCACCCAATTGAATCAGCAGATGACAGCGCAAATGACGCGTCTGACTGATTTCTTTGGAGTACCCCAACCTATTCGACAGCCCCAAAGGGCGCAAATAAGGGGAAACCAAGGTATACTCTTAGAGGAAGAAACCACTATCAACCAAGTCCAGCAGCCTGTCGAAGAAAACCTTAGGGCACAATTGGTGCAGCCTGTTGAAGAACCTAGGGTTATAGCCCCAGAGGTAAGGTTAGTTAACAGAAACCAAAATGCTGACGAAGTAGTTCAGCATATCCAATACCAGAATATGGGTTTGGAAAATAATCTGGCAGCCAAGATCGAAAGAATCATGACGCAGAATGGGATGAACATGGGCTTTCGTAGGCCCAACTTCACATCCCCACTGTCAGAATACGTGTTACAAACAGACTTACCTCCTAGATGTAAAGTCCCTAAGTTCACTAAATTCTCTGGGGACACGACAGAATCTACTGTCGAACATGTGGTGAGATACTTGATCGAAGCAGGAGATATTTCAAACAACGAAAACCTGAGGATTAAGTACTTCCCAAGTTCTTTAACAAAGAACGCATTTACTTGGTTTACAACTCTCCCCCCCAATTCGATCCATCATTGGACCCAGTTGGAGAGATTGTTCCATGAGCAATTCTACATGGGACAAACCAAGATAAGCCTGAAAGAATTGGCCAGTGTAAAGAGACGTTTCACTGAACCTATAGACGAATATCTAAATAGGTTTAGGTTGCTCAAAGCAAGATGTTTTACACAAGTGCCAGAACATGAGTTAGTCGAAATAGCCGCGGGCGGTTTAGATTATTCCATTAGGAAGAAGTTAGACACTCAATACCTGAGAGACATGGCCCAATTGGCCGATAGAGTTCGACAGGTAGAACGCCTTAAAGCTGAGAAAGCCAAGGCAACGAAAACTCATAAAAGAGAGAGGATAGCGTATGTCGAGATGGATGACGAAGATCCAGAAACCTTCGACGAAACTATAACCGTCGAAGAAGGCGAGGTCGATTTAGCGGAACTGAAACAAGGGCCACCATACTCTTGCAAACTATTAGTCCCCTCAAGTGGGAAAAATCCCACGGGTCCAGAAAGGACCAACGATAGGTTCCCCAAAAAGACTTATAGTTTTGATATTACAAAATGTGACGAAATCTTTGACTTGCTTGTAAAAGATGGCCAAATGATAGTACCCCCAGGGGTAAAAGTGCCTCCTCTTGATCAAAGAAAGAAGAGAGGCTTTTGTAAATATCATAATTTTCTGGGCCATAAAACGTCTCAATGTTTTCTTTTCAGGAATCTCGTGCAAGACGCTATCAAAGAAGGGAGGTTGAAGTTTGCTGACAAGACCCCCATGACTGTGGACTCTAACCCGTTGTAGGCTGAAGCCCATTATGCTGAACCTTCAGAGGTGAACGTGATCGAGGCATCCAGAAGCCATTCGAAGAGTCCAGGAATCACAATGGTCGAAGTCTCAAAGGACCATGTCAACATGCCAATCTTTGGCAGTTTTTCTGGGAATCTATCCAGAAAGACAATTGAAGCGGTCCAGAAGGCGGTCGAAAGCCCAAAGCTGGAGACAGTTGGAGCCCAAAAATCTGGAACAAAACCCAGTTCTCACTTGGCTGCAGTTCAAGGCCAGACAGAGGGCTTGGAGATTCAGATGAAGCAGTTGACTCTTGCCACCAAAGATACCATGAATGTCAACATGGTCGAAGTCTCTGAACCAAAAGCATCAGAGGATGCCATGAGGCAAGAACAAGCCAACAAAACTGCTTTCCCTCGGGAAAATGAAAATCTGGCAGATTTCCTGCAAAGATGCCAGAAAAAGAAGTCAGAAGTGATGCTGTGTCCTAGATGCAGTTCGATCTTCGACAAAAAAGCTGCTGAACATATTCAAGGTGTAAGAGCAGCAAATAGAAAAAGGGAAAGTGTTGATACTCGACATGACCCCAGAAGAGCCTCCCAAAGGGGTTCAAACCAAGAAAAGAGGCCAATGACTTTCAGGCCTCCGACTAATGTACCAGTAGACACATGGTACAAAACATCTGGTTGAAAGAGACCAAGCGAGGAAAGATGGCACTCCTTCGATGTGCCAAGAGGTTCATCTTTAACACATAAGAAAGAGCCTCAGGTTGCTACCCCCAAAGTGACACAGGTATCAAGCAACTACAAAGGCAAAAATCCCATGTCTCGATCTCAATAGAGGAGATACCAGAGGCGAAGAAAAGCTGAGAGGGAAGCTGCTAATGAACCAAAGGCAGAATCCAGTTCAAATATTCCTCAGAGAAAGCAAAGGAAACCTCTGGAAAGACAACCAGTAACCAATAGGCTAGTTTGGCCTAACCAGGGTGAAGTTGATAACGATGATGGTTCTGAGTCGGATGACACCTTAGATATCATGGTGAACATAGTCTCAGTTCTGCCCAGGGAGTTCAACCGCCAGGTGGAGGTCGAAACAAGCGATTGGGAAGTGGAGCAAGAGATGGCCAAGCATAGGCCAGTGTGCTATTTCGTCATGGATAATGGCGCTACTGAAGAGCATAATGGGTTCTTCGAACCACCTACAGAGGCGATGAAAAATCACCTCAAGCCTTTATTTATAAGGGCTAAACTCGAAGAAACCACAGTAAATAAAATATTGGTAGATTGTGGGGCAACCATCAACATCATCCCTCACGTTATGCTAAGAAAAATAGGCAAAAGTGATGAGAACATCAAGCCTCACAACATGGTCCTGTCGAATTATGAAGGCGGCATAGGGAGCACTATGGGTGTGATCCAACTGGACATCAAAGTGGGATCTATCCTTCGACCAACTATGTTTATGGTCATATCGGCCAAACCGAACTATAATCTTTTGTTGGGCCGTGAATGGATTCATGGTGTTGGAGCTGTACCATCATCAATGCACCAGAGGTTGTTGCTATGGCGTCCTGATGGAATGGTCGAAAACATAGAAGCGGACCAAAGCTATTACCTGGGCGAAGTAAATCACCTAGGGCTGGCAGACTTTGACAAGAACCCGGCTCACATTGGGCCATGCCCAACACCTGACTTCGACTTGTCGCCAGCGCCAAATACTTTTTGTTCCCTATACCTGCACCCTGAGCATGGTTTTCAATGGGACAGAGAAGACTTGTCCCACATTGACTTTAGTGGGTTAACTGATATCCAACCAACTGGTTGGGGAAGTGAATTCAGTGACAATGACTGAGTCACAATCTTTGCAGCGAATTTCGGCTTACGTAGCCGAAACAAAGATGATAACGGCTCTCGAAGCCGAAGTAAAATATATGGCCACACAGGCCAATGATCAACAGTTATCTTCTACAGGTCCTGGAAAGGACTTCGATCCAGAACCTCTTGATATCACGCCAGAAGGGTTGCAGGAACGAAGGCTCGACGCCATCTATGACGATGAGCCTTTGGGATTCGAAAAGGACCCCTTAGCGAATAACATCAAGATGCTAGCGCAGGATCCTTTAGAATAAATCAACTTGGGCGAAGGGTTAGAGAAAAAGCCAACTTAAATTAGCGCAAAAATTGACCCAGAACTCAGGTTGGAAGTAATCTATTTGTTGAAAGAGTTCAAGGACTGTTTTGCATGGGATTACGACGAGATGCCTGGTCTCGACAGAGGATTGGTGGAACTTCAGTTGCCAATCAAACCTGGGAAGAAGCCAATCAAGCAAAGTCCAAGACACTTCGCTCCAGAAATACTGTCGAAGATCAAAACGGAAGTCGAAAGACTGCTGAAGTGCAAATTCATACGCGTTACGAGGTATGTCGAATGGATTGCAAACATTGTGCCAGTGATTAAGAAAAATGGTACATTGAGGGTGTGCATAGATTTCAGAGATTTGAATGCTGCTACACCCAAAGATGAATATCCTATGCCTGTGGAGGAAATGCTAGTCGATTCTACCGCTGGCTACGAGTACCTGAGTATGCTAGATGGTTATTCAGGATATAATCAAATTTTCATTGCTGAAGAAGATGTGTCGAAAACAGCTTTTCGATGCCCTAGGGCTTTAGGTACTTACGAATGGGTAGTGATGCCTTTTGGCCTAAAGAACGCCGGGGCAACATATCAGCGAGCAATGAATTCTATCTTCCATGATTTTATTAACACTTTTATGCAAGTATATATTGATGACATTGTTATAAAATCTGTTTCCAGGAAGAACCATATAGACCACCTTCGACAATCATTCGAAAGAATGAGAGAACATGGTCTGAAGATGAACCCTTTGAAGTGTGCATTCTGTGTAAAAGCTGGAGATTTCTTGGGCTTCGTCGTCCACAAGAAAGGAATCAAAATCAATCAGAACAAGACGAAGGCAATTCTGGAAGCGAAAGCGCCAGCGAACAAAAAGGAACTGCAATCTCTGTTAGGCAAGATAAATTTCTTAAGGAGATTCATATCTAACCTAAGTGGGAAAGCTCAAGCCTTTTCACCCTTACTTCGATTGAACAAAGAGGGATTCGAATGGGGGCAAGAGCAACAAGAAGCCTTCGACAAAATCAAAGGGTACCTCACAAAGCCACCTATTTTGGTGCCTCCTTGTAGCAACAGGAGTATGAGATTGTATATAGCTGCATCCGACAAAACTTTGGGAAGCATGTAGCCCAAGAAGATGAAAATGGAGTCGAAAGACCCATTTACTATCTTAGTAGAGTTTTGAACGATGCAGAAACTAGATATTGCAAAGTTGAAAAATTGTGTCTATGTCTGTATTTCTCTTGTACAAAGCTCAAACAATATATAAAACCAGTTGATGTGTATGTTTCGTCTCATTTTGAAGTTTTCAAGTACATGTTGTCGAAACCCATCTTGCACAGTCGAATTGGAAAGTGGGCACTAGCATTAACTGAATACTCCTTGACCTTTATGCCTCTTAAGGCAGTGAAAGGACAAGTGGTGGCAGACTTTATAGTCGACCACTCAATTCAAGTTGAGAGTATTAATTATGTGGAGATAGAGCCTTGGAAATTCTACTTCGATGGTTCCAGCCATAAAGATGGAACAGGAGTAGGAGTCTTGATTATTTCTCCAGGAAAAATTCCAACAACATTCAAGTACAAGATATCAGGTTCTTGTTCGAACAATGAGGCTGAGTATGAAGCTCTAATTACTGGCCTTGAGATATTGTTGGAATTTGGGGCAACTCGAGTCGAAATAATGGGAGACTCAGAGTTAGTCATTAAGCAAGTCACAAAAGAATATAAATGCATAAGAGAAAATCTCATTATGTACTTTGTGATAGCAAATCGTTTATTGAAAAAATTTGAAATGGTCAACATTCGACACATACCCAGATTGGAAAATCAAATAGCCAACGATTTGGCACAAATTGCATCTGGGTACAAAATTTCAAAAACGAGATTACAAAGAGCAATCGAAGTTCGAGAAAAGATAAAAGCAACTTGTCTGTCACCAACATACTTGGAATCGACAAGACTAGGGTATGCTGATCAAAGTAACTTCGAAATTTCGTTCATAGACAATTTGTCAGAGCAAGATTGGAGGAAACCCATTGTGGATTATCTTCAAAATCCAGTAGCTTCGACAGAACGAAAAACAAAATATAGGGCGTTGAGTTACGTACTCATGGGTAATGAGTTATTTAAAAAGACGCCTGAAGGGGTATTGCTAAAGTGCTTAAGTGAAATTGAAGCATTCATAGCCCTTTCGACTACGCACGCTGGAACATGTGGGGCTCACCAAGTAGGCCATAAGATGAAATGGTTGTTGTTTCGACAAGGACTATACTGGCCCACCATGTTGAAAGATTGTATCGAGTTCGCCAAGGGTTGTCAAGAATGTCAAGTCCATACAGGCATCCAGCATGTACCAGCAAGCGAACTTCACTCGATAGTGAAACCTTGGCCCTTTAGAGGATGGGCGTTGGATCTTATTGGAGAGATTCGACCAGTATCATCAAAGAGCCAGAAGTATATATTGGTAGGCATTGATTATTTTACTAAGTGGATCGAAGCTATTCCTTTAGTCAATGTAGACCAAGAAAATGTCATTGAATTTATTCAAAAGAACATTATCTTTAGATATGGAATCCCTGAAACTATAACTACTGATCAAGGATCAGTTTTCACCAGTCGAAAGATGCAGGAATTCGCTCAGGAAATAGGCTTTAAACTCCTAACATCAACGCCTTATTATGCACAGGCAAATGGTCAAGTCGAAGCAGAGAACAAAGTAGTGATTGGCTTGATAAAAAAGCATATTGGGAAGAAGCCAAAAAATTGGCATAAGACGTTGGACCAGATCTTGTGGGCCTGTCGAACGTCCCCAAAAGAAGCCATAGGTAAAACACCATATAGGCTAACTTTTGGTCATGACGCAGTGTTGCCAGCAGAAATTTGTCTTCAATCTGCAAGGGTTCAGAGACACCATGATATCCCCTCTGAAGTTTATTGGGATATGATGTTAGACGAACTAGTAGATTTAGACGAAGAAAGATTGCGCGCTCTCGACTTACTAAGGCTTCAGAAAAAAAGAGTGGAAGACTCTTACAATAAAAAGTGAAACCTAAGGCATTCTCGCCTGGAGAATTAGTCTGGAAGGTGATTCTTCCCATGGATCGAAGGGATCGAAGCATGGGAAAATGGTCACCCAAATGGGAAGGACCATTTAGAATTATCTAAACTTTTTCTGGTGGAGCTTATGAAGTCGAAGAGTTGGGTGAAGATAAAAGGCTCTTGAGAGTAAATGGCAAATATTTGAAAAAGTATAAACCTATACTCCAAGAGATCAAAATAAATGGCAAGTAATGACTAAATTAACCATAAATAAGCCAAAATGGAAAATTTTATAAATTAGCCAAAATGGCAATATTGTCAAATACATATTACAATATATGGTTAAAGGGTTGAGTCAATCAGAAGGGGATAGAATCTTTGAGTCGAAGGTACTTCGCCTGCTGCAACTCCAGTCTTTTGTTGCACAAGGCATTCGCCTGGGCAAGCTTGGCAATTTGGTCATCGAAGGCTTGGGCTTTCTCAGCAAACTCTAGGCCTTGTGTGATTTCAGCTTGACTCTTGGTGTCTGAAACAGTCGAGAGAAGCTCCTCCTTGCGCTTAGTATTGGCATTCATCTTGGCCTCCAGCTCTTCGATTTGCGCCTTTATGGAAGCATTGTCTCGATCTATGGCATCAATTTCTTCTTGCTTAGATGCTTTTTGCTTCGATAACTCTGCAATTCGAGAGGTCGTCTCTGCTACAGCAGTCCAGGCAGAAGAACTTTTGCCATATAACGCTTCGAGCTGGCTGTTGAAGCCCCTCTGTCGCTGATAGTCTGCTGAGACTTGATCAATAATGGAGTATAACTCCATGATAAAGCTTGAAACCTCCAGAGTCACAGCGAGCAAGTCAACTGCATTCAAAATAGCTCCCAAACACGACGGAGCAGTAGGGTCCCCCTCCAAAGCTTTCATCAAATATTTCTTGAAGAACTGAGCTTTGACCTTCATCAAAGCCTCATCGAGAGGAGAAGTCTCAGTGGACTTCCCCGATTGAGTAGAAGCCTCCTGACTAATATCAGATGAACTTCCCTTGCTCTCGATAATGGCATTCAGATAGCCAACGGGATCAGTTTGCTTCAAGAGTGCTAAGTCTTTTTTGGACCTATGCTTTGTTGAGGTGGTAACCTTTGCAGCAGCGTTGTTTTGGGGTTGAAGCTGTTGAGCAGCGTCTGCATCGACATGACTATCTTCGACTTGAACTTCAGCAATGCCAGCGTCAGCGTGATCCCCTTCATCATGTTGTTCCTCCGACAGATCGACCACTTGAATCTCCTTTGGCTGTTGTTCTTCTGTTTCAGCATTGGCTTCATCGGTTTCAGCATTGGCTTCATCGTTCACCAATTCCTTCTCTTGTGGCCTACTGAGTTCAGCAGAATCTAGTGTTTCAGAAGTCTTTGGCGCTGAGCTTTCAGTGGTTTCCTGGAAACAGAAGAAGAAGAATCTTCTAGGTTAGAAAGAGACACAATCGAACGTGAGCATCGACACCTGAGTTAAAAAAGGTCAAAGAAATTACCTGCAGAGGAACTTCAGCCCCAGGGCTGGAATTGTCGCTTTCGACAGGTTTATTGAGCAAAACATTTAGTTCCTCCTCCGTTGGCTCTTCAATAGTTACTGGAGGTGGCCTGGGTTTTCTCCCAACAACCTTTATTCTGATTGTGGATCGAGTCTCAGGAGAAGGAACATCCTTCTTCAGTTTTCGCCTTTTAAGAGGAGCAGGGGGAGAGTCGTCTTCTTCGTCACTCCCAGATTCGACCGTCAGTGCAGGTCGTTTCTTGGGTGAAGGTGCCTAAAAACCAATTGGAGTTCTATTTAGATGCTACATCGAAGGTCAGAGTGTTAAAACCAGAAGAAAATAATAAAAGTCTGGTTACCGGTGCTGAAGGTTTTTTCGAAGGACCTTCCACCTGATGGCTTGTTGTAGTTTTCGCCGGTGCTATGGTTTTCGCCGGTGGTGGAGGTTTTGTCAAGGGACCTCCTCCCTGATGGCCTTCTGCAACTTTCTTGGCTGCAGGCTTTCGAACAACTGAAAGAAGACAAATTATAATTAACAGGCTACCAGTCGAAATGGAAAGACAAATTAATTTGGAGAGTGAACTTACATTTCTTTATTTTGTCCAGGACTAGAACGAAAGACTTCTGAAGTTCATCCACAAAGTCTTTCTCGTCGAAGAACTCTTCAGCGTAGTAACTCTTCCACCAGTCTTCGAAGGATGGTGAACAGAGAAAGTTAAGCTGATAGTCGAACAGTGAAAGGACTGTTCGACCAGCATACCTGCCGATATGCTTAGTGGCAGCATCTTCAGTATAGTCGTTACAAAAATATAACATGGATTTCTCTCTGGGAAAAATAGGAGAAGGAAGTGTTTGAATGATACCAAACTGTCGAGAGACTAAGTTTGGTTGATACGCGATCAAGCTCAAGTGAGTCTTGGAGCTTTTAAAGCGCAGGGGCATTATTCTAGGTGTGAGAAATGCTTCCCACATTATTGTATGTTCTTCGACCTGAGGGTCACCTGACGACTTAGGATGGGGCCTCGTGAACCATTCTGGACCAACCTTTCGTCGAGCAAAGGGAGCCATGGTCGAAATAAATTCTTTTCTTCTTGCAAACATCAAGACGAAGTTTGCAAAAGTTTGTTGAAGCTCCAGCCCATCTTCAGTCGGGGTCAGTAGAGCTAATCTGGTGCCTTCGATACGCCTATTTGCTATCTCAGGGGCTTGCTCATTTATTTGAGTCTTCTGAGGTAAGAAAGACTCGAAAGTGGCATTGAGCCACAACTGAAGTAGCCAAAAAGGTCCTGCAAGCAGCAGACTGGCTCTATTCTCGATGATCTTCAACAGAGTCGTTCCGCTGCTAATCGACTCGTACAGATTTGCCAAGATTAATTCTGCCAAAAAAATATTTTGGCCATGGTGGAGTTGGGTGGAGAGGGTGACCATCTTCTTTGTCACCTGTAAAGACTTTGTGCAGAAAATAAAGCGTGACAGCCATAGGGCTAGAAACGCGATATGTTCTACATCCGACACAGTGGCTGTCGACCTATCATGGTAATGGTTGATATAGGTGGTGTAGGTGGGTTTCGTAGCTGAGAATCCAATCTGATCCTCCGACATTTCCTCTGGGTCGAAATAATCCCCAGTGGGTCGAAGGCCAGTGATGGCAGCCACGTCGAAAAGCGTGGGTGTTAGCATTCCACAAGGGAGGTGGAAAGTGAAATGAGTGTAATCCCAGAAAAGCAAGGAGGCTTTCAACATCTCAGGGGAGTAGTTGAGACCCGTCTTCGACAACATAACTAGGTCGTATATCCCCAGATCCTTCCAGATCGAAGCCTGGATTTTTTCCATTTTTTCTAGCCAGGCACTGTAGTCAGGAGTGAGGCTAGGGCTAGACCTGAAAGCCCTAACACCCCTATTGAAGAAGCGAAGATCTATCTTCTCCTTAGCGGGATCTTCGTTGTCCTCTGCATCTTTTTTAGAGCACCCAACAGGTTTGAGCTTTTCAAGCACTGGAAAGAAGCTTTTGATCTTCATGGCTTCATCGATGCATGGGGTGAGTGGGCCAGACATGGCGAAGATTTGGTTGGAGTATCCAACCGGAATCATGAGTTGGTGTGAATAAGCTTCACGTTCAGCAGTTTCTAGGGGTTCAGGAACCCTTCGTTGGCCTGTAGGGGTAACTATGGGGACAGTTGAGAAGATCTTGGGTTTAGCATTTCTGGAAGGGATGTTAGAACTAGGAGCGGTAGAGGAACCTGAGGCCATTGTTGAGATTAAGGTTGAAGATGAAGTAAAGAACAAGGTGTTTGCAAGTTTGCAGAGATTTTGTGTTCAACAAGGAAGTTTGAAGGCAGGATAGCATGAAAAAGTCCCACAATGGGTACTTGGCGCTATTTATAGTGGTTGGGAAATCCCCAAATTCGAGGCCATTTAATGTTGCAGAAGGTAGTGGGACACGTGGCGTCCCCCTGTTGACATAACCGTTCTGCAGAAATGAAAGGGTGCAGCGTGCGCCCTCGTTTTTGGGAAATTGTCATGATGACAATTTGTGAAAAGACATTGGGCACGCTGCACGCCGTACCGAGGTGACGTCTTAGGTACGAATGAAATGATGGCTTTTTCTTGGGATTGTCAGTGGTTGGTAGAAGACAAAAAGTGCACAGTTTAATTTGTGGCTAAGAATGAAAAGACAGGTGTCGAATGGAATCTCAAAGAATGCCTTTTTCTTTTCAGAGTCGAAATAAGGCATTCTTGGGGGGCAATTTGTTGGCTTCTAAATTCGACACCCTTGTTTTTATTAATATCAGCCATTAAAGCTGAAGGATGGTTTCGACCAGCTGGGTCTGTCGAAATGCCCATCAGAAGATGGCAATGTACTTAGAGAATTTCTTCTAAGTAGGAATCTTGTTGCCTTCAACGTCGAAGGTGCTTCTCGACGAAGGTGTTCGATTGTTCAGAGTGGAACGGTTTGAGATTCAAACGTTTGGAGGGAAAACCGTTCCCAGCGGTTACCAAGTGCAACGTGCCAAGATCTGGAGCGTCGAACGCTGTGAACATGCCAAGTGGAGTCATCTCGAAGCAGTGTAACTGCCCGACGGTTACTTGGGATGTGTTAGTATAAATATTAGTAGTTCACGCAGTTTTTCGCGTGTGTTCACAATTATATACAAGTTACTCATATAGATTCGAGTACCCATCGTGAGAGAAAGAATTGTTGAGAATGTATGTGTGAAACACCACTTTAATTAATCAAAGTCATTTATTTTCCAGAAACTTTACTTGCTTTCTCCTTTATTTTTCCAGTCGAAGCCTTTCATTTCAAGCTTTTCTTTATTCTGTCAAGTTTTCTTCTTCATGCAATTTACATAAAGCTTCTTTACTTTCTCGTCATTTAACCATTACCAAACTTAGTCAAAACCCCAAAATCAACCATGTCTTAGGATCAATCTGATCGATCGTGCGAGTCACCAAATAAGTAACCTTTTGGAAGATCAGCAGTTGTTTACCAATTCCCACGGTAAACAACATGTTAGGGTTATCTAACTGTTTTAAAGTTTTTCACATACATTCTTGTCATGCATCCTAATATCATACATCTAACAGTTAAATATTTGCGGAATTTAAAATACGGAAATTAAACTACGCTATTACAAGGCTTCGGGTATTTACATAGCCAAAAACAAACCCTTGAAAAGTAAAGCGGTAAATGAAAATAAAGTCCTAATTTAAACTATTACAACCTTGTGAGCAATTACAATAATAGGGTAGAAATAATAAAATAAAACACGCGATGAAAATTAGCACGAATGCAAACTAGGGTTTTGACCCTTCTATCCTAATTAAAAGAAAAACTGTTTTTATTGTTTTTAATAAAAGAATTAAGTTTTCTAAATTATGTATGAAAATAATTAGTGATTAAATTAATTAATAAAAATAATTACATGGCCTATTTTTGTGTTTTTATTATTTTTAAGAAAAAGAAAATAATTAAGTTAGAAATAAAACCTATTTGTTCTAATTGATTTTAATTATGTGCAAAAAGAATTAAAGTTGTCTAAAATTAAAATCTAATTAAATTAAATAATTTTATTGATAAAAAATATACCTAAATCTAATTGGTGAAAAATAGTTTTATGATTTTTTTTTGATAAAAGAAAATAATTAATTTGTTAGTAAAGTAAATTAAATAAATAAATTAAAATAAAATGTGAAAAGAAAAAAGGGATAAGAAATTGGGCCTGCAAAAGCAAATTGGAGGGTGCAAAAATCAGAATTCTGGGCCCAAAGATGGAAGTCCATGTTGACTTCCTGGATTCAGTATGCTGCGTTGACTAGGCTTCATGATGCACCTTCAGATGATGGCCATCAGATTTGGCCATCTGGAGATCTAAGGGCTAGATCTTGAGAGTCTATGGTAGTCCTTTGGCTTGTAAACGCGTTGGGTCCTGAAAAGAAAAATAACATGGAGAAATTGGGGGACCTGGGATTCGAACCCAGGTCCTGAAGCTCTTTCCACGCCCTCACTACCACTGCACCACTAGTGTTCGTTTGTACATAATGTAAACAACAAATATAATAAAATAAATAAGTGAATCAAAGAGATAATGCGCGTGAATTTTCAAACGGACGAGTGAGGTGATGCCACGCTATCATCCCTGTCCTTGGTCCGTTGGTAAAAAGTCCCAGACTTTTACCTACGGACGTTGGTCCGTCGCTATAAGCCTGCACATTCTCAAAATCAATTATAGGCAAGATATATCAAAACTAAAGCCATGAATGATTTCGTCTGGACCTACTGAGTTCAATGATGGCCCTTTCATGGCCTAATTTTTCCTGTAAACGAAAATCCCAATTTGAAGCAAGGAACCCTAATAATGGTGAAATCCACTACAGGCCATATAAATGCAATTAAACAATACAGAAATCTTGCATATGTCTTAAGGATCAAGAATATACCGTTAGTTCATGCTATCAATGCCTAAATCATGGAATTCAATTTCAAGAAAAGTTAGGTATCATGACTGACTTACAGCGCGATATAGGGCCTGGAAACGCTTGATTTCGATTGCTTTCGCTTGCTGGGTATCTCAGGAAGTGATTGAGATAGCTAGAATGCCTTGAGGATGCTTGGGACAATGAATTCGATCCAGCACTTTTGTTGTGATTTTTCAAGTTTGGTTCTCCTTGCTGCGCCTCTTTCTCTAGCCTCTTTTGGTCTTCCTCGCTTCTATATGTATCAAGGAATGGATTAGGGTTGATAGAATGTACTCAATCTTCTTCCATTATTGAATTTGATTGTGATTTAATTCTCTTGAATATCATTCCAAAATTGGCCTAAAATCAATCTTTTTGTCCACCCCAATGCCTTGCACGATTTCAAATACTTGCCAACTGGACTTGTGACCTGAAACAAGTATAAAATCTTGAGTTTTCAATGCTTTAGATTTTCACATGATTTATTTTGATTAAAATTGATTTAAATCAAATAAAAATCAAAATAAATAATAAAAACATGATAATGACAAGTGTCAAGGGCTAGAGCTCGTGGACTATGGTGCCAACTCAAAACAAGTGAAAAAGATTGGGCCCATTTGGCAAAATTTGAAGTTTTAGGCATAGTTGACTTTTGGCAATTTTGCAAAAAGGGTCAACTTCACCAATGCATAACTTCCTCAATTTTGACTCTTTGGAGGTGTACTTGGACTTTTTAGAAATATTGGGATGTCCTCTAATCAACACTTTTGGTATCATCTCAATTTGATATTCCATGCTCATGTATGAAGCTTTGACAAAAAAGGTGTTTTTGTTGACTTTCCAAAATGACCTATAATGTCCAAATTCATAACTTCTTGTGAGTGCATATTTTGAACTTGGGAGATGAAGATGGATTGTAGAGAATTGAATCCTCTTCAAAATGAGCTTTGGATGGGTCATTTATCATAAAGAATGAGAAAGTTATGCTTGGTCAAAGTTGAGTTGACTTTTCCTGCAAAATCCTAATTTAGCAACTTTTGAGTCTTGATGATTTATGAGCAATACTTGATGAATCATGATCAACCATTGATCAAATGATGAAATATCCTTCAAAATGAGAATGTTGACTAAAAATCTTGAAGTTTGACTGTATGTGGGCCACAATTGACTTTTTCCCTAGCACAGTCGATTTTCAGGCCTTTGAGCATTTGACTGAGCAAACTTCCTCTGCAAGGCTTGTAACTTGACATGGATTATCTTGATAACATATTAAGATATTGGTGAGCATTTGGGATCCCTTGGACTCAAGTATCTTGATGCAACATGAAACCCTAATTTGAGGTAGACTGCCTTAAGAGAGAGCTTGTCTGGCCAACCCTTAGACTACCATGAGCAACTTGGGGATCTTTCTTGAAATGTTTTGAGAAATATGGGAGGGCAAATTTTGGGGTACAACACCCTGGTACTTCACAATCTTCCTCACCTTCGTTTTCGGCTTGGTAGATTAGATCCTCAGAGTCACAAAAGGCCAGAGTAGTATCGTTACCCACGGGATCCAGAATGGAAGGGTACCTGTATTTATGAGTGTGAGTGTGTGTAAGGGTACAACCATCTTTTAAAAAATAAAAATGTAAAAGAAAAACAATGAGCACAAAAGTTTGTATGCGAAAAACGTCCATGATTCATTGAATGTCATATGAAGATGAAATAATAACCCTTACAAATGGACCATGTTATACCCCAAAATTTTCCCTCTCATTTTATCAACATTTCTCCTCACAAGGCTCTTAGAACTCAAGATCATGCTAGGGTTTGCTCTGCTTAAGACATCTCCTTGCACTGATGACCTAAATTAGGGTTTGAGTTTGCACAAGGATTTTTGGACCTTCAATGCCCAAAGTGACTTTCATACTTCATGTTGGACCCATAAGTTTGTCCATATCAAGTTTCAAGCCTTGAATCAAATTTTTGCCCAGTCAATTGGACATTTGACCTAGAAATCAGCTGTATTGGGGAAAAAGTCAACTGTGGCCAATTCACAGTCGAATCTCATGAATTTTGACCCACATAAACATTATGAACTCATATGAACCATTTGATCAAGTTTGGACCACAAGTCCATAAGAAATTTGATCAGATCACCAAAAGGGCAAAATGGTCATTTTTAGGGTTTTGATTGTACAAAGACAATTTTTGACTGTTTGACCTAGCCAATGGCAAATTAAGCTCAACCATAGATTAAAGGACTAAATGACATCATCTTGACCTATTCAACAAGTTCAAAAGATCTCAAATGCATTGGATTGACAGATGAATTTTTCAGTCAACTGATCAAAATTTGACTGTACACTGAAAAGTCAAACTTTGACTTTTTGGTCAAAATCAAGTGCCAAGGGTCATTTTTCATCAAGATGTGTCAAATTATGAAACTTTTTCATCAAGAAACCCAAAATTGCAAATTAGGGTTTGAAATTGAAAATTTTCATAACTTAGAATTTTTCTAAGTTATGAAATTTTCTTAATTTTTCCTAACTTTGTCCCACCTTTTCACCATGATGCAAATGGATTCAAACAAAACTTACAACATGAAAGTTGTATTCCTACACAAATTCTACAAATTTGATTCACAAAGTTTTCTCAAAAGAAGCTTAGATATCAAGTTATGATTTTTGGAACAAAGGTCCCTAAAACTTTTAACTTAGAGAAATTTTGCCCTAGTTTAGGCAGGATTTTGCCCTATCTTCTTGGCCATTTTCCACATAGTTCCACTTGGAATCTAAAGTTTCATTTCAAAGATGGATTATAGAGCATGTTGCAAGCTTTCCAAATTATCCAAGAACTCCTCAAAGACATTTGTGGTTAGGGAGAATCGGATGCTTGAAGTTGGCAAAAACTCACTTTGTATCCATGGAAAATTCATGTTCACTCAAGTGGCATTTTCAAACCAGCATGCCTTGCACTAGTTTGCAGGCCTCTAAACCATTTCACACTCCTTAATTAAATGCAAATCCATCAGTCTAAGCATTTGTTTTGTCCATTTGGGCATTTTACACAAAACTAATCCCTAAATGGTAAAAGGCAAATTCCCATTTTTGCAAAAGTGTGCTTTATGTCAAAACATGATCTTTGAGCATAGGGCCAAGATCTCAGAAGCCAAATCAAATCCACAAATTGCAGGGACCAAGAGGATTGTATGCAACATATTTGATGGCCTGTACAGGCCTGTAATGACAACTTCCCATTTCTTGCATCAAAAAGAAGAAACTTGTCCAAATCCTCACAACTCAAAAACCAGCCAACACCAACTTACACAAAGATTTCAAACAACTTTCACACAATACTTTGAGAAAGATACACGAGAGTTCGAGCCCCTAAGCACCTCATAGCCAGAAATCACACTTCTTTGGCAAAACAGGGCAGATGCTGCAACTTGAGTGCCATAGCTCATTTGGCTCGTGCGTTTTGCCCCTTTTTGCTTCAACCACCTTCCATTCAACTCACTCAAGCTATCCCAAACCTCCATTGCCAACTGTAACTCCATTTACAGTGTTCACCATTTTCATTTCAAGCTTGTGCAGGTATAGTTCTATAGGCTGATTCAGGGACATTCAAGGCAAGCTAGCTATTGGAAAAGATCAAGTGAAGTTCAGGCAAGATACCAGACACCTCAAAACTTGTTGAGAAACACTGCATTGTCCTACACGAATCCAACTGAAACAGGTTTTTCTTCACTTTCTATCTCTCTATTTAAGAACATTTAGCCTTAGGTTTGTGAATAAAAAATGTAGTATTCAATGCCATGAAGCTGTACATATGCTCAGTTTTCATTTATATTAAGTGTGCTAGGATAATTTCATCCATGAACATGCTGAAAAAACTAGGTCAGATTTTAGGGCCAGAGAAATTCTCTTTGGTCTTTGAGAGTTAGGATTAGTTGTTTATATGGTTGGAATCGTCTTGAAATTCTCTACAAGTTTGATGTTGTGAGTTTTTGCAATAGATCACATATATAGGATGTCCAAGTTTGTACAACAGGCGCGCGTTTTTTTTAAAAGTCTGGAGGAAGAAGATGAAGTGGTGGGTTGGGCTTGGCCTGGCTTGCTTCTAACACCCCTTCTTTTCTTTTTGCACCCCCTGGCCCATTTTCTTGTATTTTGACATTTTTGCATTTTTATTTTCTTTTCTGATTTTGTTTATTTATTTCCAAATATAAAAAATGCTCCAAAAATATTTTCATAATTTTTTACATTTATTTGGCATTTTATTTTATTTTTTCTAATATAGAAAACATATTAAATACTTTTTTTATATTATTAAGACTTGAAAAATATTTATAATTTATACTTTTATTTTTATTTTTTATTTTTATTCACACTGAAAATATTATTATAAATATAATTTATTTTTCTATATTTTTCTATATATATATATACTTTTATTTTATTAAATACTTAGAATAAAAATACAAAAATATTACATTTTTATTTTTTTATTATTATTTATACTAAAAAATACCCTTTTTTAAGTATATTTCGTTTTTACACATATTAATATATTTTTTGTATATAAATAATATATAGTATTTATTTTCTTAAAGAAATTAGGGTTTACCCTTAAACAAATAAAATTAATCCTTTTATTTATTTATTTACACTTTTTTACACTAAAAATACTTTTACATACATAAACAAATTAAAATCTTTTTGCATAATACATATTATTTAATATTAATTTATTTTGTTTATTTAAATATTGTACAGTTAAATATTTATGCATTGTAATTCAATTTGGATGTAATAGTAAACTAGGGTTTATATTTCTTGTCAAATATCCCCCATTCAAAATTGTACCCCCATCCCCATAATCATGTTGTAATAGCTTATAACTTTAAATTCTCGCATTTTACGCTTTCAATTATGCCATGATTAGAAAATTAGGGTTTGTATGCAAAAATCCAAATTAACAAATAGTTTGACCTAATCAAAGACAAAAATGCATGAAAATCAAACACAATACACACTTGCACCCCTAGGGTTACAATCCACTTGTTACCTTCAAAAATGGGCCATGGTATGCATGTTGGGTACTTTGGCAAAACAAAAACAAAACAAAAGATCATAGTCCCTCGATGACGCTATCTTGGTTGCCTAAACAAAAATGACCAAGTCCCTCAAAAAATTGCCAAAGATACCTAACACAATTGCTATCATGGTCTATACGATGACCCGCGCCTGTACCGTTTAACATCCTAACACAAGGTTGTTCACCAAATGCAATGGTGAAACAACACTGTCAAAAGGGTTAAAAACATTAGGAAGGATCTTTGAGTAAAATAGGGTAGATAGCTCTTAGCTACTTGATCAAAAAACTTGCAAAACATCCTTGCTATTTTCAAAACACATTTCACAACACAATTTCAAAACATTTCTCAAAAAAAACTTTCAAACATTGAAATATTTCCAAAAGACAAAAACATCTTTGTATACATTCAAACAAGAATCATTACAAAGGTTGCCACAATGATGGCCTCTTTTCAAAACCTCTTTCAAAACCACACACAAAGCACCACTTCAAATAATTGGAAAAGCAAAGCAAGTGATCTAAACAAGTAACTAAGAGCCCATGGATAACCATGGATGAAAAGGGTGCTTGCACCTTCCCTTTTCATAATCTACTCCCCGAACCCAAGAAAACATCTCAAAGGTCTTTCCTGTGCTTTTTGACCTTTCCTTAGGATAAAATAAAAAGTCGGTGGCGACTCTTGCTAGACCGAAACATTTGCGAATACAAAACGCAAAACCTCAAGTCCGTTCTCCCACCGTATCACATAACTGGCGACTCTGCTGGGGAAAACTTTAAAAGTGGAGTAACCTTAGGGTTTAGATCACCTTTACATGCTTATCTTGTTTGCTTTGATTGCTTTACATTTGGTTCTCTTGTTTGGGTTTTGAATCCTCCACCCAGATTTTTGGGAAACATTCATAGGTAAATAGCAATACGTTGTGGAAACTGTATGGGGTATACCAATATGGTTGAAGCAATAGCTATATTAGTGCGACATATTTGTGAGTATCGGTAGCCTTTGAGTCAATCAAAGAGAATACGGGGCCGCTGAGTGATGTCATGGAGCACTAATGAACTCTTAGAACCTTACTTGACCATCTTGGCCTTTTTTAGGGGTAGTGAGATGACCGACTTTGGTGCATTCCGAAGTTGGTAGATACTCGATACTACACTCACTGAGGGTTGTTTTATTGGAATATTTTGGTCGCCAGTTAAGTATCTAAACCAAAACAATGAACACAGAAAATAATCCAGTGATATTGAGCTTCTTAGAACCCGGTTACTATTTATAGGACAGGTTGAGCCAACTAACTTCAAGAGGGTACTTACCTATGAAACCTCATGCAAGCCTGAAACTAGGATCTTGTGTGATTTGCTTGAACATATGTTTGTGCGTACATCATGAACATCATAAAGCATCATATGCATCCACTAACCATTTCAAGGGTTTGGATCTTCATCTCTGTTCTTGTTTTGTAGGTCATGGAATCTCTTCGCAGGAAAACAATACAAGTCAACCTTGTGAGAATCCCTCCTCAACTCAAGGAGCTTACTTCCAAGATTCCAGAGAATTCTCCTTTTAGTGAAAGACATGGTAGGCTTCTCAGCTTAGTCAACTCCAACATTGAAGAAGACATGGTGAAAGTTCTCTTCCAGTTCTTTGACCCCCTACACCACTGTTTCACATTCCCTGACTACCAACTAGTACCTACTTTGGAGGAATTTTCTCAACTCTTGAGGATTCCTATTCTTCATCAACTACCCTACAACGGTATGGAAAAAGAACCAAAGCCTGAAGATGTTGCTCAAGCATTACACTTGTAACCATATGATATCAAAGGTCATTGGGAGACCAGAAGTGGTGTCAAGGGTTTCTTGGCAAAGTTTCTGTTTGAGAAGGCACAAGAATGCTGGAATTATCTAGATCTACAAGCTTTTGAAGAGATTGTGGCACTCCTCATCTATGGGTTGGTCTTGTTCCCAAACCCTGATCAACTTATAGATGTGAACGCTGTCAAGATTTTCATATCTCGGAATCCTGTGCCTATATTTCTTGGGGATATCCTACACTCATTTTACACACGAACAATGAGGAAAAGAGGTGTTCTCATGTGCTGTACTCCTTTTCTAGCAAGGTGGTTTACTTCTCACCTTCCCCAATCAGTTTTGAAGAATGAGCAGGGCTTAAGGTGGTCACAACGGTTGATGACCCTAACATATTCTGATGTTCATTGGTGTTCTCGGTCCAGAGAAAATGTCATCATCATTGATCGTTATGGGGAATTCCCTAATGTCCCATTACTTGGCATTAGGGGAGGCATCACCTACAACCCCCGTTTAGCTCTAAGACAGTTTGGATTAGCTCGAAGGGATGGCCCTCACGACATGCTGATTCCTGACTTGGTTTTTGACTTCGACAACGATGCTCAAGGACTTCGACAAAGGTTTATCCGAGCTTGGAGGATGCCCAACAAGGTAGATAGTAAGACACTGGGGCACAAGAATTCCATCCCCCTTGAGCCTTATCTCAAGTGGGTATGAACCCGCGCCCAGAGTCTTATGATGCCATATCCTCACATTCTCCCCGTGATCAAAGAGCATGTTATGGAAGGAGAAGTTCCATACACCCTTCTACATCCTGACATGCCAACATCATTGGAAGAATTACAAAAGAGTTGGATACAACTCAAAGAAGAACGGAATACTTTTGAAGCCAGCTTCTATGCCAGCGAGAAGAAGGTTTTGGAGCTTACCCGCCGACTTCATGAAGAGGAAACTCTCAACACTTACATCGCACCAAAAAGGATGCGCAATGTCTTTTTACATTAAGAATTTTGTAATATTTTTCCCATGGGGCATTTATGTACTAACAAATTTCTTCTTAATATGACGTGTGTTCTTTTTGTTTGCAACAAATTTGAATTTCTGAATCCTTGAATGCATTACATGAATAACATATCATTCATCATATGCATAAACAGGTCTTCACACCAGGTTTCCTTATCTTTCTGCTGTTTATTTCAGCAAGATGGATTTGGAGCAGACGGTTAAGGATCTGCAAGCACATAATTCGCAATTCCAACAACTCCTCATGACCTTAGCAAAAGGTCAAGAGGACCTTAAAGCACTGTTGGAGAAAGATAAAGAGAAAAAGAAGAAAAGGACTGGTGTGGCCACTATGGGAAGAAGGTTTGAAAACCAAGCTAGAAAGGTTCTAGAGTTCCCCTCGACGTCTGATGAAGGGGTTGGTAAAGGAAAAGGAGCTGCGATGCCTTATGAATTTGAAGTTGAAGAAGAAGAAGAGGAAGAGGATGAAGATTACTCCGAACAACAATATCCCCCGGCGGATGATAAGTATAAAAATCTTGAGGATCGGTTGGTAGCCATGGAGTTGCAAAGGGTACCTGGTTTAGATTTCGAAGAACTAGGGTTAGTTGCTGGGATCTTCATTCCTCCCAAGTTCAAAGTACCTACATTTGCTAAGTATGACGGTTTGTCCTGTCCAAAGATGCATATGAGATCCTATGTCAGAAAGATCCAACCCCACTCCTCTGATAAGGATCTTTGGGTCCACTTTTTTCAAGATAGTTTGTCAGGTACGCAATTGGACTGGTTCTATCAACTTGAGAGATATGATGTTCATAATTGGGAAGACTTAACTTTTGCTTTCTACCGACAATACCAATACAACACAGATTTAGCGCCTACTCGTACTCAACTACAGAGTATGGGTATGACTTCTAATGAGGGATTTAAAGAGTATGCCCAGAAGTGACGGGATCTGGCTGGAAGGGTGCAGCCACCATTTTCGGATAGAGATCTGGTTGACATGTTTCTGGGGACCCTGTCTGGCCCATTCTTCAATCATTTAATCGGGAGTTCATCTGCAGGATTCACCAAATTAATTTTGACCGGTGAAAGGGTCGAGGCTGGCATTAAAAGGGGTAAAATTCAGAAAGATGCTTCCGCTTCTACTGCTGTTAAGAAGACCTTCCCAGCCAAGAAAGAAGCTTCTGCTGTTTATTCCCAGAAAAATCAAGGAAGAACGGAGCGCCGACCAACAATGGGGGCTGTGATGATTCAAAACTCCTCAGCTGATCAACCTCGAAGCAGTCAACCTAGAGCTAATCAGCAAAGGGTGGAAAGGCCACAACGGCAATTCACCCAAATCAATATGACACCGGCTCAAGTCCTCCCTCATCTGTTAAAGCTGAATCTTACCAACTTGAAAGAAGCGCCAAAAAACCCTAATACCTCTTCTCCTTATTATCATTCCAATGCAAAATGTGCATACCACTCGGACAGTGTAGGGCATGATACATATAACTGTTGGGCTCTTAAAAACAAGATCCAATACCTGATAGACGCCAAGGAGGTAGAGTTTGATGCTCCTGAAAAACCCAACGTGATATCCGCTCCAATGCCCAAGTACGGTCATAATGTTCATGCTGTTGTGAAAGACCTTCATGTTACCATTGTTGATGGCCTTTTGATTCCGTTACCAGTGATTAAAGTGAATTTGATGAAAGCCGGGATATTCCCAGGCTGTGGAAAAGACTGCTACTTTTGTTCAAACATGCAAACTGACTGCCCACTATTGAAATCAGGCATCCAACGCCTGATGGATACCCAAGAGATCCTCTTTCAAAAGACTCCTATTGATACTATCACTCCTGTTACTCCCGCTACCTTTGTTACTCCTATTAATGACATTGCCATAATAACGATCTCCGAAAATATTCCCAAGACCTGCAAAAGGCCTCTCAAGATTACGCCTGATCCTAAGTTTGTGCCGCTGAAAATCACCATGTCGGGGCCTGTCCCGTATAAATCTAACAAGACGATACCATGGAATTACGGAGGAGAAATCTTCTACCATGGTGTCAAATAGATTGAATCAGTCCAAGAGAATTCCGATGATGAAACCCCTGATATAGGGAATATTGCGGGAACGAGCAAGATAACTCGCAGCGGAAGGATCTTCTCTCCGGAGATTGCTCCTCCACGGGCAGTCTTCGGACCCTCGAGAGTTTCTGTGCCTGTCAAGCCATCTGTGCAAAGCCTGGTAATTGAAGAATTGGATGCTCCCGAGGCTAGACCCACTGTTGATACTACCGATAAGGGTAAGGGGATACTAGAAGCGCCTGTCAGGACGAAGGCTCAGAATGTGGTAATCCCCGAGACCACCCAGAAAGAGATGGAATAAATCTTAAAGATAATCAAGAAGAGCGACTATGATGTCGTGGAGCAGCTAGGGCAGACCCCTTCCAAAATCTCCATGCTGGCTCTCCTACTCTGCTCTGAGGCTCATACCAAGGCCTTAATCAAATTCTTAAAGACGGCACACGTGCCTCAAGAAACTTCCGCAGACCAGTTTCAAGAGTGTGTGGCTAGCCTTACATCTGATAACGGTCTTGGTTTTTCTGATGCTGATTTGACCCCTAAGGGAAGGAAGCACAACGATGTGTTGCACGTATCGGTAAAGTGCAGAGGGACTATGCTGGCCCATGTTCTGGTTGACACCGGTTCATCTTTGAATGTCCTATCAAAAAAGGCGTTGGACAGGCTAGACTACGAAGGTTTGACTTTAAAACCCAGTAACATCATTGTTAGAGCCTTCGACGGTTCTAAGCGGATGGTTCACGGAGAGGTGGACATCCCAATCAAAGTAGGTACCGAGACCTTCAACTCTACTTTTTATGTGATGGACATCCATCCTTCATATTCATGCTTGTTGGGAAGGCCATGGATCCACTATGCTGGGGCAGTTACCTCTTCTCTACACCAAATGTTAAAGTACCCAGTCCAGGGTAAGATCATCACGGTTCATGGGGAGGAAGAGTACATGATAAGTCACCTCAACTCCTTCCGCTATGTGGAGTTAGATGGCGAATTCATAGAAACGCCTTTCCAACATTTTGAGGATGTTTCTCCTGAAGTCGCAGTTGCGAAGACAATAATTGATGGGCCTATCATTACCAAGTTGGTGTCCCGGATGGCGTCCCTCAAGGATGCGGAGGCTGTAATCAAAGAAGGAAGGAGTGCGGTGTGGGGAAACTGCCTGATTTTTCTCGCAAGACAAACAAGTTCGGACTAGGTTTTACTGCTGCTGGCCAGAAAGTTGTGCGTCGCTCCCGGGCTGGAGGACCACCCTTTAAAATCACTCACCATGGAATTAATGCCTTAGAAGATGATGATGAAGAAGACAACTTTGAAGATTGGATCTTTCCAACCGTCGAAGGAGGATTAAGCAACTGGGAAGCGAAAGACTTCGTTCCCATCACTTTCATCAATCAGTAATTTATCTTTGAACAATTTCCTATTTTGGTCTATAATAATTAAACAATTCGTACACTCTCTTTTTGCCTTGTGCCTTTCCCGGGGCATATAGGTCCATTTGTAAGGGCTTGATTTCTTCATTATCATATGCCATTTTCAATGAATCATTGGACGTTTTCATCTATAAACTATTGTGTTCATTTTATTTCCTTTTACATTTTTGTTTTGTTTAAGGATGGCTATCCCTTACACACACCCACACTCACAAAATGCAGGTACCCATCCACTCCGGATTCCATGGGTGACTATTCTGCTTTGGCGTTTAGTGACTCTGAAGATTTGGTCAATCATGTCGAGTACGAAGGTGATGAAGACTGTGAAGTGCCTGGAGAGCTAGCCAGACTTTTGCAACAAGAGGAAAGGGCTATTCTGCCCCATGAAGAGTTGCTAGAAACCATCAATTTGGGAACAGAGGAAGACCAGAAAGAGGTTAAGGTGGGTGCCAACTTGGAGCCAAGTGTCAAAGAGCGCTTAGTACAGTTGTTAAATGAACATGTTGAAATCTTCACCTGGTCCTATGAAGACATGCCGAGACTAGATACAAATATCGTGGTTCACCGTCTCCCTACAAGAGAAGACTGTCCACCAATCAAACAAAAAGTCCGCTGAATGAGGCCCGACATGTCTGAAAAGATCAAAGCTGAGGTAATGAAGCAATTCAATGCTGGCTTTCTGTCTGTTACTTCCTATCCACAATGGGTTGCTAACATTGTGCCCGTACCTAAGAAGGACGGCAAAGTCAGAATGTGTATGGACTATCGGGACTTAAACAGGGCTAGGCCTAAAGATGATTTTCCACTGCCACACATCGACATCTTGGTTGATAACACAACTCAACACAAGGTATTTTCCTTCATGGATGGATTCTCGGGATACAACCAGATCAAAATGGCCCCCGAAGACATGGAGAAGACTACTTTTGTTACGCAGTGGGGTACCTTCTGCTATAAAGTGATGCCATTCAGACTGAAGAATGCCGGGGCAACCTATCAGCAAGCCATGGTAGCTTTGTTTCATGACATGATACATCATGAGATCGAAGTCTACGTAGACGACATGATAGCCCATTCACATACAGAAGAAGAACACCTTGATCATCTGCAAAAGCTGTTTGTCAGATTGAAGGAATATAAGCTCAGACTGAACCCTAGCAAGTGCACTTTTGGAGTCAGGTTTGGTAAACTTTTGGGATTATCGTCAGCAACAAAGGCATTGAGGTTGATCCTGCTAAAGTCAAAGCTATACAAGAAATGCATGCCCCCCGCACTGAAAAGGAGGTTAGAGGTTTCTTGAGATGTTTAAACTATATTGCGAGGTTCATCTCTCACCTAACATCTACCTGTGAGCCAATCTTCAAGCTGCTGAAGAAAGATCAGGTAGTTGAATGGAACAATGATTGTCAAGTTGCCTTTGATAAGATCAAGGAGTATTTGCTAGAACCTCCTATCTTGATGCCACCCATCGAAGGAAGACCGTTAATCATGTATCTGACTGTTTTGGATAACTCAATGGGGTGCGTACTGGGCCAACATGACGAGTCTGGCCAAAAAGAGCATGTCATTTATTACCTTAGCAAAAAGTTTACCGACTGTGAGACTCGCTACTCACTGCTCGAGAAAACTTGCTGCGCTTTGGTATGGGATGCTCACCGGCTAAGGCAGTATATGTTGACACATACCACTTTGCTGATTTCTAAAATGGATCCGATCAAGTATATCTTCGAGAAGCCTGCTTTATCTGGAAGAATGACTAGATGGCAAATGATCTTGACAGAGTATGATATCTAGTATACAACCCAAAAAGCTATAAAGGGGAGTGTACTAGCTGACCATCTAGCTCATGAAGCCGTCAAAGATTACCAAAATATGAGATTCGACTTCCCTGACGAGGACATCATGACATTGGACAACATTGAAGGTAACAGACCGTATGACGGACCTGAACAAGGATCCCGATGGACCCTGTACTTTGATGGTGCTTCAAATGCACTTGGCAACGGTATCAGTGTGGTACTTATTTCTCCGGAAGGTTGCCATACACCCTTCACTGCCCGACTCTACTTCAGCTGCACCAACAACATGGCCAAATATGAAGCTTGTATCTTTGGTCTCAAGGCTGCTATTGACTTGGGAATCAAATCTTTGGTCGTATTTGGGGACTCAGCTTTGGTTATCAGTCAAATCAAAGGAGAGTGGGATACTAAGCATCCTAATCTTATCCCATACAAAGAACATGTCCTGACATTGTTGCCTCATTTCGAGCAGATTACCTTTGAGCACTTCCCGCGAGAAGAAAATAAGCTAGCAGATGCTCTGGCTACAATGTCTTCCATGTTTAAACTCAACTGGGATAATGAAGCTCCCCAAATCACCATCGAACGAATGGACGAACCTGCGCACTGTCATGAGATTAATACTGAAGAAGTGGTGGAACAACCCTGGTTTCATGAAATCAAAAGGTATCTCCAGACTCGAGAATATCCTGAAGGAGCTTCAGTCAATGGCAAAAAGTTCCTAAGAAGATTTGCTGCCAAGTTCTTCTGAGCAATGGTATCCTATATAAGTGCAACCATGATTGTGTTCTACTTTGTTGTATGGACAAAGTTGAAGCTGAGTTGATCATGACTGAAATACATAGCGGTACATTTGGCACCCACCTGAGTGGACATACGATGGCTAAGAAGATCCTAAGGGCAGGCTACTATTGGTCTACCATGGAAGCTGACTGTCATCAATACGCTCGTACTTGTCACAAATGCCAAGTCTATGCTGACAAGGTACACATTCCTCCAGTTCCTCTCAATGTTCTAACAGCTCCTTGGCCATTCGTGATGTGGGGAATCGACATGATTGGAGAGATCAAGCCTACGGCCTCCAATGGACATCGTTTCATCCTGGTGGCTATTGATTACTTCACTAAGTAGGTCGAAGCAGCTTCCTTCGCCTCAGTTACAAAGAATGTGGTTGCCCGCTTCATCAAGCAGAACCTCATATGCCGGTATTGTATCCCCGACAGGATTATCACGGACAACGGTACAAATTTGAATAACACTGTGATCAATGCTCTGTGCGAGAAGTTCAAAATTCAACATCACAATTCATCTCCCTATCAGCCAAAGATGAACGGTGTTGTTGAAGCCGCAGACAAAAATATCAAGAAGATCATTCAAAAGATGGCAGTCACTTACATGGACTGGCATGAGATGTTACCGTTTGCTCTGCACGGATATCGTACCACGGCGCGTACTTCAACTGGGGCAACCCCCTTTTCTTTGGTATATGGCATGGAGGCTGTTTTACCTATGGAAGTTCAGATCCCTTCCTTGAGGATTATGAAGGATGTTGGTTTAAATGAAGACGATTGGATTCAGACCCAGCTTGATCAACTTAATTTGATTGACGAGAAGCGATGCTGTTTGTCATGGTCAGACATATCAAAAACGGATGATCAAGGCTTTCAACAAGAAAGTCAGGCGTCAGGTATATCAAGTCGGAGATCTTGTAATCAAGCGGATCATCTTACCGCAAAGTGATCCCAGGGGAAAATGGACTCCTACTTACGAAGGACCATTTGTGATCAAGAACATTTTTTCTGGTGGGCAATGATTTTGACCACTATGGACGGTGACGACCTGCCACACCCTGCGAACGCAGACATAGTCAAAAGATACTACACATAAATGACCCGACAAGTTGAAAACCCGAAAGGGCGACTTGGGCAAAAATGGGCATCCCGGTGAATCGAAAACCCAAAAGGGCGGTTCAGGCAAAAATTAGGGATAAATAAAAAAATTTGTACACCCGACAAGTTGAAAACCTAAAAGGGTGACTTGGGCAAAAAAGGGTTTCCCGGTGGATCGAAAACCCGAAAGGGAGGTCCAGGAAAAAGTTAGGGAATTAAAGCGTATGACTATGTCTCGTCGGATCACTTTAAGGATAATCTCTTCACCAACAAGCTCCAAGCTTCTGATCTATCCAATCATCTGCGGACGAAGCAACGAATGGACAAGATACTCAGAGTTGTGAAGGCTATAGCAGAATGGGAACCCCATGGAATAGTTACACATAGCCATCTTTTTTTTTGTATAAATTTTTTCTCAATTTTTCGATAACATTCTCTTACTAGGATGTCTGTCTCCTTTGTACAAAGATACTTACAAAAGTTAATACAAAAATATTTCAAAGTGCAGAAATTTGCTTGCTCTTCCTTTCTTTTTACACTTATGTTTTATTTGAAAACGTCCAATGGTTTGTTAAATAGGCATATGCATTTGAATATAATCACTACTTACAAATAAAACGAAATAAGAAAGGATAATTACTGATAGGTCGAAAGTGTGGGAAAATGTCTTTAGGCTATTCCAGAAGAAATCCCCTGCAGTACATCATCCAGCTCCTCAACAAAGCTAAAACCTTGAAGTATATATCCCCAGCGGAGTTAAATTTCAAAATTCCCATCAGAGTTAAGTCTCCAAACTCCCGATCCCCAATGGAGCCCTAAAACATTGAACTACAGACCCTCAGCGAAGATGAAACCTTTTTCCTCAGCAGAGTCAAATTTCCAACTATCAATCCCCAGCGGGAACCATTCAGCTTTCCCCAACTTCCCCAGTAGGTTATCTTAAAAGCATGAGAATCGACCAGATGACAGTTAACTTTTTTGTCTTATCCCCAACTAAGATGATTCCCCAGTAGATTGGCATACAACCCAAGCTCCTGATTTCCCTGGCGGAATAAACACTCTCCCCACAGAGTTATTTCCCAACAGAACGAAGATTCTAGTTCTGGTTTCTCCATTTGAAGCCTCCTAGATTTTAATTCCCCAGTAGAGGTTGTCAGATTTTTCCTTATTTCCCCAGGAAAGTCATGAAGAATCCTCATTCCCCGCAGAAGTTGTCAAAGCTCTTGTTAATCCCCACAAGTCACCAAGGATTTTCAATCCCCAGCAGTGGTCCCAGGATTTCTCATTTTCAACAATCAAAGATTTTTGGAATCCCCAGCATCAGTCAAGGATTTGCTTTCCCCGACAGCAGTCAAAGATTTCATTATCTCCAGCTATCAGGGATTTATCTTCCTCAGCAAGACAGCTAATCAGCTTACATGCACATCCATTACATTCATGTATCATAAACATTGATGGAACATATTTTATTGCATCATACATATCATGCAACATAACTTTGTGTTTTAGCTAACATTTTATCCTTTTCAGGATAAGATTAAAAAGCTATCGTTAACAACTATTCATAGATTTCAGATACATTATGGATACACCCCCAGACACGGCGGTCATTCTATTACTCATTCAGAATTTCAAGTCAAGATACATTATGGATACACCCCAGACACGGCGGTCATTCTACTACTCATTCCGACTTCAGCAATCAGATACAGACTAGATACGCTCCAGACACGGTGGCCATTCTATTTCTCATTGAGATTCAACTATCAACTTCAAAGTTCAGATACACTCCAAACACGGAGGTCATTCTGTCACTTGTCCAGATCCCAGTTACAGTACGGATATACTCTAGACACGGAAGTCATTCTATTACTCATACAGATCTCAACTTCAGATACAGTCCAGATACGCTCCAGACACGGTTGCCATTCTGTCACTCATTTGGAATTTACCCCCAACACATAGATGCTCCATACACATATGTTTCTCTGTTACCCATCCAGAATACAGATACACTCCAGACACGGAAGTAATTCTGATATTCATTCAAGAATCAACTACAGTTACAGCTCGGATACACTCTAGACACAGACGCCATTCCCTTGCTCATACAAACTCAGTCTCCAGATATAACTCGGATACGTTCCAAATACGGATACCATTATGACGTTCATTCTACTGATCTTCAACAAACAAGTTTTTTATGGCATATCTAAGCCCATCTCCAACAAGATTCTACCATTTCCAAATGGCATCTTTAAGCCCATTCCCTCAGCTACATTTTGACGAGTGCAAATTTACGGACACTTTAGTGTCCAATCCTCTTTTACCTTCGAGTCACGAAAGGGAAACTTGCCAATCTAACTCTTTAGGTTTAAGAAGATTGAACATAGGAAACTGTTGTACCCCAAAATTTTCCCTCTCATTTTATCAACATTTCTCCTCACAAGGCTCTTGGAACTCAAGATCAAGCTAGGGTTTGCTCTGCTCAAGACATCTCTTTGCACTGATGACCTAAATTAGGGTTTGAGTTTGCACAGGGATTTATGGACCTTCAATGCCCAAAGTGACTTTCATACTTTATGTTGGACCCATAAGTTTGTCCATGTCAAGTTTCAGGCCTTGAATCAAATTTTTGCCCAGTCAATTAGACAGTTGACCTAGAAATCAGCTATATTGGGGAAAAAGTCAACTGTGGCCAATTCACAGTCAAATCTCATGAATTTTGACCCACATAAACATTATGAACTCATATGAACCATTTGATCAAGTTTGGACCACAAGTCCATAAGAAATTTGATCAGATCACCAAAAGGGCAAAATGGTCATTTTTAGGGTTTTGACTGTACAAAGGCAATTTTTGACTGTTTGACCTAGCCAATGGCAAATTAAGCTGAACCATGGATTCAAGGACTCAATGACATCATCTTGACCTATTCAACAAGTTCAAAATATCTCAAATGCATTGGATTGACAGATGAATTTTTCAGTCAACTGATTAAAATTTGACTATACACTAAAAAGTCAAACTTTGACTTTTTGGTCAAAATCAAGTGCCAAGGGTCATTTTTCATCAAGAGGTGTCAAATTATGAAACTTTTTCATCAAGAAACCCAAAATTGCAAATTAGGGTTTGAAATTGAAAATTTTCATAACTTAGAATTTTTCTAAGTTATGAAATTTTCTTAATTTTTCCTAACTTTGTCCCACATTTTCACCATGATGCAAATAGATTCAAACAAAACTTAAAACATGAAAGTTGTATTCCTACACAAATTCTACAACTTTGATTCACAAAGTTTTCTCAAAAGAATCTTGGATCTCAAGTTATGATTTTTGGAACAAAGGTCCCTAAAACTTTTAACTTAGAGAAATTTTGCCCTAGTTTAGCCAGGATTTTGCCCTATCTTCTTGGCCATTTCCACATAGTTACAATTGTAATCTCAAGTTACATTTCAAATATGTATTATAGAGCATGTTGCAAGCTTTCCAAATTGTCCAAGAACTCCTCAAACACATTTGTGGTTAGGGAGAATCGAATGGTTGAAGTTGGCAAAAACTCACTTTGTATCCATGGCAAATTCATGTTCACTCAAGTGGCATTTTCAAACCAGCATGACTTGCACTAGTTTGCAGGCCTCTAAACCATTTCATACTCCTTAATTAAATGCAAATCCATCAGTCTAAGCATTTGTTTTTGCCAATTGGGCATTGTACACAAAACTAATCCCTAAATGGTAAAAGGCAAATTCCCATTTTTGCAAAAGTGTGCTTTATGTCAAAACATGATCTTTGAGCATAGGGCCAAGATCTCAGAAGCCAAATCAAATCCACAAATTTCAGGGACCAAGAGGATTGTATGCAGAATATTTGATGGCCTGTACAGGTCTGTAATGACAACTTCCTATTTCTTGCTTCAAAAAGAAGAAACTTGTCCAAATCCTCACAACTCAAAAACCAGCCAACACCAACTTGCACAAAGATTTCAAAAAACTTTCACACAACCCTTTGAGCAAGATACACGAGTGTTTGAGCCCATAAGCACCTCATAGCCAGAAATCACACTTCTTTGGCAAAACAGGACAGGTGCTGCAACTTGAGTGCCATAGCTCATTTGGCTCGTGCGTTTTGCCCCTTTTTGCTTTAACCACCTTCCATTCAACTCACTCAAGCTATCCCAAACCTCCATTGCCAACTGTAACTCCATTTATAGTGTTTACCATTTTCATTTCAAGCTTGTGCAGGTTGAGTTCTATAGGCTGATTCAGGGACATTCAAGGCAAGCTAGCTATTGGAAAAGATCAAGTGAAGTTCAGGCAAGATACCAGACACCTCAAAACTTGTTGAGAAGCACTGCATTGTCCTACACGAATCCAACTAAAACAGGTTTTTCTTCACTTTCTATCTCTCTATTTAGGAACATTTAGCCTTAGGTTTGTGAATAAAAAATGTAGTATTCAATGCCATGAAGCTGTACATATGCTCAGTTTTCATTTATATTAAGTGTGCTAGGAGAATTTCATCCATTAACATGCTGAAAAAACTAGGTCAGATTTTAGGGCCAGAGAAATTCTCTCTGGTCTTTGAGAGTTAGGATTAGTTGTTTATATGGTTGGAATCGTCTTGAAATTCTCTACAAGTTTGATGTTGTGAGTTTTTGCAATAGATCACGTATACAGGATGTCCAAGTTTGTACAACAGGCGCGCGTTTTTTTTAAAAGTCTGGAGGAAGAAGATGAAGTGGTGGGCTGGGCTTGGCCTGACTTGCTTCTAACACCCCCTCTTTTCTTTTTGCACCCCCTGACCCATTTTCTTGTATTTTGACATTTTTGCATTTTTATTTTCTTTTCTGATTTTGTTTATTTATTTCCAAATATAAAAAATGCTCCAAAATTATTTTCATAATTTTTTACATTTATTTGGCATTTTATTTTATTTTTTCTAATATAGAAAACATATTAAATACTTTTTTATATTATTAAGACTTGAAAAATATTTACAATTTATACTTTTATTTTTATTTTTTATTTTTATTCACACTGAAAATATTATTATAAATATAATTTATTTTTGTATATATTGTAACCCTAGGGCTGCAAGTGTGTATTGTTTTTGATTTTCATGCATTTTTGTCTTTGATTAGGTCAAACTATTTGTTAATTTGGATTTTTGCATACAAACCCTAATTCTCTAATCATGGCATAATTGAAAGCGTAAAATGCGAGAATTTAAAGTTCTAAGCTATTACAACATGATTATCGGGATGGGGGTACAATTCTGAATGGGGGGTATTTGACAAGAAATATAAACCCTAGTTTACTATTACATCCAAATTGAATTACAATGCATAAATATTTAAATAAACAAAATAAATGAATATTAAATAATATGTATTATGCAAAAAGATTTTAATTTGTTTATGTATGTAAAAGTATTTTTAGTGTAAAAAAGTGTAAAGAAATAAATTTAAAAAAAGGATTAATTTTATTTGTTTAAGGGTAAACCCTAATTTCTTTAAGAAAATAAATACTATATATTATTTATATACAAAAAATATATTAATATGTGTAAAAATGAAATATACTTAAAAAAGGGTATTTTTTTAGTATAACTTTAAATTCTCGCATTTTACGCTTTCAATTATGCCATGATTAGAGAATTAGGGTTTGTATGCAAAAATCCAAATTAACAAATAGTTTGACTTAATCAAAGACAAAAATGCATGAAAATCAAAAACAATACACACTTGCACCCCTAGGGTTACAATCCACTTGTTGCCTTCAAAAATGGGCCATGGTATGCATGTTGGGTACTTTGGCAAAACAAAAAAAAACAAAAGATCATAGTCCCTCGATGACGCTATCTTGGTTGCCTAAACAAAAATGATCAAGTCCCTCAAAAAATTGCCAAAGATACCTAACACAATTGCTATCATGGTCTATACGATGATCCACACCTGTCCCGTTTAACATCCTAACACAAGGTTGTTCACCAAATGCAATGGTGAAACAACACTGTCAAAAGGGTTAAAAACATTAGGAAGGATCTTTGAGTAAAATAGGGTAGATAGATCTTAGCTACTTGATCAAAAAACTTGTAAAACATCCTTGCTATTTTCAAAACACATTTCACAACATCATTTCAAAACATTTCTCAAAACAAACTTTCAAACATTGAAATCTTTCCAAAAGACAAAAACATCTTTGTATACATTCAAACAAGAATCATTACAAAGGTTGCCACAATGATGGCCTCTTTTCAAAACCTCTTTCAAAACCACACACAAAGCACCATTTCAAACAATTGGAAAAGCAAAGCAGGTGATCTAAACAAGTAACTAAGAGCCCATGGATAACCATGGATGAAAAGGGTGCTTGCACCTTCCCTTTTCATAATCTACTCCCCGAACCCAAGAAAACATCTCAAAGGTCTTTCCTGTGCTTTTTGACCTTTCCTTAGGATAAAATAAAAAGTCGGTGGCGACTCTTGCTAAACCGAAACATTTGTGAATACAAAACGCAAAACCTCAAGTCAGTTCTCCCACCGTATCACAGACCATTATGCCTCGGGCAAAATACATGGTTTTAAATGTGCGAATTGTTTGTGAATATTACGGATCCAACAACAAAAAGTAAAGATAAATTACTGAGGGATGAAAGTTATTGGGACAAAGTCTCTGGCCTCCCAATTGCGAAGTCCTCCGTTGACAGTTGGAAATATCCAATCTTCCAAATTGCAATCCTCTTCACCATCTTCTACCGCATTGATCTCTCGGTTGATAATCCTCAAGGGTGGTCCTCCAGCACGGGCACAACGTACAACCTTCTGAGCACCTGAAGTGAAACCTAAGCCAAACTTGTCAGATTTATACGGAATATCCGGAAGTTTCCCCCAGATGGTGCATCCACCCTCCTCTACTACTGCTTTGGCGTCCTTCAGAGATGACATCCGGAGTGGAGATCTTGTAATCTTGGGAATCTGGGACACAATCTTGGTTACTACTACCTCTTGGGGAACCTCTTCGAAATGTTGAAAATGAGTTTCAATGAATTCACCGTCCAATTCCACATACCTGAAGGAATTGAGGTGGCTAATCATATACTCTTCCTCTCCGTGGATAGTGATAATCTTTCCTTGGACTGGGTATTTCAGTATCTGGTGCAGTGTAGAGGTGACAGCGCCGACATTATGGATCCATGGTTGTCCTAACAGACAGGAGTAAGAGGGGCGGATGTCCATTACATAGAAGGTTGAGTTGAAAGTTTGAGTCCCAAACTTTATAGGGATATCCACCTCCCCGTGTACCATCCTCTTTAAGCCATCAAATTCCCTTACGACTATGTTACTGGGTTTCAACGTTAATCCTTCGCAGTCCAGTCTGTCAAAAGCTTTCTTCGGCAAAACATTCAAAGATGAGCCGGTGTCCACCAAGACATGGGCCAGAGTTATGCCTCTACATTCCACAGATACATGTAATGCCTCATTGTGCTTTCTTCCCTTTGGTGTCAGATCAGCATCTGAGAAGCCTAGGCCGTTATCCGCTGTCAAGCTGGCCACGCAATCTTGAAATTGATCAACAGATGTCTCCTGAGGCACTTGGGATGTCTTTAGGAACTTCACAAGGGCTTTCGCATGTGCCTCGGAACACAGTAGCAATGCCAGCATGGAGATCTTGGAGGGAGTTTGCCCCAACTATTCAAATACGTCGTAGTCGCTCCTCTTTATTATTCTCAGGAACTCCTCCATTTCTCTCTTGGAGGTTTCGGGGATAATCAGTGGTTGAGACTTCGTCCGGACAGGCTCCACTTGAATACTTTTTCTTTGGGTTTCAGCAGCAGGAGTGTTTGTAGGAATGATAGCAGGGGTTATATTGTCTTCGTCAATAGGAACACTTGCAGAGATGATTAGTGGTACGGAAGTAACCTTTGGAGCATCCATGGGTCCAAAAAATGCCTTTGGGGGGCCATTTCTGGAGAGAAGATTTTACCGCTTCGGGTAATCTTACTGGCTCCGGCAATATTGCTAATGTCAGAGTCTTCTTCTTTGGATTTTATCTCTTCTGCGGCCAGCCCATCTTGTTTGATGCCATGGTAGTAGATATCCCCACCGTAGTTCCACGACACAGTTTTGTCTGATTCATATGAGACTGGCACAGGCAATGTGATTATAAGGGGAGTAGATTTTGGAACAGATGTAATTCTAACGGGTCTTTTGGAGACCCTGGAAGAATTGGCGGAGATGGTAATGATTGAAATATCTTCAACAGGAACAGGTGAAACAGGACTACTTTCGATCAGGATCTCTTTGTTGTCTATCAAGCGTTGAATGCCTGTCTTCGACAAAGGACAAACAGTTGGTGAGGATAAGCAGAGGTGGCAGTCTTCATTACAACCCGGGAATACACCGAATTTCAACAAATTTATCTTAATGATTGGGAGTGGAGTCACGAGTTCATCAACCGTGGTAATAAACAAATCTTCTTCAATATCATTGGTGTTGTGACCATGTCTGGGCATAGGAGCAGAAATGACGTTTGGCTTCTCGGGCGCATCAAACTCAATTTCTTTTGCCTCTATAAGGTCTTGAATTTTGTTCTTCAAGGCCCAACAGTTGTTAGTGTTGTGACCCGGATTTTCAGAATGATATGCGCAACGGGCATTTGGGTGATAATGAGGGGACGCTGTGTTGGGGTTTTTTGGAGCTTCTTTTAAAGTTGCCAAATTGGATTTCAGAAGATGCGGTAATACTTGGGACAAAGTCATATTGATTATGGTGAATTGTCGGACTGGCCTTTCCACCCTTGGTTGATTACTTCTTGGTTGATCAGACATAGGCTTTGGGATCATAACAGCCTCTACCATTGGTCGGCGTTCGGATCTCCCTTGGTTCCTTTGTGGATATACTGCAACTACTTCTTTCTTCCCAACAAAAGGCTTCCTTACAACTGTAGAAGAAGATGAATCCTTCTGAATCTTTCCACTTTTTATGCCAGCTTCCACCCTTTCTCCGGTCATTATTAACTCAGTAAATCCAACAGATAAGCTTCCAATTAAATGGTTGAAGAAGGGGCTCGATAGAGTGACTAAGAACATGTCCACCAATTCCCTTTCAGACAGAGGGGGTTGAACTCTTCCAGCTAGATGTCTCCATTTCTGTGCTAATCCTTGAAACCCTCATTGGAAGCCATAACTATACTCTGAAGTTGAGTACGGGTAGGCGCCAAATCAGCATTATATTGATATTGCTTATAGAAAGCTGCGGCGAGATCTTCCCAATTATGGACCTTGGCCCTTTCCAGTTGGTAAAACCAGTCGAGTTGTGTTCCAGATAGGCTATCTTTGAAAAAATGCACCCACAAGTCTTTATCAGCGGAGTGTGGCTGGATCTTTCTCACATATGATCGGAGGTGCATCTTAGGACATGACACCCCATCATATTTTTCAAACAAAGGCACTTTGAATTTCGGAGGAATCATAATCCCCGACACTAGTCCCAATTTTTCAAAGTCTAGACCTGGCACCTTTTGTATTTCCATAGCGCTCAAACGCTCTTCAAGATGTCTGTACTTATCATCAGCTAGAGGATATTGTTCCTCAGAGTAGTCTTCCTCTTATTCCTCCTCTTTAGATTCTGAAGGAACAACTGTTTCCTTTCCTTTCCCCTCTTTCACCGGATGTTGTTGCAAAATTCAAGGTTCTTCTAGTCTGTCCCTGAAACCTTCTCCCCATGTTTAAAACCCTAGTGACTTTCTTTGTTTTCTTTTTCCTTTCCTCAGCCAGCAGACTCTTCAACTCTTCTTGCCCCTTGGCTAGGGTCATGAGCAACTGTTGAAACTGCGTGTTCTGAGCTTGGAGATCTTTGACTATCTGTTCGAGATCCATCTTACTGAAATAAACAATAGAGAGATGATGAAACTCGTTGCAAAAGACCTGTTTATGTTATGATGAATGATATGTACATATGCAATGTTTTCAAGGATTTCAAATATTCAAGTTCGTTTTTAGACAAAAAAGGAAACACACGTTATATTAATAAGATAAAGTTTGAGTACATCAATGCCCCTTGGACAAAATAATACAAAACTCTAAGATAAAAAGTAGTGCGCATCCTTTTCGGTGTTATGTAGGCATTTAGAGTCTTCTCTTCATGAAGTAGCCTAGTGAGTTCCAAAACCTTCTTCTCGCTTGCGTAGAATTGGGCTTCGAAAGTATCTCGCTCTCCTTTGAGCTGTATCCAATCCTTTTGTAGATCTTCAAGAGATGTGGGCATGTGAGGTTGTAGGATAGTGTATGGAACTTCTCCCTCTTTAACAGGCTCAATGATCACCGGAAGGATGGAAGGATATGGCATCATAAGACTTTGAGAGTGGGTTCATACCCATTTGAGGTAAGGCTCAAGAGGTATGGAATTCTTGTGCCCCAAAGTCTTTCTATCCACCTTGTTTAGCATCCTCCAAGCTTGGATGAATCTCTGGAGAAGACCTTGACCGTCGTTGTCGTAGTCGAATACCAAACCTTGAATCAACATCTTGTGCGGGCCATCCCTTTTGGGCGTAACCAAACTGTCTTAAAGCTAAGCATGGATTGTAGGTGATGCCTCCCCTAATGCCAAGTAGAGGGACATTAGGGAATTCCCCACAACAGTCAACAACGATAACATTCTCTTTGGATTGGGAGCACCAATAAATATCTGAATGTTTGAGCGTCATTAACCTTTGTGACCACCTTGAACCTTGCTCATTCTTAAAGACTGATTGGGGAAGATGAGAAATAAACCATACAAGCTGTTGTACCCCAAAATTTTCCCTCCCATATTTCTCAAAACATTTCAAAAAAGATCCCCAAGTTGCTCAAGGTAGTCCAAGGGTTGGCCAGACAAGCTCTCTCCTAAGGCAGTCTACCTCAATTTAGGGTTTCATGTTGCATCAAGATACTTGAGTCCAAGGGATCCCAAATGCTCACCAATGTCTTAATATGCTATCAAAATCATCCATGTCAAGTTTCAAGCCTTGCAGAGGAAGTTTGCTCAGTCAATTGCTCAAAATCCTAAAAATCGACTGTGCTAGGGCAAAAGTCAAATGTGGCCCTCATACAATCAAACTTCAAGATTTTTAGGGTTTTGCTCATAATTCATCAAGACTCAAAAGTTGCTAAATTAGCGTTTTGCAGTAAAAGTCAACTCAACTTTGACCAAGCATAACTTTCTCATACTTTATGAGAAATGACCCATCCAAAGCTCATTTTGAAGAGGATGAAATTCCCTACAATCCATCTTCAGCTCCCAAGTTCAAAATATGCACTCGCAAGAAGTTATGAATTTGGACATTATTGGTCATTTTGAAAAGTCAACAAAAACACCTTTTTTGTCAAAGCTTCACACATGAGCATGGAATATCAAATTGAGATGAGACTAAAAGGGTTGGTTAGAGGAACTTTCAAGCTTTCTAAAAAGTCCAAGAACACTTTCAAAGAGTCAAAATTGAGAAAGTTATGCATTGATGAAGTTGACCTTTTTTGCAAAATTGCCAAAAGTCAACTATGCCTAAAACTTCAAATTTTGCCAAATGGGCCCAATCTTTTTCACTTGTTTTGAGTTGGCAACATAGTCCACGAGCTCTAGCCCTTTCCACTTATCATTATCATGTTTTTATTATTTATTTTGATTTTTATTTGATTTAAATCAATTTTAATCAAAATAAATCATATAAAACCCAAAATATTGAAAACAAAAGATTTTGTGCTTGTTTCAGGTTTTAATTACAGCTAGTATCAAATCAAACTCGTGTAAAGGCTTGGTGTGCATAAAAAGATTGGATTTAGGACAATTTTGGAATGATATTCAAGAGAATCAAATCACCATCAAATTCAATAATGGAAGAAGATTGAGTACATCATATCAACCCTAATCCATTCCTTGATACATATAGAAGCGAGGCAGACAAAAAGAGGCTGGAAAAGGAGGCGCAACAAGGAGAACAAAACTTAAAAAAATCAAGAAAAAGTGCAAACACGATTTCATTGTTCCAGGACAATTCAAGACTCTTTGCCCATTCCAATCGATTCCTGGGAGTGTAGGCAAGCAAAAGCAATCAAGAACAAAGCCTTTCCAGTACACAAAAGCTCTGCTAAATTAGACTATGAAAGGGCCACCATTACACTCAGAAGGCCCAAACGAATCGATTGGTGGCCCTAGTTTTCATTTATCTTTCTCATGGTTAATTTTGAAGAATGACAGGGATATAGCGACGGACAAACGTCCGTAGGTAAAAGTTTCCAGCTTTTACCAATGGAACGAGGTTGAAGATGCCTGCGTGTCACCTCCCTATTGGCATATTTGAATCCTGGTGCGCATTTTCATTGTTTTCCATTGACTCACTTTATTTTTGCATATCATTATTATTTCTTATTTCATGTACAACAAAGAACAAGTGGCATAGCGGCAATGGAGTGTATGGTAATTGCTTCAGGACCTGGGTTCGAATCCCAGGTCCACTAATTTCTCCATATTATTTTCTTTTTCAGGATCCAATGCATTTGTAAGTTCAAGGTCTACCATATGGCCTCACCATCTAACATGCCAAGTGGCCAATTGGCCAAATCTGATGGCCAGCAATGGAGGAGCACCATGAAGCATCAGTCAACACAATACACTGAATCCAGGAGGTCAACGTGGACTTCCATCTTTGGGCCCAGAATTCTGATTTTTGCACCCTCCAAATTGCTTTTGCAGGCCCAATTTCTTATCCCTTTTTCTTTTATATTTTATTTTAATTAATTTATTTAATTTACTTTACTAACAAAAATTAATTTTCTTTTTATTAAAAAAATCAAAAAAAATATTTTTCTATCCAATTAAATTTAAGATATTTATTTTTTATATACAAAAAATTAAATTAATTTAATTAGGTTATTAATTTTAGATAATTTTAATTCTTTTTGCAAATAATTAAAACTAATTAGAATAATTAGGTTTTTATTTCTAATTTAATTATTTTATTTTTCCTAAAATAATCAAAAACATAAAAAATAGGTCATGTAATTATTTTTATCACTAATTAATTTGTACATTTATTTTAAAACCTAAATTCTTTTCTTTAAAAAATATTAAAAACAACAAAAACATTTTCTCTTTTCATTAGGATAGAAGGGTCAAAACCCTAATTTCTTCCCAATCTTAATTTTTCTCGCGCGCTTTATTTTTATTATTTATCATATTGATGTAACTGCCTACAATTTGTAATAGTTTAAATTAGGACTTTATTTTCATTTACCGCTTTACTTTTCAAGGGTTTGTTTTTGGCTATGTAAATACCCGAAGCCTTGTAATAGCGTAGTTTAATTTCCGCACTTTAAATTCGGCAAATATTAAACTGTTAGATGTATGATATTAGGATGCATGACAAGAGTGTATGTGAAAAACTTTAAAACAGTTAGATAACCCTAACATGTGCAAAGATAAATAATCTGAAATTGAATCATTCACACATGCGCACTCCTAGGGTACATTCCCACTTGGTTGCCTTCGGTAAATGGTCATTGAGTATAGGATGCTTTAGTGGTCGTCCTTTTGTCTAAAGATCATAGTTGCCTCGGAAAGGTTGCCTCGGATATTGTTGCCTCGGATAATTGATCTAAGACATTAGGTTTATTACTAAGACGTCCTAACATTGCTTTAGTGATTGTACGTCCCTTTTCGAATTGACCCTCAAAATCCAACGACGGTGCTACCTACTCACTAATAGTGGGATAGCGCTGTCTAAAGGAAACGAACATAGAACGATTCTTTTTTCGAGTAGGTATATTAGTTCTTAAGTACTTGCTCAATCCAAACAAATTTTTTCACTTTTACACTCCTTTACAGACAAAGTTTTCAAAAACACTTCATTACACTCTTGAAGACAGAAGCAAGAGTTAAATCGAAGTCAAAACAAAAACTTTTCAAAGCACATAAACACAAAGAAAACAATTTTGAAAATGATGAGCAAGTACCTAAGAGCCCGTGGATAACTATGGATAGAAAGGGTGCTAATACCTTCCCTTTCTATAATCTACCCCCCGTACTCAGAAATATCTCGAAAAAGGATTTTTTCTGTGCTTTTTTCCTTTCCTTGTTGGATAAAATAAAAGACGGTGATGACTCTTGCTTACCGCGACATTTTGCAAACACAAACGCAAAACGTGAACCAGCATTCCTAAAAAATAGTCTCGGTTCTGGCCACCGTATCATAGAACTGGCGACTCTACTGGGGATATAATAAGTGGGGTATACCTTAGGATTAGTTCATCATATTGTTTTCACTTGTTTGATCTGTTTGTTTCATCTTTGTGGGCTTTGTATCGGAGTTACTATAGATCCTAACCCGGATCCGGGGATACCTTTTAGGTAAGTAGAAATAGACTGTGAGGGAACTGTACGGCGTAGACCGATACGGTTGAAGCAGTAGCTACGTTGGTGTGACACATTAGTTGGTACCGATATCCTTTGTGCAGGAACAAGGAGAGTATGGGGTTGCTAATGGGTCATTAAGCATAAACTGACCTTAGAACCTATAATTGACCAACTTGGCCATAGAAAGTAGCAGTATGCTACACTCATTGAGACCATACTCTCGCGATGGTTCCGGCCGCAAGAAAATATTGCTAAGCTAGAATTATGACCGATGGAGGATGGTCAGTGATATTGAGAACCTCTAGAACCCGGTTACTATTATTAGGACAGGTTGAACCAACTAAACTGCAAGAGGGTAGTACCTAAACTCCATGCCAGCCTGAAATATATGGGCTATTGTGTGACTTGTTTTCCCTTACCATGTTTGCTATCTGTGATACCTGTGGTGTGTTTTTATCATGACATCATGCATCATGAAATCGCATGCATATTTCATTAGACTAACCATTTCAAAGACCGAGGGGATTCATCTTTGTTCTGTTTTGCAGATCATGGCTTCTATGTGCAGAAATACCATTCGAGTCAGCTTCATGCAGATACCTGCTCAGCTTAGAGAGTTGGTTTCAAAGGTTCCTGATACTTCTTCCTTTGTTAGAAGACATGGTCATCTCCTCAGCCTGGTCACTTCCAAGTTGGATGAGCAAATGATGAGCGTGTTATTCCAGTTCTTTGACCCGTTGCATCACTGTTTCACCTTCTCGAACTATCAGCTAGTCCCTACTTTGGAGGAGTTTTCTGATTTACTTGGCATATCTATTCTAGAGCAGACACCCTTTACAGGTTTGGAGATAGCTCCTAGGACAGAGGATATTGCTTCAGCCCTACATCTAAAAATGGTTGATGTAGTATCTAATTGGGAGATTCGAAGTGGGGTTAAAGGTTTCTTGGCTATGTTCTTGATTGATCAGGCTCAATAATTCTGGGATAGTTTGGAATTTCAAGCATTTGAAGACATCCTGGCTCTCCTCATCTATGGCTTGGTTCTGTTACCAAATTCAGATTCTTTTGTCGATGTAAACACAGTCAAGATCTTCATGTCCCGTAACCCAGTGCCTACACTCTTGTGGCGAGGTGGTTTATTTCTCATCTCCCCAAATCTGTATTGAAGAATGAGGAAGGTATGGGTTGGGCTTACAGAATCATGTCCCTTGCTCATACGGACATCCTTTGGAGTACTAAAGATATGGAAAAAGTAGCTGTCATTGATCGGTGTGGGGAATACCCCAATGTTCCATTGTTGGGAATTAGAGGAGGAATAACCTATAATCCTTGTTTGGCCTTACGACAGTTTGGACGAGCTCGGAGAGACGATCCTCATGAGTTACTGCTTACAGGCATTGTCTTTGACTTCAAGGGGGATGTTAAGGGACATCGCCGCAGATTTATACGAGCTCGGGACAGGGTGAATAGGTTTGATCCACATGAGCTAGGAATGAAGACTTCTCTCCTGATGCAACCGTATCTCCAATGGGTTCGAGCCCGTGCTCAAAAGTTGGGGATGCCATACGAAGCTGTCTTGCCGGTGATTGTGGAGCATACTGATGAAGAAGGTGTTCCTTATACGATCCTCCATCCCTATATGCCTACTGATCTGGGGGCATTGAAGAGGTCTTGGATCCAGTTAAGGGAAGAAAGGGATACCTACAGAGAGAAGTATCATGAGCAGAAACGGAAGATCCTGAAGCTTACAAGGCAGCTAGAGAATGAGAGGACAATCAACGATTATGTCAGCACGAAAGGAAAACGACCATGGGGAATTCTGATGTCTTTTATTATTTCTAGTTTAGATTTGCTTTTCAGTATTTCTTTTGTAACGCCTTAAAGGCATTTGTTAAACATTGTTTCAAGTTTTTAATCTAATAAAAGTGTGTTTTATTTTGGTTTACAAATTTGAATCTCCCTAAAGTATTTGAAATCATTTCATACACATTCCATTACCATGCACCTCATTACAGGTACCCTTACAGGTTTCTTATCTTCTTCGATGTTTATCTCAGCATAACATGTCTTCTGAAACACCTACTGATCAAGCTATTAATGCTCGTCAAGCTCAGAATTCTCAGTTCCAGGAGATGTTCTTGAACCTGGCCAAAGGTCAACAAGATTTGAAGACTCTCATCTTGAAGGACAAAAAGAAGAAGAAGAAGAAGGTGGTCCTGCTAAACATGGGTCGCAGATTCGGGAACAATTTGCGACAGGAAACTGATTTGTCTCATTCTTCCGGGGAAGGAGAGAATCAAGAGGAAAGGAGGGCTCCTAGCCCTGTGGTTTCTGACAATGACACATATTTTGATGAAGACCAGTATCCTCTCGCTGAGAATAGGTATAAGAAACTCGAAGGCCGGTTGAGTGCGATGGAGATTCAAAAGATACCCGGGTTGGACTTCGGAGATCTGGGATTGGCATCTGGGGTGGTGATCCCACACAAGTTTAAAGCACATGTCTTTGCTAAGTATGATGGGGTCTCCTGCCTGAAGTTACACCTCCGCTCGTATGTTAGAAAGATTCAGTCATATACTGCTGATAAGAACCTTTGGGTACATTTCTTTCAAGATATCCTGTCAGGGACTCAACTTGAATGGTTCTATCAATTGGAAGGAGCTAACATCCGTAACTGGGAGGACCTTGCTGCTGCTTTTTACAAGAAATACCAGTATAATGCCGACCTTGCTCCCACGCGTACTCAACTTTAGAGTATGTCTATGGGTACATGAGAAGGCTTTAAGGACTATGCTCAGAAATGGAGAGATCTTGCAGGAAGAGTCTAACCCCCTATGGCTGATAGGGAGTTGGTGGATATGTTTCTTGGGACTTTGTCTGGTCCATATTTCAATCATTTGATCGGAAGTTCATCGTCCGGGTTTACTGAACTGATTATAACTGGGGAGAGATTTGAGGCCGGTATCACAAGCGGCAAGATACAGAAAGGTGCTTCGTCAAGTACAGAGAAGAAGCCTTTCAAGAAGGAGTCTAGTGCAGTTTACAGCTCGAGAAGCCAAAATCGACCCGAACGTAGCCAAGCAGTAAATGCGGTAGTTATATCAAGACCTATTGTTGCCCCAAAACGCAACAATCAGCAAAGAGTAGAGAGACCGCAAAGACAATATACTCGGCTTAGTATGAATTTATCTCAAATTCTGCCACAACTGTTGAAAACCAACTTGGTGATTCTGAAGGAGGCTCCGAAGAATCCCAGTACTACATCACTGCTGTATAATCCGAATGCCCGCTGTGCTTTTCACTCCGATAGCCCAGGGCATTATACCAATAACTGTTGGGTTTTGAAGAATAAAGTGCAGGATCTGATTGAAGCTAAGGAGATTGAGTTTGAAGCGCCGTAAAAACCTAATGTCATAATGGCTCATATGCCAAAACATGACGCGGGAGTAAATGCTATTGGAGACAATGATGAAGAGTATGAGTTTGACAGCTGGATTTACCCGACTACCGACAGCGGATTAAGCAATTGGACGGCAAAGGACTTCGTGCCCATTTCTTTTATTACACAGTAATAGACTTTTGTTTTGAGTTTTGTAACAGATAATTTAAAACTTTATGGCCCGATGTCTTACTCGAGGCACCGTGGCTTTGTTTGTGAGGGCTTAATATTTGTCATTTCCATATATCATCAATAAAAGCATTGGACATTTTCTTGCATTACAAATTTTGTGCTCCTTGTTTTTCTTTTCTATCTTGCAAAACAGCTATTTGTCTTACACACACTCACATATCATAATACAGGTCTACATCCACTCTGGATCCCACTGATAACGATTCTGCTACTGCCAGTTATGACTTCGAAAGTCCGATCAACCAAGCCGAGGAAGAAGGTGAGGATGATTGTGAAGTGCATGGGGAACTTGTTAGACTGTTACTTCAGGAAGAGAGGGCCATACATCCGCATGAAGAGCCAGTGGAAACAGTGAATCTGGGTACATAAGAAGACAAGAAAGAGGTCAAGATCGATGCAAATCTGGAGCATAGTGTTAAGCAATGGTTGATTCAGATGCTGCATGATTATGTTGAGATCTTTGCCTGGTCTTATGAAGATATGTCTGGGTTAGATACTGATATTGTGGTTCACCGCCTGCCTACCAAGGAGGACTGTCCTCCAGTGAAATAGAAGGTTCGCCGAATGCCCCTAGAGATGTCCGAGAAAATCAAGGTTGAGGTTATGAAACAGTTTGATGCCGATTTTCTAGCAGTCACTTCTTACCCGCAGTGGGTCGCTAACGTGGTTCTGGTGCCGAAGAAAGATGGTAAAGTCTGTATGTGTGTAGACTACAGGGATTTAAATAGGGAGAGCCCTAAGGATGATTTCCCTCTGCCTCATATCGACGTTCTGGTTGACAACACCTCACAACATAAGGTCTTCTCCTTTATGGATGGTTTTTCTGGTTACAATCAGATTAATATGGCTCCCGAGGATATGGAGAAGACAACGTTCGTTACACAGTGGGGTACCTTTTGCTACAAAGTCATGCCTTTTGGATTGAAGAATGTTGGGGCAACGTATCAGCGCGCCATGGTTGCTTTGTTCCACGACATGATTCATCATGAGATTGAGGTATACGTTGATGACATGATTGCGAGGTCCCAGACTGAGGAGGAACACCTCGACCACCTGCAGAAGCTATTTGACAGGTTGAAGTTGTACAAGTTGAGGTTAAACCCGAACAAGTGCACCTTTGGAGTGAGGTCTGGTAAGCTGCTGGGTTTCGTCGTTAGTGATAAAGGTATTCAAGTGGATCCTGCAAAGGTGAAGGCTATATAGGAAATGCCAGCTCCCCGAACAGAAAAAGAAGTCAGAGGCTTTTTGGGACGGTTGAATTACATTTCCCGATTTATTTCACATTTGACTGCTACTTGTGAGCCAATCTTCAAACTGCTGAAGAAAGATCAAGTGGTAAAGTGGAATGATGAGTGTCAGGCCGCTTTCGAAAGGATTAAAGAATATCTCCAAGAGCCACCTATTCTGATGCCTCCAGTTGAAGGGAGACCTTTGATCTTATACTTGATAGTACTTGATAATTCAATGGGGTGCATGCCGGGGCAGCATGACGAGTCTAGCCGAAAAGAGCATGCCATTTATTACCTTAGCAAAAAGTTTACCGACTGCGAGACCCGATACTCGTTGCTTGAGAAAACTTACTGCAGTTTGGCATGGGCTGCTCGCCGGTTGAGACAGTATATGCTGACTCACACTACTCTATTGATATCAAAGATGAATCCAATCAAGTATATCTTCGAGAAGCCTGCCTTGTCCAGAAGAATAGGAAGATGGCAAATAATCTTGACTGAGTATGACATCCAATACACGACCCAAAAGGCAATCAAGGGAAGCGTGTTGGCAGATCATTTGGCACATAAGGCAGTGGACGATTACCAGTCTATGAACTTCGAATTCCCGGATGAGAATATCATGTTGGTGATTGACTGTGAGACACCTGGACCGGATGAAGGACCTGAGAAAGGATCCCGATGGTCTATGTACTTTGATGGAGCTTCAAACGCTTTGGGTAATGGCATTGGCGCTGTGATTATATCTCCTGAAGGCTGTCATACTCCGTTTATCGCCCGATTATGTTTTAACTGCACCAACAACATGGCAGAGTATGAAGCATGCATCATGGGTCTCCGAGCAGCATTGACCTAAGGATAAAGTTTCTGAGTGTATTCGGAGATTCCGCTCTCGTAATCAGTCAGATCAAAGGCGAGTGGGATACGAAGCACCCAAATCTTATTCCTTATAAGGAGTATGTACTGACATTGCTTCCACACTTTGAAGAGATAACCTTTGAACACTTCCCAAGAGAGGAGAATCAGTTAGCGGACGCGCTAGCTACGATGTCTTCTATGTTCAAGGTCAGGTGGGACAATGAGGCTCCCCAGATTACCATTGAAAGGTTGGACGAACCTGCACATTGCTGTGACATTGAGACTGAAGAGGTAGTAGATAAACCCTGGCTTCACGAAGTAAAGAGGTATCTTGAGGCTCAGGAATACCCCGAGGGTGCATCTGTTAATGATAAGAAGTTTCTGAGGAGGTTCGTGGCGAAGTTCTTCATCAGTAATGGTATCCTTTACAAACATAATCATGATTCAACCTTACTGCGATGTGTGGATAAGAGAGAGGCGGAAATAATCATGGCGGAGTTACATGAAGGTACTTTCGGAACTCATTCCAGTGGACACACCATGGCAAAGAAAACCCTTCGGGAAGGATATTTTTGGTCCACAATGGAAGCCGACTGTTATCAGCATTCTCGAACCTGTCATAAGTGCCAAGTCTATGCTGATAAGGTGCACATACCTACAGTTCCTCTAAACGTCTTGACAGCTCCGTGGCCTTTTGCGATGTGGGGCATCAATATGATTGGCGAGATCAGACCTACTGCGTCTAACGGGCATCATTTCATCCAGGTAGAAATTGATTACTTTACAAAGTGGGTTGAAGCAGCTTCCTTTGCTACTGTAACCAAGAACGCCGTGGCACCGTTTATTCAGCAGAATCTGATCTGTTGATACGGTGTACCAGAGAGGATCATTACAGACAATGGTACAAATCTCAACAATACGATGATCACCGAGCTCTACAAGCAGGTCAAGATACAGTATCACAACTCTTCTCCCTACCGGCCGAAGATGAATGGGGCTGTTGAAGCAGATAATAAGAACATCAAGAAGATTGTGCAGAAGATAATGGTGACATACAAAGACTGGCACGAGATGTTACCGTTTGCTCTTCATGGGTACCGTACCTCAGCGCGGACGTCAACAGGGGCAACCCCATATTTCTTGGTATATGGTATGGAGGCAGTCTTTCCCATTGAAGTTTAGATACCCTCTCTTCGGATTATGAAGGATGTAGGTTTGAGCAAAGATGACTGGATTCACACCCGACTTGATCAACTGAACTTAATCGATGAAAAGAGACTTACTGCTATTTGTCATGGACAGACGTATCAAAAGCGGATGATCAAGGCATTTAACAAGAAAGTCAGGCGACAAGAGTATCAAGTTAGGGATCTAGTGATCAAACGCATCATACTGCCACAAGGTGATCCCAGGGTCAAATGGACCCCTACTTACGAAGGGCCATTGGTGGTTAAGAACATTTTCTCAAGAGGAGCTATGATTCTAACCACCATGGATGGTGACGACCTTCCTCACCCCGTCAATGCAGACATAGTGAAAAAATACTACGCATAATTTAAGACCCGCTAGGTTGACTGGCCTAGGTAAAAATAAGGGCTTCCCGATGAACCAAAAGGGTTCGGGCAAAAATAAGGGATGAAAATGAAAAAGTCTGTACACCCGGCAAGTCGAAAACCTGAAAAGGCGGCTTGGGCAAAAAAGGGTATCCCGGTGGACTGAAAACCCGAAAGGGCGGTCCAGGAAAAAATTAGGGATCAAGGCGTAACACTATGTCTCATTGGATCACCTTGCAACCAGACTTCGGTATCGAATATCATGCTCGGACGACACTAATCAATCTGATCTACCTTCAACCAAGTAGCAAAATGATGAGACGCTCGAGGATATAAAGGCAATAACAGAGTTGGAACCCAGTGGGATTATTCACATAGCTGTTTTTCTTTGTTTTTCACAAATTTTATAAATTCTATTTGTTCGGCGGCATTCTCTTACTAGGGCGTCAGCTTCTTGTACAAAAACGCCTATTTACGGGCCAAACTTCAAAGTCAATACAATTCATTTTCACAAATAAATTTCAAATGGTTTTTCTTTTTTCTGTTTTGTTTTGCAAGAACATCCAATGTTCATTTTTGATATATGCATTTGACAATAATTTCTGTTCATAAATATTTACATACGAAACAAAAGACGACTACTCGTAATATCAGGAACAGGGGCAAATAAGAATTGTCCAGACCTTATAGTTGCTCTGTCCACCAGGTATATGGATAGATTTAGCTGAAGAATATGACTAAGGTACATTCACTCCCCGTAGAGTAAGAAAAAGACAGTAGTGTTAACTCTCCCCAGCTGAGGCTCGCAACTGCGAATGAGTCGGTAAAATTCTCCCTAAGCAGAGTTTATCTATCATCAGCACTGGAAAATTATCCCCAGTGGAGTTTGGAGAATTATCCCCAGTAGAGGCTGGAGGATTGTCCCCAGTAGAGCCTAAAAGGTTATCCCCAGTGAAGTCGCAACTGGAAAATCATCTCCAGTGGAGTTCATTCCTTTCACAAACAGAAATTCAATCCCCAACAGGTTTCATTATCACCAGCAATGATAATTCATCCCCGGCTGAGGTTATTCTTCCAAATCAACAGATCCTCCGGCAGAGTATGTCCTCCCCACAGAGTCATTTCCTCATCAGTTTATTCCCCAACAGAGTTATCCTCTCCCGCAGGTTTATTCTCACAATCATCTTCATTCACTATCCCCAGTGGAAACGAAGAATTCAACTCTTTTCTCCAGCAGCAATCCAGGATTTATTTTCCCCAGCTAAAAACATCGCATGTCCATACATCATGACATGTGCATACACATCATACAACACAATCTCATTTATTTTGAGAACATCATTGCCTGATACATATCATGCATTACATACAGCTAACCTTTACCTTTCAGGAAAGATACAATCAAATTCTCACAAAATTCAAGTTGTGAAGCACGGGTACGACTGGATAATAGTTTAATCCCCAGTTGGATAACGGACGACCGAAGTTCCTAAAATTCAACAGAGATGATTCCTCAGTAGAATACGGACGACCGAAGTTCCTAAAATTCAACAGAGATGATTCCTCAGTAGAATACGGATGACTGAAGTTCCTAAAATTCAACAGAGATGATTCCTCAGTAGAATACGGACGACCGAAGTTCCTAAAATTCAACAGAGATGATTCCTCAGTAGAATACGAACGACCGAAGTTCCTAAAATTCAACATAGATGATTCCTCAGTAAAATACGGACGACCGAAGTTCCTAAAATTCAACAGAGATGATTCCTCAGTAGAATACGGACGACCGAAGTTCCTAAAATTCAATAGAGATGATTCCTCAGTAGAATACGGACGACCGAAGTTTCTAAAATTTAATAGAGATGATTCCTCAATAGAATACAAACGACCGAAGTTCCTAAAATTCAACAGAGATGTTTTCTCAGTAGAATACGGACGACCGAAGTTCCTAAAATTCAAACAGAGATGACTCACCAGCAGAATAATGGACGACAAAGCTCCTAAAATTCTACTTCTCTCAACAAAGACCAGCCTTCCCCAACGGAATCTTCCTCAAAGACAGGTATACAAGCTCTCGCTAAGGAATCTCTTATGCGATCGAAACTCCTTCGGATGGCATCTTTAATCCCATATCCCATCATCAGTCTCCAAATGGCGTCATTAAAACCATTCCCGACATCACAAGACAATTACCAATTCATGCGAGTGCAAATTGCTGGGCACTCTAGTGTTCAATCATCTTCCACCTTCAGATCACGAAAGGCAGACAAGCCAATCTAAATCTTCAGGTTTAAGAAAATTGAACAGGGGCAGCTGTTGTACCCCAAAATTTTCCCTCCCATATTTCTCAAAACATTTCAAGAAAGATCCCCAAGTTGCTCAAGGTAATCCAAGGGTTGGCCAGACAAGCTCTCTCCTAAGGCAGTCTATCTCAAGTTAGGGTTTCATGTTGCATCAAGATACTTGAGTCCAAGAGATCCCAAATGCTCACCAATGTCTTAATATGTTATCAAAATCATCCATGTCAAGTTTCAAGCCTTGCAGAGGAAGTTTGCTCAGTCAATTGCTCAAAAGCCTGAAAATCGACTGTGCTAGGGCAAAAGTCAACTGTGGCCCACATACAGTCAAACTTTAAGATTTTTAGTCAAAAATTCTCATTTTGAAGGATATTTCATCATTTGATCAAGGGTTGATCATGATTCATCAAGGATTGCTCATAATTCATCAAGACTCAAAAGTTGCTAAATTAGGGTTTTGTAGTAAAAGTCAACTCAACTTTGACCAAGCATAACTTTCTCATACTTTATGAGAAATGACCCATACAAAGCTCATTTTGAAGAGGATGAAATTCCCTACAATCCATCTTCAGCTCCCAAGTTCAAAATATGCACTCACAAGAAGTTATGAATTTGGACATTATAGGTCATTTTGAAAAGTCAACAAAAACACATTTTTGTCAAAGCTTCATACGTGATCATGGAATATCAAATTGAGATGATACCAAAAGGGTTGGTTAGAGGACATCTCAATCTTTCTAAAAAGTTCAAGAACACCTTCATAGAGTCAAAATTGAGAAAGTTATGCATTGATGAAGTTGACCTTTTTTGCAAAATTGCCAAAAGTCAACTATGCCTAAAACTTCAAATTTTGCCAAATGGGCCCAATCTTTTTCACTTGTTTTGAGTTGGCAACATAGTCCACGAGCTCTAGCCCTTTCCACTTGTAATTATCATGTTTTTATTATTTATTTTGATTTTTATTTGATTTATATCAATTTTAATCAAAATAAATCATATAAAATCTAAAATATTGAAATCAAAAGATTTTGTGCTTGTTTCAGGTTTTAATTACAGCTAGTATCAAATCAAACTCGTGTAAAGGCTTGGTGTGCATAAAAAGATTGGATTTAGGCCAATTTTGGAATGATATTCAAGAAAATCAAATCACAATCAAATTCAATAATGGAAGAAGATTGAGTACATCCTATCAACCCTAATCCATTCCTTGATACATATAGAAGCGAGACAAACCAAAAGAGGCTGGAGAAGGAGGCGCAACAAGGAGAACAGAACTTAAAAAAATCAAGAAAAAGTGCAAACACGGTTTCATTGTTCCAGGCCAATTCAAGACTCTTTGCCCATTCTAATCGATTCCTAGGAGTGTAGGCAAGCAGAAGCAATCAAGAACAAAGCCTTTCCAGTACCCAAAAGCTCTGCTAAATTAGACCATGAAAGGGCCACCATTACACTCAGGAGGTCCAGACGAATCGACTGGTGGCCCTAGTTTTCATTCATCTTGCTCATGGTTAATTTTGAAGAATGACAGGGATATAGCGACGGATAAACGTCCGTAGGTAAAAGTTTCCAGCTTTTACCAACGGAACGAGGTTGAAGACGCATGCGTGTCACCTCCCTATTGTCATATTTGAATCCTGGCGCGCATTTTCATTGTTTTCCATTGACTCACTTTATTTTTGCATATAATTATTGTTTCTTATTTCATGTACAACAAAGAACAAGTGGCGTAGCAGCAATAGAGTGTATGGTAATTGCTTCAGGACCTGGGTTCGAATCCCAGGTCCACCAATTTCTCCATATTATTTTCTTTTTCAGGATCCAATGCGTTTGTAAGTTCAAGGTCTACCATATGGCCTCACCATCTAACATGCCAAGTGGCCAATTGGCCAAATCTGATGGCCAGCAATGGAGGAGCACCATGAAGCTTCGGTCAACACAATACACTGAATCCAGGAGGTCAACATGGACTTCCATCTTTGGACCCAGAATTCTGATTTTTGCACCCTCCAAATTGCTTTTGCAGACCCAATTTCTTATCCCTTTTTCTTTTATATTTTATTTTAATTAATTTATTTAATTTACTTTACTAACAAAAATTAATTTTCTTTTTATTAAAAAAATCACAAAAATATTTTTCTATCCAATTAAATTTAAGATATTTATTTTTTATATACAAAAAATTAAATTAATTTAATTAGGTTATTAATTTTAGATAATTTTAATTCTTTTTGCAAATAATTAAAACTAATTAGAATAATTAGGTTTTTATTTCTAATTTAATTATTTTATTTTTCCTAAGATAATCAAAAACATAAAAAATAGGTCATGTAATTATTTTTATCACTAATTAATTTGTACATTTATTTTAAAACCTAAATTCTTTTCTTTAAAAAATATTAAAAACAACAAAAACATTTTCTCTTTTCATTAGGATAGAAGGGTCAACACCCTAATTTCTTTCCAATCTTAATTTTTCTCGCGCACTTTATTTTTATTATTTATCATATTGATGTAACTGCCTACAATTTGTAATAGTTTAAATTAGGACTTTATTTTCATTTACCGTTTTACTTTTCAAGGGTTTGTTTTTGGCTATGTAAATACCCGAAGCCTTGTAATAGCGTAGTTTAATTTCCGCACTTTAAATTCTGCAAATATTAAACTGTTAGATGTATGATATTAGGATGCATGGCAAGAATGTATGTGAAAAACTTTAAAACAGTTAGATAACCCTAACATGTGCAAAGATAAATAATCTGAAATTGAATCATTCGCACATGCGCACTCCTAGGGTACATTCCCACTTGGATGCCTTCGGTAAACGGTCATTGAGTATATGATACTTTAGTGGTCGTCCTTTTGTCTAAAGATCATAGTTGCCTCAGAAAGGTTGCCTCGAATATTGTTGCCTCAGATAATTGATCTAAGACATTAGGGTTATTACTAAGACGTCCTAACATTGCTTTAGTGATCGTACTTCCCTTTTCGAATTGACCCTCAAACTCCAACGACGGTGCTACCTACTCACTAATAGTGGGATAACACTGTCTAAAGGAAACGGACATAGAATGATTTTTTTCCCGAGTAGGTAGATTAGTTCTTAAGTACTTGCTCAATCCAAACAAATTTTTTCACACTTACACTCCTTTACAAACAAAGTTTTCAAAAACACTTCATTACACTCTTGAAGACAGAAGCAAGAGTTAAATCAAAGTCAAAACAAAAACTTTTGAAAGCACACAAACACAAAGAAAACAATTTTGAAAATGATGAACAAGTACCTAAGAGCCCGTGGATAACTACCGATAGAAAGGGTGTTAATACTTTCCCTTTCTATAATCTACCCGTACTCAGAAATATCTCGAAAAAGGAATTTTTCTGTGCTTTTTTCCTTTCCTTGTTGGATAAAATAAAAGACGGTGGCGACTCATGCTTACCGCGACATTTTGCGAACACAAGCGTAAAACGCAAACCAGCATTCCTAAAATACAGTCCCGGTTCTGGCCACCATATCACACAAGTCAAATAATGTAAACAAATAAATGTGATCTAACCCTAAGGTAACCCCACTTTTTCAAAAATCCCCAGCAGAGTCGTCAGTTCTGTGATACGGTGGGAGAACTGACTTGAGGTGTTTTGCGTTTGTGTTCGCAAATGTTGCGGTTTAGCAAGAGTCGCCATCGAATTTTCTTTTATCCAATAAGGAAAGGTGAAAAATCACAGGAAAGACCTTTGGAGATGTTTTCTTGAGTTCGGGGGGTAGATAATGAAAAGGGAAGGTATTAGCACCTTTTTCATCCATGGTTTTCCATGGGCTCTTAGTTACTTGCTAGATCAATTGCTTTTGTTTGAAAAGTGTGCTTTGTGTGGTTTTGAAAGTATTTTGAAAAGATGCCATCATTTAGGAAAACTTTGTAATGATTCCCGTTCGTAAGAATGTATACAAAGTGTTGAGCTTTTTGAAAATATTTCATGTTTGGAAAGTGTTTTTGGAAAGTGTATGTGATTGTTTTTGAAAATAGCAAGGATGTTTATTTTGAAATTGAGCAAGTAACTAAAAGTAATCTACCTACTCAAAAGGTCTTAGATGTGTTTTTCCTCCTCCTTTAGATGTTGCTACCTCACCATTGACTTGGCAAGAAGCCCCATCGTTGGATGTGAAGGGACAGGCGTTGGGTCATCGTATGATCATGATAACAATGTTGTGAGATGACTTAGTACTTTTTCTTTAGGGACTGAGATCATTTTGAAAGGCAACTTGGATAGCATCATCGAAGGACTATGATCTTGTATTTTCAATTCGTTTATGCTAAGACATCCCACATACATAACATGACCATTTTTGTAAGGCAACAAGTGAGATTACCCTAAGGGTGCATGTGTGCAAAGAGTGTTTGATTTGCATGCATTTAGTCTTGATTAGGGTTGTCTATTTTATTGTTTTTATCTTGCCATACACGCCTAATTACTAGAATTTACATTTAAAAGTGATAAATTGCAGAAATGTAAAGTCCTACGCTATTACAACATTTAGGGGATGGGGGTACAAATTTATGAACGGGGTTGCAAGTAAAATAAGTCCTAAATTACTATTACAACCATATTGAAATGCATAAGAATGTACAAGAAAATGTGAAACAAACTTGTATTGTTTAAAAAAAAAACTATTTTTGGTCTTTTGTTTTAAGAAATAAAATAAAGTGTGGAGGAAATACTTTTGATGTTTGATGATTAATGGAATGAAGAGTGATAGCAAAATAATGAAAAAGGAAAAAAGAATCAGCGTGTTGCGGATAAAATGAAGTCAGAGGTTTTGACCCTGGCACACTGCAAAATAGAAACCTGTTAGCGAAAATGTATAAGGTCAGAAGCTCTGAACCCACTGGGAACACAATAGTTTTCAGAAGTTCTGATACCACTGGCAACAAAAACAAGCTTCAGAAGTTCTGATACCACTGGCAACAAAAACAAGCTTCAGAAGTTCTGATACCACTGGAAACAAAACAGACTTCAGAAGTTTTGAGACCACTGGCAGAACTTGGTCTCTCTCTCTCTCTATGCTAGTCAGAACATCTGTAATTTGGTTATTTCTCCACAAAACAGAAGACATGCATAGAACAGTTATAGCAGGTGTCATAGCGTTTCAGAAGATAAGAAATATCAGAACTATAAATCAGAGGTAAGCATGCATTTGCTAATCCTAACTCTGAGTTCTAGTTTCTTCAAGAAGCTCTGAACTCATTTATTCCCTACTTAGGCAGACAAAATGCATGAAATTTCAGAATATGTATGACACCAAAAACCTGATATCTATATTGTATCTGAGCATGTAAATCTGGTAATGCTTAAGTAATATGGTGAGGGTCAGCAGAAACTTACCTTGCAGCTGGAAGAAGTTCTGTGAACCGGAGTTAACCTCAACTCTGATGATGCTCTGAACGGCTTCTTCACGTACTCAGCAAGTTGAAAGTTTTCAACTTCTGGGGATGGCAAGGAGGTGATGTTCTGATTTCTTTGAGTGGATGGACAGAAAATGTATAGTAATATGAACACATAAGTTTAGACAGTTTCCTATGTGTGGATCAGAAACTGTGTGAATGTTTTTTAGTCAAGAAATATTTGAGAACAAGTGGAGTTTTAAATGCAAGGAATCAAAAGTTAACAAGGTTTTATGTGTTGTGTTTACAGTTCTTGGAACTCTTGGAATTTTGGCAGGGGTTCGAGACTTTTCTTTTTTTCAATTTTTTGGACCCCTTTTCAATGGCCAAAGGTGACCTATTTATAGGCAAAGATTTTGTAGTTTTGAAGAGGTCAAGTAGTGCCAACATCATACGCTAGATGCTGACTTGTTCTTAAAGCAAGTTCAAAAAAGGGTGTGATAGTTGACAATTTTTTAGCCTAGACTGGATTAGTAAGCAAGGATTAAGGAAAAGTAAACCCACAAGCGAAAAGTAACGCATGGACCTTCCCATACTTATGTACAAAAGTATTTCTATGCTACACATGGAGAGATCCTTTGGACAAAGACTCAAAAGTGGTTGTGAGCATTAATGAGCATTAAATGATGATGAGATTTGTCAAAATCAGAAATCCTGTAATGTGAGATTTTGCATCATTGCTTAATTCTGGATCAGAAGTTCCATTAAGGACAAACATACAACTTCTAATCCTTGTACCTTGTTGCCTCAACATGTTCTGAAGGATTCCCCAGGTTTTCCAGTAACCTTCTTTGATTTACCATTGAAAACTATGGATTAGAAGTTCTGCTTCAGCATAGCACCCAATCTTCTGATCTTCTTACCTTCTGGCTCCAGCATGTTCTGAAGGAGCTTTCAGGCTTCATATTACGCTCTATTACCTTCTTTGTATTACCCTAGCAAACTTTGACTGAACTTGTGTAGGTACTGGAGAGCCATGTTCTGACTGAAAACTATATGCTGAACCATGTTTACAACTTCTGACTGCTCCTGCCTGGAGGCTGGCTCAGAAGTTCTGAAGTGTCATTTTTCTTAAATACTTAGAAAAATCCCAAGTATTTAGAAATTTGGCTTTTCCATAGTAAATTTGACTTTTGAACTTTTTGATGATACAAACTTCATATTCCAACATGTCTTAATGAAATATGACTCTTGAAACTTGGTTTTGGTCCAAAAGTCAAAGTTAGACTTCTTAGCACGCAAATGACCATTTTGCCCTTGTGAATGGTTTGCTTGGCAAGAAATGATAATTCAAAGCTTGGAATTGTATGAGAGAAAACATGAGAATCCAGGGTGATTCTTTGAGAAATGAGAGGGAAAATTTTGGGTACAACACCTACTGACCTTGAAGAGCTACATAAGTCTTAGATTTAGTTGAAAGAAGAAAGGGATACCTTTGAAACTCAGCTTTATGCTAGTGAAAAGAAAGTACTGGAGCTGACGAAACGACTCCACGAAGCACAAAGCCTTAATGCATATGTCAACACAAAGAGGAAACACCCATGGGAGACTTGAACTCATAGTTTGTTTCTTTGTATCTCTTATTGTTATCATTATAAGCCTAAAAGGCAAATATAATTTGAGTTTGTTACTAAAATTTCTTTCATTTCCTTTCGTTTAAAAATTTTTAAATCCCACAAAGGTCCTTGAAAACATTGCATTTGCATCTACATATCATGCATATCATCATATAACAGGTACTTTCTAGACATATTTTCTCATCTTCTTACTGTTTATTTCAGTAAAAGATGGCGCTCGAACAAACTATGAAAGAAATTCAAGCTCAGAACGCTCAGTTTCAGCAAATGTTCTTGGACTTAGCTAAGGGACAAGACGAATTAAAAAACCTCATCACAAAGGGGAATAAGAAGACTTAAAAGTCAGCAATCTTTCTTAATACGGGCAGAAGATTCAAGGGTCCGGTCAGAAGGGCTCTAGATTTTGAGGTCCCCCTAAATGAAGACGATAACCAATAAGAGGATGACAAGAGTGGGAAATCTGAAGAGAATAATAACCTTGGTTCTGTCCAAGATTCTGATGAAGACTATTCTGCTGAACAATATCCTCCCGCTGGCGATAGGTACAAGCAGTTGGAAGATCGACTTAATGCTATGGAGATACAAAAAGTGACTGGGCTGGATTTTGAAGAGTTGGGTCTTATTTCGAGGGTGGTTATCCCTCACAAGTTCAAGGTTCATACTTTTGCCAAATATGATGGTGCGTCATGTCCAAAGCTTCATTTGCAGTCTTATGTTTGGAAGATCCAACTGTAATACCCCAAATTTGTCCAACCCTTTCACTTTTATCTGGCTTAGGCATCTCACACTTTTGGCATGTATATAAATTCGATTAGGTCATCTAACACATCATGTATCACTGATCAGTAACTTGGCAGGGGATCAAGGATCTTAAAGTTAAGTTTTTCGTCTGTTGTAAGACTCTTATCTTCACACGGGCTTGTTTCAAATAGTTCTTTCATCAACCTTGGTTTGTGGAATTACGGTTTGTGATCATTGAAGACTTCTTCTTTCATTAAGATACAACATTTTCATCAAAATACTAAGCCCTCTTTTTAAGTTACTCCCAAAAACAAGCGGGTTAGGGTTAACATCTCATTAACTGAAGATCATTTGGTTTAAGGCACTGCTTTTGTCAAGTCAAAGTATTGTATGGATTGAATTAAGGTATGGTACAAAGGCGACTAGATGGATTTATTAAATGCTTATTACTTCAATTTTTTGGATTTTGAGAATTCGAAGTTAGGGGTTCAAGGTGATTTGGAATTTGCCCATTAATATTTGAAGTGAACCAAAATTGTTAAACATTTGTGTGTATAAAATTCACTCTTTTCATCCTAATCAAAGTATCATCCAAATATTCATTCAAGAATTCATTCGAGATTTGAGTCACTTTTGATTACCTTACCAATGTTTTGAATTCATACCATGGCCGTTTGAATTCATACAAAGGCCTTTAAAAGTAAATATAAGAGGAAAAGAGCTTGGGACTTCACAATCAATTTGGAAGATAAAAGTTACATTGAAGAAACTATCATTTAACGTTCAAAGTCATATTACAAAAAATTGCATACACCATGTTACACTACAATATTACAAAGAATTTCAATTATAAAATCATGTACCAAATCACAAATTGCAAAAAAAGAGTCTTTACAAAGAAACAAGTTACATGGAATAATCTGTCAAAAATCTGAACTTCATGATCAAGTTCCAACCTTTATTTTGTTTTGACTTTCGCACCAAATCCACTACATGCCTTTAAATCAGCTGCACACTCACGCTCATCTCGCATTTCAAGCTACCAGCATCATAGCTATAAGTAAGAACCTGCATCGAACTTACATCATCAATACCATTCAAAACAATCTCTACACTAAACAAAAGCAGTTCCTATAAACTACAAAACCAATCCAGCAATATGAATTCAAAATTAAAACGGGCCAGTTTCCTAACAGAATTCTAGTAAAAAACTTCAAAAACAGAAGGCATAACCGAATCCCAATGTCCAGAAATCCCTAAATGCCTCAACAAAAAACTTCTAACTAACTGTCAACTCTAGCTAATATCCTAAACTACCCTGCATTTCTAAACTAACACATAACCTCCTCTCTATCAATTTCCATCTAGCTTCCAGTAAAAATAACCAAAACATAATTACTAACCTCAACTGTTTCTAACAACCTCTAACAGAATTTCCTAACAAACTTCAACAAATTGATAACAGATTGAAAAAAAACAGAAAAGGGAGGAATACGATTGACTTGTCAAAAGGAAAAAAAATACAGAAAAACTCACCATAAAAACTCTCTGAAACTCTCCAAAGTTCTCTCTTCATTCTCTTTGAATTCTCCCTAAATTCTTCATCAATTCACCATTCTTCATCACTTTGGAGAATCACGGCAATTTCCGAAAATCTCCACAAACTACAATAATCATCTTATTCACCATTCATTCACGAGGATACGTCTCAACTTTCTCTACACTCTTCCTCCGAGTTCCCCCTGTAACAACTCACCACGCATCACGCTGAGTCTCCCTCTTTCTCACACCATAATCACACCTTCTTCCTCTTCATCATCGAACATCATCCCTGCAATTTCCCTCATAGAACCACAAACAACAACAACTCAAGAAAACCTCTCTAATTCCTCTCATAGTGCCGCAACAACAATCCGAATCAGCATCCAACAAGAAGAAGAAGACAGAAAAAGTCATAGAAAATTAAGATACCCACCTTAAAACTCTCTGAAGGATCTCCATAAATCTTCATCTCTCTCGGCATTTCCTCTCTGAATCTTCATCATCTTCGTCTCAAAGATTCTATGCAACTCCTATCATCAATATCATTTCTCCTTTTTTCATCTTCAACAATCATCGTTTCTACAATGCTGCAAACGCATATGCTTCACTCTTATCGTCTCTATTCAACATCTCACGCACTATCTTCATCAACAATAGTAATTCACAGAACCTCGTTTGGGAGGAGTTAGGCGAGTTGGTTGAACGAATCAAAACGGAGATTCACAAGCAACAGGATGCGCACATTTTAATGGTGATAAGCGGAGCTGAGACGAGCGATGTTTGAACACTACGATGTGAATCACACCGTGAGAGTGAGTGGAGGTCAGTGAAGGGAAGAGATAGAGATCGAATTCGATCGGAGGAAAGGAGCGTTCGAAGGTGATGATGACCACGGTGGCAGACATCGCTGGAGAATATAAAGTGAAATCGTGACCGCCGCGCCGTCTGAGTTTGAGAGAGAGGAGGGAATTCTTGTTATGAGAAGCTGAAGAGCCACGAATCGTGTAACCTTAATCCCTCTTTATATTTATTTCTTTACTTTTAAGTTTTTTAATTCAGTATATTAGGAAATAATTAAAAAAAGATGTATAACAAATGATGTTGAAAATCATAATAAAAAAAGATGAATGTTGTGTTGTGGACTGAACCATTGACTCATCTTGGCTCATCCTACATTTTTCTTTAACATAGAAGCATTGCAAATAAAAGCACTTTATGGACCTGAAATTGGATGGGCCTTGCGCCTATTTTACTGCATCATAGCTCTTGGATTCTGCTTGCACCCCCATGAGCTTATTAATTCTTTATTAGATTTAGAACTTTTTCTTTGTTAATTTTTCTATGACAAAACTATAAAATTAATAAAATTCGTTAGATCTCTTTAGTTGATTTTGGAAATTAATTCTTTAGTTTTCAATGGAGTTTTCCGCACATAAAAAACTAATGGCAAAATACTCTTTTTGGTCTCTTAAGTTTACCTCGGGGTCCATTCAGGTCCCTTATCTTTAAAAAGTTCCAAAATGGTACTTTAATTGTTCAAAAAGTTCCACGTTAGTCCTTTCAGTCCAATTTTTACTAACAACGTCAATTTTTCCATGCTGGCATTCCATGTGTCATATGTTCATACGACATGGCCTTTTCTTTTCATCAAGGTCATTGACATTCTAAAAATAAATTCCAAAATTTTTCCATCAGCCTGGATTAGAATCCAGGTTACCAAGGTTGCAGGAAAAATAGCTTACCACTAAGCCACTTAGCTATTAGTTATTAATAATGCATTCAAGTTTCTCATATGAAGAATATACACGTGGATATGTGTGCTGCAGCTGAGCACGAAGCAGTTAATGCAGTTGAAAGAGTTGAGAGAAAACATTAGTTGAGCACTGCTTCTTTCTTTCTTTCAAATTCATGCATAGTCAAAGTATTTAAGCACAACATATTATGCAGAACAGAGTAGCATATTCTATTTGTATAATTTATTTTGATGTAGTCATTGCTAATACTTTGAACAGTTGCATCCTGGTATCCAACAATGCCTTGTCACATAGAAAGCAGGCAATAGAAAGCAGCAACGAAGCAAAATAAATATTATGTTGGAATTCAAAAAAAAACTTAATTATGAGTAAGATTTTTCATTATTGAATATAGTTATTTGGATGATTAATACTTACAATTGCATGTTTGTCGGAACCTGTTCCATGAGATTTATCTTTCCAAGCAACTGAAGCACCTTTCCATGAAGCTGCACCTTGACCATAAAAAATTCCTTTCCCTGATAAGGTAAGGGACTCTATACTATCAAACCTAATCCATTGTTCAGCTCCTTTAAGGTCAGCATCGTTTGCGGGTGCTTGAATTGTGCCATCCACTTGAACTTCTACAAGAGCCTTACAAGGACCTTTAACTTATAATACACCTATCTTGTATGTACCAGAAGGAATCATAATTTTGGCCGCACTTGTTGATGCACATGCTTCATTCCAAGAAGAGGTGAAAGCCTTATGAAATAAAAATCATTGTTAATTCAACAAGAATAATTATTAGAAACTAATTGTTTTCTCATTTTCAATTCAACAAGAATAATTATTACCTTAGTAATATTTGCATTTGGTGATCTACCAAATTTTGATATGTCAAGGACACCAGAATGAGCTGCAATGAAGTTCTCTAGAAAATATAAGAATGAGCTGCAACGAAGTTTGCTTGAAACAGTAGAAGCATGCAATAGAAAGCAGCATTTTTCTTCTCTAAACTTAGCAATAACTCTTGAGCATTTCTCCATTGTGGTGAACCTATTTCTGTCTTGTTGAGGCTGTGGTTATTTGTTCTGTAGGATTTAGTAAACCAAAGTGCAAGGAGGTCATGAAGTCATTAAATTAGGAGTGCAAGAATGCCAAGATATGAGAAACTTGAATGCAGTATTAATAACTAATAGCTAAGTGGCTTAGTGGTAAGCTATTTTTCCTGCAACCTTGGTAACCTGGGTTCGAATCCAGGATGATGGAAAAAATTTGGAATTTATTTTTAGAATGTCAATGACCTTGATGAAAAGAAAAGGCCACGTCGTATGAACATATGACACACGGAATGCCAGCATGGAAAAAATAACGCCGTTAGTAAAAATTGGACGGAAATGACTAACATGGAATTTTTTGAACAATTAAAAGACCAGTTTGGGACTTCTAAAGATAAGGGACCAAAATGAACCCCGAGGTAAACTTAAGGGACCAAAAAGGGTATTTTTCCAAAACTAATAATAAAAATACTTTATTTCTTTTAGTTTTTTATCCATATCTTCATACTGCTTCGCTTTGTTATTTTTGACGCGTTTGTTCATTGTGCAAGGTACATTCTTTTTTCTTTAGATCATATAACATAACAGGTAGTTATGTGATCAAAGTGTTGTAACCCAAAATTTTCCCTCCCATATTTCTCAAAACATTTCATGTGAGGTCCTCAAATTGCTCAAGGAAGTCCAAGGGTTTACCAGACAAACTCTCTCCTAAGGCAGTCTACCTCAAATTAGGGTTTCATGTTGCATCAAGATACTTGAGTCTAAGGGATCCCAAATGCTCACCATTGTACTAATATGTTCTCAAGATTATCCATGTCAAGTTTCAAGCCCTACAGAGAAAGTTTGCTCAGTCAATTGCTCAAAGGCCTGAAAATCGACTGTGCTAGGACAAAAGTCAATTGTGGCCCACATACAGTAAAAATTCAAGATTTTTGGTCAACATCCTCATTTTGAAGTATTATTCATCATGTGATCAAGGGTTGATCATGATTCCTCAAGAATTGCTCACAATTCATCAAAACCCAAAAGTTGCTAAATTAGGGTTTTAAAGGAAAAGTCAACTCAACTTTGACCAAGCATAACTTTCTCATACTTTATCAAGAATGACCCATCCAAAGCTCATTTTGGATAGGATGAAATTCCCTACAATTCATATTCAGCTCCCAAGTTCAAAATATGCACTCACAAGAAGTTATGAATTTGGACATTATAGGTCACTTTGAAAAGTCAACAAAAACACCTTTTTTGTCAAAGCTTCATACATGAACATGGAAAACTCAATTGAGATGATACAAAAAGGGTTGCTTAGAGGACATCCTAAGATTTCTAAAAAGTCCAAGAACACCCTCATAGGGTCAAAATTGAGGAAGTTATGCATCAACAAAGTTGACCTTTTTTGCAAAATTGCCAAAAGTCAAATGTGTCTCAATTTGCAATTTTTGTCAAATGGGCCCAAGTTTTTGTGTTTGTATTGAGTTTGTAACATGGTCCACGCCCCCTGATCCTTCCCACTTTCCTTTATTTTATTTTTGTCATTTATTTTGATTTTTACTTTAATTAAATCAAATTAAATCAAAATAAAATCATGAAAATATCAAAATCATTTAAACCTTGAGATTTTGTGCACATTTCAGGTCCATGAATAGCTGACAATGAGATCAAATCGTGCAAGGCTTGTTTGTACACAAAAAGATTGAATTTTTCTTATTTTGTAAAGATTGGATACAAGTGTGAATCAAGGATCAAATCTTCATAATTGCAAAGATTGGATGCAAACTTGTAAACCTAATTCACTCAAGGATACATATAGAACAAATTCAGACCAAAAGCACAAGAATTAGAGGCGTGAGAAGCTGAGAAGAAACTTGCAAAAATCACCAAAAAGTGTTGAATCAAATTGCAGGTTAGAGGACGATTTACACCATTCCAAGGCTAGCAATCGATTCCCAGCCATCTGCTGAAGCTAACCTGATCATAATCAAGCCTTGATTTTCCCATAATCTGTCTCCACAACCCTCACGGTTTGTCATTTTTTTCAAAATCGTATCCCTTTATTCTTGCATCTTTATCATGTTTTAATGACATATTTGTAATCCTTATCATGTTTGCAAGCTAATAGTACCATTTAATTGCATTTTTGGAAGCCATACGTGTAGATGCCATTGTTAGGGTTTCTAAGATGGTTTTGGGGCTTTGCTACACAGGGAAAATTAGGCCAAGATTGAGGTACCATGATGCTCGTGAGGTTGTCACGAGTTGATTGGTACCATTGTTATGTATTTATCATGCTTGCAGGGAGTTTTGGAAAATCACAGGGGCTGTACCTACGCTTTTTTGTATGTAGGTAAAGGTCTCCAAACTTTTAGCAACGGAGGAAGGTAGGAGATGATGGCGTGGCCTGACTGGCCCATTCAAAAATTCGCGTGTTGGAAAATTAACATGTTGTGTTTTTCAATATAATCATTGTTTTTATCTATTGTACAACAAAACGCGTTGGCTCAGTTGGTGAGGAGGCGTTGGAAACTGCCAAAGGGCATGGGTTCGAATCCCAGGTTCCCCATATTATTTCATAACATTTTTTCTTGTATAATCAGGCATGTGTACAGGTAAGGGGTTCACCATGTGCCCTCAAGGTTCAATCACTAGATCTCTAGAATGCCAGATCTGACGCCCATCCTTTGGAGGTCTATGATGCACCCTAGTCAACTTGCAACATGGAATCTGGGAGTCAACGTGGACCCAGGCTTATTGGGCTTAGATATGCTATTGGCACTCCCTTTCTACTTTGGCACCAGGCCCATATTCTTTCTCTCTTTTCTTTTATTTATTATTTTTGTTTAAATTATTTTCTAAATCACAAATTAATTCTTTTTTATACAAAAACTCATAAAAATCAATTTCATCAAATTTAGGTTTTTTTTATATATTTTGTCAAAATTAATTTAATTAGTTTAATTTAATTTTAGGGTAATTTTAATTTTTTTAAATAACTTAAAATAAATTAGAAAATTAGGGTTCATGATTTAATTTTTTTACTTTCTTTTCTCAAAATAACCAAAATACAAAGATAGGTCAACATTAATTATTTTTCTTAATTTAATTTAATTAGTAATTAGGTTTGTATTCATTTAATTTAAAACCTTATTCTTTCTCAAAAATAGTCAAAAATAACAAAAATAATTTTTCTTTTAATTAGGTTTAAACGGGGTCAAAACCCTAATTTTTTTTCTCGTTCTCAATTCGCGCGCGTTTATTTGTTTTTGCAAATATTAATGTAACTGCTCATGGGATGTAATAGTTTACTCAGGACTTTTCGTTTATTTATCATTTTCTACGGGTTTTGGCTATGTAATTAACCCCCTCCCCGAAGCCTTGTAATAGCGTAGTTTTATTTCTCGCATTTTTATTTTCACAAATATTAACTGTTAGATGTACGATAATAGGATTGCATGACAAGAATGTATGTTAATTTTAAAATGGTTAGCAAACCCTAAATGTGCAAAGATAATAACTTGAAATCGAATCACTCGCACATGCGCACTCCTAGGGTATACTCTCACTTCGGTTTCCTTCGGTAAACGATCATTAAGTATAGGGTGTTTTAGTGGTCGCCCTCCTGTCTAAACAAAGATCAAATGTCTCGTTCAGAAAAGTTGTCTAGGAAAGGTTGCCTCGAATATGATCTTAAGACACTAGGGTTATCACTAAGACGTCCTAACATTGCTCTAGTGATCGTACGTCCCTTTCGAATTGACCCTTACAACTCCAACGACGGTGCTTCCTATTTCTCAAATAAGTAGGATAGCGTTGTCTAAAGGAAACAAGAACATAAACATTCTTTTTTCGAGTAGGTAGATGCTAGTAGGTACTTGCTCAAAATCAAACTTTTCCACACTTACACTTTTTTCAAACAAAGTTTTCAAAACGACTTCGTAACACTCTTGAGGATAGAAGCAAGGGTTAAAACGAAGTAAAATAAACTTTTCAAAACAAACACACACAAGCAATTTTTAAAAGATGAGCTAGTACCTAAGAGCCCATGGAAAACGATGGATAAAAAGGGTGCTAATACCTTCCCTTTCTATAATCTACCCCCCGTACTCAAAATCTCGAAAAAGGAATTTTTCGGTGCTTTTTTCCTTTCCAGTTGGATAAAATAAAAGTCGGTGGCGACTCTTGCTTACCGCGACATTTTGCAAACACAAACGCAAAACACAAACCAACATTTTCTCTAAAACAGTCTGGTTCTGCCACCATATCACACGAAGCATATGGGTTATGCTTGCTTTCGGTGGGACACGCCTTATTTCTCATTGTTCTGAGAAATTCATATCATATTATATGTTGTCCTGATACATGTGATACTTTATGATGCTTTCTCTGCACTTTACTGCTTTTCTAGAAATCATGAGAAGTAGGACTTTACTGCTTTCTGATTCCATGAGAAGTAGAATAGAGATGTATGATGGGGGGTCTCCGTTGCTGATTATGTCAGGAACCCCTCTGGTTTATTTAAAGACCCATTTAGGGGAATTCCGCATTGTTTGCCATTGTGTGCTACTTGTATGTGGTTTATTTTAAACCCTACTTTTGTGTAGGTATTCTGCAGGTATGTTTATATTTGTGCTGCATTATTCCTCCATCCCTTATTGAAGTCCTCAAAAGGAGGCGAGCGGGGAGGGTTCACAATCAACCCCCATAATTTTGTATGTGTCATCCTTAGCTCGTGATGCACCATGAAGCTTCAGAGTTATGCCAACTCTTATTATCAAGTCGTCAAGTGGGGAAGGGTTCCACAATCGAACCCTTACACTTTGTTAGGAGTTTGCATTTTCCAATGCTGATACTTCGTAATCGTTTATACTACCTTCTATTGTCTACATCGATCTCCTATATCTTGGTAAGATGCTCAGTCGCTTTGGACATCACATTTTTGTTTTACATCTCAATCCTGCTTGTTTGTATCGAGTGATACGCTCCCCTTTCCTAAAGCATTTCTCTTATTTTCCTTACTATTTTATGTGTGTGCTCTTCCGAGCTTGCTTGTTTTATCCTTGTACATACCATGTCCCCTTAGGATATGCTCGCTCCTTTCGGATGCAAGTTAGACCTTATGTTGCAAACCATGCATGCTAACATTAGGTAGGAATTTCCCTTTCATCCTTGACGTAAGGTGTGATATGGTGGCAGAACCGACTATTTTGAAATGCTGGTTTGCATTTTGCGTTTTTTGTTCGCAAAATGTCGCGGTAAGCAAGAGCCCCCATCGACTTTTATTTCATCCAATCGGAAAGGAAAAAAATTACAGAAAAAATCCTTTTTCGAGATTTTCTGAGTACGGGAGGTAGATTATAGAAAGGGAAGGTGTTAGCACCCTTTCTATCCATGGTTTTCCATGGGCTCTTAGGTACTTCTTCATCTTTTATAAATTGCTTGTGTATGTGCTTTGTTTTTGAAAAGTTTGACTTCGTGATAACCCTTGTATCGGTCCTGAAAGGTGTGACGAAGTTGTTTTGAAAATTGTTTTGAAATGTGTAAGTGTGAAAAGTTTGATTTGAGCAAGTACCTACTAGCATTTACCTTCTCGAAAAAAGATCGTTTCTATTCTCATTTCCCTTAGACAGCGCTATCCCACTATTGAGAAATAGGTAGCACCGTCGTTGGAGTTTGAGGGACTGTCGAAAGGGACGTACCATCACTAAAGCAATGTTAGGACGTCTTAGTAATAACCCTAAAGTCTTAAGATCATATTCGAGGCAACATTTTCGAGGAAACCTTTCCGAGGCAACATTTCGAAAGGGACGTTTGATCTTTTTTAGACAGGAGGGTAACCACTAAAATATCCTATACTTTAATGATCGTTTACCGAAGGCAACTGAAGTGAGAGTATACCCTAAGAGTGATATGTGCGAGTGATATGTTTTTAGTTATTTAATCTTTGCACATTAGGGTTTTCTAACCGGATTAATTTGGTCATGCAATCTTTTCATACAATCCTATTAACATATATCCAGACAGTTAAATATTTGCAGAAATCAAGATGCGAGAAAGTAAATCTACATAGGCTTCGGGGAGGGGAATTAATTACATAGCCAAAAACCCGGGAAAAAAGCGATAAATAAAAACCCTAGATTAAACTATTACAAACCATGCACAGTTACAACAATATTGACAAAAAATAAATAATATGCACGCGGAGAATCGAATACGAGATAATTAGGGTTTTGACCCTTGCTTAGACCTAGTTGCGATTAATTAAGAAATTTTTTTTGTTTTGTTTTGTTATTTTAAGAAAATAAAGAAATTGTTAAATTAAAAGAAAGAAAAGCCTACTTCTAATTAATTTTAGCTTCAAGAAAAAATGAATTAACTTAATCTACGACCTATTTTTGTTTTTATTTTTTTATTTGGGACAAAGAGCAAAATAAAATTAAATCAAAAGTTAACCTAATTTCTATTCTTTGATTTTTATTTATTAAAACAAATTATAGTATCCCTATTTTTAAACTAGATTAAATTAATTTTGATGAAATAAAAAAATACTAATCCTAATTTTGTGAATTATTGATTTTATGGGTTTTTTTGTGAAACAAATAATTAGTTTATGAATTAAAGAAAAGATAAAATATAAAAAAGAAAAAGAAAAGTAAGGAATAATGGGCCTGTGATCAACAGCTCTGGTTCTGGCTAATGGATCCAGAAGATGACCCTCAGAAGATGGTATGCGCCGAATCTGATTTTGACCGCTGGATCCACCAGATGATGACCTTCAGAAGGTGAGGTGCGCTGGATCTGGCTCTGATTGATGGATCCAGAAGATAATGCCCAGAGGATGCTTGATCTGGTCCTGGATGATGGATCCAGAAGATGATCAGAGAATGCTTGATCTGGTTCTGACTGATGGAACTAGAAGATGCTGAACCTCAGAAAGTGCAGGCGCTGGATCTTGTGAAAATAATGGGAAAAATGCCAAAAGCTCATGCCTGGGATTGAACCCAGAATCATGAGTTTCTGACTTCCTTCTTCTGACCGGTTGCGCTGGATGTTAACTTGTTAATATAATAAAAACAAATAATATATCAGAAAAACAAGTTTCTGGCCAGAATAAATGCGCCAAAATTTAAACCAGCTGGTAAGGTTGTGACACGCCATCGTCTTCTTCCCTGGAACCGTTGTTCAAAACTTTGAACCTTTACCTACAGATATGACACTGTAGCTACAATCCTGTGCAAAAAGTTGTCCACAAGCAATATAAATGGCCATGGCTGGTATCAATCTACTCGTATCATCCTCATGAGTCTCATGGTACCAGAATCAATATCCAATTTTGCCTATCCCGCAAAGCCCTAAATAAGAACTTCAAACCCTAGCTATGGCAGTTTGTCGCACAATCACCAAAAACACAATTGAATATGATGATTAGCTTGCAAACATGTTAAGGAACAAGAAAATGTAGTCAAAATGTGCAAATGGCGTATAAATTGATAAACCAAGTTTAGAAGCCAAACGTGATACCTGCAGCTTACAATCCTATGCGTGAAAAGGCTTGAATTTGATTTGAATGTGTTGTTGGAACGTCCAACAACCTTTTGGCAATGTGGGAAGGGCACGATCTGGTCTCTAATATAGAAATTAGATTACCACTTTTCTTGAAATTTTTTGAGTTTTCTTTTCTCTTTGCAAGAGTGCTTCTCCCCTCCTTATGCCTTGGTCTCCTTATGTATATGTAATGCAAGCTATTAGGTCAACAAAAACGACCTCAATCTTACTCATCATGGAGATTTGATTTGATCTTTAAATGCATATGATTCCTTTCCAATTTTGCTCAAATCCAATCTTTTTCAAACCAAATTGCCTTTGCACGAGTTGATCTTTAATTGACAGCATATGAGATATTTTTTCACTGCACAAATCATCCCTAAAATACAATATATGATTTTATTAGGATTTATTTGATTTTATTTGAATTTTAAATGAATAAAAATCAAAATAAATGAATAAATAAATCATGGAGGGACCCATAGGTCGTGGACTATCTTAGGAATGAGATGCAAGCATAAAACGTTGGGCCCATTTAGCAAAAGATGCAAACTTGAGCATGTTTGACTTTTAGCAATTTTGCAAAAAAGGTCAACTTGGCCAATGCATAACTCTCTCAATTTTGACCCTAGAGAGGTGTTCTTGGAATTTTTAGAAATCTTAGGATGTCCTCTAAGAAACCCTTTTGGTCTCATCTTAATTGAGTCTTCCATGTTCATGTATGAAGCCATGACCCAAAAGGTGTTTTTGTTGACTTTTCAAAATGACCTATAATGTCCAAATTCATATCTTTTTGTAAGTGCATATTTTGAACTTGGGAGATGAAGATTAATTATAGGTAATTGCATCCTCTTAAAAATGATCTTTTGATGGGTCATTTTTGATAAAGCATGAGAAAGTTATGCTTGGTCAAAGTTGAGTTGACGTTTCCTACAAAACCCTAATTTAGCAACTTTTCGGCTTTGAAGAATAGTATGCAATCCTTGATGAATCATGATCAACCCTTGATAAAATTATGAATGATACTTCAAAATGAGGATGTTGACCAAAAATCTTGAAGTTTGACTGTATGTGGGCCACAATTGACTTTTGACCTAGCACAGTCGATTTCTAGGTATTTGAGCAATTGACTGAGAAAACTTCCTCCACAAGGCTTGAGACTTGACATGGATGATCTTGAGAACATATTAGGACAATGGTGAGCATTTGGGATCCTTTAGACTCAAGCATCTTGATGCAAGATGAAACCCTAATCTGAGGTAGACTGCCTTAGGAGAGAGTTTGTCTGGTCAACTCTTTGACCTCCTAGAGCAATTTGAGGACCTCACTTGACATGTATTGAGAAATATGAGAGGGAAAATTTTTGGGTACAACAACTGCCCCTGTTAAATCTTCTTAAACCCGAGGATGTAGATTGGCTTGTCTGCCTTTCATGATTTGAAGGTGGAAGATGATTGAACACTAGAGTGCCCAAAAATTTGCACTCGCATGAAGTGATACTTGTCTTACAATATCGGGAATGGGCTTATAGAGGCCATTTGGAAGTCAATGACGGAAGATGGGCTTAAAGTTGCTATCCGAAGGGGTGTCAATCGCACAAGAGATTCCTTTGCGAGAATCTGTATACCTGTTGTTAAGGAGGAATTCATGGGGGAACGCTGGTCTCTGTCTTGAGATAAATAGAGTTTTAGGAACTTCATTTGTTCGTTACCCTACTGGGGAATAATCCCGGTTTGGTAAGCGAAGGTGAACTGCGTGCTTGGTCAGGGTATATGCTGCACCGCGACTTTCTGGGGAAATGTGAAATCAATTGTGTTTGATCGGGTCCCGGTCTTACAGTGTTGTGGACTACTGTCTGGGGATAAGAGAGGAAGAACTCGGATAGTAAGGTTATGAGAAGGAACCTGGATAGTAGGGTTGTGAGAAGGAACCTGGATAGTAGGGTTACTTCGAGATGAAAGCCTGGATAGTAGGGTTGTGAGAAGGAACCTAGATAGTCGGGTTACTTCGAGATGAAAGCCTGGATAGTAGGGCTGTGAGAAGGAACCTGGATAGTAGGGTTACTTCGATGTGAGAGCCTGGATAGTAGGGTTGTGAGAAGGAACCTGGATAATAGGGTTACTTCAATATGAGAGCCTGGATAATAGGGTTGTGGGAAGGAACCTGGATAGTAGGGTTACTTAGATATGAGAGCCTGGATAATAGGACTGTGAGAAGGAACCTGGATAGTAGGGTTACTTCGATATGAGAGCCTGGATAGTACGGCTGTGAGAAGGAACCTGAATAGTAGGGTTACTTCGATATGAGAGCCTGGATAGTAGGGATGTGAGAAGGAACCTAGATAGTAGGGTTACTTCGATATGAGAGCCTGGATAGTAGGGCTGTGAGAAGGAACCTGGATAGTAGGGCTTGAGAAGGAACCTGGATAGTAGGGTTACTTAGAGATGAAAGCCTGGATAGTAGGGCTTGAGAAGGAACCTGGATAGTAGGGTTACTTTGACATGAAAGCCTGGATAGTAGGGATGTGAGAAGGAACCTGGATAGTAGGGTTACTTTGATATGAGAGCCTGGATAGTAAGGCTGTGAGAAGGAACCTGGATAGTAGGGTTACTTCGAGATGAAAGCCTGGATAGTAGGATTGTGAGAAGGAACCTGGATAGTAGGGTTACTTCGATATGAGAGCCTAGATAGTAGGGATGTGAGAAGGAACCTGGATAGTAGGGTTACTTCGAGATGAGAGCCTGGATAGTAGGGTTGTGAGAAGGAACCTGGATAGTAGGGTTACTTCGAGATGAAAGCCTGGATAGTAGGGCTGTGAGAAGGAACCTGGATATTAGGGTTACTTTAAGATGAAAGCCTAGATAGTAGGGTTGTGAGAAGGAACCTGGATGAGGTTGCATTTGTTGCCAATGATTACTATGTTTAGCTTTGAGTGTTGATCATGGACCCACCGGAAATTGTTGATAATAATTGTCTTTCGTTATATGTAATGTATGCACATGTCATGATGTATGAACATGAAATGCTGACGTAATAGTCTGAGTCCGGGAAAATAAATCCCTGATTGCTATGAAAACCATAGTTCCTCCACCTCTTTCGGGAATGGTGAACAAAGATGACTACTGGGGATTTTCCCCTTGGCTGGTAAATGTTCTACCGGAAGAGACTCCGTATGAGGATAACTCTGCGGGGAATAACTCTGTTGGAGAGGAGATACTCTGTTGATAGATCTACTGACTTGGAGAAACAACCCGGCTGGGGATGAATTACCGTTACTGGTGATGAAGAATTCTATTGGAGATTGAATTTCTGCTTGTGAGAGAAATAAACTCTGCTTGGGGAATAATTTACTGACTCACTCGCAATTGTGAACCTCAACTGGAGAGAGTCATGTCCTGCTCGGGGAACTGACATCACCGTCTTTGGATATTTCTTACTCTGTGGGGAGTGTATGTACCACTACTCATGTTCTCAAGTTGACTCTATCTCTGTACCTGATGGGCGGAGTAACTGTAAGGTTTGGGCATTTTTTTTTGGAATTACGAGTAATCGTCTTTGTTTTTCATGTAAATATTTGTGAGCAACAATTATTTTCAAATGCATATATCAAAAATGAACTATTGGACGTTCTAGCAAAACAAAACATAAAAAAGAAAATAAATCAAAGCTTTGTGAAAATGACTTGTATTGATTTCGAGGTTGGCATGTAATAGGCGTTTTGTACAAAGAGGCCGACGTCCTAGTAAAAGAATGCCTCCGAAAGAAAAACAGCTACGTGAAACAATCCCATTGAGTTCCAACTCTGCTATTGTCTTTATATCCTCAAGCATCTCATCACTTTGCTACTTGGCCGAAGGTGGATCAGATTGATTGGCGCCGTCTGAGCTTGATAGTCGATACCAAAGTTTGGTTGCAAGATGATCCAATGAGACATAGTGTTACGCTTTGATCCCTAATTTTTTCCTGGACCTCCCTTTCGGGTTTTCGGCCCACCGGGATACCCTTTTTTTTCCCAAGTCGCCTTTTCAGGTTTTCGACTTGCCGGGTGTATAGTTTTTTTTCTTCATTTTCATCCCTTATTTTTGCCTGAACCCTTTTGGTTCGCTGGAAAGCCCTTATTTTTGCCTAGGCCATTCAACCTAGCGGGTCTTTGATTAGGTGTAGTATCTTTTCACTATGTTTGCATTGACGGGGTGAGGAAGGTCGTCACCATCCATGGTGGTTAGAATCATAGCTCCTCCCGAGAAGATGTTCTTAACCACAAATGGCCCTTCGTAAGTAGGTGTCCATTTGCCCCTGGGATCACCTTGCGGCAGTATGATGCGTTTGATCACTAGATCCCCGACTTGATATTCATGGCGTTTGACTTTCTTGTTAAAGGCCTTGATCATTCACTTTTGATACGTCTGACCATGACAGATAGCAGTAAGTCTCTTTTCGTCGATTAGATTCAGCTGATCAAGTCAGGTCGTGATCCAATCTTCTTCGTTCAATCCCGTATCCTTCATGACCCTGAGAGAGGGTATCTGGACTTCGATGGTTAGGACTGCCTCCATGCCGTACACCAAAGAGTAGGGTGTTTCCCCTGTCGATGTCCGTGTTGAGGTACGGTACCCAGAAGAGCGAATGGTAACATCTCATGCCAGTCTTTGTATCTCACCGTCATCTTCTGCACAATCTTATTGATGTTCTTGTTAGCCGCTTCAACAACCCCATTCATCTTTGGCCGGTAGGGAGAAGAGTTATGATGCTGAATCTTGAACTGTTTGCAGAGCTTGGTGATCATTGTATTATTGAGATTTATACCATTGTTAGTAATAATCCTCTCGGGTACACCATATCGACATATCAGATTGTGTCGGATGAACCGCGCCACGATGTTCTTGGTTACTGTAGCAAAGGAAGCTGCCTCAACCCACTTTGTAAAGTAATCAATAGCCACCAGAATAAAATGATACCCGTTAGACGCAGTAGGTCTGATCTCGCCAATCATGTCGATGCCCCATATTGCAAAAGTCCAAGGAGCTGTCAAAACATTCAGGGGAACCGGAGGTACATGCACCTTATCAGGATAGACTTGGCACTTATGACAGGTTCGAGAATGCTGATAACAATCGGCTTCTATAGTAGTCCAGTAATATCCTGTCCGTAGGATTTTCTTCGCCATGGTATGTCCACTGGAATGAGTTCCGAAGGTACCTTCATGTAGGTCTGCCATGATTCTTTCCGCCTCGCTCTTGTCCATGCATCGCAGTAAGGTAGAATCATGGTTGCGCTTATAAAGGATTCCATTACTGATGAAGAACTTCGCAACAAACCTTCTCAGAAACTTCTTATCATTAACAAATTCCCCCTCAGGGTATTCTTGAGTCTCCAAATACCTCTTTACCTCATGAAACCAGGGTTTATCTGCTATCTCTTCAGTCCCAATGTCACAGCAATGTACGGGTTCGTCCAACCTCTCAATGGTAATCTGGGGGGCTTCATTGTCCCACCTAACTTTGAACATAGAAGACATGGTAGCTAGCGCGTCCGCTAACTGATTCTCCTCTCTTGGGAAGTGTTCAAAGGTTATCTCCTCAAAGTGTGGGAGCAATGTCAGTACATATTCTTTGTAAGGAATAAGATTTGGGTGCTTCGTATCCCACTCGCCTTTGATCTGACTGATCACCAGAGCAGAATCTCCGAATACACTCAAGAACTTAATCCTCAGGTCAATAGCAGCTCGAAGACCCATGATACACGCTTCATACTCCGCCATATTGTTGGTGCAGTTAAAACGTAATCGGGCGGTAAACGGAGTATGATAGCCCTCAGGAGATATAATTACAGTGCGGATGCCATTACCCAATGTGTTCGAGGCTCCATCAAAATACATAGACCATCGAGATCCCTCCTCGGGTCCTTCATCCGGTCCAGGTTCTTCACAGTCGGTTACCAACATAATATTCTCATCCGGGAACTCGAAATTTATGGTCTGGTAGTCATCCACTGCCTGATGTGCCAGATGATCCGCCAATACACTCCCCTTGATTTCTTTTTGAGTTGTGTATTAGATGTCGTATTCGGTCAAGATCATCTGCCATCTTGCTATCCTTCAAGAGAGAGCGGGCTTCTCGAAAATATACTTGATTTGATCCATCTTTGATATCAACAAGGTAGTGTGAGTCGACATATACTGTCTCAGTCAGCGAGCAGCCCATGCCAAAGCACAACAAGTTTTCTCGAGCAATGAGTATCGGGTCTCACAGTCGGTAAACTTTTTTCTAAGGTAGTAAATGGCGTGCTATTTTTAGCCAGACTCGTCATACTGCCCCAACACACACCCTATTGAACTGTCTAGCACTATCAAGTATAAAATCAAAGGTCTTCCCTCAACTGGAGACATCAAAATTGGCGGTTCTTGAAGATATTCCTTGATTCTTTTGAAAGCGGTCTGGCATTCATCATTCCACTTCACCACCTGATCTTTCTTCAGCAGCTTGAAGATTGGCTCACAAGTAGCGGTCAGATGTAAAATGAACCTGGCAATGTAATTCAGACGTCCCAAGAAACCTCTAACTTCTTTTTCTGTGCGGGGAGCTGGGATCTCTTGTATGGATTTTACCTTTGCAGGGTCCACCTGAATACCTTTATCACTGATGACGAAGCCTAGAAGCTTACCAGACCTTACCCCGAAGGTACACTTGTTTGGATTCAACCTCAACTTGTACGTTTTCAACCTGTCAAACAACTTATGGAGATGATCAAGGTGCTCTTCCTCAGTTTGAGACTTGGCTATTATGTCATCAACATAAACCTTGATCTCATGGTGAATCATATCATGGAACAAAGCGACCATGGCACGTTGATAAGTTGCCCCATCATTCTTCAACCCGAATGGCATAACCTTGTAGCAAAAGGTGCCCCATTGCATAACGAAAGTAGTCTTCTCCATATCCTCAGGAGCCATCTTGATATGGTTGTATCCAGAAAAACCGTCCATGAAAGAGAAGATCTTGTGATGCGCGGTGTTATCGACTAGAACGTCAATGTGAGGAAGCGGGAAGTCATCTTTTGGGCTTGTTCTGTTCAGGTCTCTATTGTACACACACATCCGTACCTTATCGTCCTTCTTAGGTACCAGAACAACATTGGCAACCCACTGCGGATAAGAAGTGACAGCTAAAAATCCTGCGTCGAACTGTTTCACGACTTCTGCCTTGAGTTTCTCTGACATTTCAGGGCGCATACGGCGAACCTTCTGCTTTATCGGAGGACAGTCTTCTTTGGCCGGCAGGAGATGTACCATAATATCAGTGTCCAAACTAGGAATGTCCTCATAGGACCAGGCGAAGATCTCAACATAGTCGTGTAGCATCTGTATTAACCATTGTTTTACGCTAGGCTCTAGATTCGCACCTATCTTGAACTCTTTCCTATCTTCCTTTGTACCCAAATTCACTGACTCAACTAGCTCTTCATGAGGTTGTATGGCCCTCTCTTCCTGCTGCAATAGTCTAGCAAGTTCTCCAGGTACCTCACAACCATCCCCACCTTCGTCCTCGGCTTGGTTGATTGGATTTGCAAAGTCATAATTGGCAGTAGCGGAGTTGTTATCAATGGGATCCAGAGTGGATATGGATCTGCATTATGATACGTGAGTGTGTGTAAGAGAATAGTTGTTTTGATAAAGTGAGAATCAGAAAAGAAAAACAAAGAGCGCAACATTTGTAATGCAAGAAACGTCCAATGTTTTATTAATGATATATGAAAATGACAAGTAATAAGCCCTCACAAGCAAAGCCGAGGTGCCTCGGGCAAGGCACCGGGCCACAAAGTTTCAAACTGTTTATTACAAATCTTAAAACAAAAAGTCAATTACTGCGGAATAAAAGAAACAGGTATGAAGTCCTTTGTCGTCCAGTTGTTTAGTCCACCATTGGTTGTAGGGTAGATCCAGCTGTCGATGTCTGAATCCTCTTGATTATCTTCAATTGCATTAACTTCCCGGTTGCTGATGTGTAGAGGAGGACTTCTGATCCGTGCGCGCCTAACAGCCCTTTGAGCCCCTTCTTTAATTACAGCCTTGGCGTCTTTGAGAGAAGCCATCTTCAATGGAGGTTTGGTGGTGGTAACTTCAGTTGATGCTGAGAACTGAGGGACCTCTTCGAAATTTTGACAAGGCGTTTCTATGAATTCCCCGTCCATCTCCACGTAGCAGAAGGAATTCAGATGACTCACCATATACTCCTCTTCACCTCGTACTGTGACAATCTTTCCCTTCACCGGGTATTTCAGCATTTGATGGAGCGTGGAAGTCACTGCCCCGGCCTTATGAATCCAAGGATGACCCAGCAAGCAAGAATATGATGGTCTGATATCCATTACGTAGAAGGTAGACCCAAAGGTTTGAGAACCCACCTTGACAGGGATGTCCACCTCCCCGTGCACCATCCTTTTTGACCCATCAAAATCCCTTACCACAATGTTACTCAGCTTCAGAATCAAGCCTTCACAATCCATACGGTATAGCACTTTATTCAGTAGAACATTCAGTGAGGACCCGATATCTACTAGCACATGGTCCATAGTGGTGCCCCTGCACTCGATCGAGACATGCAGAGCATCGTTATGATTTCTCCCCTTAGCAGTCAGATCTGCGTCCGAAAACCCAAACCCATTGTCAACAGTTAGGCTAGCCACACAATCTTTGAACTGATCGGATGAAGTTTCCTGCGGCACATGCGCAGTCTTGAGAAACGCGATTAAAGCCTTCGCATGGGCTTCAGAACACAACAACAGGGACAACATGGAGATCTTCGACGGGGTCTGCCCCAACTGCTCGACTATGTTGTAGTCGCTCTTCTTGATAATTTTCAATATTTCCTCTATTTCTTGTTTAGAGGTTTCCACAATGATTTTCTTAGGTGCCTCCGTCCGGGTAGGCTCACCTATGATTTCTTTACCCCGAGTCCCAGATGACTCGGCGACAGGGGTGATAACTGGAGTAGGAACTGGGACAGTAGTTGATGTACTAGCAGACGGAATGACAACAGGTTTGTGGACAGTCAGAGGGGAAATCTAGGGAGAAAAAAGTCTTCCACTTCTGGTGACCTTGCTAGCCCCAACAATATTACTGATATCCGTATCAGCTTCTTCAGCCCTCAGATCTTGTTTAACACCATGGTAATATACATCAGCACCGTAGTGCCATGGGATAACCTTATCTGAGATATATGGGATGGGAATAGGAGCGGTGATTATTAATGGAGCAATCCTTGGAACGGGTGTAACCTTAACATGTTTTCTCGAGGAAACCTTGGAAGGATTGGTGGAAATGGTGATAATGGCAACATCTTCAAACAGACTCATAGTCTTCTCAAACAAAATTTCTTTATTATCCATCAGGCGCTGAACACATGACTTCAATAAACAACAACCAGAAGGAAAAATTGAACACATGTGGCAACCTTCACCACAACTTGGAAATAAATCGGCCAATAACAAATTCTTCTTAACCGTCATCAAAGGAGTAGAAATTTCTTCCACAGAGGTCACAAATGAATCGGTGTCCACATCATTGACTCCATGACCGTGTTTGGGCATAGGAGAAGTTATAACGTTTGGCTTTTCCGGAGCATCAAACTCAATCTCTTTAGCTTCCAACAAATCTTGCACTTTATTCCTTAAAGCCCAGCAATCGTTTGTATCATGGCCTGGGCTTTCCGAATGGTAGGCGCACCGCGCGTTGGGATTGTATCTGGGAGAAGCAGTATTTGGATTCTTGGGAGCATCTTTCAAGGTTGCTAAGTTGGATTTCAACAGATGAGGCAGAACTTCAGCTAAAGTCATGTTGATGCGGGTAAACTGTCGTTGTGGTCTTTCTACCCTTTGCTGATTATTGCATTGTGGAGCAACCGCGGGTCTTGGTATCACTACAGCATTTATCGCTTGATGGTGTTCAGGTCTGCTTTTGCCCCTCGAGCCATAGAATGCACTAGCTTCCTTCTTACCGGTGAAAGGATTCTTTACTGCACTTGATGAAGCATCCTTCTGTATTTTACCACTTCAAATGCCAGCTTCTACTCTCTCTCCAGTCAAAATCAACTCAATAAACCCAGATGACGAACTGCCGATCAGATGATTGAAAAATGGACCAGGTAGCGTCCCTAGAAACATGTCAACCAACTCCCTATCAGACAAAGGGGGTTGGACTCTTCCAGCCAAGCCTCTCCACTTTTGAGCATAGTCCTTAAAACCTTCGCTTGCACCCATAGACATACCCTGGAGCTGAGTACGAGTGGGAGCAAGGTCGGCATTATACTGATACTGCCTGTAAAAAGCAGCAACAAGGTCTTCCCAGTTTTGGACACTGGATCCTTCCAACTAATAAAACCATTCAAGCTGAGTCCCTGACATACTATCTTGAAAGAAATGTACCCACAAATTTTTATCAGCAGTGTGGGGTTGGATTTTTCTTACGTAAGAGCAGAGATGGAGTTTTGGATAGGATACTCCATTGTACTTGGAAAAAACTAGAACTTTGAACTTATGAGGGATCACCACTCCCGATACCAGTCCTAGTTCTCTGAAATCCAAACCAGGGATCTTTTGAATCTCCATAGCACTCAGACGGTCTTCTAGCTGCTTTTATCTATCCTCAGCAGGAGGATATTGCTCGTCATCGTAATCCGTATTGTTATCAGAAACTGCTGGACTGGGGTCCTTTACCCTCTCTTGGTTCTCCCCGTCCTTGGATGAGGAGGTCAAATCAGCTGGTTATCTCAACCTTTCTCCGAATCTTCTACCCATGTTCAGAATACCGACCTTCTTCTTCTTCTTCTTCTTCTCTTTCAACTTTAGCCAGACTTAAGAACATCTGTTGGAATTGGGCGTTCTGTACCTGAAGATCTTTGATGGCTTGATCGGAAGACATTTCTGCTGCAATAAATAGCGAAGAAGATGAGAAACCTGTAGTGGTACCTGTAATGATGTGCATGATAATGGGATGCATGTAATGATTTCAAGGACTTTGGGAAATTTAAATTTGCAAACCAAAAATAAACAAACTTTATTAGATTAACTTTGAAAGGTTCAACAATGCCTTTAAGGCGTTACAAAGAAGTAAATAAAACAAATCTAAAACTAGAAAAGCAAAATCAAAAGTCCCATGGACGCTTCCTCTTTGTGCTGATGTAGTCATTGATCACGCTTTCTTCCTCGAGCTGCCTGGTGAGCTTCAAAATCTTCCTTTCTTGCTCATGGTACTTTTCCCGGTAATCTGCCCATTCTTCAGCTGAATCCAAGACCTCTGCAACTCCCTAGTATTAGTGGGCATGTAAGGATAGATAACTGTGTAAGGAATGCCCTCTTCATTAGTGGGCTCCACAATTATTGGTAATACGGCTTTATAGGGCATCCTAAGCTTCTGGGCACGAGCTCAGACCCATTGGAGGTAAGGCTACATAGGAAGGGAAGTCTTTGGTCCCAACTCTTGGGGGTCAGATATGTTCACCATGCCCCAAGCTCGTATAAACCTCCGGCGGTGCTCCTTAACGTCTTCCTTGTAGTCAAATACAATGTCCTTAAGAAGTAACTCATGGGGACCATCTCTCCGAGCACGACTAAATTGTCGCAAAGCTAGACAAGGATTGTAAGTTATACCCCCTCTGATTCCAAGTAATGGGACATTAGGGTATCCTCCACAACGGTCAATAACAACAGTGTCTTCCATAGCCCGGGAACTCCAAAGAATATCTGTATGGGCAAGTGACATTATCCTGTAGGACTAACCCAAACCTTCTTCGTTCTTCATCACAAACTTAGGGAGGTGAGAAATAAACCACCTCGACAGCAGTGGCATCCAACACATAAGAGTCCCTCTTCTCCTCACGGTACGAGTATAGAGGGCATGCAAGATATCACCCAGTAGGGTAGGCACAAGATTGCGAGAAAGGAAAATCTTGACAGCATTCACATCTACAAAGGAATCTGGATTTGGGAAGAGAATCAAACCATAGATAAGGAGAGCCAAGACATCTTCAAAAGCATGAAAATCCAAATTATCCCAGAATAGCTGAGCCTGGTCTATCAGAAATTTGGCTAGAAAACCTTCGACCCCGCTTCATGTTTCCCAATTGGATACTACATCAGCCCGTTTCAAATGCAGAGCTGAGGCAATGTCTTCTGGTCTAGGAACTTCTTCCATACCTGTGAAGGGCACCTGTTCAAGAATGGATATGTCTAATAGGTGAGAGAACTCTTCCAAGGTGGGAACCAGCTGGTAATCTGGAAAGGTGAAGCAATGATGCACAGGATCGAAGAACTGGAAAAGTACACTCATCATCTGCTCATCAAGATTTGAAGTGACCAGGCTGAGAAGCTGACCATGTCTCTTAATGAACATATAAGTCTCGGAAACTCTTGAGACTAGTTCTTTAAGTTGGGCAGGTATCTGCACAAAGTTGACTCAGATGGTATTTCTGCGCCCGGAAGCCATAATCTACAAAACAGAACAAAGATAAATTCCATTGGTCTTTGAAATGGTTAGTATAATGAAGTATGAATGCCATGTTATGATGCATGATGTCATGGTAAACCACATGTATAGCAAACATAGATATTGCAAACACAGTCAAACCACACAAAGCCCTTAGGTTTAAGACTTGCACGAGGTCAAAGGTAGTACCCTCTTGAAGTTAAGTTGGTTTCAACCTGTCCTAGAAAAAGTAACCAGGTTCTAGAGTATCTCAATATCACTGACCATCCTCCATCGGCCATGGTTTCAGCTCACACAATCTTTTCTTGCAGCCGGAATTATCTCGAGAGTATGGTCTCAATGAGTGTAGCATCGAGTATCAACTAGTTCCCAGCTTTACACCGAGGCCGGCTATCTCACTACTTTCTAATGGCCAAGTTGGTCGATTAAAGGTTCTAAGGTCAGTTGATGCTTAACGACACCACGCAGCAGCCCCGTGTTCTCCTCGTTTCTCCATAAGGGATACCGATACCAACCAATGTGCCACATCAACGTAGCTACTGCTTCAACCGTATCGATCTATGCCGTACAGTTCCCTCACAGTTTATTTCTACTTACCTAAAAGGTGTCCCCAGACCCGGGTGTAGGATCTATAGTAACCCCAAACAAAACCCTTAAAAGTAAAGTAAACAAAGCAATCAAGAGAAGCAATTATGATGAACTAGATCCTAAGGTATACCCCACTTATAGAATTCCCAAGCAGAGTCGCCAGTTCTGTGATACGGTGGCAGAACCGACTATTTTGAAATGCTGGTTTGCGTTTTGCGTTTTTTGTTTGCAAAATGTCGCGGTAAGCAAGAGTCGCCACCGACTTTTATTTCATCCAATCGGAAAGGAAAAAATTACAGAAAAAAAATTCCTTTTTCGAGATATTCTGAGTACGAGAGGTAGATTATAGAAAGGGAAGGTGTTAGCACCCTTTATATCCATGGTTTTCCATGGGCTCTTAGGTACTTGCTCATCTTTTATAAATTTCTTGTGTATGTGCTTTGTTTTTGAAAAGTTTGACTTCGTGATAACCCTTGTATCGGTCCTCAAAGGTGTGACAAAGTTGTTTTGAAAATTGTTTTGAAATGTGTAAGTGTGAAAAGTTTGATTTGAGAAAGTACCTACTAGCATTTACCTACTCGAAAAAAGATCGTTTTTATTCTCATTTCCCTTAGACAGCGTTATCCCACTATTGAGAAATAGGTAGCATCTTTGTTGGAGTTTGAGGGACTATCGAAAGGGATGTACGATCACTAAAGCAATGTTAGGACGTCTTAGTAATAACCCTAAAGTTTTAAGATCATATTCGAGGCAACATTTCCGAGGCAACCTTTCCGAGGCAACATTTTGAAAGGGACATTTGATCTTTTTTAGACAGGAGGGTAACCACTAAAATATCCTATACTTTAATGATCGTTTACCGAAGGCAACCGAAGTGAGATTATACCATAAGAGTGATATGTGTGAGTGATCTGTTTTTAGTTATTTAATCTTTGCACATTAGGGTTTTCTAACCGGATTAATTTGGTCATGAATTCTTGTCATACAATCCTATTAACATATATCCAGACAGTTAAATATTTGCAGAAATCAAGATGCGAGAAAGTAAATCTACGCTATTACAAGGCTTTGGGGAGGGGAATTAATTACATAGCCAAAAACCCGGGAAAAAAGCGATAAATAAAAACCCTAGATTAAACTATTACAAACCATGCACAGTTAAACAATATTGACAAAAAATAAATAATATGCGCGCAGAGAATCGAATACGAGATAATTAGGGTTTTGACCCTTGCCTAGACCTAGTTGCGATTAATTAAGAAAATGTTTTTGTTTTGTTTTGTTATTTTAAGAAAATAAAGAAATTGTTAAATTAAAAGAAAGAAAAGCCTACTTCTAATTAATTTTAACTTCAAGAAAAAATGAATTAACTTAATCTACGACCTATTTTTGTTTTATTTATTTATTTGGGACAAAGAGAAAAATAAAATTAAATCAAAAGTTAACCTAATTTCTATTCTTTAATTTTTATTTATGAAAACAAATTATAATATCCCTATTTTTAAACTAGATTAAATTAATTTTGATGAAATAAAAAATACTAATCCTGATTTTGTGAATTATTGGTTTTATGGGTTTTTTTGTGAAACAAATAATTAGTTTATGAATTAAAGAAAAGATAAAATAGAAAAAAGAAAAAGAAAAGAAAGGAATAATGGGCCTGTGATCAGCAGCTCTGGTTCTGGCTGATGGATCCAGAAGATGACCCTCAGAAGATGGTATGTGCCATATCTGATTCTGACCGCTGGATCCATCAGATGATGACCTTCAGAAGGTGAGGTGCGCTGGATCTGGCTCTGACTGATGGATCTAAAAGATAATGCCCAGAGGATGCTTGATCTGGTCCTGGATGATGGATCCAGAAGATGACCAGAGACGCTTGATCTGGTTCTGACTGATGGAACCAGAAGATGATGAACCTCAGAAAGTGCAAGCGCTGGATCTGGTGAAAAAAAAGGGGGAAAACAAGGGGGAAAACTTGTTAATATAATAAAAACAAATAATATATCAGAAAACAAGTTTCTGGCCAGAATAAACGCGCCAGAATTTAAACCAACAGTAAGATTGTGACACGCCATCGTCTTCTTCCCTGGAACCGTCGTTCAAAACTTTGAACCTTTACCTACAGACATGACGCTGTAGCTACAATCCTGTGCAAAAAGTTGTCCACAGGTGTTGTACCCCAAAATTTGCCCTCCCATTTTCTCAACATTTTCTCATCACAAGGCCTTTGGAGCTCAAGATCCAGTTAGGGTTTCCTCTGCAAGACTTCTCCTAGCACTGTTGACCCAAATTAGGGTTTGTGTTTGCACAAAGATATTTTGACCTAAAATGCCTAAGAAGACTTTCATGCTTCATGTTGGACTCCCAAGTTTATCCATACCAAGTTTCAAGCTTTGATTCCAACTTTTGCCCAGTCAATTGGACAGTTGACCTAGAAATCAGCTGTATTGGGGAAAAAGTCAACTGTGGCCAATTGACAGTCAAACCTCATGGAAATTGACCCACATCAACATTATGAACTCATATGGACCATTTGATCAAGTTTGGATCATAATTCCACAAGAAATTTGATCAGATCACCAAAAGGGCAAAATGGTCATTTTTAGGATTTTGACTGCACAAAGGCAATTTTTGACTGTTTGACCTAGCCAATGGCAAACCAAGCTCACATATGGACTCAAGACCCCATGGAATTGTCTTGACATACTCAACAAGTTCAAAAGATCCCAAATGCACAAGATTGACAGTTGAATTTTCCAGTCAATTGATCAATTTTTGACTGTATACTGAAAAGTCAAACTTTGACTTTTTGGTTAAAATCAAGTGTCAAGATTCATTTTTCATCAAAACATGCCAAATCTTGAAACTTGTTCATCAAGAAATCAAAAATCACAAATTAGGGTTTGAAATGAAGATTTTTCATAAGTTATGAAAAACCCTAATTTTTTCCTAACTTTGTCCCACTTTCTCATCAAGATGCATTTGGATTCAAGGAAAAGTCAAAACATGAAAGTTGTAGTCCATTGCAAAATCTACAACTTTGATTCACAAAGTTTTCTCAAAATAAGCTTGTAGCTCAAGTTACAATTTTTGGAACAAGGGTACCAAACCATTCTTAACTTAGAAAAATTTTGACCTATTTTAGGCAGGATTTTTGCCTAACTTCATGGCAACTTTTCACATGCTTCCACTTGGAATTTCAATTTGCATTACAAATATGGATTGTAGTACACATTCCAAGCTTTCCAAAATGTCCAAGAACTCATCAAACAACCTCATGGTTAGGGAGAATCGAATTTGGCAAGTTGGGAAAAACTCACTTTGTTTATGGCCAATTTACATGTTCATACACTTGTGCCATTTTGAACTCAGCTTGCATTCCTTGATTACAGGTCCTATATCCCATTTTCACTCAATAATTTAATGCTAACCCATTGCTCCAAGACCTTATTTTATGTGTTTAAGCATTGTATGCAAAATTAAGCCATAAGTAGAAAAAGCAAATTATCTATTTTAGAAAAGTTGAACTTTATGTCAAATGCAAATCCAAGAAGCATAGGCACAATCTTTTGAGCTGGTATTTTGTACACGAATCACTCTAACCAAGACTAATGTATGCAACATAGATTGGGGGCCTGTACAAGCTAGAAACACCAAGTTGATTTTCTTGCTTAAAGTTGAAGTAACCTTGCATAACAACTCCCAACTCTCATTCCTGTCAACCAGAGCTTAAGCAAAGATTGTGAACACTTTCCAAATACCAACCCTGACCTGAAACACGAGCCAACCATCTCCATTGCCTTCACAAACACAGAATCACCATAAAACTGCAAAAACAGGGCATAAGCTGCAGTTGGACTTCCATAGCTCATTTCCCTCGTGCACCTTGACCAAAAACACTTCAAACACATCCCACACCATCCCTTGAAACTGTTCCAAACCCTAAACACGACCTGTAACACCCCTAGCTAACATCACCATTTTCATATTTTCTGTTTTGCAGTTGAAGTGCCATAACACGATTCACTTGGTTTTGATGCAAACTAAAGGTTGGAATAGCATCCTGGGACATCAAGGAAGCTATACAAATCATTACCTTGCCTTGTAAGCATCTCCATTGTTGCACACGTTTCCAACTGAACAGGTAAGTTCATGAACTCTTATCTCTCTATCCAGGCATAGTTAGGTTTAGATTTGTGAAGAAATTATGTCACATTCATAGCCCTAAACATGCCCATATCATTAGTTTTCATTTATGTTATGTGTGCTTAGAGAATTTTAAGTCTGAACATTAAATAAAAACTAGGTCAGGAATTGGGGGAGAAGAAATTCTCTCTCATTTCTGAGAGTTAGGATGAGTTCTTCATATGTCCAGAATCGTGGTTTGATGCTCTACATTTCTTGTGTTGTGAGTTTGTGCTAAAAATCAGGGAATCTGGAGATAGCAAACGCGTGTTTTTGTTGAATAGAGATGCTGGAGGTTGAAGAAGACAGGGTCTTGGGCTGGGCCTGAGATTTATCTTTTCTTTTCACACCACTGTATTGCACATGCACCCCCCTGGCCCATTTTGAATTTTACTTGTTATTTTCCATTTTCTCTTTTTGATTTTGTTTTCATATTTTTATTTAAATCATAAAAAACATTAAAAACATTTTTTCCATATTTTTTGTATTTATTTTGATATTTATTTGACTTTAGTTAAGTTTTGTAGATAAATAAATAAATATACCTTTAGTTAAAAATACAAAAGTAAGACAAACATACTTTTTTTATTTTTTTATTTTTTATTTTTATGTTATCTCTTGAAAACCTCTTATAATAAAAATATATTTTTTCTATAATATTAAACATTTTATTTTTGTACATATAATACATATTTAATAAATAAAGTAAAATACTTATACATATTTATTAATATATTTAGAAAAATACAAAGAATTAATACATTTTTGTTTTTATTAATATTTTGACCTCAAAAATACTTTTTATATAAAATACCTTCTTTTATTTATTTTTTTGTAAATAATTAATAAATATTAAATATATTATATAATAAATACTTTTTATTTATAAAATTAGGGTTTTATCCTAGATCCATAAAAATACCAAAAATACATTAATTTTATTTTTACTTATTTGATACATGATAAATACTTTTTACATACATATGAAAAACCTTTTTTTGCATTTTGCATATTTATCTTATTTTTATTTGAATATTGTGTAATTAAATACCTTGCAAAATTCCAAGTTTGATGTAATAGTCTAGGGTTTTAATTCTTGTCAAAACACCCCCATTTGAACATTTGTACCCCCTTCCCATATATTGTGTTGTAATAACTTAAGAACTTTATTTTTCGCACTTTAAGGCTTTCTAATTATGCCATGTTAGAATTAGGGTTTGTATGTAAATCAATTAACCAAAAATAGTTGGACCTAAATTCAAGATAAACAAGCATGAAAATGGACAACACCAATCACACTTGCACCCCTAGGGTATTCCACTTGTTGCCTTCAATAATGGGCCATATTGCATGTTAGGTCTCTTTGGGCAAAACAAAACAATTCAAATGATCATAGTCCCTCGATGACGCTTCCAAAAGTTTCCTAAAAAATGATCAAGTCCCTCAAAGGAAAAATTGCCCAAAGATACTTGGCACCATTGCAATTATGGTCTAAACGATGACCCGCGCCCGTCCCTTTCACATCCTAACACAAGATTGTCCACCAAATGCAATGGTGGAACAAAATTGTTAAAAGGGTTAAAACATAGCAAAGATCTTTGAGAAATTTAGGGTAGATAGCTCTTGATTACTTGCCAACTTGCAAAACAAAACACTTGCCTATTTTTCAAACCACACATCACTACACTTTCAAAACAACTTTCAAAAACAATGAAAACCTTTTCAAAAGACATACACCTTTGTATACATCCCAACATGGATCATTACAAAGGTTGCCACCACATTGGCCTCTTTTCAAAACATTTTCAAAACCCACACACAAAGCACCATTTCAAACAATTGAAAATTAAGGCAAGTTGATCTAAGCAAGTAACTAAGAGCCCATGGATAACCATGGATAGAAAGGGTGCTAATACCTTACCTTTCTATAATCTACTCCCCGAACCCAAGAAAACATCTCAAAGGTTTTTGCTGTGCTTTTTAACCTTTCCTTAGGATAAAATAAAAAGTCGGTGGCGACTCTTGCTCAACCAAAACATTTGCGAAAACAAACGCAAAACCTCAAGTCAGTTCTCCCACCGTATCACAGAACTGACGACTCTGCTGGGGAAATTTTTTAAAGTGGAGTAACCTTAGGGCTTAGATCACCCTCTTACATGACTAATTGTTTGATTTGATTGCTTTATATCTTGGCTCTCTTGTTTGGGTTTGCAATCCTACACCCGGATTTGGGGAACATTCATAGATAGCAATACGTTGTGGAAACTGTGCGGGGTATACCGACACGGTTGAAGCAATAACTATATTAGTGCTACATATTTGTGAGTACCGGTAACCCTTGAGTTCAATCAAGGAGAGTACGGGGCCGCTGAGTGATGTCACTAAGCACTAATGACCTAGAACCTTACTTGACTATCTTGGCCTTTTATTAGGGGTAGTGAGATGACCGGCTTTGGTGCAGTCTGAAGTTGGTAGATACTCGATACTACACTCATTGAGGGTTGTTTTCTTGGAATATTTTGGTCGCTAGTTAAGTGGCTAAACCAAATAAATGAACAATGAAAACAATCCAATGATATTGAGCTCCTTAGAACCCGGTTACTATTTATAGGACAGGTTTTTAAGCCAACTACACTCAAGAGGGTACTTACCTATGAAACCTCACGCAAGCCTGAAACTAGGGTTTGGTGTGATTTGCTTGTACATATGTTTGTGCATACATCATAAACATCATAAAGCATCATATGCATTTACTAACCACTTCAAGGGTTTAGATCTTCATCTTTGTGCTTGTTTTGTAGGTCATGGAAATTCCTCGCAGAAAAACCATCCAAGTCAACCTTGTGAGAATCCTTCTTCAACTCAAGGAGCTCACATCAAGAATTCCGAAAAGCTCTCCCTTCAGTGAAAGACATGGTAGACTGCTCAGCTTAGTCAACACCAACATTGAAGAGGACATGATGAAAGTGTTATTCCAGTTCTTTGACCCTCTTCACCACTGTTTCACTTTCCCCGACTACCAGTTGGTTCCCACTTTAGAGGAGTTTTCTCAACTCCTGAGAATTCCTATCCTTAATCAACTACCTTTCAACGGTACGCAAAAGGAACCAAAACCAGAAGATGTTGCTCGAGCATTACATCTACAGCCTTCTGACATCAAGGGGCATTGGGAAACTAGAAGCGGCGTCAAAGGTTTCTTAGCAAAATTCTTGTTTGAGAAGGCACAAGAATGTTGGAATTCATTGGACCTACAAGCCTTTGAAGAAATTGTGGCACTCCTTATCTATGGGTTGGTCTTGTTCCCAAATCCTGACCAGCTGGTAGATGTCAACACCGTCAAAATCTTCTTATCTAGAAATCCAATACCAACATTGCTTGGGGATATCCTTCACTCATTTTACACACGAACAATGAGAAAGAGGGGTGTTCTCATGTGCTGTACTCCTCTCCTTGCAAGGTGGTTTATTTCGCACCTTCCACAATCTATCTTGAAGAATGACCAAGGCTCGAGGTGGTCCCAACGGTTGATGACTCTTACTCACTCTGATGTACATTGGTGTTCTCGGTCCAGAGAAAATGTCATCATCGTCGATCGTTGTGGAGAGTTCCCTAATGTTCCATTACTTGGTATTAGAGGGGGCATTACCTACAACCCTTTCCTAGCTTTGAGGCAATTTGGATATGCACGGAAGGATGGCCCTCACGACATGTTGATTCCTGACCTAGTTTTTGACTTCGACAACGATGCGCAAGGACTTCGCCAAAGATTCATCAGAGCTTGGAGGATGCCCAACAAGGTTGATAGCAAGACACTAGGGCACAAGAACTCCATCCCTCTTGAGCCTTATCTCAAGTGGGTACGAGCCCGAGCCCAGAGTCTAATGATGCCTTATCCTCATGTTCTCCCTGTGATTAAAGAGCCCGTTAAGGAAGGAGAGGTTCCCTACACCATCCTACATCCTGACATGCCTACATCGTGGGAGGAGATGCAGAAGAGTTGGATCCAACTCAAGGAGGAACGGAACACTTTTGAAGCCAGATTTTACGCCAGCGAGAAGAAGGTTCTAGAGCTCACCCGCCGACTCCATGAGCAAGAGACCCTTAACACCTACATCGCACCAAAGAGGATGCACAACGTCTTTTTACCTTGAGAAGTTGTTTTTTGTAATATTTGGCCCATGGGGCATTTATGTACTAACAAATTTCTTCTTATTAATATGACGTGCGTTCTTTTTGTCTGCAACAATTGTGAATTTCTAAAAATCCTTGAATACATTGCATAAATAGCATCTCATGCATCATGTGCATAACAGGTACCCTTTTTCTACAGGTTGCTTAATCTTCTTCGCTGTTTATTTTGAACATTCATCATGAATCCAGAATCATCCAGTGAACAAGCTATCAAGGCCCTCCAGGCCCAGAATGCCCAGTTTCAAGAGATGGTCATGAGCTTGGCCCAAGGTCAACAAGAGTTGAAGGCTCTGCTCCTAAAGAAGAAGAAGAAGAAGAGGACTGCGTTGTTCAACACTGGACGTAGGTTTGGGAATATGCTCCATAATGAGGCTGATCAAGCTACTTCCTCTGCAGAGAAAGACAGTCCCCAAGGGGGAGGGGCTCCTAGTCCTGCAGTCTCTGACAACGAGACAGATTACAATGACGAACAATACCCTCCTGCTACTGACATATACAAGCAATTAGAGGACCGCTTGAGTGCCATGGAGATTCAAAATGTGTCGGGGCTGGATTTCGGAGATTTAGGTTTATCTTCTGGGGTGGTAATCCCACACAAGTTCAAGGCGCATGCCTTTGCAAAATACGACGGGGTTTCCTGTCCTAAGCTGCATCTCAGATCGTACGTAAGGAAGATCCAACCTTACACGACAGACAAGAACCTTTGGATCCATTTCTTCCAAGATAGCCTTTCGGGGTCACAACTTGAGTGGTTCTATCAGCTAGATGGAACCAGTATCCGACATTGGGAGGATTTGGCTACCGCATTTTATAGACAATATCAGTACAATTCTGACCTCGCTCCTACGCGTACCCAACTTCAGGGTATGTCATTGGGAACGGGCGAAGGATTCAAAGAATATACACAAAAATGGAGAGATCTGGCTGGCAGGGTGCAGCCTCCTTTGACTGACCGTGAACTGGTTGACATGTTTCTAGGGACCTTGTCTGGTCCATTCTTCAATCATCTGGTTGGTAATTCCTCCGCTGGGTTTACAAATTTGATCCTGACGGGTGAAAGGATAGAAGCTGGCATTAGGTCGGGAAAGATACAGAAAGGTGCCTCCGCAAGTACTAAGAAGAAGCCTTTCAAGAAGGAAGCTAGTGCCGTCTATGGTCCTAGAAGACAAGTTAAGCCAAAACGTCGCCAAGCCGTCAACGCATTGGTGATTTCAAAGCCTGTTGCTGCTCCTCAGCAGTACAATCAACAGAGGGGTGAGAGGCCCAAAAGGCAATACACTCGGTTGAGTATGACCTTGTCACAAATCTTGCTGCAACTGCTATCGACCAACTTAGTGACCATCAGAGAGGCTCCGAAGGCTGTGAATACTGCATCTCCTAAGTATAACCTAAATGCCCGCTGTGCTTATCACTCCGATAGCCCGGGGCATTCTACTGATGATTGCTGGGCCCTGAGAAATAAGGTTTAAGACCTTATTGATGCGAAGGAGATACAGTTTGAGGCGCCTGAGAGGCCAAATGTGGTGACTGCTCCTATGCCCCAGCATAGAGTAAATGCCGTTGAAGAAGACTTGTATGCTGTTTCGGTGAATGATGTTGCTACCCCTCTATTGACTGTTAAGAGGAACCTACCGCTAGCCGGTTTATTTCCGGGTTGTAGCAAGGGTTGCCTCCTGTGTGCTGTTACCCCTACCGGTTGTCCGCTACTGAAGTCAGGCATCCAAAGCCTGATGGATAGCAGAGAGATTCTGTTCAAAAAGACCGCTGTTCCGTTTGTTCCCGCTGAAGAAGTATCTGTCGTCACAATTTCCAACAATCCTACCAAGGCTCCCCCGAGGAAGCCAGTCAAAATTATGTCTGTTGCACCCATTACCATTACTGTTTCGGGGCCCCTCCCCTATGAATCTAACAAGGCTGTCCCATGGCACTATGGGGCAGATGTGTATGTGCTTGGAGTGAAGCAGGAGTTCAACACCGGTACCAGTATCAGTAACATCACTGGTCCCGCCAAAATTACTCACAGTGGCAGGCTCTTCTCGCCTGACATTGCACCACCAGTTATCCGAAAACCTCTTATCATCACACCCGCAAGTGTGCATGTTCCAAATCAAGTTCCTGTGCCTACTACTACCGCCGAGTCCTCTGATGCTCGGGGAAAAGGAGTTACTACCGATTTGCCTGCCCAGACGGAGGCACCAAAAAAGACCGCTGTTGAAGCCTCCCAGCAAGAGATGGAGGAAATCCTTAAAATCATTAAAAAGAGTGACTTCAATGTCGTTGAACAGCTAGGGCATACCCCCTCCAAGATCTCTATGCTATCATTGCTTCTGTGCTCAGAGGCCCACGCCAAGGCCCTGATTTCATTTCTGAAAACGACCCATGTGCCGCAAGAGACATCTGCAGATCAGTTCACTGATTGTGTGGCCAATTTGACAGCTGACAATGGTTTGGGTTTCTCGGATGCTGACCTTACCGCCAAGGGAAAAAACCACAATGATGCCCTGCACGTCTCTATAGAATGCAGGGGCACTACTCTCGCACACGTATTGGTGGACACCGGTTCTTCCCTGAATGTTTTGCCCAAGAAGGCCTTAGATCGGTTGGATTGTGAGGGCCTGGAATTGAAGCCTAGTAACATCATTGTTAGAGCCTTCGACGGTTCTAAGAGGATGGTGCATGGTGAGGTGGACATTCCTATTCATGTGGGTTCCCAAGTCTTTGACTCAACGTTCTACGTGATGGATATTCGTCCATCTTATTCCTGTTTGATGGGTCGACCTTGGATTCACAAGGCTGGGGCCGTAACATCCACTCTACATCAGAAGCTCAAATACCCTGTCAGAGGGAAGATTGTTACTGTGCAGGGAGAGGAGGAATACATGGTTAGTCACCTGAATTCATTCCGGTATATCGAGATGGACGGGGAGTTTATTGAAACCCCCTTTCAACATTTTGAAGAGGTACCTCCAACATTGGCGTCAGCTGAGACAGTGGTTGAAGAAGACTTTCCTTTGAAGATGGCTATCCTGAAGGATGCCCGGGCAGTGATTGAGAAAGGCAAGTGCGCAAACTGGGGTCAACTTCCTGACTTCACTCAAAAGACCGACAAGTTTGGGCTGGGCTTCACTGCAGAGGCTCAGAGGGCTGTTCGCAAAGAAAGGATCAGAAAGCCTCCGGTGTTCATCACCAACCCAAGAGTGAATGCTATTGAGGATGACGTAGAGGAAGCGGAATTTGACAGTTGGATCTATCCAACAACCAACAACGGACCAAGCAACTGGACGGCAAAAGATTTTACACCTATTACTTTTATCACGCAGTAATGAACTCTTTTGTTTTCAATTTGTAACAAACAATATGTTGAAACTTTTATTGGCTCAGTGTCCTACCCGGGGCACCGTGGCTCCATTTGTGAGGGCTTTTTGTATGACATTTTCATAAATCATTAATCAAAACATTGGACGTTTGTTGCATTTCAAATCTTGTGCTATTTTTCGTTCTTTGTTATATACTGCAAAACATCTATATTTACACACACTCACTTATACATGTTCCAATCCACTCTGGATCTCGCTGGTAACGACTCTACTACCGCCAGTTATGACTTCGAAAATCCGATCAACTTAGCCGAAGACGAAGGTGAAGATGATTGCGAAGTGCCTGGTGAACTTGCAAGACTGCTACTCCTGGAAGAGAGGGCCATTCAGCCGCATGAAGAGCCAGTGGAAACAGTGAATCTGGGTAATGAGACAGATAGAAAAGAAGTTAAGATTGGTGCCAATCTGGAGCTCAGCGTGAAACAACGATTGATTCAGATGCTGCATGATTACGTGGAAATCTTCGCTTGGTCTTACGAAGACATGCCTGGTTTGGATGCCGACATTGTAGTTCATCATCTGCCTACCAAGGAAGACTGCCCTCTGGTAAAACAGAAGGTCCGCCGCATGCGTCCAGAGATGTCCGAGAAAATCAAAGCTGAGGTTATGAAACAATTTGATGCCGGGTTTCTAGCAGTGACTTCTTATCCTCAGTGGGTGGCCAACGTGGTTCCAGTGCCAAAGAAAGATGGTAAAGTCAGAATGTGTGTAGACTACAGGGATTTGAACAGGGCCAACCCTAAGGACGATTTCCCTCTGCCTCACATCGACGTTCTTGTTGACAATACTGCTCAACACAAGGTGTTCTCCTTCATGGATGGTTTTTCAGGGTATAATCAGATCAAGATGGCCCCTGAAGACATGGAAAAGACTACCTTTGTTACTCAGTGGGGCACCTTCTACTACAAGGTCATGCCATTCGGGTTAAAAAATGTTGGGGCAACCTACCAACGTGCCATGGTTGTTTTATTTCATGACATGATCCATCACGAGATAGAAGTATACGTCGATGATATGATTGCAAGGTCCCAAACTGAGGAGGAACACCTTTACCATCTGCGGAAGCTGTTTGACCGACTAAAGTTGTACAAGCTGAGGTTGAACCCAAACAAATGCACCTTTGGGGTGAGGTCTGGAAAATTGCTAGGTTTCATTGTAAGCGATAAAGGTATTCAAGTGGACCCTGCAAAGGTGAAAGCCATACAAGAGATGCCGACTCCCAAGACAGAGAAAGAAGTCAGAGGCTTTCTGGGACGACTGAATTACATTGCCCGATTCATCTCACATCTAACTGCTACCTGTGAGCCAATCTTCAAATTGCTGAAGAAAGATCAAGTAGTACGTTGGAACGATGAATGTCAGGCCGCTTTCGAAAAGATAAAGGAATATCTCCAAGAACCACCCATTCTTATGCCACCAGTGGAAGGGAGACCCCTAATACTATACTTGACAATACTTGACAACTCAATGGGGTGTGTGCTGGGGCAGCATGACGAGTTTGGCCGAAAAGAGCACGCTATTTATTACCTGAGCAAAAAGTTTCCGACTGTGAGACTCGGTACTCACTGCTCGAGAAAACTTGCTGCGCTCTGGTATGGGCTGCTCGCCGGCTGAGACAGTATATGTTGACTCACACTACTCTGCTGATTTCAAAAATGGATCCAATCAAGTACATATTCGAAAAGCCTGCTCTGTCCGGAAGAATAGCAAGATGGCAAATGATCTTGACAGAATATGACATCCAGTACACAACTCAAAAAGCAATCAAGGGAAGTGTATTGGCAGACCATTTGGCACACCAACCTGTGGACGATTACCAATCATTGAACTTCGAATTTCCAGACAAAGATATCATGGTAGTAACTGATTGTGAAGTACCTAGACCGGATGAAGGACCTGAGGAAGGATCCCGATGGTCTATGCATTTTGACGGAGCCTCGAATGCTTTGGGTAACGGTATCGGCGCTGTGATCATATCCCCTAAAGGTACTCATACTCCACTCACCGCCCGACTGTGTTTCAACTGCACCAACAACATGGCGGAATATGAGGCATATATCATGGGTCTTCAAGCTGCAATCGACTTAAGGATCAAGTTTCTGAGTGTCTTCGGAGATTCCGCTCTCGTGATCAATCAGATCAAAGGCGAGTGGGATACGAAACACCCAAATCTTATTCCTTACAAGGAGTATGTGTTGACTTTGCTTCCCCACTTTGAAGAGATAACTTTTGAACACTTCCCAAGAGAGGAGAATCAGTTGGCAGACGCACTAGCTACGATGTCTTCAATGTTCAAAGTCAAATGGGACAACGAGGCTCCCCGGATCATTATCTGGAAGTTGGACGAACCTGCATACTGCTGCGATCTTGAGGCCGAAGAGGTGACCGAAAAACCCTGGTATCATGAGGTGAAGAGATATTTGGAAGCTCAAGAATACCCCAAAGGCGCGTCGATCAATGACAAGAAGTTCCTAAGAAGGTTTGCGGAAAAATTCTTCCTCAGCAACGGCATTCTCTACAAACGAAACCATGATTCAACTTTACTGCGTTGTGTGGATAAGACCGAAGCAGAGAAGATCATGGTAGAACTACATGAAGGTACATTCGGAACACATTCCAGTGGATACACCATGGCAAAGAAAATCCTTCGGGAAGGATATTTCTGGTCCACAATGGAAGCCGACTGTTACCAACATTCTCGAACTTGTCATAAATGCCAGATCTATGCTGACAAAGTGCATATCCCTCCGGTTCCTCTGAATGTCCTGACAGCACCTTGGACTTTTGCAATGTGGGGCATTGATATGATCGGCGAAATCCGACCGACGGCATCCAACGGGCATCGCTTCATCTTGGTAGCAATTGATTACTTCATGAAGTGGGTAAAAGGAGCTTCCTACGCCACCGTAACCAAGAGCGTCATGGCACGTTTCATTCGGCATAACCTGATCTATCGGTACGGCGTCCCGGAAAGAATCATTACGGACAATGGTACCAATCTTAACAACAAGATGATCACTGAGCTCTGCGAGCAATTCAAGATACAACACCACAACTCTTCTCCTTACCGGCCGAAGATGAATGGAGCTGTCGAAGCGGAAAATAAAAACATCAAGAAAATCGTGCAGAAGATGACAGTGACCTACAAAGATTGGCACGAAATGTTACCATTTTCTCTTCATGGGTACCGTACCTTAGCAAGGACGTCAACCAGGGTAACTCCTTTTTCCTTCGTCTATGGCATGGAGGCAGTCTTGCCAATTGAAGTCCAGATACCCTCTCTCCGGATAATGAAGGATGCAGACTTGAGTGAAGATGACTGGATCCAGACTCGACTTGACCAATTAAACCTAATTGACGAAAAGAGACTCACTGCTATTTGCCATGGTCAGACATACCAAAAACGGATGATCAGGGCATTTAACAAGAAAGTCAGACCACAAGAGTATCAAGTTGGGGACCTGGTAATCAAACGCATCATCCTTCCTCAAAGTGATCCCAGGGGCAAATGGACCCCTACGTACGAAGGGCCATTTGTGGTTAAACATGTGTTCTCAGGAGGAGCCATGATTCTAACCACCATGGATGGTGACGACCTTCCTCACCCCGCCAATGCAGACATAGTAAAAAGATACTACGCATGAATAAAAGACCCGCTAGGTTGACATACCTAGGCAAAAATAAGGGCTTCCCGGCGAACCAAAAGGGTTCGGGCAAAAATAAGGGATGAAGATGAAAAGAATCTGTACACCCGGCAAGTCGAAAACCTGAAAAGGCGGCTTGGGCAAAAATGGGTATCCCGGTGGACTGAAAACCCGAAAGGGCGGTCCAGGCAAAAGTTAGGGATAAAGCGTAACACTATGTCTCATTGGATCACCTTGCATCCAGAATTCGGCATCAACTATCGGGCTCAGACTTCGGCATCGATCAATCAGCTTCATCTTCAACTAAGCGGCAAAGTGATGAGACGCTTGAAGACATAAAGGCGATAGCAGAATTGGAACCCAGTGGGAATATTTTTCACATAGCTGTTTTGTTTTCAAAATTGTATAAACTTTATGTTATTTGGCGGCGTTCTCTTACTAGGACGTCAGCCTGTTGTACAAAAAACGCCTATTTACAGGCAAATTTCAAAATCAATACAAGTTCACTTTTCCAAACAAATTGCCAATTGTTTTTTCCTTTTTCTGTTTTGTCTTGCGAAGAACGTCCAATGTTCATTTTTGATATATGCATTTGACACTAAATTGCTAATTCATAAATACTTGCATACGAAACAAAGGACTGATTACAGGTGACATCAAAAACAGGGGCAATGTAGAGTTGTCCAGGCAGTCTAGTTGCTCTGTCCGCCAAGGTACCAAGGTAGATTCAAATGAAGAATGTGACCAAGTTATCTCAACTCCCCACAGAGTAAGACAAGATTCGACAATACTCTCCCCAGGAAGAGTAGTCTATCATCAGCCCTACAATAGGCACCCTGTTCCCCTAGCAAGTCAGCAATACTCTCCTCCAGCAGAGTTAGTCTACGGTCAGCCTAAAGGAAGTTGGGTATCCCCAGAAGATATCAATATTCCCCAGCGGAGTATAGGCATTCATCAGCAAGCATCCCCGGCAGTCTTGATCTAAGATTGTTCCCCGGCGGAATACAGACACTCTAGTGGAACCATTTTCCAGTACAGTCCGAAAGTTTCCCCAGGAAATTTGGAATCCATATCCCCAGCAGGTCTTGAAGCTTATCCCCAGTAGATTCTGGAAGCTTATCCCCTGTAAAGTACGGACGTCTCTCCCGGGATTTATTCAAAGTTATTCCTCACAAGGGCTTATAACTGGGTTATCCTCAGCTAATTACCACGGAAGGTCGCCCTCGGCGAAGTTCTTCCAATCCCCAGCGGAGTCCATCAAAGTTCCCCAACATAACTTATCAACACAATCCCCAGCGGAGTTTATCATTGTCATCCCCAGCGGAGTTTATCATTGTTACCCCCAGCGGAGTCCATCATCGAAATCCTCAGCGGAGCTCTCATCAAAACTTCAGCGAAGTCTCTCTTCCCACAGAGTATTCCCCTCAGAGTAATCTCTCCAACAAGTTTATTCCCCAACGGAGTAATCTTCTCCTACCGGTGTATTCTTACAACCATCATCCCTAGCGGAAACGAAGAACTCTACTCTTCAACGTCAGCCCATGGTTTAATTCCCTAGCCGATCGTCAAGGATTTATTTTCCTAGACGAAAATATATTCATAAACATTTCACACATCTTGCTTACATACATGATAAAGCGCATACAACACTATCTCATTTTGAACATCATAACATCATGCATTTCATACATCATGACATTGCATACAATTGATGTTTTGCCTTTTCAGGGAAAAAGACAATCCAAAAGACGACTACCTTCAACTGTCACAATTCCAGATTCGATTCCTGTATCTATCCAGGGCACATCTGTGAGTGATCAGTTTCCATATTCGATTCCTGTATCTAGCCAGGGCACATCTGAAGAGTTTGAAGATTCGATTCCTGTATCCAGCCAGGGCATATTTGTTGATGACTAATTCCATATTCGATTCCTGTATCCAGCCAGGGAACATCTGAAGAGTTTGAAGATTCGATTCTTGTATCCAGCCAGGGCATATCTGTTGACGACTAATTCCAGATTCGATTCCTGTATCTAGCCAGGGCACATCTGAAGAGTTTGAAGATTCGATTCCTGTATCCATCCAGGGCATATCTGTAGACGACAATTCCAGATTCGATACATGTATCCAGCCAGGGCATATCTGCGAGCAACCGATTGTAGACTCGACACCTGTATCTAGCCAGGGCATTTCTGCATGAAGAGATTGAAGATCAACACCTGTAACAAGCCAGGAAAACATCTGTCTTTCTCAAAGTGCGCAAATTATCGTTAAGGAATCTCTTATGCGATCAACACTTCCAAATGGCATCTATAAGCCCATTTCCGACAAGGTTCTGTCACGCCTTCAGATGGCATCTATAAGCCCATCTCCCTATCCACCATCTCTCCAAATGGCATCTATAAGCCCATTCCCGACATCACATTTGCTGATACTCCAACATGCGAGTGCAAATTTCCGGGCACTCTAGTGTCCAATCTCCTTTTACCCTCGAGTCACGAAAGGCAAACTTGCCAATCTAACTCTTCAGGTTCAAGAAGATTGAACAGGGGCAACTGTTGTACCCCAAAATTTGCCCTCCCATTTTCTCAACATTTTCTCATCACAAGGCCTTTGGAGCTCAAGATCCAGTTAGGGTTTCCTCTGCAAGACTTCTCCTAGCACTGTTGACCCAAATTAGGGTTTGTGTTTGCACAAAGATATTTTGACCTAAAATGCCTAAGAATACTTTCATGCTTCATGTTGGACTCCCAAGTTTATCCATACCAAGTTTCAAGCTTTGATTCCAACCTTTGCCCAGTCAATTGGACAGTTGACCTAGAAATCAGTTGTATTGGGGAAAAAGTCAACTGTGGGCAATTGACAGTCAAACCTCATGGAAATTGACCCACATCAACATTATGAACTCATATGGACCATTTGATCAAGTTTGGATCACAATTCCACAAGAAATTTGATCAGATCACCAAAAGGGCAAAATGATCATTTTTAGGGTTTTGACTGCACAAAGGCAATTTTTAACTGTTTGACCTAGCCAATGGCAAACCAAGCTCACATATGGACTCAAGGACCCCATGGAATTGTCTTGACATACTCAACAAGTTCAAAAGATCCCAAATGCACAAGATTGACAGTTGAATTTTCCAGTCAATTGATCAATTTTTGACTGTATACTGAAAAGTCAAACTTTGACTTTTTGGTCAAAATCAAGTGTCAAGATTCATTTTTCATCAAAACATGCCAAATCTTGAAACTTGTTCATCAAGAAATCAAAAATCACAAATTAGGGTTTGAAATGAAGATTTTTCATAACTTAGAATTTTTCTAAGTTATGAAAAACCCTAATTTTTTACTAACTTTGTCCCACTTTCTCATCAAGATGAATTTGGATTCAAGGAAAAGTCAAAACATGAAAGTTGTAGTCCATTGCAAAATCTACAACTTTGATTCACAAAGTTTTCTCAAAAGAAGCTTGTAGCTCAAGTTACAATTTTTGGAACAAGGGTACCAAACCATTCTTAACTTAGAAATTTTTTGACCTATTTTAGGCAGGATTTTTGCCTAACTTCATGGCAACTTTTCACATGCTTCCACTTGGAATTTCAATTTGCATTACAAATATGGATTGTAGTACACATTCCAAGCTTTCCAAAATGTCCAAGAACTCATCAAACAACCTCATGGTTAGGGAGAATCGAATTTGGCAAGTTGGGAAAAACTCACTTTGTTTATGGCCAATTTACATGTTCATACACTTGTGCCATTTTGAACTCAGCTTGCATTCCTTGATTACAGGTCCTATATTCCATTTGCACTCAATAATTTAATGCTAACCCATTGTGCCAAGACCTTATTTTATGTGTTTAAGCATTGTATGCAAAATTAAGCCATAAGTAGAAAAAGCAAATTATCCATTTTAGAAAAGTTGAACTTTATGTCAAATGCAAATCCAAGAAGCATAGGCACAATCTTTTGAGCTGGTATTTTGTACACAAATCACTCTAACCAAGACTAATGTATGCATCATAGATTGGGGGCCTGTACAAGCTAGAAACACCAAGTTGATTTTCTTGCTTAAAGTTGAAGTAACCTTGCATAACAACTCCCAACTCTCATTCCTGTCAACCAGAGCTTAAGCAAAGATTGTGAACACTTTCCAAACACCAACCCTGACCTGAAACACGAGCCAACCATCTCCATTGCCTTCACAAACACAGAATCACCATAAAACTGCAAAAACAGGGCATAAGCTGCAGTTGGACTTCCATAGCTCATTTCCCTCGTGCACCTTGACCAAAAACACTTCAAACACATCCCACACCATCCCTTGAAACTGTTCCAAACCCTAAACACGACCTGTAACACCCCTAGCTAACATCACCATTTTCATATTTTCTATTTTGCAGTTGAAGTGCCATAACACGATTCACTTGGTTTTGAAGCAAACTAAAGGTTGGAATAGCATCCTGGGACATCAAAGAAGCTATACAAATCATTACCTTGCCTTGTAAGCATCTCCATTGTTGCACACGTTTCCAACTGAACAGGTAAGTTCATGAACTCTTATCTCTCTATCCAGGCATAGTTAGGTTTAGATTTGTGAAGAAATTATGTCACATTCATAGCCCTGAACATGCCCATATCATTAGTTTTCATTTATGTTATGTGTGCTTAGAGAATTTTAAGTCTGAACATTGAATAAAAACTAGGTCAGGAATTGGGGGAGAAGAAATTCTCTCTCATTTCTGAGAGTTAGGATGAGTTCTTCATATGTCCAGAATCGTGGTCTGATGCTCTACATTTCTTGTGTTGTGAGTTTGTGCTAAAAATCAGGGAATCTGGAGATAGCAAACGCGTGTTTTTGTTGAACAGAGATGCTGGAGGTTGAAGAAGACAGGGTCTTGGGCTGGGCCTGAGATTTATCTTTTCTTTTCACACCACTGTATTGCACATGCACCCCCTGGCCCATTTTGAAATTTACTTGTTATTTTCCATTTTCTCTTTTTGATTTTGTTTTCATATTTTTATTTAAATCATAAAAAACATAAAAAACATTGTTTCCATATTTTTTGCATTTATTTTGATATTTATTTGACTTTAGTTAAGTTTTGTAGATAAATAAATAAATATACCTTTATTTAAAAATACAAAAGTAAGACAAACATACTTTTTTTATTTTTTTATTTTTTATTTTTATGTTATCTCTTGAAAACCTCTTATAATAAAAATATATTTTTTCTATAATATTAAACATTTTATTTTTGTACATATAATACATATTTAATAAATAAAGTAAAATACTTATACATATTTATTAATATATTTAGAAAAATACAAAGAATTAATACATTTTTGTTTTTATTAATATTTTGACCTCAAAAATACTTTTTATATAAAATACCTTCTTTTATTTATTTTTTTGTAAATAATTAATAAATATTACATATATTATATAATAAATACTTTTTATTTATAAAATTAGGGTTTTACCCTAGATCCATAAAAATACCAAAAATACATTAATTTTATTTTTACTTATTTGATACATGATAAATACTTTTTACATACATATGAAAAACCTTTTTTTGTATTTTGCATATTTATCTTATTTTTATTTGAATATTGTGTAATTAAATACCTTGCAAAATTCCAAGTTTGATGTAATAGTCTAGGGTTTTAATTCTTGTCAAAACACCCCCATTTGAACATTTGTACCCCCCTTCCCATATATTGTGTTGTAATAACTTAGGAACTTTATTTTTCGCACTTTAAAGCTTTCTAATTATGCCATGTTAGAATTAGGGTTTGTATGCAAATCAATTAACCAAAAATAGTTGGACCTAAATTCAAGATAAACAAGCATGAAAATGGACAACACCAATCACACTTGCACCCCTAGGGTATTCCACTTGTTGCCTTCAATAATGGGCCATATTGCATGTTAGGTCTCTTTGGGCAAAACAAAACAATTCAAATGATCATAGTCCCTCGATGACGCTTCCAAAAGTTGCCTAAAAAATGATCAAGTCCCTCAAAGGAAAAATTGCCCAAAGATACTTGGCACCATTGCAATTATGGTCTAAACGATGACCCGCGCCCGTCCCTTTCACATCCTAACACAAGATTGTCCACCAAATGCAATGGTGGAACAAAATTGTTAAAAGGGTTAAAACATAGCAAAGATCTTTGAGAAATTTAGGGTAGATAGCTCTTGATTAATTGCCAACTTGCAAAACAAAACACTTGCCTATTTTTCAAACCACACATCACTACACTTTCAAAACAACTTTCAAAAACAATGAAAACCTTTTCAAAAGACATACACCTTTGTATACATCCCAACATGGATCATTACAAAGGTTGCCACCACATTGGCCTCTTTTCAAAACATTTTCAAAACCCACACACAAAGCACCATTTCAAACAATTGAAAATTAAGGCAAGTTGATCTAAGCAAGTAACTAAGAGCCCATGGATAACCATGGATAGAAAGGGTGCTAATACCTTCCCTTTCTATAATCTACTCCCCGAACCCAAGAAAACATCTCAAAGGTTTTTGCTGTGCTTTTTAACCTTTCCTTAGGATAAAATAAAAAGTCGGTGGCGACTCTTGCTCAACCGAAACATTTGCGAAAACAAACGCAAAACCTCAAGTCAGTTCTCCCACCGTATCACAACAGGCAATATAAATGGCCATGGCTAGTATCAACTCGTCTCATCCTCACGAGTCTCATGGTACTAGAATCAATATCCAATTTTGCCTATCCTACAAAGCCCTAAACAAGAACTTAAAACCCTAGCTATGGTAGTTTGTCGTACAATCACCAAAAACACAATTGAATATGATGATTAGCTTGCAAACATGTTAAGGAACAAGAATATGCAGTCAAAATGTGCAAATGGCGTATAAATTGACGAAAACGAGTTTAGAAGCCAATCATGATACCTGCAACTTACAATCCTATGCGTGAAAAGGCTTGAATTTGATTTGAATGTGCTCCGGGAACGTCCAGCAACCTTTTGGCAACGTGGGAAGGGCATGATCCGGTCTCTAATATGGAAATTAGATTACCACTTTTCTTGAAATTTTTTGAGTTTTCTTTTCTCTTTGCACGATTGCTTCTCCCCTCCCTATGCCTTGGTCTCCTTCTGTATATGTAATGCAAGCTATTAGGTCAACAAAAACAACCTCAATCTTACTCATCATGGAGATTTGATTTGATCTTTCAATGCATATTATTCCTTTCCAATTTTGCTCAAATCCAATCTTTTTTCAAACCAAATTGCCTTTGCACGAGTTGATATTCAATTGACAGCATATGAGATCTTTTTTCAATGCACAAATCATCCCTAAAATACAATATATGATTTTATTAGGATTTATTTGATTTTATTTGAATTTTAAATGAATAAAAATCAAAATAAATGAATAAATAAAGCATGGAGGGTCCCATAGGTCGTGGACTATGTTAGGAATGAGATGCAAGCATAAAAAGTTGGGCCCATTTAGCAAAAGATGCAAACTTGAGCATGTTTGACTTTTGGCAATTTTGCAAAAAAGGTCAACTTGGACAATGCATAACTCTCTCAATTTTGATCCTAGAGAGGTGTTCTTGGACTTTTTAGAAATCTTAGGATGTCCTCTAAGCAACCCTTTTGGTATCATATTAATTGAGTCTTCCATGTTCATGTATGAAGCCTTGACTCAAAATGTGTTTTTGTTGACTTTTCAAAATGATCTATAATGTCCAAATTCATATCTCTTTGTAAGTGCATATTTTGAATTTGGAAGATGAAGATGAATTGTAGGTAATTGCATCCTATTCAAAATGAGATTTGGATGGGTCATTTTTGATAAAGTATGAGAAAGTTATGCTTGGTCAAAGTTGAGTTGACTTTTCCTACAAAACCCTAATTTAGCAACTTTTGGGCTTTGACGAATTGTGAGCAATCCTTGATGAATCACGATCAACCCTTGATCAAATGATGAATGATACTTCAAAATGAGGATGTTGACCCAAAATCTTGAAGTTTGACTGTATGTGGGCCACAGTTGACTTTTGACCTAGCATAGTCGATTTCTAGGTATTTGAGCAATTGACTGAGCAAACTTCCTCTACAAGGCTTGAAACTTGACATGGATGATCTTGAGAACATATTAGGACAATGGTGAGCATTTGGGATCCTTTGGACTCAAGCATCTTGATGCAAGATGAAACTCTAATCTGAGGTAGACTACCTTAGGAGAGAGTTTGTCTGGTCAACTCTTGGACCTCCTAGAGCAATTTGAGGACCTCACTTGACATGTATTGAGAAATATGAGAGGGAAAATTTTGGGGTACAAAATAGGGCTACCATTGTATGATAACATTAGGTTAGAAATAGGCTAGTCTCCCTTAGACTCTTTTCTTCCCCTTTTGCATCCTTGCATTTAAAATTAAAACTACCTTTTCCTTAGCAAATCATAAAACATGCTAACAACTTAAACCCTTTTACAAGGTAATAAAACACAAACCAATCAAATGTGGCATCTTTCCTCGAGGGCGTAACTCGAAACTATTTTCAAGCAAGGACATGATTAATTTACTTCTGTGCCAACGCGTAAGTCTCCAAAGGTCGAGTTGCGGCAGAAGGCGGTATTAACATTGTTCATAAAAAACACAAAACAAACAAAATATGTGAGCCGAACTACGGTAACTCTTATTCCTCAAAAAAGATGCGTAGGCATTTGGGTAGGGCCCAAGCGAGTACAACTTTATTTTCCCTACATTATTTTCTCATTTCTTTTGCATGCATTCGTCATCGATAGTAAACAGTAAGCATAGTTTAGACACACCCATAAGATAGATAACAAGAGTGGATACCGTAGAGTACCACGGGTATGTGAGGTTCTAATACCTTCCCCTCGTGTAACAGACTCCCTTACTCGATCTCTCGGTTGCAATACCGTGACTTCTCCCTTCTCAGGTTTTCTTGATGTTTACCTTTCCCTTCATGTGGGATAAAAGATGTTTGATGGTGACTTCATTGTTTGATGATTTTCAGCCGGTTGGTTCAGCTGGAGACTTCACTGGGGATAGGTCGACCAAATGTTGGTCCATCTCGGAGTCGCTCCTAGCTCTTGTTTTCTTTTCGTTGGGTGTTTATTTTTATGCTTTTAGTTTATTCATTCATACATGTTTACCTGAGCATATGTATGCATTGCATTTCACTATTTCCCATATGCTACTGTTGTGCTGGATCTGCTTCTTGTTGGGTGGGTGTTACTATGAGGTAAAAGGCCCAATACCCAGGCCAAAGTTATATACCATAGGAACCCTAGGAATAGAGTGGAACATGAACGGCTAGTTGACTTAGGTTTCACTATTTCTTCCATGTCATTTACGCTTAGATGAGGTATAAATGAGGGGCTATCTTTTTCACGTTGGTGATACAGAGATAGTTTTTCAGAAGTACCCTCGATTCTGAGTTACCCAACCTTACCTTGACCTAGTCTTCACCTGTGAGTGGGGCAAGAATATTTTATCACGGGTAGAGATGGTGACTATGTTCAGACAGTGACTATTGGTTCTAATGGTTATGTTCTGGATTTTTGTTGGTGACTTATTCAGATGCTATATTATGTTGGTGACTGTATGGTTCTCATATTTATTTTCTGATTTCCTGACTTGTATATTTAGAGGTTCATTTGGGCCTTCGATCTTGGTATTCCCAACATGTTCATAAAAGACTCAACAGTATCTGGTTCTAGAAACCTTGATCCCGTACAATGGAAGATCTACATGGTGCTTGGTTGTTACATGTACGAAAGCTATGTCGGACCTTTGATCTGATAATATTCATGTGATTTAGAACAATGTAGCAATCATATTCAAAAATGATGGAACTTTGATCCCATTTGATCCCACTTTTTTGCATACATAACATGGTTAACCACATGCTTAACACACATGTTCTGTTATTTCCAAGGAATTATATTTGTAAGCCTTGTGTTGAACTTTTCCATCCCTTACTTGCGTAAAATCAAAATCAAAGCATGTAAGTTCCTTAGAAATATCAGAACATGACATGGCATCCATTCATGCACCCCATGCACATTCATGCATCTATAACATGTATTCGAAGATGGGAGATTCTTATTCATACATGGTATTCTCCTCAGAGGTTCTACTTGATTTCTTACTGCACATGTTTAGAGATCAGTATGGGATAACTCCATGGGGGATTGACCGGTACGAAGATCCCAATAGGGTTAGTCATGGTATACATGTAATATTTGGCCAATGGCTGGGAATTCTTTGAGAAGGAATATAATCGACTTAAGAATCAAATGAACCAGGTCATGGAATCTCTGATGATGATGTCAACAATCTTGCACATATTGCCGCAACAGAGGTTCTCTCTTCTCCTCATATTTTGGGGATCACTTTCATCCATGGAATGTTGCACAATCTTGAGTTCTTGGGACATCTTATCAGCAAATGGTTCCCATTTACTATTGGGTTAGACCCCGTACTTCAGTATTGTCTATAAATTCCCTTCCAGGTCATGATACCAACGTTAGATATGGTTACTATGCTAGGGCATCTGAATATTCAATCAGGGGCACTCTATACAGCTCTGTGTTCCCTAATCTGTTCGACAGTAACCATTCTTTGTGCCCCGAGTGAATTCATGGAAAAAAAGCTTTTAAGAAAAGACAGAAGAAGCCTGATGAGCATGCTGGTACAAGTCCACTACATTACATCCAACTATTTCCTCTCCTGGTGGAAGTTCAATTGGAAGCTCTGATATTTGGGGTTATCCTCCCACAAACATCTATTCTTATTGAGGCACCCAGTTTTGATATTGAAAACTGTAAAGGGGTTGAAGTATAAAGCCCAACACCTATCTGGCGTCTTTTCCAAAAGTCTAATTCCTATTTGGCCAACTGTTGGACTCTTTCTTACTAGGTGGATGTCTTTGTTGTTCTGATAGAAGACGAACTATATTATTTCTTTGTGGCATAAGACGCTTGGTGATGCATTTTATACCAATTCGCTCGGTAAAGCATTCATTTGTTCTCCTGAAAGAATCTTCTATGTATATTATTCTGGGGCACCTAGTCATTCGATCAAATATGGTATGTCATCCAGACATAAGGTCCAAGACAGGCTCAATTCAGGGATTATTGTGTTCACATCATATCAGAAGGGGAATTCTCTCGCCCATTTAAGAATCAAGATCGTAGAAAGTCGTCAAAATCAAGAAGCCCATACGGAGTCAAGTCTCCTCAACGATGGCAATCATTGGTTTCTTTACTGCATTTTCATTCACATTCTTACTTGTTTGTTTAAACATTGCTTGCATGTAGAAACTTGGCTATTTTTAATGAAAATCTTAATGCAGTAAGTAAGCTTGTATTGAAGTGTTCCTTTTGTTTTTATTCATCCATTTGTTATCATTCTTTAAATGTTTTACTTGCATATTAATTCCAAGTTTCCAAGTCTTATGCTTAGGCAAAGATTGGATGGAGGATGATGATAACCTAAAAATGCAAAAAATATCTGGTTGGTATGCTTTTGAGTTAGACCCTGCTGACGATGTACAAGCCTTGTTTCAATTCCTAAACACCGGAGATATAAGGGAGATATACCCTCGTTAACCCCTCTGAGCCTTCAAAGTAGGAGTTTATTTTCTGTTCAGAAAAAACCTCATTTTAACCCTGGGGCGGGTAGTACTCAGTTAATCTGATCAAGCGTTCAGAGGTCATAAAGAGTGTGCATCCAAGGATATAACAATGGTTATCCATCAAAAGGTTAAGGAAATTCAAAACCACAATGGTTAACCCCCATCTATCAATAACGTGCGTCAATTAACGATATTCCAATGGGTATCTCTTGCAAATCAAGAAGCCGAGATCGGATGACGATACAACAATGGCTATTCATCATCTACTAAAGACTTAGACAATCACATTCACTTCCAACAAATCAAAGACAACGTGAAGATCAAAAACTTGTTCAAATGGAAAGCATGAACAAGGAAGAAACAAAAAGCCCAGCTAAGTCGAAACTTGTTCCAAATTGAAATTCAAAAGAATTTGTCTAGGGAAAAGCAAGAAAAAAAGCCTAAAAGGCGAGAAAAGGATTACCAATAAAATCCTTATCAAAATAACAAGGTCGTGTGATCATACACCAAAGTCAGAAGTTTGTGACTGTGGTGTCCAAGAGGCCTCAGTGGTTCCTCAACCATCACAAACTCTTCTCGAGAGATGAATGCTTGTATTGGGTCAACTGAACATAGGAATGGAGAACATTATGGAGAATGGGTGGGCACCAAATAATTTTGAGCCTTAAATCCTTTTTTCTAAAACCGTGAACCAGGCCATGTTACAACTCTTAAAAGTCCTAACTAAAGCATAGGTCAATTTGAAAGTGTGCTACTATGAGATAGCATTTAACTGACTCCTAAGAGGTGTGTTTGAATATTTGTGTTGGCATCATGTGCTTGCATTACCTTTCATAAAAAAGAATTTGCAAATGTTGCTCTCTAGCTAGTGACTCGTTCACAACAGTTGTGACATCATTTCATTCAAAGCTTTTTCAAACTTAAAGACTTACATATGTGTTGCATTAGAATTATCATTCTCATAATAAAAAATCGGTAAAGAGCTCAATCTTGTCAGAGAAGAGAGGCTTGAATACTCTTTCAAAGTAAGAGTCAACTGTCACAAGAGAAATTAATGATCCAGGGGCATGTTAACTAGTGATTCTGTTGTACCCCAAAATTTTCCCTCTCATTTCTCAAGATTTTTCTCACAAAATTTCTACTGGGTTAAGACTGCACAAGTACAATTGGATCATATTGGATTTTCAAGCATCAAGTCAAAGAGGAAACTATTGAAAGAGCAAAGCAGATAAATTTGATTTTTTTGACAAAATTGAAGAAAAGCAAGCTTGCTTTGATTTATACTAGCTTCGACTGGGCATTGCTTCGATTCATGCTAGCTTCGACTGAACTCCTTCCTTCATGCTAGCTTCGAATGGGCAGCATTTACCTTTGAAATGGCTTGCTTCGATCCAAAGGTTTCGATTGGACATTTGGCCTCCTGCATGCAAGCTTCGTTTGGACAATGGATATCTTGACACCAAGCTTTGATCAGACAAAGGGATACCTTCAGAACAAATCTTCGATCGGAGTATTGGTTTCCTTCGAAGAAACATACTTTGAATCCAACTCCGGTCCCCTTCATGCATCCTTTGGTCCACAAGCTTCATTCAAGTAGTGGCCTTATACATGCATCCTTTGATTCATAAGCATCAACCTCTTATATACATCCTTCGATTCACAAGCATTAGCCTCCTGCATGCTTGTTTCAATTCACAAGCAGTACATCCTTCATGCCTGCTTTTGATCCACAAGACAAGTGCCTCCTCTGTGCTTACTTTCGACCCACAAGGAAATGGCTTCCCCTGTGCCTGCCTTCAATGCACAAGGTAATGACTTCCCTTTATGCTAGCGCCCACAAAGCATTGGCTATTTTCACGCCAACTTCTACTGGGCAATATCTCCCTTTTAAACATCTTGTTTCTATTCCACCTTTAGACCCTTCAACATACATAGTTCCTACACTATGATGGCCCATTCGAAGGACATGCATTGGTGGATTCGAAGGACGTACCTGTAACACCCCAATTCTACCTGACGGATAAAAATAAAAATCAGAGTTCAACATAAATAGGATGCTACATTTTCAACTTAAAATCAAACTTCATTTAATCGCATATAAAACAGATACATAACACTTAATTCAGATGAACCGATAACAACCTTATTTATTCTTCAAATCACACAACTTTTTATTGATAAGCAGCGAAATTTACATACTTAACTTCAATTCACATAACATCTTTTTTTCAACTAAAACAACTTCAAGACAATAATTATTTCATGTAAACAACTTAAAGATTCAGCAACAAAAATAAATATCAACAACTAAACATCAAGCGTTCATCCCCCCGAGTGCTACGTATCAGAGTGACGACACCGACTCGAACTAACGAGGTAACAACTATCCTTCTTAATTACCTGCACGTTACCAACAGAGGGAAACATTGAAACAGAAGGGGTGAGACATCGAACTATATAATTAGTCATATGATAAATAATATATTAAATCAGATCATATAAAATCACCACTTCACAACTTACAAACATCTTTAATCACAATGAACCATCAACACAACATAACTACTAAATTCACCGCTTTTAAATAATACTTGTCCCAACAAGTCAACAACATAAAGCAATAACTAGTCTATCTTCACCATAACTCAAGATGCAACATCAAATGCGACTCAATTACAATGCACATGCATGTGGTACCATTGGAGCAGAACTCCCAACTTAAAAATGGAGCAGAACTCCCATCTTAAAAATGGAGCAGAACTCCTATCTTAAAATGGAGCAGAACACCCATCTTAAAACTGCCAATTAATAGAGGCATCGACAAGGCATAAGCCTTCTTCGCAGTTTGACAATCTAGGCCATCACAGAGTATGCAAATGTATGTGACTCAATGAATGCACTATCACATACTCACAACAATCATCATTCATCGCAAGGCATAAGCCCACATCACCATTATTACCAATAAATAGAGGTAATTCATCATCCTCTAGAACACTCTGCAACTTTGCATGATCAATAAGAATTCACATCGACAATCACAACAACACAACATCTCAACATTAGCCATATGCCTACAACTTTACATTGCCAATAAATAGAGGCAACATAACAACAACAACAACAACAAATATGAACAACAACATAACCACAACTATTCAACTTTTGCAACAAGCCTACAATTTGATTCTTGGCAATAGTTAGAGGCAATGCAACAAGATTCACCACCTGCAACTTCATAATTAACCACAACAATTATTTTGTATAATTATTCAGACAAATCGACCAAATCCTACAAATTAATTAATTCTCCACTGTTATTTTATTACTAATAACCTTATATTACTAACTCACATCTTAGTCCCTACCTTACAGCAACTTATACAATCCGCCGTCTCAACCGTAATATTTTACAAACATTCCGCGTAATTATTCGGATAATTCAACTATATCTGGCTAAATAATCCTCTACTAAAATTGCTAGTATTTCTACTTTGTACTGTTACTAAATTTCCATATTATTAACATATATTAATTACTATGTCTCTGCTATATGTAATATTACTTCTCTACTAATTTAGTAAATCTACTGTTCTTATTACTACTAAATTTCTACTTTGTTAACATCTAACCATCACAAAGTATTTCTGCAACCAAAACCATCGCTGGTATTTTAATTTCTAAGACTACTACTAATATAACTCTACTAATTAATTAAATTATGGACTATTCCTATAGTCGCTAATGATCTCAATTTAATTAAGTTCCTAAAGATGAAACTATATATACATGCAGTGCCTAACGACACCTCCTTCCCAATTCCTTATAGGGTGTCGGTCGGCACCCCCTTCCTCTCCACATGTGCCGTTTGGCACAATGCTTTTCCGGTCGTCACTCATTTTCTTCACAACATGGCATTCGGCGTGTATGGCACTCATATCTCAACAACCATGTCGTTCGGCATGGCACCACAATCCTCAAGATTGCCGCTCGGCACACACACTTTTATTTGTTTTGTTTTCTTCCTAATTTTTTTTATCTGCTACGAACCAATACAATATCAAATTCAGCAACACAACACAGTATCACAACAATATAAAATTATACCCATAGTAGTTTTCCACAACCAATTTGTTGACAGCAACCACATCTCAGTATCAATTACAACAATTAAACACAAACAGAGGCAATTTTGCAAACCCAATCCAACATAGAATTTGTCATACAACCCATTAGATAGTCAGAACCCCACCCTTACCTTGGATTGGAGATCGCTCTATAATTTTGATTGCAACCCGCTGCTACCATAGCTCCAAACCTTTATTCTTCTTCTTTTCTCCATGTACTGCATCCTTTTCTTTTCTCTTTCTCTAAAACCCTTATTCTTCCTTTTCTTATAAAAACCTAATTTCTTTTATTCATCTCAACATATAAATTTTATTATTAATTCTATTAGGCCTAATATTCATACCACACCTTTTTACTACCAACAATAATTTAAATTAAGCCCATAAGAAATAATAATAATAGTATTACTATAATACTATTTTCCACCACTTAATCAACTCAATAATTCAACTAACAACGCGACAACTTAAATCGATATTTCAACAATAATTTCATTACTTCGACAATTTCAACAATATTCTCAACCATTAACTCATAATTAATTTAATTAAATAATTAATTAAATTAACGGGCGTTACAACTCTCCCCCACTTAGAATATTTTTGTCCTCGAAAATTTATTCGATACTACCACTCTTAGTAATTTCGCATCCAACTCGTTGATTTCCATGTCGCGTTTGGAAACACTTCAACCACTACTTTCCTGATAACTCAATAACTCAATACAATTCAAATCTCTTACACACATTCCAATCATTCAACACTTTGCGACACGATCGTTACTAGCATCTCAACTACTCCACCATAATCTGACATATCAATATTTAAAGTAGCAACAAGTATAACACACTTATACTTGGATATATATCATCGTAATATCATATTAACAACATTTTCAAAATCAAAACACATACACAATTTTATTCCCATATATCAATTATCAACAAAATATCAACAAATCTGTTCACATCATCGTATCGCTCTTATAGTGACATCAAATAGCCAACATAATTAACTTCATCACGTTAAGGAGTATCATTCCTTACTCACGGAAATCCATAATAACATCTCAATAACGATAAAAAAATCATTACAACATCAACTTAATTGTATAACTCAACAATTATACACACAACTCACCATCAACCAACGACCACATTAATATCCTTATAAAATCCGCAAATATTTACTAGCAAAAATAGTGCCCTGACACAACATCTCTATATCAATAATCCACCAAATCAAGCATGTAGATTAAGACACACCATTCCCATAGGCTTCTGATGTTTTAATCCTTCACTTCTAACGAGTCATACACGCATAGCAATTGCGCCACATCACGCTTCAGCCGCGCGACTCTAATAATCTACCTTAAGTCACCGTCCTCGTTAAAATTTTCGTCAACTATCTAGCCCGTAATTTTCAATCTAGTTTCAGGATACCCATAATAAAACCATTGTTCACTTGATATTCTCAATCTTTCACTTTGTGACGTTAATTCGCATATAACTCGCCACTCTGACTTGTTCAATACGTCTCAACTCTTTCTAAGTAATTCCTCTACTTCTTTGCACAAACAGGTGAGAAACTATCTTCACGATATAACATCCATCACTTTACACACCATTAAGATAGCATAACAAATCAATATCATCCAACACGATCTCGTCTACTATCAACAAGATGTTAAGGGTGATCAGTTCCTCAATTTGTCAATAGATAGCCGACAACCATAATGGAGTATAAACCATCGTTATCGAACTATAATAGTGTTCCTTTAGAACTTGTACCCAAGTCACCTAAAGCACCATAAACCAATAATTTCCAATGAGGTTTACAAATACTCTCACAATTTCCCTCTCATTCGATCTTGTCGACGAGACACCAACGCTCAACATATTACACGGTCCGCATTACACTCACTTAGCCTTACTCGAAGGTTAAGCATTATCTAACTCTAGAATTACTTTCTCCATCTCCGCATCATCAGGAATACAAATTCGATTACGGAGTCTCAACACACATTGTACATCTAACTTGAAATCATCGATCCCAGACTGCTCGAGTCCAACCACCGAATCTACCAATTTCACATCTAACTTCTGAGCTTCTTTGATACTGTCCTGAAAACCATTGTTAATCTTCAATGTTAGAACATAATTTGGTTCTACATCCCAGCAAGAGTTTTGATGATAACAAACACATGATATAAAGAACAAATATGCTCGCTAATAAAAGTATCGTTTCATGCAGGAAGTTCTGATGTGAAAAAGATGTTCTAATGCAACTGGAAGTTCTGCCAGAACATCACCAGAAATTCTGATTATGCAAGCACAGAAGTTGAGAGGACAATGAAAGGTTCAGACGCATCAAATATGCATGACACACTTATATGAAGAAGTTCTGATTGAACTTCTGAATGCACCAGCACTGTGAAACAGAATCTCTGATACTCTAATGTGCAAAATTCTGATTAAGCTGTAAATAACTCTCAACGGTAATATTCATCCTCTGATGTGAGAAGCTCTAAAGCGTTACAACTCCATCAATGAAAGATCATAATTAACAACTACAAACAAACAAGGATCTCCTGATTTGGAAAGCTCATCAACTCGTGTTATGGACTTACCAAAAGTATCTTCTTATGTCTCTATTGCAAGGCCTATATAAAGCAGACTAGAAGAAGATTTCAAGAGGATGAACAACTGCGCTCATAAAGAAAAACTCACGTGAAAAAGTAAACAACGCAGCTTTCATTCTTCATCTTCAACGATTCAATATTAAACTGTGTAATACATCACAAGTTTGTGATACTGTTTATTTAGAAACATCATTGTACACTTTTATTCAATTAACTGTTTAGTGAAATTCCTTGAGAAAACCGGGTTGTGGTTTTGGACTCAAGAAGACTTTAAAAATTGTTAAAGTAGAATTGTAATCAGTTTGATTAGTGAATTAAGTCCTTGTGGAGAGAGGCGAAATCACCTTGGCGGGTGGACTGAAGTAGTTTGAGATCAAACGAACCAGGATAAAAATATTGTGTCATTACGCATTTGATTTCAAGTTTTCAATTCAACCCCCCTTCTTGTGTTTTTCACTTCTTCAATTGGTATCAGAGCACCTGGATCTGGGTGCAAACACTTAACCGTGTCAGATAAAGATCCAAGGGGGAAAACACTATGATGGGAACAAGTCAGAACATCAGCAGCAACCCTCCAATATTTGACGGTGAAAATTTTGACTATTGAAAGGATATGATCAGAAGTTTTTTCCTAGCCTATGACGCTGACCTCTGGGATATGGTAACTGATGGATACATACATCCTGTTAATGAAAGCGGTCAAAAGATTGACATAAAAAGGATGATAGATCATCAAAAGCAAGACTTCAGAAATCATCATAAGGCCAGAACGATTCTCTTGAGTGCCATCTCATATTCAGAGTATGAGAAGATCACGAACAGAGAAACAGCTAAGAACATGTTTGATTCTCTGAGAATGACGCATGAAGGTAACATGCAAGTAAAAGAAACCAAAGCCCTTGCGCTCATTCAGAAGTATGAAGCCTTCAGAATGGAAGAAGACGAAACCATTGAAACAATGTTCTCTAGATTCCAAACTCTGATGGCAGGGCTAAAGGTGCTGGACAAAGGGTACTCAACTGCTGATCATGTAAAGAAGATCATCATAAGTTTACCAAAACAATGGAGACCAATGATCACAGCTCTTAAACTGGCAAAAGATATGAACATAATATCTCTATAAGAACTTTTCAGCTCCCTCATAAGCCATGAGATAGAGTTAGAAGATGATGAGCCTCAAAAGCAATGTAAGTCTCTCGCTCTGAAATCTACCAAATATGAAACCAAAATTTTGCAGGCAGAAGCAGAAGCAGAAAACTCTGGAGAATCCTCGTCAGAAGAAGATGATATGTTCTTTCTATCCAGAAGAATCAATCAGTCGTGGAAGCACAGGCAGAAGAATTTCAGAAACTCTAGAAGTACAGAAAATGACTCTGAACAATCCTCTGGATACAGAAAATCAAGTAACAGAATCATTACCTGCTATGAATGCAATAAACAAGGTCACTACAAAAGTGATTGTCCAAGGCTTCAGAAGGAGAACCATAAAAGGAAGTTCATTAAGGAGAAGAAGAAAAGTCTTATGGCAACATGGGACGACTCTGAATCTTCTGAAGACGGAACAAAAGCAGAAGATGAACAAGCCAATATAGCTCAAATGGAAAACTTATTAGATGTCTCTGAATCTTCTGAATCAAAATCAGGGTCAGAATCAGAATCAGACGCTGAAGAGGTATTTCCTGACTTTACTGTTAATTTCACTAAAGCTGAACTAGGAGAAAGTCTGAGTGAAATTTTGGAAAGGTATCAACAACTCAGAGTCAAATTCAAGAACCTGAAAAAGGATCTTGCTTCTGACTCTGAAGAAACTGAGAGTCTGAGATTAGAAAACTCTGAGTTAAAAGAAAAGATTTCAAAACTAGAAAATGATTTACAGAACTCTCAGAAGGAAATAATCTCAAAGGATCCCAGTAATGCTGATAAGATCATAAAGGAATATGATCAAAGCTTTCAGAAGTTTCTGGCTAAAAACATATATAGAAGCAAAATGGCTTCAATGATCTATGGAGTTAGCAGGAATGGCAGAATAGGCATAGGATACAAAGGCAAAGTATCCCAACCTATGAAAGTTAAGGATCTGGTTATCAAACGCACTCCTCTCTATTCTCACTTCACCACTGGGCAAACACATGATATAAAACATGCTGGTAAGGCGTTTTATACTAAACCAAAATTCAAACAGAATTTTGGAAACTCTAACAGTCATGGACCCAGAAAGATATGGGTACCAAAAGACAAAATCATCTATGTTGCAGATATTTTTAACAGCAAGGTTGAAACTCCATTATTAACACCTGGACTCTGGATGCTCTCTACAGATGGAGGAAAGAAAGCATATGTTCCAAAGCCTGGAACATATGCTTTCAGAAACAGAAGATTACTGGCTCTGAAACTATTTGAAACAAGAATTGAAATACAACATCAGAAGCTCTCTAAAGAATCTCAGATGTATCCAGAAGAGGATGTCACATTGTTTCAAGCACTTCTATCAAAGCAAGCCAATCAGAGTCTTTACCACTTTTTGATTCTTGACAAAAAGGGGGAGAATGAAGAATATTTTGACTCTTCAGGGAATTATTTTATTTTCTCGTTAGCTGAGTACTCTACTCATGGGGAGCCTTCCTTTTAATTTTTGTTCTTTATATTCCATCAAAATATACTAGTTTTTGTCATCATAAAAAAGGGGGAGATTGTTAGAACATAATTTGGTTCTACATCCCAACAAGAGTTTTGATGATAACAAACACATGATATAAAGAACAAATATGCTCGCTAATAAAAGTATCATTTCATGCAGGAAGTTTTGATGTGAAAAAGATGTTCTAATGCAACTGGAAGTTCTGCCAGAACATCACCAGGAGTTCTGATTATGCGAGCATAGAAGTTGAGAGGACAATAAAATATTCAGACGCATCAAATATGCATGACACGCTTATATGAAGAAGTTCTGATTGAACTTCTGAATGCACCAGCACTGCGAAACAGAATCTCTGATACTCTGATGTGCAAAATTCTGATCAAGCTGTAAAGAACTCTCAACAGTAATATTCATCCTCTAATGTGAGAAGCTCTGAAGCATTACAACTCCATCAATGCAAGATCATAAGTAACGGCTACAAACAGACAAGGATCTCCTGATTTGGAAAGCTCATCAACTCGTGTTATGGACTTACCAAAAGTATCTTCTTATGTCTCTATTGCAAGGCCTATATAAAGCAGACTAGAAGAAGATTTCAAGAGGATGAACAATTGCGCTCATAAAGAAAAACTCACATGAAAAAGTAAACAACGCAACTTTCATTCTTCATGTTCAACGATTCAATATTAAACTGTGTAATACATCACAAGTTTGTGATACTATTTATTTAGAAACATCATTGTACACTTTTATTCAATTAACTGTTTAGTGAAATTCCTTGAGAAAACCGGGTTGTGGTTTTGGACTCAAGAAGACTTTAACAGTTGTTAAAATAGAATTGTAATCAGTTTGATTAGTGAATTAAGTCCTCGTTGGAGAGAGGCGAAATCACCTTGGCGGGTGGATTGGAGTAGTTTGAGATCAAACGAACCAGGATAAAAATACTGTGTCATTGCGCATTTGATTTCAAGTTTTCAATTCAACCCCCCTTCTTGTGTTTTTCACTTCTTCATTCAACATTCCCAACATAACACTCTTCGATGTCACTTTGCAAACTAAGCTCATATCTCTGAACTATTCATTTAATTCCAACTCTTTAACCATCATTGCTGACATACGTAAAGTCTTTCAAACTAAAACATCAGCCACGAAATTAGCTTTACCTGGATGATAATTCAAACCGAAATTATAATCTTTCAACATAAACACCACCGTTGCTAACTCTAAGTCACGCGTAGGATAATTCCTCTCATGAACTATGAGTTGTCTAGAAGCACAAGCAACAACTTGTTCATTCAGCATTATCACACCACTAAATCCCATCTTAGGCGCATTCATAATACACTACAAATGACTCACTCGAATTAGGCAAAACTAATACCAGAGCAGTCGTCAATCTTGTATTTAATTCTATAAAACTTTCTTCATATGCAACATCCCATACTTGAAATAATGAAGGACTATCCTTTTTAATGCCGAACCTCTCATTTCTCAACTTATTCGCCAACAACATATTATGCTTGACCTCATCTCGAACAACTGCGATAATAACCATTTATGCCCAAAAATCCTTTAGTTCCGTAAATGACTCTAGAGCTCCTCTATATGGGAATGCATCAACCATATTTGGAAACACTTTCATATGATAGAATATATTTCTATCTCCTCATAGGTTCAAACGGAACACCAATCCGATACTCAGAACACAAGATATGAATTTCCAAAGTGAATCTAGAAATGCAAACACCGACATCATGCAACAACATACTATTGCACACCTTACGATAACATCAGAATAAAATTTCTTTCTACCAGTACCAACATTTACCATTCTTGAAATCGTACTCATCTCTTTTCATTTCCAACTCTGACTGGCGATTCAAAACATTCCAACAACTTCAAAAACTTTTACAATCACTCACAAGGATCCCACGACAAGATCTGCGGCAATCTGTCACTCTACCACTATTCAAACATCGACATCTTACGCAAGGCTACTCAAACCGATAACTTCACAATACATCAACAACGTTGAAACATCACGACTTTCTAAATTCTATCTTCTAAAAATTATCTTGGTTACTTAGCAATCATCTTCTGAAACATCATGGATTTACACTCTACTCGTATATCAATAACCATTATATTGCTCCTCATCCTTCGAGAAGTAAACATCAACAATGTCTGATCATCCTCCCTCAAGATGTTCCAAATTTATTAGCAAACAAAGTATTTAATCCATGACACCTTCGGATTCAGGAAACAACAAAACTTCAAAAATACTTGCACTATCGCCATACTGAACCAACATCTTACAACCGAAACATATCCGAGAATCAAAGCTTCTCCCCCACTTATCTTTAAATTAACTCCTACATACAAGCGATTAGAAAAGCAATCAAGCACCGACAATGTTTTACACACTAGTTGCATACTAAGGAACAAACAACATTAGACAACTTGGTCGGACGGACTGACCTGCTTTGATACCACTAATGTAACACCCCAATTCTACCCGCGGATAATAAGAAAAATCAGAGTTCAATATAAATAGATGCTACATTTTCAACTTAAAATCAAACTTCATTTAATCGCATATAAAACAGATACATAACACTTAATTCAGATGAATCGATAACAACCTTATTTATTCTTCAAATCACACAACTTTTTATTGATAAGCAGCGGAAATTACATACTCAACTTCAATTCACATAACATCTTTTTTCCAATGAAAACAACTTCAAGACAACAATTATTTCATGTAAACAACTTAAAGATTCAGCAACAGAAATAAATATCAACAACTAAACATCAAGCATTCATCCCCCCGAGTGCTACGTATCAGAGTGACGACACTGACTCGAACTAACAAGGTAACAACTAACCTTCTTGATTACCTGCACGTTACCAACAGAGGGAAACATTCAAACAGAAAGGGTGAGATATCAAACTATATAATTAGTCATATGATAAATAATATATTAAATCAGATCATATAAAATCACCACTTCACAACTTACAAACATCTTTAATCACCATGAACCATCAACACGACATAACTACTAAATTCACCACTTTTAAATAATACTTGTCACAACAAGTCAACAACATAAAGCAACAACTAATCTATCTTCACCATAACTCAAGATGCAACATCAAATGCGACTCAATTACAATGCACATGCACGTGGTACCATTGGAGCCGAACTCCCAACTTAAAAATGGAGCAGAACTCCCATCTTAAAAACGGAGCAGAACTCCCATCTTAAAAACGGAGCAGAACTCCAATCTTAAAAATTTCCAATTAATAGAGGCATCAACAAGGCATAAGCCTTCTTTGTAGTTTTCCAATCCAGGCCATCACAGAGTATGCAAATGTATGTGACTCAATAAATGCACTATCACATACTCACAATAATCATCATTCATCGCAAGGCATAAGCCCACATAACCATTATTAACAATAAATAGAGGTAATTCATCATCATCTAAAACTCTTCGCAACTTTGCATGATTAATAATAATTCATATCGACAATCACAACAACACAACATCTCAACATTAGCCATATGCCTACAACTTTACATTGCTAATAAATAGAGACATCATAACAACAATAACAAATATTAACAACAACATTACCACAACTATTCAACTTCGGCAACAAGCCTACAATTTGATTCTTTCTGATAGTCAGAGGCAATGCAACAAAATTCACCACCTACAACTTCATAATTAACCACAACAATTGTTCCATATAATTATTCAGACAAATCGACCAAATCCTACAAATTAATTAATTCTCCACTGTTATTTTATTACTAATAACCTTATATTACTAATTCACATCTTAGTCCCTACCTTACAACAACTTATACAATCTGCCGTCTCAACCGTAATATTTTACAAACATTTTGCGTAATTATTCGGACAATTCAACTATATCTGACTAAATAATCCTCTACTAAAATTGCTAGTATTTCTACTTTGTACTGTTACTAAATTTCCATATTATTAACATATATTAATTACTATGTATCTGCTATATGTTATATTAATTCTCTACTAATTTAGTAAATCTACTATTCTTATTACTACTAAATTTCTACATTGTTAACATCTAACTGATCGCACTATATCGCACCATGTTTCTGACTCAAATATCACATGTTTTCCTTAGTTTTTATTGTCATTTTCTCGTATTATGTTCCTTTTTCCTTTGTTTTCAGGATTCTTGTCATTTCAGAGCCTCCTGTGAAGAAACGAGCCAAAACGCCAAGAAATTAGGGTTTTTCAAGATATTCTGCACTTATGGCGTTCAGCACCGCGCTGGCTACAGGGAACGCGATGACGTGGCCCACTTTCACCCAGAGATCAACTGCCACGTTCCCATGATGTGGCGGTTCCAGGCACCGCGCCCGCGGCCACCCTCACCGCGCCCGCGGCCTTCACAAAAAGGTTCCCGCTCAAAAGAAGTTAAGGGGCATGCTGGTCCTTACGCACCTCAAAGTTCCTCTATAAATAGCTTTCGATTATCATTCTTTAGTTTCATCCAAGCTTAGTACAATCTTAAGCCATATACTATCAGTTTCTGTAAAGTAATAATCTCTTCACATCGGGGAGTTATTGCGGTGTAGATTGAGTTGTAATCGAGTCTTGGAGCACTTTGGTTGAAGTTCATCATACCAGCCTTACTTTTCCGTAGATTTGTATCAGATTCAAGTCTCCGACCGGAGCAAGGTTCTATTTTATTGCATTTCTTTATTTAATTGCTCTTACCATAGTCTACACGTTTTATAGACTTTAAATGCTCTTACCATAGTCTACACGTTTTATAGACTTTAAATGCTCTTACCATAGTCTACACGTTTTATAGACTTGCACTTATTATGTCTGGCTAAACTATAAAAGGTTAGGATGTAATGATTGTCGTCATGGTCGTGTTCCAGTTATCATGCTAGTGAAAATACTCTGGGGATGTTTTGCTTCTAACTTAAGTCAATTGTGTTTAAATGTTTATTGGGTAAGATCGAAAGCCGTCCAAACTAATGATACGACTTGATTATTATTTAACCAAACAAAAAGAGCGAAAGCCGTTGATTGGTTAAATAGGAATCATTGACCTTTTTAGAAAACGATTTTGAAACTATTTTCGGACGCGTTTGTAGGTTTGAAATCTGACTCTTGGTCAAAAGCCAAAAGTCTCTTTAAGTTAATCTTTCCAAGTAAGATCACTTTTCTGTTAAGTCAAAACTATCAATTTCTTAAAAATAGGTTTACCTCTTTAACGCGGAAGGCACCCTTTATATGTGACAATAAAGGAATTTAATTTAAAGAGTAAACTCGGTTCTTAGTAGTCAAAAGCTACAAGTTCCCGTTAAACTGATTCTTTGCTATCAATAGAAAATACTGCCCCATAAGTAGGTTCATCTACGCATGACCGGACCAATATCTGATTACATGATTTACATTCCAACCTGTCTTTTAAACTGTTATTTACCTCGCTCATTTACTTTGTGCACTGCACTCACATCAATATTCTTGTTCGCCTTAGATAAGCACCTTAGCAATAGAGTTGATAGATTGACAATTGGTCTCTGTGGTTCGATAATCTTATATATTACTTCGATAGGCTGTACACTTGCAGTACTACATTTAGGCTATACGTTACAGATTAAACCCATCAAGTTTTTGGCGCCGTTGCCGGGGACCAACTTCGTCAAATTTCGTACCCTATTGTTATCCCGTTTAGACTAAGGCTATTCTAGCCGGTAGATGCGTAGAAATCGTAGCACCGGCAACCTAATAGATCCTTTAGTAGAACCTGAACGTTACGCTCGTGCCCGTCTTTTTATCCGCAAGATAAGAAGAGCTATGGCAGAAGATCGTAACCAAAGACCGCTCAAGGAATTCGCCCAACCATCTAACGAGGAACCTAGTTCTAGTATAGTAAACCCTGCTATAACTACCAACAACTTTGAACTAAAGCCCTCGTTACTACAATTAGTACAACAAAACCAATTCGCTGGTCTCGCTACCGAGAACCCGAACCAACATTTAAAGGTATTTATCCAGTTAGCTGACACCCTTAAGGAAAATGGAGCCACACCCGAAGCTATACGATTAAGACTATTTCCTTTTTCCCTTAGAGGTAAAGCTCACGACTGGTTAGACGCCCTTCCAACTAACTCAATAACAACTTGGGAAGACCTTAGGAGAGCTTTTCTTGCGAGGTATTTTCCACCAAGCAAGACCGCTGTTCTTAGGAACCTGATCACTTGTTTCACCCAAAACCAAGGCGAATCACTTTTTGATGCCTGGGAGAGATATAAAGAACTTTTAAGAGCCTGTCCGCACCATGGCCTAGAGCAATGGTTAATCATACATACCTTCTATAATGGACTCCATTACAACACAAAGATGTCCATAGACGCTGCCGCTGGCGGAGCGTTGATGAACAAACCTTACCCTGACGCTTGTGCCCTAATAGAGGACATGGCCCAAAACCACGCCCAATGGGGATTAGAACGAGCGACAGTAGAGAAAAAGGAGAGCCATGGAGGAAAGCATGAGGTAAGTTGCATGGACATGATTAATGCCAAGATGGACGCCCTAGCCTTGAGAGTCGAGAACATGTCTCAAAACCCAACCACAGTAGCAGCAATCCAATCGGAGTGCGAACTCTGTGGAACTCAAGGACATCAAACCGTTGACTGTAACCTTTTGAATGAATCAAGCTCAGACCAAGTTAACTATACTCAAGGGAACCCTTTCTCGAATACCTGCAATCCTGGATGGAGGAACCACCCAAATTTCTCTTACAAAAACAACAACCCTATCCAAAATCCCGGACCTTCGAGACCTCAAGGATTCCAAACGCAAAAACAAAACCAACCTATGCAAATAGTACCCCCAAGACCAAACCTTAAAGAAACCATAGACACCTTTATTCAGGCTCAAACCCAGCAAAATAAGGAGTTTATGAACCAACACATTCACACGAACGAACTAGTTACTCAACTAGCAACCAAGTTTGACCAGATAATAACCCACACCAAAATGCTTGAGACTCAGATTTCCCAAGTAGCACAAAACACCTCTGTACAAGTTGCACTTGGAGGACAATTCCCTGGACAAACTCAACCAAATCCAAAAGGCCAAGCAAATTCTATCACCTTAAGAAGTGGAACTGCTTATGAAGGGCCTGGAAATCCTAACTTAAGCACATCAGAAAAACCTATGGAAGATGCTACGCCCAAAGACCAGGTGGAGGAACCAGAGAAACCAGGAAAGCAATCAAAACCAGAAGTAGAGAAAAACACTCAACAACATTATAAACCACCTATTCCATTCCCACAGAGGCTGAAAAACACCAAAGTAGAAAACCAGTACCAAAAGTTTATTAAGGTAATAGAGAAACTCCATGTTGAGATTCCCTTTACTGAAGCTATAACCCAGATACCATCATATGCTAAGTTTTTGAAAGATATTTTGACCAATAAACGGTGACTCGATGATCCCAAGCCTTTAGAATGTCATTTTATATCCGAAAATAAACTCGCCAAGAAAGATAAAGACCCTGGAAGCTTTTCTATCCCTTGCATCCTAGGTAACCATATGATAGACAAAGCATTTTTAGACTTAGGAGCAAGCGTAAGTCTGATGCCTCTGGCCGTCTGTAAGAGGTTAAAATTAGGAGAACTTCAACCTACTAAGATGTCTTTACAACTAGCTGATAGATCTGTCAAATATCCCATGGGTATTTTAGAAGACATACCTGTCAAGATTGGTCAGTTGTACATTCCGACCGACTTTGTCGTAATGGATATCAAAGAAGATGAAGACATCCCAATCCTCTTAGGAAGACCCTTCCTATCGACCGCCGGAGCTATAATAGATGTTAAGAAAGGGAAACTGACTTTCGAGGTAGGAGATGAAAAGATTGAGTTCATTTTATCAAAGTTTCTAATGGCACCAGTGATAGGAGATGCGTGTTATGCCATCGACATCATTGATGAATGTGTAAATGAGCTCGAACAAAACGAATTCTTAACCAAATTACCATCAACCCCTATTTTAGAGGATGACGGATTTGAGAGTATCGAACCGTACATTGACGACAATCTTTTCGAATGCTTAGCTCTTACCCATGACCTTATGCCACGTACTGAGAAAACCACTATAGAACTTAAGGAACTACCCAAGAATCTAAGATATGAGTTTTTGGATGAGGAGATGAATAGACCTGTTATAATTAGCGCCACTCTAAACCAAATAGAAACAAATCAACTATTAGATACCTTGCGAAAATATCCCTCAGCTTTAGGGTATAAAGTTTCAGATTTAAGAGGTATAAGCCCATCCGTATGCATGCATCGGATTATGCTAGAAAAAGATTCGAAACCCTCAAGAGAACATCAAAGAAGAATAAACCCTATCATGAGTGATGTAGTCAAGAAAGAAGTTCTTAAGTTATTAGAAGCTGGTATCATATACCAAATTTCGGATAGTGAATGGGTAAGCCCAGTCCATGTGGTACCCAAGAAAGGAGGTATCACTGTTCTGAAAAATGAGAAAGGTGAGCATGTGGCAAAACGAACAGAAGGAGGATGGCGTATGTGTATAGATTACAGAAGGTTGAATAAGGCAACGAGAAAAGACCATTTCCCTCTCCCATTTATAGATCAGATGCTTGAACGTCTAGCAAGACACTCATGTTTCTGCTATCTTGATGGATATTCGGGGTTTTTCCAAATCCCTATTCACCCAGAGGACCAAGAAAAAACCACATTTACCTGCCCTTATGGAACATTCGCTTATAGACGAATGCCCTTTGGACTCTGTAATGCACCTGCCACTTTCCAACGTTGTATGATGTCAATTTTCGCAGACTACCTAGATGGAATTATGGAAGTATTTATGGACGATTTTTCAGTGTGTGGGTTTGATTTCAAAAACTGCCTCTCGAACTTGGAGAAAATCTTAAAAAGATGTGTGGAAGTAAACCTTGTGTTGAATTGGGAAAAGTGCCACTTTATGGTAAGTGAAGGGATAGTCTTAGGACACATTATTTCTGAAAGAGGTATAGAAGTTGATAAGGCCAAGATAGAAGTTATAGAAAACTTAAACCCACCTAAGACCGTTAGGGAAATAAGAAGTTTCCTAGGACATGCCGGGTTCTACCGACGTTTCATCAAGAATTTTTCCGCAATAACTAAACCCTTAACTAACTTATTGATGAAGGATGTCGAGTTTGAATTCGACCAAAAATGTCTTGAGGCCTTTGAAGTTTTAAAGCAAGCTCTTATTTCAGCACCTATCATAAGACCACCTGATTGGACACAACCCTTTGAAATCATGTGCGATGCTAGTGATTTCGCTGTAGGAGCTGTACTAGGGCAAAGAAAAGACAAAAAACTGCATGCAATTTACTACGCTAGTAGAACACTAGACGCTGCCCAGCTAAATTATACAACCACAGAAAAAGAATTGCTAGCCGTAGTTTTTGCTATTGATAAATTTCGATCTTATTTGGTGGGAGCAAAAATAATAGTATACACAGATCATGCAGCAATCCGGTACTTGTTAAGTAAGAAAGATGCTAAGCCTAGATTGCTCAGATGGGTACTTTTACTCCAAGAATTTGACTTGGATATTAAGGATAAAAAAGGAGCTGAAAACTTAGTAGCTGATCATCTCTCTAGGTTAGAACACCTTAAGCCTGAACTTATACCTATAGACGATCACTCTACTTATGAAAGATTAATAGCTGGGATAAACTCAACTGAAGAAGAGACCTATGAGGAAATCTCAACCATGAACAACATACCATGGTACGCAGATATTGTGAATTATCTAGCCGCTGATATCATACCCCCTGACTTAAGCTACCAACAGAAGAAGAAGTTTTTTAGAGATGTTAAACACTTCTTTTGGGATGAACCCCTCCTATTCAAAAGAGGAATAGATAATATATTCCGACGATGTGTGCCGGAGGAAGAAGTAGGCAATGTCATTAAACATTGTCATGCTTCACCTTATGGTGGACATGTAAGCACGTCTAAAACATGCGCCAAAATATTTCAAGCAGGTTTTTATTGGCCTACTGTATGGCGCGATGTCCACACTTACATTACAAAATGTGACCGATGCCAACGCACTGGGAACATCTCAAGACGTGATGAAATGCCTTTAAGTAACATCCAAGAAGTGGAAATATTTGATGTCTGGGGTATAGATTTCATGGGACCTTTTCCTTCCTCAATGGGTAACAAGTATATCCTAGTAGCTGTCGATTATGTCTCAAAGTGGATCGAAGCTGTTGCAACACCCACAAACGATACCAAGGTAGTTATCAAACTGTTTAAGAATATTATTTTTCCTAGGTTTGGAACCCCGAGGTTAGTCATAAGTGATGGAGGATCGCATTTTATATCTAAGATATTTGATAAGCTTCTAAGTAAATACGGAGTAAAACACAGAGTAGCATCACCATATCACCCGCAAATCAGTGGCCAAGTAGAGGTATCGAATAGGGAGATTAAGCAGATCCTAGAAAAAACCGTATCACTATCCAGAAAAGACTGGTCTGGAAAACTTAAAGACGCCTTATGGGCTTATAGAACGGCTTATAAAACCCCTATTGGAACAACTCCTTATCAATTGGTTTATGGAAAGTCCTGTCATTTACCCTTCGAACTAGAACATAAAGCCTATTGGGCCATTAAATCCTTGAATCTAGATTACCTGAAAGCCGGAGAAAAACGTATCCTGGACATTCACAAGCTAGAAGAGCTTCGCTTGAATGCCTATGAGAATGCCATCATATATAAGGAAAGAACCAAGATGTGGCATGATAAAAAAATCATCAAGAAAGATTTCAACATTGGTGATCCTGTTCTCCTATTTAACTCAAGGTTACGACTTTTTCCTGGTAAGCTTCGTTCAAGATGGACAGGTCCATTTGAAGTGTCAAAAGTTCTAAAGTCTGGAGCAGTAGAAATCAAAAACAATTCATGCGCTCCATTTGTGGTAAATGGACAAAGACTGAAGCTCTACAAAGGAGGCGATTTGCCTGTTGACTACTCTAGTCATATTCTTATAGACCCACCAATACCCACATAAAGTAAGATCTAATCGTCAAGCTAAACGACGTTAAACAAGCGCTGCATGGGAGGCAACCCATGGTTTATTCTTCATTTTATTTTATTTTTATTTTAGTAATTTATATATTTTATCTGGACTAATTTCTTGTGTTTATATTTTCTGGATGCATTACCCCGATGGTATGGTTGTGATTTTCAGAGATGAAGCACAAAAGGCTCGATTTGCTACCTTATCTGCTAGACCTATGGTACCCACTAGGTACCCCGATCAGAGCTGCATGGAGGCACTCGGGATTGAGCCAAGTATTCGGTATCTATGCAACCAACTTAGCTGGGATTCTTATGCTGATGATGTCCACAAAACCTACAGGAACCTTACTCTGGAGTTTCTTAGCTCTATGGACTATAACCCACGAGTGGGTGAAGGAGATGAGCAAGGACGCCTGAGTTTCAGATTGTTTGGCACCGAGTATACTCTGACTACCAAAGAATTTGGGGATTTGCTTGGTTTCCAAACTGGACCGACCGCTATCACTGAGTTCCCATTGAGTTGCTACATGGACAGAGATATTGATAAATTTTGGCAGGACATTACTGATAGAGCCAGCCTTGACCCCTCTACCCAGTTGTCCCGGAAGATCCATAACCCGGCCTTCCGATACTTCGAGATGATCCTGTGCCACACTTTCTTTGGGAGGAGTTACTATGACCACTTGGTCACCGCTGAGGAGATCCTTTTCCTATACTGTGCTAGTCAGTCCAGACCTATAGCTAGTGGAGGTTTTCTGATAGAGAGCCTCGAGCAGACTGCTCGATCCGCTGTAGGGCTCATTCATTCCGGAGGGAATGTGACACAGATAGCTTCTGCTTTGGGTTTAGACAGTATGATAGCACAGCTGACCCCATACTGTGGATATACTTTTCTGGATTTAGACTTTTGCATGGATCGTGGATTCATGAGGAGGGCCTCTTTCCACCCATATCGGTATAGATTGCTTATCAATGACCAGACAGTTTACACCTTCACAATGCCAGACCCTCAGATGACTTGTGTTTCCAACTCTGCTAATTGGAACTATTCTGTAGAAGGTTGGGGTGAGATATCAGAGTACACTCCAGAATACACTCCTGCTTCCGAAGATCTCACTCCAGAATACACTCCTGCTTCCGAAGATCTCACTCCAGAATACACCCCTGCTTCCGAAGATCCCACTCAGGACTACACTCCTGCTCCCGAGGACTCCACTCCGGATCACACATCCCGACCCGAGGTTACACACACTACTGTTCTTACTAATAACCTCAGCTTGCAGGAACCTGATATTCGCACTCTATTGACTGCTATGCGCACTGAGATAACCACTCTCCGTAATGAGGTGGCTGACCTTCATTTGCAGTTGGAAGTGAATGATGTTACCTTTGCTGGTGAGTTAGATGAATTAGCTCACGAGGTGGCAGAGATTCGACGCCAGCTGACTGAGCTGCGTGGCCCAGGCACTCCTGCAGAGCATCCTACCGGTTGGCAATAGATCTGTATTGTTCACAAGATATCTAGTTTCAGTATTATTAGTATTATGTTGATTTCCTTTTCAGACTCATTTTTATTTTGCATTCTCTGTTTCCTGCGTTGTTAATATTTATTTTGGTGACCCAATGTCCGTACCTATATCTATATATATATATATATGCATATGTTTTATTTATTTACTAATGTTTTTGTTTTTTTTGGTCACCATAGTTTTAATATAAAAATAAAATAAATATACATGTGTATATGTATTCACGTACATATATGCACATTTATAAGAAAAATAGGTACACCTCCAGAAATTGAAGCTAATGGCGAGGAAGAAAAAGCCCAATGGAAAGAAAGCCAGGCCAGCCCAACTGACCTCGACCTCACCGCGCCCGCGGTAGGCCCTGCCGCGCCCGCGGTGACGCAACGGTCACCTAACGGCTAGTAGCTCGTTTTTCCCCCCATTTTACCACTTTTTCCATTTCCAATCCCATTTTCTTCCATTTTTAACCCACCATAACTTCCTTTATTACCCATACCAACCCACTACATTTATTTCCATTATTTTCATCATAAATATTTACAACCACCATTTTCTTTCTTCCCTTCCTATAAATACCCCCCAATATTTCATTTTCTTCCTCACACCTTCATTACTTCTACATCCCATTCTTTCTCTCTATTCATCCACAAGAAAATCCTATGGAATATCACGGTTACATTTTGCGTGGTGGCCAAGCCGGAGAAAGGCAACTAAAGCGGCTTGAAAAATTGCTGACAACACCAATACACTCTACCAGGTATATCGATGAAAACTGTCTATATTCGTTAGGTATATACCATAGTGTATTCTTCCTTCTAGATAAAATAGGTATGCATGATATTTTTGCTACTCAAGCACCAACCTACCCTAGGCTGACGTTCGAGTTTTTAAGTTCTTTAATTTATAACGTCTCCCCTAACACTGCTAGCACCGTAGGTGGAGTCAAATTTAGAATGTTTAATGTCGAATATGATTACTCCACTGACGGTCTAGCCGCCATGTTAGGATTGCCTTATGGGGATGGTGCCATTTGTGAAGCACCTTTAGACACGGATTGGGCATTTGAAGCATTTTGGGCCAGAATTACTAAACAAAATGCAACATCTTTTGATGGCCTTCTTGCTTCTCACATCCACAATCCTGCCCTTCATGTCTTTAGATTTCTTTTAGCATCCACCATCTTTGCTCGGGAAAACCCAAACAAGGTGAATGCTAAAGAATTAATTATCATGCAGAGCTGCCTCACAGACACCAAAGTTAATCCCGTCCCATTCATGATTGCCCACATGCACCATGTTTTAAGAAAAGGTGGGCCGATTTCCTTTGGTGGACTGATTACCACTATTGCCCGTGCCATAGTATTGGATACGGAACTTGCTACCCTAGAACCACTTCCTCCTCGGATTTCAAATCTTAAATTTTTCAGGGATATGCGTTTATGCAAGACGAGGAAGGAAGGTGGTTACTTCCTCATGGTTGGAGGTGCTGCTATACCCAGTATTGTTATGCCTTGCACCCGTCGTACTGATATTAGATTTGAGCGTAACTGGACCTACGATCTCAACGCTCCTGCTTTTATTGGTCCGTTACCCCCAAATCTACCTTTAAATGAGGGTAACAACACTGATGATGAGTACGATTTCCAAACAGAGGAACCACCCCAATTTTCACCACCACACACGACACCTTCTACCTCTAACCCACATGCAGGTACAGCTCCTAGTTTCCATGTCACTGAGGACATGTGGCGTGAGCATATGGCCCGAGAGGCCCAGAGGGACACCCTCCTTGCTACCTTGCAGCAACAGGCGGCCGACAACATGGCCTTCATGCAAGCGTCCCAAGAACAAAATGCTAGCTCTCTGCGCACTATTATGGAAAGTCAGCTGGCTTTTCAGAGAGAACAACACCTACACCAGACCACATACGCTCGTCACTTCCAATTGATGGAGGCAACCCAAGGCACCCTCATTGGTAGGACCCAAGAGCTACAGGCGGCAAATGCCGCCTTGTCAGAGCGATTGGAGCAACTTGTTTTGGACCGAGATAGCCGCCGTCGCAGCCGTAGCCGCCGTTCCGGTCGTACCAACCAGGATGGTGAAGGTCCTAGTGGCCCCCACTAGTGTTTTCAGGTACCTCCTCCTACCTTATTTTGGAACATTGAGGACAATGTCTGATTTAAGTGTGGGAGGAGCATTTATCGCTTTTATTTTTCGCTTTTATTTCCCGTTTTTCCTGCTTTTATTTCCCTTCCGCATTTTTCTTTTTATATATTCGTAGTTAATAAAATGCATGTGATAGGCGAGTCTTTATTTTTCGCTTTTATTTCCCGTTTTTCCTGCTTTTATTTCCCTTCCGCATTTTTCTTTTTATATATTCGTAGTTAATAAAATGCATGTGATAGGCGAGTCTTTCTGCGTAGTGTACCCCTTCATTTCCCCCATCTTTTAGACTTACAAATTTTTCGCTTTTCAAAGATTTATGGTTGTTTTTTAGGATTTGGGCTATGAGACAGGTCTTAGATAGGGTCTGTTTCTCGGACACTCACTTTTTGAAAAATTCGTTATCATTTTTACACCATAAGCTTTTTTTTTGAATATTTAGATTAGATCCTTTCTCCCCAATATGCTATGATTTTGAATAAAACTGTACAAATAGGTCTTCAAGTAGTTTATCTTAGCAGTCAGCTCCGGCCTAAGCATGCTCTAAGTGTGGGATCGATGAATATAAGTGGATGATCTCTATTTTGCCTTAAAAGTTATAAAATAAAGTATGAATACGACTACGAGTTGGGTGATCCTCACAAAGATTACTCAACTCAAGAAAGTTGTAAGCACTAACAAAAACAAAGAAAAAATATATATAAGGCATATCTGTTGTAGTTGGTTCAGAGGTATCTGGTGCTGAACTTGGTAGGGCGGACTACGGTCCGATCCCCCGCAACTGCAAATGGGTAAAATAAAAAGGGATTAAACCAACTCTTGTACCAGAATCCCATCACTTGAGATCAGAGTCACTAACCGGTCACTACACCATGAGTATGTACGGATAACGGGCTTAATGTGATTGCGCCTGAATGAAAAAGGACCTCGTAAAAAAGGGAAGTCTTAGCATAGTAAGGATATTAGGATCGATCTGTATACTTATGAGGTTTATGTCCGCATTTCTGCGAGTAGTGTAATTACGATACCTTTGATTCAGATCGTCAGTGCCTGACGACACACCCTTACTCGGACTTAGAAGCCCTCTTTGCCCAAAACCTGTATACACCATAATTTTCTTTCATCTACTTTTAAGAGTTGTTGCTTGAGGACAAGCAAAGGTCTAAGCGTGGGAGGATTTGATCGCACTATATCGCACCATGTTTCTGACTCAAATATCACATGTTTTCCTTAGTTTTTATTGTCATTTTCTCGTATTATGTTCCTTTTTCCTTTGTTTTCAGGATTCTTGTCATTTCAGAGCCTCCTGTGAAGAAACGAGCCAAAACGCCAAGAAATTAGGGTTTTTCAAGATATTCTGCACTTATGGCGTTCAGCACCGCGCTGGCTACAGGGAACGCGATGACATGGCCCACTTTCACCCAGAGATCAACTGCCACGTTCCCATGATGTGGCGGTTCCAGGCACCGCGCCCGCGGCCACCCTCACCGCGCCCGCGGCCTTCACAAAAAGGTTCCCGCTCAAAAGAAGTTAAGGGGCATGCTGGTCCTTACGCACCTCAAAGTTCCTCTATAAATAGCTTTCGATTCTCATTCTTTAGTTTCATCCAAGCTTAGTACAATCTTAAGCCATATACTATCAGTTTCTGTAAAGTAATAATCTCTTCACATCGGGGAGTTATTGCGGTGTAGATTGAGTTGTAATCGAGTCTTGGAGCACTTTGGTTGAAGTTCATCATACCAGCCTTACTTTTCCGTAGATTTGTATCAGATTCAAGTCTCCGACCGGAGCAAGGTTCTATTTTATTGCATTTCTTTATTTAATTGCTCTTACCATAGTCTACACGTTTTATAGACTTTAAATGCTCTTACCATAGTCTACACGTTTTATAGACTTTAAATGCTCTTACCATAGTCTACACGTTTTTATAGACTTTAAATGCTCTTACCATAGTCTACACGTTTTATAGACTTGCACTTATTATGTCTGGCTAAACTATAAAAGGTTAGGATGTAATGATTCTCGTCATGGTCGTGTTCCAGTTATCATGCTAGTGAAAATACTCTGGGGATGTTTTGCTTCTAACTTAAGTCAATTGTGTTTAAATGTTTATTGGGTAAGATCGAAAGCCGTCCAAACTAATGATACGACTTGATTATTATTTAACCAAACAAAAAGAGCGAAAGCCGTTGATTGGTTAAATAGGAATCATTGACCTTTTTAGAAAACGATTTTGAAACTATTTTCGGACGCGTTTGTAGGTTTGAAATCTGACTCTTGGTCAAAAGCCAAAAGTCTCTTTAAGTTAATCTTTCCAAGTAAGATCACTTTTCTGTTAAGTCAAAACTATCAATTTCTTAAAAATAGGTTTACCTCTTTAACGCGGAAGGCACCCTTTATATGTGACAATAAAGGAATTTAATTTAAAGAGTAAACTCGGTTCTTAGTAGTCAAAAGCTACAAGTTCCCGTTAAACTGATTCTTTGCTATCAATAGAAAATACTGCCCCATAAGTAGGTTCATCTACGCATGACCGGACCAATATCTGATTACATGATTTACATTCCAACCTGTCTTTTAAACTGTTATTTACCTTGCTCATTTACTTTGTGCACTGCACTCACATCAATATTCTTGTTCGCCTTAGATAAGCACCTTAGCAATAGAGTTGATAGATTGACAATTGTTCTCTGTGGTTCGATAATCTTATATATTACTTCGATAGGCTGTACACTTGCAGTACTACATTTAGGCTATACGTTACAGATTAAACCCATCACTAACCATCACTAAGTGTTTCTGCAACCAAAACCATTACTGCTATTTTAATTTCTAAGACTACTACTAATATAACTCTACTAATTAATTAAATTATGGACTATTCCTATAGCCACTAATGATCTCAATTTAATTAAGTTCTTGAAGATGAAACTATATATGCACACAATGCCTAATGAAACCTCCTTCCCAATTCCTTCTAGGGTGCCGATCGGCACCCCCTTCCTCTCCACATATGCCGTTCGGCACAATGCTTTGTCGGTCGTCACTCTTTTTCTTCATAACATGCCGTTCGGCATGTATGGCACTCATATCTCAACAACCATGCCGTTTGGCATGGCACCATAATTCTCAAAATTGTCGCTCGGCACACACACTTTTGTTTCTTTTGTTTTCTTCCTAATTTCTTCTGTCTGCTACGAACCAATACGGTATCAAATTCAGCAACACAACACATTATCACAACAACATAAAATTATATCCATAGTAATTTTCCACAACCAATTCATTGACAGCAACCACATCTCAGTACCAATTACAACAATTAAACACAAACAGAGGCAATTTTGCAAACCCAATCTGCGATCGGTGGATCTGGAACTGACTGTTTAACGCTGGTTCGCGAAATGTCGCGGAAGCAAGAGTTGCCACCATCTTTTATTTTCTCCAAATGGAAAGGACAAAAGCACAGAAAAATTCCTTATAGAGATTGCTCTTGGTTCGGGAGGTAGATTTATAGAAAGGGAAGGTGTTATCACCCTTTCTATCCATGGTTATCCATGGGCTCTTAGATACTTGCTCATTTGTGTTTTCAAAATTGTTTGTTCGCTTTTCAACTGTGGGTTTAAAAAAAGTTTCTTTGAAAATTTCAGTTCGACTCTTGTATCAGTCCTCAAGAGTGTTTGAAAAATTGCTTTTTGAAAGCTTTTTGAAAGGTGTCGGTGTGAAAAGAAGTTTTTGTTTTGTTTTGAAATTAGAGCAAGTATCTATGAGTTCTCTACCTACCCTAAGGAATTCGTCTGTGTACATGTCCTTAAAGTAGTGCCATCCCACCATTGAGAGGTAGGTAACACCACCGTCGGAGGTGTTCGGGTCAATTCGAGGGTTCGGGACATTGTGGTCACCAGAGCAATAGGAAGACACCTTAGAAGCTACCCTCATGCCATGTTCATGGACATGAGGACTTACTAAAACATCCTCTACTCGACGACCACTTTTCGAGGGGCAAGGTAACAGTGAGACGTACCCTAGGGGTGGTGTGTGATTTGTGTGTCGTTTTCAGATATTTTTGTCTTGTCATGCATTAGTGATCTACGCTTTGTTTTTATTTTTGGAATTCATTCTTTCATGCAAGTTATTAATAGTTAAAAGATGCGGAATTAAAAAGTCCTACGCTATTACAAAGGCGCGGGTCTACATCGCCAAATTAATCCAAGACCCGATTTGAATAAAAAAATAATGCGGAAAGATAAATGTCTAATTAATCTATTACATGGCTTTGGGATAAATACATTATATTTACAAAAAGAAATAAAAGTAAAATGCGAGAAGAAGTCAAGTCGGGAATGCGGGGGCGTTGGACCCTTTTAAGGAAATTAAATTACAATTAATAAATTAATTAAGTTAACTGAGAAAAGGAAATTATTTTTGAGTTTTTTGTATTTATGGATTTTAGTAAGAAAATTAAATGAAATTAAAACCCTAATTCTAAACTATTTTTAATTTATTAAAAAAATGTTTAAATTTAACCTAGTTTTAACCTAATTATTTAATGGCAAATTTATTTACAAAATAAATAATTAATTATTAATAATGGTAAAAGAAAAGAAAAAAGGATAAAAGTATTTAAAACCCTAATTCTACATTTTTAAGTTTATTAAAAAAACATTAAAATTAAACGTAGAATTAAAACTAAATTAATTGTTGAATTTATTTACAAAAATGTTAGTGAATTAAACATTAAAACATATTTTTTATTTTTATAGTTTCTGATTTTTTGGTATTTTTATGTTATGAAAAATTAATTTAAAGAATTAAAATAAAACTAAATAAAACAAATAAAATAGAAAAAATAAAAAGAATGAAAAATAGAAAGCAAACCAATGGGGGGTGTTGACCCCAATTTTGGAGGTAAGTTGCCAGCAATTTGGCCCATTTATTGGAGGCCTGGTTGACTTTTCTGGGATGCGTGTGACTCCATTGACCAATGCGTATGGTGTTCTTCAGATCATGGCCATTAGATTGATGTTGTGGGACGTGTGGCATGCCCAGAAATAGAGTTGTATGGTGGTCCCTGAAAGATACGCTGCACAGGAATATGGAACACAAAATAATATTGAGAAGGGAGGGGACCTGGGAATCGAACCCAGGTCCCAATGCTTGTGTGACAACGCAGCTACCAATTGTGCCATTTGCTTTCTTTGTCAATATAATAGAGTATGAATAATAAGAGAGAGAAAACGTGGGTTAGTGGGAGTTTAACAAAATGCGCGCCAGGATTTGAAATAGCCAACCATAGGATGACAAATCACCTTCTTCTTCGTTTGTTCTTTGTTTCACCTGAAAAAATACATCAAATAGCGGGGGTTTTGAACCCCCACTAACTACAGTACAAGAAAATAGCGATTAGGCCACCGTTTATCATAAATTGATCATGAGGTATGGAATTGATTCGTCCAGAGCTTCCGGTTTCAGTGGTATAGGTCTTGTGTCTCAATTTTTCCAAAGGAACAAAGCCCTCTTTTAAAACCTCTGCAACCCTAAAGGGCTTCCATGGCAAGTTTGCATATAGGCGATGAAAATTCAATTAAACAATATCAATAGATTCAGAAGGTCCATGTTAGTATAAAACAACAATCAAAATGTATGAAAGATGTCCAGAAATTCAAATACGATTATGCATAAAGTTTGAGGAATTTTGACTTCTATATACCAATTCTTGATACGTAGGGGCCGAAAAAGGATTCAAAAAGCTTCCTTGATGCCTTGGAAAGCTATTGGAATGCTTATTTCGCTTTGAATTGCACTGAAACTGTGTTTTCAGTTTAGAATTTTTGGACAAAAAATGCAAAGTTGGTTTTCTTTTCTGAGCGCAGCCTGAAGGTTGTTAGCATTAGGTTTAGCATTCTGTATATGTATGGGACGAATTAGGGTAAGAATTTGAGTCAAAAAGCCTTTGCATTGATGAACCAAATATTTGATTTCCATGGAATCTTTTCAAATCTTTTTCATGTGCTTTTGATACCAATCATGGCCAAATCTTTCCAAATTGAGTGTGCACGAAATCTTGAGGTTTTATGGAGAGAATATGCTGCAAAAAAGGGATTAAAAAACATGGTTTTCTATTTTTGTCATATTTTATTTCATTAAATGAATTAATAGTGATAAAAATTCAAATAAATAATAAAAAATGATGAAATAAATCCCTTTTGGGTCAAATGGTCGTGCATAGCCTTTGGATAATGATTCTTGGAAGAAAATGTGGCCCATTAGCAATTTTGAGGCATTTGAAGTAAAGTTGACTTTTCAAAATTCCCAAAAATTTCCCAACTTCCACAAGGCATATCTTGCTCAATTTTTAAGCTTTGATCATGTTCTTGGACATTTTGGAAAGGTCTTGAAGTCCTCTAACCAATGCCTTTGGTACCATGTCATTTTTATTTACCAATCTCAAGTTATGGTCTTTGACTTAAAGTCCCTTTTTGTTGACTTTTGAAAATGACCTATAATGTTGAAATTGATAACTTTTTGTGAGAGCATTTCTTGGACTTGAAGTGTGAAGAGGAGTTGTAGGAAATGTCTTTCTCTTCAAAATGAGCTTTGGATGGAATTTTTCTGATGAACCATGTGGAAGTTATGCCTTGGTCAAGTTACAGTTGACTTTTTCAACTGTCCAAATATGGAAACTTTTGCATCTTGAGACTTTTTGAGCCATGCCTTGAAAATCATGATCAAGAATTGATCAAATGATGTTTGTGGCTTCAAAATAAGATGTTGACCAAAAATTTGAACTTTTGACTGTCAAATGACCATTTTGCCCCTGCAGTTGACTGCTGAGCAATTAGGGCTTTTGACTGTGCAATTTTGTGCTGTAAGTCTTGAAACTTGGCATGTGGATGCTTGACCATGTTTATAGGCATGTGGGACTTGATTGGACCCTTGAAAACTTCAATTTCTTTGCCAGACCCAAAACCCTAGTTTTTGACTGTTAGGAGGCCTTTGAACTGTGCAACCCTTGGGGAGATTTTGAAGCATGCTCTTTGCAAATCTTGAAGAATATGGGAGGGCAAATTTTGGGGTACAACAGTTGCCCCTGTTCAATCTTCTTAGACCTGAGGATGCAGATTGGCTGACGTGCCTTTCATAATCCGAAGGTGGAAGATGATTGAACACTAGAGTGCCCAGAAATTTGCGCTCACATAGTAGTGTGATGTGGGAATGGGCTTATAGATGCCATTTGGAGATTGATGGATAGGGTGATGGGCTTATAGATGCCATGCTAAGAGATGATGGATATACGGATGGGCTTATAGATGCCATCTGGATGTCGATCGCATAAGAGATTCCTTAGCGAGAACTTGCGTACCTGAAAAAGAAAATGAGTACCTGGTCTGTTACAGGAGTTGGTCTTCAAGCTCTTATGTATATGTGCCCTGACTGGTTACAGGAGTTGAATCTGGAGCTTCAAACGGTGATGAACGAATCAGGGATGGTTAATACCTCAACGGGACAGTGAGAGAACCTTGGGCGATTACTACCTCAACAGGAACGTTGAGATAACCTTGGACGATTACTACCTCCACAGGAACGCTGAGAGAGTCTTGGGGCGATTACTACCTCCACAGTAACGGGGAGAGAACCATAGGCGACTTCAACCTCAACAGTAACGATGAGAGAATCATAGGCAACTTCAACCTCAACAGTAACGCTGAGAGAATCTTGGGCGACTTCAACCTCAACAGTAACGCTGAGAGAATCTTGGGCGACTTCAACCTCAACAGTAACGCTGAGAGAATCTTGGGCGACTTCAACCTCAACAGTAACGCTGAGAGAATCTTGGGCGACTTCAACCTCAACAGTAACGCTGAGAGAATCTTGGGCGACTTCAACCTCAACAGTAACGCTGAGAGAATCTTGGGCGTCTTCTACTGGGATAAGAATCAAGGAGATCTTAGGGTCGATCTGACTGAACCGGAGAAGGCCTTTGACTGGATAAGAATCAGGAAAATCTTAGAGTCGATTTAACTGAACCGGACAAGGTCTTGGAATCTTCAACTGGATAAGAATCAGGGAGATCTTAGGGTCGATCTGACTGAACCAGAGAAGGCCTTTGACTGGATAAGAATCAGGAAAATCTTAGGGTCGATTTAACTGAACCGGACAAGGTCTTGGAATCTTCAACTGGATAAGAATCAGGGAGATCTTAGGGTCGATCTGACTGAACCAGAGAAGGCCTTTGACTGGATAAGAATCATAAAAATCTTAGGGTCGATTTAACTGAACCGGACAAGGTCTTGGAATCTTCAACTGGATAAGAATCAGGGAGATCTTAGGGTCGATCTGACTGAACCAGAGAAGGCCTTTGACTGGATAAGAATCAGAAAAATCTTAGGGTCGATTTAACTGAACCGGACAAGGTCTTGAAATATCTTCAACTGGATAAGAATCAGAGAGATCTTAGGGTCGATCTGACTGAACCAGAGAAGGCCTTTGACTGGATAAGAATCAGGAAAATCTTAGGGTCGATTTAACTGAACCAGACTAAAGTCTTGAAATATATCTGAGAACTTAACTGGATCTTTCCTGAAAGGTAAAGGTCAGTCATATGCAATGCATGATATGAATCAAGCAATGATGTTCTCAATATAAATGAGATTGTAAGGTATGATGCGTTTATGCATGTATCATGATGTATGTGATGTTTATGAACGTATGTTTTTGTCTAGGAAAATAAATCCTTGACGGGTGCCGGGAAGTCACATCTTGGGCCGATGTTGGAGAAAAGAATATTTGTTTCCGCTGGGGAGTGATGGTTGCAAGAATACCGGTAGGAGAAGATAACTCCGTTAGGGAATAAACTTGGCGAATGGATTACTCTGCAGGGAGAAAAGTACTCTAGCGATCTTGCTGGGGAACAGTACCCTGTGGGGAGAGAGGTACCTGCTGGAATGTTGATGGTAGCTTCGCTGGGGGTACCATTGTTGTTTTGGAAGTGTTAATAGACTTCGCTGGGGATAAGAAGACTTCTCCGAGGACGATCTTTCCATGGCTTTTGGCTGAGGATAACCCAGTTATATCCCGGTAGGGAAATAACCTTTGAATAAAGCCGGGGGACACGTTCGTGCTCTGCAGGGATAAGCTTCCCGAATCTACTGGGGATAAGCTTACTGCTTGGGGAGAAGGATCCCAACTTTCCTGGGGAAACTGGATTGGACTCTCCTGGGGAAAATTTTAACTATATTGGGGAAGTGACTCCATTGAATGCTTGATATACCTCCGGGGAACAATCTTTAGGTCAAGACTGCCGGGGATGCTTGTTTAAGAATGTCTGTATATTGTGCTGGGGAATATTGAGATCTGCGGGGGATACTCAACTTCCTCAAGGCTGGTAATAGCTTTGCCTGGGGAGAGTGCACTGACTTGCTGGCTCACTCTCTGGGGAATTAAGATGTACTGGTTGTGTTCTCCAGCTGAACTTACCTTGGTACCTTGGTGGATAGAGCAATTAGATTGCTTAGACAACTCTTTATTGCCCCTGTTTCTACTGTTACCTATAATTGATCCTTTGTTTCGTATGCAAATATTCATGAGTTAGAAAATTATTGTCAATGCATATATCACAAATTGAACCTTGGACGTTCTTCGCAAAACAAGACAGAAAAAGGAAAGAACACTTGGCAATTTTAGCTGAAAAGTATATTTGTATTGATTTTTGAATTTGCCTGTAAATAGGCGTTTATATACAAGAGGATGACGTCCTAGTAAGAGAACGCCGCCGAACAAAAGAATTTGTACAATTTGTACACAGGGAAAACAAAACAGCTTGTGTGAAAAGAATAATCCCACTGGGTTCCAACTCTGCTATTGCCCTTATATCTTTGAGCGTCTCATCACTTGATGACCTTAGTTGAAGATGAAGCTGATTGATTAATGTCGTCTGAACCTGATGTAGATACTGAATTCTGGATGCAAAGTGATCCAATGAGACATAGTATTACGCTTTATCCCTAACTTTTGCCTGGACCGCCCTTTCGGGTTTTCGGTCCGCCGGGATACCCATTTTTGCCCAAGCCGCCTTTTCAGGTTTTCGACTTGCCGGGTGTACAGATTTTTTTCATTTCATCCCTTCATTTTGCCCGAACCCTTTTGGTTCGCCGGGAAGCCCTAATTTTTGCCTAGGTATGTCAACCTAGCGGGTCTTTTTCATGCGTAGTATCTTTTTACTATGTCTGCATTGGCGGGGTGAGGAAGGTCATCACCATCCATGTTGGTTAGAATCATGGCTCCTCCTGAGAACACATGTTTAACCACAAATGGCCCTTCATACGTAGGGGTCCATTTGCCCCTTGGATCACTCTGAGGTAGGATGATATGTTTGATTACCAGATCCCCAACTTGATATTCTTGTGGTCTGACCTTTTTGTTAAATGCCCTGATCATCCATTTTTGGTACGTTTGACCATGACAAATAGCAGCAAGTCTCTTTTCATCAATTAAGTTTAGCTGATCAAGTCGTGTCTGGATCCAATCATCTTCGTTCAAATCTGCATCCTTCATTATCCGGAGAGAGGGTATTTGCACTTCGATCGGTAAGATTGCCTCCATACCGTAGACCAAGGAGAAAGGAGTTGCCCCGGTTGAGGTCCTTGCTGAGGTACGGTACCCATGTAGAGCGAACGGTAACATCTCGTGCCAATCTTTATAAGTCACTGTCATTTTCTGCACGATTTTCTTAATGTTCTTATTCGCTGCTTCTACAGCCCCATTCATCTTCGGCCGATAAGGAGAAGAGTTGTGGTGCTGTATCTTAAACTGTTTGCAGAGCTCAGCGATCATCTTGTTATTGAGATTGGTACTGTTGTCTGTAATGATTCTTTCTGGGACCCCGTAGCGACAGATCAGATTGTGCCGAATGAACCGTGCTACGACATTCTTGGTTACTGTAGCGTAGGAAGCTGCTTCAACCCACTTCGTGAAATAATCAATCGCTACCAGGATGAAGCGATGCCCATTGGATGCTGTAGGTTTAATCTCGCCGATCATATCTATGCCCCACATTGCAAACAGCCAAGGCGCAGTCAGAACATTTAGAGGAACTGGAGGAACATGCACCTTGTCTGCATATATCTGGCATTTATGGCATGTCCGAGAGTGTTGGTAACAGTCGGCTTCCATTGTGGACCAGAAATACCCTGCCCGAAGGATTTTCTTTGCCATAGTGTGTCCACTGGAATGTGTTCCGAAGGTACCCTCATGTAGCTCTTCCATGATCCTTTCTGCTTCAGTCTTATCCACACAACGCAGTAAGGTCGAATCATGGTTTCGCTTTAATAGGATGTCGTTGCTAAGGAAGAACTTGGCTGCGAATCTTCTTAGAAACTTCTTATCATTGACAGATGCACCTTCAGGGTATTCCTGAGCTTCCAAGTATCTCTTCACCTCATGGTACCAAGGCTTCTCAGTCACCAATTCAGTCTCGAGATCACAATAGTATGCCGGTTCGTCCAGTTTCCAGATGATGATCCGGGGAGCCTCATTGTCCCATTTGACTTTGAACATGGAAGACATCATAGCTAACGCGTCTGCTAACTGATTCTCCTCTCTTGGGAAATGTTCAAAGGTTATCTCTGTGAAGTGGGGAATCAATGTCAACACACATTCTCTGTAAGGAATAAGATTCGGATGTTTCGTATCCCACTCTCCTTTGATCTGATTGATCACGAGAGCGGAATCTCCGAAGACACTCAGAAACTTGATCCTTAAGTCGATCGCAGCTTGGAGACCCATGATGCACGCCTTATACTCCGCCATGTTGTTGGTGCAGTTAAAACATAGCCGGGCAGTGAGTGGAGTATGAGTGCCTTGGGGGGATATTATCACAGCGCCGATACCGTTACCCAAAGCATTGGAGGCTCCGTCAAAGTGCATAGACCATCGGGATCCTTCCTCAGGTCCTTCATCCGGTCCAGGTACTTCACAATCAGTCACTATCATGATACTCTCGTCCGGAAACTCGAAGTTCATTGACTGATAGTCGTCTACTGCCTGATGTGCCAAGTGGTCTGCCAATACACTTCCTTTGATGGCTTTCTGAGTCGTGTATTGTATGTCGTATTCTGTCAAGATCATTTGCCATCTTGCTATTCTCCCAAACAGAGCAGGCTTTTCAAATATGTACTTTATAGGATCCATCTTTGAGATCAACAAGGTAGTGTGAGTCAGCATATACTGTCTCAGCCGGCGAGCAGCCCATACCAAAGCGCAGCAAGTTTTCTCGAGCAATGAGTATCGGGTCTTATAGTCGGTAAACTTTTTGCTAAGGTAATAAATGGCATGCTCTTTTCGGCCAGACTCGTCATGCTGCCCCAGCACACACCCCATTGAGTTATCAAGTACTGTCAGGTATAGTATCAGAGGTCTCCCTTCAACCGGTGGCATAAGAATGGGTGGTTCTTGGAGATACTCTTTGATTATGTCAAAAGCGGCCTGACATTCATCATTCCAACGTACTACCTGATCTTTCTTCAGCAGCTTGAAGATTGGTTCACAGGTGGCAGTTAGATGCGAGATGAATCAGGCAATGTAATTTAGGCGTCGTAAAAAGCCTCTGACTTCTTTCTCTGTCTTAGGAACTGGCATCTCTTGAATGGCTTTAACCTTGGCAGGGTCCATTTGAATACCCTTATCACTTACAACGAAGCCTAGCAACTTTCCCGATCTAACCCCGAAGGTGCACTTGTTCGGGTTCAACCTCAGCTTGTACAATTTTAACCGGTCAAACAGTTTCTGCAGATGATCAAGGTGTTCCTCCTCAGTTTGGGACCTTGCAATCATGTCGTCGACATACACTTCGATCTCATGATGGATCATGTCATGAAATAAAACAACCATGGCACGTTGGTAGGTTGCCCCAGCGTTCTTCAGTCCAAAAGGCATGACCTTGTAGCAGAAGGTGCCCCACTGAGTAACAAAGGTAGTCTTTTCCATGTCTTCCGGAGCCATCTTGATCTGATTATGCCCTGAAAAACCATCCATGAAAGAGAACACCTTATTCTGAGCCGTATTGTCAACAAGGAAATCAATGTGAGGTAGGGGGAAGTCATCCTTGGGGCTGGCCCTATTCAGATCCCTGTAGTCGACACACATTCTGACCTTACCGTCCTTCTTTGGTACCGGCACCACATTAGCGACCCACTGAGGGTAAGAAGTTGTAACACCCTCTAAAACCCCGCATAAAATTTCGCAAATAAATAAAATCATACTTTCAGAGTACATGTATTAACGAGGATGTCACAATTCTCTTTTATACAAAAACAAGTTCCTGTCATGCATAACATAGAAGCAACTCATACATGTTTACACAGCGGAATAATTTAATTAACAAAACCAATGTTATAATATTTTCAAAATCATCAGGGATTAACACCTGGAATATATCAACATCATATTATAACAAACATAAGGAATAAATGAGTCTGACTAAAGCAGCTCGACAAACAAATGTTCCCGGAGTTACAACTATCAGAGCATGACCCGGACAATACTTAAACGGAAATAAACTAGAAACAACAAGCCTTCGCCAAGCACCTGAACGAAGCTCCTCAATCTGAAATATTCAACAGTAAGGGTGAGCATCTCAACTATACATTTGATTATACGTTCATAACAATCAATTCAGAAAAACCATAAGCATCACCCAAACAGTTAGCATGTTTCATAGTTTACGAAAACCTTTACAATTCATATATTCATAATATATTACTTTTCATACTTATAATTAACGTCAAACATCATTAACAATTCAGCAACAATACATGCATACAATCAATTAAATACAACATTGGAAAATCATCCATTCATGTTATATTCAATATAATGCAACACACCCATGCATGTGGTACCATTCTACCGCCCCATTAAATCTCGGGTCACGGATAACTCACCGTTCCATTATATCGCGGACACGGCTACCACCTCAACGTTCCATTAAATCGCAGACACGTATATTGGCCACCATGTTAATTCCACACAATGGGAATTAACAAATGCAACATGATATGTAAAGTATGTAACACTCAGCATACTATTAACATCAATAAACCATATCATGTAACATCAACAATATCAAATACAACACGATATGAATAGCATGTAATCACTCAGCATACTATTAAACATCAACCAATCATATCAAGTTATATCATAATTCATGCTTGATAACATTATCTAAAAGCATGACCATAAAATCTACGTAGTGTTGGTATCATAACATACAAACGTTATTCGATACAAGCATCAACAACACTAGGAAATCAATAAGCAGCATATTCAAAACATATAAAACACTGCACATCAAAACAGAATCACTTCCGTACATAACAGCATGCACAGAAAACAGAATCCAGAAGCCAACACAGGGGCTCAACACGGGTGCCCGTGTTGTGCAACACGGCCCGTGTTGTAATGTGTCCAGAAAAACACTATTTTTACCAACACAGAAGATCAACACGGGTGCCCGTGTTGTGCAACACGGCCCGTGTTGATGAGCGCGTACAAATTTTTCTTGTACCTGCAGCAGCTCATATGCCAACATATTTGCACGAAAATACATTTCTACAGCAGTTCAATGCAGTACAAAAACATCCAAATACACATCAAGTTTCTAAAACATCAATTTCCTATGCCTCTGACTTATGTTCATCAATTTCCCACAAATTGAATAACTCAAAATCCTTCAAGGTTATAGTTTTCTAAAATTGTTGGAAAACAGAATTCCTTTTCAAATCATTTAATCCAAAAACTAAATTTTATAATTACCAAAAATTATCAAGGTAACCTTAAAAGTGATTATTCGTCCTTTTGGGGAAATCTGATAACATCAAGTTTATCCTTAGAACACCTAAGGGAAACTCCCGATCATACAATTTCGATCTAAATCAACAATAGGGATGAATTTCTTAATCGATTCACAACCTTTAGGGAACCTAATCTTTTCTAACGAAATTCGACCATAAAGTTATCGATCACTAAGAACATCAGAGAAAATGGGATTATCCTACGATTACCCAACCAATCGCATCTAAACCCATAAGCAAATATAAATTGAGTAGTAGCCCCCCTTACCTTATCAAATTGCAGCTTTGAACTCTTGAGCGATTGTTCTTCGTTCTTCAGAGCTCCAATCCCAAATATCTCCAACTTCTGTGTTATCGTGAAAAAGTGAGAAAATAACTTGAGTTCCAAAATATATCCTTATTTCTTTTGCACCCCCACTCTTTACTAACGACATCCAAGCCCAATAACTTAAAAACCCAATATTTTCTTATTTCTTTTATTCTCTTCAAATATTCCAAAATAAATAATTTTTTTATTTTATTAACTCCAATATAATAATTTTCCCATTAAAATAAATCAAATAATTAAAACTGGGGTGTTACAACTCTCCCCCACTAAAAGAGTTTTCGTCCTCGAAAACATACCTTAGACGAACAGTTCCGGATAAGCCTCTTTCATCTGGCTCTCCAGTTCCCAAGTAACATTTCCCTCTGCTGGGCCTCCCCAAGCAACCTTCACTAATGCTATCTCTTTACCCCTTAACTGTTTCACTTCCCGATCTTCTATCCTCATAGGCAATGTTTCTACTGTCAGGTTATCTCTCACCTGCACATCATCTATTTGGATTACATGAGATGGGTCTGGAATGTATCTCCTCAACTGAGAAACATGAAAAACATCGTGCAAATTCGCAAGTCTCGGAGGTAAAGCAATACGATAAGCAACTTCTCCAACTCTTTCCGTAATCTGAAACGGACCAATAAAACGCGGAGTCAACTTCTTGGATTTCAACGCTCGACCAATACCCGTCATCGGAGTAACTCTCATAAACACATGATCTCCAGCACTGAATTCTAAATTCTTCCTCCTCTTATCATGATAACTTTTCTGACGACTCTGAGAAGCTCTCATCATTTCTTGAATCAATTTGATCTTTTTAGTAGTCTGCTGAACAATCTTTGGCCCAATTATTGAACTCTCTCCAGATTCATACCAACACAAAGGCGTTCTACACCGTCTACCATACAATGCCTCAAACGGAGCCATACTAATACTCGAATGGTAACTATTATTATAAGTAAATTCAATCAATGGCAAATAGCTATCCCAAGCCCCACCCATCTCTAAAACACAAGCACGCAATAAATCTTCTAACGATTGAATCGTCCTCTCCGTCTGTCCATCAGTCTGAGGATGGTAAGCTGAACTCAACCTCAATTTAGTACCCAAAGCCTTCTGCAATCCTTCCCAAAATTTCGAAGTGAACCTCGGATCTCTATCTGACACAATACTAGAAGGAACTCCATGCAAACTCACTATTTTCTCAATATACAACTGTGCCAATCTCTCCATTGAGTAATCCATTCGCACCGGTATGAAATGAGCAGACTTAGTCAGTCTATCCACAATGACCCATATCGCTTCACAATTCTTAGGAGTCCTCGGCAACCCGGATACAAAATCCATAGAAATACTATCCCACTTCCATTCTGGAATAAACATCGGTTGCATAAATCCAGACGGCTTCTGATGCTCAATCTTCGATTTCTGACAGATTAAACATGCATACACGAATTCATCTATTTCCTTTTTCATTCCCGGCCACCAAAACAATTTCTTCAAATCATGATACATTTTCGTGGCACCCGGATGAATACTCATCCCACTGCAATACCATTCTTAGAAATCACATGTCCAAGAAAACTAACTTCATTCAGCCAGAACTCACATTTGGACAACTTTGCATACAACTTCTTATCTTTCAACAACTCCAACACAATTCTGAGATGTTCCGCATGCTCTTCGTCATTCTTGGAATAAATCAGAATGTCATCAATAAAAACCACAACAAACTTATCCAGATACGGGTGAAAAATCCTGTTCATATATTCCATGAAAACACCAGGTGCATTAGTAACTCCAAACGGCATAACAAAATATTCATAATGCCCATACCTCGTTCGAAAAGCAGTCTTTTGAATATCTTCCGCTTTCACACGAATCTGATGATATCCAGATCTCAAGTCAATCTTACTGAATACACTGGCTCCAATTAGCTGATCCATTAAATCATCAATCCTCGGTAATGGATACCGATTCTTAATGGTTACCTTGTTCAATTGCCTGTAATCAACACACAGTCTCATAGAACCTTCTTTCTTCTTGACGAACAATACCGGAGCACCCCAAGGCGAAACACTTGGACGAATAAACTTCTTCTCCAGTAAATCTTCCAACTGACTCTTCAATTCAGCCAACTCAGATGCAGACATACGATATGGTGCCATCGACACCGGTCTCGTACCAGGAATCAAATCTATAGAAAATTCCACTTCTCTCTCAAGAGGTAACTCACCAACATCACCAGGAAAGACTTCTGGAAAATCACACACCACTGGCAATTCATCACTCCTGACCTTTCCTGTTGCATCTAACGAAGCAAGTAACATAAACACATTAGCACCGTCTTCCATTGCTTCTTGTACCTGCCTAGCAGTCATAGTCAAATTCTCGACACCAACTGCTTCTGGAAAAATCACCGTCTTAGCAAAACAGTTCAGATGAACCCGGTTGAATTCCAACCAGTTCATCCCAAGGATAATATCAATTTGTTCAAGTGGTAGGCACACTAAATCCATACCGAAACCTCTACCAAAAATCTCAATAGGACAATTCCTACATACAAGTGAAGTTGTCACTGAACTCGATGCAGGAGTATCAACAACCATGCTACCTCGCATATCAGATATGTCCATTTTCAACCTCTCAGCACAATCCAAAGAAATGAAAGAATGAGTTGCACCAGTATCAATAATTGCAACTAAAGGTGTGCCATGAATAAAACACGTACCTTTAATCAATCGATCCTCTGGAGTAGTCTCAGATCCAGACAAAGCGAACACTTTTCCACCTGACTGATCCTTCTTAGGCTTAGGACACTGCGGACGAATGTGACCTTCTTCGCCACAATTGTAACAAGTAACAGACTTCCCTTTGCAATCAATAGACAAATGACCAGTCTTCCCACATTTATAGCACTTCTTCTCATCACTCTTGCAATCTCGAATATGATGGCCAAACTCACCACACCTGTAGCATCTGATAGGAGCCTTAGAATCTCCCCCACTAGGCCTTTTCCAACCACCTGATTTCTGGTTACCTCTACCATATGGCTTGCCACGGTCCATATGCTGCTTTTCCCTTTTTTCAACAGCCCCACGAGAGTGAGACGACCTAGTCTTGGTAATATCTTCTTCCAAGATCCTGCTACAATCCACCAGATCAGAAAATCTACGAATACGCTGGTACCTGATTCCCTGCTTAATCTCATCTCGGAGACCATTCTCAAATTTGATACATTTAGAGAATTCTCCAGCCTCATCATTGTTGTAGTGTGCATAATACTTTGCCAGCTCAGTGAACTTAGTAGCATACTCACTAACAGTTAGATTTCCCTGCTTAAGCTCCAAAAATTCAATTTCCTTTCTTCCCCGAACATCTTCAGGAAAGTACCTTCTCAGAAAAGCCCTTCTGAAGTTAGCCCAAGTCAGTGCCTCTCCATCCTGAACCATTTCAGTCCTTGTTACAACCCACCAGTCGTCGGCCTCTTCTGCCAACATATGCGTACCATATCTGACTTTCAGATCTTTAGCACAATCAATCACACGGAAAATCCTTTCGATTTCCTTCAGCCACTTCTGAGCACCTTCAGGGTCATGTGTACCTTTGAACAACGGAGGATTGTTCCTTTGGAAGTTCCCCAATTTCCTATCAGCACCAATCACGCCTCCATTCGGATTTCCAGCAAGTACACCAGCTAACATCCCCAAAGCCTCAGCGAGTGCAGCATCATTTCGTCCGTTACCTCTTCCAGCCATATTCCTGAGAATTAAAACATACTTCTCATCAGAATACAGTATCGATAGTGTGGCCTTACACTAGTCGCATACAAAAGGAATGAAAGACTCAAGACTCTGGTCGCAACGACCGACTATGCTCTGATACCACTATTGTAACACCCTCTAAAACCCCGCATAAAATTTCGCAAATAAATAAAATCATACTTTCAGAGTACATGTATTAACGAGGATGTCACAATTCTCTTTTTTACAAAAACAAGTTCCTGTCATGCATAGCATAGAAGCAACTCATACATGTTTACACAGCGGAATAATTTAATTAACAAAACCAATGTTATAATATTTTCAAAATCATCAGGGATTAACACCTGGAATATATCAGCATCATATTATAACAAACATAAGGAATAAATGAGTCTGACTAAAGCAGCTCGACAAACAAACGTTCCCGGAGTTACAACTATCAGAGCATGACCCGGACAATACTTAAACGGAAATAAACTAGAAACAACAAGCCTTCGCCAAGCACCTGAACGAAGCTCCTCAATCTGAAATATTCAACAGTAAGGGTGAGCATCTCAACTATACATTTGATTATACGTTCATAACAATCAATTCAGAAAAACCATAAGCATCACCCAAACAGTTAGCATGTTTCATAGTTTACGAAAACCTTTACAATTCATATATTCATAATATATTACTTTTCATACTTATAATTAACGTCAAACATCATTAACAATTCAGCAACAATACATGCATACAATCAATTAAATACAACATTGGAAAATCATCCATTCATGTTATATTCAATATAATGCAACACACCCATGCATGTGGTACCATTCTACCGCCCCATTAAATCTCGGGTCACGGATAACTCACCGTTCCATTATATCGCGGACACGGCTACCACCTCAACATTCCATTAAATCGCAGACACGTATATTGGCCACCATGTTAATTCCACACAATGGGAATTAACAAATGCAACATGATATGTAAAGTATGTAACACTCAGCATACTATTAACATCAATAAACCATATCATGTAACATCAATAATATCAAATACAACACGATATGAATAGCATGTAATCACTCAGCATACTATTAAACATCAACCAATCATATCAAGTTATATCATAATTCATGCTTGATAACATTATCTAAAAGCATGACCATAAAATCTACGTAGTGTTGGTATCACAACATACAAACGTTATTCGATACAAGCATCAACAACACTAGGAAATCAATAAGCAGCATATTCAAAACATATAAAACACTGCACATGAAAACAGAATCACTTCTGTACATAACAGCATGCACAGAAAATAGAATCCAGAAGCCAACACAGGGGCTCAACACGGGTGCCCGTGTTGTGCAACACGGCCCGTGTTGTAATGTGTCCAGAAAAACACTATTTTTACCAACACAGAAGATCAACATGGGTGCCCGTGTTGTGCAACACGGCCCGTGTTGATGAGCGCGTACAAATTTTTCCTGTACCTGCAGCAACTCATATGCCAACATATTTGCACGAAAATACATTTCTACAGCAGTGCAATGCAGTACAAAAACATCCAAATACACATCAAGTTTCCAAAACATCAATTTCCTATGCCTCTGACTTATGTTCATCAATTTCCCACAAATTGAATAACTCAAAATCCTTCAAGGTTATAGTTTTCTAAAATCGTTGGAAAACATAATTCCTTTTCAAATCATTTAATCCAAAAACTAAATTTTATAATTACCAACAATTATCAAGGTAACCTTAAAAGTGATTATTCGTCCTTTTGGGGAAATCTGATAACATCAAGGTTATCCTTAGAACACCTAAGGGAAACTCCCGATCATACAATTTCGATCTAAATCAACAATAGGGATGAATTTCTTAATCGATTCACAACCTTTAGGGAACCTAATCTTTTCTAACGAAATTCGACCCTAAAGTTATCGATCACTAAGAACATCAGAGAAAATGGGATTATCCTACGATTACCCAACCAATCGTATCTAAACCCATAAGCAAATATAAATTGAGTAGTAGCCCCCCTTACCTTATCAAATTGCAGCTTTGAACTCTTGAACGATCGTTCTTCGTTCTTCAGAGCTCCAATCCCAAATATCTTCAACTTCTGTGTTATCGTGAAAAAGTGAGAAAATAACTTGAGTTCCAAAATATATCCTTATTTCTTTTGCACCCCCACTCTTTACTAACGACATCCAAGCCCAATAACTTAAAAACCCAATATTTTCTTATTTCTTTTATTCTCTTCAAATATTCCAAAATAAATAATTCTTTTATTTTATTAACTCCAATAAAATAATTTTCCCATTAAAATAAATCAAATAATTAAAACTGGGGTGTTACAGAAGTCACTGCAAGAAACCCGGCATCAAACTGTTTCATGACCTCGGCTTTGATCTTCTCAGACATCTCTAGACGCATACGGCGGACCTTCTGCTTAACCTGAGGGCAATCTTCCTTAGTAGGCAAATGATGGACCGCAATGTCAGTATCCAACCCGGGCATGTCTTCGTAGGACCAGGCAAAGATTTCCATGTAATCATGTAACATCTGAGTCAACCGTTGCTTCACGCTGAGCTCTAGGTTGGCACCAATCTTAACCTCCTTCCTGTCTGTATCAGCACCGAGATTTATTGTTTCCACTGGCTCTTCATGTGGTTGAATTGCCCTCTCTTCCTGGAGTAACAGTCTTGCAAGCTCTCCAGGCACTTCACAATCATCTTCACCTTCGTCTTCGGCTAAGTTGATCGGATTTTCGAAGTCATAACTGGCAGTAGCAGAGCCGTTACCAGTGAGATTCAGAGTGGATTGAAACCTGTATGAGTGAGTGTGTGTAAATACAGCTGCTTTGCAATATATAAAGAAAGGAAAGAAAGAAAAATAACACAAATTTGAAATGTGAGAAAACGTCCAAGGTCTTTATTCATGATATATGAAATGACAGTTAATATACCCTCACAAATGAAGCCACGGTGCCCCGGGTAAGACACCAGACCAGAGTTTTAATTCATTGTTTATTATAAATAACAAAAACAAAGGAATTCATTACTCTGTAACAAGTGAAACAGGTAGATTGTCCTTTGCACTCCAATTGCTAGGTCCACTGTCGGTTGCCGGGTAAATCCAGCTATCAAACTCAGCTTCATCCACTTCATCTTCGTCCCCAATAGCATTCACTCCATGAGCAGGCAGGGGAGCTGTCACTACATTAGGCTTCTCAGATGCCTCAAATTGTACCTCCTTCGTATCAATAAGGTCCTGCAGCTTATTCCTTAAGGCCCAACAGTCATCAGTGGAATGCCCCGGGCTATCGGAGTGATAAGCACAACGGGCATTTGGATTGTACTTCGGAGAGGCAGTATTCACAACTTTCGGGGCCTCCCTGATAGTCACCAAATTGGTGGATAGCAACTGCGGCAAGATTTGCGATAAGGTCATACTTAGACGGGTAAACTGTCTTCTGGGTCTTTCAGCCCTGGGTGGATTGGTTTGCCGAGGAGCGGCAGCAGGCTTAGCAATCATCACCGCATTGACAGATTGGTGGCGCTCAGGTTTATCATGCCTTCTAGGCCCATATACAGCACTGGCCTCCTTCTTAAAGGGCTTCTTCTCAGAACTTGCAGATGCACCCTTCTGGATTTTTCCGGACTTCATTCCAGCCTCTATTCTCTCTCCAGTCAGAATAAGATCAGTAAACCCTGCAGATGAGTTACCGATAAGATGATTGAAAAATGGCCCAGATAGGGTCCCCAAGAACATATCTACCAGCTCACGGTCAGTTAACGGAGGCTGCACCCTGCCAGCCAGATCCCTCCACTTCTGTGCATACTCTTTAAAACCTTCGCTTGATCCTAGCGACATACCCTGGAGTTGGGTACGTGTAGGAGCAAGGTCGGCATTATATTGATACTGCTTATAAAAAGCAGTAGCCAACTCCTCCCAATTACGAACTTTGGTCTCATCCAGCTGATAGAACCATTCGAGATGAGTCCCTGAAAGACTCTCCTGGAAGAAGTGGATCCACAAGTTCTTGTCCACTGAGTACGGTTGAATCTTCCGCACATAAGATCTGAGGTGTAGCTTGGGACAAGATGCCCCGTCATACTTGGTGAAAGATGGTGCCTTAAACTTGTGAGGAATAATCACACCAGTAGATAAGCCCAAGTCTCTGAAATCCAGCCCAGGCACTTGTTGGATCTCCATTGCATTCAGTCTGTCTTCCAACTACTTGTACCGGTCTTCAGCAGGAGGATACTGTTCCTCATTAAAGTCAGTCTCGTTGTCAAAGACTACTGGACTTGAAGCCTTTCCCCCCTGGGGACTGCTCTTGCCTATAGAAGAACCAGCCTCTTCATTCTGCAGAGTGTTGCCAAACCTTCGGCCCGAGTTGAAAAGAACAGTTCTCTTCTTCTTCTTCTTCTCCTTCTTCAGGAGTAAAGCCTTCAGCTCTTCTTGGCCTTGAGCCAAACCCATGATCAGCTCCTGAAATTGCGCATTCTGCGCCTGAAGAGCCTTGATAGACATCTCGGTTGATGATGAGTCAGGATTCATGATGCTGAAATAAACAGCAAAGAACAGTAAGCAACCTGAAAAGAAGAAAACCTGCTATGCACATGATGAATGATATGTGTTTATGCAATGCATTCAAGGGTTCGAAAGTTCAAATTTGTTGTAGACAAAAAAGGAACACACGTTATCATTAAGGAAATAATTGTTCAGTACATCAAAGCCTCATGGGCACATATTACAAAGCAAATTAATCCCAAAAGACACTACACATCCTCTTTGGAGCTATGTAGGTGTTGAGATTCCTCTCCTCATGCAATAGGCGGGTGAGCTCCAAGACCTTCTTTTCACTAGCATGTAGACTGGTCTCAAGAGAATTCCGTTCTTCCTTAAGCTGGATCCATCTCTTCTGCATCTCTTCCCAGGACGTGGGCATGTCAGGATGTTGAATAGTGTAGGACACCTCTCCTTCCAAGACTGGCTCTTTGATCACAGGGAGCACATGAGGATAAGGCATTATTAACTTTTGGGAGCGGGCTCGTACCCACTTGAGATAAGGTTCCAATGGGATGGAATTCTTGTGCCCTAGTGTCTTGCTGTCTATCTTACTGGGCATCCTCCAAGCTCTGATAAATCTCTGGCGAAGTCCTTGTGCATCGTTGTTGAAGTCAAAAACTATGTCAGGAATTAACATGTCATGAGGGCCATCCCTCCGAGCATAACCAAACTGTCTCCAAGCCAGGCATGGGTTGTAAGTAATACCTCCTCTAATTCCAAGTAAAGGAACATTAGGGTACTCCCCGCAACGATCAATGATAGTGACATCCTCTCTGGACCGAGGGCACCAATGTATATCTGCATGTGTAAGAGTCATCAACCGTTGTGACCATCTCAAACCCCGCTCGTTCTTCAAAGCTAATTGTGGAAGGTGTGAAATAAACCACCTTCCCAGGAGAGGAGTGCAGCACATAAGGACACCTCTTTTTCTCATGGTTCGAGTGTAACATGAGTGAAGGATGTCCCCTAGCAACGTAGGTATAGGATTCCTGGACATGAAGATCTGGACAACACTGATATCTATAAGCTGATGTGGGTTAGGGAACAACACCAAACCATAGACAAGGAGGGCCACAACTTCTTCAAAAGCTTGTAAGTCAAGGGAGTTCCAACATTCCTGGGCTTTTTCAAACAGAAACCTGGCTAAGAACCCTTTGATGCCACTTCTAACCTCCCAATGTCCCTTGAGGTCAGATGATTGTAGGTGTAAGGCTTTAGCAATCTCTTCAAGCTTGGGTTCCTTTTCCGTACCGTTGTAGGGTAGTTGATCAAGGATAGGGATTTTCAGAAGCCGGGAGAACTCTTCCAATGTAGGTACCAGTTGATAATCCAGGAAAGTGAAACAGTGATGCAGAGGGTCAAAGAACTGGAACATGACCTTTATCATATCTTCCTCAATGTTGGTATTGACCAAGCTGATGAGTCTTCCATGTCTTTCACTGAATGAAGAGCTCTCGGGAATCCTGGATATAAGCTCCTTAAGCTGAGGAGGGATCCTTACAAGGCTGATTTGAATTGTCTTTCTGCGAACAGTTTCCATGTCCTACAAAACAAGAACAAAGATGAAGATTCGAACCCCTGAAATGGTTAGTCAATGCATATGATGCTGGATGATGTCATGATGCTATGATTAAACACACCACAAATATTTACAAAGGCAAACATGTAAGGCACACAAGTCACACAAGACAAGCCCTTAGAGTTTAGGCCAGCATGGGGTCTGGGTATTACCCTCTTAAAGTTGGTGGGCTCAACCTGTCCTATTAGAAGTAACCGGGTTCTAAGGGTCCCAATATCACTGGATTGCTTTCATTGTTCATCGTTTCGATTTAGCCACTGAACTGGCGACCGAAATATTCCAGGAAAGCAACCCTCAATTGAGTGTAGTATCGAGTATCAACCAACCTCGGACTGCACCAAAGTCAGTTATCTCACTACCCTAAAGAGGCCAAGGTAGTTCAATTAAGGTTCCTAAGGTCAGTTGATGCTTCACGACACCACATGGAGGCCCCGTACTCTCCTTGACTGAACTCAAGGGTTACCGGTACACACCAAAGTGCCACATCAATGTAGCAGACTATTTCAACCATGTCGGTATACCCCGCACAGTTTCCTCACAGTCTTGTTGCTACTTTCTAAGAAGGTATCCCCAGATCCGGGTTAGGATCTATAGAACTCCCAAGACAGTACCCACAATAATAAAGCAAACAATTCAGACAATTGAAAACACAAGTGATCTTAGTCCTAAGGTACACCTCACTTTATAAGTGTCCCCAACAGAGTCGCCAGTTCTGTGATCGGTGGATCTGGAACTGACTGTTTAACGCTGGTTCGTGAAATGTCGCGGAAGCAAGAGTCGCCACCGTCTTTTATTTTCTCCAAATGGAAAGGACAAAAGCACAGAAAAATTCCTTATAGAGATTGCTCTCGGTTCGGGAGGTAGATTTATAGAAAGGGAAGGTGTTAGCACCCTTTCTATCCATGGTTATCCATGGGCTCTTAGATACTTGCTCATTTGTGTTTTCAAAATTGTTTGTTCGCTTTTCAACTGTGGGTTTAAAAAAAGTTTCTTTGAAAATTTCAGTTCGACTCTTGTATCAGTCCTCAAGAGTGTTTGAAAAATTGCTTTTTGAAAGCTTTTTGAAAGGTGTCGGTGTGAAAAGAAGTTTTTGTTTTGTTTTGAAATTAGAGCAAGTATCTATGAGTTCTCTACCTACCCTAAGGAATTCGTCTGTGTAAATGTCCTTAAAGTAGTGCCATCCCACCATTGAGAGGTAGGTAGCACCACCGTCGGAGGTGTTCGGGTCAATTCGAGGGTTCGGGACATTGTGGTCACCAGAGCAATAGGAAGACACCTTAGAAGCTACCCTCATGCCATGTTCATGGACATGAGGACTTACTAAAACATCCTCTACTCGACGACCACTTTTCGAGGGGCAAGGCAACAGTGAGACGTACCCTAGGGGTGGTGTGTGATTTGTGTGTCGTTTTCAGATATTTTTGTCTTGTCATGCATTAGTGATCTACGCTTTGTTTTTATTTTTGGCATTCATTCTTTCATGCAAGTTGTTAATAGTTAAAAGATGCGGAATTAAAAAGTCCTACGCTATTACAAAGGCGCGGGTCTACATCGCCAAATTAATCCAAGACCCGATTTGAATAAAAAAATAATGCGGAAAGATAAATGTCTAATTAATCTATTACATGGCTTTGGGATAAATACATTATATTTACAAAAAGAAATAAAAGTAAAATGCGAGAAGAAGTAAAGTCGGGAATGCGGGGGCGTTGGACCCTTTTAAGGAAATTAAATTACAATTAATAAATTAATTAAGTTAAATGAGAAAAGGAAATTATTTTTGAGTTTTTTGTATTTATGTATTTTAGTAAGAAAATTAAATGAAATTAAAACCCTAATTCTAAACTATTTTTAATTTATTAAAAAAATGTTTAAATTTAACCTAGTTTTAACCTAATTATTTAATGGCAAATTTATTTACAAAATAAATAATTAATTATTAATAATGGTAAAAGAAAACAAAAAAGGATAAAAGTATTTAAAACCCTAATTCTACATTTTTTAGTTTATTAAAAAAACATTAAAATTAAACGTAGAATTAAAACTAAATTAATTGTTGAATTTATTTACAAAAATGTTAGTGAATTAAACATTAAAACATATTTTTTATTTTTATAGTTTCTGATTTTTTGGTATTTTTATGTTATGAAAAATTAATTTAAAGAATTAAAATAAAACTAAATAAAACAAATAAAATAGAAAAAATAAAAAGAATGAAAAATAGAATGCAAACCAATGGGGGGTGTTGACCCCAATTTTGGAGGTAAGTTGCCAGCAATTTGGCCCATTTATTGGAGGCCTGGTTGACTTTTCTGGGATGCGTGTGACTCCATTGACCAATGCATATGGTGTTCTTCAGATCATGGCCATTAGATTGATGTTGTGGGACGTGTGGCATGCCCAGAAATAGAGCTGTATGGTGGTCCCTGAAAGATACGCTGTACAGAAATATGGAACATAAAATAATATTGAGAAGGGAGGGGACCTGGGAATCGAACCCAAGTCCCAATGCTTATGTGACAACGCAGCTACGAATTGTGCCATTTGCTTTCTTTGTCAATATAATAGAGTATGAATAATAAGAGAGAGAAAACGTGGGTTAGTGGGAGTTTAACAAAATGCGCGCCAGGATTTGAAATAGCCAACCATAGGATGACAAATCACCTTCTTCTTCGTTTGTTCTTTGTTTCACCTGAAAAAATACATCAAATAGCGGGGGTTTTGAACCCCCACTAACTACAGTACAAGAAAATAGCGATTAGGCCACCGTTTATCATAAATTGATCGCGAGGTATGGAATTGATTCGTCCAGAGCTTCCTGTTTCAGTGGTATAGGTCTTGTGTCTCAATTTTTCCAGAGGAACAAAGCCCTCTTTTAAAACCTCTGCAACCCTAAAGGGCTTCCATGGCAAGTTTGCATATAGGCGATGAAAATTCAATTAAACAATATCAATAGATTCAGAAGGTCCATGTTAGTATAAAACAACAATCAAAATGTATGAAAGATGTCCAAAAATTCAAATACGATTATGCATAAAGTTTGAGGAATTTTGACTTCTATATACCAATTCTTGATGCGTAGGGGCCGGAAAAGGATTCAAAAAGCTTCCTTGATGCCTTGGCAAGCTATTGGAATGCTTATTTCGCTTTGAATTGCACTGAAACTGTGTTTTCAGTTTTGAATTTTTGGACAAAAAATGAAAAGTTGGTTTTCTTTTCTGAGCGCAGCCTGAAGGTTGTTAGCATTAGGTTTAGCATTCTGTATATGTATGGGACGAATTAGGGTAAGAATTTGAGTCAAAAAGCCTTTGCATTGATGAACCAAATATTTGATTTCCATGGAATCTTTTCAAATCTTTTTCATGTGCTTTTGATACCAATCATGGCCAAATCTTTCCAAATTGAGTGTGCACGAAATCTTGAGGTTTTATGGAGAGAATATGCTGCAAAAAAGGGATTAAAAAACATGGTTTTCTATTTTTGTCATATTTTATTTCATTAAATGAATTAATAGTGATAAAAATTCAAATAAATAATAAAAAATGATGAAATATATCCCCTTTGGGTCAAATGGTCGTGCATAGCCTTTGGATAATGATTCTTGGAAGAAAATGTGACCCATTAGCAATTTTGAGGCATTTGAAGTAAAGTTGACTTTTCAAAATTCCCAAAAATTTCCCAACTTCCACAAGGCATATCTTGCTCAATTCTTAAGCTTTGATCATGTTCTTGGACATTTTGGAAAGGTCTTGAAGTCCTCTAACCAATGCCTTTGGTCCCATGTCATTTTGATTTACCAATCTCAAGTTATGGTCTTTGACTTAAAGTCCCTTTTTGTTGACTTTTGAAAATGACCTATAATGTTGAAATTGATAACTTTTTGTGAGAGCATTTCTTGGACTTGAAGTGTGAAAAGGAGTTGTAGGAAATGTCTTTCTCTTCAAAATGAGCTTTGGATGGAATTTTTCTGATGAACCATGTGGAAGTTATGCCTTGGTCAAGTTACAGTTGACTTTTTCAACTGTCCAAATATGGAAACTTTTGCATCTTGAGACTTTTTGAGCCATGCCTTGAAAATCATGATCAAGAATTGATCAAATGATGTTTGTGGCTTCAAAATAAGATGTTGACCAAAAATTTGAACTTTTGACTGTCAAATGACCATTTTGCCCCTGCAGTTGACTACTGAGCAATTAGGGCTTTTGACTGCAATTTTGTGCTGTAAGTCTTGAAACTTGGCATGTAGATGCTTGACCATGTTTGTAGGCATGTGGGACTTGATTGGACCCTTGAAAACTTCAATTTCTTTGCCAGACCCAAAACCCTAGTTTTTGACTGTTAGGAGGCCTTTGAACTGTGCAACCCTTGGGGAGATTTTGAAGCATGCTCTTTGCAAATCTTGAAGAATATGGGAGGGAAAATTTTGGGGTACAACACAATCCCATATAGAATTTGTCATAAAACCCATTAGGTAGTCAGAACCCCACCCTTACCTTGGATTGGGGATTGCTCTATAGTTACGACTGCAATCCGCTGCTGCCATAGCTCCAAACCTTTATTCTTCTTCTTTTCTCCATGTACTGCATATTTTTATTTTCTCTTTCTCTAAAACCATTATTCTTCCTTTTCTTATAAAAACCTAATTTCTTTTATTCATCTCAACATATAAATTCTATTATTAATTCTATTGGGCCTAATATTCACACCACACCTTTTACTACCAACAATACTTTAAATTAAGCCCATAAGAAATAATAATAATAGTATTATTATAATACTATTTCCACCACTTAATCAACTCAATAGTTCAACTAACAACGCGACAACTTAAATCGATATTTCAACAATAATTTCACAACTTCGACAATTTCAACAACATTCTCTACCATTAAATCATAATTAATTTAATTAAATAATTAATTAAATTAATGGGTGTTACAGTACCTGGGTGTCCCATTCGAAAGACATATCTTGGTGGCCCATTCGAAGAATTGCAAGTGGTGCACACAAGTGATGCATGTGGACGTACCTGGGTATCCCATTCGAAAGACAACTATTGGTGGCCCATTCTAAGAATTACAAATGGCCCATTCGAAGGATACATATTGGTTGGGAACAAATATTGTTGTCTAAAGAGGAGTCTGGCGAAGGTTGAACCTATGTGGTCAAAACAAAATGTTGAAGTAGTCAAGATGCTTGTGCTGCCAAGTACAAGCCTGTTGCACTGGCCACAACACGCCAAAACTGCTGCAAAGTAGTCTTGCTATGCTGCTCCCATATTTGCACCAAATTAACATACAAAGAATGCACCTCGAAAGCTACAAAAATAGCATATCCAATTTTTTCAAATCTCATTTATTTTCCCTCCCAAACCTCAACCAATTTCATCTATAAATAAGATGTTCCACAACACATCTTAGGGGGGGGGGGGGCTTTTTGGTAGTTGGAGAAACTTTGGTTGTGTCAAAAATCATCAAACACTTAACACACTCTCAAACCCAGTATCAAAAGACCACACCTTTGTTTCTGTCCTTCGAACCCAGAACTAAAGAAACACAACAATTGTTTCTTTTCCTTCGAATCCAGAAACAAATGAACTCAATTCAACTTTTCTTGGTTTTCGAATCCAGTCAAAGAAACACAACACCTGTTTCTCTCCCTTCGAATCTAGGAGCACCTAGGGCAGCAACTCAAGTCCAAAACCCATATTCCAACTTCAAGCAAGGTAAGTCCTCTTAAGCTTAAACCTTTTGTTTCAATCATAACATGTAAATAACCATTTCCTTTCGTTTCAAACTATTAGTTGGTTAATTCTTGTTAGTTGTTATTTGGGCTTTAGCTTGTATTTAGGCCCGAGCATGTTTCCTATATAAAGGGCCATTACTTTGTAATCCATATAACTGCAGTAACAATAATAACAGTTTCAGTTTTAAGACTTAGTTACACTAACTAACTCAACAATCTCTCTCTTCTTCTTCTTCTTCTTCTTCTTCTTCTTGTTTTTCACAATATTCATCTTTCTTGAATCCTTTGTTCCAACAAATTGGTATCAAGAGATTGTTTGCGATTCAGAGAGAATCTAATGGCAACTGGATCAACAACCTCAACACAATTTCCAGCAAATCTTCCGGTTTTCAAAGGTGAAAATTATCAAAGATGGGTGTCACAAATAAAGGTTATTTTCATATTTCAAGATGTTGTAGAAATCGTGAATGATGGAATGTCACAACTGGAGGAAGATGCTATAGAAGCCCAGAAAGATACACACAAAGATCAGAGGAAGAAAGATGGCAAGGCGTTGTTCTTGATTCACCAGTGTGTGGATTGTAATGTGTTTGAGAAGATAATCGAAGAAGAAACAGCAAAAGAAGCTTGGGAAAAGCTGAAGTCTTTGTATGGTGGAGATGAGAAACTGAAGAAGGTGGAGTTGCAGACTTTGAGAAAGCAGTATGAGATACTGCAGATGAAAGAGGATGAATCTGTTTCAGCATATTTCTCAAGAGTGGTGATGCTAACTGTGATACGATGGCAGAACCGACTATTTATACTGGTTTTGTGTTTTTTGTTTGCAAATGTCGCGGTAAGCAAGAGTCGCCACATACTTTTCTTTTATCCAATAAAGGAAAGGGTGAAAAGAATAGAAAAAGACCTTTTCGAGAATTTTCTGAGTAAGGGGGGTAGATTATGAAAAGGGAAGGTGTTAGCACCCTTTCCATCCGTAGTTTTCTACGGGCTCTTAGGTACTTGCTCATTTTTAAAAACTGTTTTAATGTTTGTGTGTTTTGAAAGATTTTTGTTTGCTTTATGGTAACTCTCGTATCAGTCCTCAAGAGTGTGATAAAGCATTTTTGAAAAGGTTTTGAAAGTGTGTAAGTGTAAAAAATTAGGTTTGATCAAGTACTTAAGAACTGTCTACCTACTCGAAAAAGGGCGTTCTTTTCCTCCTATCCTTTAGATAGTGTTATCCTACTATTAGTGAATAGGTAACCCTATCTTCGGATGTTGAGGGACTATCGAAAGGGACATTATGGTCATTGAAGGCAACATGTAAGGATACCTTAGCATTTCGAAGGGACTGTCATCATATAAGAAACATCGAGGGACAATATCATTTCTCATAGGCAACTCGAGGGATGTTAAATGACCATGATCTTTATGATGAATTTTTAAGTGAGGGTCATTGCTAAGATACCCCTACGTTCGAGGGACGTGACCATTATTTTCCGAGGAAACCAAGTGAGGAGCACCCTAAGGGTGCCAGTGTGCAACAATGTGCTTTTTTCAGACATTTATCTTGAAGTTAGTGATCTACTGATTAATTGATTAATTCTTGTCATGCACGCCTAATTACTAGCAGTTCATATACAAGCATATAAGAAATGTAAAGCGAGAAATAAAGTTCCTACAACTATTACAAGGCTTTGGTGTAGATACAATTATATATGACTGAAAAGTAAAAATGCGAAAATTGAAAACCCTAATTAACTATTACAAACCGGGCGCAGTTACATAAATAATAAAAAATAACCGTATGGAAAAATAATAACGCACAAAATTTAAGACTGACCTACATTTGAAACCCTAAAAGTCTAATTGTCTATTAAATATATTTTTGGTATTTTATGAAAAATATTTGAAATTTAACCTAATTCTCTAATTAATTTTAAATTAGAAAAAAAACAAATTAAAGTTGATTAATTTAAATTAATTTGCAAAAATTAATTTTTTTCTTAAAAAAAACTCTAAATCCTATTTTTTGATGATTTTTTGATTTTTTATGATTTAAAAAAAAAGATGAATAAACAAAATATAAACTAACTAAAAAAATAGAATAAAGAAGTTAGAAAAATGGGCCTGAGGGGGGTGAGAAACCCAATTGGAGGGGTGTACTGCTGAATTCCAGCAAGGCCCAGATCTGGTTGGCCCATAGCTGCGCTGGATCCAGTGGGAGGCAAGCTTGGAGGTCCATCATGGAGACTGCATGTCGGGCGTTAGATCCATGTCAGCTGAGATCTGATGGTGATGATGATAGAGCGCATGGTATGCGCGCTTGGTGTGGAACCACTGAATCTGCAAGGAACAATTCAGAAAAATATTATGCAAGAGGCAGGGATCGAACCCCTGTCCTTGCATACACACAAAGCCTTAAGCGCGCTATCTCTATCATTGGGACGATTCTACTTCCGTTAATCTAACCACAAACAATTGATTAAATATTAAAAATGGTCTTAAATGATGACTGTAAAACACGCGCGACCAGAGTGGGGCCCAAATATTTGAACAAACCAATCACAATATCCTGATATGCCACGCAGAGTCCTTGGCCGGTCAAACCACCGTGGATGGTGGTTCCGGTCATCTTCTCTATTTGGGCAAAAATCCAATCCTGCAAAATCTCATGAAAACGAACATGAAAAGAATCCTACTAGCCTAATTAGACCCTTGCAAACATAATGGCATGGTTGGTTTGCTCTGAAGAGGCTTGTATCTTGAGATACGAAGCTTGTCTGAAGCTTTGCCCTAACAATGGCAAACCTTTATCCCTGCATTAAATCTCTCATGTAATGACTCTAAACATACATAATCATTAGTATGAACACAAATATGCATATGAAAATCATTTATATTACGTGAAGAAAAAGTTTGAGATCGTCAAAAATACCAAACAGAGTAATGGTGATACGCTTGATCTGGATGTTGCGCGGCTTGCTTGAAGATTGGGCTAGGGTCCTGGAAGCCTCAGGGAGGTGTTTGAATGCTTGAAAGATCCTGATAGTGGCTGGAACACGAGATATGTGTTTGCAATATCCTTTGAAAATTTAAAAATTCATAGGTGTTGTACCCCAAAATTTGTCCTCTCATATTTCTCAAGTACATGTCAAGTAAGGTCTTCAAATTGCTCAAGGAAGTCCAAGAGTTGACCAGACAAACTCTCTCCTAAGGCAGTCTACCCCAAATTAGGGTTTCATTTTGCATCAAGATGCTTGAGTCCAAAGGATCCCAAATTCTCACCATTGTCCTAATATGTTCTCAAGATCATCCATGTCAAGTTTCAAGCCTTGCAGAGGAAATTTGCTCAGTCATTTGCTCAAAGGCCTGAAAATCGACTATGCTAAGGAAAAAGTCAATTGTGGCCCACATACAGTCAAAATTCAAGATTTTGGTCAACATTCTCATTTTGAAGTATTATTCATCATTTGATCAAGGGTTGATAATGATTCCTCAAGGATTGCTCACAATTCATCAAAACCCAAAAGTTGCTAAATTAGGGTTTTGTAGGAAAAGTCAACTCAAGTTTTGACCAAGCATAACTTTCTCATACTTTATCAAAAATGACCCATCCAAAGCTTATTTTGAATAGGATGTAATTCCCTACGATTCATATTCATCTACCAAGTTCAAAATATGCACTCACAAGAAGATATGAATTTGGATATTATAGGTCATTTTGAAAAGTCAACAAAAACACCTTTTGGGTCAAAGCTTCATACATGAACATGGAAGACTCAATTGAGATGAGACCAAAAGGGTTATTTAGAGGACATCTTAAGCTTTCTAAAAAGTCAAAGAACACCTCTCTAGGGTCAAAATTGAGAGAGTTATGCATTGGCCAAGTTGACCCTTTTTGCAAAATTGCCAAAAGTCAAATGTGTCCAAAATTGCATTTTTTGCTAAATGGGCCCAACTTTTTATGTTTGAACTGAGTTTGTAATGTTACCCACGACCCATGAGCCCTTCCACTTGTCATTATTTTATTTTTGTTATTTATTTTGATTTTATTTCATTTAAATCAAATAAAATCAATATAAAATAATGAAAATATCAAAAACTAATTAAATCTTGAGATTTTGTGCATGATTAGGTCCATTACACAGCTGGAGACAAGATCAAATCGTGCAAGGCTCCATTTGGACACAAAAAGATTGAATTTGCTTGATTTGGAAAGAGTTGGTGCAAGGATTGAATCATGAATCAATATTCATAATTGGAAGAGATTTGATACAAAGTTGCAACCCTAATGCACTCTAGTATACATAAGGAACAAAAGCAGATCAAGAAAAGGAGGCTAGAGGCGTGCAAAGACAGAAAGCAAATTGCAAAAATTCAAGAAAAAAGTGCAAACTGATTTCTAAGTTTCAGGCCATCTCAAGCCATTCTAATCATACCAATCAATTGCTGGACTCCCCAGGATCGTGTTTCAATTGCTAGCAAGCTTCCCCACGTCTTGAAACACCCTGTAAGAGTGACACGGTTTGCATATTTTCTTGAATTCGAATACATTAATTCTGACATATTTAGCATTATTAATTGACATATTTTTAATCCTTGAGATGTTTGCAAGCTAATGGTTATATTTAATTGCATTTTTGTTGACTGAACACGAAACTTCCATGGCTAGGGTTCTTTCTTTGTTTTTAGGGGTTCCTTGTGCAGGGAAAATTGGCTAGTGATAATGGTACCATGATGATCGTGGGCTTGAAACGAGTTAATTGGTACCATTGGTTTTGATTTATCATGCGTGTACAAGGTTTTGGAAATACACAAGGGCTATACCTATGCTTAATGTCTGTAGGTAAAAGCCATGAAACTTACAACGACGGTGGGAGGAAGAAGATGGTTACGTGGTGCTCCCTGACTTTCCAGTTTGAATTTCGCGCGTTTTAAGGACTAACATTTTGTTTATGTTATATAATAATTGTTTGTTATTGTAATGACAACTAAACATTCTGGCTCAGCTGGCAGCGTGGCCAGGGGATAATGCTCAAGGACCTGGGTTCGATCCCCAGGTCCCAACTTTAGCTTCATATTATTTTTCTTTACATAATCAGGTGTGCTGGTACCCCATGTGTCTACCATGCATCATCAGCATCCAACCATCAGATCACCAACAAGCCAGATCTAAGGCCTTCCCCTTGAAGGTCCACCATGTGCCTGAGTCAAGCGTGCCCACAGGATCTAGCAAAGTCAATGGGGCCAGGAGCTTGTTGGGCCCAAAATTGCAAACAACACCCCCTCTTTTGCTATTTGCTGATTCATGCCCATTCTTTTTCTTTCTTTTTTATTTATTTCCTTTATTTAATTTAATTTGCTTAATTATTTTTAACAAAATTATTTTTTTTTTCAAAAAATCATAAAATCAAGTTTCACAAAAAATTTAGAATTAGTTTTTTTATTTTATCAAATTTAATTTAATATTAGTTTAAATTTAATTTAGGGTAATTCTAACTTTTTATATAATTAAAACCAATTAGAAAAATTAGGGTTAACTTTTGATTTAATTTTTATTACTTTTCTCAAAAATAAAAAATACCAAAAAATAGGTTAATTTAATTATTTTTCTTAACTAAAATTAATTAGTGATTAGGTTATTTTTATTCAATTGAACTTTATTTTCTCGAATAACACAAAAAACGACAAAAAAATGATTTTTCTCTTAAATTACAATTAGGCTTAGTTGGGGTCAAAACCCTAATTATTTTGCATTCGATTCATCGCGCGCGTTTATTATTTTTTGCAATATTGATGTAACTGTCTACAGTATGTAATAGTTTAATCTAGGATTTTCTTTATTTATCGTCTTTTAAGGGTTTTTTGGCTATGTAATTAATCCCTACCCCGAATCCTTGTAATAACGTAGATTTATTTTCTCGCATTTCAATTCTCGCAAATATTAACTGTTTAGATGTATGTTAATAGGATTGTATGACAATATTGCATGATAATTTAAAACGGCTAGAAAACCCTAATATGCAAAGATAATAACTGAAATTATATTACTCGCACATGCGCACTCCTAGGGTATACTCTCACTTCGGTTGCCTTCGGTAAACAATCATTAAGTATAAGGTGTCTTAGTGGTTGCCCTCCTGTCTAACAAAGATCAAAAGTCTCGTTCGGAAATGTTGCCTCGGAAACGTCGCCTCGAAAATGTTGCCTCGAATATGATCTTAAGACTTTAGGGTTATTACTAAGACGTCCTAACATTGCTTTAGTGATCGTACGTCCCTTTCAAATTGACCCTTACAATTCCAACGACGGTGATACCTATTTCTCAATAGTAGGATAGTGTTGTCTAAAGGAAACAAGAACAGAAACAATCCTTTTTCGAGTAAGTAGATGCTAGTAGGTACTTGCTCAAATCAAGCTTTTTCACACCAAACACTTTTTAAAATAAAGTTTTCAAAAACAACTTCGTAACACTCTTGAGGACAGAAACAAGGGTTAAAACGAAGTAAAACAAAACTTTTCCAAACAAACACACACAAGCAATTTTAAAAGATGAGCAAGTACCTAAGAGCCCATGGAAAACCATGGATAGAAAGGGTGCTAACACCTTCCCTTTCTATAATCTACCCCCCGTACTCAGAATATCTCGAAAAAGGATTTTTTTCTGTACTTTTTTCCTTTCCAATTGGATGAAATAAAAGTCGGTAGCGACTCTTGCTTACCGCGACATTTTGAGAATAAAAAACACAAAACGCAAACCAGCATTTTCAAAACAGTCGGTTCTGCCACTGTATCACAGAACTGGCGACTCTGCTGGGTAAAGTAAAGTGGGGTATACCTTAGGATCTAGTTCATCATATTTGCTTCTCTTGTTTGTTTTAGTTGCTTTACTTTTAAGGGTTTGTTTGGGAGTTACTATAGATCCTAACCCAGATCTGGGGACACCTTTTAGGTAAGTAGCAATAAACTGTGAGGGAACTGTGCAGCATAGACCGATACGGTTGAAGCAGTATCTACATTGATGTGGCACATTGGTTGGGATCGGTATCCCTTGTGGAGAAACGAGGAGAATACAGGGCCGCTGCATGTGTCGTTAAGCATCAACTGAACTTAGAACCTTTAATCGACCAACTTGGCCATTATAAAGTAGTGAGATAGCCGACCTCAGTGTAAAGCTGAGAACTGGTTGATACTCGATGCTACACTCATTGAGACCATACTCTTGAGATAGTTCCGTCCGCAAGAAAAGATTGTGTGAGCTAAAACCATGACCGATGGAAGATGGTTAGTGATATTGAGAACCTCTAGAACCCGGTTACTTTTGCTAGGACAGGTTGAAACAAACTGAACTTCAAGAGGGTAATACCTTTGACCCCATGCAAGCCTTAAACTTAAGGGCTTTGTGTGACTTGTTTGCCTTTGCCATGCCTGTTATCTGTTATACCTGTTGTTTGTTTTATCATGACATCATGCATCATAACATGGCATTCATACTTAATTACACTAACCATTTCAAAGACCAAGGGAATTTATCTTTGTTCAGTTTTGCAGATTATGGCTTCCGTGCGCAGAAATACCATCCGAGTTAACTTTGTGCAAATACCTGCTCAACTTAAAGAGTTAGCCTCAAGAGTTTGAGACTTCTATGTTCATTAAGAGACATGGTCAGCTTCTTAGCCTGGTTACCTCAAAGCTTGATGAGCAGATGATGAGTGTACTTTTCCAGTTCTTCGATCCTGTGCATCATTGCTTCACCTTTCCAGATTACCAGCTAGTTCCCACTTTGGAAGAGTTCTCTCACTTATTTGGCATATCCATCCTTGAGCAGGTACCCTTCACAGGTATAGAAGAGGTTCCTAGACCAGAAGACATTGCCTCAACTCTACATCTGAAACAGGCTGATGTAGTATCCAATTGGGAAACACGAAGCGGGGTCGAAGGTTTTCTTGCCAAATTTCTGATAGACCAGGCTCAACTATTATGGGATAGTTTGAATTTTTAGGCTTTCGAAGATATCTTGGCTCTCCTTATCTATGGTTTGGTTCTCTTCCCGAATCCGGATTCCTTTATAGATGTACATGCTGTTAAGATTTTCCTTTCTCGCAATCCTGTGCCTACTCTACTGGGTGATATCTTGCATGCCCTCTACACTCGTACCGTGCAAAGAAGAGGGACTCTTATGTGTTACATGCCGTTGTTGTCGAGGTGGTTTATTTCGCACCTCCTCAAGTTTGTGCTGAAGAACGAAGAAGGTTTGGGATGGTCCTACAGAATAATGTCGCTTGCCCATACAGACATTCTTTAGAGTTCCCGGGCTATGGAAGACACTGTAGTTATTGATCGTTGTGGGGGATACCTTAATGTCCCGTTGCTTGGAATCAGAGGGGGTATAACTTACAATCCTTATCTAGCTTTGCGAAAATTTGGTCGTGCTCGGAGAGATGGTCCCCATGAGCTACTTCTTGAGGATATTGCATTTGACTACAAGGAGGACGTAGACGAGCATCACCGGAGGTTTATACGAGCTTGGGGCATGGTGAACAGATCTGACCCCCAAGAGTTGGGACCAAGGACTGCCCTTCCTATGCAGCCTTACCTCCAATGGGTCCGAGCTCGTGCCCAGAAGTTTGGGATGCCCTATGAAGCTGTATTGCCAGTAATTGTGGAGCCCACTAATGAAGAAGGCATTCCTTACATGGTCCTTTATACTTACATGCCCACTGATCCTGGGGCATTGCAGAGGTCTTGGATTCAGCTGAAAGAAGAAAGAGATACTTACCGGGAGAAGTACCATGAGCAAGAAAGGAAGATTTTGAAGCTCACCAGGCAGCTCGAGGAAGAAAGAGTGATCAATGACTACATCAGCACAAAGAGGAAGCGTCCACGGGACTTTTGATTTTACTTTTCTAGTTTTAGATTTGTTTTCCATTTACTTCTTTGTAACGCCTCAAGGGAATTGTTGAACCTTTTACAAGTTAATCTAATAAAGTTTGTTTATTTTTTTGCTTTGCAAATTTAAATCTCCCAAAGTCTTTGAAATCATTACATGCGCATCCCATTATCATGCACACCATTACAGGTACCATTACAGGTTTCTCATCTTCTTCGCTGTTTATTTCAGCAGAAATGTCTTTTGATCAAGCCATAAAAGATCTTCAGGCACAAAACGCCCAATTCTAACAAATGTTCTTAAGCTTGGCTAAAGAGCAAGAGGATTTGAAGACCCTTATTCTGAAAGAGAAGAAGAAGAAGAAGGTTGGTATTCTGAACATGGGTAGAAGATTCGGAGAAAGGATAAGATAATCAGATGATCTGACCTCCTCATCCAAGGACGGGGAGAACCAAGAAAGGGTAAAGGACCCTAGTCTAGCAGTTTTTGATAATGATACGGATTATGATGATGAGCAATATCCTCCTGCTGAGGATATGTACAAGCAGCTAGAAGACCGTCTGAGTGCTATGGAGATTCAGAAGATCCCTGGTTTGGATTTCAGAGAGTTGGGACTGGTGTCGGGGGTGGTGATCCCTCATAAGTTTAAAGCTCCGGTTTTTGCCAAGTACGATGGGGTATCCTGTCCAAAATTTCATCTCCGCTCGTATGTTAGGAAAATCCAACCCCACACCGCTGATAGAAATTTGTGGGTGTATTTCTTTCAAGATAGTCAGTCAGGGACTCAGCTTGAATGGTTTTATCAATTAGAAGGAGCCAATGTCCGAAACTGGGAAGACCTTGTTGCTGCTTTTTACAGGTAGTATCAATATAATGCCGACCTTGCTCTCACTCGTACTCAGCTCTAGGGTATGTCAATGGGTGCAAGTGAAGGTTTTAAGGACTATGCTCAAAAGTGGAGAGACTTGGCTAGAAGAGTCCAACCCCCTCTGTCTGACAGGGAGTTGGTTGACATGTTTCTGGGGATGCTATCTGGTCCATTTTTCAATCATCTGATCGACAGTTCGTCATCTGGGTTTACCGAGTTGATCTTGACTGGAGAGAGAGTAGAAGCTGGCATTCGAAGTGGTAAAATACAGAAGGATACTTCATCAAGTGCAGTAAAGAAGCCTTTCACCGGTAAGAAAGAAACTAGTGCAGTCTACGGCCCGAGGGGCCAAAATAGACCTGAACACCGTCAAACAGTAAATGTTGTAGTGATATCAAGACCCACAATTGCTCCAACACGCAACAATCAACAAATGGTGGAAAGACCACAGAGGTAGTTCACTTGGCTCAACATGACCCTGACTCAAATTCTACCATAATTATTGAAAACCAATCTGGTAACTCTGAGGGAGGCCCCGAAGAACCCCAACACCACTTCTCCCCACTATAACCCGAATGACCGCTACGCCTATCACTCTGAAAGCCCAGGTCATGATACAAACAACTGTTGGGCCTTGAAAAAAAAGTGCAAGACTTGATCAAAGCCAAAGAGATTGAGTTTGACGCTCCAGAGAAACCCAACGTCATAACTGCTCCCATGCCCAAGCATGGTCATGGAGTAAATACTGTGGATGATGATTTATTTGTAACCTCTGTGGAAGAAATTTATACTCCTTTGACGATGGTTAAGAAGAATTTGCTATTGGCCGGTTTATTTCTGGGTTGTGGTGAAGGTTGCCACATGTGTTCAATTCTGCATGCTGGTTGCCGCTTATTGAAATCAGGTGTTCAGCGCATGATGGATAATAAAGAGATCCTGTTCGAAAAGACTATGATTCCGTTGGTTCCAATTGAAGACGTTGCCATCATAACCATTTCCGCCAATCCTTCCAAGGTTTCCTCGAGAAAGGCTGTTAGGATTACACCCGTCCCAAGAATTGCTCCGTAAATAATTAATGTCCCTGGTCCTATCCCATACACTTCGGATAAGGCTGTCCCTTGGCACTATGGTGCTGATGTGTATTACCATGGAGTTAAACAAGACGTAAAAAGTGAGGAAGCTGATGTTGATGTCAGCAATAATGTCGGGGCTAGCAAGGTCACCAGAAGTGGAAGACTCTTTTCTCCCGAGATTTCCCCTCCGACTATCCATAAACCTGTTGTCATTCCATCTGCTGGTACATCAGCTACCATCCCAGTTCCTATTCCAGTTATCACCCTTGTCGCCGAGCCATCTGGGGCTCGGGGCAAATAAATCACAGGTGAGCCTGCCCGGACGGAGACACCTAAGAAGATCATTGTAGAAACCTCGAAACAAGAGATAGAAGAGATTTTGAGGATTATCAAGAAGAGCGATTACAACGTAGTCGAGCAGCTGGGGCAGACCCCATCAAAAATATCTATGTTGTCCTTGTTTTTGTATTCTGAAGCCCGTGCAAAGGCTCTAATTGCATTCCTCAAAATTGTGCATGTGCCGCAGGAAACTTCAGCCGATCAATTCAAAGATTGCGTAGCTAGCTTGACTTCTGACAATGGGTTGGGTTTCTCAGATGTAGATCTGACTGCTAAAGGAAGAAATCATAATAATGCTCTACACATCTCGATCGAGTGCATGGGCACTACTATGGCCCATGTGCTGGTGGATACCGGGTCCTCATTGAATGTGCTGCCAAAGAAGGCATTAGACCGTCTGGACTGTGAAAGTTTGATTCTAAAGTCGAGCAATATTGTGGTCAGGGCTTTCGGCAAGTCAAAAAGGATGGTGCACGGGGAGGTGGACATCTCTGTTAAAGTTGGCTCTCAGACTTTTGCATCCACTTTTTATGTGATGGATATCAGGCCATCATATTGCTGCTTGCTGGGTCGCCCTTGGATTCATAAGGCTGGGGCAGTGACTTCCACGCTCCACCAAATGTTGAAATATCCGGTAAAGGGGAAGATTGTAACGGTACAAGGTAAAGAGGAGTACATGGTGAGTCATCTCAATTCCTTTCGCTACATGGAGATGGATGGGGAATTCATCGAAACCCCTTGTCAGAACTTTGAAGAGGTCCCTCAGACTTTGGCGTCAACTGAAGTTGCTACCGACAAACCTCCGATGAAGATGGCTTCTCTCAAAGATGCAAGGGCTGTAATTGAAGAAGGTGGGTGTACAAATTGGGGTCAGCTCCATGATTTCACGCACAAAACTGACAAATTTGGTTTGGGATTTACTACAGGGGCTCAAAGGGCTGTTAGGCGTGCACAGATTGGAAGACCTCCTCTGCACATCAACAATCAGGGAGTTAATGCGGTTGAATATGGTGAAGAAGATTCAAACATCGACAGTTGGATCTACCCTACAACCAATGGTGGATTGAACAACTGGACGGCGAAGGAATTCATACCTGTTTCTTTTATTCCACAGCAATTGACTTTTTGTTTTAAGAGTTGTAATAGACAGTTTAGAACTTTATGGCCCGGTGCCTTGCCCGAGGCACCTCAGCTTTACTTGTGAGGGCTTATTATTTGTCATTTCATATATCATTTGTGATCGGTGGATCTGGAACTGACTGTTTAACACTGGTTCGCGAAATGTCGCGGTAAGCAAGAGTCGCCACCGTCTTTTATTTTCTCCAATAGGAAAGGACAAAAGCACAGAAAAATTCCTTTTAAGAGATCGTTCTCGGTTCGGGAGGTAGGTTATAGAAAGGGAAGGTGTTAGCACCCTTTCTATCCATGGTTATCCATGGGCTCTTAGATACTTGCTCAATGTGTTTTCAAATTGTTTGTTTGCTTTTCAATGTGGGTTTTAAAAAGTTTCTTTGAAAATTTCAGATCGACTCATACGTCAGAGTGTTTGAAAAATTGTTTTGAAAGCTTTTGAAAAGTGTCAGTGTGAAAAGTCTTTTGAGTTTGTTTTGAGATTAGAGCAAGTATCCTTGAGAACCTACCTACCCTAAGGAATTCGTCTGTGTAAATGTCCTTGAAAGTAGTGCTATCCCACCATTGAGAGGTAGGTAGCACTACCGTTGGAGGTGTTCGGGTCAATTCGATTTTAGGGACATGGTGATCACCAGAGCAATGGGAAGACACCTTAGAAGCTACCCTCATGCCAGGTTCCCGGATCATGAGGACTTACTAAGACATCCTCTACTCGACGATCACCTTTCGAGGCAAGGCAACAGTGAGGCGTACCCTAGGGGTGGTGTGTGAATTTGTGTGTCATGTTTCAGTTATTTATCTTGTCATGTTTGTCGTGTTCTACGCTTGATTTTAATTTGACATTCATTCTTTCATGCTTGGTTAACAGTTAAATATTTGCGAGGAAATAAATCTAAACTATTACAAATGGCGCGGGTCCACATCGCCAAAATTAAACCGGACCCGATTTAGCGGAAAAATAAATAATGCGAATAAATAAAAGTGCGAAAAGTAAATTACATGGCTTAGGGACAATTACATAATTATATAAACGATAAAAAGTAAATGTGCGAAATAAAGGAATTAAACGAAACTAGGGCGTTGGACCCTTTTGCAAACAATTAAAATTAATAAGGACTAAAAATTAAATGATTAAATGTTTTTTTTGGTATTTTGTATTTTTTAGATTTAATGAGAAAAAAGGAGAATTAATTAAAATTAAATTAAACGGCAAACCCTAATTCTAATATTTTTTATTTATTAAGAGAGAATTAAAATATGACCTAAATTAAACCTAATTCATTTATGTACAATTTAATTTATGAAAATAAAATAATAAATAAATAATATTGTTATTCTGAAAAAAGGGAAAAATATTAAAAGGAATAAAAAAAATTAATTAACCTAATTCTATTTTGTTGGATTTTTATTATGGAAAAAATATAAATTAAACCTAATTTGAAATTAAGTTATTTACATGCTAATAAAATAATTATAATAAAATAAATATTATTTTTGGTCTTTTTTCTGATTTTTATAATGTTTTTATATTTTATAGAAAAAATAAATTAATTAATTAAAGCAATAAAAATAATATAATACAATAATTAAAACAACAAAAAGAAAAGAAAATCAAACCAGGGTGGGGTGTTGCCCCAAATAAGGAGGTATAAATCTGAAAAGCCTGGCCCAATAAGAGTTGATTCATTGACTTTTCTGATCATGTACCAATGCGTTGACTTGCTGTATGCTGCGCCTGGAATATTGGCCATTGATCTGATCATCTTGGACGCGTGGATGGTGAGCTTGGAGTGTGCATGGTAGTCTCAGAATTATGCCTACATGGAATCAATTATGGAAAAATAACATGGAGTATTTGCCAGACCTGGGACTTGAACCCAGGTCTTGATGGTTCTAAGCGCTATCCCTGCCCACTGAGCCATTTATGCTTTTGATAATATAATTAGCAAATAAACAATATAATAAGAAAACCAAACATGAGTGGATTAGCGCGCGCAACATTTAAATGAGCCAGTCCCTTTATGACACGACATCGTCATCTTCATCCCTGTAAAAGCAAAACTCAGAGGCCACGGTTTTAGAAGTGTTGTGTTAGAGGGGCTATGAGAAAATAGCGACTAGCCCCTCGTCGCTCATAAATTGAGCGCGAGGGTGCCATCTTCTTCGTCTGGATGAGCTGAGCGTGATGATGGTACTGGCATGGTCCAATTTTTCCCCTAGTGAGAACCCCCAATTTGAAGCTCAAGAAAAACCTAATATTCAGTCATGGCATAACCTCATATGGCATAGAAAAACGCAATTAAATATGAGGGTTAGCTTTGAAACTTCAACATGAACGAGAATCTACAAACAAAATTCATAAAAAATGCTTAGAATATGATATGCGAATTCAAAATTTTTGAGGTTCAGTTTGAGTTCTTGATACCAATTCAAGATGTTTTTGCTGTTGTTAATGATTGATACACGTTCAGAATTGTCCAAGGAAGCTATTGCAATTGGTTTGGTGCCTTGAATCGCCCTATAACCTTGATTTCAGAATCCAACTTTTTGAGAATTTTTGCAAGTTTGTAATGAGGTTCTGAGCGCAGCTTGCCGTCTTTAGAGCATTAGGTTTTCATCTTGAATATGTATAGAACGATTTTAGGTCAAGAAAACTAGACAAAATCCATTGCATTGATGATTTCCAATATTTGATTTTGTTAATATCCTTTTGAATCTTTTTCCATGGCTTTTGTGTTCAATCAGCTCAAATCTTATCAAAACTTGCCATAATCAATTAAGCACGAAATATTGAGATTAGAATATGCATAAAAGATTTTTTTAGGTTAAGGTTATATTTTTCATGAATTAAAATGATTTAAATGAATATAAATTAATATTAATTCAAATAAATAATTAAAAAATATGAGAATACTTCCCTTTGGGCCTAGTGGTCGTGCATATGCTTGGCATGAAGAAATTTGGAAGAAAAATGGGCCCATTTGCATTTTTAGGCCTTTTGCATCAATGTTGACTTTCAAAAATTTCCAAAAATTTCCCAACTTCCACAAGGCATAACTTGGTCAATTTTTAAGCTTTTCACATGTTCTTGGACATTTTGGAAAGGTCTTTGAGTCCTTTAACCAATGCCTTTGGTCCCATGTCATTTTGATTTACCAATCTCAAGTTATGGCCTTTGACTTAAAGTCCTTTTTTGTTGACTTTTGAAAATGACCTATAATGTTGAAATTGATAACTTTTTGTGAGAGCATTTCTTGGACTTGGAACATGAAGATGAATTGTAGGAAATGTCTTTCTCTTCAAAATGAGCTTTGGATGGAATTTTTCTGATAATCCATGTGAAAGTTATGCCCTGGTCAATTTCAGTTGACTTTTTCAGCTGTCCAAATATAGCAACTTTTGCATCTTTGATGATTTCTGAGCCAAATTTTGAGAATCATGATCAAGCATTGATCAAATGATGTTTGTGGCTTCAAAATGATATATTGACCAAAAATTTGAACTTTTGACTGTCAAATGACCATTTTGCCCCTACAGTTGACTGTAGTGCAATCTAGGGTTTTGACTGTGCAATTTTGAGCTGAATGCCTTGAAACTTGACATGGGGACACTTGACCATCTTTGTAGGCACATGAGACTTGATTGGGCCTTTGGAAAGTTCATTTGCTTGACCAGAACTCAAACCCTAGTTTTGACTGTATAGGAGCCAATTGAGTTGCACAACCCTGGGGGATTTTGTGACCTTGACTTTGACAATTCTTGATGAAAATGGGAGGGCAAATTTTGGGGTACAACAGTTGCCCCTGTTCAATCTTCTTAGACCTGAGGATGCAGATTGGCTGACGTGCCTTTCGTAATCCGAGGGTAGAAGATGATTGGACACTAGAGTGCCCAGAAATTTGCGCTCACATAGTAGCAGTGATGATGAGGGAATGGGCTTATAGATGCCATTTGGATGTTACTTGGATAGGATGATGGGCTTATAGATGCCATCTGGATATTGATCGCGTAGGAGAGTCCTTAGCGAGAACCTGCATACCTGCAAAATAGAAAAATGAGTACCTGACACGTCGCAGGAGCTGATTTTAGATGCTTGATATAGATATGTCCTGACTGGTTACAGGAGCTGGGTCTGGAGCTTCAAACGTTGATGAATGAACCAGGGATGGTTACTGCCTTAGCGTGGATGGTAAGAGAATCCTGAATGATTTCAACCTCAACAACGCTCGTCGAGAGAATCTTGGTGAGAATTACCATCTTCGTAGTGTCAGGAAGAGAACCAAAGGACATTATAATCTCAAAGGGAGTCACCTCACTCACCGTTGGAGAGGGAACTATAGGAAATTATAATCTGAAAGGGAATATCACCTCACGCTCATGCCGGAGAGGGGAAACATCTTGAAAGGGAATTACCACCTCACACGCCGCTGGGGAGGGGACCATAAGAGAATATCACCTCACGCTCATGCCGGAGAGGGGAACATCTGAAGAAGGAATTACCACCTCACACGCCGTTGGAGAGGGGACCATAAGAGAATATCACCTCACGCTCATGCCGGAGAGGGGAACATCTGAAGAAGGAATTACCACCTCACACGCCGTTGGAGAGGGGACCATAAGAGAATATCACCTCACGCTCATGCCGGAGAGGGGAACATCAAAAAGACTTCTGGAAGCAGTATCAGAACGTCGCCATATCTGGTTTACATCTGAAACTATATCTGGAAGGGAATCTGGAAGCAGTATCAGAACGTCACCATATCTGGATCATATCCGAAACTATATCGAGAAGGAATTCTGGAAGCAGTATCAGAACGTCACCATCGCTGGGCTTACATCTGAAACTATATCGAGAAGGAATTCTGGAAGCGGTATCAGAACGTCACCATCGCTGGGCTTACATCTGAAACTATATCGAGAAGGAATTCTGGAAGCAGTATCAGAACGTCACCATCGCTGGGCTTACATCTGAAACTATATCGAGAAGGAATTCTGGGAGCAGTATCAGAACGTCACCATCGCTGGGCTTACATCTGAAACTATATCGAGAAGGAATTCTGGAAGCAGTATCAGAACGTCACCATCGCTGGATTTACATCTGAAACTATATCGAGAAGGAAATCTGGAAGCAGTATCAGAACGTCACCATATCTGGATCATATCTGAAACTATATCTAGAGAGAATTGCGTTAGTTGATAGTAGTCATTTTTGTATTGATCTTTTTCCTGAAAAGGTAGAACATAATTGTATGCAAAATCATGATGCATGAACTGTATGTTTTCAATATCAATGAGATTCGTGTAATATGATGCATATGCATGCTATAATGATGTATGTGACGTTTTATGAATGTATGTTTTCGTCGTAGGAAAATAAATCCTTGACGGGTGCCGGGAAGTCGCATCCTGGGCTGTTGTGGAGGAATAGCTTTTGCTTCCGCTAGGGATGATAATTGCAAGTATACCGGTAGGAGAAGATAACTCCGTTGGGGAATAAACTTGGCGAATGGAGGATTCTGCGGGGAGAAAAAGATATTCTAGCGACCATGCTGGGAAGAAATACTCTGTGGGGAGATGCTTTTGCTGAATTGTTGAGGATGGCTCGCTGAGGATACCTTGCTGTATTGGGAGTATGAATGGACTTCGCTGGGGATAAGAAGATCCCGTCGACGACGCTCTTTCCGTGGCTTTTGGCTGAGGATAACCCAGTTATATCCTGTTAAGGAAATAACTCTTTAAATCAAGCCGGATGACGCGTTCGTGCCCTGAGAGGGGTGAGCTTCCGTAACTTACTGGGGGTATGCTTATTGCTTGGGGATATGAATTCCAACTTTCCTGGGGAACTTGGGTTGGACTCTCCTGGGGAAGCTTTGATATGTTGGGATGTTCTTCAACGGAACCTACCCTGATGCCTTGGAGGATAGAACAGTCAGACTGCTCAGACCAACCTTTATTGCCCCTGTTTCTTGTGGGGTGCTGAAAGTTGTTGATGGACAAACCTTCTTCTGGCAGACAGATGACAAGAAGGCGGGACATAGTCGTACGCTTTAATCCCTAACTTTTGCCTGGACCGCCCTTTCGGGTTTTCAGTCCACCGGGATACCCATTTTGCCCAAGCCGCCTTTTCAGGTTTTCGACTTGCCGGGTGTACAGATTTTTCATTTCATCCCTTCATTTTGCCCGAACCCTTTTGGTTCGCCGGGAAGCCCTTATTTTTGCCTAGGTGTGTCAACCTAGCGGGTCTTTGATTTTGCGTAGTATTTTTCGACTATGTCCACGTTCTTAGAATACAGGTGGGTGCCCCTGGCTGTTTGTGTTGCCATATTACCAGAAGGTGCTTGATTAGGTAAGATTTATTGCTGGAGTGCCCCAGGTGACTCAAGCGGAGATTTGCCCCAGGCTATTTGGCCTTTTGAGAGATGCTCCGAATCTTGACTTAACTGCCCCAGATGATGGGCAATAGTCATGCCATGCCCCTTGATTGGAAGTGCTTTTGTTCATTAGGTATTTCTCGTGCGAATTTCCCTGCTGTTCAAACAAAAAGTCATATACAAACAAAGTTATGTTAAAAATGCAAAGCTCATGTCTGTCTTGAAGATTTTGAAAATGCATCTTTTCATAAAACAAGTGAATGTTTGTAAAACGTGATGTCAACTCCGTATTTACCGTAGGCCTTCAGGAGTCAGGATACCTTTCGTAACAGTATGCTTTCGAATTAACCCATGCTTCAGCTAGGACTTTTAAGGGTTATAACGTGGCCTGGTTCACGGTTTAAGAAACAAAGGATAAGGCTCAAATTTTGTTTGTACCCACCCGCTCTTCGTGATGTTCTCCAAACCTAAACTCAGTTGATCATGCGTTAGACCTTGCTTGAGTCTTTGCTTTGATGTTCCAGTAATGTTTCAGATGTTGATAACTTGTTTTGAATAGGCAGTCATTTTTGCTTTGGTTGAGGGTTTGTAAGACCTCTTTTGTTATCCCTTTCCTTTTTGCCTGAGCTGTTTCCCTTTTTTGGAATTACAGTCAGCGGGATGCCCCAGTTTCATAAGTCCCCTTTGTAGGTTTAGACTTTTTGGGCTTTTTGTTTATGATTTTTTTTTGGTAGTGACTGCCTATCTTTTTGATTGTTCTGAACCATCACTGTCTTCCTTTTTGTATGGACCTCTTCGGTGCCATTTGTTACGCACTTGGATCAACTGAGAGACTACCCTGCCCCAGGTTATGATTAAGGGTTTTAAGTTTCGAAAAGAAAAACTCCTACTTCTTTGGCTCAGAGGGGTTGACGAGGGATTATCTTCCTTATAACTCCAGTGTTTAGGGATTTGAAACAATGCCTGTACCTCATCAGCGGGGTCTGTTCAAAAGCATACTGTAAAGATCGTGGTATCGTTTTCGTCATCCTCCCTCAAGAGGCTCAGGATTATTAACCAAGAGTTGATCATCAGAAAAAATATGAAAAGGATATAATAAAAATTATTGTATTAATTCCCAAAACAGACATATGCGATGCATTAATAGAATAAAAGAGTTTGCTATGACAGTAATTGTTTGTATAAGCAAAGAAAAATACAACTCAAAATTCAAATAAACAAAGGCTTCAATGATTAGGTAACGGAGCAGTGATTATGTTCGGAGTCTCAGACACTTCAAACTGAATCTCCCCGGCGTCGATCATGTCTTGAATTTTGTTCTTGAGAGGCCAGCAATTGTCTGTAGTATGCCCCGGGCTATCTGAATGATATGCGCACCTATCGTTGGGATGATAGTTGGGTGCAGAAGTGTTCGGATTCCGAAGAGGAGCCCTTAAGGTGATCAGCCCTGTCTTCAACAGTTGTTGCAGTGCCTGATCCAACGACATGTTGAGTTTGGTGTACTGCCGTTTCTCCTTTCGCTGTTGCCCCTGTCCTTGTTGAGCAGGTCCAGGATTGGGAATTTGGATTGCCCCTGCCTCATGACGACTCTTTTTACCGTGCACGGCATTGGATTCTTTCTTTCCATGATGAGGCTTTTTATCAGCAGGTGCAGCCTCTTGAATTTTCCCAGACCGAATACCAGCTTCTATTCGCTCTCCAGTCAAGATAAGATCTGTGAATCCAGCAGATGAATTCCCAATCAAGTGGTTATAAAATGGACCAGACAAGGTCCCCAAGAACATATCAACAAGTTCCCGATCCGTAAGAGGTGGTTGTACCCTTCCAGCAAGATCCCTCCATTTCTGCGCATATTCTTTAAAACCTTCGCTCGCGCCTAACGACATACCCTGGAGTTGAATACGCGTGGGGGCAAGGTCGGCATTGTACTGGTACTGCTTATAGAAAGCAGTCGCCAACTCCTCCCAGTTACGAATTTTGGTCCCATCCAGCTGATAGAACCATTCGAGATGAGTCCCTGAGAGACTCTCCTGGAAGAAGTGGATCCATAAATTCTTGTCCACCGTATATGGCTGAATCTTCCGAACATAAGACCTCAGATGCAGCTTGGGGCAAGATGCCCCGTCATACTTAGTAAAGGATGGTGCTTTGAACTTCCGAGGGATAACCACACCAGTTGACAAACCCAGATCTCCGAAATCCAGCCCAGGTACCTGTTGAACCTCCATAGCTTTCATTCTGTCCTCCAGTTACTTATATCTGTCATCAGCAGGAGGGTACTGCTCTTCATCAAAATCTGTCTCGTTGTCGGAGACCTCTGGACTGGGCACCCTTTCCTCTGGATGACTGCTTTTTCCCACAGATGGGGTTGTCCTTTCAGTTTCTATTTGCGGTGTATTCCCAGATCTGCGTCTAGGGCTGAACAAGACAGTCCTCTTCTTCTTCTTTTCTTTCTTCAAAAGCAAGGCCTTCAGATCTTGTTGCCCCTGGGTCAAATTCAGGATCAGCTCTTGGAACTGGGCATTCTGAGCCTGGAGGTCCTTTATAGTCTGCTCGGCTGATGATTCAGGATTCATGACGATCGGCTGAAATAAGCAGTGGAGAAGGGTAAGCAACCTGTCAGATGGATACCTGCAATGCAATGAGATGTATGATATGCATGCAATGTTTTCAAGGACCTCGCGGGGTAAACAGAGAAACTTTGTTAGCATTTGGAACTGGTAGCTTGACTGAAGGCACTGCATATTGTTGAGAGTCCTTCTTCAAGGGTCAAAGGCTCACCATATCCAGTGGGTCATAGCCCCTGACAACCTTGGCTAGAGGAAAATAAATCCTCTTTGCCCCTTGCTGGGATAGTTGTTCATCATGACCTGCATCACAAGCCCTTGAGATCCTTGAAATGGGTTAGGATGTATGCAATGGTATGCAATGGTATGATGTCATGCTATGCATGGGGTGATGTAGGTAAACCCTGCTATGAGTCCCAATTAGGGACTATAAACAAACCCTGCAAGAAATTCAGTATACTTTGTTATGAGTCCCTATTAAGGACTATAAACAAAACCTGCAAGACTTAGTAACCCTGTTATGAGTCCCCAATTAAGGACTATAAACAAGACCTGCAAGAAACTTAATACCCTGTTATGAGTCCCAATTAAGGACTATAAACAACCCTGCAAGAAATTTAGTACCCTGTTATGAGTCCCCAATTAAGGACTATAAACAAGACCTGCAAGAAACAAGTGTCAGGTAACAAGCACGCAGATAGGCAAGTACGAAGGCACACAAGTCACACAAGAGAGCCCTTAGGGTTTAGGCCAGCATGAGGTCTAGGTATTACCCTCTTTCAGTTGGTTGGTTCATACCTGTCCTATCAAAGTAACCGGGTTCTTAGAGGATCCCAATATCATTGACTACCCTCAATCGGTCATAACTCCAGCATCGCAATCTTTTCTTGCGGCCAGAACCATCACGAGAGTTTAGCCTCAATGGGCGTAGCATACTGCTACTGTTTCTATTGGCCAAGTTGGGTCATTTAAGGTTCTAAGGTCTGTTGGTGCTTAATGACTCCTTGGAAGACCCATATTCTCCCCGTTTCAACACGAGGGATATCGGTACAGACCAAGGCGCCACACCAACGTAGCCACTGCTTCACCCATGTCGGTATACGCCGGACAGGTCTCTCACAGCTTATGCTACCTAAACAGGGTATCCCCAGATCCGGGTTAGGATCTATGTAACTCCCGATACAACCCACAATAGTAAAGCAAGCACAGAAGACAATTGAAAACACAGTGATCTTAATCCTAAGGTACACCTCACTTTATAAAGGGTCCCCAGCAGAGTCGCCAGTTCTGTGATCGGTGGATCTGGAACTGACTGTTTAACGCTGGTTCGCGAAATGTCGCGGTAAGCAAGAGTCGCCACCGTCTTTTATTTTCTCCAATAGGAAAGGACAAAAGCACAGAAAAATTCCTTTTAAGAGATCGTTCTCGGTTCGGGAGGTAGGTTATAGAAAGGGAAGGTGTTAGCACCCTTTCTATCCATGGTTATCCATGGGCTCTTAGATACTTGCTCAATGTGTTTTCAAATTGTTTGTTTGCTTTTCAATGTGGGTTTTAAAAAGTTTCTTTGAAAATTTCAGATCGACTCATACGTCAGAGTGTTTGAAAAATTGTTTTGAAAGCTTTTGAAAAGTGTCAGTGTGAAAAGTCTTTTGAGTTTGTTTTGAGATTAGAGCAAGTATCCTTGAGAACCTACCTACCCTAAGGAATTCGTCTGTGTAAATGTCCTTGAAAGTAGTGCTATCCCACCATTGAGAGGTAGGTAGCACTACCGTTGGAGGTGTTCGGGTCAATTCGATTTTAGGGACATGGTGATCACCAGAGCAATGGGAAGACACCTTAGAAGCTACCCTCATGCCAGGTTCCCGGATCATGAGGACTTACTAAGACATCCTCTACTCGACGATCACCTTTCGAGGCAAGGCAACAGTGAGGCGTACCCTAGGGGTGGTGTGTGAATTTGTGTGTCATGTTTCAGTTATTTATCTTGTCATGTTTGTCGTGTTCTACGCTTGATTTTAATTTGACATTCATTCTTTCATGCTTGGTTAACAGTTAAATATTTGCGAGGAAATAAATCTAAACTATTACAAATGGCGCGGGTCCACATCGCCAAAATTAAACCGGACCCGATTTAGCGGAAAAATAAATAATGCGAATAAATAAAAGTGCGAAAAGTAAATTACATGGCTTAGGGACAATTACATAATTATATAAACGATAAAAAGTAAATGTGCGAAATAAAGGAATTAAACGAAACTAGGGCGTTGGACCCTTTTGCAAACAATTAAAATTAATAAGGACTAAAAATTAAATGATTAAATGTTTTTTTTGGTATTTTGTATTTTTTAGATTTAATGAGAAAAAAGGAGAATTAATTAAAATTAAATTAAACGGCAAACCCTAATTCTAATATTTTTTATTTATTAAGAGAGAATTAAAATATGACCTAAATTAAACCTAATTCATTTATGTACAATTTAATTTATGAAAATAAAATAATAAATAAATAATATTGTTATTCTGAAAAAAGGGAAAAATATTAAAAGGAATAAAAAAAATTAATTAACCTAATTCTATTTTGTTGGATTTTTATTATGGAAAAAATATAAATTAAACCTAATTTGAAATTAAGTTATTTACATGCTAATAAAATAATTATAATAAAATAAATATTATTTTTGGTCTTTTTTCTGATTTTTATAATGTTTTTATATTTTATAGAAAAAATAAATTAATTAATTAAAGCAATAAAAATAATATAATACAATAATTAAAACAACAAAAAGAAAAGAAAATCAAACCAGGGTGGGGTGTTGCCCCAAATAAGGAGGTATAAATCTGAAAAGCCTGGCCCAATAAGAGTTGATTCATTGACTTTTCTGATCATGTACCAATGCGTTGACTTGCTGTATGCTGCGCCTGGAATATTGGCCATTGATCTGATCATCTTGGACGCGTGGATGGTGAGCTTGGAGTGTGCATGGTAGTCTCAGAATTATGCCTACATGGAATCAATTATGGAAAAATAACATGGAGTATTTGCCAGACCTGGGACTTGAACCCAGGTCTTGATGGTTCTAAGCGCTATCCCTGCCCACTGAGCCATTTATGCTTTTGATAATATAATTAGCAAATAAACAATATAATAAGAAAACCAAACATGAGTGGATTAGCGCGCGCAACATTTAAATGAGCCAGTCCCTTTATGACACGACATCGTCATCTTCATCCCTGTAAAAGCAAAACTCAGAGGCCACGGTTTTAGAAGTGTTGTGTTAGAGGGGCTATGAGAAAATAGCGACTAGCCCCTCGTCGCTCATAAATTGAGCGCGAGGGTGCCATCTTCTTCGTCTGGATGAGCTGAGCGTGATGATGGTACTGGCATGGTCCAATTTTTCCCCTAGTGAGAACCCCCAATTTGAAGCTCAAGAAAAACCTAATATTCATTCATGGCATAACCTCATATGGCATAGAAAAACGCAATTAAATATGAGGGTTAGCTTTGAAACTTCAACATGAACGAGAATCTACAAACAAAATTCATAAAAAATGCTTAGAATATGATATGCGAATTCAAAATTTTTGAGGTTCAGTTTGAGTTCTTGATACCAATTCAAGATGTTTTTGCTGTTGTTAATGATTGATACACGTTCAGAATTGTCCAAGGAAGCTATTGCAATTGGTTTGGTGCCTTGAATCGCCCTATAACCTTGATTTCAGAATCCAACTTTTTGAGAATTTTTGCAAGTTTGTAATGAGGTTCTGAGCGCAGCTTGCCGTCTTTAGAGCATTAGGTTTTCATCTTGAATATGTATAGAACGATTTTAGGTCAAGAAAACTAGACAAAATCCATTCAATTGATGATTTCCAATATTTGATTTTGTTAATATCCTTTTGAATCTTTTTCCATGGCTTTTGTGTTCAATCAGCTCAAATCTTATCAAAACTTGCCATAATCAATTAAGCACGAAATATTGAGATTAGAATATGCATAAAAGATTTTTTTAGGTTAAGGTTATATTTTTCATGAATTAAAATGATTTAAATGAATATAAATTAATATTAATTCAAATAAATAATTAAAAAATATGAGAATACTTCCCTTTGGGCCTAGTGGTCGTGCATATGCTTGGCATGAAGAAATTTGGAAGAAAAATGGGCCCATTTGCATTTTTAGGCCTTTTGCATCAATGTTGACTTTCAAAAATTTCCAAAAATTTCCCAACTTCCACAAGGCATAACTTGGTCAATTTTTAAGCTTTTCACATGTTCTTGGACATTTTGGAAAGGTCTTTGAGTCCTTTAACCAATGCCTTTGGTCCCATGTCATTTTGATTTACCAATCTCAAGTTATGGCCTTTGACTTAAAGTCCTTTTTTGTTGACTTTTGAAAATGACCTATAATGTTGAAATTGATAACTTTTTGTGAGAGCATTTCTTGGACTTGGAACATGAAGATGAATTGTAGGAAATGTCTTTCTCTTCAAAATGAGCTTTGGATGGAATTTTTCTGATAATCCATGTGAAAGTTATGCCCTGGTCAATTTCAGTTGACTTTTTCAGCTGTCCAAATATAGCAACTTTTGCATCTTTGATGATTTCTGAGCCAAATTTTGAGAATCATGATCAAGCATTGATCAAATGATGTTTGTGGCTTCAAAATGATATATTGACCAAAAATTTGAACTTTTGACTGTCAAATGACCATTTTGCCCCTACAGTTGACTGTAGTGCAATCTAGGGTTTTGACTGTGCAATTTTGAGCTGAATGCCTTGAAACTTGACATGGGGACACTTGACCATCTTTGTAGGCACATGAGACTTGATTGGGCCTTTGGAAAGTTCATTTGCTTGACCAGAACTCAAACCCTAGTTTTGACTGTATAGGAGCCAATTGAGTTGCACAACCCTGGGGGATTTTGTGACCTTGACTTTGACAATTCTTGATGAAAATGGGAGGGCAAATTTTGGGGTACAACAGTTGCCCCTGTTCAATCTTCTTAGACCTGAGGATGCAGATTGGCTGACGTGCCTTTCGTAATCCGAGGGTAGAAGATGATTGGACACTAGAGTGCCCAGAAATTTGCGCTCACATAGTAGCAGTGATGATGAGGGAATGGGCTTATAGATGCCATTTGGATGTTACTTGGATAGGATGATGGGCTTATAGATGCCATCTGGATATTGATCGCGTAGGAGAGTCCTTAGCGAGAACCTGCATACCTGCAAAATAGAAAAATGAGTACCTGACACGTCGCAGGAGCTGATTTTAGATGCTTGATATAGATATGTCCTGACTGGTTACAGGAGCTGGGTCTGGAGCTTCAAACGTTGATGAATGAACCAGGGATGGTTACTGCCTTAGCGTGGATGGTAAGAGAATCCTGAATGATTTCAACCTCAACAACGCTCGTCGAGAGAATCTTGGTGAGAATTACCATCTTCGTAGTGTCAGGAAGAGAACCAAAGGACATTATAATCTCAAAGGGAGTCACCTCACTCACCGTTGGAGAGGGAACTATAGGAAATTATAATCTGAAAGGGAATATCACCTCACGCTCATGCCGGAGAGGGGAAACATCTTGAAAGGGAATTACCACCTCACACGCCGCTGGGGAGGGGACCATAAGAGAATATCACCTCACGCTCATGCCGGAGAGGGGAACATCTGAAGAAGGAATTACCACCTCACACGCCGTTGGAGAGGGGACCATAAGAGAATATCACCTCACGCTCATGCCGGAGAGGGGAACATCTGAAGAAGGAATTACCACCTCACACGCCGTTGGAGAGGGGACCATAAGAGAATATCACCTCACGCTCATGCCGGAGAGGGGAACATCAAAAAGACTTCTGGAAGCAGTATCAGAACGTCGCCATATCTGGTTTACATCTGAAACTATATCTGGAAGGGAATCTGGAAGCAGTATCAGAACGTCACCATATCTGGATCATATCCGAAACTATATCGAGAAGGAATTCTGGAAGCAGTATCAGAACGTCACCATCGCTGGGCTTACATCTGAAACTATATCGAGAAGGAATTCTGGAAGCGGTATCAGAACGTCACCATCGCTGGGCTTACATCTGAAACTATATCGAGAAGGAATTCTGGAAGCAGTATCAGAACGTCACCATCGCTGGGCTTACATCTGAAACTATATCGAGAAGGAATTCTGGGAGCAGTATCAGAACGTCACCATCGCTGGGCTTACATCTGAAACTATATCGAGAAGGAATTCTGGAAGCAGTATCAGAACGTCACCATCGCTGGATTTACATCTGAAACTATATCGAGAAGGAAATCTGGAAGCAGTATCAGAACGTCACCATATCTGGATCATATCTGAAACTATATCTAGAGAGAATTGCGTTAGTTGATAGTAGTCATTTTTGTATTGATCTTTTTCCTGAAAAGGTAGAACATAATTGTATGCAAAATCATGATGCATGAACTGTATGTTTTCAATATCAATGAGATTCGTGTAATATGATGCATATGCATGCTATAATGATGTATGTGACGTTTTATGAATGTATGTTTTCGTCGTAGGAAAATAAATCCTTGACGGGTGCCGGGAAGTCGCATCCTGGGCTGTTGTGGAGGAATAGCTTTTGCTTCCGCTAGGGATGATAATTGCAAGTATACCGGTAGGAGAAGATAACTCCGTTGGGGAATAAACTTGGCGAATGGAGGATTCTGCGGGGAGAAAAAGATATTCTAGCGACCATGCTGGGAAGAAATACTCTGTGGGGAGATGCTTTTGCTGAATTGTTGAGGATGGCTCGCTGAGGATACCTTGCTGTATTGGGAGTATGAATGGACTTCGCTGGGGATAAGAAGATCCCGTCGACGACGCTCTTTCCGTGGCTTTTGGCTGAGGATAACCAAGTTATATCCTGTTAAGGAAATAACTCTTTAAATCAAGCCGGATGACGCGTTCGTGCCCTGAGAGGGGTGAGCTTCCGTAACTTACTGGGGGTATGCTTATTGCTTGGGGATATGAATTCCAACTTTCCTGGGGAACTTGGGTTGGACTCTCCTGGGGAAGCTTTGATATGTTGGGATGTTCTTCAACGGAACCTACCCTGATGCCTTGGAGGATAGAACAGTCAGACTGCTCAGACCAACCTTTATTGCCCCTGTTTCTTGTGGGATGCTGATAGTTGTTGATGGACAAACCTTCTTCTGGCAGACAGATGACAAGAAGGCGGGACATAGTCGTACGCTTTAATCCCTAACTTTTGCCTGGACCGCCCTTTCGGGTTTTCAGTCCACCGGGATACCCATTTTGCCCAAGCCGCCTTTTCAGGTTTTCGACTTGCCGGGTGTACAGATTTTTCATTTCATCCCTTCATTTTGCCCGAACCCTTTTGGTTCGCCGGGAAGCCCTTATTTTTGCCTAGGTGTGTCAACCTAGCGGGTCTTTGATTTTGCGTAGTATTTTTCGACTATGTCCACGTTCTTAGAATACAGGTGGGTGCCCCTGGCTGTTTGTGTTGCCATATTACCAGAAGGTGCTTGATTAGGTAAGATTTATTGCTGGAGTGCCCCAGGTGACTCAAGCGGAGATTTGCCCCAGGCTATTTGGCCTTTTGAGAGATGCTCCGAATCTTGACTTAACTGCCCCAGATGATGGGCAATAGTCATGCCATGCCCCTTGATTGGAAGTGCTTTTGTTCATTAGGTATTTCTCGTGCGAATTTCCCTGCTGTTCAAACAAAAAGTCATATACAAACAAAGTTATGTTAAAAATGCAAAGCTCATGTCTGTCTTGAAGATTTTGAAAATGCATCTTTTCATAAAACAAGTGAATGTTTGTAAAACGTGATGTCAACTCCGTATTTACCGTAGGCCTTCAGGAGTCAGGATACCTTTCGTAACAGTATGCTTTCGAATTAACCCATGCTTCAGCTAGGACTTTTAAGGGTTATAACGTGGCCTGGTTCACGGTTTAAGAAACAAAGGATAAGGCTCAAATTTTGTTTGTACCCACCCGCTCTTCGTGATGTTCTCCAAACCTAAACTCAGTTGATCATGCGTTAGACCTTGCTTGAGTCTTTGCTTTGATGTTCCAGTAATGTTTCAGATGTTGATAACTTGTTTTGAATAGGCAGTCATTTTTGCTTTGGTTGAGGGTTTGTAAGACCTCTTTTGTTATCCCTTTCCTTTTTGCCTGAGCTGTTTCCCTTTTTTGGAATTACAGTCAGCGGGATGCCCCAGTTTCATAAGTCCCCTTTGTAGGTTTAGACTTTTTGGGCTTTTTGTTTATGATTTTTTTTTGGTAGTGACTGCCTATCTTTTTGATTGTTCTGAACCATCACTGTCTTCCTTTTTGTATGGACCTCTTCGGTGCCATTTGTTACGCACTTGGATCAACTGAGAGACTACCCTGCCCCAGGTTATGATTAAGGGTTTTAAGTTTCGAAAAGAAAAACTCCTACTTCTTTGGCTCAGAGGGGTTGACGAGGGATTATCTTCCTTATAACTCCAGTGTTTAGGGATTTGAAACAATGCCTGTACCTCATCAGCGGGGTCTGTTCAAAAGCATACTGTAAAGATCGTGGTATCGTTTTCGTCATCCTCCCTCAAGAGGCTCAGGATTATTAACCAAGAGTTGATCATCAGAAAAAATATGAAAAGGATATAATAAAAATTATTGTATTAATTCCCAAAACAGACATATGCGATGCATTAATAGAATAAAAGAGTTTGCTATGACAGTAATTGTTTGTATAAGCAAAGAAAAATACAACTCAAAATTCAAATAAACAAAGGCTTCAATGATTAGGTAACGGAGCAGTGATTATGTTCGGAGTCTCAGACACTTCAAACTGAATCTCCCCGGCGTCGATCATGTCTTGAATTTTGTTCTTGAGAGGCCAGCAATTGTCTGTAGTATGCCCCGGGCTATCTGAATGATATGCGCACCTATCGTTGGGATGATAGTTGGGTGCAGAAGTGTTCGGATTCCGAAGAGGAGCCCTTAAGGTGATCAGCCCTGTCTTCAACAGTTGTTGCAGTGCCTGATCCAACGACATGTTGAGTTTGGTGTACTGCCGTTTCTCCTTTCGCTGTTGCCCCTGTCCTTGTTGAGCAGGTCCAGGATTGGGAATTTGGATTGCCCCTGCCTCATGACGACTCTTTTTACCGTGCACGGCATTGGATTCTTTCTTTCCATGATGAGGCTTTTTATCAGCAGGTGCAGCCTCTTGAATTTTCCCAGACCGAATACCAGCTTCTATTCGCTCTCCAGTCAAGATAAGATCTGTGAATCCAGCAGATGAATTCCCAATCAAGTGGTTATAAAATGGACCAGACAAGGTCCCCAAGAACATATCAACAAGTTCCCGATCCGTAAGAGGTGGTTGTACCCTTCCAGCAAGATCCCTCCATTTCTGCGCATATTCTTTAAAACCTTCGCTCGCGCCTAACGACATACCCTGGAGTTGAATACGCGTGGGGGCAAGGTCGGCATTGTACTGGTACTGCTTATAGAAAGCAGTCGCCAACTCCTCCCAGTTACGAATTTTGGTCCCATCCAGCTGATAGAACCATTCGAGATGAGTCCCTGAGAGACTCTCCTGGAAGAAGTGGATCCATAAATTCTTGTCCACCGTATATGGCTGAATCTTCCGAACATAAGACCTCAGATGCAGCTTGGGGCAAGATGCCCCGTCATACTTAGTAAAGGATGGTGCTTTGAACTTCCGAGGGATAACCACACCAGTTGACAAACCCAGATCTCCGAAATCCAGCCCAGGTACCTGTTGAACCTCCATAGCTTTCATTCTGTCCTCCAGTTACTTATATCTGTCATCAGCAGGAGGGTACTGCTCTTCATCAAAATCTGTCTCGTTGTCGGAGACCTCTGGACTGGGCACCCTTTCCTCTGGATGACTGCTTTTTCCCACAGATGGGGTTGTCCTTTCAGTTTCTATTTGCGGTGTATTCCCAGATCTGCGTCTAGGGCTGAACAAGACAGTCCTCTTCTTCTTCTTTTCTTTCTTCAAAAGCAAGGCCTTCAGATCTTGTTGCCCCTGGGTCAAATTCAGGATCAGCTCTTGGAACTGGGCATTCTGAGCCTGGAGGTCCTTTATAGTCTGCTCGGCTGATGATTCAGGATTCATGACGATCGGCTGAAATAAGCAGTGGAGAAGGGTAAGCAACCTGTCAGATGGATACCTGCAATGCAATGAGATGTATGATATGCATGCAATGTTTTCAAGGACCTCGCGGGGTAAACAGAGAAACTTTGTTAGCATTTGGAACTGGTAGCTTGACTGAAGGCACTGCATATTGTTGAGAGTCCTTCTTCAAGGGTCAAAGGCTCACCATATCCAGTGGGTCATAGCCCCTGACAACCTTGGCTAGAGGAAAATAAATCCTCTTTGCCCCTTGCTGGGATAGTTGTTCATCATGACCTGCATCACAAGCCCTTGAGATCCTTGAAATGGGTTAGGATGTATGCAATGGTATGCAATGGTATGATGTCATGCTATGCATGGGGTGATGTAGGTAAACCCTGCTATGAGTCCCAATTAGGGACTATAAACAAACCCTGCAAGAAATTCAGTATACTTTGTTATGAGTCCCTATTAAGGACTATAAACAAAACCTGCAAGACTTAGTAACCCTGTTATGAGTCCCCAATTAAGGACTATAAACAAGACCTGCAAGAAACTTAATACCCTGTTATGAGTCCCAATTAAGGACTATAAACAACCCTGCAAGAAATTTAGTACCCTGTTATGAGTCCCCAATTAAGGACTATAAACAAGACCTGCAAGAAACAAGTGTCAGGTAACAAGCACGCAGATAGGCAAGTACGAAGGCACACAAGTCACACAAGAGAGCCCTTAGGGTTTAGGCCAGCATGAGGTCTAGGTATTACCCTCTTTCAGTTGGTTGGTTCATACCTGTCCTATCAAAGTAACCGGGTTCTTAGAGGATCCCAATATCATTGACTACCCTCAATCGGTCATAACTCCAGCATCGCAATCTTTTCTTGCGGCCAGAACCATCACGAGAGTTTAGCCTCAATGGGCGTAGCATACTGCTACTGTTTCTATTGGCCAAGTTGGGTCATTTAAGGTTCTAAGGTCTGTTGGTGCTTAATGACTCCTTGGAAGACCCATATTCTCCCCGTTTCAACACGAGGGATATCGGTACAGACCAAGGCGCCACACCAACGTAGCCACTGCTTCACCCATGTCGGTATACGCCGGACAGGTCTCTCACAGCTTATGCTACCTAAACAGGGTATCCCCAGATCCGGGTTAGGATCTATGTAACTCCCGATACAACCCACAATAGTAAAGCAAGCACAGAAGACAATTGAAAACACAGTGATCTTAATCCTAAGGTACACCTCACTTTATAAAGGGTCCCCAGCAGAGTCGCCAGTTCTGTGATCGGTGGATCTGGAACTGACTGTTTAACGCTGGTTCGCGAAATGTCGCGGTAAGCAAGAGTCGCCATCGTCTTTTATTTTCTCCAATAGGAAAGGACAAAAGCACAGAAAAATTCCTTTTAAGAGATCGTTCTCGGTTCGGGAGGTAGGTTATAGAAAGGGAAGGTGTTAGCACCCTTTCTATCCATGGTTATCCATGGGCTCTTAGATACTTGCTCAATGTGTTTTCAAATTGTTTGTTTGCTTTTCAATGTGGGTTTTAAAAAGTTTCTTTGAAAATTTCAGATCGACTCATACGTCAGAGTGTTTGAAAAATTGTTTTGAAAGCTTTTGAAAAGTGTCAGTGTGAAAAGTCTTTTGAGTTTGTTTTGAGATTAGAGCAAGTATCCTTGAGAACCTACCTACCCTAAGGAATTCGTCTGTGTAAATGTCCTTGAAAGTAGTGCTATCCCACCATTGAGAGGTAGGTAGCACTACCGTTGGAGGTGTTCGGGTCAATTCGATTTTAGGGACATGGTGATCACCAGAGCAATGGGAAGACACCTTAGAAGCTACCCTCATGCCAGGTTCCCGGATCATGAGGACTTACTAAGACATCCTCTACTCGACGATCACCTTTCGAGGCAAGGCAACAGTGAGGCGTACCCTAGGGGTGGTGTGTGAATTTGTGTGTCATGTTTCAGTTATTTATCTTGTCATGTTTGTCGTGTTCTACGCTTGATTTTAATTTGACATTCATTCTTTCATGCTTGGTTAACAGTTAAATATTTGCGAGGAAATAAATCTAAACTATTACAAATGGCGCGGGTCCACATCGCCAAAATTAAACCGGACCCGATTTAGCGAAAAAATAAATAATGCGAATAAATAAAAGTGCGAAAAGTAAATTACATGGCTTAGGGACAATTACATAATTATATAAACGATAAAAAGTAAATGTGCGAAATAAAGGAATTAAACGAAACTAGGGCGTTGGACCCTTTTGCAAACAATTAAAATTAATAAGGACTAAAAATTAAATGATTAAATGTTTTTTTTGGTATTTTGTATTTTTTAGATTTAATGAGAAAAAAGGAGAATTAATTAAAATTAAATTAAACGGCAAACCCTAATTCTAATATTTTTTATTTATTAAGAGAGAATTAAAATATGACCTAAATTAAACCTAATTCATTTATGTACAATTTAATTTATGAAAATAAAATAATAAATAAATAATATTGTTATTCTGAAAAAAGGGAAAAATATTAAAAGGAATAAAAAAAATTAATTAACCTAATTCTATTTTGTTGGATTTTTATTATGGAAAAAATATAAATTAAACCTAATTTGAAATTAAGTTATTTACATGCTAATAAAATAATTATAATAAAATAAATATTATTTTTGGTCTTTTTTCTGATTTTTATAATGTTTTTATATTTTATAGAAAAAATAAATTAATTAATTAAAGCAATAAAAATAATATAATACAATAATTAAAACAACAAAAAGAAAAGAAAATCAAACCAGGGTGGGGTGTTGCCCCAAATAAGGAGGTATAAATCTGAAAAGCCTGGCCCAATAAGAGTTGATTCATTGACTTTTCTGATCATGTACCAATGCGTTGACTTGCTGTATGCTGCGCCTGGAATATTGGCCATTGATCTGATCATCTTGGACGCGTGGATGGTGAGCTTGGAGTGTGCATGGTAGTCTCAGAATTATGCCTACATGGAATCAATTATGGAAAAATAACATGGAGTATTTGCCAGACCTGGGACTTGAACCCAGGTCTTGATGGTTCTAAGCGCTATCCCTGCCCACTGAGCCATTTATGCTTTTGATAATATAATTAGCAAATAAACAATATAATAAGAAAACCAAACATGAGTGGATTAGCGCGCGCAACATTTAAATGAGCCAGTCCCTTTATGACACGACATCGTCATCTTCATCCCTGTAAAAGCAAAACTCAGAGGCCACGGTTTTAGAAGTGTTGTGTTAGAGGGGCTATGAGAAAATAGCGACTAGCCCCTCGTCGCTCATAAATTGAGCGCGAGGGTGCCATCTTCTTCGTCTGGATGAGCTGAGCGTGATGATGGTACTGGCATGGTCCAATTTTTCCCCTAGTGAGAACCCCCAATTTGAAGCTCAAGAAAAACCTAATATTCAGTCATGGCATAACCTTATATGGCATAGAAAAACGCAATTAAATATGAGGGTTAGCTTTGAAACTTCAACATGAACGAGAATCTACAAACAAAATTCATAAAAAATGCTTAGAATATGATATGCGAATTCAAAATTTTTGAGGTTCAGTTTGAGTTCTTGATACCAATTCAAGATGTTTTTGCTGTTGTTAATGATTGATACACGTTCAGAATTGTCCAAGGAAGCTATTGCAATTGGTTTGGTGCCTTGAATCGCCCTATAACCTTGATTTCAGAATCCAACTTTTTGAGAATTTTTGCAAGTTTGTAATGAGGTTCTGAGCGCAGCTTGCCGTCTTTAGAGCATTAGGTTTTCATCTTGAATATGTATAGAACGATTTTAGGTCAAGAAAACTAGACAAAATCCATTGCATTGATGATTTCCAATATTTGATTTTGTTAATATCCTTTTGAATCTTTTTCCATGGCTTTTGTGTTCAATCAGCTCAAATCTTATCAAAACTTGCCATAATCAATTAAGCACGAAATATTGAGATTAGAATATGCATAAAAGATTTTTTTAGGTTAAGGTTATATTTTTCATGAATTAAAATGATTTAAATGAATATAAATTAATATTAATTCAAATAAATAATTAAAAAATATGAGAATACTTCCCTTTGGGCCTAGTGGTCGTGCATATGCTTGGCATGAAGAAATTTGGAAGAAAAATGGGCCCATTTGCATTTTTAGGCCTTTTGCATCAATGTTGACTTTCAAAAATTTCCAAAAATTTCCCAACTTCCACAAGGCATAACTTGGTCAATTTTTAAGCTTTTCACATGTTCTTGGACATTTTGGAAAGGTCTTTGAGTCCTTTAACCAATGCCTTTGGTCCCATGGCATTTTGATTTACCAATCTCAAGTTATGGCCTTTGACTTAAAGTCCTTTTTTGTTGACTTTTGAAAATGACCTATAATGTTGAAATTGATAACTTTTTGTGAGAGCATTTCTTGGACTTGGAACATGAAGATGAATTGTAGGAAATGTCTTTCTCTTCAAAATGAGCTTTGGATGGAATTTTTCTGATAATCCATGTGAAAGTTATGCCCTGGTCAATTTCAGTTGACTTTTTCAGCTGTCCAAATATAGCAACTTTTGCATCTTTGATGATTTCTGAGCCAAATTTTGAGAATCATGATCAAGCATTGATCAAATGATGTTTGTGGCTTCAAAATGATATATTGACCAAAAATTTGAACTTTTGACTGTCAAATGACCATTTTGCCCCTACAGTTGACTGTAGTGCAATCTAGGGTTTTGACTGTGCAATTTTGAGCTGAATGCCTTGAAACTTGACATGGGGACACTTGACCATCTTTGTAGGCACATGAGACTTGATTGGGCCTTTGGAAAGTTCATTTGCTTGACCAGAACTCAAACCCTAGTTTTGACTGTATAGGAGCCAATTGAGTTGCACAACCCTGGGGGATTTTGTGACCTTGACTTTGACAATTCTTGATGAAAATGGGAGGGCAAATTTTGGGGTACAACATCATTAATAAAACATTCGACGTTTCTTGCATTACAAATTTTGCGCTCCTTGTTTTTCTTTTTTTGTCTCTCACTCTATTAAAACAGCTATTCTCTTACACACACTCATGTATCATAATGCAGATCCATGTCCACTCTGGATCCCATTGATAACAACTCTGCTACTGCCAGTTATGACTTCGAAAATCCGATCAACCAAGCTGAGGATGAAGGTGAGGATGATTGTGAAGTGCCTGGAGAACTTGCTAGACTGTTACTGCAGGAAGAAAGGGCCATACAACCTCATGAAGAGCCAGTTGAATCAATGAATTTGGGTACAGAGGAAGACCGGAAAGAGGTTAAGATAGGAGCAAATCTGGAGCCTAGTGTCAAGCAATGGTTGATACAAATTCTACACGACTATGTTGAGATCTTCGCTTGGTCTTATGAAGACATGCCTGGTTTGGACACTGATATTGTGGTACACGCCTGCCAACCAAAGAAGACTGTCCTCCGGTAAAGCAGAAGGTTCGCCGTATGCGCCCTGAGATGTCTGAGAAAATCAAAGCTGAGGTCATGAAACAGTTCGATGCGGGATTTTTAGCTGTCACTTCTTACCCGCAGTGGGTTGCCAACGTTGTTCTGGTGCCTAAGAAGGACGGTAAGGTGCGGATATGCGTGGATTATAGAGATCTAAACAGGGCAAGCCCCAAGGATGACTTCCCACTTCCTCACATTGATGTTCTGGTCGACAACACCGTGCAACATAAGATCTTCTCCTTTATGGATGGTTTTTCTGGTTACAATCAGATTAAGATGGCTCCCGAGGACATGGAAAATACAACCTTCGTTACACAGTGGGACACCTTCTGTTATAAGGTAATGCCTTTTGGGGTGAAGAATGCTGGGGCAACTTATCAGCGCGCCATGGTCGCTTTGTTCCACGACATGATTCACCATGAGATTGAGGTTTATGTTGATGACATGATAGCTAGGTCCCAGACTGAGGAAGAGCACCTATACCATCTCCAGAAACTATTCGATAGGTTGAAGACGTACAAGCTGAGGTTGAACCCGAACAAGTTCACCTTTGGGGTAAGGTCTGGTAAGCTGCCGGGTTTCATCGTCAGTGATAAGGGTATTCAGGTGGACCCTGCCAAGGTAAAATCCATACAAGAGATGCCGGCTCCCCACACAAAGAAGGAAGTTAGAGGATTTTTGGGACGTCTGAACTACATCGCCAGGTTCATTTCACATCTGACTGCTACTTGTGAGCCAATCTTCAAGCCGTTTTCAAAAGAATCAAGGAATACCTCTAAATGCCACCAATTCTGATGCCTCCAGTTGAAGGAAGACCTTTGATCTTATACTTGACAGTACTGGGCAATTCAATGAGGTGTATGCTGGGGCAGCATGATGAGTCTGTCCGAAAAGAGCATGCTATTTACTACCTTAGCAAAAAGTTTATCGACTGTGAGACCCGATACTCATTGCTCGAGAAAACTTGCTGCGCTTTGGCATGGGATGCTTGCTGGCTGAGACAGTATATGCTGACTCACACCACCTTATTGATATCAAAAATGGATCCAATCAAGTATATCTTCGAAAAGCCCGCCTTATCCGGAAGAATAACGAGATGGCAGATGATCCTAACCGAGTACGACATCCAATACACCACCCAGAAAGCAATCAACGGGAGTGTGTTGGCGAATCATTTGGCGCATCAAGCCGTGGATGACTACCAATCCATGAATTTCGAGTTCCCAGATGAGAACATCATGTTGGTGACCGACTGTGAAGAGCCTGGACCGGATGAAGGACCTGAGGAAGGATCCTGATGGTCTATGTACTTTGATGGAGCCTCGAACGTGTTGGGTAATAGCATTGGCGCTGTAATTATTTCTCCTGAGGGCTGTCATACTCCATTCACCGCCCGATTATGTTTTAACTACACCAATAATATGGCAGAGTATGAAGCATGCATCCTGGGTCTTCGAGCTGCTATTGACCTAATGATTAAGTTCTTGAGTGTATTCGGAGATTCTGCTCTAGTGATCAGTCAGATCAAAGGTGAGTGGGATACGAAGCACCCAAATCTTATTCCTTACAAAGAATATGTACTGACATTGCTCCCACATTTTAAGGAGATAACCTTTGAACATTTCCCCAGAGAAGAGAACCAGTTAGCGGACGCGCTAGCTACCATGTCTTCTATGTTCAAAGTCAGATGGGACAATGAAGCTCCCCAGATTACCATCGAGAGGTTGGATGAACCCGCACATTGCTGTGACATTGAGACTGAAGAAGTGGCAGATAAACCCTGGTTCCATGAGGTAAAGAGGTATCTTGAGGCTCAAGAATACCCTAAGGGGTCATATGTTAATGATAAGAAGTTCTTGAGAAGGTTCGATGCGAAGTTCTTCATTAGCAATGGGATCCTTTATAAGCGTAACCATGATTCAACCTTACTGCAGTGCATGGACAAGAACGAGGAAGAAAGGATTATGGCAGAGTTACATGAAGGTACCTTCGGAACTCATTCTAGTGGACATACCATGGCAAAAAAAATCCTACGGGCAGGATATTATTGGTCCACTATGGAAGCCGATTGTTAACAGCACTCTCGAACCTGTCATAAGTGCCAAGTCTATGCTGATAAAGTGCATGTACCTCTGGTTCCTCTGAATGTTTTGACAGCTCCCTGGCCTTTCGCAATGTGGGGCATCGACATTATTGGCGAGATCAGACCTACCGTGTCCAACGGGCATCGTTTCATTCTGGTAGCTATTGATTATTTCACGAAGTGGGTCGGGGAAGCTTCCTTTTCTATAGTAACCAAGAACGTCGTGGCGCGGTTTATCCGACATAATTTGATCTGTCGATATGGTGTACCGGAGAGAGTCGGTACGGACCATAGTACAAATATCAACAGTACGATGATCATCGAGCTCTGCAAACAGTTCAAGATACAAAATCATGACTCTTCTCCCTACCGGCCGAAGATGAATGGGGCTGTTGAAGCAGCTAACAAGAACATCAAGAAGATTGTGCAGAAGATGACGGTGACCTACAAAGACTGGCACGAGATGTTACCATTTTCTCTTCATGGGTACCGTACCTCGGCAAGGACATCGACAAGGGAAACACCCTACTCCTTGGTGTATGGTATGGAGGCAGACCTACTCATCGAAGTACAGATACCCTCTCTCAGGATTATGAAGGATGCAGGTTTGAACAAAGACGACTGGATCCAAACCCGACTTGATCAGCTGAATCTAATCGACGAAAAGATACTTACTGCTATTTGTCATGGTCAGACGTATCAAAAGCGAATGATCAAGGCTTTTAATAAGAAAGTCAGACGTCAAGAATATCAGGTCGAGGATCTAGTGATCAAACGCATCATACTGCCACAAGGTGATCCCAGGGGCAAATGGACCCCCACATACGAAGGGCCATTTGTGGTTAAGAACATTTTCTCGGGAGGAGCTATGATTCTAACCACCATGGATGGTGACGACCTTCCTCACCCCGTCAATGCAGACATAGTGAAAAAATACTACGCGTAATCAAAGACCCGCTAGGTTGACTGGCCTAGGCAAAAATAAGGGCTTCCCGGCGAACCAAAAGGGTTCGGGCAAAAATAAGGGATGAAATGAAAAATCTGTACACCCGGCAAGTCGAAAACCTGAAAAGGCGGCTTGGGCAAAAAGGGTATCCTATTGGACTGAAAACCCGAAAGGGCAGTTCAGACAAAAATTAGGGATTGAAGCGTAACACTATGTCTCATTGGATCATCTTGCAACCAGACTTCGGTATCGACTATCAAGCTCGGACGGCGCCAATAAATCTGATCTACCTTCGACCAAGTAGCAAAGTGATGAGACGCTCGAAGATATAAAGGCAATAGTAGAGTTGGAACCCGATGGGATTGTTTCACATAGCTGTTTTTCTTTCTTTTACACAAATTGTATAATTTCGGTTCCCTCGGTAGAGTTCTCTTACTAGGACGTCAACCTCTTTGTATAAAACGCCTATTACAGGCCAACTTCAAAAATCAATATAATTCGTTTCCACAAGAAATTCCAAATTGTTTTTCTTTTTCTGTTTTTTTTTTGCAAGAACGTCCAATGATTCATTTTTGATATATGCATTTGAAAATAATTGCTGCTCATAAATATTTACATAAGAAACGAAAGACAATTACTCGTAATTCCAAGAACAGGGGAAAACAAGAAATGTCCAAACCTTACAGTTTCTCTACCCACCAGGTACAGGGATAGAGCCAACTTGAGAATATGACTAAAGCTACATACATTCCCCGCAGAGTAGGAAGTATCCAAAGACAGTAGTGCTAGCTCTCCCTGGCTGAGGTTCATAATCGCGAATGAGTCAGCAAAATTCTCCCCAAGCAGAGTTTAACTATCACCAGCAATATAAGGTCACCACCAGCTGAGTTTATTTCTCCAAATCAGTAGATTGTCCAGCAGAGCATCTCTCTTCCCCACAAAGTCTTTCTCCTACAGGATTATTCTCAAACAGAGTCTCTCCCGGCGGAATGTTCTCAAGCAGAACAGACGCAAGTATCCAGCTAATCATCTTCGGTCACTATCCCCAGCGAGAACAAAGAACTCAACTCCTTATACTCTCCAACAATAGTCCATGATTCATTCTCCCCAGCTGGAGAATATCACAAGAACATTACATATCCATACATCGTGGCATGCACATATGCATCATACAGCACAATCTCATTTATTTTGAGAACATCATCACTCAATACATTTCATACATCATGACATTACATAAGACTAACTCTTTACCTTTCAGGGAAAGATGCAATCAAGTTCTGACAAGCTTCTCTAGTTCAGTCAAACCGACACTAAGGTTTCTATTCTAGTTGAAGACATTTTAAGACTTCCGTCTGGGTCATCCGAATCGCCGCTAAGGTTCCCCTGCTTTCTATGCCAGTCAAAGTTAATCCGAGACCTCTCTTGGGATCAGTCAAATCGACACTAAGATTTCTCTCCCAGTTGAAGTTCTCACAAGTTGAAACCCTGATGCGACTGGATAACCACCTAATTCCTTCTGAAGCCTGGAGCACGACCAAATAAGAATTGAGAAATTGCAAAGCCTGGAAGACAACCAGATAGCAAGTTTAATCTCATCTCCCCAGTAAGTCACTATAAAACCTGGAGCACGACCGAATAGCAGTAGTCTTATTATCCTCAGCAAATCACTGTAAAGCCTGGAGTACAACCAGATAGTAGTTCATTTTCACCTCCTCGACTAAGAGATGACTCCCCAATAGAGTAACGGGAAAATGAAGTTCCTAAAACTCTATTTCTCTCAAGACAGAGAATAGCATTCCCCAACGTAGTCCTCCTCAACAACAGGTGTACGGGCTCTCGCAAAGGAATCTCTTACGCGATCGACACTTCTTCTGATGGCATCTTTAAGACCATCTTCCGTCATTGACTTCCAAATGGAATCTATAAGCCCATTCTCGATATTGCAAGACAAGTACCACCTCATGCGAGTGCAAATTTCTGGGCGCTCTAGTGTTTAATCATCTTCCACCTTCAGATCACGAAATGCAGACAAGCCAATCTACATCCTCAGGTTTAAGAAGATTGAACAGGGGAAGCTGTTGTACCCCAAAATTTTACCTCCCATATTTCTCAAATACATTTCAAGTAAGGTCTTCAAATTGCTCAAGGAAGTCCAAGAGTTGACCAGACAAACTCTCTCCTAAGGCAGTCTACCCCAAATTAGGGTTTCATTTTGCATCAAGATGCTTGAGTCCAAAGGATCCCAAATGCTCACCATTGTCCTAATATGTTCTCAAGATCATCCATGTCAAGTTTAAAGCCTTGCAGAGGAAATTTGCTCAGTCAATTGCTCAAAGGCCTGTAAATCGACTATGCTAGGGCAAAAGTCAACTGTGGCCCACATACAGTCAAAATTCAAGATTTTTGGTCAAAATTATCATTTTGAAGTATTATTCATCATTTGATAGAGGGTTGATCATGATTCCTCAAGGATTTCTCACAATTCATCAAAACCCAAAAGTTGCTAAATTAGGGTTTTGCAGGAAAAGTCAACTCAACTTTCACCAAGCATAACTTTATCATACTTTATCAAAAATGACCCATCCAAAGCTAATTTTAAAGAGGATGTAATTCCCTACAATTCATCTTCATCTCCCAAGTTCAAAATATGCACTCACAAGAAGATATGAATTTGGACATTATAGGTCATTTTGAAAAGTCAACAAAAACACCTTTTGGGTCAAAGCTTCATACATGAAAATGGAAGACTCAATTGAGATGAGACTAAAAGGGTTACTTAGAGGACATCTTAAGATTTTTAAAAGGTCCAAGAACACCTCTCTAGGGTCAAAATTGAGAGAGTTATGCATTGGCCAAGTTGACCCTTTTCGCAAAATTGCCAAAAAGTCAAATGTGTCCAAAATTGCATTTTTTGCTAAATGGGCCCAACTTTTTATGCTTGCACTGAGTTTGTAATGTGAACCACGATCCATGAGCCCTTCCACTTGTCATTATTTTAGTTTTGTTGTTTATTTTGATTTTATTTCATTTAAATCAAATAAAATCAATATAAAATAATGAAAATATAAAAAACTAATTAAATCTTGAGATTTTGTGCATGATTAGGTCCATTACACAGCTGGAGACAAGATCAAATTCGTGCAAGGCTCCATTTGGACACAAAAAGATTGAATTTGCTTAATTTGGAAAGATTTGGTGCAAGGATTGAAGCATGAATCAATATTCATAATTGGAAGAGATTTGACACAAAGTTGCAACCCTAATGCACTCTAGTATACATAAGGAACAAAAGCAGATCAAGAAAAGGAGGCTAGAGGCTTGCAAATACAGAAAGCAAATTGCAAAAATTCAAGAAAAAAGTGCAAACTGATTTCTAAGTTTCAGGCCATCTCAAGCCATTCTAATCATACCAATCAATTGCTGGACTCCCCAGGATCGTGTTTCAATTGCTAGCAAGCTTCCCCACGTCTTGAAACGCCTTGTAAGAGTCACACAATTTTCATATTTTATTGAATTCAAATACATTAATTCTGACATATTTAGCATGATTAATTGACATATTTTTAATCCTTGAGATGTTTGCAAGCTAATGGTTATATTTAATTTCATTTTTGTTGACTGAACACGAAACTGCCATGGCTAGGGTTCTTTCTTTGTTTTTAGGGGTTTCCTGTGCAGGGAAAATTGGCCAGTGATAATGGTACCATGACGATCGTGGGCTTGAAACGAGTTGATTGGTACCATTGGTTTTGATTTATCATGCGTGTACAAGGTTTTGGAAATACACAAGGGCTATACCTACGCTTAATGTCCGTAGGTAAAAGCCATGAAACTTACAGCGACGGTGGGAGGAAGAAGATGGTTACGTGGCGCTCCCTGACTTGCCAGTTTGAATTTCGCGCGTTTTAAGGACTAACATTTTATTTATTTTATATAATAATTGTTTGTTATTGTAATGACAACTAAACATTCTAGCTCAGCTGGCAGCGTGGTAAGGGGATAATGCTCAAGGACCTGGGTTCGATCCCCAGGTCCCAACTTCAGCTTCATATTATTTTTCTTTACATAATCAGGTGTGTTGGTACCCCATGTGTCCACCATGCATCATCAGCATCCAACCATCAGATCACCAACAAGCCAGATCTAAGGCCTTCCCCTTGAAGGTCCACCATGTTCCTGAGTCAAGCGTGCCCACAGGATCTAGCAAAGTCAATGGGGTCAGGAGCTTGTTGGGCCCAAAATTGCAAACAACACCCCCTCTTTTGCTATTTGCTGATTCAGGCCCATTCTTTTTCTTTCTTTTCTATTTATTTCCTTTATTTAATTTAATTTGCTTAATTATTTTTAACAAAATTAATTTCTTTTTTTATTCAAAAAAATCATAAAATCAAGTTTCACAAAAAATTTAGAATTAGTTTTTTTATTTTAACAAATTTAATTTAATATTAGTTTAAATTTCATTTAGGGTAATTCTAACTTTTTATATAATTAAAACCAATTAGAAAAATTAGGGTTAACTTTTGATTTAATTTTTATTTCTTTTCTCAAAAATAAAAAAATACCATAAAATAGGTTAATTTAATTATTTTTCTTAACTAAAATTAATTAGTGATTAGGTTATTTTTATTCAGTTGAACTTTATTTTCTCAAATAACACAAAAAACGACAAAAAAATTGATTTTTCTCTTAAATTACAATTAGGCTTAGTTGGGGTCAAAACCCTAATTATTTTGCATTCGATTCATCGCGTGCGTTTATTATTTTTTGCAATATTGATGTAACTGTCTATAGTATGTAATAGTTTAATCTAGGATTTTCTTTATTTATCGTCTTTTACGGGTTTTTCGGCTATGTAATTAATCCCTACCCCGAAGCCTTGTGATAGCGTAGGTTTATTTTCTCGCATTTCAATTGTCGCAAATATTAACTGTTTAGATGTATGTTAATAGGATTGTATGACAAGATTGCATGATAATTTAAAACGGCTAGAAAACCCTAATGTGCAAAGATAATAATTGAAATCAAATCACTCGCACATGCACACTCCTAGGGTATACTATCACTTCGGTTGCCTTCGGTAAACGATCATTAAGTATATGGTGTCTTAGTGGTTGCCTTCCTGTCTAACAAAGATCAAAAGTCCCGTTTGGAAATATTGCCTCGGAAATATTGCCTCGGAAATGTTGCCTCGAATATGATCTTAAGACTTTAGGGTTATTACTAAGACGTCCTAACATTTCTTTAGTGATCGTACTGTTAGAACAATGTTTGAATCTACTACCCTATATTTAAGTTTTGATGATAACAAAGTGAAAAGATTATAGTATTTATATGTTTCATGTTTGAACTATCTGCTGCCTAAAATTATTATGTGCTGACTTGCAGATACTCTGATTGACATAAGCAAGATCACGTTTATTTCAGCATCAGAATTTGATTTCATACATCAGCATCAGAAGTTGCCACATCAGAACGTCAAGATCAGATAATCAACTCACGTACATGCTGAAGCTTGATGAACAAGACTACGCTCAAACACTCTGATACAGAAACACAATAGTTCATCAGCAGCGAAGCAGAATCAGAATGAGCCAAGCCAGAACTTGCGTTAAAGAAGCAACGGTACTGTGCATTGAAAGCTAATCAATTCCAACGGCCTCATTCCAGACAAGATCTGCTCAAAAAGGAAAGCTTGTTATTAGCATTGAATCAAGAATATTGCATTCAACGTTCATCTTTTCAAGTGCTATATAAACAAGGCTTTGAAGATTATAATGGCTAATGCTCTCCAAATCTCTACACGCACAAAGTTGAACCATAATCTTCATTCTACCAGTTTTGCTAAACCACATACTCTGATATTCCATTATTGTTTAGCAATCTATTTCTAAGCTTCATTTTGTGTATACATCACAGTTGTGATAAAGTTTTGTAGAAAACATTCACACACATTGTTTTATACCTTTGTAAGAAAGTGTTGCCTTGACAAACCGGGTTGTGGTTTGAATCAAGAAGGCTTTAGCAGTTGTTAAAGCAGTCTGTAATATTCAGTTGAATATAGTGAATTTAGACCTCGTTGGAGAGAGGCGAAATCACCTTGACGGGTGGACTGGAGTAGTTTGAGATCAAACGAACCAGGATAAAAATATCTTGTCAATTGCTTTAGATTTCAGTTTTACAATTCAACCCCCCCTTCTTGTGTTTTTCACCCCTTCAATTGGCATCAGAGCGCCTGGTTCTGAGCTAAAACACTTAACCGTGTCAGTACAAGATCCAGCGTCAGAAAAACACAATGGCAGGAAACAATTCTCACTTCAGCAATGACAATAACGAGGACAGAGACAGATTCAGTGGCAAACCTCCAGTCTTTGATGGAGAAAACTTTGATTACTGGAAAGACAGAATTGAAAGCTTCTTTCTAGCACATGATGCTGATCTGTGGGATATGGTGACAGATGGATACACGCACCCTGTGAATGCAAGTGGTCAGAAGATTGATAGAAAATCAATGACTGATCAACAAAAGCGTGACTTCAAGAATCACCACAAAGCCAGAACCATCCTACTCAGTGCCATCTCCTATACTGAGTATGAAAAGATATCCAACAGAGACACAGCAAAAAATATCTTTGATTCTCTCAGAATGACGCACGAGGGCAACGTTCAGGTCAAAGAAACAAAAGCTCTGGCGCTCATTCAGAAGTATGAGGCGTTCAAAATGGAAGAATCTGAATCCATTGAAACTATGTTCTATAGATTCCAGATTCTGGTAGCTGGTCTCAAAGTTCTGGACAAAGGATACTCTACTGCTGACCATGTCAAGAAGATAATCAGAAGTTTACCCAAGCAGTGGAGGCCTATGGTTACTGCTCTGAAGCTAGCTAAAGATCTCAACAAAATCACTCTGGAGGAACTTATAAGCTCCCTCATAAGTCATGAGATAGAGCTAGAAGCTGATGAGCCTCAGAAGCAAGGTAAGCCTTTAGCATTAAAATCTAACAGAAAATTTGAGTCTAAGGTTTTGCAGGCAGTTGAAGAAACATCTGATGGATCCTCATCAGAAGAAGACGAACTTTCCCTTCTCTCCAGAAGAGTAAATCAACTGTGGAAGCAAAGACAAAGGAAGTTCAGGAATCCCAGAAGATCTGATCAGAACGAGTCTTCTTCCAGATACAGAAGGACAGATTCTTCCTCTGGATACAGAAGATCTGAAGGCTCCTCCAGTAGCAAAAAGCCAAACACAAAAGACATCATCTGCTATGAGTGCAATGAGCAAGGACACTACAAGAGTGACTGCCCAAAGCTTCAGAGGGAAAAGCCCAAAAAGAAGTTTGGAAGAGAGAAGAAGAAAAGTCTCATGGCCACATGGGATGACTCTGACTCGTCTGAAGCTGACTCAGAATCAGATGATGAAAGGGCAAACATAGCGCTCATGGCTAACATCTCAGAAGATAGTGAAGCTTCTGAATCAGACTCAGAATCAGACACAGAAGAGGTATTTCCTAACTTCGCTGTTAATTTTACAAAGGCTGAACTTGCTGAAAGCCTCAATGAAATTCTGGAACGCTATCAGCAGATTAGAGCTAAATTCAGAGACCTGAAAAGGAATCTTGAATCTGACTCTAATAAGTCTGAGAGTCTCAAATTGGAAAATTCTGAGCTGAGAGATAAAATTTCAAAATTAGAAAACTCTTTACAAAACTCTCAGAAGGAACCAATTTCTGAAACTCCCAGCAACGCTGATGAGATCATCAAGGAGTATGATCACAGTTTCCAGAAGTTCCTTGCTAAAAGCATAGATAGAAGCAGAATGGCTTCAATGATCTATGGAGTTAGCAGAAACGGCAGGAAAGGAATAGGATACCAAGGTAAGGTTCCTACACCAAAGAATGTCATGGACTTAACCATTAAACACACTCCTCTAAATTCACACTTTGTGTATGGTCACACACATGACATCAAATATACTAGCAGTAAGCACTCTGTGAAACCAAAATTCAACCAGAGTTTTGGTAAAACTAACAAGTCAGGACCCAAGAAAATCTGGGTACCTAAGGATAAAATAATACATGTTGCAGATATCTTTAGCAGCAAGTCAGAAACACCAGTCATGGTACCTGGACTCTGGCTGCTCACGACACATGACGGGAAGAAGGCATATGTTCCAAAGCCTGGAACTTAAGCCTGGAGGCCACGTTGGCTTTGGAGGCAATCAGAGGGGAAAGATAATTGGCTCTGGAACTGTAGGTAATGGAAATCTTCCCTCTATTAATAATGTTCTGCTAGTAGATGGATTGATGCATAATCTGTTATCCATAAGTCAATTAAGTGATAACGGTTATGATATAATCTTTAATCAAAAATCATGTAAAGCTGTTAGTCAGAAAGATGGGACTATCCTGTTTAATGGTAAGAGGAAAAACAACATTTACAAAATCAAACTTTCTGAACTAAAGAGTCAGAATGTAAAATGTCTTCTGTCTGTTAACAATGAGCAGTGGATCTGGCACAGAAGATTGGGGCATGTTAGTATGAGAAGAATATCTCAGATTAACAAACTCAATCTGGTCAGAGGACTTCCCAATTTGAAGTTCAATTCAGATGCTCTGTGTGAAGCATGTCAGAAAGGCAAATTTGCAAAACCTTCTTTTAAATCCAAAAATGTTGTTTCCACCTCTAAGCCATTAGAACTTCTGCACATTGACTTAATTGGACCAGTTAAAACTGCTTCAGTCAGTGGTAAGAAGTATGGGTTAGTAATCGTAGATGACTATAGCAGATGGACATGGGTAAAGTTCTTAAGACACAAGGACGAGTCACACTCTGTGTTTGTTACCTTCTGTAACCAAGTTCAGAATGAAAAAGATCTTAGAATCGTTAAAGTCAGAAGTGATCATGGTGGAGAATTTGAAAATAAAGATTTTGAGTCATTCTTTAATGACAAAGGCATTCTGCATGATTTCTCTTGTCCTAGAACTCCCCAACAAAATGGAGTTGTAGAACGAAAGAACAGAACATTGCAAGAAATGGCCAGAACCATGATCAATGAGACAAACGTTGCTAAGACTTTCTGGGCAGAGGCAATAAACACAGCGTGCTACATTCAGAATAGAATCTCAATAAGACTTATTCTGGAAAAGACTCCATATGAATTGTGGAAGAACAGAAAGCCCAACATTTCGTATTTTCATCCATTTGGATGTACTTGCTTTATATTAAATACAAAGAATTATTTGAACAAGTTTGACTCTAAGGCACAGAAGTGTATTATGTTAGGATACTCTGAACGCTCAAGAGGGTACAGAGTATACAATACAGAAACACAGATTGTGGAAGAATCAATCAGTGTTCGTTTTGATGACAAGCTTGACTCTGAAAAGTCAAAGCAGAATGAAATTTTTGCAGGTATAGAAATTGAATTTGCAGGTTCTGAAGACAAGTCATCAGAAGCTCTCAACACAGACATTCCTTCAACGTCTGAAAGGAGCACTGCTAGAAATCCTTCAACAGCTGCTGATCAACCTCAGAAGAGATTGCCCAGAAGCAGCTTGGATCACCCAGAAGAGACTATTCTCGGAAGAAAAGAAGATCCAATCAGAACAAGAGCAAGCTTCAGAAACTCTGAAGAAACTCTTATGGGACTTGTGTCTCTGATTGAACCTTCTTCTATTGACGAAGCACTTCTGGACAATGACTGGATTCTGGCAATGCAAGAAGAGCTGAATCAATTCACCAGAAACGACGTATGGGATCTCGTTCCCAGACCAAAAGGATTCAACGTCATTGGAACAAGATGGGTGTTCAGAAACAAGCTAAATGAACAAGGTGAAGTCATCAGAAACAAGGCACGATTGGTTGCATAAGGTTATAGTAAGCAAGAGGGGATAGACTATACAGAAACCTTTGCCCCAGTCGCCAGGTTAGAATCTATCAGACTTTTAATTTCATTTGTTGTTAATAGAGGCATCACTCTGTATCAGATGGATGTCAAAAGTGCATTCTTAAATGGTTATATAGAAGAAGAAGTTTATGTTCACCAACCCCCAGGTTTTGAAAATACAAAACATCCAGAACATGTTTTCAAACTAAAAAAGTCACTGTATGGTCTGAAACAAGCTCCCAGAGCTTGGTATGAAAGGCTAAGTAACTTTCTGCTTGAAAATGAATTCACCAGAGGGAAAGTGGACACTACTCTATTCTGTAAAACAGTTAAGAGTGACATCTTAGTTTGTCAAATTTATGTTGATGATATCATTTTTGGTTCTACTAATCCTTCTCTTGGAAGAAAATTTGCTAAGTGTATGCAGGCAGAATTTGAGATGAGCCTCATGGGGGAACTGAAATTCTTTCTAGGAATTCAGATCAATCAAACTCCAGAAGGAACTTACATTCATCAGAGCAAATACATCAGAGATCTTCTGAAGAAATTTGACCTCTCAGAATGTAAGCCATCAAAGATTCCAATGCATCCCACGTGCATTCTGGAAAGAGAAGAGGTAAGCAAAAGTGTAGAACAGAAAGTCTACAGAGGTATGATTGGTTCTCTCCTCTATCTGATTGCTTCAAGACCTGACATATTATTCAGCGTTTGTATTTGTGCTAGATTCCAATCAGATCCTAGAGAATCTCACTTAACAGCTGTTAAGCGAATTTTCAAGTATCTGAAAGGTACTACTAATCTGGGTTTGTTTTATAGAAAATCTAGTGAGTACAGCTTAGTAGGCTACTGTGATGCTGATTTTGCTGGAGACAGAGTGGAACGTAAAAGTACTTCTGGAAGCTGCCAGTTTCTGGGAGAAAATCTGATCTCTTGGTCCAGCAAAAGGCAATCAACAATTGCTCTGTCAACAGCAGAAGCTGAGTACATAGCAGCAGCAGGATGTAGCACACAAATGCTCTGGATGAAAAGTCAGCTTGAAGACTTCCAGATTTTTGAGAGTAACATTCCTATACTTTGTGATAATACTTCTGCTATTTGCTTAAGTAAGAATCCTATTTTACATTCTAGAGCTAAGCATATAGAAATAAAACATCACTTCATTAGGGACTATATTCAGAAAGGTATTTTGAACTTAAAATTTATAGATACAAACCATCAATGGGCTGATATCTTTACTAAACCCCTTTCAGAAGATAGGTTTAATTTCATTCTGAAACATCTCAGCATGAAAGTATGCCCAGAGTGAAAATGTTTTAATTCCATATATTTACTTTCAGCATGTAATTATTTTACTGTGAACTTCTGATCAATCTCCTTTCAGAAAGATAGAACATGCAGATTGTATCAGATGCAAGTCTAAAGATCTGAGAGTCTAATCTCAAAGACAGACGTGCTGATCACTACATCAAACAAGTGTCATCCAATTATCAGCATATCTCTGAAGCAGAACGCGTGCACGCTTCTGAGAAGGCAAAGCGCTGATTGGGTGCATTGAGACACATGTCTGGTAACCGTTTTTAAGTATCTTTCTCAAATCCCCCAAAATCAGCAAGCATTTAATGAAAAGTAATCACGCTTTTTAAATGGCAATCATTATTTTTCTCTCTCTTAAAAACGTTTATCTTTTCAAAACAAATTTGAAAACTCTATTTAAGCACATTAATCTCTCATTCTTATTCTTTACGCTTTCTCATTAACTCTCAAGCTTTTTCTGCATATTTCTGAGTTCATCTCCCTTGCAAACTTTTTTCTCAATTCATTCAAAGCTTTTTTTAGTGTGAACAATGGCATCCTCCAGCATTTCTGCAGGCAATCAGAAGAAAGCAACCTCTGAACAATATCAGGTGCCACTCAGAACTCTTCTCACTCCGGTAAAGAACCTTGAAGTGCTTTCTGAGTTAATCATTGACTTCAAAAGCTTAAAGGAAAATGGTTTTGACCCAACTGAAGAAATTAGGGCTCAAAAGTGGGAGAGGTATTTCGATAGGTTGGTTGGACCAACATTCCCAACGCTGGTCAAGGAATTTTGGATTCACGCCAAGGTTTCAAAACATCTAGTTATCTCCTCTGTCATGGGGAAGAAGATTGTGATTTCTGAAGATCTTATTACAAGGCTAATCGGTCAAAGTGGTGGTGGAGTCCGTTGTGTGGACATGGCTGAAAGATGCGCTGATGTAGGTGTGGTAGCCAACAGGATTTTCACTCTTGGAATGCCCAGCAGCAAGATTAAGGATCTGAAGGATCACTGCAGAGTATGGGCTAAGATTATTCTGGGATGCTTCAACCACAGGAAACCAACAAGTTCTCCTGATTATACAAACGTGGATCAGCAGTTTCTGATCTACTTTATTGATCAGAAGATTAAGATCAATTTGGCTCACTTCTTGTTCAACCATCTCAAGACCAGTGTCAAAGAAACAAGAGAAGAAGAAAGAACCAAGAGGGACTGGATACCGTTTGGAAGGCTTATATCAGATATTCTGACAGAGAATAGGCTGATTGAACATCTGATCGAAGCTCAGGAGATGAGCACTATTGAACCAACAATTGGGAAACCGCTGAACGCTAAGAATCTGAAAAAGATGAAGCTGATAGAGAATATTCAGAAGGAACCCAGAGCTACTTCAACTGCTGATATCTCCAGCAGAAGAGTGCCTCTGAGTGATTTTCCAGTATTTTCTGAAATGGAATCCAAACCAGAGATGTTTCTCAGGTACCCAGATGCGTACAAGGCAGAAGATACAGGTTCAAAGCTGAAGATCAAAGATCTGAGTCAACCCCAAGCAGAAGTGACTCTGAAGAAGACAAAGAAGAGGAAAGCGCCATCAGAAGGATCATCTCATCAGACTCCAAAGAAAAGAGGTATTTCATCTGCTGCCCCTATTTCAAAATCTTTTACTATTCCAGCATCTGCTGTTCCTCAAACCTCCCATAGAATATCAATCCCAATCCCTACCATTGATGAAACCATACCAGAAGACCCTTCTGAGGCCTTACTACTCAGAAGACCCAGAACCAAAATCCCCAAACAACCAACAATTTCAACAACAACAGCACTTGACCAAGTGCTAGCTGATATTGAGCGTGAACATGCTTCTGCTAAACCAAACCCTGAACCACAAAATGTTCCTCCCCCACAACCAGAACAACAACAACAACCAGAACCAGAACCACAACAACAACCACTCTCAGAAGAACCTCTGATCCCTGAGCAATCAGAGATTCCACCTCCATCTCCCCAACCAGAAATAAATCCACCTTCACCACAAACAGCGTTTCACCATTCTGAAACCCCTTCTCCTCATAAATCTGACCCTCACTCACCTCAACCTTCACCGCTGGCAATCCAGTTGCCATGTGGAACCACTATTGTCATGCCCCAGTTACCATCTTCAGAAGAATCAACACCTCCAAAGACTCCCAAAACACCACCTACTCCAATCGAGATATCTGACTCTGATACCCCTCCTCCAAAACAAACAGCCTCTCAGCAAACCTCTGAAAACCCCAGCAGGACTTTCATTGACTTAACAAGTCTTGAACGTCTTGCTGATCTAAGACACAAAATTGCCATCCCCAAACCAAAGCAACCAGATGTTGGCTCTGGTATTTTGAATTTTGAAACAGGTGTGCTGCAATGGATTGCTTCTTTGAAGCAAGTATGTCCTGGGATGATTGACCCAGCTGCTTCTGATCAGCTCTGGTCACAGTTCAGACTATGGGTACGTGCTGAAGCCCTCAAGTTGCAGGATATCAACTATGAGCAGGCACAACAGAACTTCAGCAAGCTGCTGAAGGAAGTTGAAAGTCAGCTGCCTCAGGAAGTTGTGCTCCCTCTGGACAGTGAATCTTGGTCTGAGAAACAGCAAGCTGCACAGGTGCAACCATCAGAAGAAGACAAGACCATTCAGGATGAAAGTCAAGCAGCGGATGTCGCTGAAAGTTCTGAGAAGCCTCCTCCTTCTGATGCTTCTCAAGCTGCCTTGGACAGGCAGACTCTGGAAGAACTAAGGCTGAATGACTTGCGTCTACAACAGCGGATGGATGACAACGATCAGAAGATGAAAGCAAGAATGGATGTGCAGGACAGCAAGATTGACACTGTTGTCAACATGGTTCAGAAGCAGAATGAAACTTCTGAAAAGATTCAAGCGATGCTGGAGAGCCTGTTCTCACGCATGCCCCCTCAACCTTAAATTCTTTTTCATGCATAACTTTTCTCATGTTTTCTTGATTTTCTGATGTACTGTTTTGATTATGTTTTGTAATGTTTGCTCTGATCCTGAACTATCTTAATATAATTTGTTTTTCTGATCTAAATTGTTTTAGCACATCACCAACACTTTTTGATTGCTGACAAAAAGGGGGAGAACAAGAATGATATTTAAATCAATAACGGGCTAACTAGACAGAAACTCTCAAACATTCTAACTCTATTACTTGAAATGTTTTTCTGTTTTGTTTAAAGTCTACAGGCACAAGGAAGCTCCTGGACACTCTGAAGACTAGAAGCTTTGATCAAAATGTAGAAGCTCTGATCAATATTGCTCTGATCAATATGAAGTTCTGATCGTCCTAATACTCTGATCCAAAGCAAAGCTCTGACAGGAAAAACTCTGAAGCTCTGCTCTCTGATAAGTCAAAGACTCTGATAATCTGATGTTCAAAGAAAGAAAAAGATCTGATCCTGAAGAACACGTATAATCAAAGGGAAGTAATCAACTCAGGGGGAGTATCTCTTAACTCTGACTTCTCCGTACTTCTTACTCAGATACTTTTTCCAGATACCTTTTCACGTTATTTTTCATTTAAAATATCTAGTTTTTGTCATCATCAAAAAGGGGGAGATTGTTAGAACAATGTTTGAATCTACTACCCTATATTTAAGTTTTGATGATAACAAAGTGAAAAGATTATAGTATTTATATGTTTCATGTTTGAACTATCTGCTGCCTAAAATTATTATGTGCTGACTTGCAGATACTCTGATTGACATAAGCAAGATCACGTTTATTTCAGCATCAGAATTTGATTTCATACACCAGCATCAGAAGTTGCCACATCAGAACGTCAAGATCAGATAATCAACTCACGTACATGCTGAAGCTTGATGAACAAGACTGCGCTCAAACACTCTGATACAGATAGTTCATCAGCAGCGAAGCAGAATCAGAATGAGCCAAGCCAGAACTTGCGTTAAAGAAGCAACGGTACTGTGCATTGAAAGCTAATCAATTCCAACGGCCTCATTCCAGACAAGATCTGCTCAAAAAGGAAAGCTTGTTATTAGCATTGAATCAAGAATATTGCATTCAATGTTCATCTTTTCAAGTGCTATATAAACAAGGCTTTGAAGATTATAATGGCTAATGCTCTCCAAATCTCTACACGCACAAAGTTGAACCATAATCTTCATTCTACCAGTTTTGCTAAACCACATACTCTGATATTCCATTATTGTTTAGCAATCTATTTCTAAGCTTCATTTTGTGTATACATCACAGTTGTGATAAAGTTTTGTAGAAAACATTCACACACATTGTTTTATACCTTTGTAAGAAAGTGTTGCCTTGACAAACCGGGTTGTGGTTTGAATCAAGAAGGCTTTAGCAGTTGTTAAAGCAGTCTATAATATTCAGTTGAATATAGTGAATTTAGACCTCGTTGGAGAGAGGCGAAATCACCTTGACGGGTGGACTGGAGTAGTTTGAGATCAAACGAACCAGGATAAAAATATCTTGTCAATTGCTTTAGATTTCAGTTTTACAATTCAACCCCCCCTTCTTGTGTTTTTCACCCCTTCACGTACGTCCCTTTCGAATTGACCCTTACAATTCCAACGACGGTGCTACCTATTTCTCAATAGTAGGATAGCGTTGTCTAAAGGAAACAAGAACAGAAACAATCCTTTTTCGAGTAAGTAGATGCTAGTAGGTACTTGCTAAAATCAAGCCTTTTCACACCAAACACTTTTTAAACTAGAGTTTTCAAAAACAACTTCGTAACACTCTTGAGGGCAGAAACAAGGGTTAAAATGAAGTAAAACAAAACTTTTCAAAACAAACACACACAAGAAATTTTAAAAGATGAGCAAGTACATAAGAGCCCATGGAAAACCATGGATATAAAGTGTGCTAACACCTTCCCTTTCTATAATCTACCCCCCGTACTCAGAATATCTTAAAAAAGGATTTTTTCTGTACTTTTTCCTTTCCAATTGGATGAAATAAAAGTCAGTGGCGACTCTTGCTTACCGCGACATTTTGCGAATAAAAAATGCAAAACGCAAATCAGCATTTTCAAAATAGTCGGTTCTACCACCGTATCACATTAGGGTTCTACTGAGGCCGGCTGCGTACGTTCTCTAGGTATGGACTTGTTGTGCTTATGAAGTGTATCTCATTAGGGTTACAATTATAGCAAGAATCCAATTGATCAATGCTCTTTTAAAATATAAAGATTTTGATTCAAATCTTTCCAAAATAAGAGATCCACTTCCTTTTTCAATCCACACGGTTTTGATAGCTGGCCATGATCACTTTGGTTTAAAAAAGATTTGCTTATTCTATATCTTGTATATTTTTGCATTTATTTAGTATTTATTTAATTTATTTAATTTATTTAATTTATTTTGAATTTATTTGAATAAAATCAAGATAAATAAAATATAAAAAAAACAAAATAATTCATGGACATGTTTAGTGATCCTTAGACGCATCATGAACACGTTTGGACTCTAAAAGTTGGGCCCAATAGCTAAAAAATACAATTTTACCCAATTGAGATTTCATGCATTTCTTGAAAATTGCCCAACTTGTGCAATCCTTATCTCTCTCAATTTTAACCCTAAGAGGGTGTTCTTGGGATCTTTAGAGAGCTTAAGATGTGCTATAAACAACCTTTTTGATTTCATCTCAATTGAATCTACCATGTTCATGTAAGGAGCTTTGACCCAAAAGGTGTTTTTGTTGACTTTTTGAAAGGACCTACAATGTATGAGCTTGTATCTTTCCAATGGTGAATTTCTTGAACTTGAGGGTTAAGAAGAAGTTATAGGGAATTGGATTCTATTCAAAATGAGCCTTGGTAGAAAAATTTCTGAAAAAGTATGAGAAAGTTATGCTTGGTCAAAGTTTGGTTGACTTTTCCTATAGGAACCTTAACTTGCCATTTTTGACTTTTGACGAGTTAGAAGCATTTCTTGAGGAATCATGATCAACCCTTGATCAAATGATAGATATTACTTCAAAATGTTGATTTTGACCAAAAATATTGAAGTTTGACTCTATTTGGGCCACCATTGACTTTTGACCTAGTATAATTGTGTGATACGGTGGGATAACTGACTTGGTTATTTTGTGTTTTATCGCAAATGTTGCGGTTAGCAAGAGTCACCACCGACTTTTCTTTTATCCAAAAGGAAAGGATGAAAAGAACAGGAAAGACCTTTGAGATTATTTCTTGAGTTCGGGGGGTAGATTATGAAAAGGGAAGGTATTAGCACCCTTTTCATCCATAGTTATCTATGGGCTCTTAGTTGCTTGCTAGATCACTTGCTTTTGTTTGAAAATATGCTTTGTGTGGTTTTTGAAAGTATTTTGTAAAGAGTCCATTGTTTATGCAAACTTTATAATGATTCTCGTTCGTAAGAATGTATACAAAGTGTTGATCTTTTGAAAATGTTTCAAGTTTGAAAGATGTTTTGAAAGTGTTGGTGTTTGTTTTGAATAGCAAGGATGTTTTGGATTGAAAATGAGCAAGAAACTAGGAACATTCTACCTACTCAAAAGTCTTTCTTGTTTATTTCCTCTTTCCTTTGACATTGTTATTTTACCAATGATTGGTTAAGTAACTTTATCTTTGGATGTAAAGGGACGGGCGCGGGTCACCGTATAGCCATGATTAGCAATGTTGTAAGATATCTTAGCATATTTCTTTAGGGACTAAGATTATTTTGAAAAGGCAACATACATAGCATCATCGAGGGACTATGATCTTGTATTTTTGCTTGTTTTTGCTAAGATACCTCACATGCATAATATGGACATTTTTATAAGGCAACCAAGTGGATTTTACCCTAGTGGTGCTTGTGTGCAAGTGTATTGATTTTCATGCTTTTTTTAGTCTTTGATTAGGGTTTGCTACTTGTTGATTTTATCTTCTCATACAAACCCTAATTACTAGCATTTATATAAAGCGATAAATTGCGAAAAGCAAAATTACTACGCTATTACATCATTAGGGGAGGAGGTGTACAAATTTACAAATGGGGATTGCAAGAAAATTAAACCTAATTATCTATTACAACCATATTGAATATTGTATAAAATTGAAAATAAAATGCAAGAATATAAATGGAAAAAGAAATAATTTTTGTTGTTTTTTATGAAAGGGGTTTTATCTTGACCTAATTAAAGAAAATGATTAATTAAAATTAAATAAAATTAACTTAAACTAATTAAGAAAAGAAATTAATTTGAAAAGGATTTTTAGGGTTTTTTATGAAAAGGTTTTAAATTAATGAAAATAAAATGAAGATTAATTAATTAAAATAACCTAAGTTCTAAATTAATTTTGACTAAGAAAATAAAATAAAATATTAATTTAACCTAAGTCTAAAGATTAATTATTTAAGAAAAAAAAGAAATTAATTTATTTTAATAAAATGTTTTTTAGTCTTTTTGTTTTATGGAGAAAATAAAATATATAAGTATAAATAATAAATTAAAATAAATTTGGATTTTTTATGAAAATAATAATAGTAATAATAATAATAACAATGGTATTAATAATAATAAATAAAAATAAAGAAATGAAATAAAATAAAAGAATAGTCAGGGAGGTGGATTAGTAATGCAAGAGGTATTATGAGAAAAAATGCTTAGGCCCACATGAAAGCCCAGGCGCTGCAAAAAAAAAAGAAGTCAGAAAATAGTGAAAAAATAACAAAAGGTCACATTGGGGCTTGAACCCAGGACCTAAGGGTGACAGGCGCGCGCTTTAACCATTTGGGTGGTGATACATTCGTTAACTTGTGTGAAAGGATAAATACATAACACAAAATGCGCCCTGATTACACTTCATCTTCAACCTCCAGCCAAAGGACCTGTATCTTCTTCATCTCTCAACAAAAATGAAAAGTTCAAACATGAAAGTTGTGGCATTTCTTCCCACGAATCCAACCATGTAAATAACTTAAGCTAACAGTCAAAGATGAATGAGAATTTTTCTGGCCCTAATTCAAAACCTAAAAATTTCAGAAAACTTCAACTCTAAAATTCTCTAAGCTCAGGTCATATAAATGCAAACTATGGATATGTACAGCTTAGTGGCAATGGTATCTACATTTTATCTTCACAAATCAATATCAAATGATATATGTATGAAGAGTTAGAAGTTTGAAAACTCGCCTCTTACAGCTGGAGTCGTGTATGGAGTTTGAGAAACCTTTGTGATGGCCTGATGATTTATGTAGCTTGCTTGGACCTCCTTGAGTATGTTCCAACTCCTACTTTGCTTTGAGGATAGCTGAAACTCTCAACTCAAGTCAAGCTGCAAGCTTCAAATTTGGAAATGGTGGATGGTGATGGAGGAGTTACAGTCAAGAAACAGGGGTCTGGATCACTTTGATATGATGTATATTCAGTGTTTGGATGGTTAAAACTCAATACGCACGAATGGATTTGGAGATGGCTATGTGAGGTTCAAAACTGTCAAGTTAAGGCAGATTCTGAGTTGCAGAGTGCTTGGGAGTGTTTGGGGTCTTAGCATTCGTGTGTTATGTTGCAATAGACTTGTGTATATGTATGGAAAAGGTTAGAGATCAAATGCACTCAATGTTTGAGTTCTAGCCTTTTGGCTCTATGACTTGCTTTTAAAGAAAAGTGAGAGGACAAAACTCAAAGTGTTGTACAAGCATGTTCTGAGCTTAAAGAGGCTTTAGACACATTTCTTTTGGTTTTTAGGGGTTGTGTGTTCAGAAAGAACAAGTGCAAAGCTCAAGAAGTTGACAATTGCAAAAGTAGTGCTTTATCAAAATGGAAATGGCAACTTTGTGCTATAAATGGAAATGTAACTTGGATAAAGGCTCAAGTGCTTGGATGAAAGCTCTATTAGCTGTGTAAACATTTAATTATGGAGTAATGAACAAGTTTGAGGCCTGTAAAGCAAAGATTATGCAGCATAGGCTTGGATTTGAATTTTTGTTCATCATGAAATGGCTTGTAATTTAAGTTTGAAAACCCTAACTTCATCTCTTCGATTCTCCTTGCTCACAAATGATCTCAAGGACTTCTTGGACATCTTGGAAAGCTTGTAATGTTCTCTAGAACCCATATTTGAATCACTTTTGAAAACTTCCTTTGGAACTATATGAAAAAGTGTCATGAAGTTAGGTCAAAATCCTGACCAAAACTAGGGCAAAATTTCACTAAGTGTTCAATTTCAAGACCATGACTTTATGAATTAATAACTTGATATCCACGCATTTTTAGAATAAGTTGTGTAAAGAAATATTGTAGATATCATGGATATCTACAACTTTCATGTTGAAAGTTTCTTTTGAATAATCTTGCATCATGGTGAAAAATTTACTCAAAGCCGTGAAAAAACATGAAGTTTTAAACACTTAGAAAAATTTCTAAGTTAGAAAACTTTGAATTTTCAAAATGAAATCTTGACTTTTTGATTTCTTGATGAATAAGTTTCATATTTTGACATGTTTTGATGAATTTTGATCTTTGACATTGGATTTTGACCAAAAAGTCAAAGTTTGACTTTTTAGTGTACAATTGACTTTTGATCAGTTGACTGAGCAAAAGTGTGATCCAAGGCTTGAAACTTGTCATGAGTAATCTTGGGGGTCCATAATGATCCATGAAAGTCATATGAAGCATTGAAAGTTCAATTATCCTTGTGCAATCTGAAACCCTAATTTTGGTCATCAGTGCTTAAGGAGGTGTCTCGAGTTGATCAAACCTAATGCAGTATTGAACCGAATGAGATCTTATGAGAGATTACTTGATAAGTGAGAGGGAAAATTTTGGGGTACAATAACTGCCCCTATTCAATCTTCTTAAACCTGAAGAGTTAGATTGGCGGATCCGCCATTCGTGACTTGAAGGTGAAAGATGATTGAACACTAGAGTGCCCAGAAATTTGCACTCGAAGATGGATGGTGAATGGGCTTATAGATGCCATTTGGAGGAATGTTGGTAAACACTGGAAGAAGTATTAGCACAAATCTCTTGTTGATTTATACTAAAACTTGATGTTTTACCTGTGAGAAAAAGAGTTAGTAAAATGCATATGCCTGCATGATGCTCACCAGATGCGGTAATATGTTAAATGCATATCGTATGTACATGCTATAATGTATGAATGTGAAATGTATGTTTTTGTCCAGGAAAATAAATCCTTGACTACTGCTGAGGAAATTCTAGGGGGTTGAATCCCTGATTGCCGTTGAGGATGAAGAATATGCATATCTTCAAACTTTGTTGAAAGGATGCTTTCACTGGAGAATATCTCTTGAATGTTAGCTGTTATCTGGTCGGATCCAGGCTTCACAATTTGCTGAGGAGGAAGTAGTCAACTTCTATCTGGTCGGATCCAGGCTCCATGGTAACTTAGTGGGGGAAGAGACGAATTAACTGTTATTTGGTTGGATTCCAGGCTTTGCAGAAAATTTTCTTGAAATTGAATAGTTATCTGGTCGGATACAGGCTTCACAACAACTTGCTGGGGATACGAAAGTTAACTGTTATCTGGTCGAATCCAGGCTTCGCAGTAACTTAAAGTGGTAACTACTATCTGGTCGGGTCCAGATTTCATGGTTTTTGGAAATTTATACTATTATCTGGTCGAGTCCAGACTTCATAGTGTCTCTCTGGGGATCATAGTTAGTTATTATCTAGTCGGGCTCCGGGTTTCACAATAAACTATTTGAAAAACTGTTATCTGGTCAGGTATAGGCTTTGCAGATTTCTGAGGTTGACGAGGTCAATTGCTATCTGGTCGGGTCCAGGTTTCACCATAAACTGTTTGGGGATTTAGTTGTTATCTGGTCAGTTTCCAGGTTTCACAATGAATCTCTGAGGGTAATTGCTATCTGGTCAGATCTAGGCTTCACAATAACTTGCTTGAAAAGATGAAACTGAAAACTGAAATCTGGTCGGATCCAGGTTTCACAGTAATTTGTTGGGGCAGAGACAAATTCTACTGGGGAAAAGAAGTTAAACCTTGGTCGGGTTGAGTCCAGGCTCTTCTATATCTTTGAAGAGTTATACTATTATCTGGTCGGGTCCGAGTTTCATAGTATCTTGAAATTGAGATCAACTGTTATCTGGTCGAGTCCAAGTTTCAGATACTCAAACTGTTATCTGGTCGGGTCCAGGTTTCAGTAATTCACCAGGGATAGTGGAAAACTCTACTGGAGAAGAGGAGTTTTGCTAATGATTTTGTAGGAATTAAACTGCTATCTGGTCGGGTCCAGGCTTCGGCAATTGAAGAAGTCAAACTATTATATGGTCGGGTCCAGGCTTCAGTAATAACTTGAAAATTGTGCTAATATCTAGTCGGGTCTAGGCTTCATAGTATATTTTTAGAAATAATAAAGGTTTTTCTGATGACTTTACTGGGGATCAGGGGTTGTGGCCCTATGATTTGCAATAATCTGAAAGGAAAATTCAAACTGGAAAGTATGGACTCAGTCGGGTAGGACAAACTCATCTTGGGGAGGATACACTCAACTGGGGAGGATATACACATCTGGGGAATAACGGGCTCAGCTCAGGAGGATGGACTATGCCAGGGGAATACAAACTCGGTTGGGGAGGATGTACTTGGCTAGGGAATTTTATGGTTCCTCGATTGTTGTTGGGGAAATAAAACCTGTTGGGGAAATAAACCTTGTTAGGGAAATAAACTCTGTTGGGGAAATAAACCCCGTTGGGGAAATAAACCCTGTTGGGGAAGTAAACCCTATTGGGGAAGTGAGTTTCTTTTAGGAGGAGATCCACGAGGCTTCAACTTGTAAAAATCGACTTAGCTGGAGAGAGAGCTGCCAAGAGATTGAGACTCTGGTTGGGGATTATCCTATGCAAAGAGACTTTGTGAGTAACTTTGTTGAGGAGGATGTTAATAGAATAACTATGTGAAGGTATTCCCTATTTATTTAAAGAAGTGTCTGTTACTGCTTAGGTCATATGTACCAAACAATTTTAATTATGTTTGTATGCATATGTTCATTCAATTCCAGTCATTGGACAAATTTGCGTTCAAAACAAAGACATAAATTTTTCACTTCAAAGTATATTTGTATTGATATTTTGCCCATGAATAGGCGTTTTTGTATAGATAGACGGAGATCCTAGTAAGAGGAAATCGTCGAAAGGAAAACAAAATTGAGAATGAAAACAAATAGCCATGTGAAATGATCTCATTGCCTTCCAACTCTACTATTGCCCCAATGTCTTCGAATCTCCCTTGCCGTTGATAGAAGCTGATTGGATTGATCTTGGACCGTTTGAACTTGGACCTTGGTGATAAAATTGACTGTGTTGATTCCACGGGACATAGTCATACGCTTTTAATCCTTAACTTTTTCCTGGACCTCCCTTTCGGGTTTTCAGCCCACCAGGATACCCTTTTTTGCCCAAGTCTCCCTTTCAGGTTTTCAACTTTCCGAGTGTACAATCTTTTGCATATATCCCTAATTTTGCCCAAACCTTTTGGTTTGCTGGGATGCCCTTATTTTTCCTAGGTGTGTCAACCTAGCGGGTCTCTTATGCTAGTATTTTTTAACTATGTTCGCGTTTATAGGATGTGGGAAATCTTCACCATCCATGGTAGTCAGTATCATGGCACTGCCAGAGAAAACTCTCTTGACAACAAATGGCCCTTCATAGGTGGGAGTCCATTTTCCTCTGAGGTCTCCTTGTGGTAAAATGATGTATTTTATCACCAAGTTACCAACTTGATATACTTGAGGATTGATATTTTTATTGAAAGCCTTGATCATCCATTTTTGGTATGTATGACCATGATAGACAACAACCAATCGTTTTTTGTCAATAAAGTTCATCTGATCCAATCTCGTTTGAATCCACTCGTCTTCGCCTAGGCCTACCTCATTAATAATCCTCAGCGAGGGAATCTGAACTTCTACTGGCAAAACAGCTTCCATGTCATAGACTAGAGAAAAAGGAGTTGCCCCAGTTGATGTTCTAGCTGAAGTGCGGTAGCCATGTAGAGTAAACGGCAACATCTCATGCCAATTCTTATAGGTTACTACCATTTTCTGCACAGTCTTCTTGATATTTTTGTTGGCCGCTTCGACTGCGCCATTCATTTTTGGTCTACACAGAGAAGAATTGTAATGCTTGATCTTAAACTGAGTGCAAAGCTCAGTGATCATAGCATTGTTGAGGTTAGTCCCATTATCGGTGATGATCCTTTCGGGGATGCCATAACGGCAGATGAGGTTGTGTCTGATGAATCTGGCTACCATATTCTTGGTGACTGAGGAAAATGAAGCGGCTTCGACCCATTTGGTAAAATAGTCGATAACAACAAGAATGAAGCGATGTATGTTGGAAGTGATGGGCTTGATCTCTCCAATCATGTCAATGCCCCACATTGCAAATGGCTACGGAGCGGTTATAACATTCAGAGGGATATGAGGCACATGGACCTTGTCAGCATAGATTTGGAATTTATGACAAGTTCTTGAATGTTTATGGCAATCAGTCTCCACCGTTGACCAATAATAACCGGCTCTTAAGATTTTCTTAGCCATCGTATATCCACTTGAGTGAGTACCGAAGAGACCACCGTGCATGTCTTCCATAATCTCCTTCGCCTCCTTCTTGTCCACACATCAGAGTAGAGTTGAATCATGGCTGAGCTTGTACAATATCCCATTACTTAGGAAGAATTTGGCTGCAAATCTTCGCAAGAACTTTCTGTCATTGATAGATGCCTCCTCTGGATACTCTTGTGCTTCCAGGTATCTCATCACCTCATGGTACTATGGCTTTTCTGCATCAGTGTCAAGCTCATAGCAATGTGCAGGTTCATTGAATCTTTCAATTGTTATCATAGGGGCTTCATTGTCCCATATGACCTTGAACATTGAAGACATGGTTGCCAAAGCGTCAGCAACTAGTTTTCTTCCCTAGGGAAGTGCTCAAAAGTGATATCTTCGAAGTAAGGAATTAGGGATAACACAAGTTCCTTGTAAGGGATACAATTAGGGTGTTTAGTGTCCCAATCTCTTTTTACCTGGATGATCAATAGGGCAGAATCCCCGAACACATCCAAATGCTTGATCCTTAAGTCAATAGCAGCTTTCAGACCTAAGATGCATGCTTCATACTCGGCCATATTGTTTGTGCAATCGAAGCATAGTCTGGCAGCGAAAGGAGTTTGGCAACCTTCATGAGAGATAATCACATCACCAATTCCGTTACCTAAGGTGTTGGAAGCCCCATCGAATACCATATTCCATCGGGATCCTTGTTCAGGTCCGTCATATGGTCCAGGTTTCGCACAGTCGGTTACCAACATGATGTTCTCATCAGGGAAGTCGAAGTTCATTAACTGATAATCATCCACAACTTGATGGCCAAATGATCTGCTAGTACACTTCCTTTGATGGCCTTTTGAGTCGTGTATTGAATGTCGTACTCAGTCAAGATCATTTGCCATCTGGCTATCCGTCCAAAAATGGCAGGTTTCTCGAAGATGTACTTGATTGGGTCCATCTTAGAAATCAATAGAGTGGTATGAGTCAACATATACTGTCTTAGCCGGCGAGCAGCCCATGCCAGAGCGCAACAAGTTTTCTCGAGCAGTGAATATCTGGTTTCACAGTCAGTAAAATTTTTGCTCAGGTAATAAATAGCATGCTCTTTTCGGCCAGACTCATCATGTTGGCCCAAAACACACCCCATAGAGTTCTCTAATACTGTCAAGTACATGATCAAGGGTCTTCCTTCAACTGGAGGCATGATAATAGGAGGTTCTTATAGGTATTCTTTGATTTTGTCAAAGGCAATCTGGCACTCATCACTCCATCTGACTATCTGATCTTTCTTCAAGATTTTGAAGATTGGCTCACAAGTAGCAGTCAAGTGTGATATGAAGCGAGCAATGTAATTGAGACGACCCAGGAATCCTCTGACTTCTTTTTCAGAATAAGGGACTGGCATTTCTTGGATGGCCTTTACCTTGGCAGGATCAACTTCAATTCCTTTATTACTGACAACAAAACCTAGAAGCTTTCTAGATCGTACTCCATACGTGCATTTGTTAGGGTTTAACCTTAGTTTGTACTTCTTCAGCTTCTCTAATAATTTGTACAGATGATCGAGATGTTCTTCTTCGGTTTGTGATCTAGAAATCATATCATCCACATATACGTCTATCTCATGATGAATCATGTCGTGAAATAAAGCTACCATAGCCCTTTGATATGTTTCCCCTGCATTCTTTAATCCGAACGGCATGACCTTGTAGCATAAGGTGCCCCATTGCGTAACGAAAGTAGTCTTCTCCATGTCTTTGGGAGCCATCCTTATTTGATTATAGCCTGAGAAGCCATCCATGAAAGAGAAGACTTTATGTTGAGCAGTATTATCAACTAAGATGTCAATGTGTGGTAGAGGGAAGTCATCCTTGGGGCTTGCGCCATTCAGATCCCTATAGTCTATGCACATGCAAACTTTTCTGTCCTTTTTCGGAACCGGTACCAAATTGACAACCCATTGGGGATAGGATGTCACAACTAAGAATCCTGCATCAAATTTTTTCATCACCTCAACTTTGATCTTTTCAGACATATCAGGCCTCATGCGATGAACCTTTTATTTGACAGGAGGGAAGTCTTCTTTTGTCGGCAGATGATGGACTATGATGTCAGTATCCAACCCAAGCATATCTTCATAAGACCAAGCAAATACTTCCATATAATCATGCAACATCTGAACCAACCTGCTCTTGACACCGCTTTCCAAGTTAGCGCCAATCCTGATTTCTTTCTTAACTGACTCAGTACCCAGGTTGATAAGTTTAACCGACTCTTCGTGCGGTTGAATATCTTTTTCCTCTTGTAATAGAAGTCTGGCTAGCTCTCTCGGTATGTCAAAATCTTCCCCGCCTTCATCTTCGGCTTGGTTGATAGGACATTCAAAGTCATAGTCGGTAATAGTAGAGTCATTGGCAATAGGATCTAGAGTGGATGCGGACCTACAAGAGTTTGTGCATGTGCATGTAAGATACATGGCTATGTTTTTTGAAAAATGTATTTGCAAGAAAGGAAAGACAATGAACATAAATATTTGAATGCAAAAGAGTCAAATGTACTGAATGATCATATGATTAGATGAACATAAATAAAACCCTTGATAAATGGACCAAAGTGCCCCGGGCCAGGTAAATGGCTGAAAAGTCATTGTTAAAATATTACAGACAACATGTTCTTGAATTGAAAGAAAAGCAATAATAAGTAGATGACTCCTCAATGAAGGATATGGGAACAAAGTCCTTTGTATGCCAATTATTCAGCTCCGTTGTAGTTGGATACACCCACTATTCAAATGCAGCTCCTTCTTTAGAATCACCCACGGCATTGACTTCATGGCTTCCAATGCAGAGAGGTGGTTTTCCAGCACGAGCGCGTCTCACTTCCTTCTGAGCTTTGATGGTGAATCCCAAACCAAACTTGTCCGCTTTAAATGGGATATCGAGGAGTTTCCCCCAAGTATCACAGTTTCCTTCTTCAATTGCTGCACGGGCGTCTTTGACTGAAACCATCTTTGGCGTGGCCTTAACAGCTTTAGACTCATCAGAAGAACATTTGGTAGCAGCAATCATCAGTGGTACAACCTCAAAGGCTTGACACGAGGTCTCAATTAATTCTCCATCCATCTCTACGTACTTGAAAGAGTTAAGGTGGCTCACTATAAACTCTTCTTCTCCACAGACGGTGACTATTCTTCCCTTGACTGGGTATTTGAGTTTCTGGTGGAGGGTTGAGGTTACTGCCCCAACTTTATGGATCCACGGGCGACCTAACAGACAAGAATAGGCAGGATCAATATCCATAATATAGAAGATGGAGTTGAAGATTTGGGAGCCCACTTTGATTGGAAGATCTACCTTCCCATGAATAATCCTCTTTGATCCATCAAATACCCTTACAATGATATCGCTTGGCTTCAAGACTAAACCTTCACAGTCTAGACGGTCTAACGCCCCCTTGGGTAATACATACAGAGAAGAACCAGTGTCGACTAGAACATGTGCTAAGGTAGTCCCCTTGCACTCGATAGGAACATGTAAAACTTTATCGTGATTCTTCCCGAGAGGTGTTAAGTCAGCATCTGAAAATCCCAAGCCATTATTAGCTGTCAGGCTAGCCACACAATTCTCAAATTGGTCTGTTGTTGTCTCATGGGGGACATGAGCCTTTTTCAGGAACTTGATTAATGTTCGAGCATGGGCATCAGAGCAAATTAGCAATGACAACATTGAAATCTTAGAAGGGGTTTGCCCCAATTGTTCTACAATCTTGAAGTCACTTCTTTTTATGATCTTCAAAATCTCGTCCATCTCGCGAGCGGAGGGTTCTTCATCAGCTACGTCCTTGGAGGGTACTTCAATCACATCAGGCTCAACAACCTTTTCCTTCCGTCTTGTATTAGTACTTGGCTTAGAAGCATTAATGCGGATGGGCATCCTTGTAACAACTGGTGGTGAGATATTGGGTGAAAATATTCTCCCAGTTCTAATTACTTTGCTTGAACCAGCTATGTTACTAACATCATCATCTTTTCCTTCTTCGATACACGCGTCTTGTTTAATCTCATGATAGAACACTTCAACACCATAATTCCATGGCACCACCTTATTTGAAGAGTAGGGAATCGGTTCGGGACTGGTAATTATTAAGGGAGCAATAGTGGGTTCATTTGAAATCCTAATAGGACCTTTGGAGGTGATCCTAAGAGGCTTGTTTGATATGGTAATAATGGAGAGTGTGATACGGTGGCCAGAACCGAGACTATTTATTAGGAATGTTGGTTTTCATTTTGTGTTTGTGTTCGTAAAATGTCGCGGTAAGCAAGAGTCGCCACCGTCTTTTATTTTATCCAACAAGGAAAGGAAAAAAGCCAAGAAAAATTCCTTTTTCGAGATATTTCTGAGTACGGGGGGTAGATTATAGAAAGGGAAGGTATTAGCACCCTTTCTATCCGTAGTTATCTACGGGCTCTTATGTACTTGCTCATCATTTTCAAAATTGCTTCTTTGTGTGCTTGTGTGATTTGAAAAGTTTTTGTTTTGACTTCGATTTAACTCTTGCTTCTGTCTTCAAGAGTGTAATGAAGTGTTTTTGAAAACTTTGTTTGTAAAGGAGTGTAAGTGTGAAAAAAAGTTTATTTTGATTGAGCAAGTACTTAAGAACTAATCTACCTACTCGAAAAAAGAATCGTTCTATGGTTTATTTCCTTTAGACAATGCTATCCCACTATTAGTGAGTAGGTAGCACCGTCGTTGGAGTTTTGAGGGTCAATCTGAAAGGGACGCACGGTCACTAAAGCAATGTTAGGACGTCTTAGTAATAACCCTAATGTCTTAGATCAATTATCCTAGGCAACAATATCTGAGGCAACCTTTCCGAGGCAACTTTGATCTTTGGACAAAAGGACGACCACTAAAGCATCCTATACTCAATGACCGTTTACCGAAGGCAACCAAGTGGGAGTGTACCCTAGGAGTGCGCATGTGCGAATGATTCAATTTCAGATTATTTATCTTTGCACATGTTAGGGTTATCTAACTGTTTTAAAGTTTTTTCACATACATTCTTGTCATGCATCCTAATATCATACATCTAACAGTTAAATATTTGTGGAATTTAAAATGCGGAAATTAAACTACGCTATTACAAGGCTTCGGGTATTTACATAGCCAAAAACAAACCCTTGAAAAGTAAAGAGGTAAATGAAAATAAAGTCCTAACTTAAACTATTACAACCTCGTTAGCAGTTACAATAATGGGATAAAAATAAAAATAAAAGCGCGCGCGAAGAAAATTAGATCGGGAAGGAATTAGGGTTTTGACCCTTCTATCCTAATGAAAAGAAAAATTGTTTTTTGTTGTTTTTTAATTATTTTTAAGAAAAAAGATTAGGTTTTAAAATTAAATATACAAATAATTAGTTTAATTAAATTAATTAATAAAAATAATTACATGACCTATTTTTTATGTTTTGGTTATTTTTTAGGAAAAGAAAAGAAAATTAAGTTAGAAGTAAAAACCTAATTTCTCTGATTATTTTAATTTATTTACAAAAGGAATTAAAGTTGTCTAAAATTAAAATCTAATTAAATTATTTAATTTTTTGTATAAAAAATAAAATCTAAACCTAATTTGTGAAAGTTATTATTTTAATGATTTTTGATAAAAATAAAATAATTAATTAGTTAGTAAAATAAAATAAATAAATAAATTAAAATAAAATATAAAAAGAAAAAGGGATGAGGAATTGGGCCTGTAAAAGCAATTTGGAGGGTGAAAAAAGCCAAATCTAAGCCCAAGAAGAATGAGGTCCACGTTGACTTGCATGATCATGTGCTTTGTGTTGACTAGACTTCATGATGCACCTTCAGATGATGGCCATCAGATTTGGCCATCTGAAAATCTAAGGGCTAGATCTTGAGAGTCTATGGTAGTCCCTTAATTTGTAAACGCGTTGGATCCCAAAAAGAAAAATAACATAGAGAAATTTGGGGACTTGGGATTGGAACCCAGGTCCTGAATCTCTTTCCACGCCCTCACTACCACTACACCACTTGTGTTTTGTTGTACATAAGATACATAATAATAATAATAATATGCAAAACAAATGAAATAATAAAATATTTAGCGCGAAATTCAAATGGACAAGTGACGGCTTGCCACGTCTTCGTCTCCTTCCTCTCTTTGTGGCTAAAAGGTTTAAAAACCGTTACCTACGGAAAACGTCTGTCGCTATAGCCCTGCAATTTCTCAAAATCAAATACAAGTGATATAAATGACTACCAAGGCAATGAATGGACTCGTCTGGACTTGCTGAGCACAGTGGTGGCCCTTTCATGGCCCAATTTTGCTTGCACGCAGAAATCCCAAATCGAGCTTGTAAACCCTAATAATGGTGAAACTTCATACAAGCCATGAAAACACAATTAAAGAATACAGAGAGCTTGCAAATGTTCTATGGATCAATAATATATGGTTAATTCATGCTAACAATGCCTAAATCGTGCAAACCGAATTCAAAAATTCATGGATGTCGTGGATGACTTACAGCGCTTTTTGGTACTGGAAAGGCTTTGTTCTTGATTTCTTCTGCTTGCCTACACTCCAAGGAATCGATTGGAATGGGCAAAGAGTCTTGAATTTGCCTGGAACAATGAAATCGTCTTTGCACTTTTTCTTGATTTTTCAAGTTCTGTTCTTGATGCTGCGCCTCCTTCTGACCTAGTTTTGGGTCTGCACCCATTCTATATGTATCAAGGAATAGATTAGGGTTCTAAAACTGATCTCAATCTTACTCCATCAATGCATTTGATTTTGATTTGATTCTCTTGAATATCATTCTAAAATTGGCCTAAAATTAATCTTTTTGTCCACCCCAATGCCTTGCACGATTTCAAATACTTGCCAACTGGATTTGTGACCTGAAACAAGTATAAAATCTTGAGTTTTCAATGCTTTAGATTTTCTCATGATTTATTTTGATTAAAATTGATTTAATTCAAATAAAAATAAAAATAAAAAATAAAAACATGATAATGAAAAGTGGCAAGGGCTAGGGCTCGTGGGCTGTGTTGCCAACTCAAAACAAGTGAAAAAGATTGGGTCCATTTGGCAAAATTTGAAGTTTTAGGCATAGTTGACTTTTGGCAATTTTGCAAAAAGGGTCAACTTCACCAATGCATAACTTCCTCAATTTTGACTCTTTGAAGGTGTTCTTTGACTTTTTAGAAAGCTTAAGATGTCCTATAAGAAATCCTTTTGGTCTCATCTTAATTTCATATTCCATGCTCATGTATGAAGCTTTGATAAAAAAATGTGTTTTGGTTTACTTTTCAAAATGACCTATAATGTCCAAATTCATAACTTCTTGTGAGTGCATATTTTGAACTTGGGAGCTGAAGATGGGTTGTATAGAATTTCATCCTCTTCAAAATGAGATTTGGATGGGTCATTTCTCATAAAGTATGAGAAAGTTATGCTTGGTCAAAGTTAAGTTAACTTTTCCTACAAAACCCTAATTTAGAAAGTTTTGGTTCTTGATGAATTATGAGCAATCCTTGATGAATCATGATCAACCCTTGATAAAATGATGAAATATACTTCAAAATGAGGATGTTGACCAAAAATCTTGAAGTTTGACTATATGTGAGCCATAGTTAACTTTTGCCCTAGCACAATCGATTTTCAGGCCTTTGAGCAATTGACTGAGCAACTTCCTCTGCAAGGCTTAAAACTTGACATGGATGATCTTGATAACATATTACGACATTGGTGAGCATTTGGGATCCCTTGGACTCAAGTATCTTGATGCAACGTGAAACCTTAATTTGAGGTAGACTGCCTTAGGAGAGAGCATGTCTGGCCAACCCTTGGACTACCTTGAGCAACTTAGGGATCTTTCTTGAAATGTTTTGAGAGATATGGGAGGGAAAATTTTGGGGTACAGCAGCTGCCCCTGTTCAATCTTCTTAAACCTGAGGATGTAGATTGGCTTTCGTGCCTTTCGTGATCCGAGGGTGGAAGATGATTGAACACTAGAGTGCCAAGAAATTTGCACTGGCATGAAGTGGTAATTGTCTTGTGATGTCGGGAATGTGCTTACAGATGCCATTTGGAAATTGCTGACGAGGGGATGGGCTTAAGATGCCATCTGAAGGAGTGTCGATCGCATAAGAGATTCGTTAGCGAGACCTTGTATACATGTCGTTGAGGAAGAATCCGCTGAGGAATGCTGATCTTTGTTACGAGAAGTAGAATCTTAGGAGCTTCGATTGTCCATTATTCTGCTAGTGAGTTGTATTTGTTTGAATTTTAGGAACTTCAGTCGTCCGTTATTCTACCGAGGAATCATCTCTGTTGAATTTTAGTAACTTCGGTCGTCCGTATTCTACTGAGGAAACATCTTTGTTGAATTTTAGGAACTTCGGTCGTTCATATTCTACTGAGGAAACATCTCTGTTGAATTTTAGGAGCTTCGGTCGTCCGTATTCTACTGAGGAACTATCTCTGTTAAATTTTAGGAACTTCGGTCGTCCGTATTCTACTGAGGAACCATCTCTGTTGAATTTTAGGAACTTCGGTCGTCTGTATTCTACTGAGGAACCATCTTTGTTGAATTTTAGGAACTTCGGTCATCCGTATTCTACTGAGGAATCATCTCTGTTGAATTTTAGGATCTTCGGTTGTCCGTATTCTACTGAGGAACCATCTCTGTTTAATTTTAGGAGCTTCAGTCGTCCGTATTCTACTGAGGAACTATCTCTGTTAAATTTTAGGAACTTCGGTCGTCCGTATTCTCCTGAGGAACCATCTCTGTTGAATTTTAGGAACTTCGGTCGTCTGTATTCTACTGAGGAACCATCTCTGTTGAATTTTAGGAACTTCGGTCATCCGTATTCTACTGAGGAATCATCTCTGTTGAATTTTAGGATCTTCGGTTGTCCGTATTCTACTGAGGAACCATCTCTGTTTAATTTTAGGAACTTCGGTCGTCCGTATTCTACTGAGGAACCATCTCTGTTGAATTTTAGGAACTTCGGTCGTCCGTATTCTACTGAGGAATCATCTCTGTTGAATTTTAGGAACTTCGGTCGTCCGTATTCTACTGAGGAATCATCTCTGTTGAATTTTAGGAACTTCGGTCGTCCGTATTCTACTGAGGAATCATCTCTGTTCAAGAGGAAAGTTGATAATGAACTACTATCTGGTCATGGTCCAGGCTTCGTAGTGATAAGACTGACTGCTATCTGGTCGTAATCCAGGCTTTACAGTGACTTACTGGGGATTAAACTATTATCTAGTCGTACCCGGGCTTCACTGCTTGATTGTATCCTTCCTGAAAGGTAAAGGTTAGCTGTATGTAATGCATGATATGTATCAAGCAATGATGTTCTCAAAACAAATGAGATTGTGTTTGTATGATGCGTATATGCATGTGTCATGATGTATGGAAATGTGATGTTTTTAGCTGGGGAAAATAAATCCCGGATTGCTGCTAGAGAAAAGAGTTGAATTCTTCATTTCCGCTGGGGATAGTGAATGAAGATGATTGTGAGAATAAACCTGCAGGAGAGGATAACTCTGCTGGGGAATAAACTGATGAGGAAGTGACTTTGTGGGGAGGACACATTCTGCTAGAGGACCTGTTGATTTGGAGAAATAACCTCGGCTGAGGATGAATCGTCATTGTCAGCAATGATAAACTCTGTTGGGGATTGAGTTTCTGTTTGTAAAAGGATGAACTCCGTTGGGGATGATTTTCCAGTTGCGACTTCACTGGGAATAATCTTTTAGACTCTACTGGGGACAATCTTCCAGACTCCACTGGGGATAATATTCCAGACTCCACTGGGGATAGTCCTCCAGACTCCACTCGGGATAATCTTTTAGACTCTACTGGGGACAATCTTCTAGACTCCACTGGGGATAATCTTCCAAACTCCACTGGGGATAGTCCTCTAGACTCCACTGGGGATAATCTTTTAGTGCGGACAATAGATAAACTCTGCTTGGGGATAATCTTGCTAATTCATTCGCGGTTATGATCCTCAGCTGGGGAGAATGGTGCCCTGTTCAGGACCGCTAATATCACTGTATTTTTCTTACTCTGTGGGGAGTGAATGTACCATAGCCATATTCTTCAGCTAGGTTTATCCCTTTACCTGGTGGACAGAGCAACTGTATGGTTTAGACATTTCTTGTCTGCCCCTGTTTCTGATATTACGAGTAATCGTCTTTTGTTTCGCATGTAAATATTTATGAGCAGCAATTAATGCCAAATGCATATATCAAAAATGAACATTGGATGTTCTTACAAAACAAAACAGAAAAAGGAAAGCAACTTGAATTTTTTTTTTTTTGAGAAAATGAATTGTATTGACTTTGAAGTTGGCCTGTAAATAGGCGTTTTTGTACAAGAGCCTGACGTCCCAGTAAGAGAACGCCACCGAAAAAATAGAATTTGTACAATTTGTGAAAAATAAAGAAAAAAAGCTATATGAATAATCCCACTGAGTTCCAACTCTGCTATTGCCTTTATATCTTCGAGCATCTCATCACTTTGCTACTTGGTTGAAGGTAGATCATATTGATTGGTGTCATCCGAGCTTGATAGTCGATAATGTAGTATGGTTGCAAGGTGATCCAATGAGACATAGTGTTACACTTTGATCCCTAATTTTTGCCTGGACTGCCCTTTCGGGTTTATACCTGTTTTTGCCCAAGCCACCTTTTTAGGTTTTTGACTTGCAGGGTGTACAATTTTTCTTTCATTTTCATCCCTTATTTTTGCCCGAACCCTTTTGGTTCGCCGGGAAGCCCTTATTTTTGCCTAGGCTAGTCGACCTAGCGGGTCTTTGATTATGCGTAGTATCTTTTCTCTATGTCTACATTGACGGGGTGAGGAAGTTCGTTACCATCCATGGTGGTTAGAATCATGGCTCCTCCTAAGAAAATGTTCTTAACCACAAATGGCCCTTCGTACGTAGGGGTCTATTTGCCCCTGGGATCACCTTGAGGTAATATGATGCGTTTGATCACCAGATCCCCAACTTGATACTATTGTCGTCTAACTTTCTTGTTAAATGCCTTGATCATCCTCTTTTGATACGTTTGACCATGACAAATAGCAGTAAGTATCTTTTCGTCGATTAAGTTCAATTGATCAAGCCGGGTCTGGATCCAGTCATCTTCGCTCAAACCTGCATCCTTCATAATCCGAAGAGAGGGTATCTGAACTTCAATGGGCAAGACAGCCTCCATGCCGTATACCAAGGAATAGGGTGTTTCCCCTGTTGACGTCTACGCTGAGGTACGGTACCCATGAAGAGCAAATGGTAACATATCATGCCAATCTTTGTATGTCACCATCATATTATGCACAATCTTCTTGATGTTCTTATTAGCCGCTTCAACAACCCCATTCATCTTTGGCCGGTAAGGAGAAGAGTTATGATGATGTATCTTGAGTTGCTTACAGAGCTCAGTGATCATCGTATTGTTGAGATTTGTACCATTGTCCGTAATGATCCTCTCTGGTACATCGTATCGACAGATCTGATTATTCCGAATAAACCATGCCACGACGTTCTTGGTTACAGTAGCAAAGGAAGCTGCTTCAACCCACTTTGTAAAGTAATCAATAGCTACTAGGATGAAACGATGCCCGTTGGACGCAGTAGGTCTGATCTCGCCGATCATGTTGATGCCCCATATTGGAAAAGGCCAAGGAGCTGTCAAGACGTTCAGAGGAACTGGAGGTATGTGCACCTTATTAGCATAGACTTAGCATTTGTGACAGGTCCGAGAATGTTGATAACAGTCGGCTTCCATGGTGGACCAATAATATCCTTCTCATAGGATCTTCTTTGCCATGGTATGTCCACTGGAATGAGTTCCGAAAGTACCTTCATGTAACTCCGCCATGATTCTTTCTACCTCGCTCTTATCCACACATCGCAATAAGGTTGAATCATGATTACGTTTGTAAAGGATACCATTACTGATGAAGAACTTCGCCGCGAACCTCCTCAGAAACTTCTTATCATTAACAGATGCACCCTTGGGGTATTCCTGAGCCTCAAGATACCTCTTTACCTCTTGAAACCAGGGTTTATCTGTTACCTCTTCAGTCTCAATGTCACAATAATGTGCGGGTTCATCCAACCTTTCAATGGTAATCTGGGGAGCCTCGTTGTCCCACCTGACCTTGAACATAGAAGACATCGTAGCTAGCGCGTCCACTAACTGATTCTTCTCTCTAGGGAAGTGTTCAAAGGTTATCTCCTCGAAGTGTGGAAGCAATGTTAATACATACTCCTTGTAAGGAATAAGATTTGGGTGTTTCGTATCCCCCTCGCCTTTGATCTGACTGATCACGAGAGCAGAATCTCCGAACATACTCAAGAACTTAATCCTTAGGTCGATAGCTGCTCGAAGGCCCATAATGCACGCTTCATACTCTGCCATATTGTTGGTGCAGTTAAAACATAATCGGGCGGTGAATAGAGTATGACAGCCTTTAGGAGATGTGATCACGGTGCCAATGCCATTACCCAGCGCATTTGAAGCTCCATCAAAGTAAATAGACCATCTGGATCCTTCCTCAGGTCCTTCATCCGGTCCAGGTGTCTCACAGTCGGTCACCAACATGATGTTCTCATCCGGAAACTCGAAATTCATAGACTGGTAATCATCCACTGCCTGATGTGCCAAATGATCTGCCAACACACTTCCCTTGATTGCTTTTTGGGTCGTGTATTGGATGTCATACTCAGTCAAGATCATCTGCCATCTTGCTATTCTTCCGGACAAGGCATGCTTTTCGAAGATATACTTGATTGGATCCATCTTTGATATCAATAGAGTAGTGTGAGTCAGCATATACTGTCTCATCCGGCGAGCAGCCCATGCCAAAGCACAACAAGTTTTCTCAAGCAATGAGTTTTGGGTCTCACGGTCGGTAAACTTTTTGCTAAGGTAGTAAATAACATGCTCTTTTCGGCCAGACTCGTCATGCTACCCCATCACGCACCCCATTGAATTATCGAGTACTGTCAAGTATAAGATCAAAGGTCTCCCTTCAGTTGGAGGCATCAGAATGGGTGGCTCTTGGAGATATTCTTTGATCCTTTCGAAAGAGGCCTGACACTCATCATTCCACTTTACCACTTGATCTTTCTTCAACAGTTTGAAGATTGGCTCACAAGTAGCGGTCAAATGTGAAATGAATCAGGAAATGTAGTTCAGACGTCCCCAAAAGCCTCTGACTTCTTTTTCTGTTCGAGGAGCTGGAATTTCCTGTATAGCCTTCACCTTTGCAGGATCCACTTGAATACCTTTATCACTAACGACGAAGCCCAGCAGCTTACCAGACCTTACTCCAAAAGTGCACTTGTTCGGGTTTAACCCCAACTTGTACAACTTCAACCTGTCAAATAACTTCTGAAGGTGGTCAAGATGTTCTTCTTCAATATGGGATCTTGCAACCATGTCGTCGACGTATACCTCAATCTCATGATGAATCATGTTGTGGAACAAAGCGACCATGGCGCGCTGATACGTTGCCCCAACATTCTTCAATCCAAAAGGCATGACTTTGTAGCAAAAGTTACCCCACTGTGTAACGAAGGTTGTCTTCTCCCTGTCTTCAGGAGCCATCTTAATCTGATTATAACCATAAAAACCATCCATAAAAGAGAAGACCTTATGCTGTATGGTGTTGTCAACCAGAACATCGATATGAGGCAGAGGGAAATCATCCTTGGGGCTCGCCCTGTTCAGATCCCTATCGTCCACACACATACGAACCTTACAATCCTTCTTCGGCACTGGTACCACGTTAGCGACCCACTGCGGGTAAGAAGTGACAGCTAGAAAAATGGCATCAAACTGTTTCATAACCTCAGCCTTGATTTTCTCAGACATCTCTGGGCACATTCGACGAACTTTCTGCTTCACTGGAGGGCAGTCTCCCTTAGTTGGCAAGCGGTGAACCACAATATCGGTATCCAACCCAGGCATATCTTCATTAGACCAGGCAAAGATATCAACATAGTCATGCAGCATCTGTATCAACCGTTGCTTGACTCTAGGCTCCAAATTTGCACCGATCTTGACCTCTTTCTTGTCTACCTCTGTACCCAGATTTACTTTTTCCACGGGCTCTTCATGCGGCTGAATGGCCCTCTCTTCTTGAAGTAACAGCCTAGAAAGTTCCCCAGGAACTTCACAATCATCCTAACCTTCATCCTCGGCTTGGTTGATCGGACTTTCAAAGTCATAACTGGTAGTAGCAGAGTCGTTATCAGTGGGATCCAGAGTGGATGTGGACCTGTATTATGATATGTGAGTGTGTGTAAGACAATAGCTGTTTTGATAAAGTGAAAAAAAGGAAAAACAAGGAGCACAAAATTTGTAATGCAAGAAAAATGTCCAATGCTTTATTGATGATATATGGAAATGACAAATATAAATCCCTCACAAACAAAGCCATAGTGTCTCGGGCAAGACACCGGGCCGTAAAAGTTTCAAATTGTCTGTTACAAATCTCAAAACAAAAGTCTTATTACTGTGTAATAAAAGAAATGGGCACGAAGTCCTTTGTCGTCCAATTGCTTAATCCGCCGTCAATAGTCGGGTAAATCCAGCTGTCAAACTCAGACTCTTCATCATCATCTTCAATTGCATTCACTTCCGGATTACTGATACATAGGGGAGGTCTTCCAATCCGCACACGCCGAACTGCCCTTTGAGCTTCTACAGTAAAACCCAAACCAAACTTGTCAGTCTTGTGTGCAAAGTCTGGGAGTTGGCCCCAATTCGCACACCCACCTTTTTCAATAACAGCCTGGGCATCCTTGAGGGAAGCTATCTTCATTGGAGGATCTCCAGTAACAGTTTCAGCCGACGCCAGAGTCTGGGGGACTTCTTCAAAGTTCTGACACGGGGTCTCAATGAACTCCCCATCCATCTCCACATACCGAAAAGAGTTAAGGTGGCTTACCATGTACTCCTCTTCCCCTCGTAATGTAACAGTTTTCCCCTTCACTGGGTATTTCAACATCTGATGGAGCGTAGAAGTTACTGCCCCAGCCTTATGAATCCACGGGTGACCCAGTAAACAAGAATAAAATGGTTGAATGTCCATTACATAGAACATAGATGCAAAAGTCTGGGAACCAACCTTAACAGGGACATCCACCTCCCCGTGTCCTATCCTTTTGGACCCGTCAAAGGCCCTAACCACAATATTACTTGGCTTCAGCACCAACCCTTCATAGTCCAACCGGTCTAACACTTTCTTGGGTAAAACATTTAACGAGGACCTAATATCTACCAGCACGTGGGCCAAAGTAGTTCCCCTGCACTCGATTGAAACATGCAGAGCGTCATTGTGATTCTTTCCTTTGGCAGTCAAATTTGCGTCGGAGAAACCCAACCCGTTGTCAGCTGTCAAACTAGCCACACAGTCTTAGAACTGGTCAGCAGATGTCTCCTACAGCACATGTGCAGTTTTTAGGAAAGCAATTAAAGCCTTAGCATGGACTTCTGAGCACAACAATAAAGACAACATAGAGATCTTCGACGGGGTTTGCCCCAACTGCTCGACTACGTTGTAGTCGCTTTTCTTGATGATCTTCAAAATTTCCTCTATCTCCTGCCTATAGGTTTCAACAATAATTTTCTTCGGTGCCTCCGTCTGGGCAGGCTCACCGGTGATCTCTTTGCCCTGAGCATCAGATGACTCAGTGATAGGGATAATGATTGGAACATGAACAGGGACAGTAGCAAATGTACTGGCAGGTGGAATAGCAACAGGTTTGTAAATAGTTGGAGGAGAAATCTCAAGAGAGAAGAGTCTTCCGCTTCGGGTGACCTTGCTAGACCCAACAATATTGCTGACATCAGTATCAGCCTCTCCAACTTTCAAGTCTTGTTTAATCCCACGATAATACACATCGGCCCCATATTGCCACGGGACAGCCTTATCCGAAGTGTAAGGGATAGGTCTAGGAATAGTAATGATCAATGGAGCAACTCTCGGAACAGATGTAATCCTAACAGGCTTTCTCGAGGAAGCCTTGGAAGGATTGGCGAAAATGGTGATTATGGAAACATCTTCAACAGGAATCAACGGGACCAAAGTTTTCTCGAACAAGATTCCTTTGTTATCCATCAGGCGTCAGACACCTGACTTCAATAGATGGAAACTAGTAGATAGGATGGAACACAGGTGGCAACCCTCGACACAACCCGGAAATAAACTGGCTGATAATAAGTTCTTCTTCAATATCATTAATGGAGTAGAAACATCTTCTACAGAGGTCACGAATGAATCATCATCCACAACATTTACTCCATGCTTGGGCATAGGAGCAGTCATGACATTTGGCTTTTCTGGTGCTTCAAACTCAATCTCCTTAGCCTCAATCAGATCCTGCACTTTATTCTTCAAAGCCCAGCATTTATTTGTATCATGCCCTGGGCTATCGGAGTGATAAGCACAACGGGAATTCACATTATACAGCAGTGATGTAGTACTGGGATTCTTTGGAGCCTCCTTCAGATTCACCAAGTTGGTTTTCAACAGTTGCGATAGAATTTGAGATAGAGTCATACTGAGCCGAGTATACTGCCTTTTTGGTCTCTCTACTCTTTGCTGATTGTTGCGTTGTGGGGCAACAGTTGGTCTTGATATTACCACCGCATTAACTGCTTGGTGGCGCTCAGGTCGGTTTTGGCTCCTCGAGCCGTAAACTGCATTACCTTCTTTTCTGAAAGGATTCTTCTCTATACTCGACGAATCACCTTTCTGTATCTTATCACTTTTAATACCAGCTTCAACCATATCCCCGGTCAAAATCAATTCAGTGAACCCAGACAATGAACTTCTGATCAAATGATTGAAATATGGACCAGACAAAGTCCCAAGAAACATATCCGCCAACTCCCTATCAGAAAGAGGGGGTTGGACTCTTCCAACAAGATCTCTCCATTTTTTAGCGTAGTCCTTAAAGCCTTCGCCTGTACCCATAGACATACTCTGAAGTTGAGTACGCGTGGGAGCAAGGTCGGCATTATACTGGTATTGCTTAAAAAAAGCAGCAGCAAGGTCCTCCCAATTACGGACGTTAGCTCCTTCCAGTTGATATAAGCATTCAAGTTGAGTCCCTGATAGACTATCTTGAAAGAAATGAACCCATAGGTTCCTATTAGCAGTATATGGTTGAATCTTTCTAACATACAAGCGGAGGTGTAACTTCGGGAAGGAGAACCCATCATACTTAGCAAAGACAGGTGCTTTAAACTTTTGCGGGATCACCACCTCAGATGCCAATCCCAGATCTCCGAAGTCCAGCCCGAGTATCTTTTGAATCTCCATCGCACTCAACCGGTCTTCAAGTTGCTTATACCTATCCTCAACCGGAGGATACTGGTCTTCATCAAAGTCATTGTCATTGTCAGAAACCATAGGGCTAGGACCCTTTCTTTCCTCTTGATTCTCTCCCTCTCCAGATGAATGGGACAAATCAGTTTTCTGTCGCAAATTGTTCCCGAATCTACGACCCATGTTCAACAGGATCACCTTCTTCTTCTTCTTCTTGTCCTTCAAAATGAGAGTCTTCAAATCTTGCTGCCCTTTGGCCAGGTTCAGGAACATTTCCTGGAACTGAGCATTCTGAGCTTGAAGATCCTTAATAGCTTAATTAGTAGGTGTTTCAGAAGACATGATTGCTGAAATAAATAGCGAAGAAGATGAGAAACCTGTAAGGGTGCCTATAATGAGGTGCATGGGAATGGAATGCGTATGAAATGATTTCAAAGACTTAGGGATATTCAAATTTGTAAACCAAAATAAAACACACTATATTAGATTAAAACTTGAAACAATGTTTAACAAATGCCTTTAAGGCGTTTACAGAAGAAATACTAAAAAGCAAATCTAAACTAGAAACAATAAAAGACATCAGAATTCCCATGGTCGTTTTCCTTTCGTGCTGACATAATCGTTGATTATCCTCTCATTCTCCAGCTGCCTTGTAAGCTTCAGGATCTTCCGTTCCTTCTCATGATACTTCTCTCTGTAGGTATCCCTTTCTTCCCTTAACTGGATCCAAGACCTCTTCAATGCCCCCAAATCAGTAGGCATATAGGGATGGAGGATCGTATAAGGAACACCTTCTTCATCAGTATGCTCCATAATCACCGGCAAAACAACTTCATATGGCATCCCCAGCTTTTGAGCACGAGCTCGAACCCATTGGAGATACGGTTGCATCGGGAGAGAAGTCTTCATTCCTAGCTCATGTGGATCAGACCTGTTCACCCTGTCCCAAGCTTGTATAAACCGGCGGCGATGTCCCTCAATATCCCCCTTGAAGTAAAAGACAATGCCTGTAAGCAGCAGCTCATGAGGACCGTCTCCCCGAGCTCGTCCAAACTGTCGTAAAGCCAAACAAGGATTGTAGGTTATTCCCCCTCGAATTCCAAGCAACTGAACATTAGGGTATTCCCCACATCGATCAATGACATCTACTTTTTCCATATCTTTAGTACTCCAAAGGATGTCCATATGAGCAAGGGACTTGATTCTGTAAGCCCAACCCATACCTTACTCATTCTTCAATACAGATTTGGGGAGGTGAGAAATAAACCACCTTGCCAGCAGCGGTGTACAACACATGAGAGTTCCCTTTCTCCGAATGGTACGGGTATAAAGAGCATGCAGCATATCACCTAAGAGAGTAGGCACCGGGTTACGAGACATGAAGATCTTGACTGCCGTGATCGGTGGATCTGGAACTGACTGTTTAACGCTGGTTCGCGAAATGTCGCGGAAGCAAGAGTCGCCACCGTCTTTTATTTTCTCCAAATGGAAAGGACAAAAGCACATAAAAATTCCTTTAAGAGATTGCTCTCGGTTCGGGAGGTAGGTTATAGAAAGGGAAGGTGTTAGCACCCTTTCTATCCATGGTTATCCATGGGCTCTTAGATACTTGCTCATTGTGTTTTCAAAAATGTTTGTTTGCTTTTCAATGTGGGTTTAAAAAGTTTCTTTGAAAAATTTCAGTTCGACTCGTACGTCAGAGTGTTTGAAAAATTTGCTTTGAAAGCTTTTGAAAAGTGTTGGTGTGAAAAGATTTCAGTTTGTTTTGAAGAGAGCAAGTATCCTTGAGAACCTACCTACCCTAAGGAATTCGTCTGTGTAAATGTCCTTAAAAGTAGTGCCATCCCACCATTGAGAGGTAGGTAGCACCACCGTTGGAGGTGTTCGGGTCAATTCGGGTTTTAGGGACATGGTGATCACCAGAGCAATAGGAAGACACCTTAGAAGCTACCCCCATGCCAGGTTCCCGGATCATGAGGACTTACTAAGACATCCTCTACTCGACGATCACCTTTCGAAAGGCAACAGTGAGGCGTACCCTAGGGGTGGTGTGTGCGATTTGTGTGTTATTTTCATTGATATTTGTCTTGTCATGTTCATTGTGATCTACGCTTGATTTTAATTAGGGCCATTCATTCTTGCATGCTTATTATTAACAGTTAATATTTGTGGGAAATAAATCTACAACTATTACAAATGGCGCGGGTCCACATCGCCAAAATTAAACCGGACCCGATTTGACATAAAATAAAGAAAGCAAATAAAAGTGCGAAAAGTACAAAATGTTACAACGCTTTGGGAGAGATACATAATTATAATAAACGACATAAAATAAATGCGCGAAGTTAAATAAATTACGAATATGGGCGTTGGACCCTTTTGCGAAAAATTAAATTTAATGAGGAATTAGAATTAAAATTAAAAAGGAAATGTTTTTTAGTATTTTTATGTTTCTTAAGATTTAATGGAAAAAAGAGAATTAATTACAATTAAAATAAAATGTCAAACCCTAATTCTGATTATTTTTTTTAGTTATTATGAAAATGTTATATTAACCTAAATTAAACCCTAATTTTTACTTATGTACAATTTAATTATAAAAATAAATAAATAATAATATTATGATAAAAAGGAAAATTAAAAGGAAAGGAAATTGTTAATTAAACTAATTCTACATATTTTTTGTATTTTTGTTATTTAAAAGAAATTGAAATTATATCCTAATTAGAATTAAATATTTACATGTTAATTTATTTATGAAAGTAATTAAATAAATAAATATCATATTTTTTGATTTTTCTGATTTCATGATGTTTTTTTTATATTTTGTAAAAAAATAATTAATTAAATAAACATGTAATTAAAAGTAAAAATTAACATTAAAACAAGAATAAGAAAAAAAATGATGATAGCAAACCAGGGGGGGGTAGCCCCAAATTGGAGGTTTTGGTTCAGCAAATCAGGCCCAATAGCTTGAAATCCATTTGACTTTTCCAGTTTGTGTGCCAGCGTGTTGACCTGTCCTTATGGTGTTCCTTAATTCTGAGTCCTGGGCTTGATCTTAGTGCACACGTGGGTGGCCTGGATGTAGAGTGCACGATGGATGCTAGTTTGATAATCATATAGAAGCATTGTTAGAAAAATAGCATCGAAATTATTGAAGACCTGGGGATCGAACCCAGGTCTTGTGTATTGCCATCACGTTCGCTTGCCGTCTGTGCCAATTGCGCATTATTAATACATGATGACAAACAAATATAATAAAGAAACAAACGTTAGTGGGAGCTATCACGCGCGAAATTCAAAAAGGAACCAATCCAACCACGCCACGAGATCATCTTCTTCCTTGTCCTGTAAAACAAAACGCGATGGCAACGGTTTTCATGGCGTTGCGTTAGGTGGGCTATAAGAAAATAGCGAATAGCTCAATTCTAAACATAAATTAGGCGCGATAGTTGGGATTTCTTCGTCTCTAGGCGCTGAGTCCAACCATGGTGGTCATAAGGGCTAATTTTACTGTATTGCAAAAGCCCTAAAATCACAACCTGTAAACCCTAGAATTTAAACATGGCATTATCGTGTATGGCCAATAAAAATACAATCAAACGCAATGGTTAGTTTCAAAAGCTCATAACAAACATGATTCCATGAATAGAATGCTGAAGAAATGCTTAAAAGATGATATACGATTATGAATTTTTTGCTTTACAGTTTGTGTTCCATATACCAATTCGTGGATTTCTGAAGGATGTTTGGAGTTGGAATATGATCAGGAGTCCACAAGGAAGCTTTTGGAATAAGTATTAGGGTTGGAATCGACCTCTAAGGTTGATTTCAGTTTTGCTATTTTTTGAGAAATTTCAAGTTTCACCAAGGCTTTTCTTGCGCAGCTTGGAGTGTAATGCAATTAGGTTTATGTTCCTGAATATGTAGTAAAGCTTTTAGGTCAACAAAATTGCACAAAATCTTTTGAATTCAATGGTTTCAATATTTGATTTCATAAAATCTTTTTTGAATCTTTTTTCATGTGTATTTGGTGTCAATTAGCTCAAATCAAACCAAAACTTGCCTAATTAGGATGTGCACGTGATATTGAGAGTAAAACATGCATGAAAAGATTTTTTAGGTCAAGTTTGATATTTTTCATGTATTTAAATAATTTAAATGAATTAATATAAATAATAATTCAAATAAATAAATAAAAAATGAGAAAATACTTCCCTTTGGGCCAAGTGGTCGTGCATAAGCTTGGAATGATGAATCATGGAAGAAAAAAGGGCCCATTAGCAAATTTAGGTCATTTGAAGTAAGGTTGACTTTTCAAAATTCCCAAAAATTTCCCAACTTCCACAAGGCATAACTTGCTCAATTTTTAAGCTTTTCACATGTTCTTGGACTTTTTGGGAAGGTCTTTGAGTCCTCTAACCAATGCCTTTGGTCCCATGTCATTTTGAGTTACCAATATAAAGTTATGGCCTTTGACGTAAAGTCCTTTTTTGTTGACTTTTGAAAATGACCTATAATGTTGAAATTGATAACTTTTTGTGAGAGCATTTCTTGGACTTGGAATATGAAGATGAATTGTAGGAAATGTCTTTCTCTTCAAAATGAGCTTTGGATGGAATTTTTCTGATAATCCATGTGAAAGTTATGCCCTGGTCAATTTCAGTTGACTTTTTCAGCTGTCCAAATATAGTAACTTTTGCATCTTTGATGATTTCTGAGCCAAATTTTGAGAATCATGATCAAGCATTGATCAAATGATGTTTGTGGCTTCAAAATGATATGTTGACCAAAAATTTGAACTTTTGACTGCCAAATGACCATTTTGCCCCTACAGTTGACTGTAGTGCAATTAGGGTTTTTGACTGTGCAATTTTGAGCTGAATGCCTTGAAACTTGATATGAGGATACTTGACCATCTTTGTAGGCATATGAGACTTGATTGGGCCTTTGAAAACTTCATTTTCTTGATCAGACCATAAACCCTAGTTTTGACTGTATAGGAGACAGTTGCACTGCACAACCCTTGGGGGAATTTTGTGACTTGGCTTGGCAATTTCTTGAAGAATATGGGAGGGCAAATTTTGGGGTGCAACAGTTGCCCCTGTTCAATCTTCTTAGACCTGAGGATGCAGATTGGCTGACGTGCCTTTCGTAATCCGAGGGTAGAAGATGATTGAACACTAGAGTGCCCAGAAATTTGCGCTCACATAGTAACAATGATGGGAATGGGCTTATAGATGCCATTTGGAGATTTCTGGATATGATGATGGGCTTATAGATGCCATCTGGATGTTGATCGCGTAGGAGATTCCTTAGCTAGAACCTGCATACCTGCAAAACAGAAAATGATTACCTGACACGTTGTAGGAGCTGATTTTAGATGCTTGGTATAGATATGTCCTGACTGGTTACAGGAGCTGAGTCTGGAGCTTCAAACGCTGATGAATGAACCAGAGATGGTTACTGCTTTAGCATGAATGGTAAGGGAACCTTGGATGACTTTAACTTCAACAATGCTCGTTGAGAAAAATCTTGGTGGAAACTACCATCTTTGCAATATCGGGAAGAGAATCATAGAAAATTATAATCTGAAAGGGAATCACCTCACTCGCCGTTGGAGAGGGAATCATAGGAAAAGGAATTGTTACCTCACACACCGTCGGAGAGGGAAACATCTGAAAAGGACTTACCACCTCACACGCCGTCGGAGAGGGAACCATAAGAGACTATCACCTCACACTCATCGTCGGAGAGGGAAACATCTTAAAAGGACTTACTACCTCACACACCGTCGGAGAGGGAACCATAAGAGACTATCACCTCACACTCATCGTCGGAGAGGGAAACATCTGAAAAAGGAATTACCACCTCACGCACTCGTCGGAGAGGGGACCATAAGAGATTATCACCTCACACTCATCGTCGGAGAGGGAAACATCTGAAGAAGGAATTACCACCTCACGCACTTGTCGGAGAGGGGACCATAAGGAGAAGGAATTACCACCTCACTCGCTGTTGGAGAGGGGACCATAAGGAGAAGGAATTACCACCTCACTCGCCGTTGGAGAGGGGACCATAACTTCTACTGAGTCTTTATCAGAAAAATCTGTTGGGAGTCGATTTAGCTGGACTAGAGAAGGCTTTGAACTATGTTTGAGCATTTTAACTGCGTCTTTCCTGAAAGGTAAAGGTCAGTCATATGCAATGCATGGTATGGATCAAGCAATGATGTTCTCAACATAAATGGGATTTGTATGATATGATGCGTCTATGCATGCTATAATGATATGTGTGATGTTTTATGAATGTATGTTTTTGTCTAGGAGAGTGAATCCTTGACGGGTGCCGGGAAGTCATATCCTGGGCTGATGTTGAAGAATCGATTTATTGCTTCCGCTGGGGATGATAACTGCAAGAATACCGGTAGGAGAAGATGACTCCGTTGAGGAATAAACTTGGCAAATGGAAGATTCTGCAGAGAGAAAAGATACTCTGACTACCATGCTGGGAAGCAATACTCTGTGGGGAGAGATATGCTTTGCTGAATTATTGAGAATGACTCGCTGAGGATAAGAAGACTGTGTCGACGACGATCTTTCCGTGGCTTTTGGCTGAGGATAACCCAGTTATATCCTGTTAAGGAAATAACTCTTTAAATAAAGCCGAGAGACGCGTTCGTGCTCTGCGAGGGGATAAGCTTCCAGAATCTACTGGGGATAAGCTTACTGCTTGGGGAGATGGACTCCAATTTTTTTGGGGGAGCTGGATTGGACTCTCCTGGGGAGATTTTGGACTGTAATTTTGTAAGTTGAAAGAGGGAACATATGTAGGGTTGCCTGCTGATGAGCTCGTGTGAAACCGCATCTGAAATGGAGAAGGAACCTGTGTAGGGTTACTTTGATGACGAGTTCGTGTTAAACTGTATCTGAAATGGAGAAGGAACCTGTGTAGGGTTACTTTGATGATGAGTTCGTGTGAAACCGTATCTGAAATGGAGAAGGAACCTGTGTAGGGTTACTTTGATGATGAGTTCGTGTGAAACCGCATCTGAAATGGAGAAGGAACCTGTGTAGGGTTACTTTGATGATGAGTTCGTGTAAAACTGCATTCTTGGAAAGGGAGAACCTGTGTAGGGTGTCCGGGTAACGAGTCCATGTAAAACTGCATCTTGAATAGGGGGAACCGGTGTAGGGGTGCTTGGTGAGGTAAGTTCATGTAAAACTTCTTGATGAACCGGGGTTAGGTTATCTTGAACTAAATCCATGTAAGACTTCTGGAGGAACCGGGGTTAGGTTACCTTGGGGTAAATCCATGTGAGATTTCTTGACGAACCGGGGTAAGGTTACTGGAGACGAGTCCATGTGATACTTTTGGGGGAACCGGGGTTAGGTTACCTTGAGATAGATCTGTGTGAGCTTTCTTGACGAACCGGGGTAAGGTTGCTTCGGGATAAGTTTGTGTAAAACTTCTGGATGAACCGGGGTAAGGTTGCTTGAGATAAACCCATGTAAGATTTCTAGAGGAACCGGGGTAAGGTTACTTGACGAGTTTGTGTAAAAACTTTTTGATGAACCGGGGTTAGGTCATCTTGAGCTAAATCCATGTAAGACTTCTGGAGGAACCGGGGTTAGGTTACCTTGGGGTAAATCCATGTGAGATTTCTTGACGAACCGGGGTAAGGTTACTGGAGACGAGTCCATGTGATACTTTTGGGGGAACCGGGGTTAGGTTACCTTGAGATAGATCTGTGTGAGCTTTCTTGACGAACCGGGGTAAGGTTGCTTCGGGATAAGTTTGTGTAAAACTTCTGGATGAACCGGGGTAAGGTTGCTTGAGATAAACCCATGTAAGATTTCTAGAGGAACCGGGGTAAGGTTACTTGACGAGTTTGTGTAAAAACTTTTTGATGAACCGGGGTTAGGTCATCTTGAGCTAAATCCATGTAAGACTTCTGGAGGAACCGGGGTTAGGTTACCTGGATAAGTTTGTGTAAAACTTCTTGATGAACCGGGGTTAGGTCATCTTGAGATAGGTCCATGTGAGACTTCTGGAGAAACCGGGGTTAGGTTACTTCGGGATAAGTTTGTGTAAAAACTTCTTGATGAACCGGGGTTAGGTCATCTTGTGGAGGAGGAGCCTGTGTATGACTTTGTCTGAAGGTTGAGAAGAAACCGGTGTTGGGTTGCATGATTTTGACTAAGTGGATGACTGTCCTGTTTGGTCTCGGACACTAGCCCACGATCTGGAATTTGTAAAGGTAGATGGTAATCATTCTTATGTTGATCTGTCCTTTGTACTTTGGTTGACAGAGCAATTGGATCGCCTGGATAACTCATTATTGCCCCTGCTTCGGAGGTGAGGGAAGAGGATACCTGTGTGGGTGATTGACAAATCTTCGGGTAGGTAAGTGACGAGATACCGGAACATAGTCGTACGCTTTGATCCCTAACTTTTGCCTGGACTGCCCTTTCGGGTTTTCAGTCCACCGGGATACCCATTTTTGCCCAAGCCGCCTTTTCAGGTTTTCGACTTGCCGGGTGTACATGTTTTTTTGTTTCATCCCTTTATTTTGCCCGAACCCTTTTGGTTCGCCGGGAAGCCCTTATTTTTGCCTAGGTGTGTCAACCTAGCGGGTCTTTGATTTTGCGTAGTATCTTTCCGACTATGCCCATGTTTTCAGAATGTAGGGAGTTGCCCCTATTAGAAGTAATTTGCCATGCCCCAGATAATGGGCAATGCTCCTACTGTGCCCCTTGATTGGAGGTACTTCTATTCACAAGGTGTTCATCGTGCAAATTTCCCTGCTGTTCAAACAAATAGTCATATGCAAACAAGGTTATTTTAAGAATGCAAAAGCCTATGTCTGTCTTTGAATTTTGAAAATGCATTTTTTGTAATACAGTGTGGTGTCAACTCAAGATTTTACAGCAAACCTTCAGGAGTCAGGATACCTTCGTAACAGTATGCTTTCGAACTAACCCATGCTTCAGCTAGGACTTTTCAGGGTTATAACATGGCCCGGTTCACGGTTTAAGAAACAAAGGATAAAGGCTCAAATTATTTGTACCCACCCGCTCTTCGTGATGTTCTTCAAACCTAAACTCAGTTGATCGTGCGTTAGACCTTGTTTGAGTCTTTGTTCTGATGTTCCAATGATGGTTCAGATGTTGATGATTTCTTTTGAATAGGCAGCCATTTTTGCTTTGGTTGTGAGACCTCTTGCTTTATTTTCGTTATCCCTTTCTTTTTTGCCTGAACTGTTTCCCTTTTTGGAATTACAGTCAGCGGGATGCCCCAGTTTCATAAGTCCCTTTTTATAGGTTTTGACTTTCTGGGCTTTTCATTTATGATTTTTTTTTGATAACGACTGCCTGTCTTTATGATTGTTCTGAACCATCACTGTCTTTTGTTTTTTTTGGAAAAAAAACTCATTTGGTGCCATTCGCTATGCACTTGGATCAACTGAGAGACTACCCTGCCCCAGGTTATGATTAAGGGTTTTGATTTTCGAAAATAAAACTCCTACTTCTTTGGCTCAGAGGGGTTGACGAGGGATTATCTTCCTTATAACTCCAGTGTTTAGGGGTTGAAACAATGCCTGTACCTCATCAGCGGTATTTGTTCAAAAGCATACTGTAGATTGTGGTATCGTTTTCGTCATCCTCCCTCAAGAGATTTAGAATTTTCAATTAAGAGTTGACCATTGCAAACATATGAAAGCGGTTTTAAGCATAGTAAATTAAATCAAGACAGACATGTGTAATGCATTCATGAAATAAAAGAGTTTAACATGATAATTGTTTATCTGAACAAGAAAAGAAAAATACAACTTGAATTCAAATGAACAAAAATCTCTCGATCCTAGCCATGTTTTGGCAATGGAGCAGTGATCACGTTGGGAGTCTCAACAGGCTCGAACTCGATCTCTTTGGCGTCGATCATGTTCTGAATCTTGTACTTTAGTGCCCAACAGTCCTCAGTATCGTGCCCCGGGCTATCGGAATGATAAGCGCATCTGGCTTCTGGATTGTAGCTAGGAGAGGAGGTCTTAGGATTGGCAGGAGGGTTGATCACTGCAATCAGGTTCATCTTCAACATGTGTTGCAGTGCTTGTGACCATGGCATGTTAATGTTGGTGAACTGCCTTTTAGGCCCGTCCGGCCTTTGCTGGTTTCCCTTTTGCGGTTGGCGGCGTGGTGCAGAACCAGAGATCATGACTGCCCCTGCATGTTGATCACGGCGACTCTTTTGACTGCATGCAGCATTAGATTCCTTCTTTCCCGTGTAAGGCTTTTTGTGGGTGTCAGAAGGTGTGGCCTCTTGGATTTTCCCACTCTTGATACCAGCTTCAATTCTTTCGCCAGTCAGGATGAGGTCGGTAAATCCAGCAGATGAGTTACCAATCAGGTGGTTGAAGAATGGCCCGGATAGGGTCCCCAAGAACATATCAACGAGTTCCCGGTCAGTTAATGGAGGTTGTACCCTTCCAGCAAGGTCTCTCCATTTCTGTGCATACTCTTTGAAACCTTCGCTTGCACCTATAGACATTCCCTGAAGCTGAGTGCATGTGGGAGCAAGGTCGGCATTGTACTGGTAATGCTTGTAGAAAGCAGTGGCTAAGTCTTCCCAGGTACGGATGTTGGCTCCATTCAATTGATAAAACCACTCGAGCTGAGTCCCTGAAAGACTCTCTTGGAAGAAATGGATCCATAAGTTTTTGTCAGCTGTATAGGGTTGGATCCTCCTTGTGTAAGCCCTGAGATGCAACTTAGGACAGGATGCCCCATCGTATTTAGCAAAGGCAGGTGCCTTAAACTTGTGCGGGATTACTACCCCAGAAGACAGACCTAGATCCTCAAAGTCCAGGCCGGGCACTTTTTGTATCTCCATAGCACTGAGCCGGTCTTCCAACTGTTTGTATTTATCCTCAGCCGGAGGGTATTGTTCGTTGTTGAAATCTGTCTCGTTGTCGGAGACCACTGGACTAGGCACCTCTCTCTCATGGTGACTGCTTTCCCTCACAGATGGGGTAGTCCTCTCAGTTTCAGTCTGTAGTGTGTTCCCAGATCTACGCCTAGGGCTGAACAAAACAGTCCTCTTCTTCTTCTTGTCCTTCTTCAGGAGCAGAGCCTTCAGATCTTGTTGCCCCTGGGTCAAATTCATGATCAGCCCTTGGAACTGGGCGTTCTGAGCCTGGAGGGCCTTGATAGACTGCTCAGCTGATGATTCAGGATTCATGACGATCGGCTGAAATAAACATCGAAGAAGGGTAAGCAACCTGTCAAAGGGATACCTGCAATGCAATTAGATGTATGATATGCGTGCAATGATTTCAATGATCTCGCGGGGTAAACAGAGAAACTTGTTAGAGTTGAAAACCGGCAACTTGATTGAAGAAACTTCCTGTTGTAGAAAATCCTTCTTCAAGGGTCAAAAGCTCACCATATCCAGTGGGTCATAGCCCCTGACAACCTTGTCTAGAGGAAAATAAATCCTCTTTGCCCCTTGCTAGATAGTTTGATTCATCATGACCTGCATCACAAGCCCTTGAGATCCTTGAAATGGGTTAGGATGTATGCAATGGTATGATGTCATGGTATGCATGGGGTAATGTATGTAACCCTGTTGTGAGTCCCAATTAAGGACTGCAAACCAAAACCTGCAAGAAACTTAGGGTACTCTGTTATGAGTCCTGCAAGAAACAAGTGTCAGGTAACAAGTATGCAGATAGTCAAGTACGAAGGCACACAAGTCACACAAGAGAAGCCCTTAGAGTTTAGGCCAGCATGAAGTTTGGGGTACTACCCTCTTGAAGTTGGTGGGTTCAACCTGTCTTAATCAAAGTAACCGGGTTCTAAGGTTCCCAATATCACGGGATTGCTTTCATTGTTCATCGTCTCGATTTAGCCACTGAACTGGCGACCGAAATATTCCAGGAAAGCAACCCTCAATTGAGTGTAGTATCGAGTATCAACCAACCTCGGACTGCACCAAAGTCAGTTATCTCACTACCCTAAAGAGGCCAAGATAGTTCAATTAAGGTTCCTAAGGTCTGTTGATGCTTCATGACACCGCGCGGAGGCCCCGTACTCTCCTTGACTGAACTCAAGGGTTACCGGTACACACCAAAGTGCCACATCAACGTAGCAGACTGTTTCAACCATGTCGGTATACCCCGCACAGTTCCCTCACAGCCTTGTTGCTACTTTCTAAGAAGGTATCCCCCAGATCCGGGTTAGGATCTATAGAACTCCCAAGACAGTCCCACAATTTAAAGCAAACAAGGAAAGCAATTGAAAACACAGTGATCTTAGTCCTAAGGTACACCTCACTTTAAAGATGTCCCCAGCAGAGTCGCCAGTTCTGTGATCGGTGGATCTGGAACTGACTGTTTAACGCTGGTTCGCGAAATGTCGCGGAAGCAAGAGTCGACACCGTCTTTTATTTTCTCCAAATGGAAAGGACAAAAGCACAGAAAAATTCCTTTAAGAGATTGCTCTCGGTTCGGGAGGTAGGTTATAGAAAGGGAAGGTGTTAGCACCCTTTCTATCCATGGTTATCCATGGGCTCTTAGATACTTTCTCATTGTGTTTTCAAAAATGTTTGTTTGCTTTTCAATGTGGGTTTAAAAAGTTTCTTTGAAAAATTTCAGTTCGACTCGTACGTCAGAGTGTTTGAAAAATTTGCTTTGAAAGCTTTTGAAAAGTGTTGGTGTGAAAAGATTTCAGTTTGTTTTGAAGAGAGCAAGTATCCTTGAGAACCTACCTACCCTAAGGAATTCGTCTGTGTAAATGTCCTTAAAAGTAGTGCCATCCCACCATTGAGAGGTAGGTAGCACCACCGTTGGAGGTGTTCGGGTCAATTCGGGTTTTAGGGACATGGTGATCACCAGAGCAATAGGAAGACACCTTAGAAGCTACCCCCATGCCAGGTTCCCGGATCATGAGGACTTACTAAGACATCCTCTACTCGACGATCACCTTTCGAAAGGCAACAGTGAGGCGTACCCTAGGGGTGGTGTGTGCGATTTGTGTGTTATTTTCATTGATATTTGTCTTGTCATGTTCATTGTGATCTACGCTTGATTTTAATTAGGGCCATTCATTCTTGCATGCTTATTATTAACAGTTAATATTTGCGGGAAATAAATCTACAACTATTACAAATGGCGCGGGTCCACATCGCCAAAATTAAACCGGACCCGATTTGACATAAAATAAAGAAAGCAAATAAAAGTGCGAAAAGTACAAAATGTTACAACGCTTTGGGAGAGATACATAATTATAATAAACGACATAAAATAAATGCGCGAAGTTAAATAAATTACGAATATGGGCGTTGGACCCTTTTGCGAAAAATTAAATTTAATGAGGAATTAGAATTAAAATTAAAAAGGAAATGTTTTTTAGTATTTTTATGTTTCTTAAGATTTAATGGAAAAAAGAGAATTAATTACAATTAAAATAAAATGTCAAACCCTAATTCTGATTATTTTTTTTAGTTATTATGAAAATGTTATATTAACCTAAATTAAACCCTAATTTTTACTTATGTACAATTTAATTATAAAAATAAATAAATAATAATATTATGATAAAAAGGAAAATTAAAAGGAAAGGAAATTGTTAATTAAACTAATTCTACATATTTTTTGTATTTTTGTTATTTAAAAGAAATTGAAACTATATCCTAATTAGAATTAAATATTTACATGTTAATTTATTTATGAAAGTAATTAAATAAATAAATATCATATTTTTTGATTTTTCTGATTTCATGATGTTTTTTTTTATATTTTGTAAAAAAATAATTAATTAAATAAACCTGTAATTAAAAGTAAAAATTAACATTAAAACAAGAATAAGAAAAAAAATGATGATAGCAAACCAGGGGGGGGGGGGGGGGGGGGGGGGGTAGCCCCAAATTGGAGGTTTTGGTTCAGCAAATCAGGCCCAATAGCTTGAAATCCATTTGACTTTTCCAGTTTGTGTGCCAGCGTGTTGACCTGTCCTTATGGTGTTCCTTAATTCTGAGTCCTGGGCTTGATCTTAGTGCACACGTGGGTGGCCTGGATGTAGAGTGCACGATGGATGCTAGTTTGATAATCATATAGAAGCATTGTTAGAAAAATAGCATGGAAATTATTGAAGACCTGGGGATCGAACCCAGGTCTTGTGTATTGCCATCACGTTCGCTTGCCGTCTGTGCCAATTGCGCATTATTAATACATGATGACAAACAAATATAATAAAGAAACAAACGTTAGTGGGAGCTATCACGCGCGAAATTCAAAAAGGAACCAATCCAACCACGCCACGAGATCATCTTCTTCCTTGTCCTGTAAAACAAAACGCGATGGCAACGGTTTTCATGGCGTTGCGTTAGGTGGGCTATAAGAAAATAGCGAATAGCTCAATTCTAAACATAAATTAGGTGCGATAGTTGGGATTTCTTCGTCTCTAGGCGCTGAGTCCAACCATGGTGGTCATAAGGGCTAATTTTACTGTATTGCAAAAGCCCTAAAATCACAACCTGTAAACCCTAGAATTTAAACATGGCATTATCGTGTATGGCCAATAAAAATACAATCAAACGCAATGGTTAGTTTCAAAAGCTCATAACAAACATGATTCCATGAATAGAATGCTGAAGAAATGCTTAAAAGATGATATACGATTATGAATTTTTTGCTTTACAGTTTGTGTTCCATATACCAATTCGTGGATTTCTGAAGGATGTTTGGAGTTGGAATATGATCAGGAGTCCACAAGGAAGCTTTTGGAATAAGTATTAGGGTTGGAATCGACCTCTAAGGTTGATTTCAGTTTTGCTATTTTTTGAGAAATTTCAAGTTTCACCAAGGCTTTTCTTGCGCAGCTTGGAGTGTAATGCAATTAGGTTTATGTTCCTGAATATGTAGTAAAGCTTTTAGGTCAACAAAATTGCACAAAATCTTTTGAATTCAATGGTTTCAATATTTGATTTCATAAAATCTTTTTTGAATCTTTTTTCATGTGTATTTGGTGTCAATTAGCTCAAATCAAACCAAAACTTGTCTAATTAGGATGTGCACGTGATATTGAGAGTAAAACATGCATGAAAAGATTTTTTAGGTCAAGTTTGATATTTTTCGTGTATTTAAATAATTTAAATGAATTAATATAAATAATAATTCAAATAAATAAATAAAAAATGAGAAAATACTTCCCTTTGGGCCAAGTGGTCGTGCATAAGCTTGGAATGATGAATCATGGAAGAAAAAAGGGCCCATTAGCAAATTTAGGTCATTTGAAGTAAGGTTGACTTTTCAAAATTCCCAAAAATTTCCCAACTTCCACAAGGCATAACTTGCTCAATTTTTAAGCTTTTCACATGTTCTTTGACTTTTTGGGAAGGTCTTTGAGTCCTCTAACCAATGCATTTGGTCCCATGTCATTTTGATTTACCAATCTCAAGTTATGGCCTTTGACTTAAAGTCCTTTTTTGTTGACTTTTGAAAATGACCTATAATGTTGAAATTGATAACTTTTTGTGAGAGCATTTCTTGGACTTGGAATATGAAGATGAATTGTAGGAAATGTCTTTCTCTTCAAAATGAGCTTTGGATGGAATTTTTCTGATAATCCATGTGAAAGTTATGCCCTGGTCAATTTCAGTTGACTTTTTCAGCTGTCCAAATATAGTAACTTTTGCATCTTTGATGATTTCTGAGCCAAATTTTGAGAATCATGATCAAGCATTGATAAAATGATGTTTGTGGCTTCAAAATGATATGTTGACCAAAAATTTGAACTTTTGACTGCCAAATGACCATTTTGCCCCTACAGTTGACTGTAGTGCAATTAGGGTTTTTGACTGTGCAATTTTGAGCTGAATGCCTTGAAACTTGATATGAGGATACTTGACCATCTTTGTAGGCATATGAGACTTGATTGGGCCTTTGAAAACTTCATTTTCTTGATCAGACCATAAACCCTAGTTTTGACTGTATAGGAGACAGTTGCACTGCACAACCCTTGGGGGAATTTTGTGACTTGGCTTGGCAATTTCTTGAAGAATATGGGAGGGCAAATTTTGGGGTGCAACAACTGCGTTCACATCGACAAAAGAATCTGAATTAGGGAACATAACCAAGCCATAGATGAGGAGAGCCAGGATGTCTTCAAATGCTTGAAAGTACAAACTATCCCAGAACTGTTCAGCTTGATCAATTAAAAACTTATCCAAGAAACCTTTAACCGCACTCCGAATCTCCCAGTTAGATACTACATCAGCCATTGTTAGATGTAGGGCTGAAGCAATATCCTCTGGCCTAGGAGCTATCTCCAAGCCTATAAAGGGTGTCTGCTCTAGAATAGATATGCCAAGTAAATCAGAAAACTCCTCCAAAGTAGGGACTAGCTGATAGTCCGGGAAGGTGAAACAGTGATACAACGGTTCAAAGAACTGGAACAAGACGCTCATCATTTGCTCATCCAACTTTGAAGTGACCAGGCTAAGGAGATGACCATGTCTTCTAACAAAGAAAGAAGTATCAGGAACTTTTGAGACCAACTCTCTAAGCTGAGCAGGTATCTGCACGAAGCTGATTCGAATGGTATTTCTACGCATAGAGGCCATGATCTGCAAAACAAAACAAAGATGAATCCCCTTGGTCTTTGAAATGGTTAGTCTAATGAAATATGCATGCGATGTCATGATGCATGATGTCATGATAAAAACACACCACAGGTATCACAAATAGCAAACATGGTAAGGGCAAACAAGTCACACAATAGCCCTTAAATTTCAGGCTGGCATGGAGTTTAGGTACTACCCTCTTGCAGTTTAGTTGGTTCAACCTGTCCTAGTAATAGTAACCGGGTTCTAGAGGTTCTCAATATCATTGACCATCCTCCATCGGTCATAATTCCAGGAACGCAATCTTTTCTTGTAGTCGGAACCATCTCGAGAGTATGGTCTCAATGAGTGTATCATACTGCTACTTTCTATGGCCAAGTTGGTCAATTATAGGTTCTAAGGTCAGTTGATGCTTAATGACCCATTATTGTTCCTCCACAAGGGATATCGGTACTAACTAATGTGTCACACCAACATAGCTTCTGCTTCAACCATATCGGTCTACGCCGTACAATTCCCTTACAGTCTATTGCTACTTACCTAAAAGGTATCCCCAGATCCGGGTTAGGATCTATAGTAACTCCGGTACAAAGCCCACAAAGATAAAGCAATCAAATCAGACAATAGAAAACAATATGATGAACTAATCCTAAGGTACACCCCACTTATTAATTCCCCAGCAGAGTCACCAGTTCTATGATACGGTGGCCAGAACCGGGACTATTTTTTAGGAATGCTGGTTTGCGTTTTGTGTTTGTGTTTGCAAAATGTCGCGGTAAGCAAGAGTTGTCACCTTTTTTTATTTTATCCAACAAGGAAAGGAAAAAAGCACAGAAAAATTCCTTTTTCGAGATATTTCTGAGTACGGGGGGTAGATTATAGAAAGGGGAGGTATTAGCACCCTTTCTATCCGTAGTTATCTACGGGATCTTAGGTACTTGCTCATCATTTTCAAAATTTCTTCTTTGTGTGCTTGTGTGATTTGAAAAGTTTTTGTTTTGACTTCGATTTAACTCTTGCTTCTGTCTTCAAGAGTGTAATGAAGTGTTTTTGAAAACTTTGTTTGTAAAGGAGTGTAAGTGTGAAAAAAAGTTTGTTTTGATTGATCAAGTACTTAAGAACTAATCTACCTACTCGAAAAAAGAATCGTTCTATGTTTTGTTTCCTTTAGACAACGCTATCCCACTATTAGTGAGTAGGTAGCTCCGTCGTTGGAGTTTTGAGGGTCAATTCGAAAGGGACGTACGGTCACTAAAGCAATGTTAGGACGTCTTAGTAATAACCCTAATGTCTTAGATCAATTATCCGAGGTAACAATATCCGAGGCAACCTTTCCGAGGAAACTTTGATCTTTGGACAAAAGGACGACCACTAAAGCATCCTATACTCAATGACCGTTTACCGAAGGCAACCAAGTGGGAGTGTACCCTAGGAGTGCGCATGTGCGAGTGATTCAATTTCAGATTATTTATCTTTGCACATGTTAGGGTTATCTAACTGTTTTAAAGTTTTTCACATACATTCTTGTCATGCATCCTAATATCATACATCTAACAGTTAAATATTTGCGGAATTTAAAATGCAGAAATTAAAATACGCTATTACAAGGCTTCGGGTATTTACATAGCCAAAAACAAACCCTTGAAAAGTAAAGCGGTAAATGAAAATAAAGTCCTAATTTAAACTATTACAACCTCGTGAGCAGTTACAATAATGGGATAAAAATAAAAACAAAAGTGCGCGCGAAGAAAATTAGATCGGGAAGGAATTAGGGTTTTGACCCTTCTATCCTAATGAAAAGAAAAATTGTTTTTTGTTGTTTTTTAATTATTTTTAAGAAAAAAGATTAGGTTTTAAAATTAAATATACAAATAATTAGTTTAATTAAATTAATTAACAAAAATAATTACATGACCTATTTTTTATGTTTTGGTTATTTTTTATGAAAAGAAAATAAAATTAAGTTAGAAGTAAAAACCTAATTGCTCTAATTATTTTAATTTATTTACAAAAGGAATTAAAGTTGTCTAAAATTAAAATCTAATTAAATTATTTAATTTTTTGTATAAAAAATAAAATCTAAACCTAATTTGTGAAAGTTATTATTTTTATGATTTTTGATAAAAATAAAATAATTAATTTGTTAGTAAAATAAAATAAATAAATAAATAAAAATAAAATATAAAAAGAAAAAGGGATGAGGAATTGGGCCTGCAAAAGCAATTTGGAGGGTGAAAAAAGCCAAATCTGGGCCCAAGAAGAATGAGGTCCACGTTGACTTGCATGATCATGTGCTTTGTGTTTACTAGACTTCATGATGCACCTTCAGATGATGCCATCAGATTTGGCCATCTGGAGATCTAAGGGCTAGATCTTGAGAGTCTATGGTAGTCCCTTAATTTGTAAACGCGTTGGATCCTGAAAAGAAAAATAACATAGAGAAATTGGGGGACTTAGGATTCGAACCCAGGTCCTGAAGCTCTTTCCACGCCCTCACTACCACTGAACCACTTGTGTTTTGTTGTACATAAGATAAATAATAATAATAATATGCAAAACAAATGAAATAATAAAATATTTAGCGCGAAATTCAAATGGATGAGTGACGGCTTGCCACGTCTTCGTCTCATTCCTCTCTTCGTGGCTAAAAGGTTTGGAAACCTTTACCTACGGACAAAGTCCGTCGCTATAGCCCTGCAATTTCTCAAAATCAAATACAAGTGATATAAATGACTACCAAGGCTATGAATGGACTCGTCTGGACTTGTTGAGCACATTGGTGGCCCTTTCATGGCCCAATTTTGCTTGCACGCAGAAATCCCAAATCGAGCTTGTAAACCCTAATAATGGTGAAACTTCATACAAGCCATGAAAACACAATTAAAGAATACAGAGAGCTTGCAAATGTTCTATGGGTCAATAATATATGGTTAATTCATGCTAACAATGCCTAAATTGTGCAAACCGAATTCTAAAATTCATGGATGTCGTGGATGACTTACAACGCTTTTTGGTACTGGAAAGGCTTTGTTCTTGATTGCTTCTGCTTGCCAACACTCCCAGGAATCGATTGGAATGGGCAAAAGTCTTGAATTGTCCTGGAACAATGAAATCGTGTTTGCATTTTTTCTTGATTTTTTCAAGTTCTGTTCTTGATGATGCGCCTCCTTCTGACCTAGTTTTGGGTCTGCACCCGTTCTATCTGTATCAAGGAATAAATTAGGGTTCCAAAATTGATCTCAATCTTCCTCCATCGATGAATTTGATTTTGATTTGATTCTCTTGAATATCATTCCAAAATTGGCCTAAAATCAATCTTTTTTTCCACCCTAATGCCTTGCACGATTTCAAATACTTACCAACTGGATTTGTGACCTGAAACAAGTATAAAATATTGAGTTTTCAATGCTTTAGATTTTCTCATGATTTATTTTGATTAAAATTGATTTAATTCAAATAAAAATAAAAACAAAAAATAAAAACATGATAATGACAAGTGGAAAGGGCTTGGGCTCGTGGGCTATGTTGCCAACTCAAAACAAGTGAAAACGATTGGGCCCATTTGGCAAAATTTAAAGTTTTAGGCATAGTTGACTTTTGGCAATTTTGCAAAAAGGGTCAACTTCACCAATGCATAACTTCCTCAATTTTAACTCTTTGAAGGTGTTCCTTGACTTTTTAGAAATATTGAGATGTCCTATAAGCAACCCTTTTGGTCTCATATCAATTTGATTATCCATGCTCATGTATGAAGCTTTGACAAAAAAGGTGTTTTTGTTGACTTTTCAAAATGACCTATAATGTCCAAATTCATAACATCTTGTGAGTGCATATTTTGAACTTGGGAGATGAATATGGGTTGTATATAATTGCATCCTCTTCAAAATGATATTTGGATGGGTCATTTCTCATAAAGTATGAGAAAGTTATGCTTGGTCAAAGTTGAGTTGACTTTTCCGGCAAAACCCTAATTTAGCAACTTTTGATTCTTGATGAATTATGAGAAATCCTTGATGAATCATGATCAACCCTTGATAAAATGATGAAATATACTTAAAAATTAGGATGTTGACCAAAAATATTGAAGTTTGAATGTATGTGAGCCACAGTTAACTTTTGCCATAGCACAGTCGATTTTCAGGCCTTTGAGCAATTGACTGAGCAAACTTCCTCTGCAAGGCTTGAAACTTGACATGGATTATCTTGATAACATATTAAGACATTGGTGAGCATTTGGGATCCCTTGGACTCAAGTATATTTATGCAACATGAAACCCTAATTTGAGGTATACTGCCATAGGAGAGAGCTTGTCTGGCCAACCCTTGGACTACCTTGAGCAACTTGGGGATCTTTCTTGAAATGTTTTGAGAGACATGGGAGCGAAAATTTTGGGGTACAACAGAGAGGTCTTCACATTTTTTAGTAAAACTTTTGGCAAGTGGGGTCTTCTCGAATAGAATTTCGTAGCTATCCATCAGGCGTTGTATGCCTTTCTTCAGCCTTTCACATCCATTGAGTTATCTTGTACAACACACACAGTCCTTTACGCAACCAGGGAAAATCCCGGCTTTCAACAGATTGTTTTTGATTATATTCAGCGGAGTAGTCAATTCTTCAATAGAGGCGACCAAAATTGCATCTTCGACAACATTAACACCTTTGTCATGCTTCGACATTGGAGCAATGATTACATTCGGTGTTGGAGGAGGATCAAATTTAATAGTTTTGTTATCAATCAAATTCTGGATTTTGTTCTTCAAGGCCCAACACTGGTCAGTCTCGTGCCCGGGGCTACTTAAATGGTAAGCACACTTAGCGTTCAGATTATACTTTGGTGACGAGGTGTCAGGGTTGGCGGGAGGATCGCGCAATGTCACTAAATTAGCCTTGAGAAAATGTTGAAGGGCTTGAGACAGTTACATTCCTAACCTCGTAAATTATCTTCTTGGAGTTTCAAAACATTGATGATTTGCTGATGGTCTTGGAGTAAGAGTTGGATTGGAGATTTGAGCAGCATTGACAGACAGGTGATCGTTCTTCTTGGTACGGGCCCTTGCCCCGTACACATCATTGACTTCCTTCTTTGCAGCAAAAGGTTTCTTGATAGGATTTGGAGTAGAGGTAGATGCCACATGGATCTTCCCACTTTTGATGCCACTCTCAACTCTTTCGCCGGTTAAGATCAATTCGGTGAAATCAGAAGAAGAGCAGTCAACCAACAGATTAAAGAAATGACCAAATAAAGTGCCCATGAACATGTCGATGTGCTCCCTATCAGTCAAGGGAGGTTGGACCCTACTAGTAAGGTCTCTCCACTTTTGCGCATATTCCTTAAATCCTTCATTCTTCCCATGGTCATATCTTGCAACTGAACCTTCGTTGGCGCCAAGTCGGTGTTATACTGATATTGATGGTAGAATGCGGTAGCTAAATGTTCCCAGGTATTGATACGAGAACCATCTAGCTGATAAAACCATTCAAGTTGCGTTCCCGCCAAGCTCTCTTGGAAAAACTGAACACAGAGACTGTCTCCTTGAACCTCCTACCCATGTTGAGTAGAGCTTTCTTCTTCGGCTTCTTCTTAACGGCCAACAAAGCCATCATATCTTGCTGCCCCTTGGCTAGGGCTAGTAGAGTCTCCTAAAACTGAGAATTATGGGTTTGGAGATCCTTCCGAGTTTTCTCTAGATCCATCTTGCTGAAATAAACAACAGAAAGATAAGGAAGTCTGTTATGCGAAAACCTGTCATGTTATGATGCATGGAATATGTACATGCAAATGATTTCAAGGATTAATGAAATTTAAATTTGTATAGACAAAAGAATGAACAAACGTTAATTCTCATTAGACAAAACAAGAAAGATTACATCATGCCCCTTGGGCTTACAAAATAACTTTCTAAGATAAAAAGACCGAACGCATCCTCTTTGGCGCGATATAAGCGTTCACACTTTTCTCTTATTGTAGCTGCTTTGTAAGCTCCAAGACCCTCTTTTCGCTAGCATAGAATTGAGCCTCGAAAGTATCTCGTTCTTCCTTCAGCTGGATCCAACCCTTTTGTAAGTCTTCGAGAGAGGTAAGCATGTCGGGATGGAGGATAGTGTAGGGAACATCTCCTTCGACCACAGGCTCCACGATGACTGGTAAGATGGAGGGATAAGGCATCACAAGTTTCTGAGCACGAGCTCGTACCCATTTAAGGTAAGGCTCGAGGGGAATGGAATTCTTGTGTCCTAGTGTCTTTCTATCCACCTTGTTCACCATCCTCCATGCTCGGATAAACCTCTGACGGTAACCTTGATTGTCATTCTCGTAGTCGAATACTAATCCTTGGATAAGCATCTCATGGGGACCATCCCTCCAGGCTTAACCAAATTGTCGTAGGGCTAAGCAGGGGTTGTAAGTGAGACCTCCTCTAATTCCAAGAAAAGAGACATTAAGGAATTCTCCACAACGGTCAACGATAGTAACATTCTCCAAAGAGCGGGAACACTAATGAATATCTAAATGTCTGAGCGTCATCAACCTATGGGACCATCTTGAACCTTGCTCATTTTTCAACACAGATTGAGGAAGATGCAAAATAAAACATCTTGCTAAGATAGGAGTGCAACACATGAGGATACCTCTCTTCCTCAAAGTGCGAGAGTGAAAAGAATGTAGGATGTCTCCTAATAAAGTAGGCACGAGGTTACGAGACATGAATATTTTTACGGTGTTTACATCTATGAGTTGGTCAGGATTTGGAAACAAAACCATCCCATAGATGAGAAGGGCCACAATTTCCTCAAAAGCTCGTAAGTCCAAGGAGTTCCAACAATATTGAGCCTTCTCAAACAAAAACTTGGCTAAGAAACCTTTGACACCACTCCTTATTTCCCAATTAGTTGTGACATTAGATTGTTGCAAGTGTAGGGCTTGAGAAATCTCTTCTGGTTTTGGATCTCTTTCCGTACCGTTGAAGGGTAGTTGATTGAGAATAGGAATTCTCAAGAGTTGGGAGAATTCCTCCAAAGTTGGCACAAGTTAATAATCGGGAAAAGTGAAGCAATGGTGTAGAGGATCAAAGAACTGGAAGAGCACCTTCATCATGTCTTCATCAGTGTTGGAGGTAACCAAGTTTAGTAGGCGACCATGTCTTTCGGTAAATGGAGAATTTTCAGGAATCGTTGATGCTAGCTCTTTAAGTTGCAGAGGGATTCTTACAAGATTGATTTGAATGGTTTTCCTGCAAACAGAATCCATGTCCTACAAAACAGAACAAAGATAAATCCCAAGATCCTTGAAATGGTTAGTGAATATGAGTATGATGTTTATGATGTTATGTACAAGTATCTATACATAAACAAAGCAAACAAGTCCTTAGGTTTAGGCTTGCATGGAGTATTATAGATAGGTAACCTCTTGAAGTTTAGTTGGCTCAAACCTGTCCTAGTAATAGTAACTGGGTTCTAAGGAGCTCAATATCACTGGTTTGTTTTCTCGAGCATTGTTTCAGCGCAAGCCTCTTTAATGGAGACCGAAATATCCCAAAATACCAAACCTCAATGAGTGTAGTATTGAGTATCTACCAACTCCGGACTGCGCCAAAGCCGGTCATCACACTACATCCTAATGGCCAATTCGGTCAAGTAAAGGTTCTAAAAGTTCATTAGTGCTTCATGACATCACTCAGTGGCCCCGTATTCTCTTTGACTACTCAAGGGCTACCGGTACCCACAAATATGTCACACTAATGTAGCTATTGCTTAGACCATGTCGGTATACCCTGCATAGTTTCCATAACGTATTGCTACTTACCTATAAGGTATCCCAAATCCGGGTAGAGGATTCAAACCCAAACAAAGAACCATAATGTAAAGCAAAAAATTCAAACAAAGAAAGCAAGTAAATGTGATCTAGCCCTAAGGTAACCCCACTTTTAAAAATCTCCCCATCAGAGTCGCCAGTTATAGAGATACGGTGGGAGAACTGACTTGGTTGTTTTGCGTTTTATCACAAATGTTATGGTTAGCAAGAGTCGCCACTGACTTTTCTTTTATCCAAAAGGAAAGGCTGAAAAGAACAGGAAAGACCTTTGAGATTATTTCTTGAGTTCGGGGGGTAGATTATGAAAAAGGGAAGGTATTAGCACCCTTTTCATCCATAGTTATCTATGGGCTCTTAGTTGCTTACTAGATCAGGTGCTTTTGTTTGAAAATGTGCTTTGTGTGGTTTTTGAAAGTATGTGTAAAGAAGCCATTGTTTAGGCAAACTTTGTAATGATTCTCGTTCGTAAGAATGTATACAAAGTGTTGATCTTTTGAAAATATTTCAAGTTTGAAAGATGTTTTGAAAGTGTTGGTGTTTGTTTTGAAATTAGTAAGGATGTTTTGGTTTGAAAATGAGCAAGCAACTAGGAACATTTTACCTACTCAAAAGTCTTTCTTGTTTATTTCCTCTTTCCTTTGACATTATTATTTTACCATTGATTGGTTAAGTAACCTTATCTTTGGATGTAAAGGGACAGGCGCGGGTCATCGTATAGCCATGATTAGCAATGTTGTAAGATATCTTAGCATCTTTCTTTAGGGACTAAGATCATTTTGAAAAGGCAACATAGATAGCGTCATCGAGGAACTATGATCTTGTATTTTTGCTTGTTTTTGCTAAGATACTTCACATGCATAATATGGCCATTTTTATAAGGCAATCAAGTGGATTTTACTCTAGGGGTGCTTGTGTGCAAGTGTATTAATTTTCATGCTTTGTTTAGTTTTTGATTAGGGTTTGCTACTTGTTGATTTTATCTTCTCATACAAACCCTAATTACTAGCATTTATATAAAGCGATAAATTGTGAAAAGCAAAATTACTACGCTATTACATCATTAGGGGAGGGGGATGTACAAATTTACAAATGGGAAATACAAGAAAATTAAACCTAGTTATCTACTACAACCATATTGAATATTGTACAAAATTGAAAATAAAATGCAAGAATATAAATGGAAAAAGAAATCATTTTTGTTGTTTTTTATGAAAGGGGTTTTGTCTTGACCTAATTAAAGAAAATGATTAATTAAAATTAAATAAAATTAACTTAAACTAATTAAGAAAAGAAATTAATTTGAAAAGAATTTTTAGGGTTTTTTATGAAAAGGTTTTAAATTAATGAAAATAAAATGAAGGATACTTATCATCAGCTGGAGGATACTGTTCCTCAGAGTAGTCTTCCTCTTCTTCCTCCTCTTCAGATTCTGACAAAACCGCTGTTTCCTTTCCTTTCCACTCTCCTTCACCGGATGTTGTTGCAAAATTCAAGGTTCTTCTAGTCTCCCCATGAAATCTTCTCCACATGTTTAAGACTTCAGTTACTTTCTTTGTTTTCTTTTTCCTCTCTTCAACCAGCAAAGTCTTCAACTCTTCTTGCCCCTTGGCTAGGGTCATGAGCAACTGTTAAAACTACGTGTTCTGAGCTTGGAGATATTTGACTGTTTGTTCGAGATCCATCTTACTGAAATAAACAATAGAGAGATGAGGAAACTTGTTGCAAAAGACCTATTTATGTTATGATGAATGATATGTGCATATGCAATGTTTTCAAGGATTTCAAAGATTCAAGTTTGTTTTAGACAAAAAAAAACACACGTTATATTAATAAGATAAAGTTTGAGTACATCCATGCCCCTTGGACAAAATAATATAAACTCTAAGATAAAAAAGTAGTGTGCATCCTTTTTGGTGCTATGTAGGCATTTAGAGTCTGCTCCTCATGAAGTAGCCTAGTGAGTTCCAAAACCTTCTTCTCGCTTGCGTAGAATTGAGCTTTGAAAGTATCTCGCTCTCCTTTGAGCTATATCCAATCCCTTTGTAGGTCTTCAAGAGATGTGGGCATGTCAGGATGTAGGATAGTGTATGGAACATCTCCCTCCTTAACAGGCTCAATAATTACCGGAAGAATGGAAAGATAAGGCATCATAAGACTTTGAGCGCGGGTTCGTACCCCTTTGAGGTAAGGCTCAAGAGGGATGGAATTCTTGTATCCCAAAGTCTTGCTATCCACCTTGTTTAGCATCCTCTAAGCTCGGATGAATCTCTGGAGAAGACCTTGATTGTCGTTGTCGTAGTCGAATACCAAACCTTAAATCAGCATCTCGTGCGGGCCATCCCTTCGGGCGTAACCAAACTATCTTAGAGCTAAACATGGGTTATAGGTGATGCCTCCCCTAATTCCAAGTAGAGGGACATTATGGAATTCCCCACAACGGTCAACAATGATAACATTTTCTTTGGATCGGGAGCACCAATGAATATCTGAATGTTTGAGCGTCATTAACCTTTGTGACCACCTTGAACCTTGCTCATTCTTTAAGATTGATTGGGGAAGATGAGAAATAAACCATCTTTCCAGGAGAGGAGTGCAACATATAAGGACACCTCTTTTCCTCATTGTGCGAGTGTGAAAAGAGTGTAGGATATCCCCTAGCAATGTAGGCACCAGGTTGCATGATATGAAGATTTTGACGGTGCTCACATCTATGAGTTGGTCAGGATTGAGAAATAAGACCACCCCATAGATAAGAAGAGCCACAATTTCCTCAAAGTCTTGCAAGTCTAAGGAATTCCAACAACTTTGGGCTTTCTCAAACAGGAACTTTGCTAAGAAGCCTTTGACACCACTTCAGTTTCCCAATGAGTTGTGACATCAGATGAGTGCAAGTGCAGAGCTTGAGTAATCTCTTATGGCTTTGGGTCTCTTTCCGTACTGTTTAAAGGTAGTTGATTGAGAATGGGAATCCTCAAGAGTTGGGAGAATTCTTCCAAAGTAGGCACAAGTTGATAGTCGGGAAATGTGAAGCAATGGTGCAAATGATCAAAGAACTGAAAGAGCACCTTCATCATATCCTCATCTGGATTGGAGGAGACCAAGTTGAGTAGACGACCATGTCTCTCGGTGAATGGAGAGTTCTCAGGGATCCTTGAAGATAGCTCCTTGAGTTGTGGAGGAATTCTTACAAGGTTGACTTGGATAGTTTTCCTGTGAAGTGAATCCATATCCTACAAATCAAGAACAAAGATGAATCTCAAAGAAATCCTTGAAATGATTAGTGGATGTATGTGATGTTCATGATCTCCATGATGTTATATACAAGTATGCATATACAAGTAAAGCAATCAAGTTCTTAGTTTAGGCTTGCATGGAGTTTTATAGGTAAGTACCCTCTTGAAGTTTAGTTGGTGTAAACCTGTCCTAGTAATAGTAACCGGGTTCTAAGGAGCTCAATATCACTGGATTGTTTCCTTGGTCATTGTTTCAGCTCAAACCTCTTTAATGGCGACCTAAATATCCCAAGAAACCAAACCTCAATGAGTGTAGTATCGAGTATCTACCAACTTCAGACTGCACCAAAGCCGGTCATCTCACTACATCCTAAAGGCCAAGTTGGTCAAGTAAAGGGTTCTAGAAGTTCATTAGTGCTTTATGACATCACTCAGTGGCCCCGTATTCTCTTTGATTAACTCAAAGGCTACCGGTACCCACAAATATGTCACATTAACATAGCTATTGCATAGACCATGTCTGTATACCCCGCACAGTTTCCACAACGTATTGCTATTTACCTATAATGTATCCCAAATCCGGGTAGAGGATTTCAAACCCAAATAAAGAACCATAATGTAAAGCATACCAGTCAAACAATGTAAGCAAATAAATATGATCTAGCCCTAAGGTAACCCCACTTTTATACTTATCCCCAACAGAGTCGCCAGTTCTGTGATACGGTGGGAGAACTGACTTGAGGGTTTTGCATTTTATCGCAAATGTTGCGGTTAGCAAGAGTCGCCACTGACTTTTCTTTTATCCAAAAGGAAAGATGAAAAAGCACAGGAAAGACCTTTGAGATTGTTTCTTGAGTTCGGGGGGTAGATTATGAAAAGGGAAGGAATTAGCACCCTTTTCATCCATGGTTTTCCATGGGCTCTTAGTTACTTGCTAGATCACTGGCTTTTGTTTTGAAATTGTGCTTTGTGTGGTTTTGAAAGTATTTTGTAAAAGAGGCCATTGTTTAGGAAATCTTTGTAATGATTCTCGTTCGTAAGAATGTATACAAAGATGTTTGTCTTTTTTTGAAAATGTTTTCAATATTTGTAAGATGTTTGGAAATGTGTGTGTTTATTTTGAAAATAGAAAGGATAGTTGTTTGAAATGGAGCAAGTAACTAGAAGTAATCTACCTACTCAAATGTCTTTCTTGTTCATTTTCTATTCCTTTGACATTATTATCTTACCATTGATTTGGTAAGCAACCCTATCTTTGGATGTTAACGGGACGGGCGTGGGTCATCGTACAACCATGTTTAGCAATGTTTGCAAAGTATCTTAGCATTTTTGAGGGACCAAGATCATTTTGTAAGGAAACTTAGAATAGCGTCATCGAGGGACTATGATCTTATATTTGTTTGTTTTGCCAAGATACTTCGCATGCGTAATATGGCCATTTTTATGCAAGGCAACCAAGTGGAGTAACCCTAAGGGTGCTTGTGTGCAAGTGTGTTATTTTCATGCTTGATTTTGTCTTGGATTAGGGTTTTCTATTTGATTATTTTTATCTTGCCATACAAACCCTAATTACTAGCATGTTATATAAAAGCGATAAATTGCATAATTTAAAGATTACTACACTATTACAACATTTTATGGGACGGGTATACAAATTATAAATGGGGATTTGCAATAATTTAAATCTAATTAAGCTATTACAACCGAATCGAATTTGTACAAATATTTGAATATACAATTTAAATTAAATATGCAAAGATATGTATATGCAAGAAAAATATTTTGTTTTGTTTTTTTTATGTGAAAAAAGAGTTTTAAACTAAACCTAATAATTTAAGAAAAGGAAATTATTTTTAGAAATTGGTTAACCCTAATTCTAATTTGTTAAAAGAAAATAAAGTTCCTTAAATATTATTTTTGTGTATTTTTGTTTTAAAAATAATAAAATAATATTTTATGAAATATTTTAGTCCTTTTATATATTAAAATAAATATTTATAAGTGTGAGAAAAATAATAAATATTTAAATTTATTCTATTTTTAATTATAAGTTTATTTAGCAAAAATAGTTAATATATAATTTAATAAAAATATTTTTTATGAGAAAATAAGATAAAAATAAACAAAATATAATATTTACCATGTTTAATATTTTTTTTTTATTTTTTATGTTAAGGAAAATATATTTAATAAAAATCTAAATGAAAATAAAAATAAATAATAAAATGTATGGACCAGGGGTGCTGTTAAGAAAAAGGAGGTGGATGTTAGAAAAAAAATGAGGCCCATATGTGCTGAGCCCACGCTGCAAACAAGTAAAAAAAAGATGAAAAAAATGTGAAAAATGCAAAAAGGCAGCGCCAAGGCTCGAACTTGTGACCTTAAGCATTTTTGCGCGCTGCCTTACCACTGGGGTAGCTGTACATCCGTTAGTTCAAATGAAAACAAAAATACATAACATGAATCCCTTCCTTGCCATGTACTTCGTCTTCTTCCTCTAGCTAGCCAGACCCCCTGTATCTCTCTCATTTCTCCATGAAAATGGAACCTTCAAACATGAAAATAATAGTACTCTTTCCCACGATTTCAACCATGTAACTCATGTAAACTAACAATCAAAGATCAAAGCTAATTTCACTGGCCCTAATTTCAAACCTAATTTTTACAGAAATTTGAAATCTAAAATTCTCTATACACAATGAATATAAATGAAATCTATGAACATGGTTGGCTTTAGCACAAGGATATCTACATTTTATTTTCACAAATCGAGACCAAAGGATGCCTGTATGAAGAGATAAAAGTTAGAGTTCTTACCTCTTTCAGCTGAGATCGTGAATGGAGTTTGAGTTAGTTTTGAGAAGGTATGGAGATCTCTTTAGCTTTCCTGGACCTCCCTGAGTGTGTTCCAATCTTTAACTTGCCTTGAAAGTGCCTGAGTCTCCCTACCCAAGTCAACCTGCAAGCTTGAAATGCAAAAATGGCAGAAGGAGAAGGAGGAGTTACAGTGAAGGGATGATGGTCTGGAACACTTAGATATGATATATGTTACGTGTTTAGGTGATTAGAACTTGAAACACACGAGTAGATTTTGGGATTGCTATGCTTGATGCAAAACTGCAAGTTATTCCAGGTTTTTGGTGATAGAGAGTTTGGGAGAGTTTCTGAGCTTTTTCAATCGTGTGTTAGGTTGTAACATGTTTGTGTATAAGTACAGAAAAGGTTTTAAATCAATTCCACACCAGGCTTCTGAGTTATAGAATTTTTGCTCTATTGCTTGCCCTTTAAGAAAAGTGAGGAGACAACTCTTACATGCTTGTACAAGCCTGATATGAGTTGGTACAAGTCTTAGGCACTTTTCTTTTGGATTATAGGACTTCTGTGTGTAGAAGGAACATGTGCAAAGCTCAAGGAGTTGACAAATGCAAAAGTTATGCTTTTCTAAAATGGAAATGGCAACTTTGTGCCATTTATGGAATTAAAGCTTGGACAAAGGCTCTCATGTTTGGATTAAAGCTTTATCAACTTTGTAAGCATTAAATTATGGAGTGAGAAACAAGTTTGAGACCTATAAAGCAAGGATTATGCATCCTGGGTTTGGATTTGAATTTGGGTTCATCATGAAATGGCTTGAAATCAAAGTGAGAAATTGCCAACTTCATCTCTTCGATTCTCCCTACTCAAAAATGATCTCAAGGAGTTATTTGATATTTTGAAAAGCTTGCAATGTGCTATATAAATAATATTTGAATTGCTTTCCAAGATTCTACTTGGAACTAGGTGAAAAGTTGCCATGAAGTTAGGTCAAAAACCTGCCTAAATTAGGGCAAAATTTCACTAAGTTATTTTAGTTCATGGACATGTATTCACAAAATTATATCTTGAGATCCAAGCATCTTTAGGAAAAAAATTATGAAGCAAAATTGTAGATTTCATGGAGATATACAACTTTTATGTTGGGAACTTCCTTTGAATCATCGTGTATCATGGTGATAATTTGGCTTAAAGTTGTGAAAAAATAAGAAATTTTCTATACTAAGAAAAATTTCTAAGTTAAGAAAATTTCAAAACAATATCTTCAATCTTTGATTTCTTGATGAAACAGTTTCACATTTTGACATATTTTGAAGAATTGTGGTCCTTGGCACTTGAATTTGACCAAAAAGTCAAAGTTTGACTTTTCAGTATACAATTGACTTTTGATCAGTTGACTGAAAAATCCATCTGTCAATCCAATGGATTTGTAATGTTTTGAACCATGGCTTTAGGTCAAGATGATGCAATTGAACTCTTTAAATCATGCTTTAATTCAATTGATCATTTGTTAGGTAAAAAAATCAGAAATTGCCCTTTCTCAATCAAAACCCTAATTTTGACCATTTTGCCCTTTTGATAATTTGATCAAATTTCTTGAGGAATTATGGTCCAAACTTGATCAAATGATTCATATGATTCTAAAATGTTGATGTGGATAAAAAATTATGAAGTTTGACTGTAAATTGGCCATGGTTGACTTTTTCCCCAATACAGCTGATTTTTAGGTCAACTGTCCAATTGACTGATCAAAAATGTGATTCAAAGCTTGAAACTTGACATGAGTAACCTTAGGGGTCTATAATGATACTTTAAAGTCATATGAAGCATTGATAGTCCAAAAATCTTTGTGCAATCCCAAACCCTAATTTTGGGTTATCAATGAATGATGAGATGTCTTGAGCTGATCAAACCCTAATCCAGTCTTGAGTCAAAGAGATCTTGTGAGAAAAGTCTTGATAAATGAGAGTGCAAATTTTGGGATACAACGTTGGTATTTAATCATCTTATACCTTGAACATCCGAAAGGGACGCGCTAATCGTACTTTCAGGTTTAAGACGATTAAATAAGGGCAGCTGTAATACCCCAAATTTGTCTTATCCTTTCACTTTTATCTGGCTTAGGCATCTCTCACTTCTAGCATGTATATAACTTCGATTAGGTCATCTAACACATCATGCATCACTGATTAGTAACTTGGCATGGGATCAAGGATCTTGAAGTTAAGGTTTTCGTCTGTTGTAAGACTCTTATCTTCACACGAGCTTGTTTCAAATAGTTCTTTCATCAACCTTGGTTTATGGAATTACGGTTTGTGATAATTGAAGACTTCTTCTTTCATTAAGATACAACGTTTTCATCAAAATACTAAGCCCTCTTTTCAAGTTACTTCCAGAAACAAGCGTATTAGGGTTAGCATCTCATTAAATAAAGATCATTTAGTTTAAGGCACTGCTTTTGTCAAGTCAAAGTATTGTATGGATTGAATTAAGTTATGGTATAAAGGCGACTGGATGGATTTATTAAATTCTTATTACTTCAATTGCTTGGATTTTGAGAAGTCAAAGTTAGGGGCTCAAGGTGATTTAGAATTTTCCCATTAATATTTGAAGTGAATCAAAATTGTTAAACATTTGGGAGGGATTTCTTGGAGTTCAAATTATAAGGCGTGTATCAAATTCACTATCTTCACCCTAATCAAATTATCATCCAAATATTCATTCAAGAATTCATTCGAGAATTGAGTCACTTTTGATTACCTTACCAATGTTTTGGATTCATACCATGATTGTTTAAATTCATACAAAGGCCTTTAAAGTAAATATTAGAGGAAAAGAGCTTGGGACTTCACAATCAATTTGGAAGATAAAAGTTACATTGAAGAAACTATCATTGAACATTCAAAGTCATATTACAAAAATTTCCATACACCATGTCCCACTACAATATTACAAAGCATTTCCATTATAAAATCATATACCAAATCACAAATTGCAAAAAAAGGAGTCTTTACAAAGAAGCAAGTTACATGGAATAATTTGTCAAAAATATGAACTTCATGATCAAGTTCCAACCTTCATTTTGTTTCGAATTTTGCTCCAAATCCACTTCATGCCTTTAAATCAGCTGCACATTCACGCTCATTTCGTATTTCAAGCTGCCCGCATCATAGCTATAAGGAAGAACCTGCATCGAACTTACATCATCAATACCATTCAAAACAGTCTCTGCACTAAACATAAGCAGTTCCTATAAACTACAAAAACGAATCCAGCAATATGAGTTCAAAATTAAAACTGGCCAGTTTCCTAACAAAATTCTAGTAAAAACTTCAAAAATAGAAGGCATAATTGAATCCCAATGTCTAGAAATCTCTAACTGCCTCAACAAAAAACTTCCAACTAACTGTCAACTCTAGCTAATATCCTAAACTACCCTACATTTCTAAAATAACACATAACCTCCTCTCTAACAGTTTCCATCTAGCTTCCAGCAAAAATAACCAAAACATAATTACTAACCCCAACTGTTTCTAACAACCTCTAAAAGAATTTCCTAACAGACTTCAACAAACTGATAACAGATTGAAAAAAATAGAAAAGGGAGGGATACAATTGACTTCTCAAAAGGAAAAAAATACAGAAAAACTCACCACAATAACTCTCTGAAACTCTTCAAAGTTCTCTCTTCATTCTCTTTGAATTCTCCCCGAATTCTTCACCAGTTCACCATTCTTCATCACATTGGAGAATCACGACAATTTCCGAAAATCTCCACAAACTACAATAATCATCATTGCCACCATTCATTCACGAGGATACCTATCAACTTTCTCTACACTCTTCCTCCGAGTTCCCCCTGCAACAACTCTCCGCGCATCACCCTTAGTCTCCCTCTTTCTCACACCATAATCGCACCTTCTTCATCTTCATCATTGAACATAATCCCTGAAATTTCCCTCACAGAACCACAAATAACAACTCAAGAAAACCTCTCTAATTCTTCTCATAGTGCCGCAACAACAATCAGAAACAGCAACACAACAGGAAGAAGAAGACAGAAAAAGTCATAGAAAATCATTATACTCACCTTAAAATTCTTTGAAGGATCGCTAGAAATCTTCATCGCTCTCGGCATTTCCTCTATGAATCTTCATCATCTTCGTCTCAAAGATTCTATGCAAATGCTATCATCAATATCATTTCTCCTATTTTCATGTTCAACAATCATCATTTCTGCAATGCTGCAAACGCATCTACTTCACTCTTATCGTCTCTATTCAACATCTCGCGCATAATCTTCATCAACAACAGTAATTCACAGAACCTTGTTTGAGAGGAGTGTAGGCGAGTCGGTTGAACGAATCAAATCAAATATTCATGAGCAACAATATGCACGCGTTTTAATGGTGATAAGCGGAGCTGAGACGAGTGACATTTGAACACTACGATGTGAATCACACCGTGATAGTGAGCGGAGGTCAGTGGAGGAAGAGATAAAGATCGAATTTGATCAGAGGAAAGGAGTGTTCGAAGGTGATGATGACCACAGTGGCGGAAATCGCTGGAGAATATAAAGTGAAATTGTGACCGCCGCACCATCTGAGTTTGAGAGAGAGGAGGGAATTCTTGTTATGAGAAGCTGAAGAGCCACGAATCGTGTAACCCTAATCCCTATTTCTATTTATTTATTTTATTTTAAATTTTTAATTCAGTATATTAGGAAAAAAAAAGATCTATAACAAATGATGTTGAAAATTGGAATAAAGAAATATGAACATTATGTTGTGAATCAAACCATTGACTCATCTTGGCCCATTCTATATTTTTCTTTAACATAGAAGCATTGCAAATAAAAGCACTTTGTGGACCTGAAATTGGATGGTCCTTGCACCCATTTTACTACATCATAGCTTCTGCATTTTGCTTGCACCCCTTGAGCTTATTAATTCTTTATTAGATTTAGGACTTTTTCTTTGTTAATTTTTCTATGATAAAACTATAAAATCAATAAAATTTGTTAGATCTATTTAGTTGATTTTAGAAATTAATTATTTAGTTTTCGATAGAGTTTTTCACATATAAAAAACTAATAATAAATATACTTTGTTTCTTTTAGTTTTTTATCCATATCTTCATACCGCTTCGCCTTGTTATTTTTGATGCGTTTGTTCATTGTGAAAGGTACATTATTTTCGCTTTCGATCATATAACATAACAGGTAGTTATGTGATCGAAGCATATGGCTTATGCTCGCTTCCGATGCAACATGCCTTATTTCTCATCGTCTTGAGAAATTCATTTCATATTATATGTTGTCCTGATACATGTGATATTTTATGATGCTTTGTGCAGGAATATCTAATTACGCATTGCATTCGCAACATGCATTTGGTTTTATCTTAGTTGGATATTGTTTCTGACTTTGTTTGTTTCTTGGTGAAGTTTGATCGACACGTACTCCCTGCTTCTCCAGTTCTCTCATCTGCTTTTGACGAATTGCTTGCTTGTGGTAGTCACCGCTACTACTTGTATATTTCTCCGCACTTTATCACTTTTCTAGAAATCATGAGAAGTAGAACTTTACTGCTTTTTGATGCCATGAGAAGTAGGGTAGAGATGTATAACGGGGGTCTCCATTACTGATTATGTCAGGAACCCCTCTGGTTTATTTAAAGACTCGTTTAGGGAAATTCTGCATTGTTTGCCATTGTGTGCTACTTATGTATGGTTTATTTAAAACCATACCTTTGTGTAGGTATTCTGCAGGTGTGTTTACATTTGTGCCCGCGTTATTCCCCATCCCTTATTGGAGTCCTGAAAAGGAGGCGAGCAGGGAGGGTTCACAATCAACCCCCATAATTTCATTCGTGTCATCCTTAGCTCGTGACGCACCATGAAGCTTCGGATTTGTGCTTGCTCTTGTTATCAAGTCGTCAAGTGGGGAAGGGTTCTACAATCAAACCCCCATGCTTTGTCAGGAGTTTTCATTGGCCAATGTTGATACTTCACAATCATTCATACTGCCTTCTGTCGTCTACCTCAATCTCGTATATCTTGGTTAGATGTTCATTCACTTTGGACATCACATTTTTGTTTTACATCTCACTCCCGCTTGCTTGTCTCGGGTGATACGCTCCCCTTCGCTAAAACATTTCGCTTATTTTCCTTACTATTTTATGTGTGTGTTCTTCCGAGCTTGCTTGTTTTATCCTTGCACATAACATGTTTCCTTAGAATATGCTTGCTCCTTTCGGATGTAAGTTAGACCTTAGGTTGCAAACCATGCATGCCAACATTAGGTAGGAATTTCCCTTTCATCCTTGACGTAGGGATACCATTGTATGATAACATTAGGTTAGAAATAGGATAGTCTCCCTTAGACTCTTTTCTACCCCTTTTGCATCCTTGCATTTAAAATTAAAACTACCTTTTCCTTAGCAAATCATAAAACATGCAAACAACTTAAACCCTTTTCCAAGGTAACAAAACACAAACCAATCAAATGTGGAATCTTGTCTCGAGGGCATAACTCGAAACTATTTTCAAGAAAGGACATGATTAATTACCTTCTGTGCCAACGCGTGAGTCTCCAAAGGTTGAGCTGTGGTAGAAGGCAAAATTAACATTGTTCATAAAAAACACAAAACAAATAAAACATGTGAGCCGAACCACGGTAACTCTGATTCCTCAAAAAGGATACGTAGGCATTGGGCCAGGGCCCAAATGAGTACAACTTTATTTTCCCTACATTATTTTCTCATTTCTTTTGCATGCATTCGTCCTCGATAGTAAACAGTAAGCATAGTTTAGACACACCCATAAGATAGATAACAAGAGTGGATACCGTAGAGTACTACAGGCGTGTGGGGTGCTAATACCTTCCCCTCGCGTAACAGACTCCCTTACCTGATCTCTCAGTCAGAAAACCTTGACTTCTTCCTTCTCAGGTTTTCTCGATGTTTACCTTTCCCTTAATATGGGATAAAACACGTTCAATGGCAACTTCATTATTTGATGATTTTCAACCGGTTGTTTCACCAACCCCGGTTCATTCTTTCAAGAGAGTTTATCTAGGATACAACTTGAATGGTTCTATCATCTGGAGGGAACCAATATCCACACTTGGCAAGACCTGGTTGCTACTTTTTACAAGGTATGACCACATGCTCTCATGAGGGGTTTAGAGATTATGCCTAGAAATGGAGAGATTTGGATGGAAGAGTGCAACCCCCCTTATCTGATAGGGAGCTGGTAGACATGTTCATGGGAACTCTGACATGTCCTTTCTTTATCCATCTAATTAGAATCTCCTCATCTGGTTTTACCAAGCTGATTCTAACTGAGGAACATGTTGAAAGTGGTATCAAGAGTGGAAAGATTCGGGTGGCTACGTCTTCGAGTGCTGTTGTGATACGGTGGGAGAACTGACTTGAGGTTTTGCATTTTGTATTCGAAAATGTTTCGGTTTAGCAAGAGTCGCCACCAACTTTTTATTTTATCCTAAGGAAAGGTCAAAAAGCACAGGAAAGACCTTTGAGATGTTTTATTGGGTTCGGGGAGTAGATTATGAAAAGGGAAGGTGCAAGCACCCTTTTCATCCATGGTTATCCATGGGCTCTTAGTTACTTGTTTAGATCACTTGCTTTTGCTTTTCAATTGTTTGAAATGGTGCATTGTGTGTGGTTTTGAAAGATGTTTTGAAAAGAGGCCATCGTTGTGGCAACCTTTGTAATGATTCTTGTTTGAATGTATACAAAGATGTTTTGTCTTTTGAAAAGATTTCAATGTTTGAAAGTTTGATTTGGGAAATGTTTTGAAATTGTGTTTGTGAGGTGTGTTTTAAAAATAGCAAGGATGTTTTTGCAAGCTTTGATCAAGTAACTAAGAGTTGTCTACCCTATTTTACTCAAAGATCTTTCCTATATGTTTTTAACCCTTTTGACAGTGTTGTTTCACCATTGCATTTGGTGAACAACCTTGTGTTAGGATGTTAAATGGGACAGGCACGGGTCATCGTATAGACCATGATAGCAATTGTGTCAAGTATTTTTGGCAAATTTTTGAGGGACTTGATCATTTTTGTTTAGGCAACCAAGATGGCGTCATCGAGGGGCTATGATCTTTTGTTTTGTTTTTGTTTCGCCAAAATACCCAACATGCATAACATAGCACATTTTTAAGGCAACAAGTGGATTGTAACCCTAGGGATGCAAGTGTGCGTTGTGTTTGACTTTCATGCATATTTGTCTTTAATTAGGTCAAGCTACTTGTTGATTTTGGATTTTTGATACAAACCCTAATTCTCTAATCATGGCAAAATTGAAAGCATAAAGTGCGAGAATTTAAAGGCTAAGCTATTACAACATGATTATGGGGATGGGGGTACAATCTTTGAATGGGGGTGTATTTGACAAGAAATATAAACCCTAGTTTACTATTACATCCAAATTGAATTTAAATGCATAAATAATAAATGGACAATATTTAAATGAACAAAATAAATATATCAAATAAAAAAATGAATTTATGCAAAAAAGGTTTTTATTTATTTATGTATGTAAAAATATTTAATTGTAAAAAATAAAGAAATAAATAAAAGATTATTTTTATTCGGTTAAGGGTAAAACCCTAATTTCTTTAAGAAAGTAAATATATTAATTGTTTTATTTATATACAAAAATAAAATAGTACGCATAAAATAAAATATATTTAGAAAAAGGTATTTTTAAGTATATTTAATAATAAGAATAAAAGTGTAATATTTGTGTATTTTTTTATCCTAAAGTATTTATAAAGGTATATATTTATATATGTATTAATTATATCAAATATGATAAAATAAAATAAAATGTATACCAAAATAAAATATTTAGAAAAATATTTTTAGTGTGAAAAAAATAAAGAATAAAAATAAAAGTATAATTTATGTATTATTTTCAAGTTTTAATAAATAAGATAAAAATATTTAAATGGCTTTTTATATTAGAAAAATAAAAATAAAATGCAAAATAAATGTGAAAAAATTATGAAAATATTTTTGAGCATTTTTTATATTTGGGAATAAATAAATAAAGTCAGAAATGAAAATAAAAATCCAAAAATATAAAATGATAAGAAATTGGGCCAGGGGTGCAAAAATGAAACAGGGGGGTGTCAAAAGCAACCAGGCCAAGCCCAGCCCAAAACTTCATCTTCAACCTCTGGCTTTTGAAAAAACGCGCGCGTCCCCTGTACAAACTACCAGATCCTGTATACGAGCTCTATTGTAAAAACACACAACATCAAACTTGTAGGGAATTTCAAGACGATTCCAACCATATAAACAACTTGTCTTAACTCTCAAAGACCAGAGAGAATTTCTCTAGCCCTAAAATCTGACCTAGTTTTTTCAGTATGTTCATGGATGAAATTCTCTTAGCATGCCTAATATAAATGAAAACTGAGCATATGTACAGCTTCGTGGCAATGGAAACTACATTTTTTATTCACAAACCTAAGGCTAAATGTTCCTAAATAGGGAGATAGGAAGTTGGAAAAAACCTGTTTCAGCTGACTTCGTGTAGGGTAATGTAGAGCTTTTCAACAAGGCTTGAGATGTCTGGGAGCTTGCTTGGACTTCACTTGACCTTCTCCAACAGCTTGCTTGCCTTGAATGGGCTTGAATCAACCTATAAAATTCAACCTGCACATGCTCAAAATGAAAATGGAAAACACTGTAAATGGAGTTACAGTTGGTGTTTGAGGTTTGGGATAGCTTGGATGAGTTGAATGGAAGGTGTTTGAAGCAACTTGGGGCAAAACGCACGAGCCAAATGAGCTATGGAACTCAAGTTGCAGATTATGCCTTGTTTTGTCAAAGGAATGTGATTTCTGGCTATAGGGTGTTTAGAGGCTCAAGCAATCATGTTTCTGACTTAGAGGGATGTGAGAAAGATGTTCAAAGTGTTTGCACAAGTTTTTCTTTGCTGGTATCCAAGTTCTAAGGTTTTGGACAAGTTTCTTGTTTTTGAAGTAAAATGTGGAAGTGATTGGAACAAGCCTGTACAGGATATCCTTATGCTTTCACACCTTGCCCTTGGTCCCTCCAACTTGTGGATTTGATTATCTGCAAAAGATTTGGATCAATGCTCAAGAAATCAGTTTTGACATAAAGCATGATTTAAACAAAAATGGAAATTTGCCTTTTTCTACTTAGGGCTTAATTTTGTGTACAATGTCCAAATGACCAAAAAAAAAGCTTAGACTGATGGATTTACATTTAATTATGGAGTGTGAAGTGGTTTAGAGGCCTGTAAACTAGTGTAAGGCATGCTGACTTGAAAATGCAACTTGTATGAACATGAATATGCCATGGATGAAAAGTGAGTTTTTACCAAATTCAAGCCTTCGATTCTCCCTAACCAAAAATGTGTTTGAGGAGTTATTGGATAATTTGGAAAGCTTGCAACATGCTCTATAATCCATATTTGAAATTCAATTTAAGATTCCAAGTGGAACTATGTGAAAAATGGCCAAGAAGATAGGTCAAAATCCTGCCTAAACTAGGGCAAAATTTCTCTAAGTTAAAAGTTTTTGGGACCATTGTTCCAAAAATCATAACTTGAGATCCAAGCTTTTTTTGAGAAAACTTTGTGAATAAAAGTTGTATACTTTATGGAGTACTATAACTTTCATGTTGGAGGTTTTGTTTGAATCCATTTGTATCATGGTGAAAATGTGGGGCAAAGATAGGAAAAATTAAGAAAATTTCATAACTTAGAAAAATTCTAAGTTATGAAAAATTTCAACTTTAAACCCTAATTTGTAATTTTGGGTTTCTTGATGAAAAAGTTTCATGTTTTGATTCATCTTGACGAAAAATGACCCTTGGCACCTGATTTTGACCAAAAAGTCAAAGTTTGACTTTTCAGTGCACAGTCAAATTTTGATCAGTTGACTGAAAAATTCATCTATCAATCCAATGCATTTGAGATCTTTTGAACTTGTTGAATAGGTCAAGATGATTTCATTGAGTCCTTGAGTCCATGGTTGAGCCTAATTTACCATTGGCTAGGTCAAAAAGTCAGAAATTGCCTTTGTACAGTCAAAACCCTAAAATGACCATTTTGCCCTTTTGGAGATCTGACTAATTTTCTTGTGGAATTGTGGTCCAAACTTGATAAAATGGTTCATATGAGTTCATAATATTGACGTGGGTCAAAATTCACGAGGTTTGACTGTAAATTGGCCACAGTTGACTTTTCCTCCAATACAGCTGATTTCTAGGTCAACTGTCCAATTGACTGGGCAAAAATTTGATTCAAGGCTTGAAACTTGGTATGGGCAAACTTATGAGTCCAAAATGAAGTATGAAAGTCACTTTGGGCATTGTAAGTCAAAAAATCCCTGTGCAAACTCAAACCCTAATTTAGGTCAACAATGCAAGGAGGTGTCTTGAGCAGAGCAAACCCTAGCTTGGTCTTGAGTTCAAAGAGCCTTGTGATGAGAAATGTTGATAAAATGGGAGGGAGAATTTTGGGGTACAACAGTTTCCCCTGTTCAATCTTCTTGAACCTAAAGAGTTAGATTGGCAAGTTTGCCTTTCGTGACTCGAAGGTAAAAGAGGATTGAACACTAGAGTGCCCGTAAATTTGCAGTTGTCAAAATACTGCTAAGGGAATGGGCTTAAAGATTCCATTTGGAGATGATAGAATCTTGCTGGAGATGGGCTTAGAGATGCCATCAAAAATGTTTGTTGAATATCAGTAGAATGAACATCAGAATGGTAACTGCATCTGGGACGTGTCTGAGTTGTATTTGGAGATTGGATTCGTATGAGCAAGGGAATGACGTCCGTGTCTGGAGCGTATCCGTACTGTAACTTGTATTTGATTCTCGAATGAATATCAGAATGATTGCCGTGTCTGGAGTGTATCTGTACTGTATCTGAGATCCGAATGGGCGACAGAGAAACACCTGTGTATGGGGCATCTCTGGGCTGAGGATAAATTCCGAATGAGTGGCAGAATGGCAACCGTGTCTGGAGCGTATCTGGACTGTATTTGAAATCGAGATCTGTATAAGTAGCAAAATGACTTCGTGTCTAGAGTGTATCTGTACTGTAACTGGGATCTGGATAAGTGACAGAATGACTTCCGTGTCCAGAGTGTATCTGAACTTGAATTTGATAGTTGAACCTGAATGAGAAATAGAATGGCTTCCGTGTCTGTAGCATATCTAGTCTGTATCCGATTGCTGAAGTCTGAATGAGTAGTAGAATGACCTTCGTGTCTCGAGTGTATCCATACTGTATCTGAATAAGAGATTCGAATGAGTAGCGGAATGACTTCCATGGCTGGAGTGTATCCGCACTGTATCTGAAATCCTTGAACATTTGTTAAAGGTAGCTTTTAATCTTATCCTGAAAAGGGTAAAACGTTAGCTAAAACACAAAGTTATGTTGCATGATATGTATGATGCAATAAAGTGTGCTCTATAAATGTTCATGATATATGAATGTAATGTATGCGCATGTAAGCTGATCAGATGTCTTGCTGAGGAAAATAAATCCTTGATAGCGGGAGATAATGAAATCTTTGACTCCTACTGGGGAAAATAAACCCTCGATTGCTGCTGGAGATTCCAAACCTTTGAGTGCTGAGTCTGGAGAAATTCTTTGGATTACTGCTGGGGATTGAAAATCCTTGGTGACTAACAAAAGCCTTGATAACTTCAATGGGGATTTGAGAATTCTTCATGACTTTCCTGGCGGATGAGGAAAACTCTGACAAACTTTACTGGGGAATTGAAACCTGGGAGGCTTCCACTGGATAAAAGAAAACAAGAATCTTGGTTCTGCTAGGAAATAACTCCGTGGGGAGAATGCTTATCCTGCCGGGGAAATCAGGAGTTTGGTTCGTATGCCAATCTATTGGGGAATCCTGTTTTGTTGAGAATTTCGATGGGGATATCCATTTCAAGGTTTTAGCTTTGTTGAGGACATATTGCAGGGGATTTCTTCCGGGATAACACAAAGACGTCTTCTTATACTTTCAACCTATCAGTAATTATCCTTTCTTATTCCGTTTTATTTGTAAGCAGTGATTATATCCAAATGCATAAGCTCATTTTAATAAATCATTGGACGTTTTTCAAATAAAACATAAGTGTAAAAAGAAAGAAAAGGCAAACAAATTTCTGCACTTTAAAGTATCTTTGTATTAACTTTATGTAAGTATTTTGTACAAAGGAGACAGACATCCTAGTAAGAGAATGTTGCCAAAAAATGAGAAAAATTTATACAAAGAAATATGGCTATGTGTAACAGTTCCATGGGGTTTCCATTCTGCTATAGCCTTCATAACTCTGAGTATCTTGTCCATTCGTTGCTTCGTCCACAGATGATTGGATAGATCAGAAGCTTGGAGCTTGTCGGAGAAGATATTGTCCTTTAAAGTGATCCGACGAGACATAGTCATACGCTTTAATTCCCTAACTTTTGCCTGGACCGCCCTTTCGAGTTTTTGATCCACCGGGAAACCCTTTTTTGCCCAAGTCGCCCTTTCGGGTTTTCAACTTGCCGGGTGTACAAATTTTTTATTTATCCCTAATTTTTGCCTGAACTGCCCCTTCAGGTTTTCGATTCACCGGGATGCCCATTTTTGCCCAAGTCTCCCTTTCGGGTTTTCAACTTGTCGGGCCGTTTATGCGTAGTATCTTTTTACTATGTCTGCGTTCGCAGGGTGCGGCAGGTCATCGCCGTCCATGGTGGTCAAAATCATTACCCCACCAGAAAAGATATTCTTGATCATAAATGGTCCTTCGTAGGTAGGAGTCCATTTTCCCCTGGGATCACTTTGCGGCAAGATGATCCGTTTGATTACAAGATCTCTGACTTGATATACCTGACGTCTGAGTTTCTTGTTAAAAGCCTTGATCATCCGTTTTTGATACGTCTGACCATGACAAACAACAGTAAGTTGTTTCTCGTCGATCAAATTAAGTTGATCAAGCCGGGTCTGAATCCAATCGTCTTCACTTAAACCCACATCCTTCATAATCCTCAAGGAAGGAATCTAAACTTCCATATGTAAAACAACTTCCATTCCATATACCAAAGAAAAGGGGGTTGCCCCAGTTGAAGTACGCGCTGTGGTACGATATCTGTGCAGAGAAAATGGTAACATCTCATGCTAGTCCTTGTAGGTGACTGTCATCTTTTGAATGATTTTCTTGATATTTTTGTTCGCGGCTTCAACAACACCATTCATCTTTGGTCGATAGGGAGATGAATTGTGATGTTGAAGTTTGAACTTCTCGCACAGAGCGGTGATCACAGTGTTATTCAGGTTTGTACCGTTGTCCGTGATGATCCTGTCGGGGATACCATACTGACATATGAGATTCTGCTTAATGAAGCGGGCAGCCACATTCTTTGTAACGAAGGCGAAGGAAGCTGCTTCGACCCACTTGGTAAAGTAATAAATGGCCACCAGGATGAAGCGGTGTCCATTGGATGCCGTAGGCTTGATCTCTCCAATCATGTCGATTCCCCACATCGCGAATGGCCAAGGAGCTGTTAGAACGTTGAGAGGGACAAGAGGAATATGTACCTTGTTAGCATAGACTTGGCATTTGTGACAAGTACGAGAATATTGATGACAATCAGCTTCCATGGTAGACCAGTAGTAGCATGCCCTTAGAATCTTCTTAGCCATCGTATGTCCGCTTAAGTGGGTGCCAAATGTGCCACTATGTATTTCAGTCATGATCAACTCAGCTTCAACTTTGTCCACACAACGAAGTAGAACACAATCATGGCTGCGCTTATATAGGATACTATTGCTCAGGAAGAATTTGGCAGCAAATCTCCTTAAGAACTTTTTGTCGTTGACTGAAGCTCCTTCAGGGTATTCTCGAGTCTTGAGATACCTTTTGATTTCATGAAACCAGGGTTGTTCCACTACTTCTTCGGTATTAATCTCATGACAGTGCGCATGTTCGTCCATTCGCTCAATGGTGATTTGGGGAGCCTCATTATCCCAATTGAGTTTAAACATGGAGGACATTGTAGCTAGAGCATCAGCTAGCTGATTTTCTTCTCGCGGAAAGTGCTCAAAGGTAATCTGCTCGAAATGAGGTAACAATGTCAGAACACGTTCTTTATATGGGATAAGATTAGGATGTTTAGTATCCCACTCTCCTTTGATTTGACTGATAACCAAAGCCGAGTCCCCAAATACGACCAAATATTTTATTCCCAAGTCAATAGCAGCCTTGAGACCAAAGATACAAGCTTCATATTCGGCCATGTTGTTGGTGCAGTTGAAGCAGAGTCTAGCAGTGAAAGGTGTATGGCAACCTTCCGGAGAAATAAGTACTGCACCGATACCGTTGCCAAGTGCATTTGAAGCACCGTCAAAGTACAGGGTCCATCGGGATCCTTGTCCAGATCTGTCATACGGTCTGTTACCTCCAATGTTGTCCAATGTCATAATGTCCTCGTTGGGGAAGTCGAACCTCATAGATTGGTAATCTTCGACAACTTGATGAGCTAGATGGTCAGCTAGTACACTCTCCTTTATAGCTTTTTGGGTTGTGTACTGAATATCATACTCAGTCAGGATCATCTGCCATCTAGCGATTCTTCCGGATAAAGCAGGCTTCTCGAAGATGTACTTGATCGGATCCATTTTGGAAATCAGCAAAGTGGTATGTGTCAACATATACTACCTTAGCCGGCGAGCAGCCCATACCAAAGCACAACAAGTTTTCTCGAGCAGTGAGTAGCGAGTCTCATAGTCGGTAAACATTTTGCTAAGGTAATAAATGGCATGCTCTTTTCGGCCAGACTCGTCACGTTGGCCCAGTATGCACCCCATTGAATTATCCAAAACGGTCAGATACATGATTAAAGGCCTTCCTTCGACGGGTGGCATCAAGATAGGAGGCTCCAACAAATACTCCTTGATCTTATCAAAAGCAACTTGACAATCATTGTTCCATTCAACCACCTGATCTTTCTTCAACAGCTCGAAGATTGGCTCACATGTAGATGTTAGGTGAGAGATGAACCTTGCAATATAGTTTAAGCGTCCCAAGAAACCTCTAACCTCCTTCTCAGTGCGGGGGGCAGGAATTTCTTGTATAGCTTTGACCTTGGAAGGATCAACTTCAATGCCTTTGTTACTGACGATAAATCCCAAAAGTTTACCGGACCTGACTCCGAAAGTGCACTTGCTAGGATTCAGTCTGAGCTTATATTCCTTCAGTCTGACAAACAGCTTTTGTAGATGGTCGAGGTGTTCTTCTTCTGTCTGTGAACGGGCTATCATGTGGTCTACGTAGACTTCAATCTCATGATGTATCATGTCATGAAACAAAGCTACCATGGCTCGCTGATAGGTTGCCCCAACATTCTTCAGTCCAAATGGCATCACTTTGTAGCATAAGGTACCCCACTGCGTAACAAAAGTAGTCTTCTCCATGTCTTCGGGGGCCATTTTGATCTGGTTGTATCCCGAGAATCCATCCATGAAGGAAAATACCTTGTTTTGAGCTATGTTGTCAACCAAGATGTCAATGTGCGGTAGCGGAAAATCATCTTTAGGGCTAGCCCTGTTTAGGTCTATGTAGTCCACACACATTCTGACTTTGTCGTCCTTCTTAGGCACGGGCACTATGTTAGCAACCCATTGTGGATAGGAAGTAACAACCAGAAAGCCAACATTGAACTGCTTCATCACCTTAGCTTTGATCTTTTCGGACATGTCGGGCCTCATTCGGCGGACTTTTTGTTTGATTGGTGGACAGTCTTCTCTTGTAGGGAGACGGTGAACCACAATATCTGTATCTAGTCCTGGCATATCTTTATAGGACCAGGCAAAGATCTCAACAAACTCATTCAACATATGAACTAAGCGCTCTTTGACATTTGGCTCTAGTTTGGCACCCACTTTAACCTCTTTTCTGTCTTCCTCTGTTCCAAAATTGATAGTCTCTAACAATTCTTCATGGGGCAGAATGGCCCTTTCTTCTTGTTGCAAAAGTCTGGCTAACTCTCCAGGCACTTCACAGTCTTCATCACCTTCGTACTCGGCATGATTGACCAGATCTTCAGAGTCACTGAAGGCCAAAGCAGAATAGTCACCCATGGAATCCGGAGTGGATGGGTACCTGCATTTTGTGAGTGTGGGTGTGTGTAAGGGATAACCATCCTTAAACAAAATAAAATGTAAAAGGAAAGAAAATGAAACACAAAAGTCTATAGATGAAAAACATCCATGATTCATTAAAAATGGCATATGAAAATGAAGAATCAAAGCCCTTACAAATGGACCTATGTTCCCCGGGTAAGGCACAAGGCAAAAGAGTGTACGAATTGTTTGAAAGTTATTACAGACCAACATAGGAAATATTCAAAAGATAAACTACTGATTGATGAAAGTAATGGGAACAAACTCTTTCGCCTCCCAGTTGTTTAGTCCCCCTTCAATGGTTGGAAAGATCCAATTTTCAAAGTTGCCTCCTTCTTCATCATCTCCTAAAGCATGAACCCCATGGTGAGTGATATTTAAAGGTGGTCCTCCAGCCCGAGAGCGACGCACAGCTTTCTGGCTAGCAGCAGTGAAACCCAATCTGAACTTGTCTGTCTTGTGAGGAAAATCTGGCAGCTGACCCCATACTATACTTTCTCCTTCCTTGATTACAGCCTCTGCATCTTTAAGGGATGACATCCAGGACACAGGCTTGGTAAAGATGGGCACATCATTCATTGTCTTGGCTACCGCGACCTCGGGGGAAACCTCTTCAAAGTGTTGGAAAGGTGTTTTTATGAATTCACCATCTAACTCCACGTAGCGGAAAGAGTTAAGGTGGCTTATCATATACTCCTCCTCACCATGAACTGTTATGATCTTACCCTGGACTGGGTACTTTAGCATTTGGTATAGAGAAGAAGTGACCTCCCCAGCGTTGTGGATCCATGGTCTCCCCAACAAGCATGAATATGAAGGACGGATGTCCATCACATAAAAAGTAGAGTTGAAGGTCTCTGTACCCACTTTGATTGGGATGTCCACCTCTCTGTGAACCATCCGCTTAGAACCATCAAAGGCTCTAACAATGATATTACTGGGTTTTAAAGTTAAACCTTCACAGTCTAGCTTGTCCAATGCTTTCTTTGGTAGGACATTTAAAGATGACCCGGTATCGACCAGAACATGAGCAAGTGTAGTCCCTCTGCATTCTACCGAGACGTGCAGCGCATCATTATGCTTTCTTCCCTTAGGGGTCAAATTAGCATCAGAGAAACCAAGACCATTGTCGGTTGTAAGGCTAGCCATGCACTCTTGAAACTGATATGCAGAAGTTTCTTGAGGCACGTGTGCTGTTTTCAGAAATTTGATCATGGCCTTGGCATGCACCTCGGAGCAAAGTAACAGAGCTAGCATAGAGATTTTCGAAGGGGTTTGCCCCAGCTGCTCTACGACATCATAGTCGCTCTTCTTGATTATCTTTAAGATTTCCTCCATCTCCTTTTGGGTAGTCTCGGGAATAACCAAAGTCTGAGCCCTCGTCCTGACGGGCGCTTCTTCGATTCCCTTACCTTTATCAGTAATAACAGTAGAGGGTTCAAGTTCGAGAGTAATGATTTCTTCAATCACTGGACCTTGCACATATATCTTGACAGGCACAGAAGCACTTGAGGGTCCGAAGACTTCCCGTGGAGGAGAAATCTCCGGAGAGAAGACTCTTCCACTACGAGTTATCTTACTCGTCCCCGCAATATTTCCCACATTAAGAGTTTCTTCGTTGGAATTTTCTTAGACTGATTCGATCTGTTTGACACCATGGTAGAAGATTTCTCCTCTGTAATTCCATGGTATCGTTTTGTTGGACTTATAGGGGACATGCCCCAGCATGGTAATCTTCAGCGGTACAAACTTAGGATCAGGCGTAATCTTAACATGCCTTTTACAGGTCTTGGAAAGATTGTCAGAAATGGTGATTATAGCAATGTCATTGATTGGGGTAACAGGAGTAACCAGAGTAACGATATCAACAGGAGTTTTCTGAAAGAGAATTTATTGAGTATCCATCAGGCGTTGGATACCTGATTTCAACAGCGGGCAGTCGGATTGCAAGGTTGAACAGAAGTAACAGTCTTTTTCACATCCCGAGAAGATCCCGGCTTTCAACAGATTCATTTTAATCATTGACAACGGAGTCATCAATTCATCAACAGCGGTAACATGAACATCTTCCACAATTGCATGGACATTATGACCATGTTTTGGCATAGGAGAGGATATCACATTAGGTTTTTCGGGAGTATCAAACTCTACCTCCTTGGCATCTATCAAATCTTGGATCTTGTTTTTAAGGGCCCAACAGTTGTTGGTATCATGCCCTACACTGTCCGAGTGGTATGCACATTTTGCATTTGAATGATAATAGGGAGAAGAGGTATTTGGCTTTTTCGGCGCTTCTTTCAAGTTGGTAAGGTTTAACTTTAACAGATGAGGGAGGACCTGAGCCAGTGTCATATTGATCCGAGTGAATTGTCGTTGTGGCCTTTCCACCCTATTTTGGTTAGCCCTAGGTTGACTGCTTCGAGGTTGATCGGTTGAAGAGTTCTGAATCATCACAGCCCCCATCGTTGATCGGTGCTCCGTCCTTCCTTGATTTCTCTGGGAATAAATAGCAGAAGCTTCTTTCTTGGCTGGGAAGGTCTTCTTAACAGCAGTAGAAGCAGTTGCATCCTTCTGAATTTTACCACTCTTAATGCCAGCTTCTACCCTTTCACCTGTCAGTATTAATTCGGTAAACCCTGCAGATGAGCTCCCGATTAAGTGATTAAAGAATGGACCTGACAGGGTCCCCAAAAACATGTCAACCAGCTCTCTATTCGACAATGGTGGCTGCACCCTTCCAACCAAATCTCGCCACTTCTGGGCATACTCCTTAAATCCTTCATTAGAGGCCATACCTATACTCTGTAGTTGAGTATGAGTAGGCGCTAAATCCGCGTTGTATTGGTATTGTTGGTAGAAAGAAGCAGCTAAGTCCTCCCAATTATGAACATCAGATCTCTCAAGTTGATAGAACCAGTCCAATTGCGTACCCGACAAGCTATCTTGAAAAAAGTGGACCCATAGATCCTTATCAGAAGAGTGAGGTTGGATCTTTCTGACGTAGGATCTCAGATGCATCTTTGGACAGGACAAACCGTCATATTTAGCAAATGTAGTTACTTTGAACTTGGGAGGAATCACGATCCCAGCAACCAGCCCTAGTTCTTCGAAATCCAATCCGGGAACCCTTTGTACTTCCATGGCGGCCAGCCGATCCTCTAGATTCTTATACTTATCATCCGCAGGAGGATATTGCTGCTCAGAGTAATCCTCCTCCTCTTCTTCCTCTTCCTCTTCAGCTTCAGACTCGGAGGGCATTGCAACTCCTTTACCTTTACTAACCCCTTCATCAGACGCCAAGGGGAACTCGAGGACCTTTCTAGCCTGGCTTTCAAACCTTCTTCCCATAGTGGCCATACTAGTCCTTTTCTTCTTTTTCTCTTTGTCTTTCTCTTTCTCTAACAGTGCTTTAAGGTCCTCTTGACCCTTTGCCAAGGTCATGAGGAGTTGTTGGAACTGAGAATTTTGTGCTTGCAGATCTTTAACTGTCTGCTCTATATCCATCTCGCTGAAATAAACAGCAGAAAGATAAGGAAACCTGGTGTGAAGACCTGCTTATGCATATGATGAATGATATGTTATTCATGTAATGCATTCAAGGATTCAGAAATTCAAAATTGTTGCAATAAAAAAGAACACACGTCATATTAATAAGAAGAAATTTGTTAGTACATAAATGCCCCATGGGCAAAATATTACAAAGCTTCTTAATGTAAAAATACATTGCGCATCCTTTTTGGTGTGATGTAAGTGTTGAGAGTCTCCTCTTCATGAAGTCAGCGGGTAAGTTCCAAAACCTTCTTCTCACTGGCATAGAAGCTGGTTTCAAAAGTGTTCCGTTCTTCCTTGAGTTGTATCCAACTCCTTTGCAATTCTTCCAATGATGTTGGCATGTCTAGATGTAGGAGGGTGTATGGAACCTCTCCTTCCATAACAGGCTCTTTGATCACGGGGAGAATGTGCGGGTAAGGCATCATAAGACTCTGGGCGCGGGTTCGTACCCACTTGAGATAAGGCTCAAGGAGGATGGAATTCTTGTGTCCCAGTGTCTTACTATCCACTTTGTTGGGCATCCTCCAATCCCGGATAAACCTTTGTCGAAGTCCTTGAGTGTCATTGTCAAAGTCAAAAACCAAGTCAGTAATCAGCATGTCGTGAGGGCCATCCCTTAGAGCATATCCAAACTGTTTTAGAGATAAAAAAGGGTTACAGGTAATGCCTCCCCTAATTCCAAGTAGTGGGACATTAGGGAATTCCCCAAAACGATCAATGATGATGACATTTTCTCTGGATCGAGAACACCAATGAACATCAGAATGTGTTAGGGTCATCAACTGTTGTGACCACCTTAAACCCTGCTCATTCTTCAAAACTGATTGGGGAAGGTGAGAAATAAACCACCTTGCTAGAAGAGGAGTACAACACATGAGAACACCTCTTTTCCTCATTGTTCGTGTGTAAAATGAGTGTAGGATGTCCCCGAGCAATGTAGGCACAGGATTCCGCGATATTTAAATCTTGACAGCATTCACATCTATAAGCTGATCAGGGTTTGGGAACAAGACCAACCCATAGATGAGAAGTGCTACAATCTCCTCAAAAGCTTGCAAATCTAGAGAATTCCAGCATTCTTGTGCCTTCTCAAACAGAAACTTTGCCAAGAAACCCTTGACACCACTTCTGGTTTCCCAATGTCCTTTGATATCAGATGGTTGCAAGTGTAATGCTTGAGCAACATCTTCAGGCTTTGGTTCTCTTTCCATACCGTTGTAGGGTATTTGATGAAGAATAGGAATCCTCAGGAGTTGAGAAAATTCCTCCAAAGTAGGTACTAGTTGGTAATTAGGGAATGTAAAACAGTGGTGTATGGGGTCAAAGAACTGGAAGAGAACTTTCACCATGTCTTCTTCAATGTTGGAGTTGACCAAGTTGAGAAGTCTACCATGTCTTTCACTGAAAGGAGAATTCTCTGGAATCTTGGAAGTAAGCTCTTTGAGTTGAGGAGGGATTCTCACAAGGTTGACTTGAATTGTTTTCCTGCAAAGAGATTCCATGACCTACAAAACAAGAACAAAGATGAAGATCCAAACCCTTGAAATGGTTAGTGGATGCATATGATGCTTTATGATGTTCATGATGTATGCACAAGCACATGTACAAGCAAATCACACAAGATCCTAGTTTCAGGCTTGCATGAGGTTTCATAGGTAAGTACCCTTTTGAAGTTAGTTGGCTCAACCTGTCTTATAAATAGTAACCAGGTTCTAAGGAGCTCAATATCACTGGATTATTTTCTGTGTTCATTGTTTTGGTTTAGCCACTTAACTGGCGACCAAAATATTCCAAGAAAACAACCCTTAATGAGTGTAGTATCGAGTATCTACCAACTTCGGACTGCACTAAAGCCGGTCATCTCACTACCCCTAAAAAAGGCCAAGATGGTCAAGTAAGGTTCTAAGAGTTCATTAGTGCTTCATGACATCACTCAGCGGCCCCGTATTCTCTTTGATTGACTCAAAGGCTACCGGTACCCACAAATATGTCGCGCTAATATAGCTATTGCTTCAACCATGTCGGTATACCCCGCATAGTTTCCATAACGTATTGCTATTTACCTATGAATGTTTCCAAAATCTGGGTGGAGGATTCAAACCCAAACAATATGACCAAGTGTAAAGCAATCAAAGCAAACAAGATAATCATGCAAAGGTGATCTAAACCCTAAGGTTACTCCACTTTTAAAGTTTTCCCCAGCAGAGTCACCAGTTCTGTGATACGGTGGGAGAACTGACTTGAGGTTTTATGTTTTGTATTTGCAAATGTTTCGGTTTAGCAAGAGTCGCCACCGACTTTTTATTTTATCCTAAGGAAAGGTCAAAAAGCACAGGAAAGACCTTTGAGATGTTTTCTTGGGTTCGGGGAGTAGATTATGAAAAGGGAAGGTGCAAGCACCCTTTTCATCCATGGTTATCCATGGGCTCTTAGTTACTTGTTTAGATCACTTGCTTTTTCTTTTCAATTGTTTGAAATGGTGCTTTGTGTGTGGTTTTGAAAGATGTTTTGAAAAGAGGCCATCGTTGTGGCAAACTTTGTAATGATTCTTGTTTGAATGTATACAAAGATGTTTTATCTTTTGAAAAGATTTCAATGTTTGAAAGTTTGATTTGGGAAATGTTTTGAAATTGTGTTTGTGAGGTGTGTTTTAAAAATAGCAAGGATGTTTTTGCAAGCTTTGATCAAGTAACTAAGAGTTGTCTACCCTATTTTACTTAAAGATCTTTCCTATATGTTTTTAACCCTTTTGACACTGTTGTTTCACCATTGCATTTGGTGAACAACCTTGTGTTAGGATGTTAAACGGGACAGGCGCGGGTCATCGTATAGACCATGATAGCAATTGTGTCAAGTATTTTTGGCAAATTTTTGAGGGACTTGATCATTTTTGTTTAGGCAACCAAGATAGCATCATCGAGGGGCTATGATCTTTTGTTTTGTTTTTGTTTTGCCAAAATACCCAACATGCATAACATGGCCCATTTTTAAGGCAACAAGTGGATTGTAACCCTAGGGATGCAAGTGTGCATTGTGTTTGACTTTCATGCATATTTGTCTTTGATTAGGTCAAGCTACTTGTTGATTTTGGATTTTTGCATACAAACCCTAATTCTCTAATCATGGCATAATTGAAAGCATAAAGTGCGAGAATTTAAAGGCTAAGCTATTACAACATGATTATGGGGATGGGGGTATAATCTTTGAATGGGGGTGTATTTGACAAGAAATATAAACCCTAGTTTACTATTACATCCAAATTGAATTTAAATACATAAATAATAAATGGACAATATTTAAATGAACAAAATAAATATATCAAATAAAAAAAATGAATTTATGAAAAAAAAGGTTTTTATTTATTTATGTATGTAAAAATATTTAATTGTAAAAAATAAAGAAATAAATAAAAGATTATTTTTATTAGGTTAAGGGTAAAACCCTATATTCTTTAAGAAAGTAAATATATTATTTGTTTTATTTATATACAAAAATAAAATAGTACGTATAAAATAAAATATATTTAGAAAAAAGGTATTTTTAAGTATATTTAATAATAAGAATAAAAGTGTAATATTTGTGTATTTTTTTTATCCTAAAGTATTTAATAAAAGTATATATTTATATATGTATTAATTATATTAAATATGATAAAATAAAATAAAATGTATACCAAAATAAAATATTTAGAAAAATATTTTTAGTGTGAATAAAAATAAAGAATAAAAATAAAAGTATAATTTATGTATTATTTTCAAGTTTTAATAAATAAGATAAAAATATTTAAATGGCTTTTTATATTAGAAAAATAAAAATAAAAATAAAATGCAAAATAAATGTGAAAAAATTATGAAAATATTTTTGAGCATTTTTTATATTTGGGAAAAAATAAATAAAGTCAGAAATGAAAATAAAAATCCAAAAATATAAAATGATAACAAATTGGGCCAGGGGGTGCAAAAATGAAACAGGGGGGTGTCAAAAGCAACCAGGCCAACCCCAGCCCAAAACTTCATCTTTAACCTCTGGCTTTTGAAAAAAACGCGCGCGTCCCTTGTACAAACTACCAGATCCTGTATACGAGCTCTATTGCAAAAACACACAACATCAAACTTGTAGGGAATTTCAAGACGATTCCAACAATATAAACAACTTGTCTTAACTCTCAAAGACCAGAGAGAATTTCTCTGGCCCTAAAATCTGACCTAGTTTTTTCAGTATGTTCATGGATGAAATTCTCTTAGCATGCTTAATATAAATGAAAACTGAGCATATGTACAACTTCGTGGCAATGAAAACTACACTTTTTATTCATAAACCTAAGGCTAAATGTTCCTAAATAGGGAGATAGGAAGTTGGAAAAAACCTGTTTCAGCTGACTTCGTGTAGGGTAATGTAGAGCTTTTCAACAAGGCTTGAGATGTCTGGGAGCTTGCTTGGACTTCACTTGACCTTCTCCAACAGCTTGCTTGCCTTGAATGGGCTTGAATCAACCTATAGAATTCAACCTGCACAAGCTCAAAATGAAAATGGCAAACACTGTAAATGGAGTTACAACTGGTGTTTGAGGTTTGGGATAGCTTGGATGAGTTGAATGGAAGGTGTTTGAAGAAACTTGGGGTAAAACGCACGAGCCAAATGAGCTATGGAACTCAAGTTGCAGGTTATGCCCTGTTTTGCCAAAGGAATGTGATTTCTGGCTATAGGGTGTTTAGAGGCTCAAGCAATCGTGTTTCTGACTTAGAGGGATGTGAGAAAGATGTTCAAAGTGTTTGCACAAGTTTTTCTTTGCTAGTATCCAAGTTCTAAGGTTTTGGACAAGTTTCTTGTTTTTGAAGTAAAATGTGGAAGTGATTGGAACAGGCCTGTACAGGCTATCCTTATGCTTGCACACCTTGCCCTTGGTACCTCCAACTTGTGGATTTGATTAGCTGCAAAAGATTTGGATCAATGCTCAAGAAATCAGTTTTGACATAAAGCATGATTTAAGCAAAAATGGAAATTTGCCTTCTTCTACTTAGGGCTTAATTTTGTGTACAATGTCCAAATGACCAAAACAAAAGCTTAGAATGATGGATTTTCATTTAATTATGGAGTGTGAAGTGGTTTAGAGGCCTGTAAACTTGTGTAAGGCATGCTGACTTGAAAATGCAACTTGTATGAACATGAATATGCCATGGATTAAAAGTGAGTTTTTGCCAACTTCAAGCCTTCGATTCTCCCTAACCACAAATGTGTTTGAGGAGTTCCTTGACAATTTGTAAAGATTGCAACATGCTCTATAATCTATCTTTGAAATTCAACTTGATATTCCAAGTGGAACTATGTGAAAAATGGCCAAGAAGATAGGTCAAAATCCTGCCTAAACTAGGGCAAAATTTCTCTAAGTTAAAAGTTTTAGGGACCCTTGTTCCAAAATTCATAACTTGAGATCCAAGCTTCTTTTAAGAAAACTTTGTGAATCAAAGTTGTATAATTTGTTGAGGACTACAACTTTAATGTTGGAGGTTTTGTTTGACTCCATTTGTATCATGGTGAAAATGTGGGGAAAAGTTAGGACAAATTAAGAAAATTTCATAACTTAGAAAAATTCTAAGTTATGAAAATTTTCAACTTTAAACCCAAATTTGCAATTTTTGGTTTCTTGATGAAAAAGTTTCATGTTTTGATACATCTTGATTAAAAATGACCCTTGGCACCTGATTTGACCAAAAAGTCAAAGTTTGACTTTTTAGTGCACAGTCAAATTTTGATCAATTGACTGAAAAATTCATCTGTCAATCCAATGCATTTGAGATCTTTTGAACTTGTTGAATAGGTCAAGATGATGTAATTGAGTCCTTGAGTCCATGGTTGAGCCTAATTTGCCATTGGCTAGGTCAAAAAGTCAAAAATTGCCTTTGTACAGTCAAAACCCTAAAAATGACCATTTTGCCCTTTTGGAGATCTGACCAATTTTCTTGTGGAATTATGGTCCAAACTTGATCAAATGGTTCATATGAGTTCATAATGTTGATGTGGGTCAAAATTCATGAGGTTTGACTGTAAATTGGCCACAGTTGACTTTTTCCCCAATACAACTGATTTCTAGGTCAACTGTCCAATTGACTGGGCAAAAATTTGATTCAAGGCTTGAAACTTGGTATGAGTAAACTTATGAGTCCAACGTGAAGTATAAAAGTCACTTTGGGCATTGTAAGTCAAAAAATCCCTGTGCAAACTGAAACCCTAATTTAGGTCAACAGTGCAAGGAGGTGTCTTGAGCAGAGCAAACCCTAGCTTGGTCTTGAGTTCAAAGAGCCTTGTGATGAGAAATGTTGATAAAATGGGAGGGCAAATTTTGGGGTACAACAGCTGTAAAGAAGACATTTAGTGGGAAGAAGGAAGTTAATGTTGTCTATGGCCAGAAGGGCCGTGCTAGAAGTGACCGTAATCAGTCTGTAGGAGCGGTGCTAATTTCAAATCTTGCGCCTATACAACAACAATAGGGTAATCATCATAGGACAAACGCACCTAAAAGACAATTCCCCAAGATCAGTATGCCATTGTCTCATGCATTACAACATTTACTGAAAGCAGAGCTGATAAGATTAAGGAATCCTCATCAGAATCCCAACACCTCCTCTCCCCACTACAATCCAAATGCGAAGTGTGCTTACCACTCCAATAGCCTCGGGCACGACACCAACAACTGTTGGGCTTTAAAAAACAAAATTCAAGACATGATTGACAACAAAGAGATTGAGTTAGATCCTCCCGAGACCCCGAATGTAATTATTGAACCTATGCCGAAGCATGAGAAAGGCATAAGCTCTATTGATGATGCTCCTTATGTTGCTACTATGGCTGAATTGATTACTCATATCCCAATTATCAAGAAGAATTTGTTGTAGGCTGGTTTATTTCTAGGTTGTATTGAAAGATGTTATTGTTGTGCAGCCCAACCCAATGGCTGCAAGTTTCTGGTAGAAGGTATTCAACGCCTAATGGACAATCACATAATTCTGGTTGAGAAGGTTCCGTCTACTGAGAATCCATTTCAAGACTTATCTGTAATTTCTTGCACTCCCATCAAGATCACTTCCAAAGGTCCTGTAAGGATCACCGCCAATCCCAAAGCTGCACCTCTAATCATCACTACACATGGACCTATTCCATATTCTTCGGATAAAGCTATTCCTTGGAACTATGGAGCTAATGTCTACTACCATGACGTCAAGCAAGAACTATCTACTACTGTATGTGAAGGTGTTGAAGTTGATGATCCCACCATTGGAAATATTGCTGGGACCAGTAAGGTTACTAGAAGCGAAAATGTTTTCTCTCTGGAAATCTCTATGAATACTATCACTACACCAGTTCGATTTACTGCTGCTGAGCCAACTGCTGAGGATCAGGGCAAATAACAAATGACGGAGCCTGCCCAGATGGAGGCACCTAAAGAGGTCACCACTGATGATACTTCCAGGAAAGAGTTGGAGGAGGTATTGAAGATTATCCGCAAGAGCGATTATAAGATTGTCGAACAGCTGAGACAGACCACATCTAAGATCTCCATGTCATCGTTGTTACTATGTTCTGAAGCCCATGCACAGGCTTTAGTGAAATTCTTAAAATCTGCTCAGGTACCATAATAGATGTATGCCGATCAATTTAGAAGTTATGTTGCTAGTCTAACAACAGATAATGGTTTAGGTTTTTCCAATGCTGACTTGATTCCTGAGGGAAGAAACCACAACAAGGCTATGTATGTCTCTATTGAATGCAGGGGCACTACTTTAGCACATGTATTGATTGATACTAGTTCCTCGCTAAATGTATTACCAAAGGGTGCTCTCGACAGGCTTGATTGTGAAGAGGTTGTGCTGAAACCCAGTGATATTATAGTCTGAGCCTTTGACGGTTCAAAGAGGATGGTACACAGAGAAGTGGATCTTCTGATTAAGGTAGGCTCGCAGGTTTTCGAATTCACCTTCTATGTGATGGATATTCGACTAACTTATTATTGCCTACTGGGATGCCCTTGGATCCATGGGGCATGAGTTGTTACCTCAACCCTACATCAGAAGCTAAAATATCATGTGAGAGGAAAGGTTGTCATAGTCTATGGTGAAGAAGAATTTATGGTCAGTCACTTGAACTCATTCAAATATATTGAGATAGACGGCGAATTCATCGAGACTCCCTGTCAGAATTTTGAAGTTATCCCTCCTACCGCTAGTGAAGATGTTTCTGTTATTCCCAAGATTACTAGGGTTCCTCCCAGAATGGCTTCTTTGAAGGATGCTAAAGTTGTCATAGAAGAAGGTGTTTGTACTACTTGGGGTCAGCTTCCTGACATTCTGTATAAATCTTACACATTTGGTTTAGGTTTCAATGTAGAGGCTCAGAGGAGTGTTCGTCGTGCTCGGGCTGGAAGACTACCATTCTGCATCAGCAACAATGGAGTCAACACCATAGAAGATGCTGACAGTAACTATGACCTTGACAACTGGATCTTTCCGACCATCGGTAATGGACTCAGCAATTGGAAGGCTCAAGACATCATCTCAATCTCATTTAGTCATAAGTAATAGTTATTTTCTATTTTTATTGCTTACAAAGTTTTGGTTATGTAATTTATTTAAACAACGACTCGTGGCTTACCCAGGGCACAATAGTCCACTTGTTAAGGGTTGTCATTTCATAAACATATCTTCATTTAATAAATCATTGGACGTTTTGAATTCAAATTTTACGCTCCTTGTCTTTTCTTTTACTTTTATTACTTTCAAATAGTTATGTGTTCTTACACACACCCACTCAATAAGTTGCAAATCCACATCCACTCTGGACTCAGTTGCTAACGATTATGCTATTACCACTTATGGCTTCGAGAATCCAATCTACCAAGCCAAGGACGAAGGTGAGGAAGATTATGAAATACCTGGAGAGCTTGCTAGATTGTTAATGCAAGAGGAAAAGGCTATAAAACTGCATGAAGCCGACTGAGGTTGTAAATTTGGGTACTAAAGTAGACAACAAAGAAGTTAAGATAGGTGCCAATTTAGAAGGAGGCATCAAGAACAGGTTAATCCAGATGTTGCATGATTATGTTGAGATCTTTGCTTGGTCGTACGAAAATATGCCAGGGCTCGATACAGATATTGTGGTTCACCGTCTACCAATGAAAGAGGGTTGTTCTCCAATAAAGCAAAAAGTTCGTCGCATTCGTCTCGAGATGTCAGAGAAGATCAAGGCCGAGGTTATGAAGAAATTCAATACGGATTTCTTTGCTATTATATCATATCCTCAATGGGTTGCAAACATGGTTCCGATACCTAAGAAAGACGGCAAGATACATATGTGTTTAGACTACAGGTATTTGAATAGGGCAAGCCTCAAGGATGACTTTTTGCTTCCACATATTGATGTTCTGGTCGACAACACCGCTCAACACAAGGTATTATCCTTCATGGACGGTTTCTTAGGTTATAATCAAATCAAGATGGCACCTGAAGACATGGAGAAAACTACCTTCGTCACACAGTGGGGCACTTTCTGTTACAAGGTTATGCCTTTTGGGTTGAAGAACACCGGCGTCACATATCAGCGTGCCATGGTAGCTCTGTTCCATGACATGATTCATCACGAGATAGAGGTCTACGTCAACGATATGATAGCCAGATCCAAGATTGAAGAGGAACATCTTGACCATCTACAGAAGCTGTTTGAGAGACTGAAGAAATACAAATTGAGGATGAATCCAAACAAATGCACCTTTAGGGTAAGATTCGGTAAGCTCCTAGGTTTCGTCGTCAGTGGTAAAGGTATTGAAGTTGATCCCGCCAAGGTTAAAGCTATTCAAGAAATGCCTGCTCCCCATACTGAGAAGGAAGTCAGAGGAATCTTGGGACGACTGAATTACATTGCCCGGCTTATTTCTCATTTGAATGCTACTTGTGAGATGATCTTCAAGTTACTAAATAAAGATTAGGTGTTGAAGTGGAACGATGATTTCTAGATAGCCTTTGAGAAAATCAAGGAGTACCGCCAAGAACCTCTGATTCTGATGCCACCAGTTGAAGGAAGGCCATTAATCATGTACCTAACAGTGTTAGAGAACTCAATGGGGTATGTACTGGGCCAGCATGACCAGTCTGGTCGAAAAGAGCATGCAATATACTACCTTAGCAAAAAGTTTACTGACTGTGAAACAAGATACTCACTGCTCGATAAAACTTACTACACTTTGGCATGGGCTACTCGCTGACTAAGACATTATATGTTGACCCATACTACTTTGTTGATCTCTAAAATGAATCCCATCAAATACATATTCGAGAAACCAGCTCTCTCTGGAAGGATAACCCGATGGAAAATGGTCTTGACAGAATACGACATTTAGTACACCACTCAGAAGGCAATCAAAGGAAGTGTACTGGAGGATCATTTGGCTCATCAAGCTGTAGACGAATATCAGTCTATGAATTTCGAGTTCCCGGATGAGAATATCATGCTAGTTACAAATTATGAAGAACCTGGACCATATGCAGGACCTGAGCCAAGATCCTAATGGACTGTGGTTTTTAATGAATCTTCCAACGCGCTTGGTAATGGAATAGGCGCTGTGATCATCTCCCCCAAGGATTTCCATACGCCCTTCACCTCCAGACTTTGCTTTGACTGTACCAATAACATGGTCGAGTACGAAGCGTGCATCATGGGTATCAAGGCTGCTATTGACCTAAGAATCAAGTTCTTGAATGTATATGGGGACTCAGCCCTAGTGATCAGCCAGATCAAGAGAGAATGGGATACAAAGCATCCAAATCTAATTCCTTACCGAGAGCATGTGTTGACCTTAATCTCGTACTTCGAGGAAATCACTTTTGAGCACATCCCAAGAGAAGAGAATTAGTTGGCAGACACATTAGCTACCATGTCATCTATGTTCAAAGTCAGATGGGACAGCGAAGCTCCTCAAATTACTATCGAAAGACTGGACGAACCGGCACATTGCTACGAAGTTGATACTGATGGAATAGAAGAGAAGCCTTGGTTTCATGAAGTGAAAAGATACCTCGAGGATCAATAATATCCCAAGGGGGCATCTATGAATAACAAGAAATTCCTACGGAGGTTTTCTGCTAAGTTCTTCCTGAGCAACATAATTTTGTACAAGCGCAACCATGATCCGGCTTTGCTTCATTATGTGGACAAGAAGGAAGCTGAGAAAATTATGGAAGATATGCACGAAGGTATCTTTGGTACTCATTTCGGTGGGCATACTATGGCTAAGAAGATTCTGAGAGCAGGGTACTATTGGTCGACTATGGAAACTGATTTCCATCATCATTCCAGAACTTGTCACAAATTCAAGATTTATACTGACAAAGTACATGTTCCACCGTTCCTCTGAATGTCTTGACTGCTCCTTGGCCATTTGCAATGTGGGGCATGAATATGATTTTAGAAATCAAGCCTACTGCTTCTAACGGACATTGTTTCAACCTCGTCGCCATTGATTATTTCATAAAGTGGATTCAAGCAACCTTGTTTGCCTCTGTTACCAAGAATGTGATGGCTCGGTTCATCAAGCATAACCTTATCTGTCGGTATGGCATCCCCGAATGGATTATCACGAACAATGGTATTAATCTAAACAATACTATGATCACATAACTCTGCACGCAGTTCATGATCAAGCACCATAACTCTTCTCTGTATCGACCAAAGATGAATAATGTAGTGGAAGCCGCAAATAAGAACATTAAGAAGATTATACAGAAGATGACATTGACATATAAAGATTGGCATGAGATGTTACTATTTTCTCTTTATGGCTATTGTACCTCAGTCTGTACATCAACTGAGACAACCCCATTCTCTATAGTCTATGATATGGAAGCTGTCCTACCTATCGAAGTCCAAATTCCTTCTCTAAGGATCATTAAAGATGCAGGTTTAGACGAAGACGAGTGGATTCTGACTAGGGTGGACCAATTGAATTTGATTAACGAAAAGATACTTGCGGTTGTTTGTCATGGTCAGATGTGTCAAAAGCGCATGATCAAAGCCTTCAACAAGAAAGTCAAGCATCGAGTATATCCGGCTAGTGACTTGGTAATAAAGCGAATCATCCTACCACAAGGTGATCCCAGGGGAAAATGGACTCCCACCTATGAAGGGCCATTTGTAATCAAGAAGATATTCTCTGGCGGTGCTATAATACTTACTAGTATGGATGGTGAAGACTTTTCGCACCATGTGAACGCAGACATAGTCAAAAGATACTATGCATAAAAATGACCCGCTAAGTTTCCTGGCCTAGGCAAAAATAAGGTCATCCCGGCGAACCAAAAGGGTTCAGGCAAAAATCAGGGATATATATTAAAGATAGTACACCCGGTAAGTCGAAAACCTGAAAAGGAGGCTTGGGAAAAAAAGGGTATCCCGGTAGACTGAAAACCCGAAAGGGAGGTCCAGGAAAAAGCTAGGGATTAAAGCGTATGACTATGTCCCGTTGGATCATCTACTTACAACAAGATTTGTTACCAACATCAAGTTCAATGGTATAGATCAATTCAGTCAACTTCTTCCGATAACGAGGGATGAGATGCTTGAAGACATAAAGGAAATAGAAGAGTTGAAACTCGACGGGGGTCGTTTACACATAGCTATATATTTTATTTTTATTCTTTTTACTTCATAACGATTTCCTCTTACTAGGATTTCTGTCTCTATGTACAAAAACTGCATGTTTATAGGCTAATTATCAATACAAATACAATTTCAAAATTCAAAATTTGTTTTTTTTTCCTGTTTTGTTTGCAAAAACATCCAATAACTAAATTGAATGAACATATGCATATGAATATGATTACTGTTAACAAATATATGCATAAAAACATGAATCAACATTTACTAAAGACTCTAGGAATTGGGATAACGTTCAAGTCGTCCACAAATCCCCATATAGCTACCTTCACAAGCTCATCACCGACAGAGATACATTCCCCCACAAGTGTAATTTGCCTTCAAGAAAAATTAGGGCATCTTCCAGCTATTAACATGACCATACTCCCCAGTAGATCCCTCTAGCCGATAAAAGAGTTTGATCATTTCTCTAGGATATAGCAGAAACTTCCTCCTCACAGCCTATAAAATTCCAATCCTTATCAGAGATTATGTCCTTAATATAGTTCAGTGGAATTTAATTCTCCAGTTGAGTTTATTTCTCCAACACTGTGAAATCCCCTACAAAATTCTCTTCCCCAGTAGGGCTCGTTTCCTCAGTAGAGTATATTTCTCCAGCAGGGTTTATTTCCCCAACGAAATTTAATTTCCCAAGTAGGTTCATTTCTCCGACTACTACAAATCACCGACAAGATTCCATTTTCCAGCAAGGACAATCCAATCTATTGTCCCCAGAGAACCGCTACGGAATCTGAAACCGAGCCAATATCATTTAACTTTGGCCTCCCCTATAAAAGTTGACGTCCATATCGGAAACTCGGTCATACGGCACCTCTAAAGGTTATTCATATTTTTTATCCCTAGTCAGGGTATATAAGAACTAAGTTCCCCGGTAGAGCGATGAACAACCAATGTTCCTGAATTTTTCTATCCCCAAGCAGAAGTCAAACATTCCCAGCAGAGTATCCTTAAAACAGAAAGCAGGAATCCCCAATGGAGATATTCTAAACAAGATTGAAGATTCATATTCTTCATCCCCAACAACGGCCGGGGATTTATTTTCCCCAGCAAAGATGTTACACAAAGCTACCAATGTGCTCCAACGACATCTTACATCCATACATCATTGGAAAAAATATCATAGAATATGCATACGAAACGCATGTAGCACACTCTCCTTTACTTTGAGAACATCATTATGTAATGCATTACATACATCATGACATTTCATAAAGACTAACTTTGTTTTTCAGGTAAAAGTCTACAAACAAGATGAATATCATCAACAATTCTCAAATAGGTCATAGATTAATTCCCGAAACAGGATGGGGCAACTATCTAAATGACCAGGCTCAAGATTAATTCCTAAAACAAGACAGGGCAACTATATGTACGACCAATCTGTATGAATTCTCGAGACAAGATGGGTTCGCCAACAGAAAGCAGGTCAGAGATTAACTCCTGAAACAGGATGGGGCAACTATCTGTATGACCCAACAAAGATTAACTCCCGAAATAGGACGGGGAAACTATCTTTATAACTAGGCAAATATTAACTCCCAAAATAGGACGGGGAAACTATCAACATGGCCAAGTGGTATGAACTCTCCCGAAATAGGACACATTTACCAACAGAAAGAGATTATGGATCAATTCCTGAAACAAGACAGGGGGACTATCTACATGATAAGAATTTACCTCAAAGACTAAATTCTGAAAAGAATTTCCCTCAGAGACTAAATATGACAAGCAGCTACTTAAGCACCTTCCTTAGAGGTTCATTCTAGAAAGCATTCTTCAGATGAAGTCGAGCGTAGATTCATTTTGATACTCCTATCAACCGTTATTTGGATGGCATCTGTAAGCCCATCTCAAATGACATTATGTCACCTCTCCGAATGGCATCTTTAAGCCCATTCAAGCAATATTATCAACCAACAACATTACCTTCTGCACACACGAGTGCAAATTTTTGGGCACTTAAGTGTTCAATCCTCTTCTACCTTCAGATCACGAATGGCGGACATACCAATCTAACTCCTCAGTTTTAAGAAGATTTAATAGGGGAAGTTGTTGTACCCCAAAATTTTCCCTCCCTTTTCTTCAAGACATTCTCCTAGGGTTCTCAAATGCTCAAGGATGCTTAAGAATTGATCAGACAAATTGTCCTCCTAAGCAGTTGACCTACAATTAGAGTTTCATTTTTCTCAAAGAAGTTTGGGTTTCTAAGGCCTCAATTAGTTTCCATGGTTCCTTATATGTCTCTAAGAATGCTCATACTAAGTTTTATGCCTTGCATCACAACTTTGCTCAGTCAATGGCTCAAATGACTGAAAATAAACTGCATTGGGTAAAAAGTCAACAGTGGTCAACATATAGTCAAACTTCAAGATTTTTTGTCAACATCAACATTTTGAACTCACATTCATCATTTGATCAAGGGTTGATCATGATTCATCAGTAAAATCTCTCAAATCATCAAAAGTCAAAAGTTGCCAAATTAGGGTTTTCTTAGAAGAAGTCAACTGAACTTTGACCAAGCATAACTTTCACATGATTCATCATTTTTCACCAACAAAAGAACATTTTGAAGGAAATTCAATTCTCTATAACTTTGTATCTCTAAGCTCAAATACAAGAAATGATTCATTTGAGAAATATGGACCAATACATTATAGGTTATTTCAAAAGTCAACAAAAAGACACTTTATCAAGGCAAGTTACATCAAGATAAATTCCTCAAATGCCAAAATTATCAACATAGATATTGTAAAGGACATCTTGGGATTTCCAAAAAGTCATAGATAACCCTCAAAATATAAAAATTGAGAGAGTTATGACCAGTGCAAGTTGGGAAAATTTGAGCAAATGCATGAAGTTCAAATTGAGCAAACTTGATATTTTGAGCAATTGGGCTATTACTTCAGAGTCCAAACGTATTCTACACTACTTATGAACCTAAAGACTTGTTCATACACCTCCCTTTGATTTATTATATTTTATTTTGATTTTTTTATTATTTTAAAAGTCAAGATAAGATAATATAAGTCAAGCCCTCTTACACAAGTCCAAGCCCATATATGTTGACCTAATCCTTCATTATATATTCTCAGCAAACTCATACAAGAGGCCAAGGAAAAAACCTTGTCCAAGAAACCTCCAAAAAATCACAATTTTCAAATCTAGGGTGTGATACGGTGACAGAACCGACTGTTATACTGGTTTTGCGTTTGTGTTTGCAAATGTTGCGGTAAGCAAGAGTCGCCACCGACTTTTCTTTTATCCAAGAGAGGAAAGGGTGAAAAGAACAGAAAAAGATATTTTTTAGAATTTTTGATTAAGGGGGTATATTATGGAAAGGGAAGGTGTTATAACCCTTCCCATCCGTAGTTTTCTACGGGCTCTTAGATGCTTAGCTCATTTGAAAAATACCTTGTGCTTTTGTGTATTTTGAAAAGTATTTTTTTGAAAATGACTTAGTGCAGAGATTCGCTTTATGATAACTCTTGTATCAGTCCTCAAGAGTGTTGATAAAGCATTTTTTGAAAGTGTTTTTTGAAATGTTTTGTGTAAGTGTGAAAGTTTGTTTTGAGCAGGCATCTAAGAACTATCTACTTATACTCGAAAGGTTTGTTCTTTTCCTCCTATCCTTTAGACAATGCTATCCTACTATTAGTGAGTAGGTAGCCCTATCGTTGGATGTTTGAGGGGCATTCGAAGGGACGTACAGTCATAAAGGCAACATATAGAGACGCTTTAGCAATTTTGTTTAAAGGACTAAATCATTTACTAAAAGGCAACACTGTAGGGTCATCGAGGGACTATGATATTTTGATTCTAGGGTCTTTGCTAAAGTGTTCCTACTTTCGAGGGACATGACTTTTTTATTTTCCGAAAGGCAACCAAAGTGGGAATACCCTAGAGGTGTATATGTGCAAGTGTGCTTGTTTCAGTTATTTGCCTTTTGTGTTAATGTTTCCAGCGTTTGATTTTTAACCTTATCATACAATCCTATTAGTCTAGCAGTTAATATGTACAGGAATTTAAAGTGCAGGAATTTAAATCTACGTTATTACAATGCTTTGGGGAGGGGGTATTTACATGTCCTAAAATGAGGGAAATAAAAGCAGTAAAGAAAAATCCCTAAATAAGCTATTACATACTGTGAGCAGTTACAATAATTTGAAAAAATAAAACATAGAAAATAAATAACGCGCGCGAGTCGAAAGGAACGCATAAAACCCTAAAAAGTTCTAAGTAAAAGAAAATTCTTTTTTGTTGTTTTTGTTAAGAAAATAATTAAACTACCTTAAATCTAAATTTATTTAAAAGAGATAATTGTTAAATGAATTTAAGCCTAATTCTAATATTTTTGCATTTTAATTAAGAAAATATTTGAATGAAACAATCTAATTCTAATTGATTTTAAATTAATTAAAGCAAGTCAAAATAATTAAGTTAATTAATTTAAAAAATTAAAATTAATTTAGAAAATCCTAAGTCTAATATTATTAGTTTTTTCTAATTTTATATTATTATGGAAAAAAAATGATTAAATGAAATAAATGATAAAACAAATAAAATAGAAAATGCAAATGGGCCTGGTGTTATGAAGCAAATGGGGGGGGGGGGAGTTGAAATTGTTAGGCCCATAAAAGGGCAAGCCCAGGCCACACTGGGATCCTATGCTACTGGTCCATGAGGGTGAATCGTGTACAGCGCGGTTTAGGTATTGGATCTTTATCCTGTTGATATTTGCTGGCCCAGATGTGACGACATATGGTAGGCGCTGGATGATGCAACGCATTGGATCCTACAAAAACATGTTAGAAAATGTAAAATGCAAGAGGCAGGGATCGAACCCCTGCCCTTGCACACGAATACCCTATCACACACTGCCTTGCCACGGCGCCATCCTGTTTATTCATTAATAAATACAATAAGATAATATAATATACAAAATCAATCAATTTTCTTTAATTTTAAAAACACGCACCCAATCACATTTAAATGGACCAATAAAGTTGTATGATTTTGCAACGCGGACTCCACAGGAGACAACAATTTACAGGGGTGCCGGAGTCAAACTTCGGTCACCTTCTTCAGCCATATCAAAATCCTAAAACCTGCAAAAAGAAAAATCAAGGCTCAAGATTAAGGCTACCCCCCTATTTCGCATGCTACGAGTTCAATGGTGGTGGTCGTTTGGCCTGAAAAGACTTGCAACGTCCTGTTCGAAGCTTAGCCATTCTAGAACCCTAGAAATGGTAACCTTCAATCTATGGCCTTAGATTTACATGTAAAACTTTAGAATGTTTCAAAATGATCAAACAAACATGATTATATGCTTCGGATCTATTTAAAACATGTATACTAAAAGATCAAGATGCAAATTTTTTACCCAATGGAGGTGGTTCGGTTGGGAGCTTTCCAAATAGCTTTGAGCATGGATATGGACTAGAATAGGCTCCTGGGAGTCTTGGGATATTGATGGAGGACCTAGAATGGATTGAGGGAGGCTGGATGTATGCTTTTGGGTTTCAGATCTTTTGATGTATTTTTTGAAATTTTCGTATGGTTCTTCTCAGGAAATTTAGGCGTCTGTTGTGCTTGCACATGGCTCATATAAATAGAGGAGAGTACGAAGATCAGAAAATATGGCAAGAATCAATGCCATAAACGACGCTTTCATATCAAAATCAAACAAATTAAAAAGTTTCCAAAACTTGAAAAACTTGCTCTTTCCATGCTTGCATGCACCTGGACACTTGTGCACGAATTCTTGGGCTTTTAGGAAGACCAAAATATTAGCCCAAAGGTCAAGGCCCATTTCTATTTATTTTGTACACTTTATTTATATTTATTTGAAATAAATCAAAATAAATATGAACAAAATAGATAAAAATTATAAGGTCATGCAAAAATGACATTAGAGGTCCCCTATAAGTTCACAAGAATGTTTGAACCATAAAAAGTTAGGCCATTGACCCAAAAGTTCAAATTTGCTCAACGCACAATCTTTGAATTTTCTCAAATTTTCCCAACTTGAGCAAACCATAACTTGCTCAATTTGCATCTCATGATGATTATCTTGGACTTTTGGAAAGCCCAAGATGTCTACTTCAATCTATATTTTGATAAATTTTCCATTTAAGACCTTATTTTGATGTAAATGGTCTTGACAAAAAGTGTCTTTTGTTGACTTTATGAAAATGACTTGTAATGTATGAGCTTGTATTTTTCAAATGGTGTATTTTATGTACTTGAAGGTAAAAGAGAATTTGTAGGGAATTGGATTCTCTTCAAAACAAGCTTTGGTTGGGGAAAAAAGGATGATGTATGTGAAAGTTATGCATGGTCAAAGTTCAATTGACTTTTCCTATAGAAACCCTAATTTTGCAATTCTTGACTTTGGATAGATTAGGAGAATTTCTCGAGGAATCATGATCAACCCTTGATCAAATTATGGATATCACTTAAAAATGTTGATGTTGACCAAAAATCTTGAATTTTGACTGTATATAGGTCACATTTGACTTTTGACCTAGTACAATTGATTTTCAATCATTTGAGCAATTGACTGAGTAAACTTGTAGTGGAAGGCATGAAACTTGGCATGGAGAATCTTGAAGACATATTAGGACCATGGAAAACATTTGAGACCTTTGGAGTTCACACATCTTGGTGAAAAGTGAAACTCGAATTAAAGGTTCGTTGCTTAGGAGGAGAATTTGTCTGGTCAATTCTTGGTCATCCTTGAGCAATTGGGAACCTCAATGAGCATGTCTTGAGTAAAATGGGAGGGAAAATTTTTAGGTACAATAGCTGCCCCTGTTCAATCTTCTTAAACCTAAGGATTTAGATTGGCTTGTCTGCCTTTCGTGATTTGAAGGCGGAAGATGATTGAACACTAGATTGCCCAGAAATTTGCACTCGCATCAAGTAACACCAATGGTTGATGATGTCGGGAATGGGCTTAAAGATTCCATTTGGAGAAGATGACAGAGAGTCGTCGGAGATGGGATTAAAGATGCTATCTGGAGAAGATGACAGAAAGTCGTCGAAAATGGGCTTAAAGATGCCATCCAAAGTAGATGCTGACGTCATAAGAGGTCTCTTTGTGGGGGGGATTCATGTTCCTGCTGTCTGAGGAGGAGTCCATTGAGGAAGGTTGATTTTTGTTATTTTCTTGCTTGAGGAAAACTCTATGGGGAATAGAATCTAGGAACTTCAGTTGTCCAAGGCTCTACTGAAGAGTTATCTCTTTACTAGAGAGATGAGAGTTTGCTGTTTTCTGGTTGAAATCCAGGCTTCACAGTGACTTGCTAGGGATAATGGAATTAACCGTTATCTGAAAATGTAATAAAAAAGAGCCCGTGTAGGGCTGTTTTAGGATGAGTCTGTGTTGGTATGCATCCGGAGATATATGAGAAGGAGCTTCTGTGGGGCTGATTCAGGATGAGTCTGTGTTATACTGCATCTGGAGATCATGAGAAGAAACCCGCGTAAGATTGCTTTAGGATGAGTCCCTGTTAGACTGCATCTAGAGATCATGAGAAGGAACCTGTGTAAGATTACTTCAAGATGATGAGAAGGAACTCGTCTAAGATTTCTTCAAGATGATGAGAAGGAACCCGTGTAAGATTGCTTCAAGATGATTCAGTGTTAGACCGCATATGGAGATCATGAGAAGAAACATGTGTAAGATTGCTTCATCTGGTCATGTAGATAGTTTTCCTGTCTGGTTTCAGGTGTTAATTTACGATCATCTGTTCGTAGATAGTTGTCCTGTCTGGTTTCAAGTATTAATCTAAAACTTGCTTTTGTTGGTTGCTGAGATAGTTGTCATGGATGGTTTCAGGTATTAATCTACGACCTTAGAAAGAAAGATAGTTTTCCTGGCTTGTTACATGTATTAATCTTCAATCTTCTCATGTAGATAGTTTTCCTAGCTTGTTACAGGTATTAATCTAAAATTGACCATCCATAGATAGTTATCCTGACTTGTTATAGGTATTAATCTGGAACTTGTTTTTGTCGGCTGTAGAGATAGTTATCCTGGCTAGTTTCAGGTATTAATCTCTGACCTTAGAAAGAAATATAGTTTTCCTGGCTTGTTACATATGTTAATCTTCAATATGCTCATGTAGCTAGTTTTCCTGGTTTGTTACAGGTATTAATCTGGAACTTCTTTTTGTCGATTGTTGAGATAGTTGTCCTGGCTAGTTTCAGGTATTAATCTCTGACCTTAGAAAGAAAGATAGTTTTCATGGCTTGTTACATGTGATAATCTTCAATATGTTCATGTAGATAGTTTTCCTGGCTTGTTACATGTATTAATCTATAATCGATCATTAACAGATAGATTTCCTGGCTTGTTACAGGTATTCATCTGAGACTTGGCAAAATTAGTCATATAGATAGTTTCCCGTCTGGTTTTGGGCATTAATCCGTGGCCGACTGCATTTGTTGGTAAACTCGTCTTGCTTCGGGAGTTCATACCACTTGGTCGTGTAGATAGTTTCCCCGTCTGGTTTTAGGCATTAACCTTTGACCTGCTATGTATAAGTTGATAGTATTCATCTGTCTATGAATTCAACCTAAAAAAGTGTTGTACCCCAAAATTTTCCCTCTCATTCTTCAAGGCCTTTCTCACAAGGATTTTCAAGGTTCAAGCTTGAACAAGTGCATTGGGATTTTCCAATACCAAGATTAAAAGGGAACTGTCAAAAAGGGAGAAAACAGATAAAAATAACATTTTGACAAATTTGGAGGAAAACAAGTCTCCTTCAATTCAGCACCCATCGATTGACTCTTGGCCTCCTTTGATTACTCAAAATGGCTGCTAGCGTGCCTCTTTCGCCTGGGCATGTGACTTCTTGTTGCAAGATTCGTTTGTGTCTTTTGTTGCCTGCATGCTTTCTTTGAAAACCAATTTTTGCTGCCACACATGCCCCTGCAAGGAAACCCTTTTGATTCACCAAGCGTGCTGCCCGCAAGCCTACTTCGACTGGACAAGTTTGCTACCTGCATGCTTGCTTCGTTTTGACAAGTTTTGATGGTACAAAGTAACCATCTATATGCATCCTTCGAATCCACTTGCACCAAGGGCCTCTTGCATACTTTGCTTCATACAAGCTTCATTTGAGCCATGAGGTATCTTCATACAAGATTTGACTAAGTTCTTGCTTCCCTTGAAATAGCGCCCTTCAATTCAGAAGCCAGGAACTTCCCTCATGCTAAAAAGACACAAGGCAATGACTCCCTTTATGTTTGTTTCGATCCACATTCTTCGATTGGGCAATATGCTTCCTTCGAGCATGAGCTTTCGATTTGGCAATATGTTTTCTTCGATACAAGCTTCGACTGGGCATTAGCTTGTTTCGACCACAAGCTTCGACTGGGCATTAGCTTGTTTCGACCACAAGCTTCGACTGGGCATTAGCTTGTTTCGACCACAAGCTTCGACTGAGGGAAAGGCTTCCTTCGAACAAGTGTGTTTCGATCTCATTCTTGCATTCGACTCAAGACCAAATCTCATTTTCCAGGTTATGTTGCTTCCAAATCTTTACATAATCAGAGGCTTGTACAAGGGTTTTAAACTTTGTCTATTAGATACTACTATTCTTGGTTAAAGGCTACATACTCTTTCTTTTCACAGAGAGTACTTTTATCACAAAATTAGCTTTCAACCTAAATTTGGTCTGAGCACAAGCAACGCCAAAAAGCATAAGTCACATCTTCTGCACCCCAACTGCCAAGAGGCCCCTCCACATGTACTTTCACGTTACCTATTATTTTATTATTTTGCAAGGCTGGCTATTGAAAACATGTCCATTATTTTTCTCTATAAATAGAGGAATTTTTTGCAAAGCTGAGAGAGGATCTTTGGACCCGAGGAACGAATCCCCCAAATTTTCTCAAACACAACAAAAAACTCTCAAGTTCATCAACACTTTAGAAATCAAAAAAAGCCCAGAATCACATTCATCTCCTTCAATTCTGAAGAACAACCACACTTCAGTCTCCTTCGAATCCAAGAAGCATCACACTTGCTTTTTCTCTTCCTTCGAATCCAGCGTTCCAAGCACAGCTATTGACCCCCTCTTTCAAATCCAGCATCCTAGGCCTCCACTCAAGGTCCCACACCCATTCAAAGCCTCCATCAAGGTAAGTCACTCTTACCCTTGAACCTTTCATTTCATGGAATAACATGTAAATAATATTTTCGTTCGTTTCAAGCATGTATATACCATTGCTCCCTTCGTTTCCACACTTTTACCATATATTTTCAGAGCTAACCCTTTCGTTTTGCTTTCTGTTTACCTGAACTTGCTTTTAACTATTAAACTGTTTGCAAGACAAATACTAGCATGGCCTCAGGCCATGTTGCCATTTAATGCTTTAAATGAAAGAAACAGGAAACAGGAAATAGGAAACGAAGCTTCTGGCTTCTACCCTTTTTCTCCAGGTCAAACGAAAGAGGCATCCAGGAGGCAAACCATGTCGACTTCTAGGCCCAGACGAAAAGCATGCCTTCACTGATTCCAGGCTCAGTCGAAAGGCATTCCCTCACTTCTTTCAACCTCCAGTCGAAGAAGACAACAAGGCAGAGCCAGAAGGCTTTGCCATACACTGACTTTCAGGCCAATCGAAGGACAGGACCTCACTGGTGCTAACCCCAATCGAAGGAGGCCAACAGAATGCAAGTCGAAGGGTGCTACTGCCTGGGTCGAAGAGCTCATTTTACCTTTCTTTTATTTTGTTTTTGCCTTTACATTTTCTTGCCTTTCAATATGGTTGTAATAGTGTAGGATTTATTTTTTTCACTTTTTATTACCTTTGTACAAATGGTAGTAATTAGGTGTGTATGGTAAGATAAAACCAACAAATAGGCCACCCTAATCAAAGACTAAATGCATGCAAATCAAACACATTATTCACACATGCACCCTTAGGGTAATCCCATCTCGTTGCCCCTTTCGGAAAATAGTCATGTCCCTTAAGCATGGGCGTTTTAGCAAAGACCCTCGATAAACGATCGTAGTCCCTCGATGACCCTCGATGTTGCCTTCGGTAAATGATCTAGTCCCTAAAAACGACATTGCAAAAACGTCCCATATGTTGTCTTCTATGACTATACAAACGTCCCAACGCCCGTCCCTTCACATCCAACGATGGGGCTTCTTACCAAATCAATCGTAAGATAGCCACATCTAAAGGAGGAGGAAAAGCACATTTAAGACCTTTCGAGTAGGTACATTCGCTCCTAGTTACTCGCTTGCTCACAACAAAAACATTTTATACACCCACACTCTTACCTTTGAAATATTTTCGAAACAAACACTTTGTATGCGTTCTTATAGAAATGAGAATCGTTACAAAGTTACCTTTTCAAAATACTTTCAAAAACACACCTTTGAACTATTTTTGAAATAAACACTTTGTAGGCGTTCTTATAGAAATGAGAACCATTACGAAGTTCCATTTTCAAAATACTTTCAAAAACACATATCACAAACACACTTTTGAACTATTTTAGAAACAAACACTCTGTAGGCGTTCTTATAGAAACGAGAACCATTACGAAGTTCCATTTTCAAAATACTTTCAAAAATCACCACCACAAGCACACATTCAAACGAAAGCAAGTAATCTAACAAGTAACTAAGAGCCCATGGAAAACCATGGATGAAGAGGGTGCTAATACCTTCCCTTTTCATAATCTACCCCCCGAACCCAAGAAAACATCTCTAAAGGTCTTTCTTGTGCTTTTTCACCTTTCCTTTTGGATAAAAGAAAAGTCGGTGGCGACTCTTGCTAACCGCAACATTTGTAATAAAACGCAAAAACATCAAGTCAGTTCTCCCACCGTATCACAGAACTGGTGACTCTGCTGGGGAATATATTATAAAAGTGGGGTTACCTTAGGGTTTAGATCACATTTATTTGCTTACCTTGTTTGATTTGTTTGCTTTACATTATGGTTCTTTGTTTGGGTTTGAAATCCTCCACCCGGATTTGGGAAACATTATAGGTAAATAGCAATACATTGTGGAAACTGTGCGGGGTATACCGACATGGTCTAAGCAATAACTATGTTAGTGTGACATATTTGTGGGTACCGGTAGCCTTTGAGTTAATCAAAGAGAATACGGGGCCGCTGAGTGATGTCATGAAGCACTAATGAACTTCTAGAACCTTTACTTGACCAACTTGGCCTTTAGGATGTAGTGAGATGACCGGCTTTGGTGCAGTCCGAAGTTGGTAGATACTCGATACTACACTCATTGAGGTTTGGTTTCTTGGGATATTTTGGTCGCCATTAAAGAGGCTTGAGCTGAAACAATGACCAAGGAAACAATCTGGTGATATTGAGCTCCTTAGAACCAGGTTACTATTGCTAGGAAAGGTTTAAGCCAACTAAAATTCAAGAGGGTATTTACCTATAAAACCTCACGCAAGCCTAAACCTAAGGATTTGTCTGCTTTGTGTGTATATATTTATTTGTATATATACTTGCTTACTTTGCATACTTGTATAACATCATACCATAGCATTTTCAATAACCATTTCAAGGATCTCGAGGGCCTATGATGTAGGGTCACAATAAACCAGACGTCTATCAAAGGGAAAGAGGATTTATTTTCCTCTGACCAAACACCGTCAAAGATCAATTACAACAAACTTGAGTCAAGGGCTATAACCCACTTGACATGGTGAGCTTGATTCTCGTGGAAGGAAATCCACCGATACAAAGTTCTCCGATCAAAGATGTTGATCAAAATTCAATCTCTAACTTTTCCTTGTGTTTACCTTGCGAGATCCTTGAAAACATGCATCCACATATCATGCATCATATCATGACAGGCTTCTCCCACACAGGTCTCCTTATCTTCCTACTGTTTATTTCAGTAGAGATGGATCTAGAGCAGACTATCAAGGACATCCAGGCTCAAAACGCTCAACTTCAAGAGATGTTTTAAAACCTATCCAAGGGGCAAGAAGAGGTGAAAGCTCTCCTCACTAGGGGCATGACCATGGGGAATCCTGAGGGCAACAAAGATGACCAGTTGGAACGGCTACAAACCGAGATAGCCATAATGAAGGTCCAAATGATGGGACAACTGGTGGGCCAGATGGCTCTTATCCAAAATCTGGCTCAACGACAAGAAGAGCTGAAAGTTCTTGTCAACCAACTTCGTCAAGACGGTTGCAACCGTATTGGGAAAACAATCAGGATTGGAAATCAGGTCACTGCTCAGCCTCCCATGAGACAAGAAGCCGGAAGACCTCCCCAATTTTCTACTACCTCACGGGTCCAACAAAAACCTCGCCAACAACAACGAAACAATCAGCCAACGATGGAAAGACCTCAAAGGCAGTTCACCCAAATCAACATGCCATTGTCACAAGCATTGCAACACATGTTGAAGATGGATCTGATTACAGTGATAAACCCTCATCCAAACCCTAAGACTTCTTCTCCTAACTACAACCCGGGTGCAAGGTGTGCTTATCATTCTGGTAGCCTGGGGCACGATACAAACGATTGTTGGGCGTTGAAGTACAAGATTCAAAACCTGATCGATGAAGGAATGTTGGAGTTCACACAAGATGGCCAGAATGAATTCTTCCGCCAAAGGCTCACCACCTAAAGTGACAAGTTCAAACAAAGAGGCTTCTGTTTCATTTGAATTTTCAAGTTGTAATCTCTTTTGTTATTCAAACAATTATCTATTAATGTCAAACTTTGTTTCATTAATGCATTGCATATGTTTGTCTTGATTTGATCCACTCATTTTCATTACATTTAAACTATGCTTTTTACTCACTATATGACATTTAACTCTTGCTAAAAGTTACAAGCCTTTAGAGGGAGGATGACGAAAATAATGCCATAATCTCATACAATATGCTTTTGAACAGACCTTGTTGACGATGTACATACATTATTTGAAATCGTAAACACTGGAGTTATAAGGAAGATAATCCCTAGGCAACCCCTTCGAGCCAAAGAAGTAAAAGTTTTTTGTTTTAACACAAATTTAAACCTTTAATCAAAACCTGGGGCAGGGTAGTCTCTCAGTTAATTCAAACGCGCGTTAAGCCGCAAACTCACATCTTGTAATACAACAAATGACGTCAAGAAACATTCCTCTGGAATCAAAAGATGGTGATGGTTCCCTATCACATAGGCAGACATTATCTCTCAAGAAAAGAAAATCCCACTAAGTCAAAACCTACGAAGGAGACTTAAAGAAAACTGGGGCATCCCACTGACTGTAATCTCAAAATAAGAACAGTCAGGCAAAAATTAGGGATAACAAATCAAGTAAAAAGAGGTCACTTCAAATCCTCGACAACATGAAAAAATTGCAAAAATGGCTGCCTTCCGACAAACCTAACTTGTCTGAACCATCACTAAAACGTCATTCCAGACTCAATTGGAGTTCAAACGCACAATTAACTGAGTTTAGGACTGAAGAACATCACGAAGAGCGGGTGGGTACAAATACACTTTGAGCCTTTATCCTTTGTTTCTTAAACCGTGAACCAAGCCACGTTACAACCCTTCAAAAGTCCTAATTGAAGCATGGGTTAGTTCAAAAGCATATTGTTACAAAAGGGATCCTGACTCCTGTAAGGCTTTACTCAAAATCCAGAGTTGAATTACAAACTTCTTTACTTGCTAAAAATGCATTTTTCAAAACTTCAAGACAGGCATAAACTTTGCATTTATTTAAATATCACTGTTTGCATATGGCTATTTGTTTGACAACGGAGAAATTCACACAACAAATATCCAGTGAACGAAAGCTCTCTCAGTGAACAAAATCAATTCAAGAAGGATGATACTTCCATTGTCAAAACTCATATCAACAAGGGGACATGATATGTCACTATCCAGCACCCCTGGGGAAGTCTAGTCAAGATTCCAGGAAACCTCTCAAGAAGTGCAGAGTAACTAGGGGCAGGTCTCCATCTCCGTCACTTGGGGCATTGAACATCAATCTCAGCAAAGGGTTACGTACAATCAAACATTCTTGGAAATACCACAAACATTTGCTACTAGGGGCAATGGCGAATCTCTCCAAAGTCCTTCTCATAGGATGACTCCCCACCATAGTTTAATCTCTGAACACCTTTCCCCAGCTGAGACAACCTCAAGAATCCTCAAAGAAGTCGTCACCTCTCAAGCAGACCGACAACAAGGTTTATTTCCCCAACAAACGATAGGATTCCCCAGCTTGAGGTAGCCTTTCCGACTACTACAAATCAAAGGACCACAACTCCTCTTCACCAGTAGACTACTCTACAATCCCCAGCAAGTTACTGTGAAGCCTGGACCCAACCAGACATTAGTTCAACTTCGACTCCACAGTAGAGCAATGGACAACCGAGACTCCTGAACTTTTTCCCCCAAGCAGGAATCAATACTCTCCACAGAGTTCTCAACTTTCCCCGGCGGAGTTCTCCTCAACAAAACAGGAATCCCCGGTGGAAATATTCTAAGCAATGTTTGAAGACACACCAACTCTTCAACAACAGTCCAGGATTTAATAACTCCCTGACATTTGTCAAGGATTTATTTTCCAAACAAAGATACATTCAAATAAACATCTCACATTTCATATATCATATTACATACATGAAAAGTACACACGACACAATCTCATTTATTTTGAGAACATCATTACGCAATGCATACATCATGATATTGCATACAACTAACTCCTTAACTTTTCAGGAAAGATCAGTCAATAGATAAAGATCATCATCTTTTGGAGTAGCAATCGTCTCAGATTCCTTCATCATCTTTCTGAGGAGACCAAAGATTCCTTCTAGAGACAGTTCAGATGCGATCCAAATATGGCTGACATTCTGATACTTATTCCAGATTCCTTCTAGAGACAGTTCAGATGCGATCCAGATATGGCTGACATTCTGATACTTATTCCTGATTCCTTCTAGAGACAGTTCAGATGCGATCCATATATGGATGACATTCTGATACTTATTCCAGATTCCTTCTAGAGACAGTTCAGATGCGATCCAGATATGGCTGACATTCTGATTCTTATTCCAGATTCCTTCTAGAGACAGTTAAGATGCGATCCAGATATGGCTGACATTCTGATACTTACTCCAAATTCCTTCTAGAGACAGTTCAGATGCGATCCAGATATGGCTGACATTCTGATACTTATTCCAGATTCCTTCTAGAGATAGTTCAGATGTGATCCAGATATGGATGTCATTCTGATACTTATTCCAGATTCCTTCTAGATACAATTCAGATGCGATCCAGATATGGCTGACATTCTGATACTTATTCCAGATTCCTTCTAGAGACAGTTCAGATGCGATCCAGATATGGCTGACATTCTGATACTTATTCCATATTCCTTCTAGAGACAGTTCAGATACGATCCAGATATGGCTGACATTCTGATACTTATTCCATATTCCTTCTAGAGACAGTTCAGATGCAATCCAGATAAGGCTGACATTCTGATACTTATTCCAGATTCCTTCTAGAGACAGTTCAGATGCGATCCAGATATGGCTGACATTCTGATACTTATTCCAGATTCCTTCTAGATACAGTTCAGATGTGATCCAGATATGGCTGACATTCTGATACTTATTCCAGATTCCTTCTAGAGACAGTTCAGATGCGATCCAGATATGGCTGACATTCTGATACTTATTCCAGATTCCTTCTAGGGACAGTCCAGATATGATCCAGATTCAGATGTCATTTTGTCACTCATTCAAAATACAGTCCAGATACGATCCAGATTCGGATGTCATTTTGTCACTCATTCAAAATACATTCCAAATACGCTCTAGATACGGACACCATTTTGATACTCATTCTTTCAGCTTACAACTTACAATCCAACAAACATCCTTGGATGGCATCTACAAGCCCATCTCCAACAACTTTCTATCACCTCTCCAAATGGCATCTTTAAGCCCATTCCCTCTACCATCACATCACCGAGTGCAAATTTCTGGGCACTCTAGTGTCCAATCATCTTCCACCTTCGAGTCACGAATGGCAAAACTCGCCAATCTAACTCTTCAGGCTTAAGATTATTGAACAGGGGCAGCTGTTGCACCCCAAAATTTTCCCTCTCATTCTTCAAGGCCTTTCTCAAAAGGATTTTCAAGGTTCAAGCTTGAACAAGTGCATTGGGATTTTCCAATACCAAGATTAAAAGGGAACTGTCAAAAAGGGAGAAAACAAATAAAAATAAAATTTTGACAAATTTAGAGGAAAACAAGTCTCCTTTGATTCAACACCCTTCGATTGACTCTTGGCCTCCTTCGATTACTCAAAATGGCTTCTAGCGTGCCTCTTTCGCCTGGGCATGTGACTTCTTGTTGCAGGCTTCGTTTGTGTCTTTTGTTGCCTGCATGCTTGCTTTGAAAACCAATCTTTTCTGCCACACATGCCCCCTGCAAGGAAACCATTTTGATTCACCAAGCGTGCTGCCCGCAAGCCTACTTCGACTGGACAAGTTTGCTGCCTGCATGCTTTCTTCGTTTGGACAAGTTTCAATGGGACAAAGTAACCATCTCTATGCATCCTTCAAATCCACTTGCACCAAGGGCCTCTTGCATACTTTGCTTCATACAAGCTTCGTTTGAGCCAAGAGGTGTCTTCATACAATATTTGACTAAGTTCTTGCTTCCCTTGAAATAGCGCCCTTCAATTCAGAAGCCAGGAACTTCCCTCATGCTAAAAAGACACAAGGCAATGACTCCCTTTATGTTTATTTCGATCCACATGCTTCGATTGGGCAATATGCTTCATTCGAGCATGAGCTTTCGATTTGGACATATATGTTTTCTTCGATACAAGCTTCGACTGGGCATTAGCTTATTTCGACCACAAGCTTCGACTAGGCATTAGCTTGTTTCGACCACAAGCTTTGACTGAGGGAAAGGCTTCCTTCGAACAAGTGTGTTTCGATCTCATTCTTGCATTCGACTCAAGACCAAATCTCATTTTCCAGGATATGTTGCTTCCAAATCTTTACATAATCAGAGGCTTGTACAAGAGTTTTAAACTTTGTCTTTTAGATACTACTATTCTTGGTTAAAGGCTACATACTATTTCTTTTCACAGAGAGTACTTTTATCATAAAAGTAGCTTTCAACCTGAATTTGGTCTGAGCACGAGCAACGCCAAAAAGCATAAGTCACATCTTCTGCACCCCAACTGCCAAGAGGCCCCCCCACATGTACTTTCACATTACCTATTATTTTATTATTTTTCAAGGCTGGCTATTGAAAACATGTCCATTATTTTTCTCTATAAATAGAGGAATTTTTTGCAAAGCTGAGAGAGGATCTTTGGACCAGAGGAACGAATCCCCCAAATTTTCTCAAACACAACAAAAAAACTCTCAAGTTCATCAGCACTTGATAAATCACAAAAAGCCCAGAATCACATTCATCTCCTTCAATTCTGAAGAACAACCACACTTCAGTCTCCTTCGAATAAAAAAAGCATCACACTTGCTTATTCTCTTCCTTCGAATCCAGCGTTCCAAGCACAACTATTGATCCCGTCTTTTAAATCCAGCATCCTGGGCCTCCACTCAAGGTCCCACACCCATTCAAAGCCTCCATCAAGGTAAGTCACTCTTACCCTTGAATCTTTCATTTCATGGCATAACATGTAAATAATATTTTCATTCGTTTCAAGCATGTATATACCATTGTTTCCTTCGTTTCCACCCTTTTAACATATTTTTCAGAGCTAACCCTTTCGTTTTGCTTTTTGTTTACCTGAACTTGCTTTAACTATTAAACTGTTTGCATGACAAATACTAGCATGGCCTCAGGCCATGTTGCCATTTAATGCTTTAAATGAAAGAAATAGGAAACAGGAAACGAAGCTTCTGGCTTCTACCGTTTTTCTCCAGGTCAAACGAAATAGACAACCAGGAGAAAAACCATGTCGACTTCCAGGCCCAGACGAAAAGCATGCCTTCACTGATTCCAGGCTCAGTCGAAAGGCATTCCCTCACTGCTTTCAATCTCCAATCGAAGAAGACAACAAGGCAGAACCAGAAGGCTTCACCATACACTGACTTCCAGACCAATCGAAGGACAGGACCTCACTGGTGCTAGCCCCAATCGAAGGAGGCCAACAGAATGCAAGTCGAATGGTGCTACTGCCTGGGTCGAAGAGCTCATTTTCCTTTCTTTTATTTTGTTTTTGCCTTTACATTTTCTTGCCTTTCAATATGGTTGTAATAGTGTAGGATTTATTTTTTGCACTTTTTATTACCTTTGTACAAATGCTAGTAATTAGGTGTGTATGGGAAGATAAAACCAACAAATAGGCCACCCTAATAAAAGACTAAATGCATGCAAATCAAACACATTATTCACACATGCACCCTTAGGGTAATCCCATCTCGTTGCCCCTTTCGGAAAATAGTCATGTCCCTCGAGCATGGGCGTTTTAGCAAAGACCCTCGATAAAAGATCGTAGTCCCTCGATGACCCTCGATGTTGCCTTCGGTAAACGATCTAGTCCCTAAAAATGACATTGCTAAAACGTCCCATATGTTGCCTTCGATGACTATACAAACGTCCCAACGCCTGTTGTGATCGGTGGAAATAGAACTGACTGTTTTTGAATGCTGGTTCGCAAAATGTCGCGGTAAGCAAGAGTCGCCACCGTCTTTTATTTTCTCCAACAAGGAAAGGACAAAAGCACAGCAAAATTCCTTTTCGAGATGTTTCTCGGTTCGGGAGGTAGATTATAGAAAGGGAAGGTGTTAGCACACTTTCTATCTGTGGTTATCCACGGGCTCTTAGGTACTTGCTCACTATGTTTTCAAAATTGTTTGCTTTTCTTGTGTTTATGGGTTTTGAAAAAGTTTGTTTTGAAAACTTCTAGGTAACTCTTGTATCAATCCTCAAGAGTGTATGAAGTGTTTGTTTGAAAACTTTTTGAAAAGTGTAGGTGCAAAAAGTTATTTTTTATTTTGAAAGAGCAAGTACGCAGGAGAAATCTACTACTCTAAGGAATTAAGTTGTGTAAGAGTCCTTTAGACAGTACTATCCCACTATTGAGAAGCAGGTAGCACCGTCGTTGGAGTTATTCGGGTCAATTCGATTATAGGGACATGTGTGGTCACCAAAGCAATAGTAGGACGCTTTAGCGGTAACCCTAATGTCCTAGATCCTTTTTATCCGAGGCAACCGTTTCGAGGCAACTGGATCTTTAGACAGGAGGGCGACCTCTAAAACACCCTATACTTAATGACCACGTCGAGGCAACCAAGTGAGGCGTACCCTAGGAGTGGCATGTGCACGTGTGTCAGGTTTCATGTTAAATTATCTTTTCACATTTATCATGGTGAGCTACGAGTTGATTTTTAATTTTCATACAAGTCTTGTCATGTATAATAGTTAATAATTTGCAGGAAATAAATTGCGGAAAGTAAATCTATGCTATTACAAGGCGTCGGGTATTTACATCGCCAAAAGCATAACCCTTGAAAAGATGATGGCACTAAATCGCACTATGTTTCTGACTCAAATATCACATGTTTTCCTTAGTTTTTATTATCATTTTCTCGTATTATGTTCCTTTTTCCTTTGTTTTCAGGATTCTTGTCATTTCAGAGCCTTCTGTGAAGAAACGAGCCAAAACGCCAAGAAATTAGGGTTTTTCAAGATATTCTGCACTTATGGCGTTCAGCGCCGCGCCGGCTACAGGGAACGCGATGACGTGGCCCACTTTCACCCAGAGACCAACTGCCACGTTCCCACGATCTGGCAGTTCCAGCCACCGTGCCCGCGGCCACTGCCACCGCGCCCGCGGCCTTCACAAAAGTTTCCCGCTCAGAAGAAGTTGAGGGGCATGCTGGTCTTTACGCATCTCAAGGATCCTCTATAAATAGTTTTCGATTTTCATTTTTTAGTTTCATCCAAGCTTAGTACAATCTTAAGCCATATACTATCAGTTTCTGTAAAGTAATAATCTCTTCACATCGGGGAGTTATTGCGGTGTAGATTGAGTTGTAATCGAGTCTTGGAGCACTTTGGTTGAAGTTCATCATACCAGCCTTACCATTTCGCAGATTTGTATCAGATTCAAGTCTCCGACTGGAGCAAGGTTCTATTTTATTGCATTTATTTACTTATAATTTCTCTTACCATAGTCTACACGTTTTATAGACTCTAAATGCTCTTACCATAGTCTACACGTTTTATAGACTCTAAATGCTCTTACCATAGTCTACACGTTTTATAGACTCGCACTCTTTTACTTACTCGCTCTTATCATAGTCTACACGTTTTATAGACTCGCACTTATTATGTCTGGCTAAACTATAAAGGTTTGGATGTAATGATTGTCATCATGGTCGTGTTCCAATTATCATGCTAGTGAAAATACTCTGGGGATGTTTTGCTTTTAACTTAAGTCAATTATGTTTAAATGTTTATTGGGTAAGATCGAAAGCCGTCCAAACTAATGATACGACTTGATTATTATTTAACCAAACAAAAAGAGCGAAAGCCGTTGATTGGTTAAATAGGAATCATTGACCTTTTTAGAAAACGATTTTGAAACTATTTTCGGACGCGTTTGTAGGTTTGAAATCTGACTCTTGGTCAAAAGCCAAAAGTCTCTTTAAGTTAATCTTTCCAAGTAAAATTACTTTTCTGTTAAGTCAAAACTATCAATTTCTTAAAAATAGGTTTACCTCTTTAACGCGGAAGGCACCCTTTATATGTGACAATAAAGGAATTTAATTTAAAGAGTAAATTCGGTTCTTAGTAGTCAAAAGCTACAAGTTCCCGTTAAATTGATTCTTTGCTATCAATAGAAAATACTGCCCCATAAGTAGTTTCATCTACGCATGACCGGACCAATATCTGATTACATGATTTACATTCCAACCTGTCTTTTAAACTGTTATTTACCTCGCTCATTTACTTTGTTGCATTACACTCACATCAATATTCTTGTTCACCTTAGATAAGCACCTTAGAAATAGAGTTGATAGATTGACAATTGGTCTCTGTGGTTCGATAATCTTATATATTACTTCGATAGGCTGTGCACTTGCAGTACTATATTTAGGCTATACGTTACAGATCCCCATCAAGTTTTTGGCGCCGTTGCCGGGGACCAACTTCGTCAAATTTCGTACCCTATTGTTATCCCGTTTAGACTAAGGCTATTCTAGCCGGTAGATGCGTAGAAATCGTAGCACCGGTAACCTAATAGATCCTTTAGTTGAACCTGAACGTTACGCTCGTGCCCGTCTTTTTATACGCAAGATAAGAAGAGCTATGGCAGAAGATCGTAACCAAAGACCACTCAAGGAATTCGCCCAACCATCTAACGAGGAACCTAGTTCTAGTATAGTAAACCCTACTATAACTACCAACAACTTTGAACTAAAGCCCTCATTATTACAATTAGTACAACAAAACCAATTCACTGGTCTCGCTACCGAGAACCCGAATCAACATTTAAAGGTATTTATCCAGTTAGCTGACACCCTTAAGGCAAATGTAGCCACACCCGAAGCCATTCGTTTAAGACTGTTTCCTTTTTCCCTTAGAGGTAAAGCTCACGACTGGTTAGACGCCCTTCCAGCTAACTCAATAACAACTTGGGAAGACCTTAGGAGAGCTTTTCTTGCGAGATATTTTCCACCAAGCAAGACCGCTGTTCTTAGGAACCTGATCACTTGTTTCACCCAAAACCAAGGCGAATCACTTTTTGATGCCTGCGAGAGATATAAAGAACTTTTAAGAGCTTGTCCGCACCATGGCCTGGAGCAATGGTTAATCATACATACCTTCTATAATGGACTCCATTACAACACAAAGATGTCCATAGACGCTGCCGCTGGCGGAGCGTTGATGAACAAACCTTACCCTGACGCTTGTGCCCTAATAGAGGACATGGCCCAAAACCACGCCCAGCGGGGATTAGAACGAGCGACAGTAGAGAAAAAGGAGAGCCATGGAGGAAAGCATGAGGTAAGTTGCATGGACATGATTAATGCCAAGATGGACGCCCTAGCTTTGAGAGTCGAGAACATGTCTCAAAACCCAACCACAGTAGCAGCAATCCAATCGGAATGCAAACTCTGTGGAACTCAAGGACATCAAACCGTTGACTGTAACCTTTTGAACGAATCTAGCTCAGACCAAGTTAACTATACCCAAGGGAACCCTTTCTCGAATACCTTCAATCCTGGATGGAGGAACCACCCGAATTTCTCTTACAAAAACAATAACCCTATCCAAAATCCCGGACCTTCGAAACCTCAAGGATTCCAAACGCAAAAACAAAACCAACCTATGCAAATAGTGCCCCCAAGACCAAACCTTAAAGAAACCATATACACCTTTATTCAGACTCAAACTCAGCAAAATAAGGAGTTTATGAACCAACACATTCACACGAACGAACTAGTTACTCAACTGGCAACCAAGTTTGACCAGATGATAACCCACACCAAAATGCTTGAGACTCAGATTTCCCAAGTAGCACAAAACACCTCTGTACAAGTTGCACCTGGAGGACAATTTCCGGGACAAACTCAACCAAATCCAAAAGGCCAAGCAAATTCTATCACCTTAAGAAGTGGAACTGCTTATGAAGGGCCTAGAAATCCTAACTTAAGCACATCAGAAAAACCTATGGAAGATGCTACACCTAAAGACCAGGTAGAGGAACCAGAGAAACCAGAAAAGCAATCAAAACCAGAAGTAGGGAATAACACTCAACAACCTTATAAACCACCTATTCCGTTCCCACAGAGGCTGAAAAACACCAAAGTAGAAAACCAGTACCAAAAGTTTATTAAGGTAATAGAGAAACTCCATGTAGAGATTCCTTTTACTGAAGCTATAACCCAGATACCATCATATGCTAAGTTCTTAAAAGATATTTTGACCAATAAACGGCGACTCGATGATCCCAAGCCTTTAGAATGTCATTCTATATCCGAAAATAAACTCGCCAAGAAAGATAAAGACCCTGTAAGTTTTTCTATCCCTTGCATCCTAGGTAACCATATGATAGACAAAGCATTTTTAGACTTAGGAGCAAGCGTAAGTCTGATGCCTCTGGCCGTCTGTAAGAGGTTAAAAGTAGGAGAACTTCAACCTACTAAGATGTCCTTATAACTAGCTGATAGATCTGTCAAATATCCCATGGGTATTTTAGAAGACATACCTGTCAAGATTGGTCAGTTGTACATTCCGACCGACTTCGTCGTAATGGATATTAAAGAAGATGAAGACATCCCAATCCTCTTAGGAAGACCATTCCTATCGACCGCCGGAGCTATAATAGATGTTAAGAAAGGGAAACTGACTTTCGAGGTAGGAGATGAAAAGATTGAGTTCATTTTATCAAAGTTTCTAATGGCACCAGTGATAGGAAATGCGTGTTATGCCATCGACGTCATTGACGAATGTGTAAATGAGCTCGAACAAAACGAATCTTTAATCAAATTACCATCAACCCCTATTTTAGAGGATGACGGATTTAAGAGTATCGAACCGTACATTGACGACAACCTTTTCGAATGCTTAGCTCTTACCCCTGACCTTATGCCGCGTACTGAGAAACCCACTATAGAACTTAAGGAACTACCCAAGAATCTAAGATATGAGTTTTTGGATGAGGAGATGAATAGACCTGTTATAATTAGCGCCGCTCTAAACCAAATAGAAACAAATCAACTCTTAGATACCTTGCGAAAATATCCCTCAGCTTTAGGGTATAAAGTTTCAGATTTAAAAGGTATAAGCCCATCCGTATGCATGCATCGGATTATGCTAGAAGAAGATTCAAAACCCTCAAGAGAACATCAAAGAAGAATAAACCCTATCATGAGTGATGTAGTCAAGAAAGAAGTTCTTAAGTTATTAGAAGCTGGTATCATATACCAAATTTCGGATAGTGAATGGGTAAGCCCAGTTCATGTGGTACCCAAGAAAGGAGGTATCACTGTTATGGAAAATGAGAAAGGTGAGCATGTGGCAAAACGAACAGAAGGAGGATGGCGTATGTGTATAGATTACATAAAGTTGAATAAGGCAACGAGAAAAGACCATTTCCCTCTCCCATTTATAGATCAGATGCTTGAACGTCTAGCAAGACACTCATATTTATGCTATCTTGATGGGTATTCGGGGTTTTTCCAAATCCCTATTCACCCAGAGGACCAAGAAAAAACCACATTTACTTGCCCTTATGGAACATTCGCTTATAGATGAATGCCCTTTGGACTCTGTAATGCACCTGCCACTTTCCAACGTTGTATGATGTCAATTTTCGCAGACTACCTAGATGGAATTATAGAAGTATTTATGGACGATTCTTCAGTGTGTGGGTTTGATTTCAAAAACTGCCTCTCAAACTTAGAGAAAATCTTAAAAAGATGTGTGGAAGTAAACCTTGTGTTGAATTGGGAAAAGTGCCACTTTATGGTAAATGAAGGGATAGTCTTGGGACACATTATTTCTGAAAGAGGTATAGAAGTTGATAAGGCCAAGATAGAAGTTATAGAAAACCTAAACCCACCTAAGACCGTTAGGGAAGTAAGAAGTTTTCTAGAACATGTCGGGTTCTACCGACGTTTCATCAAGAATTTTTCCGGAATAACAAAACCTTTAACTAACTTATTGATGAAGGATGTCGAGTTTGAATTCGACCAAAAATGTCTTGAGGCCTTTGAAGTTTTAAAGCAAGCTCTTATTTCAGCACCTATCATAAGACCACCTGATTGGACATAACCCTTTGAAATCATGTGCGATGCTAGTGATTTCGCTGTAGGAGCTGTACTAGGGCAAAGAAAAGACAAGAAACTGCATGCTATTTACTACGCTAGTAGAACACTAGACGCTGTCCAGCTAAATTATACAACCACAGAAAAGGAATTGCTAGCCGTAGTTTTTGCTATTGATAAATTTCGATCTTATTTGGTGGGAGCAAAAATAATAGTATACACAGATCATGCAGCAATCCGGTACTTGTTAAGTAAGAAAGATGTTAAGCCTAGATTGCTCAGATGGGTTCTTTTACTCCAAGAATTTGACTTGGATATTAAGGATAAAAAAGGAGCTGAAAACTTAGTAGCTGATCATCTCTCTAGGTTAGAACACCTTAAACCTGAACTTATACCTATAGACGATCACTCTACTTATGAAAGATTAATAGCTGGGATAAACTCAACTGAAGAAGAGACCTATGAGGAAATCTCAACCTTGAACAACATACCATGGTACGCAGATATTGTGAATTATCTGGCCACTGATATCATACCCCCTGACTTAAGCTACCAACAGAAAAAGAAGTTTTTTAGTGATGTTAAACACTTCTTTTGGGATGAACCCCTCCTATTCAAAAGAGGAATAGATAATATATTCAGACGATGTGTGCCGGAAGAAGAAGTAGGCAACGTCATTAAACATTGTCATGCTGCACCTTATGGTGGACATGCAAGCACATCTAAAACATGCGCCAAAATATTTCAAGTAGGTTTTTATTGGCCTACTGTATGGCGCGATGTCTACACTTACATTACAAAATGTGACCGATGCCAACGCACTGGGAACATCTCAATACGTGATGAAATGCCTTTAAGTAACATCCAAGAAGTGGAAATATTTGATGTCTGGGGTATAGATTTCATGGGACCTTTTCCTTCCTCAATGGGTAACAAGTATATCCTAGTAGCTGTCGATTATGTCTCAAAGTGGATAGAAGCTGTTGCATCACCCACAAACGATACCAAGGTAGTTATCAAACTGTTTAAGAATATTATTTTTCCTAGGTTTGGAACCCCGAGGTTAGTCATAAGTGATGGAGGATCGCATTTTATATCTAAGATATTTGACAAGCTTCTAAGCAAATACGGAGTAAAACATAGAGTAGCAACACCATATCACCCGCAAACCAGTGGCCAAGTAGAAGTATCGAATAGGGAGATTAAGCAGATCCTAGAGAAAACCGTATCATTATCCAGAAAAGACTGGTCTGCAAAACTTAAAGACGCCTTATGGGCTTATAGAACGACTTATAAAACCCCTATTGGAACAACTCCTTATCAATTGGTTTATGGAAAGTCCTGTCATTTACCCTTCGAACTAGAACATAAAGCCTATTGGGCCATTAAATCCTTGAATCTAGATTACCTAAAAGCCGGAGAAAAACGTATCCTGGACATTCACAAGCTGGAAGAGCTTCGCTTGAATGCCTATGAGAATGCCATCATATATAAGGAAAGAACCAAGATGTGGCATGATAAAAAAAATCATCAAGAAAGATTTCAACAATGGTGACCCTGTTCTCCTATTTAACTCAAGGTTACGACTTTTTCCTGGTAAGCTTCGTTCAAGATGGACAGGTCCATTTGAAGTGTCAAAAGTTCTAAAGTCTGGAGCAGTAGAAATCAAAAACAATTCATGCGCTCCATTTGTGGTAAATGGACAAAGACTGAAGCTATACAAAGGAGGCGATTTGCCTGTTGACTACTCTAGTCATATTCTTATAGACCCACCAATACCCACATAAATTAAGATCTAATCGTCAAGCTAAAGACGTTAAACAAGCGCTGCATGGGAGGCAACCCATGGTTTATTCTTAATTTTATTTTATTTTATTAATTTATATATGTTTTATCTGGACTAATTTCTTGTGTTTATATTTTCAGGATGCATTACCCCGATGGTATGGTTGTGATTTTCAGGGATGAAGCACAAAAAGCCCGATTTGCTACCTTATCTGCTAGACCTATGGTACCCACTAGGTACCCCGATCAGAGCTGCATGGAGGCACTCGAGATTGAGCCAAGTATTAGGTATCTGTGCAACCAACTTGGCTGGGATTATTATGCTGATGATGTCCACAAAACCTACAGGAACCTTACTCTGGAGTTTCTTAGCTCTGTGGATTATAACCCATGGGTGGGTGAAGGAGATGAGCGAGGATGCCTAAGTTTCAGATTGTTTGGTACCGAGTATACCCTGACCATCAAAGAATTTGGGGATTTGCTTGGTTTCCAAACTGGACCGACCGCTATCACTGAGTTACCATTGAGTTACTATATGGACAGAGATATTGATAACTTTTGGCAGGACATTACTGATGGAGCCAGCCTTGACCCCTCTACCCAGCTGTCCAGGAAGATCCATAACCCGGCTTTCCGATACTTCGAGATGATTCTGTGCCACACTTTCTTTGGGAGGAGTTACTGTGACCACTTAGTCACCGCTGAGGAGATCCTTTTCCTATACTGTGCCAGTCAGTCCAGACCTATAGCTAGTGGAGGTTTTCTGATAGAGAGCCTCGAGCAGACTGCTCGATCCGCTGTAGGACTCATTCATTCCGGAGGGAATGTGACACAGATAGCTTCTGCTTTGGGTTTGGACAGTATGATAGCACAGCTGACCCCATACTGTGGATATACTTTCCTGGATTTAGACTTTTGCATGGATCGTGGGCTCATGAGGAGGGCCTCTTTCCACCCATATCAGTACAGATTGCTCATCGATGACCAGACAGTTTACACCTTCACACTGCCAGACCCTCAGATGACTTGTGTTTCCAACCCTGCTAATTGGAACTATTCTATAGAAGGTTGGGGTGAGATATCAGAGTATGCCCCAGAATATACTCCTGCTTCCGAAGATCCCACTCCAGAATACACTCCTGCTTCCGAAGATCCTACTCCTGAATACACTCCTGCTCCCGAGGACTCTACTCAAGATCACACATCCCGACCCGAGGTTACACGCACTACTGTTCTTACTAATAACCTCAGCTTGCAGGAACCTGATATTCGCACTCTGTTGACTGCTATGCGCAATGAGATAGCCACTCTCTGCAATGAGGTGGCTGACCTTCATTTACAGTTGGAACTGAATGATGTTACCTTTGCTGGTGAGTTAGATGAATTAGCTCACGAGGTGGCAGATATTCGACGCCAGCTGACTGAGCTGCGTGGCCCAGACACTCCTGCAGAGCATCCTCCCGATTGGCGATAGATCTGTGTTATTCACAAGATCTCTAGTTCTAGTTTTATTAGTATTATGTTGATTTCCTTTTCAGACTCATTTTTATTTGCATTATTTGTTTCCTGCATTATTAATAACTATTTTTGTGACCCGATGTTCGTACCTATATATATATATATGCATATGTGTTTTTTTCTCTATATATATCTTTCATTTACTAATGTTTTTGTTTTTCTGGTCACCATAATGAAAATTTTGATATAAAAATAAATAAATATACATGTATATATGTATTCACATACATATATGCACGTTCGTAAGAAAACTAGGTACACCTCCAAAAATTGAAGCTAATGGCAAGGAAGGAAAAGCCCAATGGAAAGGAAGCAAGACCGGCCCAACTTGGCTCGCCCTGACCGCGCCCGCGGTGATCCCTGCCGCGCCCGCCGTGACGTAACGGTCACCTAACGGCTAGTGGCTCGGTTTTCCCCCCATTTTGCCTCTTTTTCCACTTCCAATCCCATTTTCTTCCATTCTTAACCCCCCATAACTTCCTTTATTATCCATACATACCCCACTACATTTATTCCCATCATAAATATTCATCAACCACCATTTTTCTTCACTACCTATAAATACCCCCACTATTTCATTTTCTTCCTCACACCTTCACTACTTCTACATCCCATTCTTTCTCTTTATATTCATCCACAAGAAAATCCTATGGAGTATCACGGCTACATTTTGCGAGATGGCCAACCCGGAGAAAGACAACAAAAGCGGCTTGAGAAATTGCTGACAACACCAATACACTCTACCAGGTATATCGATGAAAACTGTCTATATTCATTAGGTATATACCATAGTGTATTTTTCCTTCTCGACAAACTAGGCATGCATGATATTTTTGCTACTCAAGCACCAACCTACCCTAGGCTGACGTTCGAATTTTTGAGTTCTTTAATTTATAACGTCTCTCCTAACACTGCTAGCGCCGTAGGTGTAGTAAAATTTAGAATGTTTAATGTTGAATATGACTACTCCACTGATGGTCTAGCTGCCATGTTAAGATGGCCTTATGGGGATGGTGTCGTTTGTGAAGCACCTTTAGACACGGATTGGGCATTTGAAGCATTTTGGGCCAGGATTACTAAACAAAATGCAACATCTTTTGATGGCCTACTTGCTTCTCATATCCACAATCCTGCCCTTCGTGTTTTTAGATTTCTTTTAGCATCCACCATCTTTGCTCGGGAAAACCCAAACAAGGTGAATGCTAAAGAATTAATTATCATGCAGAGCTGCCTCACAGACACCAAAGTTAATCCAGTCCCATTTATGATTGCCCACATGCACCATGTTTTAAGAAAAGGTGGGCCGATTTCCTTTGGTGGACTGATTACTACTATTGCCCGTGCCATAGGATTGGATACAGAACTTGCCACCCTTAAGCCACTTCCTCCTCGTATTGCAAATCTTAAATTTTTAAAGGATATGCGTTTATGCAAGACGAGGAGGGAAGGTGGTTACTTCCTCATGGTTGGAGGTGCCGCTGTACCCAGTGTTGTTATTCCTTGCACCCGTCGTACTGATATCAGATTTGAGCGTAACTGGACCTACGATCTCAACGCTCCTGCTTTTATTGGTCTGTTGCCCCCAAATCTACCTTTAAATGAGGGTAACAACACTAATGATGAGTACGATTTCCGTACGGAAGAACCACCCCACTTTTCACCACCACACACAACACCATCTACTTCTAACCCACATGCAGGTACAGCTCCTAGTTTCCATGTCACTGAGGACATGTGGCGTGAGCATATGGCCCGAGAGGCCCAGAGGGACACCCTCCTTGCTACTTTGCAGCAACAGGCGACCGATAACATGGCCTTCATGCAAGCATCCCAACAGCAAAATGCTAGCTCTCTGCGCACTATTATGGAAAGTCAGTTGGCTTTCCAGAGAGAACAACACCTTAACCAGACCACATACGCTCGTCACTTCCAATTGATGGAGGCAACCCAAGGCACCCTCATTGGTAGGACCCAAGAGCTACAAGCGGCAAATGCCGCCTTGACAGAGAGAATGGAGCAGCTAGTTTTGGACTGAGAGAGCCGCCGTCGCAGCCGTAGCCGCCGTTCCGGTCGTACCAACCAGGATGGTGAAGGTCCTAGTGGCCCCCACTAGCGTTTTCAGGTACCTCCTCCTACCTTATTTTGGAACATTGAGGACAATGTCTGATTTAAGTGTGGGAGGAGCATTTATCGCTTTTATTTCCCGTTTTTCCTGCTTTTATTTCCCTTCCGCATTTTTCCTTTTAGGTATGTTATATTCGTAGTTAATAAAATGCATGTGATAGGCGAGTCTTTCTGCGTAGTGTACCCTTTCATTTCCCCCACTTTTTAGCCTTACAAAATTTTTACAAAATCTTTTTCAAAGAATTGTGGTTGTTTTTAAGGATTTGGGCTATGAGATAGGTCCTAGATAGGGTCTATTTCTTGGGCACTCACTTTTTGAAAAATTCGTTATCGTTTTAACACCGTAAGCCTTTTTGAACATTTAGATTAGATCCTTTCTTCCCAATATGCTATGATTTTGAATAAAACTGTACAAATAGGTCTTCAAGTAGTTTATCTTAGCAGTGAGCTTCGGCCTAAGCATGCTCTAAGTGTAGGATCGATGAATATAAGTGGATGATCTCTATTTTTCCTTAAAAGTTTATAAAATAAAGTATGAATACGACTACGAGTTGGGTGATCCTCACAAAGATTACTCAACTCAAGAAAGTTGTAAGCACTAATAAAAACAAAGAAAAAAAAATATATATAAGGCACATCCGTTGTAGTTGGTCCAGAGGTATCTGGTGCTGGACTTGGTAGGGCGGACTACGGTCCGATCCCCCGCAACTGCAAATGGGTAAAATAAAAAGGGGTTAAACCAACTCTTGTACCAGAATCCCATCACTTGAGATCAGAGTCACTAACCGGTCACTACACCATGAGTATGTACGGATAACGGGCTTAATGTGATTGCGCCTGAATGAAAAAGGACCTCGTACAAAAAGAAGTCTTAGCATAGTAAGGATATTAGGATCGATCTGTATACTTATGAGGTTTATGTCCGCATTTCTGCGAGTAGTGTAATTACGATACCCTTGGTTCAGATAGTTAGTGCCTGACAACACACCCTTACTCGAACTTAGAAGCCCTCTTTGCCCAAAACCTGTATACACCATAATTTTCTTTCATCTACTTCTAAGAGTTGTTGCTTGAGGACAAGCAAAGGTCTAAGCGTGGGAGGATTTGATGGCACTAAATCGCACTATGTTTCTGACTCAAATATCACATGTTTTCCTTAGTTTTTATTATCATTTTCTCGTATTATGTTCCTTTTTCCTTTGTTTTCAGGATTCTTGTCATTTCAGAGCCTTCTGTGAAGAAACGAGCCAAAACGCCAAGAAATTAGGGTTTTTCAAGATATTCTGCACTTATGGCGTTCAGCGCCGCGCCGGCTACAGGGAACGCGATGACGTGGCCCACTTTCACCCAGAGACCAACTGCCACGTTCCCACGATCTGGCAGTTCCAGCCACCGCGCCCGCGGCCACTGCCACCGCGCCCGCGGCCTTCACAAAAGTTTCCCGCTCAGAAGAAGTTGAGGGGCATGCTGGTCTTTACGCATCTCAAGGATCCTCTATAAATAGTTTTCGATTTTCATTTTTTAGTTTCATCCAAGCTTAGTACAATCTTAAGCCATATACTATCAGTTTCTGTAAAGTAATAATCTCTTCACATCGGGGAGTTATTGCGGTGTAGATTGAGTTGTAATCGAGTCTTGGAGCACTTTGGTTGAAGTTCATCATACCAGCCTTACCATTCCGCAGATTTGTATCAGATTCAAGTCTCCGACTGGAGCAAGGTTCTATTTTATTTCATTTCTTTACTTATAATTGCTCTTACCATAGTCTACACGTTTTATAGACTCTAAATGCTCTTACCATAGTCTACACGTTTTATAGACTCTAAATGCTCTTACCATAGTCTACACGTTTTATATACTCGCACTCTTTTACTTACTCGCTCTTATCATAGTCTACACGTTTTATAGACTCGCACTTATTATGTCTGGCTAAACTATAAAGGTTTGGATGTAATGATTGTCATCATGGTCGTGTTCCAATTATCATGCTAGTGAAAATACTCTGGGGATGTTTTGCTTTTAACTTAAGTCAATTATGTTTAAATGTTTATTGGGTAAGATCGAAAGCCGTCCAAACTAATGATACGACTTGATTATTATTTAACCAAACAAAAAGAGCGAAAGCCGTTGATTGGTTAAATAGGAATCATTGACCTTTTTAGAAAACTATTTTGAAACTATTTTCGGACGCGTTTGTAGGTTTGAAATCTGACTCTTGGTCAAAAGCCAAAAGTCTCTTTAAGTTAATCTTTCCAAGTAAAATTACTTTTCTGTTAAGTCAAAACTATCAATTTCTTAAAAATAGGTTTACCTCTTTAACGCGGAAGGCACCCTTTATATGTGACAATAAAGGAATTTAATTTAAAGAGTAAATTCGGTTCTTAGTAGTCAAAAGCTACAAGTTCCCGTTAAATTGATTCTTTGCTATCAATAGAAAATACTGCCCCATAAGTAGTTTCATCTACGCATGACCAGACCAATATCTGATTACATGATTTACATTCCAACCTGTCTTTTAAACTGTTATTTACCTCGCTCATTTACTTTGTTGCACTGCACTCACATCAATATTCTTGTTCACCTTAGATAAGCACCTTAGCAATAGAGTGGATAGATTGACAATTGGTCTCTGTGGTTCGATAATCTTATATATTACTTCGATAGGCTGTGCACTTGCAGTACTATATTTAGGCTATACGTTACAGATCCCCATCAAAAGATAAATGCGAGAAAATAAAGAAAGCGATAAAAGAGGGTCCTAATTATCTATTACATTCTCGGAGCAATTACATAAATATGATCAAAATAAATATGCGCGAAAAGAAATTAAATCGGGAAAACCCTTAGGGTTTTGACCCTTTTTTGAGAAAAGAATGAATTTTGGTCCTTTTTGCAATTAATTAATATTAAACCTAATTTACTAATTAATTAAATAATTACAAGAAAAAAAGTATTTTTTATGTTTTTTATGTTTTTAATGAAAATAAAATAAAAAGGATTAAAATTGTCAAAAGAAAAACCCTAATTCTAGATTGATTTTATTTATTGTGAAAAAGATTAAAGTTAACCTAATTTAAAGACTAAATCAATTTTGTTAGTATTTATTTACAAAATAATAATTAAGGTGAAATTAATAAATAATAATAATAATAATAATAATATTAGTTTTCTGAATTTTATTAGGAAAATAATTAATTTGTTAATTATATACTAATAATAATAATAATTAAAGTAAAATAATTAAAGACAAAATATAAAAAGAGAAAAAAATAAGAACAAAATCCAGGGGGTGTTGGGCCCAGATGGAGGTGTTGATTGCAATTTTCAAACCCATTTGTTCAAGCCTGGTTTGACTTTCTTGATTGTCCAGATACGCATTGACTGGGAACATGGTGGTCTACCCATCATGACCATTGGATTCGTGACTGTGGCCACTTGGCGCTTGGATGTGAGAGATGCATGATAGAACACCTTGGAAAGCCTGCATGGGATTATATTAAGAATAGAAATATCAAATATTTGGGTGGACCTGGGAATCGAACCCAGGTCCCAATGATGCTTGAACAACGCACTATCCACTAGGCCATTCACTTGCATTTGTTAGCATAATAATGAACAAATATTATATGGGATAATTAACACTTATGCTGTAAACAAACAAAAACGCGCGCTTTTTGAATAGACCAACCATGCGCTTACACCTCATCATCGTCTTCACTGAACCTGCAAAAGAACAAATAGATAGCGGGGGTTTTTAACCCCCACAAACTGTGATAAGGAAAAATAGCGATTAGCTCCCTAGGCTACTTAAATATTTCGCGAGGGTTCCACTAGGTTCGTCTTGTTCTGACGGTCTCAACCATATGCATTAGGGGTCTCAATTTTGCCTGGTTGCTGAATCCCCAAATTCAAGGTTTATGAACCCTAAAATTTATCAATGGCAATTTTCAATTCTGAGCATTATAATCCAATTAGCTTATGCCATTAGTTTCCTGTGAGTTCTAGCAATGCAAAACACACAAAAAATCACGTTAATGATGCATGAATAATGAGTTGTAATTATGAAAAAAATGTGCAAACCGTGTGACTGTGAACAATGATTCCTTGAGCCTTAGCGCGTGGTTTTGATTGCAAAACATTCCTCACACATCCAACAACGTGTTTGAATCCTCAAATTGCTTTGAATTGGCCTGGAACCTGGAAAACAGTTTTGACTTTTTCTTGAATTTTTTCAATGTTGTTATGGCTTTGTATGCAGCAATTTCACGTCTAATGCATTAGGGTTTGCTTGTGTATATATAGTAGAGCTGAATTAGGTTACAATCTTGCCCAAAAGATCCATGGAATGATGATTCAATATTTGACTGAAAATCAAATATTTTTGAATCTTTTTTATTGAAGAAAGTTGCCAAACTTGGAGATTTCGATATCCTTGATTGATACACGAATTTGCCAGCTTGATTAGGTCATTCTTGCTTCAAAAAAGATTGAAAAACCATATCTTTGAATTTCCTACCATTTAAATTAATTAAATGAATTAAAATCAATTAAAAGTCCAATTAATTAATAAAAATAAGAAAATAAATTCAAATAGGCTTGATGGGTCGTGCATAGGCCTCGGATAAAGTTTCAAGAAGAAATTTGACGCCCATTAGCAAAAACAAAGTGTTTTGAGCAAAGTTGACTTTTGCAAATTCACAAAAATATCCCAACTTCTCCAATGCATATCTTGCTCAATTTTGATCATATGAACATGTTCGTGGACATTTTGGAAAGGTCTTGAAGTCCTCTAACCAATTCCTTTGGTCCCATGTCATTTGGATTTACCAATCTAAAATTATGGTCTTTGACTTAAAGTGCCTTTTTGTTGACTTTTGCAAGTGACCTATAATGTAGAAATTGATAACTTTTTGTGAGAGCATTGCTTGGACTTGGAATGTGAATATGAGTTGTAGGAAATGTCATCCCCTTCAAAATGAGAATTGGATGGGATTTTTCTGATGAACCATGAAAAAGTTATGCCTTGGTCAAGATACAATTGACTTTTCTGCTGTCCAAAAATAGTAACTTTTGCATCCTTGATGATTTTTGAGCCATGCTTGTGGAATCATGATCAAGATTTGATCAAATGATGATTGTGGACTCAAAATAATATGTTGACCAAAAATTATGACTTTTGACTGCAAAATGACCATTTTGCCCCTACAGTTGATTGTGAAGCAAATGGAGCTTTTGACTGTGCAATTTGACACTGTGAGACTTGAGACTTGGCATATAGGTGCTTGAGCATGTATATAGGCCTATGAGACTTGATTGGACCATTGAAAACCCCAAATTCCTTGAAAGAAACAAAACCCTAATTTCAGCTGGCTTATGAGGCATTTGGACTGTGCAATCCTTGAGTAGTCTTGAACCATTTAAAGATGACTCTTGACAAACCTTGAAGAATATGGGAGGGCAAATTTTGGGGTACAACACCCGTCCCTTCACATCCAACGATGGGGCTTCTTACCAAATCAATGGTAAGATAGCCACATCTAAAGGAGGAGGAAAAGCACATTTAAGACCTTCTGAGTAGGTACATTCGCTCCTAGTTACTCGCTTTCTCACAACAAAAACATTTTATACACCCACACTCTTACCTTTGAAATATTTTCGAAACAAACACTTTGTATGTGTTCTTATAGAAATGAGAATCGTTACAAAGTTACATTTTCAAAATACTTTCAAAAACACACCTTTGAACTATTTTCGAAACAAACACTTTTTAGGCGTTCTTAAAGAAACGAGAACCATTACGAAGTTCCATTTTCAAAATACTTTCAAAAACACATCTCACAAACATACTTTTGAACTATTTTCAAAACAAACACTTTGTAGGCGTTCTTATAGAAACGAGAACCATTACGAAGTTCCATTTTCAAAATACTTTCAAAAATCAACACCATAAGCACACATTCAAACGAAAGCAAGTGATCTAGCAAGTAACTAAGAGCCCATGGAAAACCATGGATGAAGAGGGTGCTAATACCTTCCCTTTTCATAATCTACCCCCCGAACCCAAGAAAACATCTCTAAAGGTCTTTCTTATGCTTTTTCACCTTTCCTTTTGGATAAAAGAAAAGTCGGTGGCGACTCTTGCTAACCGCAACATTTGCAATAAAATGCAAAAACATCAAGTCAGTTCTCCCACCGTATCATAAAAGGTAAAGTCAGTTTCATGCGATGTTATGATGTATGAATTGCATGATGCTCTCAAAATAAATGAGATTGTGATATATGCATTTATGCTGCATATGCCATGATGTTTGTAAAAGGATGCATGAGTGCAATGTATGAACGTGTCGGCTGTTCTATTGCAGTGTTACAGAATTAGGGAAAATAAATCCCTGATTGTAGTTGGGGGTGAAGAATGTACGTCTTCAAATTTTATTTAAAGTTGAAATGTTGGGAGACGGACTTCTATTATTAGAGAAATAAACTCTATTGGGGAAGGGAAACTCCGTGCACTGTTCGGGGATCTTGTGAAATCCTGCTAGGGAATCCTAAGAAGCTTGGCGACTTCACTGGGGAATCTTTCTTAGATGTCGGAGCAGTAGTTGGAGATTCTTGCTCTACCGGGGATATGAGAACACCTGACGCCATTAGGCTGCATATTAAGAATATGGCAGTGACCTTGTAGTAGGATGTCTCTGCCTCTGTACCCGCTGGAGAAGGTATCTGCTGGAGGAAACATTTGTGGGGATTTTATGGATGGCCCTTAGATATTGTCGCATTTCTTAAAGTCATTAGTAATTATATTTTTATTTTTTATGCGTATATTTGTAAACAGTAATCATATTCAAATGCATATGTTCAAAAATAATCACTGGACATTTTCGCAAACAAAACAGAAAAATAAAAACAAATAGTTTGGCACTTTCAAAGAAATAGCTTTGTATTAACTTGAATAAGCGTTTTTGTACAAGTAGACGAACATCCTAGTAAGAGAATGTCGTCGTAAGAATAAGACTTTACAAAATAGCATACAAAGAAAACAGCTATGTGAAATAATCCCATTGGGTTCCCATTCTGCTATTGCCTTTATGTCTTTGAGTGTCTCATCTCTTTTGTTGCTTGTCCGAATCTGACTGGATTGATTAGTACCACTTGAGCTTGATAGTTGATACTGAAGATTGGTTGTAAGGTGATCCAACGGGACATAGTCATATGCTTAAAATACCTAATTTTTTCCTGGATCATCCTTTCGGGTTTTCAGTCCACCGGGATACCCTTTTTTGTCCAAGTCACCTTTTCAGGTTTTCGACTTGCCGGGTGTATAATTTTTTTTGTATATCCCTAATTTTTGCTCGAACCCTTTTGGTTCGCCGGGATGCCCTTATTTTTGCCTAGGCCAGTCGACCTAGCGGGTCTTTGTTCATGCATAGTATCTTTTAACTATGTCCGCATTTACAGGGTGCAGAAGGTCTTCACCGTCCATAGTGGTTAAAATCATGGCTCCACCAGAAAATATGTTCTTGATCACAAATGACCCTTCATATGTGGGAGTCCATTTGCTCCTGGGATCACTTTGTGGCAGTATGATGCGCTTGATTACTAGGTTACCAGCCTAATATACTTGACGTATGACCTTCTTGTTAAAAGTTTTGATCATACGTTTTTGATACATCTGATCATGGCAGACAACTGCGAGCCTCTTCTCATCAATCAGGTTTAATTGGTCAAGTCGAGTCTGAACCCATTCATCTTTTCTCAGCCCTGCATCCTTCATGATTCTTAAGGAAGGGATCCAGACATCAATGGGTAGGACAACTTCCATATCGTATACAAGAGAGAAAGGACTTGCCCCCATTGATGTGCACACTGTGGTACGTTAACCGTGAAGAGAAAATGGTAACATGTCATGCCAGTATTTGTATTTCATCGTCATCTTCTGTATGATTTTCTTGATGTTTTTATTTGCAGCTTCTACATCGCCATTCATCTTCGGTCGGTAAGGATAAGAGTTATGATGTTGGATATTAAATTGTGTGCAGAGATCGGTGATCATAGTGTTATTGAGATTGGTACCATTATCCTTGATGATTCTTTCTGGAATACCGTATCGACAGATAAGGTTATGTATGATGAATCGAGCCACAACATTCTTGGTAACAGAAGCGAATGAAGCTGCCTCGACCCACTTTGTAAAGTAATCAATGGCGACCAGGATGAAACCGTGTCCATTAGAAGCTGTAGGTCTAATTTCTCCAATCATATCGATGCCCCACATTGTGAATGGCCAGGGAGCAGTCAAGACGTTTAAGGGAACCGGGGGCACATGTACCTTATCAGCATAGATCTAACACTTGTGACAAGTTCGCGAATGCTGATAACAGTCTGCTTCCATAGTGGACCAATAGTATCCTTCCCGTAGGATCTTTCTAGCCATTGTGTTCCCACTAGAATGGGTGCCAAATGTACCTTCATGCAAATCTGCTTCACTCTTGTCTACACACTGAAGCAAGGTAGAATCATGGTTGCGCTTGTAGAGGATCCCGTTACTGAGGAAGAACTTGGCAGAGAACCTTCTTAGGAACTTCTTATCATTGACTGAAGATCCCTCAGGATACTCTTGGCCTCGAGATATCTTTTGACTTCATGGAACCAAGGTTTGTTCACTACTTCTTCAATATCAATATCATAATAGTATGCTGGTTCATCCATTCTCTCAATAGTGATCTGAGGAGCTTCTTTATCCCACCTGACCTTGAACATGGATGACATAGTAGCTAGCGCGTCCACTAGTTGATTTTCCGCTCGTGGAAAAGGCTCAAGGGTGATTTCTTCAAAATGTGGAATCAGTGTCAACACATGCTCTCTGTAAGGGATGAGATTAGGATGATTTGTGCCCCATTCTCCTTTAATTTGACTGATTACAAAGACCGAGTCTCCAAATACACTCAAGAATTTGATCCTCAAGTCGATAACAGCTTTGAGACCCATAATGCATGCTTCATACTCGGCCATATTGTTGGTACAATTGAAACATAATCTGGCAGTGAAAAGAGTATGACAGCCTTCTGGAGATATGATCATAGTGCCGATGCCATTGCCAAGAGCGTTGGAAACTCCATCAAAAACCATAGTCTATCGGGATCTTTTTTTAGGTCCTTCATCTGGTCCAGGTTCTTCACAATCAGTTACTAACACGATGTTTTCATCCGGGAACTCAAATTTCATGGATTGGTAGTCATCCATAATGTGATGAGCTAAATGATCAGCTAATACATTTCCCTTAATTTCTTTTTGGGTTGTATATTGAATATCATACTCGGTCAGGATCATTTTCCATCTTGCTATTCTTTCAGACAGAGTGGGCTTCTCAATGATGTATTTGATAGGATCCATTTTAGATATCAAAAAGGTGGTGTGAGTCAACATATATTGTCTTAGTCGGCGAGAAGCCCACGCCAAAGTGCAACAAGTTTTCTCGAGAAGTGAGTATCTTGTTTCACAGTCGGTAAACTTTTTGCTAAGGTAGTATATTGCATGCTCTTTTCGACCAGACTCGTCATGCTGCCCCAGCACACACCCCATTGAGTTCTCTAATACTGTTAAGTACATGATCAGAGGTCTCTCTCCAACTGGAGGCATCAAGATTGGAGGCTCTTGAAGATATTCCTTGATTTGGTTAAAGGCGTTTTAGCAATCGTCATTCCACTTCACTGCTTGATCTTTCTTCAGTAACTTGAAGATTGGCTCATAAGTAGAGGTCAAATGGGAAATGAACCTGGCAATGTAGTTTAAACGTCCCAAGAATCCCCTGACCTCCTTCTCAGTGCGAGGAGTTGGTATTTATTGTATAGTTTTAACCTTTGCAGGGTCCACTTCAATGCCTTTGCCACTGACAACGAATCCTAAGAGCTTACCCGATCTTACTCCAAAGGTGCACTTATTCAAATTCAACCTCAGTTTGTACTTTTTCAGCCTTTCAAACAACTTTTGCAGGTGATCGAGGTGCTCCACTTCAGTATGAGACTTGGCTATCATATCATCAATGTAGACCTCTATCTCTTGATGGATCATATCATGAAACAAACCTACCATAACATGCTGATAGGTTGCCTCAGCGTTCTTTAACCCAAATGGCATAACTTTGTAACAGAAAGTTCCCCACTGTGTGATGAAGGTCTTTTTCTCCATATCTTCAGGTGCCATTTTGATCTAATTATATCCGGAGAAACCATCCATGAAGGAGAATACTTTATGTTGTGCGGTGTTGTTAACCAGAACATCGATATGGGGAAGCGAAAAGTCATCCTTGGGGCTTGCCCTATTCAGGTCTCTGTAATCCATACACATATGTACTTTACCGTCCTTCTTAGGTACTGGAAAAACATTGGAAACCCATTATGGATAAGAGGTGACAACTAAGAAACCGGTATTGAACTGTTTCATGACTTCAGCCTTGATGTTTTCTGACATCTCTGGCCGCATGCGACGAACCTTCTGTTTCACTGGAGGGCAGTCCTCTTTTGTCGGCGGGCGATGAACCACGATATCAGTGTCAAGTTCTGTCATGTCTTCGTATGACCAGGAAAAAACCTCAACATAGTCATGTAGCATCTGAACTAACCGCTCTTTGACACTATGCTCTAGGTAGACACCTATCTTGACTTCTTTCTTGTCCTCTTCAGTACCCAAGTTAACTATCTCAACCGACTCTTCATGAGGCTGTATTGCCCTTTCTTCTTGTTGTAACAGTTTGGCAAGTTCTCCCGGTACTTCACAATCTTCCTCTCCTTCGTCCTTAGCTTGGTAGATCGGATTTTCAAAGTCATAATTGGCAATAGCAGAACTGTTATCAACAAGATCTAGAGTGGATGTGGATCTGCAGTTTGATATGTGGGTGTGTGTAAGAGCATAGCTATAAAGTAAAAAGTAGTATTTGAAAAATAGAGAGCGTAAAATTTGTATGAAAAACGCCCAATGATTTATTAATGGCATATGAATATGAATCAATAACCCTCACAAATAAACCATTGTGCCTCAGGTAAGGCACAAGGCTTTAAAGTTTCAATTTTTCAAGTATTACATATACCAACAAAAACAAAAAGAAAATTACTCTTGAATAAAAGTAATAGGCACAAAATCTTTGTCCTCCCAATTGTTGAGTCTACCGCTGGCAGTTGGGAAGATCCACTTGTTCAAGTCGCAATCGCTATCACTGTATTCCAAAGCATTGACTCCATGGTTACTAATCCGTAATGGTAATGAACCTTTGACGATACCCTTGAACATCATCCTCATAGTTGAACATAATGCCTTGGATAAGCATATCATGGGGATCATCTCTCCGAGCATAACCAAACTATCGTAGAGCTTGGGAAGGATTATAAGTGATACCTCCCCTAATGCCAAGGAGTGGAACATTAGGGAATTCACCACAACAGTCAATGATAGAAATATCTCCCAAAGATCTGGAATACAAAAGAATATCCGAATGTGAAAGTGAAATTACCCTTTATGACCAACCCAAACCTTGTTCATTCTTCAATACTGATTGAGGAAGGTGAGAAATAAACAACCTAGACAGCAAAGGCATGCAACAGATAATAACCCCTCTTCTCTTCATAGTACGAGTGTGGAGGGAATGCAAGATATCTCTTAGTAAAGTAGGCACAGGGTTACGAGAGAGAAAAAACTTGACAGCATTCACATATATGAGCAAGTCTAGGTTAAGGAACAATACTAACCCATAGATTAGAAGAGCCATGATTTCTTTGAAGGCTTAGAAATCCAAATCATCCAAAAACAACTAAGCATTTTCCAATAGGAACTTGACTAGGAAACCCTTGACCCCGCTTGTTGTTTCCCAATTGGATATGACATCAGACTGTTTCAGATGTAAGGCAGCTGCAATGACCTCTGGCTTTGGAGCTTCCTCTAAATTGGTGAAAGGCATATGATCCATAATGGGCACACCCAATAACTGAGAGAAATCTTCCATGGTGGGTACCAATTGATAGTCGGGAAATGTGAAGCAATGGTGCTTGGGGTTAAAGAAATGAAAGAGTACCTCCATCATCTTCTCATCAAATCTTGTAGTAACCAAGTTGAAAAGTCGACCATATTTCTTGGTAAATGAGGAAGTCTCGGGAACCCTTGATACTAGCTTTTTGAGTTGGAGAGGTATTCTCACAAAGCTGATTCGGATGGTGTTTCTATGATCGGAAGCCATGATCTGCAAAACAGAACACAGATAAATTCCCCTAGTCCTTGAAATGGTTAGTGAAGTGAAATATGGATGTTATGATGCATGATTTTATGTTGGAATAGTTTAATCACACACAAGACCTTAGGCTTAGGCTATCATGAGGTTTATAGGCAAATACCCTCTTGAAGTTTAGTTGGTTAAACTTGTCTTAGAAAAGTAACCGGGTTCTAAAGAGTCTCAATATCACCGATCTTTCTTTATCAGGCATTGTTTCAGCTCAATCAATCTTTTCTCGCGGCAGAAATATCTCGAAAGTCCGATCTCAATGAGTGTAGCATCGAGTATCAACCAATCCTCAACTTTATACCGAGGCCAGCTATCTCACTACTTTCTAATGGCCAAGCTTGTGTAACTAAGGTTCTAAGGTCCGTTAGTGCTTTATGACACCACGCAGCGGCCCCGTACTCTCCTAGATTTAACACAAGGGATATTGGTACCAACCAATGTGTCACACCAACATAGCTATCGTTTCAATCATATCGGTCTATGCTTTACAGTCTCCATGATCTATTGTTGTTTACCTAAAAATGTGCTCCAGATCCGGGTGTAGGATCTTTACAAGAATACCCCAACAAAACCTCAAAGATAAAGCAAGCAAAGCATACAAGAAAAGAAATTTAAAGTGATGTACTAAACTCTAAGGTAACCCCACTTTTTATATGTAGCAGAGTCGCCAATTCTGTGATACGGTGGCAGAACCGACTGTTATACTGGTTTTGCGTTTGTGTTTGCAAATGTTGCAGTAAGCAAGAGTCGCCACCGACTTTTATTTTATCCAACAGAGGAAAGGGTGAAAAGAACAGAAAAAGACCTTTTCGAGAATTTTCTAAGTAATGGGGGTAGATTATGGAAAGGGAAGGTGTTATCACCCTTTCCATCCATAGTTTTCTACGGACTCTTAGATTCTTAGCTCATTTGAAAAATACCTTGTGCTTTTGTGTGTTTTGAAAAGTATTTTTTTGAAAATGCCTTAGTGCGGCAATTCGCTTTATGGTAACTCTTGTATCAGTCCTCAAGAGTGTTGATAAAGTGTTTTTTGAAATGTTTTGTGTAAGTGTGAAAGTTTGTTTTGAGCAAACATCTAAGAACTATCTACTTATAATCGAAAGGTTTATTCTTTTCCTCCTATCCTTAGACAGCGCTATCCTACTATTAGTGAGTAGGTAGCCCTATCTTTGGATGTTTAAGGGACATTCGAAGGGACGTACAATCATAAAGGCAACATATAGAGACGCTTTAGCAATTTTGTTTAAGGGACTAGATCATTTACCGAAAGGAAACACTGTAGGGTCATCGAGGGACTATGATCTTTTGATTCGAAAGTCTTTGATAAAGTGTTCTTACTTTCGAGGGACATGACTGTTTTATTTTCTGAAAGGCAACCAAAGTGAGAATGCCCTAGAGGTGTATATGTGCAAGTGTTCTTGTTTCAGTTATTTGTCTTTTGTGTTAAGTTTGCTAGCGTTTGATTTTTAATCTTGTCATACAATCCTATTAGTCTAGCAGTTAATATGTACAGGAATTTAAAGTGCATGAATTTAAATCTACACTATTACAATGCTTCGGAGCAGTAAAGAAAAATCCCTAATTAAGCTATTACATACTGTGAGCAGTTACAATAATTTGAAAAAATAAAACATAGAAAATAAATAACGCGCGCGAGTCGAAAGGAACGCCTAAAACTATAAAAAGTTCTAAGTAAAAGAAAATTCTTTTTTGTTGTTTTTATTAAGAAAATAATTAAACTACCTTAAATCTAAATTTAATTGAAAAAGATAATTATTAAATGAATTTAAGCGTAATTCTAATATTTTTGCATTTTTATTAAGAAAATATTTGAATGAAATAACCTAATTCTAATAGATTTTAAATTAATTAAAACAAGTCAAAATAATTAAGTTAATTAATTTACAAAATTAAAATTAATTTAGAAAATCCTAAGTCTAATATTATTTTTTTCTTCTGATTTTATATTATTATGGAAAAAAATTATTAAATGAAATAAATGATAAAACAAATAAAATATAAAATGCAAATGGGCCCGGTGTTATGAAGCAAATTAGGGGGTGGAGAGTTGAAATTGCTAGGCCCAGAAAAGGTCAAGCTCGGGCCACGCAGAGATCCTATGCTTCTGGTCCATAAGGGTGCATCATGTACAACGCGCTTGAGGTATTGGATCTTTATCCTGTTGATATTCGTTGGCCTAGATGTTAAGGCATATGGTAGGAGTTGGGTATGTAACACATTAGATCCTGCAAGAACATGTTAAAAAATGTAAAATGCAACATGCAGAGATTGAACCCCTGGCCTTGCACACGAATGCCCTATCACACACTTCCTTGCCACTGCGCCATCCTGTTTATTCATTGATAAAGACAATAAGATGATATAATATACAAAATCGATAAATTTTCTTTAATTTTAAAAATGCGCGCCCAATCAGATTTAAATGGACCAATAGAGTTGTATGATTTTGCCATGCGGACTCCACCTAAGTCAACAATTTGCAGAGGTGCTGGAGACAAACTCCGGTCACCTTCTCCGGCCATATCAAAATCTTAAAACCTACAAAAAGCAAAATCAAGGCTCCAGATTAAGGCTACCCCCTATTTCGCATGCTACGAGTTCAATGGTGGTGGTCGTTTGGCCCGAAAAGACCTGCAACGTCCTGTTCGAAGCTTAGACGTTCTAGAACCCTAGAAATGGTAACCTTCAATCTATGCCATTAGCTTTACATGTAAAATGTTAGAAAGTTTCAGAATGATCAAACAAACATGATTATATGCTTTATATCTATTTAAAACACGTATACTAAAAGATCAAGATGCAAATTTTTTACCCAATGGATGTGGTTTGGTTGGGCCTTTCCAAACAACTTTGAGCATGTATATGGATTGGAATAGTCTCCTGCGAGTCTTGGGATGTCGATGGAGTACCTAGAATGGATTGAGGTAGGCTGGATGTATGCTTTTGGATTTCATAACTTTTGATGTATTTTTTGAAATTCTCGTATGGTTCTTCTCAGGAAATTTAGGCGTCTATTGTGCTTGCACATGGCTCATATAAATAGAGGAGAGTATGCAGATTAGAAAATATGGCAAGAATCAATGCCATAAACCATGCTTTCATATCAAAATCAAACAAATTAAAAAGTTTCCAAAACTTGGAAAACTTGTTCTTTCCATGCTTGCATGCACCTGGACACTTGTGCATGAATTCTTGGGCTTCTAGGCAAACCAAAACATTATCCAAAGGTTAAGGCCCATTTCTATTTATTTTGTACAATTTATTTTATATTTATTTGAAATAAATCAAAATAAATATGAACAAAATAGATAAAAATTATAAGTCCATGCAAAAATTATATTAGAGGTCCCCTTTAAGGTCATAAGAATGTTTTAACCTTAAAAAGTTAGGCCATTGACCCAAAAGTTCAAATTTGCTCAATGCACAACCTTTGAATTTTCTCAAATTTTCCCAACTTGGGAAAACCATAACTTGATCAATTTTAATCTCATGATGATGATCTGGGACTTTTTGGAAAGCCCAAGAAGTATACTTGAATCCCTATGTTGTACCCCAAAATTTGCCCTCCCATATCCTTCAAAGTTTATCAAGAATCATCCTCAAATGGTTCAAGATTCCTCAAGGGTTGCACAGTCTAATTGCCTCCTAAGGGAGTCAAAATTAGGGTTTTGGTTCTTGCAAGGAAGTTGAGGTTTTCAAGGGCTCAATCAAGTCCCATATGCCTATACACATTGTCAAGCATCTACATGTCAAGTCTCAAGACTCACAGGGTCCAATTGCACAGTCAAAAAGCCCATTTGCTTCACAATCAACTGTAGGGGTAAAATGGTCATTTTACAGTCAAAAGTAAAACTTTTTGGTCAACATATTATTTTGAAGCCACAATCATCATTTGATCAAGTCTTGATCATGATTCCACAAGAATGGCTCAAAAATCATCAAGATGCAAAAGTTTCCATTTTTGGACAGCTGAAAAGTCAACTGTAACTTGACCAAGGCATAACTTTTTCATGGTTCATCAGAAAAATCCCATCCAATGCTCATTTTGAAGGGGATGACATTTCCTACAACTCATCTTCACATTCCAAGTCCAAGAAATGCTCTCACAAAAAGTTATCAATTTCTATATTATAGGTCATTTTCAAAAGTCAACAAAAAGGCATTTTAAGTCAAAGACCATAACTTGAGATTGGTAAATTCAAATGACATGGGACCAAAGGCATTGGTTAGAGGACTTCAATACCTTTCCAAAATGTCCAAGAACATGTTGATATGATCAAAATTGAGTAAGATATGCATTAGCGAAGTTGGGAAAGTTTTGTGAAATGGCAAAAGTCAACTATCCTTAAAACTTCAATTTTTGACAAAAGGGCCCACTTTCTTCCACTTGATTCAGCCTTGTCATGCCATACACATGTCCCATGATTAAGTTCAAGATCAAACATTTATTTTTCCATTTTATTTAATTTTTATTGATTTAATTCATTTTAAATCGATAATAATTCAAATAAAATCAAAGAATTAATGGAATGGAATCTTGGTGACTTGAATAGCTCTTTTGTGTCATGTGCCAGCTAACAATTTCGTGCCAAGCCTTTTGGTGCAAAAAATCTTGGATTTGCTTCAAGTTTGGAAAGTCCTTTAATGGTGGTCAACCAAGATCTCAAGCCTTCAATACACAAGATACAAGCTCAGCTGCTGACCTAATTTCATTCATACCTACATATGCAAGCAGTACAAATCTCATTCACGACCCAAGCATCACTGAAACGGCCAAAAGCAAAACCAAAAAATTGTCCAAAAAGTGAGAGACCAAAAACTGTGTTGCAAACATCCTCATACAAAACTAAGCACGTAGCCTTCTTCCTTGTCATACCCTGAAGCTAAGGCGATCACAAACGCGTCCTAAGACCACCTATCAAGCGCTGTAAGTTGTCTCGAACTCACCTCTGAACATGGCATCTCAACCCCATATTCTTGCGCCTTTTCCTTAATATTTTGGCATATTCGTGTTCACCATTAAATTTCCAGGCATCCTGTATTATTCAATTGTGTTGTGGTAACCTAGATCTCCCTACCCAAACCTAGGGTTTTGGGGGTTGCAATTTGGGGTTTTGTTTTACAGGAATAATTATTACAAGCCATAGCCATGGATGGAGTCAGGAGATTGAGCCGAGCAGGATGATGGCTCTGGCTGACATTTTCGTGGACTAGAGCTCAGTATAGGAGAAGGCAACGGATTTTGTTGCGGAACCTAATCCGCAGGAAAAAAACACAGGGGATCTTAGAGAAGACGATGATGTGTCTTCACATCATTAGCCAGTTTAAATTAAAACGCGCGTTTTTTTTAATGTCCAGGATATTGCTTGTTTATTTTATATAATATTATTTGCTTAGTATAATGACAATAGGACTGGCTTGGCTGAGTGGAGAGCGCGCATACATATGACCCTTGGGACCTGGGTTCGAACCCCAGGTCCCCCCAAAATTATTATTTGTTATTTTTCTTCACATAATTGTGTGCAGGGCTCAAAAGAAATTGTACCATATACCTCCAGTCCACAAAGCGCCATGTGGCCTCAAGCGTGGATCCTGTGGCCAAAGATACAGAACACCATACACCTTGGTCAAACACACGCAGCCAATCTCCAAAAGTCAATGGACTGAGCTCTTAGTGGGCTTGAAAATGGCCAATATACCTTCAAATCTGGCCCAAACCCCCCCCTTGGGTTTGCATCTTATATTTTTTTTATTTTTTCTTTCATTCATTTACTTTATTTATTTTTTATTGTTTTTTTAATTAATTATTAACAAGCAAATTAATTAACATTTTTCACAATAAAAATTCAAAAAAAAACTAAAAAAAAATGTAAATATTTCATTTATTACTATTATTATTAATTTATCCCTTTTATTTTGTAAATAAATTCTAAATATCATTAACTTAGTTTAATTAGAATAATTTTAATCTTTTTTTTTTCATAATAAATAAAATCAAGCTTAGATTTAGGTTTTTCTTTTTGACTTTTAAATTTCTTTTATTTTATTTCATTAAAAACATAAAAAACATAAAAAAAAATTTTCTTTTTAATAAATTAATTAATTAGTAATTAGGCTTAATTTCATTTAATTACAAAAAAGGACAAATTCAATTCTTTCTCAAAAAAGGGTCAAAACCCTAAGGACGTCCCGATTCAATTCTTTCGCGCGCAGTTTATTTTAATTCAATATTTTATATTTATGTATCTGCTCAGAAATGTAATAGTTAATTAGAACTTTACCGCTTTATTTACTTTTCTCGCACTTTATTTCCAAACGGGTTTTTGTTTTTGGCGATGTATAGACCCGCGCCTTGTAATAGTTAGATTTACCTTTTCCGCACTTTATTTTCCGCACTCTTAACTGTTAAAAAATGCATGAAAGACTTGTATGAAAATAAAATTAATCCTTAGCTCACAAATGCATGATCAAAGATAAACATAAACTGAAACAACACACATGCACATGCCACTCCTAGGGTACGCCTCACTAGTTGCCTCGAACGTGGTCGTCAAGTATAGGGTGTCTTAGAGGTCGCCCTCCTGTCTAAGATCCAGTTGCCTCGAAACGGTTGCCTCGGATAAAAAGGATCTAGGACATTAGGGTTACCGTTAAGGCGTCCTACTATTGCTTTGGTGACCACACATGTCCCTAATCATCGAATTGACCTGAATAACTCCAACGATGGTGCTTCCTACCTCTCAATAGTGGGATAGTACTGTCTAAAGGACTCTTACACAGCCTAATTCCTTAGAGTAGGTAGATTTCTCATGGGTACTTGCTCTCTTTCTGAAAACAAAAACATCTTTTCACACCTACACTTTCTAAAAGTTTTCAAACAAATTTTTCATACACTCTTGAGGACATATACAAGAGTTACTTAGAAATTTTTCAAACGAAACTTTTTCAAAACCCACACACACTTGAAAAGCAAACAAATTTTGAAAACATAAGAGCAAGTACCTAAGAGCCCATGGATAACCATGGATAGAAAGGGTGCTAACACCTTCCCTTTCTATAAATCTACCTCCCGAACCGAGAAACATTCTCAAAGAATGAATTTTGTTGTGCTTTTGTCCTTTCCATGTTGGAGAACATAAAAGACGGTGGCGACTCTTGCTTACCGCGACATTTCGCGAACCAGCTAAAAAACAGTCAGTTCTATTTCCACCGATCACACCCTCATTTGATAAAATTTGCATTTGAAGATTTATCTTTATGTAAATGGTCTTGACAAAAAGTGTCTTTTGTTGACTTTCTGAAAATGACCTGTAATGTATGAGCTTGTATCTTTTAAATGGTGAATTTATTGCTATTGAAGGTAAAAGAGAAGTTGTAGGGAATTAGATTCTATTCAAAATTAGATTTGTTTGGGGGAAAATGGATGATGTATATGAAAGTTATGCCTGGTCAAAGTTAAGTTGACTTTTCCTATAGAAACCCTAATTTCGCAATTCTTGACTTTGGATAGATTAGCAGAATTTCTTGAGGAATCATGATCAACCCTTGATCAAATGATGGATATCACTTCAAAATATTGATGTTGACCAAAAATCTTGAATTTTGACAGTATATAGGTTACAATTGACTTTTGACCTAGTACAATTGATTTTCAATCATTTGAGCAATTGACTGAGCAAACTTGTAGTGGAAGGCATGAAACTTGGCATGAATAATCTTGAAGACATATTAGGATAATGGAAAATATTTGAGACCCTTAGAGTTCACATATCATGGTGAAAAGTGAAACCCTAATTAGAGGTTCATTGCTTAGGAGGAGAATTTGTCTGGTCAATTCTTGGTCATCCTTGAGCAATTGGGAACCTCAATGAGCATGTCTTGAGTAAAATGGGAGGGCAAATTTTGGGGTACAACATAGGGAAACTTGCAAAACCTATGTGTGTTGCACCCCAAAATTTTCCCTCCTAATTTCTTTTATCTGGCTTAGACTTTTGCATTCACATCTTTCTATTAGGTCATCTGCACTAATATAGCATGCATTTGCATTGATAAAGGTGTCAGAGGTTCAAAAGTTTGGCAGGTGTACAAGCTAGGATAATTCACTTAACATACTTATAGGACCAACTAAAATGGGTGTCTTATTAATTAAGGTTAAGATGTTCGCGTCCAACAAAAGCTCATTTTTTGTTGTTGTTACTTCTACAAGCAATGAAGTGTGGATTAAGAGTTTTGTTATAGTGTTCTAAAACAAGTCTTGGGCTTCTCAAGGACATTGATTTTATTGTGAAGTCATTGGTTTTAAGTTAATGTGACTAGTGGACCGATTTGCAAGGTAATTTGATTATGGAGAATTGAAGTTAGGGGTTGAGGATTTATCAAGAACATCAAAGTTTCTTAAAGTACAAGAAATAATTCATGGCGCATTTCAAATTCAAGAAACAAGATTCAAAGGGGAAATATATTTTCGTTCATCCTAATGCCATCCAAGCGTTCATTTTGGTGTAAGTTGGACAAGCGGGTTAATATTCCAAAATTCCAAAGTTTCATCCAAATTCTTGGATTCAAGCTTATTCATGGGCTGATCTGGGATATTTTATTTCAACTCCAATCGCAAGTCTCAAGTAGTTTCCATTTACACTTAAAAATTTCTAAACCAATTCATGATATCGTATTTCCACATTACAAAACCAAGGGCTGTAAACCAAAAGTCAGGATCTATCCAAATCTTTCAAAGAATATTCAAGTTGCAAAAGACATTACCAGTCATTTATAAGATTTACATGGAAATTTAATCCTAAAGTTAGTCTTTTAAGTCAACATAGACCCAAACAAATGGTGCACTAATCGGAACGACTTCAATCGACATCAAATTGTTTGCCTACTACTGAACTGGGTGTCGTATCAGGCTTGCATAATATGCACAAAAACCTACTGCATCAATGGCAAATCCATGATTACATTACAATAAAAATTCAAACAGCCGTGAGCAAGTAGCAATTCATCGTCAATTCGACATCTTAAGATAAAACCTACATCATAATGACTTAGCAAGAGAAAGATAATATATGTTATATCTGTCATTCCATTGGTTAGCAGCTTGCACCCATTCTCCAAAATCCTAATAAAGCAAAAGAAAACGCCAGAAGTAAATATTTCAGCCCTGCATATGTCCGGACATAATAATAACGAAAGAGCTTTTGATTGAATCAGTGTGTATTCATATGCTAAATCAATCCAGTTTCATTAAAAGAAAAAATAAGAAGAAGAAGATACCTCAGAGGAGTACTATTGCCATATATGTTGTTGCTTCAATATGCTATGCTAACCTGGCTCTTTCTCCAATTGGACAGTTCATGGAAATTGGAGGACAGATCTGAAACGAAAACATTTCCTGGTAGGAATAAATAGGCCTCCCGTCTCATGGCTCCCAAATACTCGTTTACATGCTAATATTATGAACCAGATGGCAGAGGCTGCAGCTACAGCTGGGTAGGCATTATCAGCATTCGAGAGTGAGTTGCGCCCTATTGACCAACATGCTATTCATCTTCTATAACTGAGGGATCCAGGTATAGATAAGGTAGCCTTGGAAGTTGAGGCCGGGATCGAGGATACTGAATAATAATTGGATCATATTCAAAAAGTGCAGAAGAACAAAAAATGTGATAGAGATTGCAGAAAATAGTAAAGTCAAAAAATCATAAAAAACGCTTTTAAACCAAAACAAAGTGCAGAGAAAATTTTCTAATATAATCTCAACAAACTGCTGATAGAATCGTCAAAAACTGGAAAATTTCCTAACAATTTCTAAATAACAGAACAACCCCCTAACCTATTTTCTCTAACAGCCTCCTCTAGCAACCTCTCAACAATAATAGCATAACCATGCTCACTAACTCCTAACTGTAAAATAACCATGCTAACTAATCCCTAACTGTCAAAGAGACCTGTAACTAACAACTCTAACCTCCTAACGGAATTTTTTGTAACTAACCTAAAACTGTTTTTAACAAACATATAACCAACTTCCAAAACCAGAATTAACGGCCCTGTATAACAACCACCTTCTAACCAACTATAACAGAAAATAGAAATGGCAAAACATAATATAACCAACTTCCAAATCTCATAATTAACAGCCTTGTCCAGAATTTCTGGCTACTTCCACCATCTAACTAACTTCCAGTAACCATTCTCCATAACAAACTCTAAACTCTTCCCAACAAACTTCCTCATCTCCTAACTAAATTTCTAACATTCCCTAACCGATTTTAACAGATATCGCTAACTGAATTCACAACTGCATCTAACAGAAAACCAAGAAAGCTATAACACTAAAAAATGGAGAGTTCTGGAAAAAAAAACAGTAACTAACTTCATCTGAGCCCTTCATTCTCTAACTGATTCCCTTAATCTATGGCCTAAAACCCTTCAACCATAACTAACTTCTCCAATCATCAAAAACTATATAAACAGACCCCTCAACATACTCAGGGTCTAGACACCATTTTTCCAGGCACGCTTCTACACGCACCAAAACTTCCTCTCATTCATCTCTCTCCACCATCCTTCACCCACTTCCCTTTCCTTCAATCTCCGTCTTCCTCATACTCTTTTTCTCTACAACCAATGCATCAATCTTTCGTCAACACCTTCATTTACCTCTGAATCACGCCACCATCATCCTCACCATATCTCAAACACTCACGAATCTAGGTTCTCACCTTACAACAACCACTACAATTCAACACAAGTGCATCATCTCTGTCACAGGCATCTTTATCACAAACAGAAGCGAGACAAAGAAGAATTGAGGAAAGTAGAATCTTACGAAGTAAAAAGCTGAAGGGTAATACATACCTAAGCGTGTGGAGTCTCACCTCTGGATTTCTAACCATCGTCCCCAAGGGTTCATCGGCCGCCGAGACATCTCTGGTAGGTAAGCGCCATTCTTCCACTTTTCTTCATATTTTTCTTTCTCCTTATATTGCGGTGTAGAGAAGATGAGGTAGAGTGAAAACACTGAGGTCTCGCAGCCATGCCCTGCACTGAACGATGATCCTCTGTAGATCTAGATCCACGATTAGGTGTGAATTTTTTTAGAAGAACGACTTGAAATTGATGAAAATAAGATGGGAAGTTGAGTGGTCTGCAACGCTTGAGAAGAGAGCCCGGCGTTGAAGGGTGGAGGCCAAAGGAAAGGGGCGAGGGAGATGAAGGTCATGCGGTGGATCTTGTTCGCTTGAGAGAAGAGGGATTTCGCGTTAACCCTAACCTCATTGAATCAAATGCTCATGTTTCATTTTTATGTTAATTATATTTATTGTTTATTTTAATTGTTGCAAATTTGAAATAACAATATAACTCACATGGAACATGCCTTTTGGACCGGATGGGCCGAAATCTTAAGGCCTGTGGTTGTTTTTGGCACAACAATATTGCCCTAAAAAAAACTGTTCCTGGACTCTATTCCTTCACACATTTTTTCCTAAAGATGCTTGGATCTCAAGATATAATTTTGTGAATACATGCCCATGAACTAAAATAACTTAGTAAAATTTTGCCATAATTTAGGCAGGTTTTGGACCCAACTTCATGGAAATTTTTCACCTAGTTCCAAGAGGAATCTTGAAATGAATTTCAAAGATAAGTTATAGAGCACATTGCAAGCTTTCCAAAATGTCTAGGAACTCCTTGAGATCATTTTTGAGTAGGGAGAATCGAAGAGATGAAATTGGCAATTTCTCACTTTGATTTCAAGCCATTTCATGAAGAATAAAATTCAAATCAGAACCTATGATGCCTAATTCTTGCTTTACAGGTCTCAAACTTGTTTCTCAATTCATAATTTAATGCTTACTCAGTTGACAAAGCCTTAATCCAAGCCCAAGGGTCTTTGTCCAAGCTTTAATTCCATAAAAGGCACAAAGTTGCCCTTGCCATTTTGGAAAAGCTTAACTTTTGCAACTTTTCAATTCTTGAGCATTTGACCTGTCTTCTCTGCACACACAAGTCCTATAGACCTAAAGCAATTTGTATACAACTTATACCAACTCCAAGCAGGTCAGTACAAGCATGTGGAGACTTGTCCCTTCACTTTGCTTCAAAAGCAAGAAAGTGTGAAAAAAGCCTACAACTCAAAAATCTGTTGAAGAGCTGACTTGAAACCTTTTCCATACTAATACACAAACATATTACAGTTGAGAACACGATTGAAAAAGTCCTAAAATACTTAAAAACTCCATATCACCAGAAAACTGTCAAAACTTGCAGTTTGTGTCCAAGCATAGCAATCCATCAATTTGCTCATGCGTTTCAAGTTTTAATCATTCAAAAACTTTACATACCTTATATCTAAGTGATCCAGACCATCATCCCTGCACTGTAACTCCTCCTTCTTCATCTGCCATTTTTGTTTTTCAAGCTTGCAGGTTGACTTGGATAGAGAGTTCCAGGCACTTCCAAAGCAAGGCAAGGATTAGAACACACTCAGGGAGGTTCAAGCAAGCTAAAGCAACCTTCAGGCCTTCCTAAATCTCACTCAAACTCCATTCACGATCTCAGCTGAAAGAGGTAAGAATTCCAACTTCTATCTCTTCATACAGGCATCCAATGGCCACGATTTGTGAAAGAAAAATGTAGATATTATAGTGCTGAAGCCAACCATATGCATAGATTTCATTTCTGATCATTATGTATAGAGAACTTTAGCATTCAAATTTCTGTAAAAATTAGGTTTAAAAATAGGGATTTCAAAATTTGTTTTAATCTTTGATTGTTAGTTTCCATAAGTTACATGGTTGAAATCGTGGGGATGAGTACTATCATTTTCATGTTGGAAGTTTTTATTTTCATGGAGAAATGAGAAAGATACAGGAGTTCTGGCTAGCTTGAGGAAGAAGATGAATTACAGGGCAAGGAAACTTCTTATGTTATCTTTTTATTGTTTCATATAAACCAATGGATGTACATCCACCCCAGTGGCAAGGTAGCGCACTGGCAAGGCCCAGGTCATGGGTTTGAACCTTGGCGCTACCTTTTACATTTTTCCCATTTTTTCAGTTTCAATTTTGGCTTTTTTGGCCAGAGGGCTTGGTTCTTGGGCTTTCTATTTTTTTCTAACACTAATCCATGTTTGCTTGTAGCACCCCTGGCCCAATCTTTTTATTATTTATGTTATTTTCATATCTGTTTTATTAAAATATTTTCTCTAACACATAAAAATCATAAAAACTATAAACATGATAAATTTTGCATTTTTGTTTATTTTATTTTATTTTATTTTCACATAAAAAATATTTTTATTAAACTATATATTAATTATTTCTCTCTTAAATAAGCTTGTAAGTATAATAGAATTAGGTTAACTATTTTATTCCCTTTTTATTCATACTTGTAAAATATTTATTTTTGATATATAAAAACTAAATATTTTCATAAGATATTATTTATTTAATTTTTAATACAAAAATACACAAAAAAATAATACCTAAAGAACTTTATTTTCCCTTTAATTAGAAATTAGGGTTAACCATTTCTCTCAAGAAATAATTTCCTTTTTTTAATATTTTTAGGGTTAGGTTAAAACTCCTTTTCATATAAAGATAAAACAAAAAAATCTTTTTCTTGCATATACATACCATTTCACATTTAATTTATATTGTATCTTATTTATTTAAATATTTGTACAAATTAGATTTGGTTGTAATAACTTAGTTAGATTTACATCCTTGCAAATCCCCATTCATAATTTGTATTCCCCCCTCCCATAAAAATGTTGTAATAGCGTAGTAATCTTTAAATTACGCAATTTACCGCTTTTATATACCATGCTAGTAATTAGGGTTTGAATGGTAAGATAAAAACAAATCAAATAGAAAACCCTAAATCCAAGATCAAAGCATGAAAATAATACATTTGCACACAAGCATCTTTAGGGTTTCTCCACTTGGTTGCCTTATACAAAAATGGCCATATTACGCATGCGAAATATCTTGGCAAAACAAACAAGTATAAGATCATAGTCCCTCAATGACGCTATTCAAAGTTGCCTTACAAGATGATCTTGGTCCCTAAAAAATGCTAAGATACTTTGCAATATTGCTAATCATGGTTATACGATGACCCACGCCCGTCCCGTTTACATCCAAAGATAGGGTTGCTTACCAAATCAATGATAAGACAACAATGTCAAAGGAATAGAAAATAAACAAGAAAGACATTTGAGTAGGTAGATTACTTCTAGTTACTTGCTCTATTTCCAAACAACTATCCTTGCTATTTTCAAAACAAACACACACATTTCCAAACATTTTACAAACATTGAAAACATTTTCAAAAAAGACAAACATCTTTGTATACATTCTTACGAATAAGAATCATTACAAAGGTTTCCTAAACAATGGCCTCTTTACAAAATACTTTCAAAAACCACATAAAACACAATTTCAAACAACAAAAGCAAGTGATCTAGCATGTAACTAAGAGCCCATGGAAAACCATGGATGAAAAGGGTGATAATACCTTCCCTTTTCATAATCTACCCCCCGAACTCAAGAAATAATCTCAAAGGTCTTTCCTGTGCTTTTTCACCTTTCCTTTTGGATAAAAGAAAATTCGGTGGCGACTCTTGCTAAACCGCAACATTTGCAATAAAACGCAAAACCCTCAAGTTAGTTCTCCTACCGTATCACAACATGCCTAGGTTAGACAAGGATATCGTTGTGCACAAGCTACCTCTTAGGGAAAAGTGTCCTCCTGTTAAGCAAAAGCTTTGAAGAACTCATCCCAAGATGTCTAAGAAGATCAAAGAAGAGGTTCATAAACAATTTGATGCTGGTTTTTTAAAAGTAACTTCTTACCTGTCGTGGATCGCGAATATTGTACCAGTACCTAAGAAGGATGGAAAGGTCAGAATATGTGTGGACTATAGGGACATGAACAGAGCAAGTCCTAAAGATGATTTCCCGTTACCGCACATTGGTGTTCTAGTTGACAATACTGCTCAAGCCAAAGTGTTCTCCTTCATGGATGGTTTTTCTGGCTATAATCAGATTAAAATGGAACCAGAAGACATGGAGAAGACTACTTTTATTACTCCTTGGGGAAAATTTTGTTATAAAGTGATGCCCTTTGGTCTGAAAAACGCAGGGGAAACTTATCAACGTGCAATGGTCACTCTCTTTCATGACATGATGCATAAAGAGATTGAAGTATATGTTGACGATATGATTGCAAAATCCCAGACAGAAGAGGAACATCTCGTTCATTTGTTGAAATTGTTTGAAAGATTAAGGAAGTTAAGACTAAGGCTAAATCTAAATAACTGCATCTTCGTAGTGAGATCAGGGAAACTGTTAGGGTTCATCGTAAGCGAGAAGGGAATTGAAGTTGACCCTAGTAAGATAAATGCTATACAAGAAATGTCGGTGCCAGAAACAGAAAAAGAGGTTTGCGGCTTTCTAAGGAGATTGAACTAAATTTCTAGATTCATCTCCCACCTTACAGCCACTTGTGAACCAATCTTTAGATTGTTAAAGAAAAGCCAGACGGACAGGTGGAATAACGATTTCCAAGCAGAGTTTGATAAGATTAAAGAATATTTGATGGAACCTCCAATTCTCTCACCCCTGGTAGAAGGTAGACCCTTGATAATATACCTAACGGTGTTAGAGAATTGAATAGGGTGTGTATTAGGGCAGCATGATGTGGCTGGTCGAAAAGAGCATGCAATATATTACCTTAGCAAAAAGTTTACCGACTGTGAGGTAAGATACTCACTGCTCGAGAAAACTTGATGCTCTTTGGTATGGGCTGCTCGCCGGCTAAGACATTACATGTTGACTCATACCACCTTACTGATCTCTAAGATGGACCCAATTAAGTACATCTTTGAAAAACCAGCCCTCACAGGAAGGATAGCTCGTTGGCAAATGATTTTAACTGAATATGACATCAAATATACTACCCAAAAGGCTATCAAGGGTAGTGTATTGACAGATCATCTTGCTCACCAACCCATGAAAGATGACTATCAACCAATGAAGTTTGAGTTTCCTGATGAAGACATCATGTACATACGGGATTGTAACATCCCAGACCCAAAGGAAGGACCTGAACCAGGACCGTGATGGACGATGGTGTTCGATGGTGCCTCCAATGCGTTAGGTAATGGTGTCGGTGCGGTGATTACTTCTCCTGAAGGTTTTCATACTCCTCTTACTGCCAGGATTTGATTTGGTTGTACGAACAATATGGCCGAGAATGAAGCTTGTATTTTTGGGTTAGAAGCTACCATTTATTTACGAATCAAGATCTTAGAAGTATATGGAGATTCTGCTCTGGTGATTAGCCAAATCAACGGAGATTGGGAGACTCGTCACCCGAATTTGATTTCGTATCGAGAGCATGTGTTGAAGCTAATCCTTATCTTGATGAGACTACTTTCAATCATATTCCAAGGGAGGAGAATAACTTGGCAGATGCCTTGGCTACGCTGTCATCCATGTTTAAGGTTAGATGGGCAAATGAGGCTCCCTCTATCACTATCCTAAGGTTGGATGAACCCGCATTCTGTTATGGAATAGGAGAAGATGTTGTTAACAAGAGGCCATGGTTTTATGACATCAAAAGATATCTTAAGACTCAAGAATATCCAGAAGGTGCTTTTGTCACAGATAAGAAGACTTTATGGAGGTTTGCCCCTAAGTTTTTCCTCGACGACGATGTTCTGTATAAGAGGAATTATGATTCCATTCTGCTAAGATGCGTGGATAGACACGAAGCAAGTAGGACCATAGAAGAAGTGCACGAAGGTTATTTTGGGACACATTCTAGCGAGCATACTATGGCCAAGAAAATATTGAGGGCAAGTTATTATTGGTCAACAATGGAAAACGATTGTTACGAGCATTCTGGGATCTGCTACAAGTGTCAGATCTACGCTGACAAGATGCATGTGCCGCCCAATCCTCTGAATATCCTAACTTCACCTTGGCCTTTTGCGATGTGGGGTATTGATATGATTGGCCAGATTGAGCCGACCGCTTCCAACGGGCACCGTTTCATTTTGGTGGCCATCGACTACTTTACTAAGTGGGTCGAAGCGGCATCTTATGCCAATGTCACTAAACATGTAGTAGCGCGTTTCATCAAGCATAACATAATTTGTTGATAAGGGATCCCTGAGAAGATTATTACCGAAAACGGGTCGAACCTCAATAATAAGATGATGAAAGAGTTGTGTGAAAGCTTTAAGATAAAACATCACAATTCTTCTCCTTACCTTCCTAAGATGAATAGCGTGGTTGAGGCAGCAAAGAAGAATATTAAGAAGATTGTGCAAAAAATGGTCATCACTTATAAAGATTGGCATGAGATGCTACCCTTCACTTTACACGGTTATCGTACCACCATGCGCACCTCAACTGGGGAACCCCTTTTTCGCTTGTTTACGGCATGGAAGCAGTCCTACCAGTGGAAGTAGAAATCCCTTCTTTGAGGATAATGACAAATGTACGATTGGATGAGACTGAATGGGTCCAGAATAGATTCGACCAGCTGAACCTCATTGATGAAAAGAGATTGACATCTATTTGCCATGGAAAGTTATACCAAAAGAGGATGAAGAAAGCTTTTGACAAGAAGGTACGTCCGCGGAATTTTCAAGCTGGTGATCTCGTGCTAAAGAGGATCTTGCCTCCTAACAACACGGACGCTAGGGGTAAATGGGATCCCAACTATGAAGGACCTTTTGTTGTGAACAAAGTCTTCTTGGGAGAATCTATGATGCTCACAACTATGGATGGATAGGATTTCCCTCACCCTGTCAACGTAGATGTAGTAAAGAAATATTTTGCATAAAATGTTGTTGGTTTGATCGGCTCCATACAGAGCATTAGTCCAATCAGTCATTCGGAAGGCAAGTATTGAAGAATTTAGAGGTCAATGAGAGTTGTAGCAGAGTCGTACCTGATAAATACGCACTCACATTGTTTTTTATTATTATTATCGTGCTCTCCATATGTTTCACGTGCAATTGTTTCTTTTCAAGAATTGCTTTTCGTTGTAAATACCTATTTACAGGCCAATCATTCAATAAAAGTGTTTTTCGAATTGTGCCAAGTTGTTTTCATTCTTTCCGCTTTGATAACAAAAGACGTTCAACATTTTCAATAAACGTAGCATTTTAAAACATTAAAGCTTTATGGCACGTGACATCAAACTACTCGAAGTATCAGGCATGGTAACCATCCCATGCTTGAGGCATGTTGTTATAATTCTCACCTTCGCAGGTATTATAGATCTCTGATGCCAGGAAGGATGCCAATGAACGAGCTAAAGACCTAGGCATGACTAACATAATTCTCCTATCAGAATAGGATCTCGTACGCACGACCTAAGGATATTCTTATTTGAAAATATGGTGGGTACTTGTTTTTAACTCAAGAGTGTAATTTACTCATAGATAAAAAGTGAGATTATCAAGCGTACTCTCCTCAACATAGAAATTTCTAGTTTCATTTGCAATTCTCATTTGTAATCTTTCTCGCTTTGTTTCAGTACTTTCTTTTATGCAAAACTTGCCTATCGTTGAATATTAATCACAATGCATTAAATTTGTTAGTTTTGAATTAATCCATTCGGATTCACTCATTAATGTTTTTCTTTGACTTTTTGATACTTAACTCTTGTTAAATAAAGCAAAAGAACCTCTGGAGGGAGGATGATGAGTAATATACCAAAAACTTCAAACGGTGTGCTTTTGAATAAAACCCTGCTGACGATGTACATGCCTTGTTTCAATTCCTAAACACCAGAGATATAAGGGAGATAGACCCTCGTTAACCCCTTTGAGCCTTGAAGTAGGAGTTTCTTTTCTTTTACAAAAAAACCTCACATTTAACCCGGGACAGGGTAGATTTCAGTTAATCTGAATGAGCGTTCAAGACTCATTTAGGAGTGCACATCAGAGGATATAACAATGGTTATCCCCCAAAAGGTTGAGAAAGAACAAAACCACAATGGTTAACTCTCATCTATCAACAGCGTGCATCAATGAGGATGATATCCCAATAGATATCTCTCGCACATCAAGAGGTCAAAATATGACGGTACCACAACGGTTATGAAGGGGTGAAAAACACAAGAAGGGGGGGTTGAATTGTAAAACTGGAAACTTAAAGCAAATGACAAGGTATTTTTATCCTGGTTCGTTTGATCTCAAACTACTCCAGTCCACCCGTTCAAGGTGATTTCGCCTCTCTCCAACGAGGTCTTAATTCACTATATTCAACTGAATACAAATCTGCTTTAGCAACTGCTAAAACCTTCTTGATTCAAACCACAATCCGGTTTGTCAAGGCAACACTTTCTTACAAAGATATAATCAAATGTGTGTGAATGTTTCTACAAAAACTATATCACAACTGTGATGTTTACACAAATGAAGCTTAGAATACTAAGTTGCTAAACGCTAATAGAGTATCAGAGTTTGGTGGTTTAGCAAGACTTGTAGAGTGAAGATTAATGATCAGCTTTGTACGTGTAGAGAGTTTGGAAGCATTAGCCGTGATAATCTTCAAAGCTTGGTTTATATAGCACTTTGAGAAGATGAACGTTGAAGCAAATATTCTTGATTCAATGCTATTTACAAGCTTTCCTTTCTGAGCAGATCTTGTCTAGAATGATGCCGTTGGTATTGATTAGCCTTCAATGCACAGTACCGTTGCTTCTTCAATGCACGATCTGGCTTGGCTCATTCTGATTCTGCTTTGCTGCTGATGAACTGATTTGATTCTGTATCAGAGTATTTTACGCGCAGTTCTGTTCATCAAGCTTCAGCATGTGCAAGCGTTGATCTTCTGATCTTGACGTTCTGATTCAGCAACTTCTGATACTGATGCACAAACTCATATTCTGATGCTGAGAACGTGATCTTGCTTATTTTAATCAGCATATCTGCAAGTCAGAGCATAGTAATTTTAAGTAGCATATAATTCAATCATGAAATATTTAACTACTATATCTTTTCACTTTGTTATCATCAAAACTTAATTATAGGGTACTAGATTCAAACATTGTTCTAACAATCTCCCCCTTTTTGATGATGACAAAAACTAGATATTTTAAATGAAAAATAACGTGAAAAGTTATCAGATCTATTTATCAGAATAAGAAGTACGGAGAAGTTAGAGTTTAAGAAATACTCCCCCTGAGTTTGTTACTTCCCTTTGATATGCGTGTTCTTTAGAGTCAGATCTTTTTCTATCTTTGAGCATCAGATTGTAAATCTTTGACTTATCAGAAAGCAGAGCTTCAGAGCTTTTCCTGTCAGAGCTTTGCTTCAGATCAGAGTGTTAGGTTGATCAGAGCTTCATATATCAGAACTTCATATTTGATCAGAGCAACATGAGCTTCTAGTCTTCATTGTGCCTGTAGACTTAAAGACAAAACAGAAAAACATTTCAAGTAATAGAGAGTTAGAATGTTTGAGAGTTTCTGTCTAGTTATCCGTTATTGATTTTAAATATCATTCTTGTTCTCCCCCTTTTTGTCAGCAATCAAAAAGTGCTGGTGATGTGCTAAAATGATTTAGATCAGAAAAAACTAATAATATTAAAGATAGTTCAGAATCAGAGCAAAATAGCATTACAAACCATAGTCAAAACATAGTCAAAAGTACATCAGAAAATAAGGAAAATATAGAAAATGTCATGCATGAAAAAAAAATTTCAAGGTTGTGGGGGCATGCGTGAGAACAGGCTTTCCAGCATTGCTTGAATCTTTTCAGAAGTTGCATTCTGCTTCTGAACCATGGTGACAACAGTATCAATCTTGCTGTCCTGGACATTCATTCTTGCTTCCATCTTCTGATTATTCTCATCCATCCGCTGCTGTAGACGCAAGTCATTCAGCCTTAATTCTTCCAGAGCCTGCCTGTCCAAGGCAGCTTGAGAACTTTCAGCAGGAGGAAGCTTCTCAGAACTTTCAGCTACATCTTCTGCTGGATTCTCTTCTTGAAGAGTCTTGTCTTCTTCTGCTGGTTCCACCTGTGCAGCTTGCTCTTTCTCAGACCACGATTCAGAGTCCAGAGGCAGCACAACTTCTTGAGGCAGCTGACTCTCAACTTCCTTCAGCAGCTTGCTAAAGTTCTGTTGAGCCTGCTCATAGTTGACGTCCTGCAGCTTGAGTGCTTCAGAACGAACCCATACTCTGAACTGTGACCAGAGCTGATCAGAAGCAGCTGGGTCGATCATCCCGGGACAGACTTGCTTCAAGGAAGCAATCCACTGCAGCATACCTGTTTCAAAGTCCAAAATACCAGAGCCAACATCTAATTGCTTTGGTTTGGGAATGGCCAATTTGTGTCTTAAATCAGCAAGACGTTCAAGACTTGTCAAGTCAATGAATGTTTTGCTGGGGTTTTCAGAGGATTGGCTTTCAGAGGTGTGCTGAGGTGCTGTTTGTTTTGGTGGATGGTTATCAGAGTCAGAGGATATGTCTATTGGAGTGGTTGGAGTTTTTGGAGGTGTTGATTCCTCTGATGATGGTAACTGGGGTGTGATAATGGTGGTTCCACATGGCAACTGTATTGCCAGCGGTGAAGGTTGAGGTGAGTGGGGATCAGAATGATGAGGAGATGGGGTTTCATAGCGATGAAACTCTGTTGGAGGTGAGGGAGGATTATTTTCTGGTTGAGGAGGTGGAACTTCTGATTGTTCATGGATCAGAGGTTCTTCTGTGATAGGTTGTTGAGATTGTGGTTCTGGTTCTTGTTCTGGTTCTGGTTGTGGTTGAATTTCTGGTTCAGGTTGTGGAGGAGGAATATTTGGTGGTTCAGAGTGAGGTTGAACAGAAGTATGTTCACGCTCAATGTCAGCTAGCACTCTATCAAGTGCTGGTGTTGTTGAAACAGTTGGTTGTTGTTTGGTAATTTTGAGAGGAATTTTTATTCTGGTTCTTCTGAGTTGTAAGTTCTCAGAAGGGTCTTCTGGTATGTTTTCATCAATAGTGGGGATTGGAATGGAAATTCTGTGAGAGGTTTGGGGTGGAGCAACAGATGTTGGAATAGTAGTTGAAATTGAAATAGGAGCAGTAGATGGATTACCTCGTTTCTTTGGAGTCTGGTGAGATGATCCTTCTGCTTTCCTCTTCTTTGACTTCTTCTGAGCCATTTCAGGTTGAACCTGACTCAGATCTTTTATCTTCAGCTTCGAACCTGCAACTTCTTCCTTGAGAGAATCTGGATACTTGGCAACCATATCAGGGTGAGATTCCATCTCAGAAAATCTTGGGAAATCATTCAGAGGCACTCTTCTTCTGGAGATGTCAGCAGTTGAAGAAGCTCTGGGTTCCTTCCTGATATTGTCTATCAGCTTCATCTTTTTGAGATTCTTAGCATTCAGCGCTTTTCCAACAGTTGGTTCAAAATTGCCCAGTACTTTAGCTTCGCTCAGATAGTCTATCAGCTTATTCTCTGTCAGAATATCTGAGATAAGCCTCCCAAATGGTATCCAGTCTCTTTTCGTCCTTTCTTCTTCTCTAGTCTCTTTCACACTTGTCTTCAGATGATTGAACAGGAAGTGCGCCAAATTGATCTTCACCCTCTGATCAATAAAGTAGATCAGAAATTGCTGATCCACGTTTATATAGTCAGGAGAGCTTGTTGGCTTCCTGTGATTGAAACAGCCTAGAACAATCTTGGCCCACACTCTGAAGTGATCCTTCAGATCCTTGATTTTGCTGCTGGGAAGACCAAGAGTGAAAATGCAGTTTGCTACCACACCAATATCAGGACACCTATCAGCCATGTCCACACAACGGACTCCGCCACCACTCTGACCAATTAACCTAGCAATGAGGTCTTCAGAAATTATAATCTTCTTTCCCATAACAGAGGAGACGACTAGATGCTTATCAATCTTGGCATGAATCCAAAATTCTTTGACAAGTTCTGGGAAGGTTGGTCCAACCAATCTATCAAAGTACCTCTCCCACCTTTGAGTTTTGACTTCAGCAGTTAGGTCAAATCCATTTTCCTTCAAACTTTCGAAATCCACTATTAACTCAGAGAGAACCTCAAGATTCTTTACTGGTGTGAGAAGAGTTCTGGTAGGCGCTTGATATTGCTCAGAGGTTTCCTTCTTCTGATTTCCTGCAGAAATGCTGGAGGATGCCATTGTTCTCACACAAAAAGCTTGAGAGTGATTTGAGAAAAGCTAGGGTTTTGAAGGAGATATGCAGAAAAATTCTTAAGAGATTATGAGTAAGCGTAAAGATTAAGAATGAAGAGTAATGTGCTTAAATAGGATTTTCAAAAATTATTTTGAAAAATAAAACGTTTTTAAGAGAGAGAAAAAAAAGTAATGATTGCAATTAACAAGCGTGATTACTTTTGCATTTAATGCTTGCTGATTTTGGGGGATTTGAGAAAGATACTTAAAAACGGTTACCAGACATGTGTCTCAATGCACCCAATCAGCGCTTTCCTTTCTCAGAAACGTGCACGCGTTCTGCTTCAGGGATTTGCTGATGATTGGATGACACTTGTTTGATATAGTGATCAGCACGTCTGTCTTTGAGATTAGACTCTCAGATCTTCAGACTTGCCTCTGATACAATCTGCATGTTCTAACTTTCTGAAACAAAGATTGATCAGAAGTTCACAGTAATATAATTACATTCTGAAAGATAAAAATATGGAATTAAAGCATTTTCATTCTGGGCATACTTTCATGCTGAGATGTTTCAGAATGAAATTAAACCTATCTTCTGAAAGGGGTTTAGTAAAGATATCAGCCCATTGATGGTCTGTATCTATAAATTTCAAGTTTAAAATGCCTTTCTGAATATAGTCCCTAATGAAATGATGTTTTATTTCTATATGCTTAGCTCTAGAATGTAAAATAGGATTCTTACTTAAGCAAATAGCAGAAGTATTATCACAAAGAATAGGAATGTTACTCTCAAAAATCTGGAAGTCTTCAAGCTGACTTTTCATCCAGAGCATCTGTGTGCTGCAACCAGCTGCTGCTATGTACTCAGCTTCTGCTGTTGACAGAGCAATAGTTGATTGCCTTTTGCTGGACCACGAGATCAGATTTTCTCCCAGAAACTGGCAGCTTCCAGAAGTACTCTTTCGTTCCACTCTGTCTCCAGCAAAATCAGCGTCGCAGTAGCCTACTAAACTGTAATCACTAGATTTTCTATAAAACAAACCCAGATTAGTAGTACCTTTCAGATACTTGAAAATTCGCTTAACAGCTGTTAAGTGAGATTCTCTAGGATCTGATTGGAATCTAGCACAAATACATACACTGAATAGAATATCAGGTCTTGAAGCAGTCAGATAAAGGAGAGAACCAATCATACCTCTGTAGACTTTCTGTTCTACGCTTTTGCTTACCTCTTCTCTTTCCAGAATGCACGTGGGATGCATTGGAATCTTTGATGGCTTACATTCTGAGAGGTCAAATTTCTTCAGAAGATCTCTGATGTATTTGCTCTGATGAATGTAAGTTCCCTCTGGAGTTTGATTGATCTGAATTCCTAGAAAGAACTTCAGTTCCCCCATGAGGCTCATCTCAAATTCTGCCTGCATACACTTAGCAAATTTTCTTCCAAGAGAAGGATTAGTAGAACCAAAGATTATATCATCAACATAAATTTGACAAACTAAAATGTCACTCTTAACTGTTTTACAGAATAGAGTGGTGTCCACTTTCCCTCTGGTGAACTCATTTTCAAGCAGAAAGTTACTTAGCCTTTCATACCAAGCTCTGGGAGCTTGTTTCAGACCATACAGTGACTTTTTCAGTTTGAAAGCATGTTCTGGATGTTTGGTATTTTCAAAACCTGGGGGTTGGTGAACATACACTTCTTCTTCTATATAACCATTTAAGAATGCACTTTTGACATCCATCTGATACAGAGTGATGCCTCTATTAACAGCAAATGAGATTAAAAGTCTTATAGATTCTAACCTGGCGACTGGGGCAAAGGTTTCTGTATAGTCTATCCCCTCTTGCTGACTATAACCTTGTGCAACCAGTCGTGCCTTGTTTCTGACGACTTCACCTTGTTCATTGAGCTTGTTTCTGAACACCCATCTTGTTCCAATGACGTTGAATCCTTTTGGTCTTGGAACGAGATCCCATACGTCGTTTCTGGTGAATTGATTCAGCTCTTCTTGCATTGCCAGAATCCAGTCATTGTCCAGAAGTGCTTCATCAATAGAAGAAGGTTCAATCAGAGACACAAGTCCCATCAGAGTTTCTTCAGAGTTTCTGAGGCTTGCTCTTGTTCTGATTGGATCTTCCTTTCTTCCTAGAATAGATTCTTCTGGGTGATCCAAACTGCTTCTGGGTACTCTCTTCTGAGGTTGATCAGCAGCAGTTGTAGGATTTCTAGCATTGCTTCTTTCAGACGTTGAAGGAATGTCTGTGTTGAGAGCTTCTGATGACTTGTCTTCAGAACCTGCAAATTCAATTTCTATACCTGCAAGATTTTCATTCTGCTTTGACTTTTCAGAGTCAAGCTTGTCATCAAAACGAACACTGATTGATTCTTCCACAATCTGTGTTTCTGTATTGTATACTCTGTACCCTCTTGAGCGTTCAGAGTATCCTAACATAATACACTTCTGTGCCTTAGAATCAAACTTGTTCAAATAATTCTTAGTATTTAACATATAGCAAGTACATCCAAATGGATGAAAATACGAAATGTTGGGCTTTCTGTTCTTCCACAATTCATATGGAGTCTTTTCCAGAATAGGTCTTATTGAGATTCTATTCTGAATGTAGCACGCTGTGTTTATTGCCTCTGCCCAGAAAGTCTTAGCAACGTTTGTCTCGTTGATCATGGTTCTGGCCATTTCTTGCAATGTTCTGTTCTTTCGTTCTACAACTCCATTTTGTTGGGGAGTTCTAGGACAAGAGAAGTCATGCAGAATGCCTTTGTCATTAAAGAATGACTCAAAATCTTTATTTTCAAATTCTCCACCATGATCACTTCTGACTTTAACGATTCTAAGATCTTTTTCATTCTGAACTTGGTTGCAGAAGGTAACAAACACAGAGTGTGACTCGTCCTTGTGTTTTAAGAACTTTACCCATGTCCATCTGCTATAGTCATCTACGATTACTAACCCATACTTCTTGCCACTGACAGAAGCAGTCTTAACTGGTCCAAATAAGTCAATGTGCAGAAGTTCTAATGGCTTAGAGGTAGAAACAACATTTTTGGATTTAAAAGAGGGTTTTGCAAATTTGCCTTTCTGACATGCTTCACACAGAGCATCTGAATTGAACTTAAAATTTGGAAGTCCTCTGACCAGATTGAGTTTGTTAATCTGAGATATTCTTCTCATACTAACATGTCCCAATCTTCTGTGCCAGATCCATTGCTCGTTGTTAACAGACAGAAGACATTTTACGTTCTGACTCTTAAGTTCAGAAAGTTTGATTTTGTAAATGTTGTTTTTCCTCTTACCATTAAATAGGATAGTCCCATCTTTCTGACTAACAGCTTTACATGATTTTTGATTAAAGATTATATCATAACCGTTATCACTTAATTGACTTATGGATAACAAGTTATGCATCAATCCATCAACAAGCAGAACATTATTAATAGAGGGAAGATTTCCGTTACCTACAGTTCCAGAGCCAATTATCTTTCCCCTCTGATTGCCTCCAAAGCCAACGTGGCCTCCAGGCTTAAGTTCCAGGCTTTGGAACATATGCCTTCTTCCCGTCATGTGACGTGAGCAGCCAGAGTCCAGGTACCATGACTGGTGTTTCTGACTTGCTGCTAAAGATATCTGCAACATGTATTATTTTATCCTTAGGTACCCAGATCTTCTTGGGTCCTGATTTGTTAGTCTTACCAAAACTCTGGTTGAATTTTGGTTTCACAAAGTGATTGCTACTAGTATATTTGATGTCATGTGTGTGACCATACACAAAGTGTGAATTTAGAGGAGTGTATTTAATTGTTAAATCCATGACATTTTTAGGTGTAGGAACCTTACCTAGGTATCCTATTCCTTTCCTGCCGTTTCCGCTAACTCCATAGATCATTGAAGCCATTTTGCTTCTATCTATGCTTTTAGCAAGGAACTTCTGGAAACTATGATCATACTCCTTGATGATCTCATCAGCGTTGCTGGGAGTTTCAGCAATTGGTTCCTTCTGAGAGTTTTGTAAAGAGTTTTCTAATTTTAAAATTTTATCTCTCAGCTCAGAGTTTTCCAATCTGAGACTCTCAGACTTATTAGAGTCAGATTCAAGAGTCCTTTTCAGGTCTCTGAATTTAGCTCTAATCTGCTGATAACGTTCCAGAATTTCATTTAGGCTTTCAGCAAGTTCAGCCTTTGTAAAATTAACAGCGAAGTTAGGGAATACCTCTTCTGTGTCTGATTCTGAGTCTGAGTCAGAAGCTTCACTGTCATCTTGAATGTTAGCCATAAGCGCTAGGTTCGCCCTTTCATCATCTGATTCTGAGTCAGCTTCAGACGAGTCAGAGTCATCCCATGTGGCCATGAGACTTTTCTTCTTCTCTCTTCCAAACTTCCTTTTTGGCTTTTCCCTCTGAAGCTTTGGACAGTCACTCTTGTAGTGACCTTGCTCATTGCACTCGTAGCAGATGATGTCTTTTGTATTTGGCTTCTTGCTACCTGAGGAGCCTTCAGATCTTCTGTATCCAGAGGAAGAATCTGTCCTTCTGTGTCTGGAAGAAGACTCGTTATGATCAGATCTTCTGGGATTCCTGAACTTCTTTTGTCTTTGCTTCCACAGTTGATTTACTCTTCTGGAGAGGAGAGAAACCTCGTCTTCTTCTGATGAGGATCCATCAGATGTTTCTTCAACTGCCTGCAAAACTTTAGATTCAGATTTTCTGTTAGATTTCAAAGCTATAGGCTTACCTTGCTTCTGAGGCTCGTCAGCTTCCAGCTCTATCTCATGACTTCTGAGGGAGCTTATAAGTTCCTCCAGAGTGATTTTGTTGAGATCTTTCGCCAGCTTCAGAGCAGTAACCATAGGCCTCCACTGCTTGGGTAAACTTCTGATTATCTTCTTGACATGGTCAGCAGTAGAGTATCCCTTGTCCAGAACTTTGAGGCCAGCTACCAGAATCTGGAATCTAGAGAACATAGTTTCAATGGATTCAGATTCTTCCATTTTAAATGCCTCATACTTCTGAATGAGCGCCAGAGCCTTTGTTTCCTTGACTTGGACGTTGCCCTCATGCGTCATTCTGAGAGAATCAAAGATGTTCTTAGCTGTGTCTCTGTTGGAGATCTTCTCATACTCAGTATAGGAGATAGCACTGAGAAGGATGGTTCTGGCCTTATGGTGATTCTTGAAATCACGCTTTTGTTGATCAGTCATTGATTTTCTATCAATCTTCTGACCAGTTGCATTAACAGGGTGCGTGTATCCATCTGTCACCATATCCCACAGATCAGCATCATGTGCTAGAAAGAAGCTTTCAATTCTGTCTTTCCAGTAGTCAAAGTTTTCTCCATCAAAGACTGGAGGTTTGCCGCTGAATCTGTCTCTATCCTCATTGTTGTCATTGCTGAAATGAGAGTTGTTTCCTGCCATAGTGTTTTTCTGACGCTGGATCTTTTACTGACACGGTTAAGTGTTTTAGCTCAGAACCAGGCGCTCTGATGCCAATTGAAGGGGTGAAAAACACAAGAAGGGGGGGTTGAATTGTAAAACTGGAAACTTAAAGCAAATGACAAGGTATTTTTATCCTGGTTCGTTTGATCTCAAACTACTCCAGTCCACCCGTTCAAGGTGATTTCGCCTCTCTCCAACGAGGTCTTAATTCACTATATTCAACTGAATACAAATCTGCTTTAGCAACTGCTAAAACCTTCTTGATTCAAACCACAATCCGGTTTGTCAAGGCAACACTTTCTTACAAAGATATAATCAAATGTGTGTGAATGTTTCTACAAAAACTATATCACAACTGTGATGTTTACACAAATGAAGCTTAGAATACTAAGTTGCTAAACGCTAATAGAGTATCAGAGTTTGGTGGTTTAGCAAGACTTGTAGAGTGAAGATTAATGATCAGCTTTGTACGTGTAGAGAGTTTGGAAGCATTAGCCGTGATAATCTTCAAAGCTTGGTTTATATAGCACTTTGAGAAGATGAACGTTGAAGCAAATATTCTTGATTCAATGCTATTTACAAGCTTTCCTTTCTGAGCAGATCTTGTCTAGAATGATGCCGTTGGTATTGATTAGCCTTCAATGCACAGTACCGTTGCTTCTTCAATGCACGATCTGGCTTGGCTCATTCTGATTCTGCTTTGCTGCTGATGAACTGATTTGATTCTGTATCAGAGTATTTTACGCGCAGTTCTGTTCATCAAGCTTCAGCATGTGCAAGCGTTGATCTTCTGATCTTGACGTTCTGATTCAGCAACTTCTGATACTGATGCACAAACTCATATTCTGATGCTGAGAACGTGATCTTGCTTATTTTAATCAGCATATCTGCAAGTCAGAGCATAGTAATTTTAAGTAGCATATAATTCAATCATGAAATATTTAACTACTATATCTTTTCACTTTGTTATCATCAAAACTTAATTATAGGGTACTAGATTCAAACATTGTTCTAACAGGTTATTCCTCGTCAACCAAACAGCAAGGCAGTTACACCTTTTCAGCAAGTCAAAGAATGACTCGAAGTCACATGACTTGTTCAAACTAAAAGAAATGATAAAAGAAAGAGACAAAAATCCCCGCTAAGTCGAAACTTAAAAAAAACAAGTCGCTTAGGCAAAAGTCAGGGCATCCCGCTGGACTTCAAAGTCAAATTCAAAAGGAATTTGTCCAGGCAAAAGTTAGGGAATACAAAAAGAAAGCGAAAAGCGCGAAAAGCGAAAAGGGATTACCAAATAAAAATCCTCAACAAAGAATAAAGTCGTGTGATCAAATACTAAGAATAAAAGAGGTGAGTGACTGCCATATCCTCCTCAACCATGGTAAACTCCTTTTGAGGGATGGGTGCTCGTATTGGTTTAACTGAATTTAGGACTAAAGAACATCACGAAGAATAGGTGGGCACCAAATATTTTGAGCCTTAAGTTTTTTTTCTAAAACCGTGAACCAGGCCACGTTACAACCCTTAAAAGTCCTAACTGAAACATGGGTTAATTTGAAAGCACACTGTAACAAGAATATGGTAATCTGACTCCTACGAGGCTTGCAAAAAACTTTTGAGTTGGTATCACACTATCTTTTTAATTTATTCCATACAAAAATTTTGTTTGTTTAATCTTTTTAATAAAGGTTTTTAAACTTCAAGACAAACATGAATTTTGCATTAGAATTATCATTCTTAGAATAAACGTTCTTTGCATATGAGCAAGTGCTTAAACATCAAGTAAGTTTGCATAATGAGCATCCGATGAAAATTTGATCATATCAAGGGACAAATTTCTTCAGGATATCGTTTAAAGGTAAATCATTTGTGAGGATGATCTTAATATGGGGAAGACCTTCTATTGACTCTGTTGAGTAAGAGAATACCAGTTTGAGAAATGATCTGAAGCAGATTGCAAAAGTTGGTTGCCCAGAGTCTCTGTCAAGCAGTGGTGCATTACTTTCAGTTGGTCCCGAGGGGCCAATTTCATCAGGTATCTGATTAGAGACAGAAGCAGTTCAAGTCGAGTAGTATGGTTGTGAAGTAACCTGCTTTCAAGACATAAGCCAACCACTCAAAGGTTATGTTGTCTTTAAAAATCCCCAGCTTTCTCATCCCTCTGTGAGCATGAGGTAAAGGAAAAGGTTTGTCGAGATTCTGTTGAGCAGGGGCAAGTGTGTCGAATACTCCGTCGAGTTGGTATTCAGCCAATCTGAAGCATTCAAGTCGAGATTTCATCCCTCAAAGTGCAGACAAACTGGGGCAGTTATACTAATATTTGACAAATCTCTCTGAGAATGCGTTGATCAGAGGAGAATCTTTCCAGAATTTGAAGATGTATGGGAATTCACTCAAGCATAGTTGAAGTCATCTCCAAGTTTGGTTACCTAAACATCATGTTCCAAAGTCCATAACACTGGGGAAGATTATCATCAATAGTATAAATCTTAAAAAGTCCTCTCGAGGCAATTTTCTGCAAAAGCATTACAGACTAGGGCAAGAATTTATGTAAGGGCTTTCTCTCTTCTTCAGTGGTTGATCAGATCAAGTCCATACCCAGGCAAAATGACCTATGAATTTGAAAATTATGCCGAGAAGTCAGGATTGTTATCTTTGACTTATCAGAGACTCAAGTCCATTTACCGATATCCTTTGTCCTAAGTCAAGGTTATTATCCCCAGTTAAAGTTTGGAGTGTTATCCTCAGTAGGATATGAGCAGTAACAGAAAGATCATTTGGGGTTGTTTACTCGTACAAGACGTGATGGAAATGTTGCTTCCTAGGGGGATGCCTACTCCCAATAAAAGACTTGTTGCTACTTGACAAAAATGTTGTTTCCAAAAGGTTTCTCTTCCAAGATATTTCCTCCCCAGTGAAGCATCCTCATTTCTTTGCAGGAGGAGAATGTTCTTTCTCCTTGAAAATGTAGAAGTTGTGTAAAGTGTAGATTGATCCCTTTTCATTGGACTGCAATTTATTTTTGCAGCATCTCCTCTAAAGTCCACTTTTTAATGGCATTCCTCCTCGGAGTCGACATATTGAAGTTGCAATCTTGCATCGCGGTTTTTACCCGGTGATTGATAGTTCAAGCTGTCTATTCTTCAGTAAGGTTTTCCATTCCAAACAGGGGCATGTCGCCCCAATTTATGTTTTTGCAAGTACTGTTGGTCTTTTATGGCAAGAAGCATACCAGCAAATGAATCAAGAAGGGGCTGTGTGTGATTAACATGAGGATTTTCGTATAATGAGATCCAATTTCCCCAGTGGAACAATTCTTCTGTCCCTAGTGGAGCAAGTGTCCTATCTCTCTAGTGAGGTGTACAGGAGAATTCCAATCATAACTCTTTCGTTACTAGTGGTAGAAGATTGTTGAGATATCCATAGTGGAGTTTCTATCCCAGGATGTTTGTTTCTTCCCCAAGTGAGGATCTTTTACCTCCCAACGATGTTATCCTCAGTGTGGTCTGAGTAAAATTCTTTTTATTTAAGAATTTCTATACTTCCCAATAGAAGTTATCTTCGTCAAGAATTTCTATGCCAGAAGTTTCCATTCCCAGCAAAGCTTTCCTCTTTCCAACAGAGGATAAAAAAATTTATTCCCCATGAAGTGGGGAGTTTGATCAGAATTCAAGATTTTCTCTGAACTGCAATTTACATTTGCAGTATTCTTCCTAGGAAGCTACTTCCCCAGTGATATCGATCTTTAGAGGTTGGTAGTTCCAAATATCGGTTCCCCATTGAAGTACAAATTTCCTTTTCTCTACAAAAGATCAGATGTGCAAGAATAATCGTTCGAAAGTTCTTTACCTTCTCAGCAGCCGATTATTGATGTGGTTTTCTAGTGCATTACTAAACATGCATCATTACATTGCATCTACCAAAACGCGTAGCATTTCCATTGAATGGAGCATTACGCTATAAAAAAACTCAAACATGCATGAGTATAAGCTAATTATGTTTACTTGCAGTAGCCAGATTATTACGTTCAGATTTGAACTATCTCCACAAAAAGCCTAGGGTGATTCTATTTTGTTTCCATAGCAGAGTCTGTTTGACTTACCACCAGTTGGGCTTTGGTGTTTCCCATTGTCTTAGTAAGTCACGGTTTTCTCTTTCCCTTGTAGGCCCTTGGTTATTTTACCCGTGTTTGCTTTTCTGTTAGAGTGCGAGTGAGAGTCGATGTATAGCCTTTCTCGCTTCTCAAGTATTTGAGTATCCATACTTGGCGTGTGGTAATTCAGATAATTACCACTCTTGAATAATTACACCCCGCCTTTGGCCTGAGGGATTTTGTAGTTCTTGTGTATTTGCAACCTACCGAAAGTCCAACGTGTTTTGGAAATCCTTGTTAGAGCGTGCTTTGACCAGTCTCTTTCTCTTGTAGAGTTCACCTTCGATCGGTGCTCTTTGAAGGTCTTGCTTAATCGGTTCCTTGTTTGTGTTTATCCATGTTAGTCGGGTCCTCCTTTCGTTAGCTTAGCTAACCTTTTTTGTTAAGAGTCTTTCAGTGTCTCTTTAAAGTCCAGTGGCTCGGCGTCCTTGTTTAGGCGAATGCGTCCTTTCTTGTTGTGGCTTTCTTCGGTTAGTCTTGTTCTTGTGTTCACTATCAACTCCAAACATTTGTTTCTCGATGCTCAATTTCTCTCTTGTGTATCTAACTCTGACCAGATATGCATATCTTTATCCCTTGCGAGTTCGCCTTTGATTGGTGTTCTTTTCTTAAAATCCACCTTCGGCTGGTATCTTTCGTTGAGAGTCACCTTCGGCTGATCTCTTTTCATTGTAAGTTCAGTTTTGATTAGCATTATTTTCTTAGGAATCTACCTTCGGCATAGTATTCCTTGATGAAGATTCCCCTTCGGATGGTTTCTTCACCCTTAAAATCCACCTTCGGCTGGTACCTTTTGTTAAGAGTCACCTTCGACTGGTCTCTTTTCCTTGATGAAGATTACCCTTCGGCTGGTTTCTTCACCCTTAAAATCCACCTTTGGCTGGTATTTTTTGTTAAGAGTCACCTTCGCCTGGTCTCTTTTCCTTGATGAAGATTCCCCTTCGGCTGGTTTCTTCACCCTTAAAATCCACCTTCGGATGGTACCTTTTGTTGAGAGTCACCTTCGGCTGGTTTCTTCACCCTTAAAGTCCACCTTCGGATGGTATCTTTTTTTGAGATTCACCTTCGGCTGGTCTCTTTTCATTGTAAGTTCGCCCTTGATTGGCGTTCTTTCCCCTTAAATCAACCTTCGGCTGGTATTATTTGTTAGGAGTCCCAGTTGTTTGGTCTCTTTTCTCAGTAAGTTCGCCATCGATTGGTGTTCCTTCGTTAGAGCCTTCTTCGGTCGGTCTCTTTCTTGTGTATGTCTAACCTTGACCAGACATCCAAGATATTTTCTCATCTATCTATTGTAATCCAAAAAG